>JAPCYP010000002.1:8750000-10000000 GCA_035048595.1 Echinosophora koreensis | reverse complement strand
GGTAGTCTACAAGTCTTGGAACTTGCTATGTATTGGACTAGTTCTTTCAACAGATAGACTAGCAGCTCGTCTTGCGAACTTAGTGTGGACCAGCGATGCTTTTGGACTTTAATTAAAAGTGCTCTAGAGTAGTATTCTCATCTAGCGATATAATAACAACCTTGCACACTTGAGTAGACATGTGACACCCTCTACCCCACATGTATTTATAAAGACATAAAGAGATAAAATAAAGTAAAATAAAACACATGCATATTAAAATAAAACCAAAGGGTAGAAAGTACTACATGAACAAAATGTCTCAAACACTTGCGGAAATAAAGCATAAACATAAACAATAAAGAAAACAAAAACCAACCCCGATGTCACATTACAGAGCTGGTAACCAACAATCCGAAAATACCTCGGATAAACAAAATTAAATAAAAGGGAAATACTAAACTACGAGTGAGCGGCTCCTCAGAGTCACTTCTCAACCGGCTGCTCATCGTCCTCTGCATAAAGATATATATGCAAAGCAAACAACAGAAAACGGGGAGTAAGAAATCATGTATAAAACATAATGGGAAAAGGAGCAGTTAGCAAGATGAGCCTACAACACAGCTTGTTATAACATAACAATATTTCACATATACATATCATTCTCATCATCTCAAGCAATGTATGTCATGCGGTGCAGTACTACTCCACTACTTCGTTATGCATGTGGACCCAAACTACTTCAGGAAGACAATGTCGAAGTTACATATCCACATTGGCCAATAAGCACCAATGTCGGCAGTTCACCGTGGATGGCCAGATCGCCTTACTCTTGGACGACTGCCCCTATGCTACTCTTCCCCCACTAACATGTCCAATGTGTGAATGCATGAGCAATAACAACAAACAATCAAATCACCACCTCCACTTTGGCCAATAAGCACCAAAGTTTAACACCATCAACACCTTGACCAATAAGCATCAAGGCCCCCTTGGCCAATAAGCACCAAGGTTCAACATCGTCAACACCTTGACCAATAAGCATCAAGGCTACTTTCGCCAATAAGCACCAAAGCATAACAATGTGCGGTAACACATCATTACCGACTTAACTATCTTAACGTTTGTGTTTAATTATCTTCGTTAAGTCTTCATTAAATTATCTAATTTTTCTTTACTCCAATTGGTGTCTTATTCCATTATTAACGTCTGTTCTGTTTAGGGGAGCATGGTCGTGCTTCCCTCAGCACGGGCGTGCTTAATTTTAAGTTAAGCATGGGCGTGTTGTCTATTGAGCACGGTCGTGCTTACTGGAGCATAGTCGTACTGTTCTGGGCAGAAAGGTTGGAAACCCTTTCTAAGCTTCCTAGGGCATTCATAGATCACTCCTATTGGCTTTTAACTACACCATCAAGCATTAACCTTGCCTCTCATTATTATGATTCAAGTCTTATGAACATTGGAAAATTATCCCTTAACCCTTATATCATTATCAAGCTTCTCATATATTTAATTAATATTCTATTAACATTAACATTAGCATTAACAACATCAACAACCAACAATCATTCATAACATTGCAACATCGTCATCAATACATTCATTCATGGCATCATCATCATTATCAACAACAATACAATAATTAAGCATGCCAACAACATCGAAATTATAACATACATATAACAGCCAACATCAAATAAGCAATTAACATACAGCAGGATCATAGGTTAACCCTTCATCTTATGCTACCCCATTGCCTACATGTTATACTAATTCATTATCCCCATACCTGGTATGAAGATTCCACAACCGTCAAACATAAACAACTCTACTTTGTTTCCCTCGAGCGGCTCGATGAATTCATCAAGCCTTGGCCAAACACAAAAGGATAAACATTAATCTCCCAATTCAAGATAAAAATAAAAGGAGATTAACACAAGGGATAACAAGGTTACCTTAATTTAACACTAGCACATGACTCTCTCCCCAAACGCAAGCAAGAACGCCTAAGAATACGAAGGGTTTTAAAGAAAAGAGATGGGAGAGGTTTCTGTCGCACAAGGATTGCGAAAAGTGTCAAAAGTGAGGGTTATACCCGCAACCCTCTAACCCACTTATTTATACTGTAGAACAGTATGTACGACCGTGCTTCGTGATGTACAGACATGCATCAGTCATACACAGCGCGTTCAGAGAATCGATGCAAAGCAGGATACAAGTGGGACGTAATATGTACAGGCAGTGCATAATATGTACGGTCGTGCATAATTATGTAGAATTATGTACAGCCATGCATAATTATGTACAGTCGTGCATAATTATTTGGAGCTCTAACTTAATCTTTTCCGCACCAAAATCCGTTTATCTTGATTTTAACTTTCCTAAGGCATATTTCTAACAACTGACACAACATACTAACATATATAACATATATGAATGCATTAAGCTTATTTACTAAAAACAGGGTGTTACAATTCCACCCCTTAAAAAATTTCACCCTCGACATTTCCATTCACCTCGGGTAAAAAGGTACGGATACGCTTCCATCATCTTACTCTCCAGCTCCCACGTAGCACTTTCCTCAGTAGCCCCACTCCAAACAACTTTGACCAAAGGAATTTCCTTCCCTCTTAGCTGCTTCATCCTTCGATCCTCAACTCGAAGCGGTAGTACCTCAAAAGTCAAGTTCTCTTTCAAGTGAATTGTATCGGGTACCATCACATGGCTAGGATCAAGAATATACTTCCAAAGCAGGGATATATGGAAAACATTATGAAGGTTGGACAAGAAAGGTGGTAAGGCTATTTGGTAGGCGACTTCGCCAACTCTTTTTAGAATTTGGTAAGGGCCAATGAATCTAGGAGTAAGTTTCCTCGCTTTCATCACTCTACCAACCCCAGTTGTTGGAGTAACTCTCAAGAACACATGATCACCTTCCTGGAATTCGAGAGCCTTCCTTCTCTTGTCATGATAGCTCTTTTGCCTACTCTGTGCCACTTTCACCTTTTCCTGAATCATCCTCACTTTCTCTGTGGTCTCTTGCACTATTTCTGGACCACCCGTACAAAGCTTCATAGGGTGCCATCCCAATACTGGAATGGAAGCTATTGTTGTATGTAAACTATATCAGGGGCAAAAACTTGTCCCAACTACCTGATTGCTCTAGCACACAAGCTCTCAACAAGTCCTCTAAGGACTGGATGGTTCTCTCATACTGACCGTCAGTCTGTGGGTGGTAAGCTGAACTTAGTCTAAGCTTGGTTCCTAAAGCCTCATGCAAACTATTCCAGAACCTAGAGGTAAATCTAGGGTCTCTATCTGACACTATGCTAAAGGGCACACCATGTAACCTAACTATCTCCTTGATGTACAACCTAGTCAAAAGCATAGGCCGATCCAAAGGATCCCAGCTGATGAAATGCGTTCTGTTGTTAAGCCTTGGCCATTCCGAGGTTGGGCAATGGATTTAATTGGAAAAAATATATCCTTCATCTTCCAAAAGGCATTCATTCATTATTTTTGCTACTGATTATTTCACCAAATGGGTGGAAGCCCAGCCAATGGTTAATGCCACTCAAGCTGATGTTATCAAATTTATTAAGAATCAAATTATCTATCGGTATGGCATTCCAAAAACCATTACAACAAATCAGGGCACGATGTTCACCAGGGAAAAGATGGTTGCTTTTGCACAAGAATATGGGATCAAGTTGATTTAGTCTTCACCCTAGTATGCACAGGCAAATGGTCAAGCTGAGGCTACAAATAAGATATTAATCAGCTTGATTAAAAAGACCATAGAAGACAAACCTAAGAGATGGCATGAGAGTTAGCCGAAGAGCTATGGGCATACAGAAACTCTAAGTCTACCACGACGGGGTTTACCCCTTATCAGCTGACTTATGGTCAGGATGTTGTGTTACCATTGGAGATTAATGTAAAATCACTAAGGGTAGCTAAACAGCATTGCCTGACTTTGGATGAGTATCAGCAGGCTATGTTCATGGAATTAGAATCGGCTGGTGAAGACAAATTAATGGCCTTAGAAAATATTTGAAGGAATAAGGAGAAAGTGGCGAGAGCGTACAACAAACATGTCAAAGTTAAAAGGTTTGCCGAGGGTGACATAGTTTGGAAAGCCATTTTGCCTTTAGGAACCAAAGACCCTAAGTTGGGAAAATGGTCACTAAATTGGGAAGGACCTTATATCATTGGTCAAGTTATGATTAATGGAGCCCACCGGTTAGTTAACATGCATGGTGAAGAGATGGCTAGAAGTATCAATGACAATTATTTGAAAAAACTACAATCTGTCAGTTTGGGACGAGTAACCAAAGAAACCGATTCAAAATATTGACGGCTACAAGCCAGCCGTCTAGCTGATTAGATAAAATTAAGCGCAAAAAAGGGAAACAAGAGTTCTAGGTTTGTGGCTCGGTAGAAGGATAAGTGACAGTTGCAGCTTCAGGGGTAGGAACATCACCGGCTAGAGGAATAGTTGAAGCAGGTTGGCATATTGGAGCATCAACGCTAACAGCAGCATTGGCAGCAGGAGGATCTTCATTCTGTTCAGGCTCGAGGCAAGGGAGGCTTCCTGTTCAGACTGAGTAATTATTGTCTCAGCCGAAGAGGAGGCCTCACCTTTCTTCAGATCAGCTAATAGACCCTTCAGTCCGGCCCAGGACTCATTAGCCGACAGAAGCCCTTGTTCTCCAATAAGTAAATCTTTCTCTAGGGTTTCCTTTTGATGCAGCGGGATGGTGGTCTCCTTGTCCAAAGTAGAGGGTTGATGATACAACTGGAGTCTGACACTTGAGCTTGCAGAAATTTTGTTAGTCACAGTGTCCAGCTTGGGCTTAAGATCAACTATTTCTGCTCGGATCATGGCTAGTTTCGCCTTCAATTTCGTCAGCCAAGTGGACATCCTGAGCTGATCCGCTATGTCTTGTTGGCGTTCTGCTTCCACTTCTTTGAAAGACAGCTGGAACTAGACGATGCAAAGGTTTAACAACAACTTGTATTAATCCAATGGGCAAAAATTTATATTTTTTGCTTATATTCTTTTAGCAAAGATAAATTTAACAAGTCTATGCTATCTTGAGTTTTATCAACACTAATGGTATATTCAGAAGTTTTAATAATATAATCTGAAGAAAATTTATTAATAATATTTGTTTTATAAATTTTTGAAACATTTAACTCAGGAATGTTCCAGTTACTCAATTTCTGTTCAATATCAGGAATGACTATTTGATGTTCATTTATTAAAGTGTTATCAAATTCTTCCTTACTTGTACTACCTTCATCTATTTCTAATTTTTCTTTTCCTTTCTTTGAAACCATCCTTATTAGTTTAGACATGTAACGCCCCGACTTTTCACTACTTTCTAATTTCGTATTTTTATCCGAAACTTAGAAAATGATTTTGGGAAAACCAAAGTCATATTCATGTCATACTTATTTTTATAAGTATATGGTGAAATTTTGGGTTTAAAACTCAGACGGAAACCGGTCTACGTTTCTACTGACAGTATAATTTTATACCGGCAGAAAACCCTAATTTGATCCAAAAACTAAATTTTTAGATTTTTTTTATATTTTGTCCATGAAGAATTCTACTTTCCAAATTTCTGATCAGAAATAAAATATTATGTTTATTCTGATGAATTTTAGTAAAAGTTCAGACGGAAAACAGTCGATGATTTCACTGACAGTAAGATTTTAATGACCAGAAAACCTAATTTTGACTCGTGAACGAAATGGATTATGTTTAAAACATATTTCCAACGAGTTTGGTTAATTTGAGAATTTTCGATCAAAAATCAGACGGAAACCCTAATCGGGTAATCGACAGAGCCGAAAACGGACGTGCAGAGACAAAAGCCGACATTCAATGGATGGAGACAAGTGATGACTCACAAGGGGTGAGTCATATAGGTGACTCACCTTAGTAATGATGACTTTTGAGGGGAATTTACCATAATGTCCTTAAGGTTGGTTATTATCACAAAAATGCCATGGTACAAGATTACCATTTTGTCCCTAAAATTTATGTTTGGACCCTTTTCTCCCTAGTTTCTCACAGCCCAAACCACCCCAAGGAGCCCATCTTCATGCTATTTAAGGCATTCATCATCTTCATTATGAAGCTTTCCTCCATTTTTACAAAAAACTCTAAGTTTCCATAAGCTTATTTTGTGAAACAACTTGGTGATTCCTTGCTCCTTTTTCATTTCCAAGAGGTATGCCATGCTCTCCTCACTTAATCATCATCATGTTCTTCATTTGTTTTCATGTTTTAAAGCCTTGTTCATGATTTTCAATTTCTAGATCTAGAAACTTTGAAAATTCATAGTAAATCATAGAAAAATCCTAAAAATGTGAAACCAATTTCTATGATCCGATTATCCTCTCTATATTTAAGATCCAAGAGAATACATCAAACAAAAATATTGTGCCTATTTATTTTGTTGAGGCCGAACCCTAACTTGTTGTGGGGGAAGGATTTTGTTTATGTTTTTAAGACTAGTCTTGCTTGATTCAATCTTATGGCTCATATAGGTATTGAATCCATGCTTGTTTAATCAAATGAAAATCTCTAAGCCATATTTGTACTCATGGCCGAAATTATGTTCTTGAGGATTTGAAAGATTTTATTTCATTTTGCAACTTATGATAATTTATCTTAACTCCACACTACTCTAAGGTCATGGATCTAAGAGTATGTGAAATTTTGAAATCCCTAGCTAATTTTGATGGTCTTGGCCAAAACCCTAACTATGTAAGTTAGGAGAATTTGATTCAAAACCCTTGTCAAATAATCATGGTTTATGTCTTAAGTACTTAAGGATCATTAATCCAAAGGCTTAAACAATGTTAGGAAATTTTTAGTCACAAAACCCTAGTGAGGCCGTGACCTATCTTTAGTGTCTAGGTGATTGTATTTGTTTGATTTTGATTGGTTGAGTTGTGAATGTTGAAGGATAAAGACATGTGCCTTGTACGTGTGTCGCCGTTTCTGGATTCGTGTCAACGTTTTAATCGAAAGCTTGAGTCTTCAAGAGGTAAGAGGGGATTGCCTGAGGGATTTATCCGATGGCTATGTGCTATCTGTGGTTGGTCTATATATTTATCTGTGGTTGTGGTGTTTTGATTGACTGGTTTTAAGTTGTGATAGTTATATCCGTGTTTATTTATTTGAGGATTAAGTGTTTAATTGCAGTTATATAATGATGTTGTGATGCATGATCTGCTTGGGAATATTGTTATGAAATGTTTGTTTGAGATTTGAGAAGCCTGACATTGGTCAGTGCACAATCAATTAACTAGATAAAAGCTTTAAGAAGCTTAAATTTATATTAAATGTTTAATGGAAAATATTGATGTTTAGAAAACGTTTCTTAAAAACAGCAGTAATCATTCACACATGGGTCTTTCTAAAAGAGTAGAGTTTCTTGGAAAAATATTTTCAGAAGAAAATGAGTTTAAAGTGATTTTGATGATTTTGTAAAACGAATTTCCAACTTAAACGTATTTTCTGTAAACTAGTTTTATACAACGGGTCATTTCTGACAACTTGGATAAGTTTCGGAAGTTTTGTTTTGAGTTTGTGTTTCACCGAACGAAAACAGTGTTAACGTAAACCTAGTATCTGAGACATCGTGATACTGGTGTTCTTAATTATAAGCACGAAGATCTTTGATCCGTGTTACGTAGTTGCACGTTGTACCGTTGTTGCACGTTGTGATGAACGTTGTTAAGAGATAATATTGTTTTTATTACCATGAACCCATGACTGATTGCAAGGTCTAAGGTTTTGTGATTGAACACTCGGACTTCGTGTCCTGTGTTAACGTTAAAAAGTCTAATACGTTGAAATTTACAAATAGTCGTAAGCCATTTTGAGCTTCGGCAATAGAAGAATGAACACAGAGAAAATAACAAGAACAAAATATTTTATCTGCATGCATTGGCAGACGTGCCCACGTCCTATGTCTGATACCTTAATGATAGGGTATTCGGGCTACGTTGTTGTCCTATGTCTGGTACCTTAATGGTAGGGTATTCGAGCTACGTTGTTGTTACGTCCTATGTCCGATACATTCGGGCTACGTTGTGCCTAATATACCTGGCAATCGAGCTTGATCAGCTCATTTACATGATGTTGGGATCTCCGACGATTCAGTGAAAAGTTAGACGTTGAAAGTTGAAGTGTTCATGCTTTGTTTTTCAACAGACTGTGATCGGGTATGAAACCCAGTGATAGAGTACTTGTTTACTTATGGAAATGCATGAATGTATATGTGTCTGTTGTGTCGTGCATGTAGTTGTCGTGTTAAATCCAGTTATTGGAATCTCACTCTTGCATGTTTTATTGTTGTTTTCTCTACTTGTGTTATATCTGAGTCCAGATGAACCACTCAAGGGATGTGATGACTATCCGAAGAAGTTTGCTTAGCTCGGAGTATGCCGATGTTTACTTACTACCGTTATGTCTGTAGTAGGTGTGACCAGCTTAGGTTTTGTTTTTAGTATGGTGTTGATTTTCAATAAGGGGACCTATACTTATAAAGGTCTAGGTGTGAAAACAGTATGACGCAATATAGTTGTAAGATGTTATATGCATATTTACTCCTATACGGTTATATTTACGTTGTTGATGTGGTTGTCGAAAAAGAAAAGATAAGGAAAATTTTGTATCACCATTTTGAAACAAGGTTATAACTTAAGAAAATATTATTTTCCGAAAGCAACCAGCAAATTAATGTTTTGATTTATCCGCACGTGTTACAAAGTAATGCCCAAGGGGGGTGTTACAAGACATGGTGACAAAAACCTAGATATCCTATATCTACAGTAAATTACTATTCCTTAGCGACACGGCGGGACCACCTAGCTGACCAACGGACTTACTCCCCTCTCTCTGGGGGCTTTACTGCCGGGACCACTATTTTGGCTGACCAACATCGTACAGGCAAGACAACAGAAAGGTTACTATAGATACCAGAGCACTAGGCTCTGATACCAGACTGGCCACTATGGATCAACTCAAATAATTATTAGGAAAATATAGAAGATAATTATAAAATAATGTAGATGAAATAATCAACTGAAATCAGAGCACTGAAATTTAGTTCATTTATCACTTACTGAAATACAACTGGAAGCTTTATCAGGGAGAAGCGTTCCAAAATTACAACAGAACTGAAAATTAAAATTTTACAAGTGCAAAAAGAAACTGGGAATTCTTAAGAGAATACAATGAGTAATTATGCTCTCAAAGTTCGTTCTGCCCTTGAATGAGGTCTTCATTGGTTATTTATAGCAAACTTGGACTTCAAAACGTTTGGAATCCACGGACTTAACTGGTATTGAAATCCCCGGATTTGAAATGGTTGAGATCCGGGAATTATTAAAGATGCCTTTACTATTTTGGAAAGCATCAAAACTTTATCTTTGTTGACAAAACGGGCTGCCTTTATTCCCTGTTGAAGAAGACACCAAAATTGTCTATTCTGCTATGCTTTTAATTATTTAGGTCGAAGGGGACCACTTCGTAACCATCTCCGAAACCAAAGCATGTATCTTCATTTTCCAAAAAAGGATTTTCTTCGGAAGGAGTGGAAACTTTATCTTGCTCTTCTGTAGTATCTACTGATGAAAGAGCCTCTTGCAATTTTAACTTGTATTCCGCAGGGGAATTAGCAGTGATATTGACTCTAAATGGTGATTTCTAACTAGAACTTGCAATATCTTGTGATTTTCTAGAAGGTTGAGGAGGTGTTGATTTCTGACTTCCTTTAGTTCTCTTCTAGGAAGTAAATTTGGTTTCTGCAATGGCATTATTGAACTTTCGCCACCAAGAGACTGTAAATTCTAAACAGATATAATCTGGAAAGGGCTCGGATAAGTGCTAATGAATTGTAGTATTGATCTTGAATAACCAAGCAATTCCAAATTGTGAACAAAATTGAAGTAACTTACAATGAGGAGGAATTGTTGGCGTAAGTTTTTTGAATTCCTCATAAATTACAAAAAGTGAATTTGGAAGTATTTCTGTTGAGAGTCCAAATTCCCAAAACCATTCCATGAACTAGCTTGGATAATAGCTCTGAGAATTTGTAAAATTAAAGTACCATGAATGTCTGGGATTGGATTCAAAAAGAACTGTTCTCTAGGAATCTATATAATCAAAATAAGTATAAATAGGGGGATCAAAAGTCCTTGAAAATTCCTTTGGTGTCAAGGGACTTTGATTCCAATCTTTAATAGTTAAAACTCTTTTTATCTTAAATTTTGAATAAGCAATAATGTCGGGTTCCTCCGGATTAGTCTCCTGAATTATCTCGGCAGATCCAGAATCTATCAAGTTGAACTGATAGAATCGTAAATTCTTTTTAACATCAGAAGTAATCCATCCACAATTTTTGGAAACATGGAAGATACAATCTCCCAAGGTGAATTTCCATAGTTTGTAAATTCTGGCTCCATAACTATATGCTTTCTGCAAGTACCTTTAACTTTGGACATCATTTGTTCTCTGGAGGTTGTTATTTTGGGAGAGTTATCTGGGCTTAAGGGTGAGTATTTATTGGAAGTTTGAGTTTGGGTTATTTATGGTGATTTTGGTGAGGACTGTGATTGGGTTAATTTAGAGGATACGGATGGGGCAAAGGTTTCTGGGGTTAATTGTATGGATGAAGAAGGAGCTCTGTGCCAAAGCTTCCTCCCCAACCCTAAGAAGCATTACTCATTTCTGCGTACCTTATAAGAATTCACGAGTGAAAAAGTCAGGGACATAATTGTTTTCACCTTTCAAATATTCTATTTCGAAATCAAAGCAACTTAGTAAACTTTGCCATCTAGCGAAAATATGTTTTGAAACTAAATTTTGAACATCTTTTTGTAAAACAACTTTTGCTGCTTTACAATCTATTCGAAGTAAAAAACTTTTGTTTATCAAATCATTTTGGAATTTTGTAATACATAATACTATAGCTAAAATTTCTTTTTTAATAGTACTATATTTTATTTGAGATTCGATCCAGACTCCTGAATGAAAACGAACAATTTGCTCCACTTTTGAGTTTGGGATAATTTGAAGTAGTATACCTCCATATCCAAGACCTGAAGCATCTGTTTGAACTATCAGTTTTGCATTTGGATGTGGAATACCAAGACAAGGGAGGGTTTTGACCATACCTTTTATTTCTTGAATAAGATAACTTAACTCTAATGTCCAAGGCTTAGGATTTGAGGTCTTCCTAAGACGGCTAAACAAGGGCTTATATTTAATTCTTAAATTTGGGATAAAATAGGACACATAATTTAAACATCCTAAAAATCTCTGCAATTGCTTTTTATCTTTTAATTCATTAGGAAATTTATCTGCAAAAGCAATACTTCGACTAATGGGAGTAATAGTTCCTTGATAAATTTCATGTCCTAAAAATCTAATTTTTAATTGGAATAGTTTCATTTTCTTAGCAAAAGCTACCATACCATTTCTTTTTATTGTTTCTTTAAGTATGTTTAAATGTTTAAAATGTTGGTCTATTGATTTTGAAAAAATTAGTACATCATCAATATAAACAATAGCAAAATCGGAATATGGATTTAATATATCATTCATAATGTGTTGAAATTCAGAGGGAGCATTCTTTAATCTCATGGGCGTTACATTCCATTCATAATGTCCAAAAGGAACTGTAAAAGCTGTTTTATACTATCTCTTTCAGCTAGTTTTATTTGATAAAATCCTGATTTGATGTCAAATTTAGAAAAGACTATACCATCATATAATCTTTTTATCAAATCTCTTTTATTTGGAATAGGATATCTTATCCATTTTAAAACTTTATTTAAAGGTTTATAATTTATTACCATACAAGGTTCTCCTCGTTCTATCACTGATTGATTTTGAACATAAAAGGCTGCGCAACTCCAAGGGGACTTGCTAGGCCTAATTAATCCTTTATCTAGGAATCCTTGAATTTCTTTTTGACAATATTTAAGAGTTTCTTTATTCATTTGAATAGGACGAGCTTTTGGTAGGAATTTTACTCTCATGAAACCCCTCTTCATAAGGTAAGGTTACTGTATGAGATTTCCTTTGCCAAAAGGCATTGGGGACATCTGAACAAACTTCTTTCTCAAATTACTTTTGAAGTTTTTCTATTTTTATTTTTGTGAAAGGATCACTTAATTGATTTTCTATTTTATTATAAAGAATTTCTTTTTGCAAATAATTTATCTGATCTTCTTTTCAAAGAATTAGGTTAAGAAAATTCTTTTCGTTTATGTACTGAATTTCTTTTGCTTTTATTGGGGTTATAAATTCAAATAGAATTTCTTGATTATTTTTCTTTGTTCGTAAACCTTTTTCATCTATGGTGATAGGATATAATTGTGTTAAAAAGGGTGTTCCTAATATTATTTGTTCGGTAATGTCCTTTACCAAAATAAAAGAGTTTGGAAAACAATTTCCTTTATTACAGATTTCTGCATTTAATAATTTATAATTAATACTTAACCTTTGGTTATTTGCAGCAAAAAGTTTGTGGACAGTTTTATCATAATAGTGAGTAGGAATTATACCTTCTTGTATACAATTCAAATCTGCTCCTGAATCAGCTAAAGCAATAAATTCTTTATGAAAGGATTTTCCTATTTTTAAATTAACTTTAATGTGCCATTTTTGCTGTTGAGTTTTTATTCGAAAAACAAAATCTTCAATTTTATTGGGCGAAGTAGGTGGAGGTGGTTGAGGAATTTCATCCTCTAATGATGATGAATTAATTATCTGTTATAGTTACCTTTCCAGGGGTTTTTGAAAGATTTTGTTGAAGAATATGTAAATCAAATTGTAATGTAGCTACTTCTTGCTTGAGGGATTTTACCTCTTTATGTAAAGCGGGTAAAGTGATTGGTTCTTCAATTACTGATTTAGATTTAAGGATTTTCTTTAAATCATATCCTTCAAACTTAGGGGCATTTGAAGAATTAGGTTGCTCTATTAGAGATTTATATTTTTCTAACACTTCTATTCTAAGTTGGGGATTATCAATTTTTTCAACTAGATCTAGAAGTATACTGGCTTCTTTTTTAATAACATTAATTGTAAATTTGCACTCACAATTTCTATCAGAGCATCCACAACTTTCATAGTCAGAATCAGAAGATGTTTCTTGATTCTAATAAATTACCTCTTCCTCTTCTTCAGACGAGGTATCTGATGAATCAAAAAGAATTATTTTTGAAATTTGTTCTTTGATGACTTCATCCATATTTAGTTCTTTAATTCTTTGTTTTACTTTACCGTCTCGGGCTATGTGGCCAGCACGACCACACTTATAACAAATTATACTTGTGTCGAATGACTTTTTGTTTTCTTAAAGGGTTTGGACTTATAAGGTTTAGATCTAGAAGGCTTATAATCTTTGTATTTCTTTTTATAACGTTTAATTATTTTCTGAGGCCTATTTCGTTTTTGCTTAGAAGGAGGAGTTATCTTTTCATATCCAAATTGTTGACAAAAATTACCTAATTCTTTTCTAGTAGTTTTTTTATTCAAATTTGGCTTTTCTATGTAACTTTAAATCGGTGCAAAACTGTAATCCAGTTTTGTTAATAATTGAAATTATACGTCCATATGGTAATTGATCTAGTGAAGTTTTAGGATATTCTAAATTAAGATTATTTCGAACTTTTTGAGCAAATTCATTGGGTAATCCTTAAATAAATCTATCTTTCCAATATGCATGTCTACAATCAGGTCGAGTATAAACTTTTGTTAAAAAATTATCTTTATACCAACGAAATTCCCCCAATGTTGGGCAATATAAATTATTAAGGATTTCTAAAGATCTATCTTCAAAAATTCTATTATCTCCTATAAATACTTTAGAAATATAAAGTATTAAAGATTCTACTTGATTTTCAACTATTATTGGTTGTCCATTTACTGTTTCAGTTTTTACTGCAGTGTAAATTGAGTTTCTTTCTTGTTCAGTGAAATCATTATCCCACTATCCTTTTAGACTTCCAGTGAATCCAGAAATTAATATTTTAACAGTAGAGATAGGGGTATTATTTTTTTCTCTAAAGGCAGTAGCTGCCATAGTCATTTCTTCAAGAACTCTAAATATGTGATGATTTGCTAGGCCATCTATATTCTATTCATAGATAGCATCTCCAGAATAACTAGCAGCAGTTTCTAATTCCTTTTCTTCATATTGAATATCCACAAGCGAAGGTTGAGGATACCAATTTTTTATGGTAGGATAATTTCTTGATTTAGAGGTACTAGCTACTATAATCCTAGTGATTTGGTCTGTAGGACCTTTAAAATGATTTTCCAATTTCATTGATTTCATCTATAGTAATTACGTTTACTATTTTTGAAGGAGAAGGCGGTGTCTGGGATGTAGAGAGTTTTAAAGAAGAAAGTTTTTTATTTATTTCTTCTAAAACTTCTTCAGATTCTGTTTTAAGTTTTATTTCCTTTATTTCAGAATCAGAAAACTTGTAAGGAGTTATTATTGGTCTTTCAGATTTATTTACTTGATTTGATGAAGATAAGGATTTATCTTCTGGATTGTCAAGAGTAATTGCTACTTGATGAAGTAATTGATTTGTATAATTTAATTGATATTGAATATTTTTAATATCGTTTCTGCTAGGGTGAGCAGACTCTATAGTTTTATCTACATGTAGCGTTTTAAAAGGTGAAGCTATTACTTCTGTCTTATCTATATTTAGAAAGCTTATTTCTTCTAAAGGAGAAATTACTGAAACAACCTCTTTTGCTTTAGTGGTTTTTCAAATTCTTTTTGCTGAATTTAAGGTTTTTAATTCTTTTTTTTTATAAACAATGTTTTTCAAACCATTGAAAATAAGGGATATTTTGTTGTTTCTTTTCTAAATACTTATAATATTTTTCTCTAAAATTTTTTATTTGTTCTTGTGAAATGTTAGAGAAAAACCATTCTCTTTTTTCTTCATTTTTATTACTAAGAAATTCTGTTTTAAGAAGTTCTTTATCCATTTTAAATGTGTTTATCATATTTAATTGTGGTGACTCAAAAGCCTGGGCAGCTTCAGATTGTGTTGGAGAACTATTATTATTGTTTTGGGTAGATGGTACATCAACTTGATAATTGGGTCTAGAATGATTGGATGTTCCTGGACTCCTACTAATTTTAATGAACGCATAGGTGGAGTCGTAGACTCTACCGAGCTTCTTGGTATTTCCATTATTTTTAATCCTTCAGAGGATCAACGCGTGTGAGACCTATATCTAGAAGATTCACATCTAGAGAAAGGTGCAAAGTTTATTGAAATATTTCTTGATTTGTATTCTAGAACCTGATCTAGTGTAGAAGGTTCTAGTTCCTCAGGAGGTAATACTTCTTTAAATCCCATATTAACTTTCTTGAAACTTGCTCATGTTTTAACTTTTGTGGGGTTACAGCAATAGTTTTTCCAAAATTTACTTGAAGTAACAATGTTTCTCCTTTAGATGATGCATATAACACTTTAGGAGAAATATTAGATCTCATGACCTTATAATATATTCGATATATCATGGCCAAGGGATACGAATTGGGATTCCAAGTTCCTTCTCGTATTTTAATATCTAATTTAAGATTATATTTATTTTTTCCCAGGCTTTCCAAAGAAATACTGTAATTTGGAAAGTTGTTAAAATAGGTAGGACCTTCATGAAGATTGGTTTCTATTATTGATAGAATTTGATCTTCAAAACGAAAAGGTCTTGTATCATGTAAACAAACACAAACATGTGTGTCTATTCCTAGACGATGCAAAGGTTTAACAACAACTTGTATTAATCCAATGTGCAAAAATTTATATTTTTGCATTTTTTCTTTTAGCATAGATAAATTTAACAAGTCTATAACTATCTTGAGTTTTATCAACATTAATGGTATATTCCGAAGCTTTAATAATATAATCTGATGAAAATTTATCAATAATATTTATTTTATAAATTTTTGAAACATTTAATGTGACACCCCCTTCCCAAGGTATCACATTTATGTAACTTATTATAAAACACAACCAGAACAAAATTATAAATTTGCTGGTTTCCATTGGAAAAATGAATAAGTTTACTACTTACTTATTCTTGTCAAAAAAAAGTGATATTTTTCTTTTTCTTTTTCTTTACTGTATATACAACCCACACCTAGTAACATAATATATATCAATATATATATATTATACATATCCATCAAAGTTTTATACAAGACCTTTTTCTTACTAGGTCACCATCTACTGTCACACCTATATCACATCTATTGAAATGAAAACATAACTATATCATAGTAGGAGTCAGAAAAACACTACGCAAAAAGGTGGCTCTCAGTAGCCAAACAGTAAGATTGTCTAAAATCTCACTCTACCCAAACAGACTACATCCTACAGCTGGTCACCACTACAGAAACCCATTGGAGAGTCCAGTGTAGACTCCCCCACCTCCAGGAGGTGTATCAGGAGGGGATGCATCATCTCCCACTCCAGCATCCGGGACTACTCCATCCTCCTCAGGAACATAGTCCGGGTCAACTGTCAGATCCTCCTCAGGATCTTCCTCCATTTCCTACGGTGCATCCTCCGGAATCAAGACTATAGGCCCTGGAGGAGACTCCGGGGCTACCTACTGTAATGGCTGTACATGCGGAGGTGGCTGATGCTCCAAATCCCCATGGCGTACCAAGTTCTGTAAGATCATCCAAATGGGAGGCAGTGAAACCTCTATCGTCTCCCTAGTATGTATCAACTGCTGGGGTCCATCTGCTACGGTCCCTCGGAGTGTTTGCATCGGACCCGTGTAGGTAGCACTCCGAGCTCCTGGGTTGATCACCCAAGCGTTCTCTTGATCAGCGTTGTCAAACATCAGGGCTCGGACTCCCGAGTAGTTCAGATCCACCGCATCCGGATCCATCTGAACATACATATATATATATATATATATATATATATATATATTCCACATACATAGAAGAGAAACAACAAAACAGATATGCAAAGGTGAGTTACCAATATATGAGTTTTAATAAGACAACCCCATGCACGACATCCAAACAGCACATACCATATAATTACAGTATATAAAATTATCAAAACAATAGGATAATTCAAAAGGGTTTCATAACCGACAGTCATCGTCATTTTATAAAAATCATGACACTTCAATATTTCGGCTCTATTTTGATACCTAATCTCCGGAGATCCCACAACTTTCTGTTTCGTTTTGAGCAGATCAAACTCGCACATGGCACATTGTAAAAACGAAATAAAACAATATCCAAGAGAACACATAGCACACTGGCAACCCTCCAATATACCAAGGTTATTGTTCAAAAATGTAACTCATTGGTCTATACACATAGAACCCAATGGTCACTGCGAACAATAGAGTTTATTGTCCATGACCTATTACATCACTCAGAACCTCAATAGTTATCGCATAAAGTTGGACACTCAGTCCAGTAAAAATACATTGGTTCACACAGAAACCCAATGATCAAATGGAAACATAGTCCATAACAGATACATTGATCCACTCAGGACTCAATGATCATAACACATGGCACGTCTGCAAAAAATGCATGAGAAAACTTTTATTCTCGTTTCATTTTCTTTGTCGTAATAATCTTTCCTTGTCGAAGCCCAAAGCTTACGACCATGCTTAATTTTATATTAAGACTTTTCACTTTAAACAAACACAGGACACGTAGTCCAAATGTTTCAAACTCAACACAGGACATACAGTCCGAGTGCTCAATCGCAAAGCCCTAAACTGATGCACCAGTCTTAGGCTCGCGGATCTGGAACTCACATTTTCCACATCATATTTAGGACACACAGTCCACAAAACCATTGCAGGACCCTTAGTCCAATGACACAGATCCCTGATCTACGTGTCCACAGAACACTAGAACCCTGACGTCTCGGTTCCTAGGTTCGTTTATCATTTTTAAAACATTTCGCTCAGTGAAAAACAAATACAAAAACCAAATCTCTGAAAAACTTATCCACGTTTAACAGAATAATTTCACTGAATAGAAATTCTCTTACAGAAATTCTTTTCTGTTTAAAACGTTGATAAAACATGAAATCGTAGATAAATTTTTTTCTGTTTATATTATTCATTTCTAAATTTTGTTCTCAAGAAACATCAATTTTTAAAAGTCTCATTTAAATAAAATTAATAATTCTAAAATATAAACCTTTTTTCTCAAAAATTTTCATAAAAATCTTTTTATAGCTTACATGACTTTTCTGTCACGCGTAATTATTCTGACAGCTATATTACGTTATTTTCGAAACTTAATCACTTTAAATAACATTTTATAATAAAATTGAATTTATTTTGGAAAAACTAGCCCCTGTAAAAAATTTCACAGTTTCGCCCTTATTGTCACTTTATTAACACATTTTCCACAAGAATATTATTAAAATAATATTTTTCCAATTTTTCTCAAAATTACACAAATCAATCACCCTGATTAATTATTCAAGCTTATTAAGCTTTTATCCTCAAATTAAATTGAACACTGACAAATGTCAGGTTTCTCAATCCAACACTCAACAACAGATAATTTCATCACAGAATAGCATGACATATCATGACATGTATCACAATTATAATATAACAAAATAATTATAATCAGATAAATTCACATATCACATAACTCAATTACTCAAGTAAACAGATAATCAGCAGATAATCAATCTAACAATTAACAGTAGATAATTTAAAACACAGTAAATTACTACAGACAATACAGAAGACTCCAACAATATAGCATGTGGTTATCTTAAACTCCTCAGGCTTACTCCCCTTACTTCTTGGAGAATCAAACTAACGTTTTCACGAAATCTCCTGATTTGATCTGGTTTCCGCCGTTGACTTTAGGTTAAACCAACCCAATCGATTCCTTCATAACGAATAGCAACCAAAATAAATCAAAATCAAACAACAATATACTCATTCATGAGGTCTAAGGTTTGGGCTCCTCTAAAATTCTAGGTTAGGAATCCTTAAATTTTCTAACTAATGGATTTATGATCCTTAAGTAACTTAAATATAATTAAGCACTAATCTATGATCATGAACTTAAGAACTTTGTATGAAACTCATCTAGTTCCAAGAACTAGGTTTCGGCCTTGACACAAAAAGTGGGATTAAAACTTCACTTGATTTCCATCTCTTGGATTTAACACAAACATATGGTATATGATAAGATTTAAGTGTTACAAAACAACTTTGAATCAAAAATCTTTCCAAAAATCGAAGCTAGGGTTTCGGCCCTCTAAAGAAATTTTGAGTTGGGATTTAATTTTAGGTCTTCTAATTACTTAGATTCATTAACCATAAGGATTAATAGATGAATCATAGAGTCATTCAAGCAAGTTGTTAAACAAAATCCCTAAACACCCATTTTGAGGGGTTTCGGCCTAGCTTAGAAAAACATGAAAGAAATTTCTCATGATCACATGCTTCTAGATGATGAATATAGAGATGATTATGAGATTATAGAAATTGGTTTAAAGTCAAAAGGATTTTTCTACAATTACTATGAATTTTTGAAGAAAGTATCATGAACTTGAAGCAAAATGAAGAACATGATAATCCACGGCATGAACTCTTAAAAATTGTGAAGAGAAAGGCTTAGAATGACAAGATTAAGAGAGGTTACCTCTTGATGATCAAAGAACTTGATGATTTGGATGATGTTCTTCACAAAATCAACAAGTTGTTCTTGGTATTCTTAAGTGTTCTTAAGGAAATATGAACTTAGGAGCAAAGAAGACATGAAATGAAAAATGAAATTTTGCCTAAGTGATGCTAATGAAGAGGGAGCCATGGGTTTAGGGGCTTTTTGGTCCAAAATTGCAATGGCAAAGCTGTAAAAACTGTGTGAAGTTAGGGGCAAAATGGTCATTTCCTTACAAAATTATCTAAATGTCATAAATGTGCCATTATGGCCATTATGATACGGATAAGATCATCATAAATGCCTATCACATCAGTCACATCAGACGTCTGAGCTCCGTTGCAGACCCTTTTAGTTCATCTGACACGGATTTCCTAGAGACATTTCAACGTTCTCGCCCGCAACAAATATAATATTTTATTTTTTTGCTAAAATTTTCAAAACTTCCAATATCAAAGAAAATATGATGAAAATATTTTTCATCTAGTTCACGACTTAAAATTAGGTTTCCTGAAGAGTAAACTTTTATTGTCAATGAAAATGCAGACCGGGCTCCGTCTGAATTTTCAACCCAAAATTTTATCGTAAGCTTATAATATTAAGCATAACATGGAAATGACGTTGGTTTATCCGAAATCATTTTCTAAGTCTCGGATAAAAATATAATCATTTATATATTTATTATCGATATTAAAAGGCAGTAAAAAATCAGGGTGTTACATTATTACCCCACAAAAAAAAAATTCGTCCTCGAAATTACACACCTTTAAAAAGTTCAGGATATTGTAATTTCATCTTGTCCTCGGCTTCCCATGTTGCTTCTCCAGTCACTTCATCCCAAATAACATTAACTAAGGAAATTTGTTTTCCCCTAAGCTGCTTAATCAACTTATCTTCGATTCGTACAGGCGAAGTCTCATAAGACAAGTTTTCTTTTAATTGTACTTCGTCAGGTTCGATTATATGAGATGGATCAGGAATATACTTCCTTAACTGTGAGACATGGAATACATCATGAATGTTTGAAAGAAAAGGCGGCAAAGAAATTTGATAGGCTACTGGACCAATACGACGAAGAATTTGGTAAGGTCCAATGAATTTAGGAGTGAGTTTTCTGGAATTTATAACCCTACCTACCCCAGTCGTTGGTGTGACTCTCAGAAATACATGTTCACCTTCTTGAAATTCAAGAGGTCGTCTCCTCTGATCTAAATAACTCTTATGCCTACTTTGTGCTGTTTTCATTCTTTCACGGATTTGTTTAACCTTTTCTGTTGTCTGCTGTACGATTTTAGGGCCTAAAATCATACTTTCTCCATCTTGGTACCAACACAAAGGCGTTTGACACCTTCTCCCATACAAAGCCTCATAAGGAGCCATCCCTATGCTGGAATGAAAACTATTGTTATACGTAAATTCAATAAGTGGCAACAAGTCATCCCAACTTCCACGATGGTCTAAAACACATGCTCTCAGCAAATCTTCTAACGATTGAATCGTCCTCTCTGTTTGTCCATCGGTCTGAGGATGATATGCTGAACTTAACCGTAACTTGGTTCCTAGAGCTTGATGTAAGCTTCCCCAAAAACGTGAAGTAAACTTTGGATCTCGATCTGACATGATACTTGAAGGTACTCCGTGAAGTCTGATTACTTCCTTGATATAAATATCAGTTAGTTTTTCCACGGTATAATTGATCTTAACAGGTAAGAAATGTGCCGATTTCGTTAGCCTGTCAACAATCACCCAAATAGAATTGAAACCTTTGGAAGCTCGCGGTAAACTTACCACAAAATCCATTGATATGCTTTCCCATTTCCATTCTGGTATATCTAATGATGTAAGCATACCCCCTGTGAACACCCTATTTTGACCGGGTCCTTTTTAGTTTTCACTAAAATCTAAAAAAATTTGCAAAAAAAGAAAAATTAAAAAAAATGTTCTGTCATTTAATGTTTAAAGACTGAAAATCACAAAAATATTTTGTTTTGTTTCTATTTATCCTAAAATCCAAAAAATTATAAAAGACAAAAATCCCAAAAAGATTTTAAATTTTTATTTTATGTTAAACTCTTAGAATTGTTTTTGTTTTATTTCATTATTGGGTCAAACCAGCTCCAAAGCCCACATTCCTTACTCAATATCCATTTCCCTTCAACTTACCCAAGACCCATTCTGACTCAAACCCGGATCCACCCACACACTTCTTCCTCCCTCTCTCTTTGAAACCCTAGCAGCCACACACATCTTCTTCTTTCTCCCAAATGAACCCCTAGCCGCACAAACATCTTCCTTAGAGTCAATCTCGCACTGAATCACGGATGGGATGAGATTTTTGCTCAACAAATCATATACTTTCCTCAGCCTCGCATCAATCCTTCATCTCCGGAGATTTCGCTCCTTGCTTGCACAGAATAAAAGAAACGCACGATTTCTTTCCTTCTCTGGATGGTTGACGTAGCGCAGCGCAGAGTTTAGGAGGTAAGTATCATCTCCTTCCTTTTTAGAGTCAAAATCATGAATTAATTTGGAATACTTCTTGATTTTCGCAGGTTCATGCAAGATTGGCAGCAACGTGTGGTCTATAAAATGAAGAAAGGGAGGACGAACCAGGGGGAGGAACATAAACAACAACACAGAAACGTAGAAGAAAAAGAGATTCAAAAAACAGAGGGAGAAGAGTGAAAGTGAAGGCTATAGATAGAAAGGAGCTTGATTTTATTTGTGTAGTGAGTGGTACCTTTGGCTGGTAATTTTTGAGAAATCAAGACAGAAAATTGAGAGATTTTAGAGTAGGAGTAAGAACAAGTACTCTGAATCTTCTCCATTGTTGTACTGAGATTTTTGAATGAAGTTATGAATTATTTGAGATTTTCATATGAGGTTCCATAAGCTCTTCCCCTGTTCTTGTTTATTTTATTTTTCCTCATGGCTTAACCATATGATGACTATCTCTAACCTTTGTTTTTTTTGTTCTGTTTCTGAATACTTTGAATTGAGTTTCAAGTGGTATGAATTCTTGGTGGATGAATTTTGGGATCCTCTTATTTAAGGCTCTGATGTGTACTAATGTCTCATTTATACATGACCAACCATGTGTTCAAAAAAACTGAATTGCAATTTACTTTAATATTGATTGGTTGTTCTAAACTAGAGTATTTCAATTTGTTTTAAATCATGGTGTTCTGAATTCTGCTTTCCATCTATTTTGATGAAACATATAGAGTGATGAGCTGATGTTGATGTTACAAGCGCTTATTGAACACATCTTAGTTTTAGTATCATGAGAGCTTTAACCCTTGGCTTGATAAACATTGCAATTGTTGTTATGTTCTGCGTGATAACATGTCAGGTGATTGCACATTGAACTTGTCAAGTAATAGAGTTGATTTCCTGAAGTATACATTATACTATGTTGAGACTTTCTTCTAATTTGTACTAACTGGATAGCATTAATGTCATATCTATTTTTGGACTTAATAGTCACAGCTATTAAAAAGTGTGAAGGCTGCAAGTGTTTAATTTTTATGTACAGGTTTTGCAGCAAATGTCCTTTAACAATGGTTTTATGCTTGATAATATTGCTGCATCACATCTTGGTTAGGACACGCATAATTGAAGGGTTTAGGACCTATTTGGGCAGGGGACTTCTTTGCCTTGAGTAAGTATTTCTTTTTGTTGCGTTTTGTTTTTTTTTTTTACTCTTGCAAGATGATGGCAATATCTTCATGCTCATTTGTTTTAGTTTCTTTTCCCCGCCTTTTTTTTATATATAATTCAATTTTTTTTTTATTCAATTTTTTTGGGGTGAAAATAAATACATTAAAATTTAATAATTATTTGCACAATTAATTTGGGTAACCGTTTTAACGGGTGCGTTAGGGGTGCTATGGGGTTAAGTCTTCATCCTTCCCTACGTGCAATCGACTTCCGAACTCAACTTGGTACCAAAGACCCTTTTTTTTAAAGGTTTTCCAATTTTTACCTAAGTTAAATAAAATTGGTGGCGACTCTACTTTTTTTCAAAAACTATGTTTCTTTCGTCGTCCCTGTCGTGATTTCGGTTGCGACACCCCCAGGTCTTTGATGTTCTACTTTCGCTTTCTGACAAGTCAGACATGATGCAACATACTCTGCTACTTGCCTCTTCATGGCTGGCCACCAAAATTGTTGTTTCAGATCCTGATACATCTTCTTTGATCCAGGATGAATACTTAGCTTACTCTTGTGTGATTCCTCCAAAATCATCTTCTTCATCTCCGGATTATCAGGTACACATACTCGTCCATTGCACCTCAAGATTTTGTCTGGTCCCAAACTAAACTCTGCAACTTTCCCTTGTTTCATTAAATCCTTCTTTTCTTGAAGAAATGCATCCAAGATTTGTTGTTCTCGGATCTCATCCAGTAATCCACTAGAGATCTTGATCATTCCCACACTGATCCTCTCTCTACTTAATTCTATAACCAAATTGAGATCACAAAATTCCTCAATCAACTTAAATTCCCGTACCATCATAGTTGAGATATGAATGGTTTTCCGGCTAAGTGCATCAGCTATAACATTCGCCTTTCCAGGGTGATATTGTAACTTGAAGTCATAATCTTTCAGAAATTCCATCCAACATCTCTGTAATATTGAGTTCCTTCGGATCAAACAGATACTTTAAACTTTTGTGATCACTAAAGACGTCAAATCTTGCCCCGTACAAATAATGTCGCCATATCTTCAGTGCAAAAACCACCGTAGCTAACTCCAGATCATGCGCCGGATAATTTCTTTCATGATTCTTTAATTGTCGTGATGCGTAAGCTACGACCTTCCGATGTTGCATTAACACACAACCTAAACCTTGATGCGAAGCATCACAATATACCTCATAAGGTTCATTCGGTTCAGGTAGTATTAATACTGGTGAGGTTGTCAACCGTTCTTTAATCTTTTGGAAACTCCCTTCACACTTGTCCGTCCACACAAAAGGTTGATCTTTTCTTGTAAGTAAAGTTAACGGCGCAACTATCTTGGAAAATCCTTCAATAAATCTTCTATAGTAATCGGCTAGACCAATAAAACTTCTGATCTCCATTACTGTCTTTGGCCTTTCCCAAAAAAGCACTGCTTCCACTTTTGCAGGATCGACAGCAATTCCTTCTTCAGTAATCACATGTCCCAAAAACTTCACTTCTTACAAAATTTTCTCACGCAAAATTTGTAAAACTTGTCGTAAATGTTCTTCATGTTCCTCATTACTCTTAGAGTAAATAAGAATATCATCAATGAACACAACAACGAACTTATCAAGAAACGGACGAAAAATCTGATTCATGTAGTCCATGAAGATAGTAGGTGCATTCGTCACTCCAAACGGCATTACGAGATATTCATAATGTCCATAACGAGTTCTAAACGCAGTCTTTGGAATATCTTCAGTTTTTACCCTAATCTGATGATAACCCCTCCTCAAGTCAATCTTTGAGAACACAACAGCTCCTCGTAGTTGATCCATCAGATCATCGATACGTGATAAAGGGTACTTATTCTTAATCGTCACTTTGTTAAGTTGTCGAAAATCCACGCAAAGTCTCGAACCTCCGTCTTTCTTTCTCACTAGAAGAACCGGTGCTCCCCAAGGAGAAACACTTGGTCGAATGAACTGTTTTGACAAAAGGTCCTCTAGTTGAGCTTTCAATTCAACCAGCTCGGTAGGTGCCATTCAATATGGAGCAATAGAAATTGGTCCAGCTCCTGGTACTAAGTCAATGGAGAATTCTATCTCTCTTGCAGGCGGCAAACCGGGAACATCATCAGGAAAAACATCCGGAAATTCTCTTACTACAGGCATTGTACTCAGATCGATCTCCCTCTCGATTTCTAAGTTAGTTAAAAGCAAGTATCCCTGATCTCTATCTTTCGAAAAAGTTCTTGCTTGGTTGGCAGATATAAATCCAGAAATCTCAGGATTAGGAAAAATTAAAGTCTTATGAGCACAATCTAACAGAATATGGTTGGAAGACAACCAATCCACGCCTCTAACTGAATTAAAGGCAGGCATATCAGATTAACAAGAAAATGTCTCTCCTGAATGATAAGAGGACAGTTCTGACATATAAAATTTACGGTAACTGGCTCACCAGCTAGAGTTGAAACAATCAAGTCATAGGATAAAGAAGAAACAGGTAATTTCAAATGTCTCACAGAATCCATCGCAATAAAGGAATGTGTTACACCCGAATCAAAAGGTACAGTTAAGAGATTACCAGCTATGTCGGAACTACCTTGTATGAGATCGTCAGAATCAGAAGTCTCAGCACCACTCATGGTGTAAACTCTTCCCTTAGCTGTCGGCTTATTGGTCTTCACGGTGTTAACAACTGGCGCAGTCCTTGGCATACCACAGTCTCTAGCTAGATGCCCTATCTGACCATAGTTGAAGCATTTTGGTCCTCTCACCGGACAATTGTTCACCATATGACTTGGATCCCCACACTTGTAACATTTCTTAATTGTGTCTTGATTTTGATTCCTTTGGCCTCCAACACCTGATGCAGTAGCTACAAGATGGTACGATTGCTGATTCTGATTGTTCCCTGGTCGGTGATAAGGTTTGTTCTGGACTTGTTTCCCCTTCTGGTTCTGATATTGACCCTTGGATTTAGACGGTCCTCCTACGTTTCCTCTGTTATCTCTTCCTCTCCTCATCTGTTCTATCTTCCTACACTTCTCAACTAAAGCTTGGAAATTCCTGATTTCCTCATAGTTCTCCTCAAAATGTCCTCGACCATCAACACGACCACCTCTACGACCTCTTCCACGGCCGCGTCCACGTCCACGACCACGACCAAGTCCAAGTATACCTTCTGGTTCCATAACAGACCTACAAGACACAATCAGTTAAATGGCAACCAAAAAAATGAAACTTGAATTCACTACCTATCACACATTACTTCTAAGAAGTAATTCAAAACATCTCTTTTCAAAGGTCACACAACATCAACACAACAGACCTATTCCCAAAGATTTCCCGAAAGACTCGACCAGCTCTGATACCACTAATGCGACACCCAATTCCCAAGGTATCACATTTATGTAACTTATTATAAAGCACAACCTGAACAAAATTATAAATTTGCTGGTTTCCTTCGGAAAAAGGAATAAGTTTACTACTTTATTCTTGTCAAAAAAGGTGATATTTTCTTTTTCTTTTTCTTTACTGTATATACAACCCACACCCAGTAACATAATATACATCACTATATATATTATACATATGCATCAAAGTTTAATACAAGACATTTTTCCTACCAGGTCACCATCTACTGTCACACATATATCACATCATCTGAAATGAAAACATAATTATATCACAGTGGGAGTCTGAAAAACACTACGTAAAAAGGTTGGCTCCCAGTAGCCAAACAGTCAGACTGTCTAAAATCCCACTCTACCCAAACAGACTACATCCTACAGCTGGTCACCACTACAGAAACCCATTGGAGAGTCCAGTGTAGACTCCCCCACCTCCAGGAGGTGTATCAGAAGGGGATGCATCATCTCCCACTCCAGCATCCGGGACTACTCCATCCTCCTCAGGAACATAGTCCGGGTCAACTGTCAGATCCTCCTCAGGATCTTCCTCCATTTCCTACGGTGCATCCTCCGGAATCAAGACTATAGGCCCTGGAGGAGACTCCGAGGCTACCTGCTGTAACAGTTGTAAATGCCGAGGTGGCTGATGCTCCAAATCCCCATGGCATACCAAGTTCTGTAAGATCATCCCAATGGGAGGTAGTGAAACCTCTATCGTCTCCCTAGTATGCATCAACTGCTGGGGTCCATCTGCTATGGTCCCTCGGAGTGTCCGCATCGGACCCGTGTAGGTAGCATTCTGAGCTCCTGGGTTGATCACCCAGGCGTTCTCTTGATCAGCGTTGTCAAACATCAGAGCTCGGGTGAGTTACCAAAACAGATATGCAAGGGTGAGTTACCAATATATGAGTTTTAATAAGACAACCTCATGCACGACACCCAAACAGCACATACCATATAATTACAGTATATAAAATTATGCAAGGGTGAGTTACCAATATATAAGTTTTAATAAGACAACCTCATGCACGACACCCAAACAGCACATACCATATAATTACAATATATAAAATTATCTAAACAATAGGATAATTCAAAAGGGTTTCATACCCGACATCCACTCAGGACTCAATGATCATAACACATGGCACGTCTGCCAAAAATGCATGAGAAAACTTTTTTCTGTTTCGTTTTCTTTGTCATAATAATCTTTCCTTGTCGAAGCCCAAAGCTTACTACCATGCTTAATTTTATATTATGACTTTTCACTTTAAACAAACACAGGACACGCAGTCCAAATGTTTCAAACTTAACACAGGACATACAGTCCGAGTGCTCAATCGCAAAGTCCTAAACTGATGCACCAGTTTTAGGCTCGCGGAAATGGAAATCACATTTTCCACATCAAATTTAGGACACACAGTCCACAAAACCATTGCAGGACCCTCAGTCCAATGACACAGATCCCTGATCTACATGTCCACAGAACACTAGAACCCCGACGTCTCGGTTCCTAGGTTCGTTTATCCTTTTTAAAACATTTTGCTCAGTGAAAAACAAATCCAAAAACCAAATCTCTGAAAAACTTATTCAAGTTTAACAGAATAATTTCACTGAATAGAAATTCTCTTGCAGAAATTCTTTTCTGTTTAAAACGGTGATAAAACGTGAAATTGTTGATAAATTATTTTCTGTTTAAATTATTCATTTCTGAATTTTGTTCTCAAGAAACATCAACTCTTAAAAGTCTCATTTCAATAAAATTAATAATTCTAAAATATAAACATTTTTCTCAAAAATTTTCATAAAAATCTTTTTATAGCTTACATGACTTTTCTGTCACGCGTAATTATTTTGATAGCTATATTACGTTATTTTCGTAACTTAATCACTTTAAATAACATTTTATAATAAAATTGAATTTATTTTGGAAAAACTAGCGCTTGTAAAAATTTTCACAGTTTCGCCCCTTACTGTCACTTTATTAAGACATTTTCCACAAGAATATTATTAAAATTATATTTTTCCAATTTTTCTCAAAATTACACAAATCAATCACCCTGATTAATTATTCAAGCTTATTAAGCTTTTATCCTCAAATTAAATTGAACACTGACAAATGTCAGGTTTCTCAGTCCAACACTCAACAACAGATAATTTCATCACAGAATAGCATGACATATCATGACATGTATCACAATTATAATATAACAAAATAATTATAATCAGATAAATTCACATATCACATAACTCAATTACTCAAGTAAACAGATAATCAGTAGATAATCAATCTAACAATTAACAGTAGATAATTTAAAACACAGTAAATTACTACAGACAATACAGAAGACCCCAACAATATAGCATGTGGTTATCTTAAACTCCTCAGGCTTACTCCCCTTACTTCTTGGAGAATCAAACTAACGTTTTCACGAAATCTCCTGATTCGATCTGGTTTCCGCCATTGACTTTAGGTTAAACCAACCCAATCGATTCCTTCATAACGAATAGCAACCAAAATAAATCAAAATCAAACAACAATATACTCATTCATGAGGTCTAAGGTTCGGGCTCCTCTAAAAATCTAGGTTAGGAATCCTTAAATTTTCTAACTAATGGATTTATGATCCTTAAGTAACTTAAATATAATTAAGCACTAATCTATGATCATGAACTTAAGAACTTTGAATGAAACTCATCTAGTTCCAAGAACTAGGTTTCGGCCTTGACACAAAAAGTGGGATTAAAACTTCACTTGATTTCCATCTCTTGGATTTAACACAAACATATGGTATATGATTAGATTCAAGTGTTACAAAACAACTTTGAATCAAAAATCTTTCCAAAAATCGAAGCTAGGGTTTCGACCCTCTAAAGAAATTTTGAGTTGGGATTTGATTTTAGGTCTTCTAATCACTTAGATTCATTAACCATAAGGATTAATAGATGAATCATGGAGTCATTCAAGCAAGTTGTTAAACAAAATCTCTAAACACCCATTTTGAGGGGTTTCGGCCTAGCTTAGAAAAATAGGAAAGAAATTTCACAAGATCACATGCTTCTAGATGATGAATATAGAGATGATTATGAGATTATAGAAATTGGTTTGAAGTCAAAAGGATTTTTCTACAATTACTTATGAATTTTTGAAGAAAGTATCATGACCTAGAAGCAAAATGAAGAACATGATAATCCATGGCATGAACTCTTAAAAATTGTGAAGAGAAAGGCTTAGAATGACAAGATTAAGAGAGGTTACCTCTTGATGATCAATGTAACACCCCGATTTTTACTGCTTTCTAATATCGGTAATAAATATATAAATGATTATATTTTTATCTGAGACTTAGAAAATGATTTTGGATAAACCAACGTCATTTCCATGTTATGCTTAATATTATAAGCTTACAATAAAACTTTGGGTTGAAAATCCAGACGGAACCCGGTCTGCGTTTTCACTGACAATAAAAGTTTACTGCTCAGAAAACCTAATTTTAAGTCGTGAACGAGATGAAAAATATTATTATCATATTTTCTTCGATATTGGAAGTTTTGAAAATTTTAGCAAAAAAATAAAATATTATATTTGCTGCGGGAGAATACGTTGAAAAGTCTGTAGGAAATCCACGTCAGATGAACTAAAAGGGTCAGCAACGGAGCTCAGATGACTGATGTGACTGATGAGACTGACATTTATGATGATCTTATCCGTATCATAATGGCCATAATGGCGCATTTATGACATTAGGATATTTTTGTAAGGAAAAGACATTTTTACCCCGAGCTTCACATAATTTTTACAAGCTTTGCCATTGCAATTTTGGACCAAAAAGCCCCTAAACCCAAGGCTCCTTCTCTCATTAAGCACACTTAGGCAAATTTTGTTTCATTTCAAGTCTTCATTCTCTCCAAAATCCATCAAGAACACATCAAGAACAACTTGTTGATTTTGTGAAGAACATCATCCAAATCATCAAGTTCTTTGATCATCAAGAGGTAACCTCTCTTAATCTTGTTATTCTAAACCTTTCTCTTCACAATTTTGATGAGTTTATGCCATAGATTATCATGTTCTTCATTTTGCTTCAAGTTCATGACACTTTCTTCAAAAATTCATAAGTAATTGTAGAAAAATCCTTTTGACTTGAAACCAATTCCTATAATCTCATAATCATCTCTATATTCATCATCTAGAAGCATGTGATCATGAGAAATTTCTTTCCTATTTTTATGAGCTAGGCCAAAACCCCTCAAAATGAGTGTTTAGGGATTTTGTTTAACAACTTGCTTGAATGACTCCATGATTCATCTTTTAATCCTTATGGTTAATGAATCTAAGTGATTATAAGACCTAAAATCAAATCCCAACTCAAAATTTCCTTAGAGGGCCGAAACCCTAGCTTGGATTTTTGGAAAGATTTTTTGTTCAAAGTTGTTTTGTAACACTTGAATCTAATCATATACCATATGTTTGTGTTAAATCCAAGAGATGGAAATCAAGTGAAGTTTTAATCCCACTTTTTGTGTCATGTCCGAAACCCAGTTCTTGGAACTAGATGAGTTTCATTCAAAGTTCTTAAGTTCATGATCATAGATTAGTGCTTAATTATGTTTAAGTAGGCTTAAGGATCATGAATCCATTAGTTGGAAAATTTTTGACTTTGCTAACCTAGATTTTTAGAGGAGGCCGAACCCTAGACCTCATGAATGAGTATGTTGTTGTTTGATTTTGATTTATTTTGGTTGCAATTCGTTATGAAGGAATCGATCGGATTGAGTTAACCTAAAGTCGACAGAGGAAACCAGATCGAATCAGGAGATTTCGTGAAAACGTTAGTTTGATTCTCCAAGAGGTAAGGGGAGTAAGTCTGAGGAGTTTAAGATAACCACATGCTATATTGTTGGAGTCTTCTGTATTGTCTGTAGTAATTTACTGTGTTTTAAATTATCTACTGTTAATGGTTTGATTGATTATCTGCTGAATATCTGTTTACTTGAGTATTTGAGATATATTGTTTTACATGATTATAATTATTTTGTTATATTATAATTGTGGTGCATGTCATGAATTGATATTTGTCATGCTATTCTGTGCTCAAATTATCTGCTATTGAGTGATAAACTGAGAAACCTAACATTGGTCAGTGTTCAATTTAATTTGAGGATAAAAGCTTAATAAGCTTGAATAATTAATCAGAGTGATTAATTTGTGTAATTTTGAGAAAAGGTGGAAAAATATTATTTTAATAATATTTTTGTGGAAAATGTGTCAACAAAGTGACAGTAAGGGCGAACTGTGAAAATTTTTACAGGCGCTAGTTTTTCCAAAATAAATTCAATTTTATTATAAAATGTTATTAAAAGTAATTAAGTTACGAAAATAACGTAATATAGCTGTCAGAATAATTACGCGAAACAGAAAAGTCATTTACGCTATAAAAAGATTTTTATAGAAAATTTTGAGAAAAATGTTTATATTTTAGAATTATTAATTTTATTCAAATGAGACTTTTACAAGTTGATGTTTCTTGAGAACAAAATATAGAAATGATAATTTAAACAGAAAAGAATTTATCAACGATTTTACGTTTTAGCAACATTTTAACGGAAAAGAATTTTTGTAAGAGAATTTTATTTAGTGAAAGTATTCTATTAAACTTGGATAAGTTTTTCAAAGATTTGGTTTTTTTTTGTATTTGTTTTTCACTGAGCGAAATGTTTTACAAAGGATAAACGAATCTAGGAACCGAGACGTCGGGGTTCTAGTGTTCTGTGGACATGTAGATCAGGGATCTGTGTCATTGGACTGAGGGTCCTGCAATGGTTTTGTGGACTGTGTGTCCTAAATTTGATGTCGAAAATGTGAGTTCCATATTCGTGAGCCTAAGACTGGTGCATCAGTTTAGGGCTTTGCGATTAAGCACTTGGACTGTGTGTCCTGTGTTGAGTTTAAAACATTTGGACTGTGTGTCCTGTGTTTGTTTAGTGAAATGTCTTAATAAAAAAATTAAGCATGGTCGTAAGCTGTGGGCTTCGACAAGGAAAGATTATTACGACAAAGAAAACAAAATGAGACTAAAAGTTTTTCTCATGCATTTTTGGCAGACGTGCCATGTGATCATTGAGTCCTGAGTGGATCAATGTATCTGTTATGGACTATGTTTTCATTTGAATCATTGGGTTTCTGTGTGAACCAATGTATTTTACTGGACTGAGTATCCAACTTTATGCAATAACTATTGAGGTTCTGAGTGATGCAATATGTTATGGACAATAAACTCCATTATTCGTAGCGACCATTGGGTTCTGTGTGTATAGACCAATGAGTTACATTTTTGAACAATAACCTTGGTACATTGGAGAGTTGCCAGTATGTTATGTGTTCTCTTGGACATTGCTTTATTTCGTTTTTACAAAGTGCCATGTGCGAGCTTGATCTGCTCAAAACGAAACAGAAAGTTGTGGGATCTCCGGAGATTAGGTATCAAAATAGAGCCGAAATATTGAAGTGTCATGCATTTTTATAAAATGACGATGATTGTCGGGTATGAAACCCTTTTGAATTATCCTACTGTTTAGATAATTTATATACTGTAATTATATGGTATGTGTTGTTTTGTGTGTCGTGCATGGGGTTGTCTTATTAAAACTCATATATTGGAAACTCACCCTTGCATATCTGTTTTCAGATGGATTCGGATGCGGTGGATCTGAGCTACTTGGGGGTCCGAGCCCTGATGTTTGACAACGCAGATTAAGGGAACGCTTGGGTGATTAACCCAGGAGCTCGGAGTGCTACTTACACGGGTCCGATGCGGACACTCCGAGGGACCGTAGCACATGGACCCCAGCAGTTGATACATACTAGGGAGACGGTAGAGGTTTCACTGCCTCCCATTTGGATGATCTTACAGCACTTGGTACGCCACGGGGATTTGGAGCATCAGCCACCTCCGCATGTACAGCCGTTACAGCAGGTAGCCCCGGAGTCTCCTCCAGGGCCTATAGTCTTGATTCTGGAGGATGCACCGTAGGAGATGGAGGAAGATCCTGAGGAGGATCCGATAGTTGACCCGGACTATGTTCCTGAGGAGGATGGAGTAGTCCCTGATGCTGGAGTTGGAGATGATGCATCCCCTCCTGATACACCTCCTAGAGGTGGGGGAGTCTACACTGGACTCTCCAATGGGTTTCTGTAGTGGTGACCAGCTGTAGGATGTAGTCTGTGTGGGTAGAGTGGGATTTTAGATAGTCTGACTGTTTGGCTACTGAGAGCCAACCTTTTTGCGTAGTGTTTTTCAGACTCCCACTGTGATATGGTTATGTTTTGTTTTCAGATGATGTGATATATGTGTGACAGTAGATGATGACCTGGTAGGAAAAAGGTCTGATGTAAAACTTTGATGCATATGTATAATATATAGTGATGTATATTATATTACTGATTTTTAGTTGTATGTACAGTAAAGAAAAAAAAGTTTTATAACCTTTTTGACAAGAATAAGGAAGTAGTAAACTTATTTCTTTTTCCCAAGGAAACCAGCAAATTTATGATTTTATTAAAGTTAAGTTTTATAATGTGTCGCGTAAATGTGATACCTTGGGAATGGGGTGTCGCATTTGTGGTATCAAAGCTGTCGAGTCTTTCGGGAAATCTTTGGGAAAAGGTCTGTTGTGTTGATGTTGTGTGACCTCTGAAAAGAGATTTTTTTTTTTCTTTTGGAATTACTTCTTAGAAGTAATGTGTGATAGGTAATGAATTCAAGTTTCATTTTTGGTTGCCATTTAACTGATTGTGTCTTGTAGGTCAGTTATGGAACCAGAAGGTGTACTTGGACTTGGTCGTGGACATGGACGCGGCCGTGGAAGAGGTCGTAGAGGTGGCCGTGTTGATGGTCGAGGACATTTTGAGGAGAACTATGAGGAAAATGGAGGCATGGATTTTGCTGCACAAGCAATGGCGGATGTTGCCGCTGCTATTGCACAACAAACGGCTACAATGGCTGCCCAGAATTTACAGGAATAACTTCGAGCTGAACAGGCTGCTGAGGGTAGGGGTCTTACTGCTTTTAGACACCAAAATCCTCCACAATTTCATGGAGACATGGATCCTATAAAGGCTGACTTATGGATTCAGGAAGTAGAGAAAATTTTTGAACTGATCAACAGTCCAGAAGGAGTGAGGGTGCCTTATGCTACCCATTTGCTGCTAGGAGATGCTGAGTATTGGTGGAGAGGCACTAAACAATTGCTGGAAGCAGAAAATCAAGTGATTACTTGGGTAATTTTTAATAACATGTTTCTGAACAAGTACTTTCCACAGAGTGCTCGAGCGGAGAAGGAGCAAGAATTTCTACGTTTGTACTAGAAGGATCTGTCTCACTTGCCAAGTATTTCCGTTTCTTTCTTAACAACCCGGATGAGGATTGGAAGTGTGAACGTTTTGAAGCTGGATTGCGATTTGAGATTAAAGAGTCTGTGTTACCATTGGAAATCAGGAATTTCCAAGCTTTGGTTGAGAAGTGTAGGAAGATAGAACAGATGAGTAGAGGAAGAGATAACAGAGGAAACGTGGGAGGACCGTCTAAATCCAAGGGTCAATATCCGAACCAGAAGGGGAAACAAGTCCAGAACAAACCTTATCACCGACCAGGGAACAATCGGAATCAGTCATCGTACAATCCTGTAGCTACTACATCAGGTGTTGGAGGCCAGAGGAATCAAAATCAAGGCTCAATCAAGAAATGTTACAAGTGTGGAGATCTAAGTCATATGGCGAACAATTGTCCAGTGAGAGGACCAAAATGCTTCAACTGTGGTCAGATAGGGCATCTACTAGAGACTGTGGTATGCCAAGGACTGCGCCAGTTGTTAACACCATGAAGACCAATAAGCTGACAGCTAAGGGAAGAGTTTACACCATGAGTGGTGCTGAGGCTTCTGATTCTGACGATCTCATACAAGGTAGTTGCGACATAGCTGGTAATCTCTTAACTGTACTTTTTGATTCGGGTGCAACACATTCCTTTATTGCGATGGATTCTGTGAGACATTTGAAATTACTTGTTTCTTCTTTATCCTATGACTTGATTGTTTCAACTCCAACTGCTGAGCCGGTTACCGTAAATTCTATATGTCTGAACTGTCCTATTATTATTCAGGATAGACATTTTCTTGTTAATCTGATATGCCTGCCTTTAATACAGTTAGATGTAATTTTAGGCATGGACTGGTTGTTTTCCAACCATATTCTATTAGACTGTGCTCGTAAGACTTTAATTTTTCCTAATCCTGAGATTTCTGGATTTATATCTGCCAACCAAGCAAGAACTTTTTTGAAAGAAAGAGATCAGGGATACTTGCTTTTAACTAACTTAGAAATCGAGAGGGAGATCGATCTGAGTACAATGCCTGTAGTAAGAGAATTTCCAGATGTTTTTCCTGATGATGTTCCCGGTTTGCCGCCTGCAAGAGAGATAGAATTCTCCATTGACTTAGTATCAGGAGCTGGACCAATTTCTATTGCTCCATATTGAATGGCACCTACCGAGCTGGTTGAATTGAAAGCTCAACTAGAGGACCTTTTGTCAAAACAGTTCATTCGACCAAGTGTTTCTCCTTGGGGAGCACCGGTTCTTCTAGTGAGAAAGAAAGACGGAGGTGCGAGACTTTGCGTGGATTTTCGACAACTTAACAAAGTGACGATTAAGAATAAGTACCCTTTACCACGTATCGATGATCTGATGGATCAACTGCAAGCAGCTGTTGTGTTCTCAAAGATTAACTTGAGGACGGGTTATCATCAGATTAGGGTAAAAACTGAAGATATTCCAAAGACTGCGTTCAGAACTCGTTATGGACATTATGAATATCTCGTAATGCAGTTTAGAGTGACTAATGCACCTGCTATCTTCATGGTAGTGAGGAACATGAAGAACACTTACGACAAGTTTTACAAATTCTGTGTGAGAAAGTTTTGTACGGGGCAAGATTTGACGTCTTTAGTGATCACAAAAGTTTTAAGTATCTGTTTGATCAGAAGGAACTCAACATGAGACAGAGACGTTGGATAGAATTCCTGAAAGATTACGACTTCAAGTTACAATATCACACTGGAAAGGCAAATGTTGTAGCTGATGCACTTAGCCGGAAAACCATTCATATCTCAGCTATGATGGTAAGGGAATTTAAGTTGATTGAGGAATTCCGTGATCTCAATTTGGTTATAGAATTAAGTAGAGAGAGGATCAGTGTGGGAATGATCAAGATCTCTAGTGGATTACTGGATGAGATCCGAGAACAACAAATCCTGGATGCATTTCTTCAAGAAAAGAAGGATTTAATGAAACAAGGGAAAGTTGCAGAGTTTAGTTTAGGACCAGACCAAATCTTGAGGTGCAATGGACGAGTATGTGTACCTGATAATCCGGAGATGAAGAAGATGATTTTGGAGGAATCACACAAGAGTAAGCTAAGTATTCATCCTGGATCAAAGAAGATGTATCAGGATCTGAAACAACGATTTTGGTGGCCAGGCATGAAGAGGCAAGTAGCAGAATATGTTGCATCATGTTTGACTTGTCAGAAAGCGAAAGTAGAACATCAAAGACCTGGGGGTATGCTTACATCATTAGATATACCAGAATGGAAATGGGAAAGCATATCCATGGATTTTGTCGTAAGTTTACTGCGAACTTCCAAGGGTTTTGATTCTATTTGGGTGATTGTTGACAGGCTAACGAAATCAGCACATTTCTTACCTGTTAAGATCAATTACACCGTGGAAAAACTAACTGATATTTATATCAAGGAAGTAATCAGACTTCACGGAGTACCTTCAAGTATCGTGTCAGATCGAGATCCAAAGTTTACTTCACGTTTTCTGGGGAAGCTTACATCAAGCTCTAAGAACCAAGTTACGGTTAAGTTCAGCATATCATCCTCAGACCGATGGACAAACAGAGAGGACGATTCAATCATTAGAAGATTTGATGAGAGCATGTGTTTTAGACAATCGTGGAAGTTGGGATGATTTGTTGCCATTTATTGAATTTACGTATAACAATAGCTTTCATTCAAGCATAGGGATGGCTCCTTATGAGGCTTTGTATGGACGAGAGTGTCAAACGCCTTTATGTTGGTACCAGGATGGAGAAAGCATGATTTTAGGTCCTGAAATCGTGCAGCAGACAACGGAAAAGGTTAAACAAATCCGTGAAAGAATGAAAATAGCACAAAGTAGGCAGAAGAGTTATTCGGATCAGAGGAGATGACCTCTCGAATTTCAAGAAGGTGAACATGTATTTGAGAGTCACACCAACAACTGGGGTAGGTAGGGTTATAAAGTCCAGAAAACTCACTCCTAAATTCATTGGACCTTACCAAATTCTTCGCCGTATAGGTCTAGTAGCCTATCAAATTTCTTTGCCGCCTTTTCTTTCAAACATTCATGATGTATTCCATGTCTCACAATTAAGGAAGTATATTCCTGATCCATCTCACGTAATTGAACCTGACGAAATACAATTAAAAGAAAACTTGTCTTATGAGACTTCACCTGTACGAATCGAAGATAAGTTGATTAAGCAGCTCAAGGGAAAACAGATTTCCTTAGTCAAGGTTATTTGGGATGAAGTGACTGGAGAAGCAACATGGGAAGCCGAGGACAACATGAGATTACAATATCCTGAACTTTTTACAGGTACGTAATTTCGAGGACGAAATTTTTTTTAGTGGGGTAGTAATGTAACACCCCGATTTTTACTGCTTTCTAATATCGGTAATAAATATATAAATGATTATATTTTTACCCGAGACTTAGAAAATGATTTTGGATAAACCAACGTCATTTCCATGTTATGCTTAATATTATAAGCTTACGATAAAATTTTTGGTTGAAAATTCAGACGGAACCCGGTTTGCGTTTTCACTGACAGTAAAAATTTACTGCTCATAAAACCTAATTTTAAGTCGTGAACGAGATGAAAAATATTATTATCATATTTGCTTCGATATTGGTAGTTTTGAAAATTTTAGCAAAAAAATAAAATATTCTATTTGCTGCGGGCGAATACGTTGAAATGTCTCTAGGAAATCCGCGTCAGATGAACTAAAAAGGTCAGCAACTGAGCTCAGATGACTGATGTGACTGATGTGACTGACATTTATGACGATCCTATCCGTATCATAATGGCCATAATGGCGCATTTATGACATTAGGATATTTTTGTAAGGAAAAGACATTTTTGCCCCTGGCTTCACATAATTTTTACAAGCTTTGCCATTGCAATTTTGGACCAAAAAGCCCCTAAACCCACGGCTCCCTCTCTCATTAAGCACACTTAGGCAAATTCTGTTTCATTTCAAGTCTTCATTCTCTCCAAAATCCATCAAGAACACTTAGAACACATCAAGAACAACTTGTTGATTTTGTGAAGAACAACATCCAAATCATCAAGTTCTTTGATCATCAAGAGGTAAACTCTCTTAATCTTGTCATTCTAAGCCTTTCTCTTCACAATTTTTATGAGTTTATGCCATAAATTATCATGTTCTTCATTTTGCTTCAAGTTCATGACACTTTCTTCAAAAATTCATAAGTAATTGTAGAAAAATCCTTTTGACTTGAAACCAATTCCTATAATCTCATAATCATCTCTATATTCATCATCTAGAAGCATGTGATCATGAGAAATTTCTTTCCAATTTTTCTGAGCTAGGCCGAAACCCCTCAAAATGGGTGTTTAGGGATTTTGTTTAACAACTTGCTTGAATGACTCCATGATTCATCTTTTAATCCTTATGTTTAATGAATCTAAGTGATTAGAAGACCTAAAATCAAATCCCAACTCAAAATTTCCTTAGAGGGCCGAAACCCTAGCTTGGATTTTTGGAAAGATTTTTGTTTCAAAGTGGTTTTGTAACACTTGAATCTAATCATATACCATATGTTTGTGTTAAATCCAAGAGATGGAAATCAAGTGAAGTTTTAATCCCAATTTTTGTGTCAAGGCCGAAACCTAGTTCTTGGAACTAGATGAGTTTCATTCAAAGTTCTTAACTTCATTATAATAGATTAGTGCTTAATTATGTTTAAGTAGGCTTAAGGATCATGAATCCATTAGTTAGAAATTTTTTAACTTTCCTAACCTAGATTTTTAGAGGAGGCCGAACCCTAGACCTCACGAATGAGTATGTTGTTGTTTGATTTTGATTTATTTTGGTTGCAATTCGTTATGAAGGAATCGATCGGATTGAGTTAACCTAAAGTCGACGGAGGAAACCGGATCGAATCAGGAGATTTCGTGAAAACGTTAGTTTGATTCTCCAAGAGGTAAGGGGAGTAAGCCTGAGGAGTTTAAGATAACCACATGCTATATTGTTGGAGTCTTCTGTATTGTCTGTAGTAATTTACTGTGTTTTAAATTATCTACTGTTAATGGTTCGGTTGATTATCTGTTGAATATATGTTTACTTGAGTATTTGAGATATACTGTTTTACATGATTATAATTATTTTGTTATATTATAATTGTGGTGCATGTCATGAATTGATATCTGTCATGCTATTCTATGCTCAAATTATCTGCTGTTGAGTGATAAACTGAGAAACCTGACATTGGTCAGTGTTCAATTTAATTTGAGGATAAAAGCTTAATAAGCTTGAATAATTAATCAGAGTGATTAATTTGTGTAATTTTGAGAAAAAGTGAAAAAATATTATTTTAATAATATTTTTGTGGAAAATGTGTCAATAAAGTGACAGTAAGGGCGAAACTGTGAAAATTTTTACAGGCGCTAGTTTTTCCAAAATAAATTCAATTTTATTATAAAATGTTATTTAAAGCAAATAAGTTACAAAAATAACGTAATATAGCAGTCAGAATAATTACGCGAAACAGAAAAATCATTTACGCCATAAAAAGATTTTTATGGAAAATTTTGAGAAAAAGATTTATATTTTAGAATTATTAATTTTATTCAAATGAGACTTAAAAAAGTTGATGTTTCTTGATAACAAAATTTAGAAATGATAATTTAAACAGAAAAGAATTTATCTACGATTTTACGTTTTATCAACGTTTTAACAAAAAAGAATTTCTGTAAGAGAATTTTATTCAGTGAAAGTATTCTGTTAAACTTGGATAAGTTTTTTAGAGATTTGGTTTTTTTTTTGTATTTGTTTTTCACTGAGCGAAATGTTTTACAAAGGATAAATGAACCTTGGAACCGAGACGTCGGGGTTCTAGTGTTTTGTGGACACGTAGATCAGGGATCTGTGTCATTGAACTGAGGGTCCTGCAATGGTTTTGTGGACTGTGTGTCCTAAATTTGATGTGAAAAATGTGAGTTCCATATCCGTGAGCCTAAGACTGGTGCATCAATTTAGGACTTTGCGATTGAGCACTCGGACTGTGTGTCCTGGGTTGAGTTTAAAACATTTGGACTGTGTGTCCTGTGTTTGTTTAAAGTGAAAAGTCTTAATAAAAAAATTAAGCATGGTCGTAAGCTGTGGGCTTTGACAAGGAAAGATTATTATGACAAAGAAAACAAAACGAGAATAAAAGTTTTTCTCATACATTTTTGGCAGACGTGCCATGTGATCATTGAGTCCTGAGTGGATCAATGTATCTATTATGGACTATGTTTCCATTTGAATCATTGGGTTTCTATGTGAACCAATGTATTTTACTGGACTGATTGTCCAACTTTATGCGATAACTATTGAGGTTCTGAGTGATGCAATAGGTTATGGACAATAAACTCCATTATTCGCAGTGACCATTGGGTTCTGTGTGTATAGACCAATGAGTTACATTTTTTAACAATAACCTTCGTACATTGAGAGTTGCCAGTGTGTTATGTGTTCTCTTGGGCATTGTTTTATTTCGTTTTTACAATGTGCCATGTGCGAGCTTGATCTGCTGAAAACGAAACAGAAAGTTGTGGGATCTCCGGAGATTAGGTATCAAAATAGGGCCGAAATATTGAAGTGTCATGCATTTTTATAAAATAACGATGATTGTCGGGTATGAAACCCTTTTGAATTATCCTACTGTTTAGATAATTTATATACTGTAATTATATGGTATGTGTTGTTTTGTGTGTCGTGCATGGGGTTGTCTTATTAAAACTCATATATTGGTAACTCACCCTTGCATATCTGTTTTGTTGTTTCTCTTCTATGTATGTGGAATCTATATATATATCTACGTTCAGATGGATCCGGATGCGGTGGATCTGTACTACTCGAGGGTCCGAGCCCTGATGTTTGACAATGCAGATCAAGGGAACGCCTGGGTGATTAACCCAGGAGCTCGGAGTGCTACTTACACGGGTCCGATGCGGACACTCCGAGGGACCGTAGCACATGGACCCCAGCAGTTGATACATACTAGGGAGACGGTAGAGGTTTCACTGCCTCCCATTTGGATGATCTTACAGCACTTGGTACGCCACGGGGATTTGGAGCATCAGCCACCTCCGCATGTACAGCCGTTATAGCAGGTAGCCCCGGAGTCTCCTCTTGGGCCTATAGTCTTGATTCTGGAGGATGCACCGCAAGAGATGGAGGAAGATCCTGAGGAGGATCCGATAGTTGACCCGTACTATGTTCCTGAGGAGGATGGAGTAGTCCCTGATGCTGGAGTTGGAGATGATGCATCCCCTCCTGATACACCTCCTGGAGGTGGGGGAGTCTACACTGGACTCTCCAATGGGTTTCTGTAGTGGTGACCAGCTATAGGATGTAGTCTGTGTGGGTAGAGTGGGATTTTAGATAGTCTGACTGTTTAGCTACTAAGAGCCAACCTTTTTGCGTAGTGTTTTTCAGACTCCCACTGTGATATAGTTATGTTTTGTTTCAGATGATGTGATATATGTGTAACAGTAGATGGTGACCTGGTAGGAAAAAGGTTTGATGTAAAACTTTGATGCATATGTATAATATATAGTGATGTATATGATATTACTGATTTTTAGTTGTATGTACAGTAAAGAAAAAAAAAAGGTTTTATCACCTTTTTGACAAGAATAAGGAAGTAGTAAACTCATTTCTTTTTCCGAAGGAAACAGCAAATTTATGATTTTATTAAAGTTAAGTTTTATAATGTGTCGCGTAAATGTGATAACTTGGGAATGGGGTGTCGCAATCAAAGAACTTGATGATTTGGACGATGTTCTTCACAAAATCAACAAGTTGTTCTTGGTGTTCTTAAGTGTTCTTAAGGAAATATGAACTTAGGATCAAAGAAGACTTGAAATGAAAAAATGAAAATTTTCCTAAGTGATGCTAATGAAGAGGGAGCCGTGGGTTTAGGGGCTTTTGGGTCCATAATTGCAATGGCAAAGCTTGTAAAAATTGTGTGAAGCTAGGGGCAAAATGGTCATTTCCTTACAAAATTATCTACATGTCATAAATGTGCCATTATGGCCATTATGATACGGATAGGATCGTCATAAATGCCCATCACATCAGTCACATCAGTCATCTGAACTCCGTTGCTGACCCTTTTAATTCATCTGACGCGGATTTCCTAGAGACATTTCAACGTTCTCACCCGCAACAAATATAATATTTTATTTTTTTGCTAAAATTTTCGAAACTTCCAATATCGAAGAAAATATGATAAAAATATTTTTCATCTCGTTTACGACTTAAAATTAGGTTTTCTGAGCAGTAAACTTTTACTGTCAATGAAAACGCAGACCGGGCTTCGTCTGAATTTTCAACCCAAAATTTTATGGTAAGCTTATAATATTAAGTATAACATCGAAATGACGTTGGTTTATCCGAAATCATTTTCTAAGTCTCGGATAAAAATATAATCATTTATATATTTATTACCGATATTAGAAAGCAGTAAAAAATCGGGGTGTTACATTTAACTCAGGAATGTTCCAGGTATTCAATTTCTGTTCAATATCAGGAATGACTATTTGATGTTCATTTATTAAAGTGTTATCAAATTCTTCCTTACTTGTACTACCTTCATCTATTTCAAAATTTTCTTTTCCTTTCTTTGAAACCATCCTTAGTAGTTTAGACAGACCAAAACCTAGATATCTGATATCTACATTAAATTACTATTCCTTACCGACACAACAGGACCACCTAGCTGACCAACGGACTTACTTCCCTCTCTATGCTAGCTTTACTGCCGGGACCACTATTCTCGTTGACCAACGTCGTATTGGCAAGACAACAGAAAGGTTACTATAGATACTAGAGCACTAGGCTCTGATATCAGACTGGCCACTGTGGATCATCTCAAATCTTCACCCTTGATTTTAGTGTAATCCAATGGCCTACATTAATTCATTAAAGAAGACACTTAACTTTCATTAGATTTCACTAAAATCAAGGGTGAGGATTTGGAGTAACTCTCTTAAAATTACTCTTGGAGTATATATATATATATATATATTGGCAACGAAAAAAGCCCTAATGCAAAAGTAACAAAAAGAAATGAGGAGTTTTAGCAACACACTCTCTAATACTCTCTTTCCAACACACTTCCCCTGATTGGTTGAAATTCATGCGGGTTCTACAGAATTCAAGTGGGACCCAATTCCAAAATAGTTGGACCCATATGAATTTAACCAGTAGGAGGGAGTTTGTTGGAAAGAGAGTGTGTTGCTAGCATTTCTCAAAAGAAATACATAAAAGGTAGTTACATAATAAAATTGCAAAAATACCCTTAAAATTATGATAAAAGGAAAAGAGTGCCATTTTGACTCTAAATGATGGAATTTGGGTAAAATCATGCGGTGCGCTTGAATATTGTTGACTTTTGAGATCATCTTCATACTACATCACCATATATTACAATCATGTTTTCCCTCGAGTCAAAAATATTTCAAAGGTTTAAATAAGTTTTTAGTCCATGAAAAGTTCATCAATTTTGGCTTTAGTCCTTGTAAAAAAAATTCTTACGATTTCATTCCTGTATTTTCGAAAATTTTGTTAATAGTCACTATTGTTACCCCTGAGTACTAGAAATCGTACTAGATAAATAATTTAGTTAATTTTAACCCTATGGCCCTAATGTATGATTTTATTTATACTTTCTAACCAAATTTTGGAACAAGTCGGAAAAGAACGAGAAATTACCTCGGTACCCCCTGAGTACTAGATATCATACAAAATGAAGGAATTTAGCAATTTTAACCTTATGTCCCTAATATATGATTTTGTTTCTATTTTATGGCCAAATTTTACAACAAGTCGGACAGTAAAATAAAATTACCTCGATACCCATGAGTACTAGATAACAGAAAAAGATGATAGTAGGGACTATTTGCAAAATTTGTGAGATTACGGGGATAAAAACCTAAGAAAAAATTTCACAGGGACCAAAACCAAATTTGATAAACTTTGTAGGGACCAAAAACTTATTTACCATTTCAAAAACATAATTAATGAGACTTAAAAAATTTACACATTTGAATAATCTTAATCGATATAAATTATAATTTTTTTCTTTAGAAGCTTCCACTTAAATATTTAAATATCTTTTTAAAAGGTAAAGGCCCATTTTGGTCCCCAATAAAAAATACGGTGCCCATTTCAGTCCCTGAAGAAAAAAAAACTACCCCATTAGTCCCTGGCAATTACTAACGTGGGACAAGTTAGTCCCTGACAATTACTATGGGACATTATAGTCCCTAACAATATTTAAAGTGAGACTAATTAGTCCCTGACAATTGGTATCGTGAGACATTTAGTAACGGACGCTGAATAACGGAAGTCACGTCGGGGCTAACTTGTCCCACATTAGTAATTGTCAGGGATTAACGGTGTATTTTTTTTGTCAGGGACTGAAATGGACACCACGTTTTTTGTCAGGGACCAAAATGAGCCTTTACCCCTTTTTAAAATAAAAATCAGTAATTTTTATGATTAAAAAAAATAAAAAATTGATTGAACAGTGAGGCACACACTATTTATAAACTCTCTTTAATATATTATTATATTATTGGTTAAATTAGTTTTTTTCCCTTAAATTATTTTTTAGGTTCATTTTCGTTCCTTAACTTTTTAAAAATTTATTTGACCCTTTATGTATGAAACATTACAAAATCTGGTCCCTTCCGCCTAGTTTGTGATGATGTTAACAAGGTCCTACATCGAGCGATCAAAGTGAATTTGCTTAAAATGTTGCGGACCAAAATGAATATGCTTAAAAGTTTGAGGGACCAAAATAAATCTAAAAAAAAACTTAAGGACAAAAAAAATCCAATTTAGCCATTATTATTTTATATTTTCAATATAAAATACTCTTAATTCAAAAAGTGAAATATAACCTCTTATATTTATCTTAATCTTAATCTTAATTAATAAAAAAGGGCACAACGATCCTTTTTATTCAATCGGGTTTTATGGTGGGTCGGGTGTCTTGAACCTTAAAACCCACACACACAAGCTAAAACCTCAAAACTCCAGTTTCATTCTCATAGAGAGAGAGAGATGGCTATGAGGTATCGCAATGTGAGAGAAATCTCAAGGTTTCTAGCACCCCTTGTCCATGCAGGTTTGTCTTTTTGCACTTCATTCACAAATGTTTCAGTTTCAGATTCTGTCCTCTGCACGACTCTAACTGTTTTCGTTGCTTTGATATCTAAATGAAAAAGAGAAGTAAATTATATAGAAAAGTCATTGTTGTCTTTGATTTTTTCCCCATTTTTCTGTTATGTTTAAAGTTGTAATATATACACATACATTTTTTTAAAAAAAAAAAATCTTATTTTACCAATACTGGTATCAAACGACTATTTATATTTTCAGTTCAATTTTTCCTATGAGAGTTAAATTAACAGGAATAATTTACAGGTAATAAACGAAGGTATTTAGTTCCGAATTGAATTAAATAAAGACTAAATATTCGATAAGCTATCTTTGTTTTTCATGATTAATATTTAATGTTTGAATCAATTTTAATGTGATTTTTTTTTTCTTTCCTCTCTCCCCCTGTCTCTGTAGGTGATTGTTATCAACAATCTGGAAAAGCTTTTAACTTAGTGGGTTTGTCTATAATGGCTATGCCTTCTGCTCATAAGCCAATTGCTAATTGTATTCAACTCAGAGGATTTCATGAACAAAGGTAATCACTTTTGAAGGTTCGATGATCTTGTGGTGTGGTGATTGTTTCTTTCTTGTAAAGTTTATGTGGCTGAAATCAAGAGGTGGATAGCAAAGCTAGCAAAATAAATAGCAGAGTCATCAATTATGAGTGCTAAAATTTATAGCCTCATCAGTTAGGGAGGTTTTAAATTGCGGCCGCGTTGTGCTTTTTGTTATTGCGGACAATTGTGGGAAAATGCGGCCAATGCGGCTGCATTTGCGGTTGTGATGCGGTTTCGGAGACTACCAAAACCGCAACGTCGCTGCCTCTATTGTGGTTTTGGATCTAGATTTAAAACTGTCTTAGGGTTTATTAGGTTTATTAGGTTTCCTGACTTCTGATTGACAGTCTTGTACAGGTTCTCAACAATGGCCGATGTATCACATGAACCTGCCCCTGATGATCTTTTGTCTTTCATTAAAGCTTCACTAGATGAGTATGAAGGTATTTGTTTTACTAACTAATATACTATTTATCATATTTTTACATTTTTTTTAATGATTGTTAGTTTTATGATCTATATTCTCATGCTTGTTTTTTGTTTTGAAAGCACCTTTATTTTAGGTTGTGTTTGGTTGCTGAAAACATTTTTAGTTTCTGCTTAATAATTCCATAGTTCTATTCTCCATAAACAATTCCTATTTTTGATTTTTCATGTTTTTGAAAACTTGTTTGCTTTTTTTATTTTGGTTTTCTGGTAAACTTAAGTGGCGACATACCTGTTTTCTCTCCTACTCAAATTGAGGGAAAGAAATTGTGAAACAAACTCACTATAAATAATTTAAATCAATCACCCCATTTCTGTTCAATTTCTTCATTATAAAAAATGGTTCTACCGTGGAATTACCAAATAGCCAAATAATTCAATTCAATGCCCAGAATCATCAATAAAATGAGAAGGCAATTGGTTTCTCTTGCCAGATTTTCAATTTAAACTTACCACCAGCTTGGCAGCATGGTGTGCCGCAATACAGAGTTTTTGGGTGGCATGACCTATTTAAAAATGAGCAGCTCTGTGTACTGCAGGCTACTTGGGGGATAGATCAGATCAGGACAAATGAGTCATTATCAACAAGTAGAGTGTTGAATTTAAAAATCTGAGGGATAGCAAGGCAAGAGTTGTGCCTCTTCTAGAGATGGAGGGAGAATATGAATCATTGATTGGCAAATTTGTAGCTTAGGTACAGCAGCCTGATATTGATATGTGATGTTATGGTGGTGAGGGGAGTTTTGTTCCGATGCTAACTTGCAGAAGTGGTAGAATTTTGCAAGGGAAAGATGAGAAATAAGAAAGAGGAAGTAAATACTTTTAGAACCATAAAAATGCCAATGTGTTAAGAGTGAAACACTGGAAAGTGGAAATGACTTCTCGTTGTTTTCAAAGTTTTTGGAACTGTGAATCTCATTTTCTGAAAAATAAAAATAACCATTCAAACATTTTTTGTTCCTCCTTTTTCATTTTCAGCAAAAATGAAAATGGAAACCGGTGAAACCAAAACATTTTTATTTTGTCCAGTGTCGTTGAAATAGGAGTTCTGAATAGTGAGTGCTTTATGCTTGTGACATTTATGACTTGCAAAATTTATTTCTTTTTAGTTGAATAAGCTAATTATTTGCTCAGTTATACTTTCCAGTTTTTGAATCCCTTCCATTATTTTGTTTTAAATAAATCCAATTCTAAGTCAAAATTATAACGAAGTTAAATGATTCATTCTCTCTACTTTTCCCCATTAAATCATTGCTTCTTTGTTTGAGTTTGCAGGAACCAGTCATTGTTGGTTGAATACATCTGGCAAACATAAACCATTTTTTGGGAGAAATGGAGTCTTCTTGGTTCTTGCTGCAAGGACTTTTGACCATGACATTATGTTTGAAAAACTGAAGACAATCCAGAAGAGATATAAGAATGACATGTATTATTTCATGTTCTCCTCGACTTGATACAAGTTGGAATTTTTTTTTTGTTAATAATTTTAATATAATTTTGGCGGCAGGTTTACCCATATTTTCGTTATGGGCTTAAAACCGATTCACTCTTCTGCTAATCAGCGGCACCTAGTCCAGTTACTGTTGACAGAAAATATCACAGTCCCCATTTTGTTGTCTCAGCAGACATTTCCTGAGGTAAGGTAAAATTCCTTGTTTAGCTTCTGAAATTCATAAAAATGTGTTGCATATGAAGGCTAATATGTCTACCATGATGCAAAGGTTGTTTGTGTAATAGTTTGCTAAAATTTTCCCAGCCCCAAATTTTAATTTGTGAACATATCAGCCAACACATCAGTCAAGTAGTGATTGTCTTCATAATTGAAATCTTTATCAGATGTGGTAGATTTCTTTTTCCAACACCATCTCCATCCTCATCAAAACTAGATAATTGTAGGTTTGTTGCATTTTGTCACATGAATTATAATTTGTCTAGGCATTACTAATTTGTTTTTACAGATGGAGTCATAAACTGAAGATTGAGGTTGCTGGTAGTTTTAATTTGTATAATATACCTTTCCAATCGGATGTGTCTCTCTATGAAAACTTAAAGAGTAATGTTATTTGTACACCTGAATTCTGGATACCTGGGCAACACCTGCGACACCTGGTTAATGGTGTGCAAATTATTGGTTAATTCAGTTCAGTCGATGGTTAACGACGAATTGTGATTCCTTGTACTCATTAACCAAGTTCAAGACACCATTAACAACGATTGTGAACACTATTAACCAAGTATGAAGGTGTACAAAAAAATAACATGCACTAATGTAGGATGCATGGGTGCTTAACACCGTTCTTAATCGTGGTTAATGGTGTCTTGGACTTGGTTAATGGGTACAAGGGTTCACAATTCATCGTTAACCATCCACTGAACTGAATTAACCAAGAATTTGTACACCGTTAACCAGGTGTCGCCTAGGTGTTCGGAATCCAAGTGTACAAATAACATTACTCAAATGTTTGATACTTGAAATGAAGATGAACAATCTAATTTTAATTATCATCCCTGTGGACCTATGTCGCAAAAATCTGCCTAAGGCTTCATCGCTTAGAGCACTAGTCTGCAGACTGACATGTTTAGAGTGGGTGTGCAGAGAATTTGCCATGACATCTAGCAATCACAGCCTTCTTTGCTACAACCTCATTGTAGAGAGTTACTTTTTCCATGATCAGACCTTTTGGTGTACAATCTTCAGAAAGGCTCTGTCTGGATGACTAGAAGGCTATAGAAAAGAAAATTCTGTTTACTTGTTTCGACAGTTTTGTGTCCAATTTTCTCTAGGAAACATAACTGTTATGTGAGCAAAGATAATTGTTTATAAGCCATTCTGAAATCCAAATTGGCCGTAAGATTTTTGAGCATATGCTGTCTTTGCCAAAATTGTCTGTAGATGGAATATGGAATTTTAAAAGGAATTAATGTTCCCAATCCTAGCGTCCTTGAAGTGTAAGTTGATGTTGCCATTTATTTTGAATGACATTAGTAGTAGCACTTCTTCCTGATGTTTCAGAGTAAAGTTTTCAGGATTCATAATTTTCTTGCATACTGTGTTATTTTTAAATATTTGTTTACGAGTATATATATAATGTTGTTATCCATAGCAATTTATTTACAATAATTCTTTTGATATTTATAGATAGAGAAAGGCGCATGCTACATATTATTTAAAAATTTTAGGAGTCCAGTAATTTATCATGAGATGGACGTGGATCTTGAAATTCTATACCAAGGTAACAGTGCATTTTCCATGAATTTACCTATTTTTCATGTTATATGTATGCATGTATATAATTTTGACTTTGGTATCAAATGTAGCTGTTCAGGAGTTACAGATGCAACCAAATGGTGATTCTAAGTTGCACAGTTTGTTGAGACGTACATCTTGGAAGCAAGATGGGATCACTGAGGATCAATATGTTTGTTTTCCTCTTCAGAATTTACTTCTGTCTTACCCAGGTATAAAATATAAACTTCTACCAAGTGGACAATTAAAAGTTATATGATCCCTATTTACTTTGTCTCCTAGTAGTGTTGGATGACAAATTCCCTGAGAATGAGCCATACATAATCAAATACCTAATCCTTTATCTGTCCATTCAGAATACTATCATGTCATATATAGACTATGCATGTATGTCATTGTAAAGTGTCGTAATATATTTGCCACCAATAACCAATTGTTGTAGAGTGAATTGATTATACCAAGGAACTTAAATATTTCTGTTTTCATGAAGCATACTGGTGTTGTGAAAACAGGCATGAAATTCAGTAGGAATGTATAGATTACACTGTTTAACTGCTATTCTACCTGTTTAGCATTTTCCCCTTACCAGTATTGGAACTTGGTATCTGTTAGGAATCTTGTTTTTAGAAAGAATAAGATCCTAACAACAGCACAATAACAGCAGAACAGATAGAAGAAAAGACTAAAAATACTTCTTTCTTGATGGAAAAATGAAAAACAGTAACAAAGAACAAGGTATACAAGTATACCCCCAAAGGAGCACTCTCCTTTCACACTAGGAAACCCCAGTCAAATCACAATATTTACTAACTGCCTCTCTTAATCATTAGAGGGCTTATTTATAGGGATTATATCCCTCCTAGTAACAACTACTAACAGACCCAACCTAACTCAGCTTATTTATAGGGATTATATCCCTCCTATTAACAACTACTAACAGATCCAAACTAATTCAGCTAACAACTAAAAGTTTGTTACAAGTTTGATCCCCTTAACTGACTTCTAACTACTAACTATCTTTTAGCTAAGGCCTAACAATACAACCCTCCTCCGAAACAACCTTGTCCTCAAGGTTGAAGCATCCACCGGGGTCCCATAGCTTGAAGCATGATGACCAAACTATGCATGAAACATAGAAATTTCCTCTTGGGTCATATGTTCTGTTTTTGGTCTAATCAAAGTATAACATTTATTGCATTTAAAATGATCGTGATCATCAGATATTGGATAACTTGACCACTCTCTTTTACCTGCTTTTTGTTTGTTTATGTACCAAACTAGATTTCCGTGCAATTATAATAACTCTAGGAAAATTTCTTTGACAATTATGCCCCGGCAAATATAGTCCTTTTGGATAATATAAGATTTTAGAGTACAGCGTGGGAAGGTAAAATAAATCCTGCAGATAACATAAAATAGACAGATAATAGAAATTAAAACTTATAAACATAATGCATTGTCTCAGAAATGCTGCACAGTGTCTTTGCAAATCTTCCAAAGAGATCTCCTAGAAAAAACAATGAGCTGTGACCCACAAAGAAGCCAAGAACTCAGCTCTGTCTGTCCCATGAAAGCTGTATGGCTGAGGAATCTGTTGAAAAAGTGCAACATTACACTGCAGCCATAAACACCAAACACCAGAAAAGTCTGGTGTTCCTTGTTTCTAAATGTAGTCAGAGAGAGAAAACAATATTTCTGAATCAGGGGGCATGCCTATTGCTACTAGAAACAAGTGCCTTCTAGTCTTTGAACTCCAAAAGAACATCACACAACTGTTGGCAAGTGAAGTCCTAGGTTGCTTTTTTTGGTCGTGTTAATCCTGTCAAGTACTGCAGAACAAAGATTTCAATTTTGGGCAAAAACAATTGGTGTAAACCAGGTTGCATGTAGTAGGTTCTGGATTAAATACTGGAAGAAAATATTTGCAAGCGAATGAACATTAAGTAAGGAGCATAATTTTCAGTCTTGGGCTACGGAGAACAAGTAAAAAGAATGATGTAGGGTAAACAAAGACATCAACTCAGAAGTCTCCCTCTAATTAAGATTCCGAGGAAACAAAAATGGTGAGACTGACCAAAGGAAATTGGAGTAGGATAACTCATTCACTGTACTTATTTTTGTTTTAACCTTTTGATATTTATTGCTTTGAGGTATTTGGTTCCAGTGTTCTGCCAGAAGAATACCATTAATATTATTCAGTTTCTTTTAGGTTTAATTAATTTGTTGTGTTGGAATAGGTGGCTTCGACTCAAGAGGGGTTGAATTGAGTTTATAAAATTTTCAATTTAATTTCCAAAAACAATTTTCTCTTTAATAACTTAACACACACACAATGAAAGTAATCAAAGTGCCAAAGAAGAATATGAATAATAAATTACAAACCAATGGTGACCTACATCCGGTCCCCAAGATAAGTTTTTGGGATTTATCCACTAATACCAAGCTTGCAGGTGCTTGAAAACCTTTACACCACAAAGCACTCCAACCACGCCTTATGGGATACCTCATCCACGTGTAAGAGCCTCAACGACCTTTAGCACTCTCCCTCATGCCTTCGAGATACCTCACTCCGCTTTTGAGCCTAAAGTCGCACAACAAAGGGATGTCCCACCCTTTACAACAGAAGGATACCTCACCTTCTAACTAGAGTGATATCTCACCCTCAACCTAGGGATTCCACACCCTATTTCTAAGTTGATAGAAGAGTAGAAAAAATTGAAGCACTCTAGATAAGCGCAGATAATTAAAACTTGAATTTCTATGAGATTGATAAAAGTAAGAACAATTGATAGCTCAAGGTTATTTTAGAGGAATGCAAAACCTCTTTTTATTCAAAGTCTAAAATGTGTATTTCGTTTGTATCTGAACCAAAGAGCTGAAGTCCTTTTTAAAACACTTCTAAAAGTATCCATTGAGAGTAATTTATGGTAACAAATGATTTCACACAGTTGCCAGTTCTTACATATTTAAACATGTGTTAATCGGTGTTAATCGGTTGAACATAGTAAAAATCAATTTGATCGGCTAAAGATCCCAACTTTAAGCAAGGCAATCGATTGACTTGGATGATGAAATTGATTTCCCTAATCGATTAAGGAAGGAGGGAAATCATTTGCCTTTATAAAAATTGTAACTTTAAATTAATACAATCGATTGTGATGTGTACAAATCGATTTTTGTTTTTCAAAATCGATTTTGGAACCTTGAAAATCGATTACTCTTTTATAAAAAAGAGACTTTGAGCTTGGACAATTGGTTGAGACAAAGTTAAAATCGGATTTAACAATCGGTTTAAAAAAATAAGGTCTTGTTTGCTTTGTTTTCGGTTTCCTATTTTCATTTCCCGTTTTAAAAATTTGTACAGGAGATATTGAAAATAACATTTTGTTGTTTTCAATGTTTCTTGTACAAAGATCTGGAAACAAGAAATAAAACAAAAACAAGGTGGTAGTTTTGTAATTATTTTTTAAAACAGGAAATGAAACAAGAATCTGGAAACAAAGCAATCAGGTCCTTCTCTACTTCCTCTCCCTCCAACACTTCCCTGTAAATTTACCATTTGCCCTTGATTATGAAATTGCATTGACAGGTCCTTCCAATCCATCACCACTTTGCCTAAAGTGCTCAGCCAAGAGACTCCCAGGATTAGGTCCAGGCCCCCAAGTTGCAACACAAAAGCATCCACTATAAATTCATGTGTGCCAAGCTGGATGTTGAGACCTCTGCAAACACCTTTGGTGAAGATTGTGTCCATCACCCAGCCATATACCCTTTTCTTTTGTCTTTGTCATTGTTAAGCCCAAGGTAGTGGTGAGCTCTAGGGAGATAAATTTGTGGCTTGCACCACTATCCACCAGCACCATTATGTCAATTCCCAAGAGCTTCCCTCCTATTTTCATGATCTTACTCTCAACCGAGAGCTTCCCCATGCTACCCAATACTCGTTAATTTACACTCTAGCTCTTCATCTTCCTCAAAGTCACCAGCTTCCAGGGCTAAAACTTCGCCCTCTAGGTTCTCAGTTTCGGTTTCATCTAACCAATAAATGATAGGTACTTGAACCCCTTCCACCGCTCGGAAATGCCGCTCTACCGCTCGCATCACCCTTCCTTCTCGTCAATGCTACTGACGAGGATGAGTATCTGCTCCAATTGGCGGATCTGGTTTGTGGGCCACTCCAACCAGACCCGGGCTCAAGGTGCGGTTTATGTCCTTCTGGGCCGGGTTAGAGGCCCGATAACTATCGTCACTCCAACCCACTCCTTCAGTCCAGCCCGTTCCCCCTCCTTTTCCCTTCGTACTCGACCGCCACCCATCGTCATCCTCACCGCAAAGCTCCTCCTCAACATCCAGGGTTGAATGTGCAAACCCTACGATGCATGTGAGGCTTCAGACCGCTCATTAAGTACTCGAGAATACCGTTCCTCAAGCAGACGTCCAACCTGATAAGACATCAACTTGAAGGCTTCGACAAATTCCTCCACACTTCCCGTTTGCCTCAGTGTAGAGAGCTCCTCAAATGGATTCTCCAACCTCCTCCCTCCGTAACGCACAATCAACGCTTTCTTCAATTTCTCCCACGATAATTCATCCTCCGTCTCCATCAACAAGTTGAACCAATGATTGGTGTATCCTTCCATACCCAAACGGGCAAGCTTTAGTTTGACATCCTCCGGGGTGTTTTGACATTGAAATAAATCTCCGCTCAAAGTGATCCAAGCCGTTGGGTCCTCCCCTTCAAACATAGATAATTCCACCTTCTTTGCTGACGTCCAAGATTCATCGAAGTGGGATTGTCCCGACAAGTTCTCTGACGTCTCCGACTCATCCACTCTTTTCTTACCCACCACCTTGCTCAGCTCCGACAGCACTGCATTTTGCTTTTGAAGCTGGTCTACTAGCATTTGGATGGCTCCCTTGACGTCACCCGACTTCTGCCCTCACATGGCTCATCTGAGCCTCCAAAACGTCCACCAGCTCAGTCAATTTTGGTTGCATCCAGCTCAGTCAATTTTGGTTGCATCGACTACTTTCACTCCCCTTTCTGAATAATACTGAATAACATTGTAACTGGTATTGATGAACAAGGAAATAGCATAGAAAAGAAAAGATAATATGATAGAATGGTGTCTTTCAGCCGAAGCCAGATGGCTCCCCTCACCAGAAAAGCTTCTCGGTGATCACACTCACTATAATTGAAATATACGATGATTTTCTCTCCTCCCCCTTATTCTTTATAACTAACTAATTACGTGTCATTCCCTCCCTCTATTGCCAGCTCAGTCCCCCTATTTCTGTTGCTACGTTTCCTATAGCAAACCCTCCAAATCTTGGGCCTATTTTCCACATTTTGTACCAGCTGGCCCAAGTCTTTCTCTCTATTTCTATCAGTAGTTTTGGAGAATTAAATACTATTTGAGTTGAGTTTGACCATTTAGAACTCAAATTGCTAGATTTATTGTCAGAAGATTTTAGAGATATTAACTTATGTTTCATGTTTCTGGTTTGTCAAATCTGGTAGAGGAATCTGTCCAGATTCGTAGGTGCTAGTTTAGGAGAAATAAATCTGAATTTAATAAATTCAGATGTGTTTAGGAAGTTTGTTATCTTTGTGATCTATTTCCTTTTTTCTCTCCTGATTTGTAGGAGATTTGTTTTTTGTTTATTTTCGTATTTGTATTTTGTAGCAGAATTGATCATCTGATTCTGCATAAATACCCTTTGTACCGTTCTCTTATCAGAACATTGAGAAATAAATTATTCTCTCTCAACCTTGATGGTTCTTTGTGATCAAAATTAATTTGATATTGCAATATTTTTATCCTATTTTACAGGTTGCGTCTCCGCAGATGAAACTGACAATCGCCTCTTCTTTTCTGACTGCAATCATCATAGGATTATTGTATCAGATGGCAATGGAAAGATTCTGGACTGTGTATGTATACAAATAATTGAAATAAGTTCAGGACAAGATGTATTTTGATTTCAGGTCCTGTATTAGCTGATTTTTCCATGCAATCTACTGATAGTAAAACAGACATGGGTTCCAACCAAATGCCTATTCTCTATGATAGATGCAGGCCTTAAAATGGTCCAATTTTAGGCCTTGTTCCTAAAGTAATTAGTTAGTTAGCTTGTTAGTGAGTGAGTTAGGGGAAATAAGGCATGTTGCCTATAAATAGGGGGACGTTTGAGAGGGAGAGGAATCATTTTTGTGAGTTAGTCTTAGGACTAGGGAGATACCAGGTTCTCTCGAATAACTTGAAAGTGTATTCATTCATTCTTTTCTTCTATAATCTGAACCAATTCTATCAATTGGTATCAGAGTTCTTTCCGGGCTCTGTGGGTAGACACGTTCATGGTGAATTCAGAAGTTGTTCAAAACTCAACAAGAATGAGGGATCCACTTCGTATTTTTGATAAAATGTTAAACGAACTTGCAGAGCTACGATTAGCAATATCAATCTTTGAAGGAGAAGATGCTTATGGGTGGCTCATCAAGGTCGAGGAATTTTTTGATGCAGGAGGAGTATGTGAAGAAGAAGAACAGATACCAGAGGTTGTGCAATGGATGAGTGGTCGAACTCTCACATGGTACCAACTATGGGTTTGGATCAATCCAAATGCCACTTGGGGGGATTTTAGTGAGGCGATTCTCAAGCGGTTTCAACCAGACATTGATTGAGATATCTAGGTCCAAGAGGAGAAGCAAGAACCACTGGCATCTCAAAATGAAAGCAAAGAATTGGAAGTGAGAAGGACAGAAATAGATATAGGAGAGGAACAAAAATCAAGTTTGGGTGAGGCAAGAAAGGAAACAAGAACACTAGTAGCATCTGAAGACGGGAGCAAGAAACCAGAACCGTCAATGTCAGAGGAGGGGAGTGAAGAAGTTCTCTGTGTAAAAGCAAAGCTTGCGAAAATTTCAAAGAACAAGTTAGACTAGGTGCACGAAATCGAGAAAGAAAGGCAAATGAAGAACCAGATGAGGATAGATAACACGACGGCTGTGCTACCAGCGGTAGCACTTCTCCAAAGACTAGAATGTCGACTGATGTGTTACTTCCAGTCAGGCCACCGCCAGAACCGCCGGACCGAGACGCTCACGCGAGGACTGATGGCGCACTTGTGGTTACAACGAGGGTAAAGATCACACGTTCATCACCGCGGGGAGGGGAACTAGGATGCTTAGGTACGGAGGTCTGATCAGGCCGCCGCCTAAACCGCCAAACCTTGGTACTCATTGGTGGGTCGTCAAGGCATGGAGGCTGAGGAAGAGGAAGGCAACAACAAACATGAGATGCTAAAGGGCATTAGGGTAAGACTGGCATTTCAGAAATTGGGCCAGTTTGACCTAATGGCCAGGCCCGAAATGTCCATACTAGTTGGGCACAACAAGATAGAGGAACATACACAAAGATTCGGCATCTTGAGCTCCTTTTCTGACCTATTGGGCTGAGGCCTACCTTATGAGGATTGAGGAAGCTTGGTCTAACATCAAGGGTTTACACATGAGGTACGCATAGGTCTGAAAATTCTGATATGCACAAACTCAGACGCAAAGCTTACTTCTAGTCTCATTACCCCGCTGTGTTGCAAACTTGGTGGACATTTGTATACTTCTACGACACCTTGGTCATCATGTTTAAAACAGTGGGACCTAGGGAAATTCCTCTTCATCTTGAGGACAAGGTGAATGTTTAAAGGGGGGAGAGTATTGATAGGTAACCTTGGTTAGTTTGAGGGTTAATTAGGGAGTTAGCTAGGTTAGGAGAAATAAGACATGTTGCCTATAAATACTAAAGGGAATTGAGAAGGAAGGCATCTTGTCAATTGTATAGACTTGGGCCTTTTTGGGCATTAGGAGAGTCCTGAGTCTCTCGAATACTATGGGAATTCATTCTGTAAACAAGAGTTTTCCCTATTTTCTGTAATAATACCAGTTGTTTCCTATCAAATGTCCCTTTTTCGTGACATGTATGGCCAAGATTCACCTTTGTTGTTGAAGGGTACTATTAGAAAGCATATTTAACACATGCTTAATATGTAAATAGCAAGTGCTAGGAATTAGGGATGCAGTTAGTAATTAGGGATTTGATTTTATTCTTCTGTATTTATGATTGATTCCCTTGTACCCTAATATAAATAGCATACATGTGTGGACATACAAACACACAACATTTAGATATACAGTCTTACATGGTATCAGTAGTTTTAGGTTATTTTCCTTCTCCTTAGTGGTTCTAATTTTCGGGTGAACAGTACCCGCAACCACTGTGTGCTCCATTTTCCGTTCCACCGCGCCTCCTTACTCTGGTGTGACCCCACCATCTGCTCCAGCATCCTCCGGCGACCACCACGTTGGAAGCTCACCCCAACCCGCCGAGGCACGCGCCTGTGACAGATTCGTTTTTTGGCTGCTCTCCGGCGTGACCCACTCTCCGGCGACTCCTCCGCTGCCTTTCCCTCACTCCGGCGACCCTCTCCACCTCTGTTTCAGCCTCTGTTTCTCATGGCCTCTTCTGATTCAAGTGTTGTAGTGACATTTACCAATGTTCCACTCATTCCGTGTGAAAAATTAACGGGTACTGCCAACTACAGCACCTGGGCTGCTGCTGTCCAGTTATGGTTTCAAGGGCAAGGCCGTGAAGACCACTTGACCCAACAAGCCAAAGATATTCCAGACAATAAACAAGCCCGATGGAAGCAAATTGATGCCTCTCTTTGCAGTGTTCTCTGGTTTTCTATTACTCCCAAACTCCAGCCGCAATACCAGGCTTTTACCACCTGCTATGATGTTTGGACAAAGGCCAAGAAAGTCTATTCTAATGATGTTCATCGCCTCTACAGTGTTGTTCTCAACCTGGTTTCAGTGAAGTTGGAAAACATAGATATGCAGACATACCTTGGTAAGCTTGATCATTTAATTGCTGATTTTGAGAAACTAATGCCATATGCTAAAGATGCAGCAACTCATGCTGAGCAACGCAGCAAGTTTTTCATGGTTCTTGCACTTGCCGGTCTATCTCCTGAACTTGACTCGGTACGTAATCAAATACTATCGGGTTCCATTGTTCCCTCATATGACCTGGTTAGTGAACAATTGCTGCATCTCTCAACTCCTCATGCTTTAGGCCACTCCTCCATTCCTCAAATTGATTCCTCCGCTCTTGTCTCCCACTCTCATCAACGTGGTGGACGGAGTGGAGGCCGTGGTGGTGGCTATCGTCGTTCTCGCTGCACTTATTGCAACCGCTTTGGCCATATTGAAGCTGAATGCCGCACCAAGGCTAGGGAACAGTCCAAGCATGCTAACGTTGCTCATGTCACTGCCCCAAACATTGTTGAGGAAGTTACTGTTTCTACTGTTGATTACAATGATTTTCTCCAATTCAAGGCAGCACAACAGCCCATCTCACCTGCCGCCACTGTTGCTCAGTCTGGTAATCCTGTAGCTTTTGTCTCTCAGTCCTCCTCTCTTGGACCTTGGATACTTGATTCTGGTGCTTCCGATCATATGACTGGTAACAAATCCCTTTTCTCTAAACTGTCTTACTTGGATTCTTTGCCCTGTGTCACCTTAGCTCATGGCTCTCAAATAAAAGTTAAAGGCATTGGTCAAACACATCCCCTTCCTAACCTTTCCTTAGATTCTGTGCTTTATGTTCCTGGCTGTCCTTTTAATCTAGTGTCAATTAGCAAACTTACTCGGACTCTTGATTACTCTGTTCTTTTTGTTAAGAACTCTGCTTATGTCCAGGATTGGCGTACGGGACGGACGATTGGAGCAGGACATGAGTCTCAAGGATTATATCAACTTTCGCCGCCAGTTGCTTGTGTCTCCGCTGCTTCTCAAACCATTGAACATCAACGCTTGGGGCACCCTAGTCTTAATAAAATGCATCTCATGGTTCCAAATTTTTCTAAAGTTTCATTTTTTGAATGTTAGTCGTGTCAGTTAGGAAAACATACTCGTCATACTTATAGTCAGCGAGTTAATAAAAGTGCTGCGTCACCTTTTGCTTTAGTTCATTCTGATATTTGGGGTCCTAGTTGTGTCTGCTCAACCTTAGACTCCTATTATTTTGTCACTTTCATTGATGATTTTTCCCGGTGTACTTGGTTATTTTTAATGAAAAATCGTTCTAATGTTTTTAATATATTTCAAGGTTTCTGCAATGAAGTTCAAAATCAATTTGGTTCTTCAATTAAAATTTTGTGCACTGATAATGCTCATGAATATTTGTCCTCCCAGTTTCAATCGTTTTTGACTTCACAGGGCATTATTCATCAAACATCATGTGCTCACACACCACAACAGAACGGTGTTGCCGAAAGGAAAAATCGGCACTTGGTTGAAACAGCTCTAACCATTCTCCTCCACCATAATGTTCCTCTTCGCTTCTGGGGTGATGCGCTTCTTGCGGCTTGCTATCTTATCAACCGCATGCCTTCCTCCGTCCTTGACAATCAGGTTCCCTACTCTCTCTTGTATCCACAACAAGAACTCTATCCTATTCCTCTACGTGTCTTTGGTTGCACCTGTTTTGTCCATGATCTCACTCCAGGTAAAGACAAACTCTCGGCCAAATCTCTCAAATGTATTTTTCTAGGTTACTCACGTTTGCAGAAGGGCTATCGTTGTTTTTGTCCACAACTTAAACGGTATCTTGTCTCTGCTGATGTCACCTTTTTTGAGACTATCCCATTCTTCTCCACTTCCGCCGTACTTGATGTCAACTTCACCAAGGACCTTCCGGATGTTCCGCCAGTTGTTCCGGCACCTATTGTTGCTCCAAATCCACCTCCTTTGTGTACCTACCAGCGGCGAACACAGGTTCCAGCGGTGCCTCCTTCCAGTGATCCTCCAGCCTCATCTCCTGCTCCAACTGCCCCTCCATCAACGCCTCCTGCACCTGAACTTCCACTTGCATTACGGAAAGGTATTCGGTCCTCTCGCAATCCTAATCCTATCTATGCTTGTACTTTAAACTATGACCGTTTATCTCCTTCCTATGTTTCCTTTGTTTCTGCTTTGGATTCTGTGTCTATTCCTAAGTCTACAGGTGAAGCCATGGCTGATCCCAACTGGCGCAAGGCAATGTTGGAAGAGATGGCAGCGTTGCATTCCAATGGCACTTGGGAGATTGTTCCCTTGCCTCCTGACAAGACTACCGTGGGCTGTCGTTGGGTCTTCACAGTGAAGATTGGACCGGATGGTCATATTGATCGTTTCAAAGCTCGTTTGGTGGCTAAAGGTTATACGCAGATTTTTGGTCTAGATTATGGGGATACTTTTTCCCCTGTGGCCAAAATCACTTATGTTCGTCTTTTTCTAGCCATGGCTGTCATTCATCACTGGCCTCTTCACCAGCTGGATATTAAAAATGCCTTCTTGCATGGTGAGTTGCAGGAAGAAGTTTATATGGACCAGCCCCCAGGTTTTACTGTTTCTGGTGACTCTCGCCTTGTTTGTCGGCTTCGCCGATCTCTCTATGGATTGAAGCAGTCTCCTCGTGCCTGGTTTGGACGCTTTAGCTCTGTCTTAATACAGTTTGGCATGACCCGGTGTGAGGCTGACTACTCTGTTTTCTCTATCCATTCTCCTTCTGGTCAGCGCATCTATCTTGTTGTCTATGTCGATGACATTGTCATTACTGGTGATGACACAGATGGTATCCAGCGGCTCAAAGCACACCTCTTCAAACAATTTCAGACAAAAGATTTGGGTCCTCTCAAATACATTTAGGGATTGAGGTTGCCCAATCCACTTCAGGAGTTTCAATTAACCAACGGAAGTATGCGCTAGATATTCTTACTGAGACCGGTATGCTTGATTGTCGTCCTATTGATACTCCCATGGATCCCAATGTCAAGCTTCTTCCGGGTCAGGGGGAGCCATTGAAAGACCCGGGAAGATATCGACGTCTTGTGGGCAGACTCAACTATCTCACAGTCACCAGACCTGATATCACCTTTGCGGTTAGTGTGGTAAGCCAGTTCCTGAATGCCCCTTGTGATAGCCATTGGGACGCTGTCATACGTATTCTTCGGTACAATAAAAATGCACCAGGACGAGGACTATTATACGAAGATAAAGGCAATGCCAAAATCACTTGTTACTCTGATGCTAACTGGGCAGGATCACCATCAGATAGAAGGTCCACTTCTGGATATTGTGTTCTTATTCGAGGAAATATGATTTCATGGAAGAGCAAGAAGCAGAACATAGTTGCCAGATCCAGTGTGGAAGCTGAATACCGTGCTATGGCAGCAGCTACGTGTGAGCTTACATGGCTTAGGCAACTACTCCAACAACTAAAATTGGGAGATATCCAAGATACGAAACTTATCTGTGACAATCAGGCTGCACTTCACATTGCATCAAATCCAGTCTTCCATGAACGAACCAAACACATAGAAATAGATTGTCACTTTGTAAGAGAGAAGGTGCTTTCAGGGGAAATCACAACTGAGTTTGTCAACTCTAGTGGTCAGTTGGCTGACATGTTCACTAAATCCCTCAAAGGCTCTCGTGTTGACTACATTTGTAACAAGCTTGGCTCATATGACATATATGCTCTAGCTTGAGGGGAGTGTTAGAAAGCATATTTAACATATGCTTAATATGTAAATAGCAAGTGCTAGGAATTAGGGATGCAGTTACTAATTAGGGATTTGATTTTATTCTTTTGTATTTATGATTGATTCTCTTGTATCCTAATATAAATAGCATACATGTGTGGATATACAAACACACAACATTAGATATACATTCTTACACGTACAATACAACTATTCCTTCTAAAATTGAGGAGGTCAATAGGCTAACCGAGCATAGGGATGATTTGTTATGTGAGTAATGAGACAATTTGTTGAAGGCTCAAGATCAAATGAGGTGCTATGCTAATGGTCATAGAAGAGAGTTGCACTTCTAGGAGGGTGGTTGGGTGCTCTTATAATTACAGTCCTATAAGATGAGATCCTTGGCCAAAAAACCTAATGTAAAGTTGCATACAGAAAGTGGGAGAAGTTGCATACAAGATAAAGCTGGCAAACAACAGCAAAATTCACCCGATGTTTCATATTTCCTTGTTGAAGAGAGCTCCAATCAGCAACCACAACCTTTACCGGCTGCTTTGACAGAGGATCATGAGCTTCAGGTGTATCCAGAAGCAGTTCTAGCCTCCGGAAAGAATGGCAATGGGGAATTGGAGATCTTACTCAAGTGACTACACTTGCCAGCTTGTGTTAACAGCTGGGAGCTTGCATCAGAAATTCAGATAGCATTTCCTCAATTCCACCTTGAGGACAAGGTGCAATTTGAAAGGGGGATTATTGATAGCATAAGGCCTTCTATTAGATGGGTTTGTGTAAGGAGGAACCTGAAAAGGTGTTAGGATAAGGAGGGGATTATTAAAATTGTGGTAATTGTAACTGTCAATAGTTAGTTAGTTGATAGAGATTTGGGATCGAAGCTAATAATAGGAGGAATTAAACAGAGAAAGGAGTTAGTTGATATTCTCTGCAGTTGGTTTAGTGAGGTTCCAGGTTCCTCAAACTACCTGGGTTTCATGTATTGTGTCGTTCTTTCGCTCTTTAGAATAATACAATTCATTCTTCATTCTTCTGTCAATTTCTTTCTTTCTTTCTTAGTCATTCTGATTCCAGTTCTATCAGAAACGCTGGAAAAGGGTTTTCGTTCTTCTCTTTCTCTGGTCTGAGCTGGTTTATGCTTTCTTTAGTTCTGTTGCATTTGCTTTCTGTTACATAGCAGAGATATTTAAAGTAGTTAGGGAACTGTCAAGCTTGCTTGATGTGAACAGCCTGGTTACATCTGGACTTCTTGTAATTAAGTTCTTTCCCGGAGCCCTTTCTTTTGATATATTTTCATTGAAGAAATATATGCTTTAGTTCATATACAACAAAAGTTATGCAGATATCTAATTGACATTCTTCATATTCAACTTGTTACCTGTATATATTTGTCAGGATAAAAAAGCATTGTCTTTTCCATTTATTAGCTCTTACCCTATTTTTTTCCTTCAAAAAAGAATGAAAGAAACTAAACGTTACGGTTACACTTTCATTGTCTCTTCTTCAGATTGGTTCTTCCCCAGGATTTGAGGATGGACATTTTGGGTCTGCTAAATTAAGGCGTCCTGCAGGTTCTTATTACCATGCTACTGAGAAATGCTTATATTTTGTGGATTCAGAGGTTTGTATTTTGATTTATCATTTATCTAATAATTCATAATTGGATTTGAACTCAGGTTTATCACATTTGATGCGAACTTTATATACATCAATCTGACTGTATCAAAGATATATCTTCGATTGTTTATCTGTAGCTCTGTCAAGGCTGATATATGATTTGTTGAGCTGATAGAGTAATTCACCCCAAACATTGGAAAACTTCTACGATTCCATCCTCTATAATCGGTTATATGCTAAATGCCCATTTGGATGAGCTTTGTAAAAAAGTGCTTCTATGATGTAAAAGTAGAAGCAGAAGCTATTATTAGAAGCAGAAGCTATTTTGCGTTTCAATGAACTTTATAAAAAGAGCTTTTGAGAGATTTATTATAGGGACATTATTGTCCAAAAACACATTAATGATTCACTCTCTCTTCTATTACTTCTTTTTTTTAGAAGCTATGAAATGTAACTTCTTAAAAAAGCACCAAAATGTGATTTTTTGACTGCTTTTGTTTTTTTGTTTTTAAAGCCCATCCAAACACCTATATTTTTTCAAAAGCACTTCTATTTAAAAAAATAAGTGCTTTTTTTCAGAAAAAAGCCCATCCAAACAGGCTGTTAGCTTTCTGGTGATAATTTGCATTTTTTGGTCTGCAGTAATCATAGGTATTTCAGTATTCTATATATTTCCATTGTCCCTCATGGTTTCAGACACGGTGTGTTATTAATCAAATCTTTCTTTTCTCACTTTTTTAAAGAAAGTGTTTTATACAAGGCAGAGTTGCAGAGGGCAATAACTCCTCATAACGTGAAAAAAAAAAATTAATAAAAAAAATGTAATTATTCTAAATCTACAACCTGGTTTTGTTATAGCTAATTCTCTTGGTGCTATGCCAGTTGAGTTTTTAACATATGGAGGGGATTTCACGATTTTTAATAATTTTCATTTTTTTAATGGTGGAGGCCTTGAGGGGTGGTGGTCAGATCACAGAACTAATAATAAGGTTATAATCATACCCGCATGGAGTGGTGCAGTGGAAGCGAGCTACATCTCTCAAGGAAAGGATCTATGTTTGATTCAAGGGTATACAGACCTTGTTGGGGGAGGGCCATATTGCTTTGCTCCAGGCCCAAAGGGAGTTGGGATCCCTAGAGCAGGCTGTGCTCACCCATGGCATTGGTTCCCAACTCCTTTTAGTAAATCAATGGAAAATATTATGATTATATACTTTGAGACAAATATCCAAGATTTTTAAACAAAAGAGAAATTACTCGAGGGTTGAAGAGGGGCCTTCTCGATTTAGCATTACTATGTTTGCCAGTTTTTCCCTGCACCAGCTACTAGATAAAACTATTGTGATGGTTTCTTTATTTGTTGTCGTGGAAACTCCCATATGCTTGAGAGATGAATAGCTTCCTTCAAAGCTATTTGTTAATACTTAACACTCATCTATTAAAGACTTGGACTATTAAATTTGAGCTTTATTTGTGCTTTGCAATTCTTGGAAATTCCTATGTCAAGGATCCACTGTGCCAAATGTTTAAGCTGTAATGTGAAAGCACATTAATGGGTGTTATTATATTTCTAACATGCCCCTTCATGCAAAAGTCATCTAGGCTTGCAGTGTGGACAATGCACAGACTCATGTTTACCATGTGTTGAAATTCAACTTTTATTTAGAAGAATGGCGGTGTCAAGGATCGAACTCTAGACCATTCGGTCATAGAGGCTCTGATACCATGTCATGGATCAACCATCCCAAAAGCTTTAGCTGTTAGGTGAAGGCACCTACATGGCTTTTATTTTTCATATTGTGCTTCAGAGATGCATTGGATTTGCTTGCTTGGCAACTACCCTACCTGTTTCGACTTAATATTCATATAGAAAAGGATAGGACTTTTGAATTTGTGGTTTTCGCTAACTGGGGTGAATTTACAAGGGAGAATGGGAGGCTTGATGCCAGCTACTTCCCTCTTCTCTCATCTGTGTCTTATTTTCAGGAAAACTTGATGCTTTTTTTATTTATTTATTATATATAGAGTTTGTTTTTTCTTTTGTAGACAGATTTAGCAGATTTATATACTTATATCTCTTCATAGTGTTGTCTCTAATCATTTCTTCTATTCTGGTTCCTATTTTCTAAGAACCATGCTATCAGGAAAGCTGACATGGGTGAACGATTAGTGGAGACTCTTTATCCTACCAGTGCCTCTAAGAAAGGAGGTATTCACATATGGAATTGGATAAAGAATAAGCTTGGTTTAGAAAGCAGTGAGGAGTCTAATGATACGGAAACATCTGAAGTATTTGATTCTAAATCCTTATATTTCCCATGGCATCTGTTGAAATCAGTTGATGACACTCTCTACATTATAGATCACAGGTGAATAATTCAATGCTTTTAACGTTTTTGGGGGAAATACTGTTTACAAATTTGATATGCTAACTTTTAAAACCCTTCGCTTAAACCCCTTTATATTTGGAGAGAAATCAAACTGGTTTTAGTCTGTTAGAAAATCAAAGAAATATCTGATAATATCTTTTCATATCTTAGTATATTTTAGCATATCTTAGAGTATCCTAGATAATCTCTTAGGATTTATTTCTTATTTATATTTTATGTTTTGATTTTCTATTTGATTAAGATTAGGATTCTACTTTTAGTATAAATAGGACTATTGGGTTGTCTTTTGTAATCACGTCATCACTACATCAAATCAATATCAGTCTTATTATTTCTTAGTTTACTTCTCTCTTTTCCACCTTCCCTACCTAAAACCTTCCAATTCAACATGGTATCTAGAGCCAGACAAAGGTACCATCCTCCGTGACTTGTACTGTCATACAAAATCCTGCCATTTTTTCTCTCCTCTGTTGTGTTCTTCTTTTCCGGTGCGTTTTGTCTTTCCAACCCTCGTTCTTGTGTTGTCAGCCGCCATCAGCCACCGTCTGCCGCCGTCTGCTATCATCTCCGGCTGCTGACCACACCACCAGACATGATGTCGACCGATCTGTCCAACCGTCCAGACAGTGCCGCCGTCCGCCTCCCGACGCGCCTCCACACGCGTCTCTTCCAATCTGCGCGCAGTCGCACGCGCGCACATTCCTTTGGAGCGTGGCAGCGCATTCGGCCACCTTTCCGGCCGCCGTTTCCAGCTCCCAACTCGCCGGCCTCCGCTCTTTTTGGATATGTTTTCACCTACCTCAATGGACCACTTTTCAACAACAACCTCGATGTGTTTGACTCTCTTTGGTTATGTTTTGCTTCTTCAGTGTTTGTCATGCAATTCTTATCCACTAAATGGATCATACCAGTGACTTTTGTTCCCACCGACGATCATTCCGATGGTGACTCCTTTCCCACGGATGAGTCATATTAGTGGTGACTTTTGTTCCCATCGACGATCATTCCGGTGGTGACTATTTTACCATATATGAATCATATTAGTCGTGACTTCTATTTCTGTCAATGGTTGACTTATGTTGGCTGACTCACACTAGCTAAACTCATTTTCCCAGATGCTTTGGCCCGGCTCTTTTCCTAGATGCACTGGCCCGTCTTTCTCCCAGATGCACTAGCCTTGGCCCCTTGTCCCAGATGCACTGGCCTCGTCTCAGTCCCGGACGTTGCTGCTAGATTGCTTGCCAAGAAATTTCTGTCAGGCTGATGATCATTCCAGCTATCTTGCTAAGTTATCTTTCCAATAACTCTCTCCGGCCTCTCCAACATTCTTGAGCTGCCTTCTAACCATTATTTTCGTGGAGCTCAGTTTTTTATTTTAAATTTTAATTTGAGGGGGAATGCATTGTTTTCGTGTAACAAGCTTAAAGCTTAGTAAGCTTTAGCTTGAAGGGGAGTGTTAGAAAATCAAAGAAATATCTGATAATATCTTTTATATCTTAGCATATCTTAGAGTATCCTAGATAATCTTTTAGGATTTATTTCTTATTTATATTTTGTTTTGATTCTTTATTTGATTAAGATTAGGATTCTACTTTTAGTATAAATAGGACTATTGGGTTGTCTTTTGTAATCACGTCATCAATACATCAAATCAATATCAGTCTTATTATTTCTTAGTTTACTTCTCTCTTTTCCACCTTCCCTACCTAAAACCTTCCAATTCAACATAGTCAATCAAGACTTTTGAATACCATAAGACTTTTTGTAAGTTATAAAATGTCTTGATTCAATACCACTGGATAATCCCTCCTGAAAAAATCCTAATAATCTTGATTGAATACCACAAGACTTATTTACATTATTTAAAAGTCTTGATTGAATACCACATGACTTTTTTGTCTTAAAAAAGTCTTTTAAAATCCTTTGAAATCCCAATCCAATACACCCCTTTAAGATTCAAAAGCCCACCCCTTTATTTTTTCTGCTCCACTTTCTATCTGTGTTTGCACCAGAGGCTCTGATATAAAAAAAAAATAAAAAATTCCTCATCTGATACCGTGTGTATGCCTTGAGCTTTTTAGCTCTCTTTCTCTCTTAATCCATGTTCTATAATCGTTGAATAGATCAGTTCTGGTAAACCAATCAAGCAAACCCACATTCCTCATGCATTGCATCATCAAAGAGACAAAGACCCAATAAAATAAAATCATAGCTCAGAGAAATTAAATTGAAAGAGTCAACGGGGGAGAGAGATTTGGTGTCTTCCATTGGGCCTGAATCCGAAGAAAGTGATAGAGCGAGTCACTGGTTTTTACCATTTGGACTTCAGTTTTTCCTACCATTTCAATATTGGGTAACAGTTTGCTGAATGGTGTAGACCAGAACATTTTAGTTTGGATGTAAACTAGATTCTTGGGTTCACAATAACCTTGTTCGGAAGAACCTTTTTGTTGTGAAATTTGTGAATTGTGAGCAACCTTGTAGAATTGAAGAAAGATTAATGGATTTCTTTTGTCGTTGTGCTTGTATTGGTTACATAATTGAATATTGCTGACTTGGAATTTGGTCAGATATTAGTTGGTAGTTGGAATTTACGGTGCTGATGATTCCATCTTTCTCTGTTTACAAGAGATAAAACAGAACTCCAAACATCAGGGGTTTAGTGTAGGTTTTTAAGGTTCGTTTTTTGATGTGAAACCGCTTGAGGGAGTACATTGTATTTTACTTATTTTTAATAGAAGATTCCACAATATCCGTTGTGCCTCATTTGTATATTTAAATTACCCCTTTTCTATTTAATTTGCCTTATGCTATGGTTGATACTTGATAGTATATTAAAATGCTACATGGTTCAAAGTTATGTTCCTATCTTAATGCATGTCATCTTTATTTCCAGGTTCCAAACTTTATGGACCATGGATTTTGGTTCAGGAAAGATAGATGATGTTTTTAAAGGTTTGATTTGATATTGGTTATATCTTTGCTTGTTAAAACTATCTTTTATCTAGCTTGAACTAATGGATTCTTGAAATGTTTATTATTTAAAATAGGTTCTCCTAGAATTCTGGAGATTTGTGGACAGCAGATCATGAAAAATTTATCCATCTTAGATCATATTCCCTCTGATTGGTTTCAACCGCAAAGTAATAATGCCTATTTTCTGGAGGGTTTCCGACATTTGGAACTTATGTCTTCACTGACACCTTTGGAGAATCACGTTTTCATTTGTGATACAGGTGTTCTTTTCCCATGCTACTAAACACTTTATGGCTTGTTATCTGGTTGCATCCTTTAGCATTTATTCACTCCCAATTTTTGTGTCTCACTAGTTGGACAGAGGATTTTGAAAGTCAACAGAGAATCTGGGGTCTGTTCAAACTTCCAGTTATCTAATTTAGGGATACTTGGATTGCCGTACTGGTTAAATTCCCCTCATGAGACATTTTATGCTGTGTAAGTTACATGACTTGAAACTTTGTTATTTATTTCCAAACTCTCAATTTTCTGTTTGTGTTGTTGAAGATGAAAGATTGTTTTCAATTGAAACATGCTAACTTTTCTGTCAACATTACTGTTTTGACAGCGGAAGTGGACTTCCGGGTACACCAATTGATCATCTGCAACGTTTCGAGTTGCTGCCAGGTTATTCATTCTACATATTAAATTGGGCATCTGTGAATTTAAAACATTATGGCATGAATCATTTGAGGGATTGCTTAGTGAGTATATAAATTATTTGATATCCCTATCAGTTATAGTGCTTATGAGTTATGACCTCAGCTCCTTTATGGTACATCTCCCTAACCATCTGCATATAACAAGATTAACAACTAGATGGGCTGTTCTTTAATTATAAAATTCTCCTTTTTGTACTTAATCATCAACAACATTGTCATCCTGGCACTAGAAAAGAGAAGATTGTAATAATCTGAATATTATTCTTTAATCAATTGTGTACAAAGTAGGTTACAATGTATAGGCTAATGACATTAATTGCTATCCTTAAAAAAGGGAGGAAAATCTGTCCACATAATAACTAGAATAAAAAAAAAACATATCTGCACAAACTGAAAGAATATCTTCCAATATCTTACAAAACTGTAGTTATAAGACCTTGAAATCCCTCTACGGGAAGCCTCTTGGTGAATACATCTTCTAATTGGTGCTCTAAAGGGATGTACTATGTAATTATAACACCATTATCTAATTTTTCCTTTATAAAATGGTAATCAATCTCTATGTGCTTTGTTTAATCATGTTGAACCGAGCTGTGAGCCAATGCTGATTGCGGACTTGTTATCACACAGTAACCTCATAGGAGCTTCATACTTTATTCTAAGATCATCAAGTATGATTCTCATCCATAACAGTTCACAAATTCCTTGTGCCATAGCTCAAAATTCTGCCTCTGCACTTGACCTTGCAACAATATTATGTTTCTTACTTCTCCAAGTCACCAAGTTTCCTCCTAAAAACATGCAGTAACCCGAGGTAGACTGCTTGACTACAATTGACCTGGCATAATCTGCATCTGTATAGATTTGATGGTCAATTTTTGCCCTCTCCAAAATAGAAGTTCTCTTCCTGGGCTTGTCTTCAAATACTTGAGGATTTTATTCACAACTAGCATATGTCTCTCACGAGGATCATGCATGAACTGGCTAACCACACTGATAGCATAGGCTATGTCTGGTCTGGTGTGAGATAAATATATTAGTTTTCCGACCAATCTCTTATATTGTGCCTTGTCCACTCTTGGGCTCTCATTGTTTCCAATTCTGTGATTTTGTTCAATAGGTGCCCCTGTGGTCTTGCAACCTAGATTACCTGTCTCCTTAAGAAGATCCAAGGCATATTTCCTTTGGGAATAAAGATGCCTTGTTTGGATTAGGCAACCTCTATCTCAAGGAAGTACTTTGGCTTCCCCAAGTCCTTCATTTCGAACTGTGCAACTAGTGTTTCTTTTAGAACCTCTTTCTCAACCTCATCGGGCAATGATCATGTCATCAACATACACCAGAAGCGTAAGCCTGCCTTCTTGGGAATGTTTTATAAAGAGGGTATGATCTCCATGGCTCTGTCTATAACCTAAGGACACCATAGCATTGGTGAACCTCTCGAACCAAGCACGATGAGACTGCTTGAGTCCATGTAAGGCCTTCCATTGCTTGCACACCATACTCCCTCCACCAGTAGGCTGATATCCTGGTGGAATGTCCATATATACTTCCTCTTCCAAGTTTCCATGGAGAAAGGCATTTTTAACATCAAATTGGTGCAAGTCCCATCCAAAGTGTGATGCTAAGGAGAGAATAATCCTGATTGTGTTCATCTTTGCTACTGAGGTAAACGTTTCCTCATAATCAATAATCAATCCCATATGTCTGAGTGTACCCTTTTGCAACAAGTCTTGCCTTATATCGGTCAAGAGTGCCTCCAGACCTATATTTAACTGTATATATCCACCTGCACCCAATTGGATTTTTTTCTCCTGGTCTCTCAACAATCTCCCATGTTTTGTTCTTCTCCAACACACCCATCTTCTCATTCATGGCATGAACCCAACTCCTATCTTGAAATGCTTCATGTATTGATGATAGAATTCTGATAGAATCAATCACTAAAATGAAACTCTGGTGCTGTAAGGTGTTTAGAAGAAACAAATTGAGAAATTGGGTACTTAGCACAAGACCTTTTCCCTTTCCTCAAGGCAATGGGTAAGTCATCTAGGTCAGGGTCACATTTATTTAAAGAAATATCCAAAGTATCAAAATCAAGAATGTCAGAAGAATGAATGTCAGAAGACTTACCAAAAGAATCAAGCGGTGCCCGTATGTCCTGACTGTTTTTGGTGGCCAACATGATAGAATGACGCAAGGTCTTGTCACCGAAGACAGTCTTGTTGAATGTTGGTCACTGTTTGAAAAGAACCAGTATTAGGGGTTCACAGCTTCTTCAAGAAGGAGAGGCCAGATGGCGTACCTGAACCCTAAAACAAGGGAAGATAAGGCTGGCAAATTTAACCCAACAAACATCGCAACGAATTGGCTCCGAGATGGCGACGCGTGAGCTGCACGCATCGGAAACAGGCCGAAGCAAATCTTGTGCATGTAGGCGCGTGACTTACTAGATGGACCCGAAGTTCTGGGCCCTAGTAGATCAGTGGAAGGCGCTTCACCTGAGGGTGGTTTTGCCAAAAAATCTCGCTGGAAAATTTTTCCTGTGACGGCAACGGAGGTTGCTAGTGAAAGGGCTGCGAACGGCGGCTGTTGACACTCTGGTACGACAGAACTGAACAAGGGAACAATGAAGGTGCCAAATGCTGTAACAAAGGCAGCTATGAGTGGCCGCAATGAAGGCGACTAGGGTTTTTTTAGTGCAGAAGCAGAGCTTCCCCAGACCGAGAGCTCTGATACCAACTAGAAAAGAGAAGATTGTAATAATTTGAATATTGTTCCTTAATCAATTGTGTACAAAGTATATTAAAATATATAGGCTAATGACATTAATTGCTATCCTAAAGAAGGGAGGAAAATTTGTCCTAATAATAACTAGAATAAAAAAAATGTATCTGTACAAACTAAAAGAATATCTTCCAATATATTACAACACTGGCAAATTGTTACTTAATCATCTTTAGCAATCTATAACTTTTCTGTGTGACAGGCAGGATTGACATATGCTTGAGTGTGGATATTCCTATGGATATCGAGCTTGTAGAACCATTACAAGAATCCTGTATATGGCGTCAAGCTAGAGGTGCAGCTTCTGAAATTTCTGAATGCAGGAGTGTGGATAAGGTTCTTTTGCAGTTGGGAACTTGCTTCAGTGAAATAGCCCGGTTCTGCATTTCCAGTAACTTATGTGTTGGTGCCTCTTGGTGCAGGTTGGTGTTGCACAACAGTGGTATGAAGAATTGGATCATCTTGCCGCTCCTAAACCTGAATCCGAAATGTCTGTTGAATCGGAAATGTCTGTTGAAGATGATAACCTGGATAAAAATTTAGTGGTGGAAGATGATAAAGTTCGCATAAACTGTAGTGTCTTTACTAGCCCTGGAACAAGTGAGGTATGCTTATTTGTTTTGGCCTTCTCATATTCTTGACATGCCATTAATTGATTAGAAGCAGCATACCAAGATGGCAATCAGAATACATTTGGTATGCTCTGTTTTATTATCCATCAAAGTTCTCCTCCACAACTTGTGGCATTTTCTTAAACTTCAGTATCTCATCAACTAATGTGTAAGTCAAGTTATATCTTTCTTCCCTAAACACTTCCCATACACCAGTAGGCATGTTTTTTTAGTCCAACCAGTTTCCATTGTTCATCTTCTGTAGTGTTTCCTTTGTCTCAAATTATCTGTGTTAGAGTATCTAACAAATATCTTTATTTTATATTAGAATATTTTAGAATATCTTAGAAGATAACTTATGAATTACTTCCTGTTTATATTCCCTGAAGTGTATCCATATTTAATTAGAACTAAGAGTCTGCTATTAGTATGAATAATATTATAGGGTTTGTCTTTTGTTTCATCTCATCACGTTATCATCACATCAAATCAATATTGGTATCGAATTATTCATTAATTTATTCCTCTTTTCCTTCTTCCTTACATAAATGTATATAATGAATAATGTATAATTTTAATCATCTTCTTTAGCGGTTAAAATCCAAGTCTATATTATTTTTGCTGCCCTTTGTCGATTAGCTTGAGTAAATAATTATTTTATTTCCATGATAACGTGCTCGAATACCGAAGCTTTTCCACCTTCATTCTTAATGCATTTAACTTGACATAAGTCTCTTGCTTTCCGTTTTCTTTCCTTGGCAAGTACATTTGGGTAGTGTTTGGTAAATATGTCAGAACGGGAAGGAACATGACATAAAGGTGCTATTATGTGTTTGGTGTATTTTATAAATATAACAGAACAAGACATGAGATTAAAAGTGTAACAGTGGAACTAAAGAAAAGAGAACAGAATCTCTTTTTTGTCCTATTTTATCTGTGCAGTGTGCACCAAATGCTATATATATTTGTGCTAGTTTATTTTTAATACAATATTAGTATTAGTTCTATTACATTACTACTTTGACCTAGATTGTTAAGATTTCTTTTTCATACTGGGAAGGAACATGACATAAAGGTGCTATTATGTGTGTAAGAACAGAAATGTGTGTAAGAACAGAATGTGTGAATGTTGTGTATTGTATGTCCACCCATCTATGTTATTTATAATCATATGTTAGGGTACAAAAGGATCAGTCATAAATACAAAAGAATCAAATCAAATCCCTAATTAGTAACTGCATCCCTAATTCCTAGCCCTTGTTATTTACATATTAAGCACATGTTAAATATGCTTTCTAACACTCCCCCTCAAGCTGGAGCATATATGTCATATGAGCCAAGCTTATTACAAATGTAGTCAACACGAGAGCCTCTAAGGGACTTAGTGAAAATGTCAGCCAACTGGTCACTAGAGTTGACACAATCAGTTGTGATTTCCCCTGAAAGCACCTTCTCTCTTATAAAGTAACAATCTATTTCTATGTGTTTGGTTCGTTCATGAAAGACCGGATTTGATGCAATGTGAAGTGCAGCCTGATTGTCACAGATAAGTTTAGTATCTTGGATATCTCCCAATTTTAGCTGTTGGAGTAGTTGCCTAAGCCATGTAAGCTCACACACAGCTGCTGCCATAGCACGATATTCAGCTTCTGCACTGGATCTGGCAACTATGTTCTGCTTCTTGCTCCTCCATGAGATCATATTTCCTCCAATAAGAACACAATATCCAGAAGTGGACCTTCTATCTGATGGTGATCCTGCCTAGTCAGCATCAGAGTAACAAGTGATTTTGGCATTGCCTTTATATTCATAATAGTCCTCGTCCTAGTGCATTTTTGATGTACCGAAGAATACGCATGACAGCATCCCAATGGCTATCACACGGGGCATTCAGGAACTGGCTTACCACACTAACTGCAAAGGTGATATCAGATCTGGTGACTGTGAGATAGTTGAGTCTGCCCACAAGATGACGATATCTTCCCGGGTCTTTCAATGGCTCCCCCTGACCCGGAAGAAGCTTGGCATTGGGATCCATGGGAGTATCAATAGGACGACAATCAAGCATACCGGTCTCAGTAAGAATATCCAGAGCATATTTCCGTTGGTTAATTGAAATTCCTGAAGTGGATTGGGCAACTTCAAGCCCTAAAAAGTACTTGAGAGGACCCAAGTCTTTTATCTGAAAATGTTTGAAGAGGTGTGCTTTGAGCCGCTGGATACCATCTATGTCATCACCAGTAATGACGATATCATCGACATAGACAACAAGATAGATGCGCCGACCAGAAGAATGGATAGAGAAAACAGAGTGGTCAGCCTCACACCGGGTCATGCCAAACTGTATTAAAGTAGAGCTAAAGCATCCAAACCAGGCACGAGGAGACTGCTTCAATCCATAAAGAGAACGGCGAAGCCGACAAACAAGTCGAGAATCACCATAAACAGTAAATCCTGGGGGCTGGTCCATATAAACTTCTTCCTGCAACTCGTCATGCAAGAAGGCATTCTTAATATCCAGCTGGTGAAGAGGCCAATGATGAATGGCAGCCATGGCTATAAAAAGACGAACCGAAGTGATTTTGGCCACAGGGAAAAAAGTATCCCCTTAATCTAGACCAAAAATCTGCGTATAACCTTTAGCCACCAACCGCGCTTTGAAACGATCAATATGACCATCGGGTCCAATCTTCACCGTATAAACCCAACGACAGCCCACACTAGTCTTGTCAGGAGGCAAGGGAACAATCTCCCAAGTACCATTGGAATGCAACGCTGCCATCTCTTCCAACATTGCCTTGCGCCAGTTGGGATCAGCCATAGCTTCACCTGTAGACTTAGGAATAGACACAGAATCCAAAGCAGACACAAAGGAAACATAGGAAGGAGATAAACGACCATAATTTAAAGTACAAGCATAGATAGGATTAGGATAGCGAGAGGACCGAGTACCTTTCTGTAATGCAATGTGAAGTTCAGGTGCAGGAGGCGTAGATGGAGGGGCGGTTGGAGCAGGAGATGAGGCTGAAGGATCACTGGAAGGAGGCACCGTAGAAGCCTGTGTCCGCCGCTGGTAGGTACGTAAAGGATGTGGAGTGGGAACAACAATAGGTGCCGGAACAACTGGTGGAATATCTGGAAGGTCCTGAGTGAAGTTGACATCAAGGACGACGGAGGTGTTGAAGAATGGGACAGTCTCAAAAAAGGTGACATCAGCACATACAAGATATCGTTGAAGTTGTGGACAAAAACAACGATAGCCCTTTTGCAAACATGAGTAACCAGAAAAATACATTTGAGAGATTTCGCTGAGAGTGTCTTTTCCTGGAGTTAGATCATGGACAAAACATGTGCAACCAAAGACACATAGAGGAATATGTTGTGGATACAAGAGAGAGTATGGAACCTGATTGTTAAGGATGGATGAAGGCATGCGGTTGATAAGATAGCAAGCCGCGAGAAGCGCATCACCCCTAAAGCAAAGAGGAACATTATTGTGGAGGAGTAGCGTACGAGCTGTCTCAACCAAGTGCCGATTTTTTCTTTCGGCAACACCGTTTTGTTGTGGTGTGTGAGCACATGATGTTTGATGAATAATTCCCTGTGAAGTCAAAAAGGATTGAAACTGGGAGGACAAATATTCACAAGCATTATTAGTGCGCAAAATTTTAATTGAAGAACCAAATTGATTTTGAATTTCAGCGCAGAAACCTTGAAATATATTAAAAACATCAGAACGATTCTTCATTAAAAATAACCAAGTACATCGGGAAAAATCATCAATAAAAGTGACAAAATAATAGTAACCTAAGGTTGAGCAAACACGACTAGGACCCCAAATATCAGAATGAGCTAAATCAAAAGGTGACGCAGGACTTTTATTGACTCGCTGACAATAAGTATGACGAGTATGTTTTCCTAACTGACACGACTGACATTCAAAAAAAGAAACTTTAGAAAAACTTGGAACCATGAGACGCATTTTATTAAGACTAGGGTGACCCAAATGTTGATGTTCAAGGGTTTGAGAAGCAATGGAGACATAAGCAACTGGCGGTGAAAGTTGATATAATCCTTGAGACTCATGTCCTGCTCCAATCGTCCGTCCCGTACGCCAATCCTGGACATAAGCAGAGTTCTTAACAAAAAGAACAGAGTAATCAAGAGTCCGAGTAAGTTTGCTAATTGACACTAGATTAAAAGGACAGCCAGGAACATAAAGCACAGAATCTAAGGAAAGGTTAGGAAGGGGATGTGTTTGACCAATGCCTTTAACTTGTATTTGAGAGCCATCAGCTAAGGTGACACTAGGCAAAGAATCCAAGTAAGACAGTTTAGAGAAAAGGGATTTGTTACCAGTCATATGATCGGAAGCACCGGAATCAAGTATCCAAGGTCCAAGAGTGGAGGACTGAGAAACAAAGGCTACAGGATTACCAGACTGAGCAACAGCGGCGACAGGTGAGATGGGCTGTTGGGCTGCCTTGAACTGGAGAAAATCATTATAATCAGCAGCAGAAATAGTAACTTCCTCAGCAATGTTCGGGGTAGTGACATGAGCAACATTAGCATGCTTGGACTGTTCCCTAGCCTTGGTGCGGCATTCAGCTTCAATATGGCCATAGCGGTTGCAATAAGTGCAGCGAGGACGACGATAGCCACTACTACGGCCTCCTCCACTCCGTCCACCACGTTGATGAGAGTGGGAGACAAGAGCGGAGGAATCAGTATGAGGAACGGAGGAGTGGCCGAAAGTATGAGGGGTTGAAAGAGACGCAGCAATTGTTCACTAACCAGGTCATAGGAGGGAATAGTGGAACTTGATAGTATTTGATTACGTACCGAGTCAAGTTCAGGAGGTAGACCGACAAGTGCAAGAACCATGAAAAACTTGCTGCGTTGCTCAGCATGAGCTGTTGCATCACTAGCAAACGGCATTAGTTTCTCAAAATCAGCAATTAAATGATCAAGCTTACCAAGGTATGTCTGCATATCCATGTTCTCCAACTTCACAGAAATCAGGTTGAGAACAACACTGTAGAGGCGATGAACATCATTAGAATAGACTTTCTTGACCTTTGTCCAAACATCATAGCAAGTGGTAAAGGCCTGGTATTGCGGCTGGAGTTTGGGAGCAATAGAAAACCAGAGAACACTGCACAGAGAGGCATCGATTTGCTTCCATCGGGCTCGTTCTTTGTCGGGAATGTCCTTGGCTTGTTTGGTCAAGTGGTCTTCACGGCCTTGTCCTTGAAACCATAACTGGACAGCAGCAGCCCAGGTACTGTAGTTGGCAGTCCCCACTAATTTTTCACATGGGATGAGTGGAACATTGGTAAATGTTACAGCAGCACTTGAATCGGAAGAGGAATCGTTGGAGGCCATGAGAAAATAGGCTGAAACTGGAGAAGGTCGCCGAAGTGAGGGAATGACGGCGGAGTGGTCGCCGGAGGGTGGGTCACGCTGGAAAGCAGAAAAAAATGGGTTCTGGTGACAACGCGTGAAACGCACGCGCCGGAGAGAGGCCGCGCGTGGAGGCACGTGCGGCGGCTATTCGGGACGCACTTCCGACGTGAGGGTCGTCGGAGGATGACGAAGCTGGCGGTGGTGGCGTGCAGGAGGAAGGGAGCGCGGTGGCACGGCAAACGAGGCAAATAGTGGCACGGGTACTATTCACCCGAGAGAAGTAGACCACTGCAGTGGAAAAAAAAACCTAAACTACTGATACCATGTAAGAACAGAATGTGTGAATGTTGTGTATTGTATGTCCATACATCTATGTTATTTATAATTATATGTTAGGGTACAAAAGGATCAGTCATAAATACAAAAGAATCAAATCAAATCCCTAATTAGTAACCGCATCCCTAATTCCTAGCCCTTGTTATTTACATATTAAGCACATGTTAAATATGCTTTCTATCAATGTGCTTGGTGTATTTTATAAATATAACAGAACAAGACATGAGATTAAAAGTGTAACATTTTGGTTTCACTAGTGGAACTAAAGAAAACAGAACAGAATGTCTTGTTTTATCCTATTTTATCTGTGCAGTGTGCACCAAATGCTCTATATATTTGTGCTAGTTTTTTTTTTCCCTTTAAAATACAATATTAGTATTAGTTCTACTACATTACTACTTTGACCTAGATTGTTAAGATTTCTTTTTCATAATTTGGGGATTTTCTTTTCAATGTCTACTAGGTTTATTTAGAAGTTGTATTGGTTTTCTTATTCTTGTAGTTGTAGTATTCACCTTTGCAAAGTTTTTATGATTGTAGGTCTCATTTAATTATAAATGAGTGATTGAACTGATCAGGGTGTATATTATCTTCTATCCCCTTTTTGTTGTGGATCCTTTTCAAATTTCCCTTTTTACTTTCTCTACATTTTTTGGAACAACTCTCATTTTGACTATAGATCATGTGACCGTTTTTCCCTTCCATTGCTTATGCATAATTCTTGATGACGAGTCTAACTGTCTGCAATTTCTTGGAATATACACTTCTCCCTAGATAAATAATGGTCATGGATGTCATGAATCATGATCTATCACTACCACAAGTGTTAGTGGAATACCACACGAAAGGAGCATTAGGGAGTTCAAAAGTTAAAACAATTTGTAACATTGCCATTTGAATTCTGCACAGAACTATGAACTTGGGTCTTTAGTCATCATTCAGCTTCTTCAACATTGTAAATGATAATGCTAATATCTTATTCTTTTAATACAGGTTATTATCTATGCAGTACTGTATTTTAAACTTATCCCAGACTCAAATGAAGGCAGCCGGGAGAAATATGCAGCTAGGATACTTGATATTTTAAGCTCTAAGAAATGTGGGAAAACAGAGAGAGATTTATGGAATGCATTTTTGTTGCAATCTAAGGGTGATCTGAGAGATCTTATTTTCATGAAACCACTACACATCAGAATAAGATTAAATTGTCTTGATCATCCAAAGGAAGATAATGGAAGAGATATTATCTTGACAGATTCCTCAATTAAGTTGAAAGTGTTGCTCAATTGACACTTCATTCGGATGCACAACTGTAAATTTTTTATGGCCCTTGTGATTTTGACTGTATAATTTACTTAGCATTTAGTAGCCACTGTTCCATTGCTATGTACAAGAGTACTAGCTGGAAAATGGTTATCAGTTATTACGGGCATTTATTTGTTGAAATTTGATGTTTCTGGCATTTTTGTATCGGGGTTATGTTGTAACCAGACAGAAATGCATCGTTTGTTAGAATAGGAACCTCTGCGGGAATTATAAAAGAGGATACGTTGTTTTTCTTTCCTGTGATTTTTATAAATTCTAGACTGTTGGCAAGTAAATAAAAATTGGCAAATTATAATTTTAAATTCGTATTAGCCTTCCTTTTTGGTGTTGGGATGGGGGGTGATCGTATTGGTCTTTCATTGATTTAGTGTACACTTAAATTTCAAATTCTTTTAGCGAATATGTAGCGTCCTCATTTGATTTGGAAGGGCTCAAGTAGTTTAGGGTGAGGCCTATCACTCTCCAGAATCTTGGCCTCCAAAGACTGACTTTGGTAAGATTTATTTGGCAATTACTTGAGTCCTGTCTTGTAAGACTTGTCTGAGGGACCCTTTAGTAAGGACTGGGTGGCATACAGTACAACTTATAAAATTAATTTAATGTTATCGATAAAATATAAATTTTAAACTAAAATAAAGATATCAATGGTTTATAAGTTCGTATTAGTTTATCAGTTATCTAACTATTATGGTGTCTTGTAATGGAAAAAATTTAAGAGAAAGTTAAAAATATCGGAGAAGTATGTAACATCAGCATGGCCATGATTTTGAAGTGTCAGTGTAAGCACACTAGATTATAATATAATGTCTCCTTATAAATTATGTTTTTTCTTATAGCGTGAAAAAAAAAAAATTTACCTGAACAATATATTTCACCTACTTTATGTATTTGATTTAATGATAATATAAAGCTAATATATGCTTTATTTAATATTAGTTACCAATTAGTTATATAAAATTGAGTTAAATTTGTATGTACTGTCAATGTAAAGGAATTTTACACTGACATCTAATATCTTAATAAGTCATCATTGTTGTTATTTTCCTCTCTTAGTTAATATAAAGGTACACATGTCAAAATATTAGTAAATATCAGTGTAAAACTTTTTACACTGACAGTGTATACTACTTTAATCTTACAAAATTTAAATCATGGTCAGGTGGGAAAATGGGTTGTCCAGTCTGCTTCAGGTTGATCTGAATAGAGCCTCGAACTATATCAGGTCGGGCCAAAAGGCGGAATCAATTCAAGCTTTCAAAAAGGTGTCCAAACTGACCCTATGCAGACTGTAGACTTATTCGGGCCGGCCTCACACACATGCAGACATGCGCCCACACACAGATAGAATTAGCAATTTGTGAATATCTCTAACAAAAATTTTCAGATCCACCATTACAAAAGGTAACGTCCCTCTAATCATTTTTTTTATGGCTAAACCCCTATTTTGGTCCCTTATCTTTATTTTAGTTTTCATTTTGGTCCCTTATCTTTCTTTCTTCTTCTTTTTTTTCCCGTTTTGGTCCCTTATCTTTCAACTGTTAGCCTATTTTGGTCCCTTCCGTCAGTCCGCCGCTGTAAGTCGCCGAAAACAGCCGCAGTCATTCGCCGGAACCGCCAGCGACTCACGGCGGATACCTAACACCGTCAGTGGAAAACTGATGGAAATGACCAAAATGAAAACTAAAAGAAAGATAAGGGACCAAAAAAGGAGAAAAAAAAAAGAAGGGACCAAAATGAAAACTAAAATAAAGATAAGGGACCAAAATAGGGGTTTAGCCTTTTTTTATTTATAACTACTTTCTCCTTTTCTGTTTTTCTTCCAAACTAATGCACAATGGAAATAAAATTTTGCAAGGTCGTTGCTCTAGTGTATAAAGAAAGGAAAAAACTTAGGTCCAGTACATTAGGTACTATTCCTCCTGTTCCACTAAAAAAGGGTTATTTTCAGTAAAAAAAAAAAATAATTGTGTAAGGAGGCAGTTTCATAATACACCCCTTGATCAGTTTTTGATACATTTTCCATAGGAACAAGATGAACTGGACATAAACATAAAGAACTGGATGTAAGTTTTGTCCACTCCCTTATAAAAGAACAATATAAACTTCCCAATTTGACGAATTAAATAACCAAAATATTTTGATGTAAGTGTTACCCCTTTTTGAATTACTAGTTTGTTTTAGAGGGAAAAAAATACAAAATACAAAATATTAAATGTTAAGCGGGCTTCCCGATCCCGATTGGTCTAGTCCGACCCAAACCCGATTTTGAAATGGGCTTCATGAGATTGGGTTCAAAAAGCCTGGATTTAATTCAGGTTCAGAATTTGCAGTCCAAGCTCTAAAGTTTATCAGGTATATTCCTCTAGACTCCAAATAAGGATGGAGTTGAGGGTCTTGTAGAGGGGTCTGTGACATGATTTACAATTTCATTCACTGCCACACCAAATGCTTCTTGATTCTCAGAAGAGACAGCTTCTCTTGTTTCTGCTTCAATTTCCTCATCCACTTCCTCATCATAATCACCAATTTCAATAATCACTACATCATTTTCCACTTCTTCCATGATGAACTCAACAGCAGAGGGTATCTCATAACTATTAAAAGGTTCTGGTGCATAAAAGGGTTCAGAAACAAACTCAACTTCAGGGATAGGTTCAGCAACAGACAGAGGTCCAACAACCAATGCCATTTGATCAAAGACTTCTCTTGAAACAAGAAGTGTTTCAGAGAAAGAGCTGAACAAATTGTTAAGAGTGCAGAGAGATACAAAAGAGGATAAGGGAGGTAAAAACTCTGGGGTAGTTCCAACATTATTTTCAGGAAAGGATTGTCCAATGCTTTTCACTTGATCAAGCAAGGAAGGGGTAACGATTATGTAGCACAAACTATTAGTAGTTCTAACAGAGGGAGCTGGGGTTTTTCTGTACCTTTTGTAATTGAAAAAGTAAAACAAAAATGTCATCAGAATCCTTGGGCCAGCACAACAATACAAAAAGGTGTTTTCAAACAGGGCAACTCTTCTATTTTTTGTAATGAGCAAGACACAATTTTGAAACCATGGATGAAGAGGTGAGGGTTCGTAAGGTCCATCATACCAAAAGTGTTGCAAAGCCACAAAGCCTATTTTGTCACCACCAGTTGTTGCCTTCCACTTCATGTAATCTGTCAACCCTAAGCTGGAAGATTCAGCATCCCATTGACCTTTGATGTCTTCAATCAAGAGACCAAAGTCTCTTGGAGTGAAATCTTTAGTCTTCATCCTCCTGTGCAGGTCTCTTCTCTAATGTTTAGATAGCAGATGCCTTGGAACAGGCACATGGTAATCATTAGCCATCTTCTGCTTCTGCTTCTTCTTCTCTTGTGGTGGGATTTTACCAATTTTTTTCATAGGCTTAGGAGTGGTGTCCTGATTACCTCTCAGTCTGGCACACCATCGATGCTTATATTTGTTCCACATCTCATCTAATATAGCAAGGGTTTCAACTTCATTTTCTTCTTCAGTTCTGGCTTTCTTAAAGATTCCTAGTCCAGACATTACCCACTTCCTTTTGCCAAGATATATATCTCTTTTTTGTAGGAATAGTTTCGAACACATATTTAAATGGTTCATCTTCTGCTATAGCAACCAAGCTCTCTTTCACAGAGGCTTCCTCAGACACAACCTTTGCTTTTTTTCAGGACAAGACTTATTGGCTTATCATCATCTGAGTCATCTTCAGCAGAGACTCTTGCCAAGCTTGCTTCAGTAGGATTGTCAGCAATCCTGTGAGTGAGATTTCTAGTGATCTCATCACCATCACCATTCTTCATCTTTAGTTCAACTGAAGTTTCAACTGAGATAATGGGTGTCATGTTCATGTTGCCAGAATTTAATCTTGTTCCTTTGTTCCTGACCAGCCTTGTAAACAACATCCCATAGGGGTAAGAGGTCTTGTTCTTCAAACTAGCAGTCTTCTTCATGTGATTGAAGATAAGCTCATTTATATCAATCCTAATGTGGTGAATGAGGTGACACAGAGAAAACTTATCTGATTTAGTAATATTGTTCCTTTGAATTCTTCTCAGTGTCACACACCTTGTCAAAAGAAAGTGTAGCAACCTTGCCTTAGGGGTGAGGTCCAGAGCAGAGTTGTTGTCCACCAGAGATGATCCAAACAGGGCAATGTTTACATCATCTTTGCTGATTGTGTCTTCCCAAGCATCAGTATAGCCAGCTGTCGCAACCGAAAAAATCGCGACAAGGACAACCCTAAAAAGATTGATTAAGAAAAAGTAGAGTCGCCACCAATTTTATTTATTTAGGATAAAAAATTGGAAAAAAAACCCTAAAAAAAACGGTCTTTGGAACCAAAAAATGAGTTCGGAAGTCGGTTACGAGTAGGGAAGGTGTTAAGCACCCTACATCGCTCATTCTAAGAATGATACCTTAAATAAATTGCGCAAAATTAAATTATTTATTTTTACCCCAAAAATATTTACAAGGAAGAAATTATTTATTGATATATTTTATTTAATATTTTATGTTTCTTCAATTCTTTTTTTTTTAAATAAATAAATATTATTGGTAAATCTTAAATAAGGTTGAACATGGCACATAAGTCCATAGGGCAACCTCGAAGCTAAAAATTGAACATGACACTTGTCATAGAGCAACCCATAAACATTAAATAATTATTAATTAATTATCTAAATTAGCAAATTAAAAAGAACACAAAAATAAAGGAAAACTTAATTTCGGTTTGACGGGATGATTGACCACGCTCCTACATATTCCCTACTGCAATGGGAAACTCAAAACCACGTAGTTCTTGTAGAAAATAATTGTTTGTTGGTTGCTTTTATTTTTCATGAAAAGGTTTTTTTTTATTTTATTAAAGAAGGTTTTTTTTATACATTTCATTTTTTTTTCAAAAAAAAAAGAAAAAAGGAAACCCCTAAACGAGATAGAACATAGCAGATACGTCCACAAAGCTACCTCGTACTTAAAGAATTGAGTGTGAAACATTTCACAAAGCAATCCCAAAATTTTTAAATATTGCTTTTTACATCATCTTATTTGTTTATTTCAACATAAACAAGTCATAAGAACGGAAAATCATATTCAAAGCCTTTTTTAAAACCCCTTTTTTTTTATGCATCAGACCCACTTGGCTTGGACCAATATACTAACCCACTAGCCCAATAACATGTTTAAAATTAATTGTACACAAATATTTGAAGTGAAAAGCAATAGATGGAATAACCTAATATCAAAACCTACACATAAGCCTTCTCTATTTCACCTGCTCAAGAACAGAAAGAAGGAAAAGTGGTGGTGACTGAACGGCGTGGGGGAGTTTGCTGTGCAGCGGCGGCGGCGTCACGTCTCGGGTCGTCGACGGTAGGCTCGTAGCCAGATCTGGGCAGCACCGGCGGGGGCGTGTTCCTCTAGTGGTCGCGTGGCCGCGTCGACCTTCCGTGGTGGAGGCGCGTTCGTGCGAGACCGGAACAGCGCACAGGCGGCGGCGCGATCGTGTCTTCTCCTCCCTGTGCCGGTGATCGGAGGTAACACGGCTGTGGAAGGGTGGCTGGATGTGATGTAGCTTAGAGAGAGGGAAGAGAGGGACAATATGGAGTTCTGTTGAGGTGGGAAAGAAGAAAAAAAATGTGGGTCTGTTGGAGAAGAAAAGAGAAAGTGGAAGAAGAAAGCTGTATTTTATGGTTGTTTGTGTATCAGAGACATTTGAAATTTTTCACTCTTTTCTCTTCTCACTATTCTCTATTGATTTTTCTTCTGCTCAGTATTGTTCATAAACAAAATTTTCTTCTCCTCACTGCTCTCACCGTTGTTGCCTTTGTTATTCTCTATTGATTTTTCTTCTGCTCAGTATTGTTCATAAACAAAATTTTCTTCTCCTCACTGCTCTCACCGTTGTTGCCTTTGTTATTCTCTAATTCGTTCCTTTTATAATGCTTCACTATGATCTGATCCTAAAAATATGCCAAATCTTATCTGCAAAAATTATGGATCAAGAGATTTCTATCTCTAAATCAAAATGTTGGAGGGAAAACAAACATGGCTGCTAGGGTTTGAGTAATAGGTTTAACTGATTTGGCCCAATAACAAAAATAAACCCAAGTGTTTAACATAAAAATAAAATCTTTTTTTTTTTTACTTATTTTTTATTTTTTATTTTCTCTGCATTTTTATTTTTTGAAATTAATGAAAACTAAAAGACCCGGTCAAAATAGGGTGTTCACAGTTGCCCCTCTTTACTTGTTCATTACTAGAATACATGAAGAATGATTTTTCATGTAATAGAAGTAAGGAACTAGTAAAGAAAATGAACTCGCATTTTGGCCGGGATGGGAAACAGGCTGGAGAAAAATTCAGAATTAAGCTTTAGAGAATAAAAATGACAGCGGGCCTCAGATCCCTAAAATGAAATTAGCGGTGAGCCTCAGAGCTCGAAGAATAAATTTGTAGCGGGTCTCGGATCCCAAATATAAAATTAGCAGTGAGCCTCAGAGCTCGAAAAAAATAAATTTGCAGCGGGCCTCAGATCCCAACTATAAAATTAGCAGTGAGCCTCAGAGCTCGAAAAATAAATTGCAGTGGGCCTCAAATCCCAAATATAAAAATAAAAGTGAGCCTCAGAGCTCGAAAAATAAAATTGCAACGGGCCTCAGATCCCAGAAGTAACATTAACAGTGAGCCTCAGAGCTCGAAAATAAATTTGCAGTGGGACTCAGATCCCCGAAGTAAAAGTACAGTGAGCCTCAGAGCTCCGAAAATAAAATGCAATGGGCCTCAGATCCCAGAAATAAAATTAACAGTGAGCCTCAGAGCTCGAAATTAAATTTGCAGTGGGACTCAGATCCCAGAAGTAAGAGCACAGTGAGCCTCAGAGCTCAGATAAATAAAATTAACAGTGAGCCTCAGAGCTCGAAAATAAATTTGCAGTGAGACTCAGATCCCAGAAGTAAAAGCATAGTGAGCCTCAGAGCTCCAAAAATAAAATGCAATGGGCCTCAGATCCCATAAATAAAATGATGGTAACTTGCTTTCTCGTTTTCTTATTATTATTATTTTCTTTTCTTTACCTTTGCTTCAATTAAAGCTGAACCATACGCTCCATGGAAAAACTTCGACCAATCAAACCCTTGTTTACCAATAGCTCTGAGTTAGGGCCTTGTCAGTTCCTTTCGATAGGAGGGGCTTTCCCTTTTCTTTTTCTTTTTTCTAAAACGGTGGAGGCATGTAGAGTGATTGCTTCCTTCAAGACTAGGACTCGTGGAGACTTTCATTATTGCTTTTCTTTTCTCCTCATTGTACACCGTTATCTCCCTTATTGACTTTGAAATGCTGGGCTTTCTTTGGTTCAAACCATTCATTGAAGTAACCATTAGAATTATCAAATCATACTATTAAACTTAAATTTACTTAAATTGAGACATGACTTCAATGCATAAACATGATTTAAGCACAATAGGAAAAATGGATGAATAAAATCCTTGCCTTAATATGAGAATTTACATTGCACACAAAGAAACTGGAAAGAAAGGGGGAAATACAAGGGTGTATGGGAATTGTATGAAAAGGGATTATAGAACAGAAGAAAACCGCCTAAAAATTTGCCCCAGTATTGGTTCCTTGATCCTCTTATCTGATTCTCAATAACTGTTTGACGTCGCAAATCCTGGTCTCAGCTTCATCATACATCCTTTCATTTCAATGATTTTCTTTGCCCCATTGTAGCCAGTCATAAGTATAGCAAACCTCAAACAAAATTGCCCCGGTGTAGCAAGTCATAAGCAAAATTGCCCCAGTGTAGTAAAACATTAGGATATCATTTAAGCAGCCTTTGCAGGTTTTCAGCCTAAGATTCAGTTTCTTTGTCCTAATTTTTGCTTAGGCCGCCCTTTCGGGTTTTCAACCTAACGGACACATTTTTTTTTTTAATGCCCTAACTTTTGCTTAGGTTGCCTTTGCGGGTTTTCAACCTAACGGGCTCTCCTTTTTTTTTTTTTTTGACTAATCAAGCATAGAACTTTTTCACAGCATCGGAGTTTATAGGTCTCGGTAGCTCTCGTCCGTTTTCATCTGTTAGGACCAAAGCTCCGCCTGAGTATGCCTGCTTTACTATGTATGGTCCTTCATAATTGGGTGCCCATTTTCCTCGAGCATCTTCTTGATTGGGAAGTATCTTCTTTAACACCAAATCACCTGGTTGAAACTCCCTCGGACGGACTTTCTTATTGAAAGCTTTTGCCATCCTTTTCTGATATAGTTGTCCATGACAGAGAGCTATCAGTCTTTTTTCCTCAATCATGTTTAACTGATCATATCGGGCTTTCACCCATTCAGATTCTTCCAAGTTGGCTTCCATCAAAACTCTTAACGAAGGGATTTCGACTTCTATGGGAGAAACATCTTCCATTCCATACACCAATGAGAAAGGCGTTGCCCCAGTACTTGATCGTATGTTGGTACGATACGCATGCAAAGCATATGGCAACATTTCATGCCAATCTTTATAATTGATGACCATTTTAGCAACAATTTTCTTGACATTCTTGTTGGCTGCCTCTACTGCACCGTTCATTTGAGGTCTATATGGGGCAGAATTATGATGCTTGATTTTGAAGGTCTCTGATAACTTTTTTACCTCCGCCCCATTAAGATTGGCAGCATTATCTGTAATGATTCTTTCTGGTATTCCATAACAGCAGATAATATCCCTTTTCAGGAATTTGGTAAACACCTTTTGAGTTATATTGGCATATGATGCTGCTTCCACCCACTTAGTGAAGTAATCTATTGCAACCAGAATGAAACGATGTCCGTTTGAAGCCTTGGGATTGATAGGTCCAATGACATCTATTCCCCACATCGAAAAGGGCCACGGGGACACCAAATTGTGCAATTGGAATGGTGGAGCTTTGATCTGATCTGCATATATTTGGCATTTATGGCATCTTCGGACATGCTCCAAACAATCAGCTTCCATGGTTGACCAATAGTAACCATCTCGTAGGATCTTGCGTGCCATCATATGACCATTTGCATGTGTTCCACATATCCCTTCGTGCATTTCTATCATGATAGTCCGGGCTTCACGTGCATCAACACACCTTATGAGAACCCCGTCATAGTTCCTCTTATACAAAACTTCACCATCTAAGTAAAAGGACATTGATAATCTACGAATCGTCCTCTTATTCACTTCATTTGCTCCTTCTGGGTACGTTCTGCTTTGTATATATTGCTTCATGTCGTGATACCAAGGATTGCCATCGTGCTCTTCTTCTTCCTCACTAATCCCAGAATCATCTTCGTCAACAGCCGCAAGGGAATCAGTAAATGAGGTTTCAAGGTTCCTTTCGTGAGACAAACCTTCGACAGGGATGAGGTTCCTGAAAGAAGATGTTTGCAACAATAGAAATATAGGCAAGGATATTATAAAGCGCGATTGATATAAGATAAGGGGTAGAGAAAGGAAGACACCAAAAATGCTGAAAATCATACTAATTCATTTTATTCATGTCTCAACTAAAGTAAACATCAGTTTATTCGAGATACAAAAAGATAATTACTTTATGGAAATAACATCAACAAACGGTTCAGACCGCCAATTGCCAAGGACCTCATTGTCAGCAGAGAGATAAATCACAGGGTTTCTTTCTTGCTCCTCTTCAAGTGCACTGATAGTGAAATGAGGGGAAGTCAACTTCTCTGGCGAGATCGCTTCAGTTGATGCCGAGAAAGTATCCGTTAAGTGGGGGACATAACTAAATCCCTTCCCTTCTCCTTTCTTGCCTCCGAGAGTTATGTATTTCATTTTTTCTGCTAGAGAAGGATCGTACCCTAGTCCATGTCTTCCATCCATTGCAGTGGCTGCAATTGGTTGAGGGATCCCTTGGAGGTTTGCCCCTAGGCCTCTTCCTTTCTGATACCCATTCCTTTCCATTATACGGACTGCCACTTCATTCACATTCTGCATTGGCAGCTCCTTCCTCTTGCTCTCTGGCTTCAGGATCTCAAAACTGTGCAGGGAATCATCCTCGACTTGCTCTGCACTTTCTACATAAGGTACCGAAACAGGCTTTGAAAGCATGATTTCCTCTTCACCACGGATGGTAATCACAGCACCATTCTGAATGTATTTCAAACATTGATGCAACGTTGATGGAACAACACCAGCTTCATGAATCCAAGGCCTTCCTAGAAGCATAGTATAAGCTGGCTGGATCTCCATGACTTGAAAGAGAACATGAAAACAACTAGGCCCTACTTCGAGGGGCAGAGTTATTTCCCCTAAGATCCCTCTTGCTGTCCCATCAAAGGCTCGCACAATCATCTCCTGGGGTGTCAAATCAGTCAAGCCTATGTTTATCTGCTCTAGAGTGGACAACGGAACCACATTCAATGCCGAGCCACCATCTATAAGCACCTTCGCAAGCACAAATCCTTTGCACCTTAGGGTAATATGGAGTGCCTTAGGACTATCTTTAAACTTCAAAAACACCTCCTCTTCTGAGAAATTGATCATGTTGACCCGACTCACCGGATCCACCATGTTTACTACATTTTCTGGTGTGACGTCAGGATTAACATAGGCTTCATTCAACACCTTCAATAATGCCTTACGATGCATCTCTGATGTGAGGAAAAGTGAAAAAAGCGATATTCTTGTCGGTGTTTTCTTTAACTGTTCCGTCACATCGTATTCACTTTGTTTCATGATCTTCAGAAACTCTTCTTCTTCTTCATTGTCCTTTCCTTCACCCACGATCTCCTTATCTTTGGCATTTTTCTTTGCTTCTTCTTCTACGGGGTCATAGTATCGCCCACTCCTTGTGATGCCTCCAGTTCTCACAACATTAGTAACTTGAGCCCTTGAAGTTTCTTCTGCCCCTCCTACTAGCTCAACCTTCTGTTCATAATTCCACGGTACAGCATGTGTATCATTGTAAGCAAAAGGGGTTGGCTTTCTCACCCTTACAATCACTTTTTCTGGCGTCGGGGCATCATTCATGGGTGGTATCCGGAGCACCACTTTTTCAACCACATTAATTTCTTCAGTCGTACCTCGTCTGGCTTGGATCACCCCCAAGGTAAGCAATCCTTGGACTCGGACCTTAAAGTCCCAACAGGTTTCGATATCATGCCCTACCTTCCCATGATGGTAGTCACAACTTAAATCACCATCACACTTCATTTCTTTTTCGATTGGCTTCCCCGGTGCGACAATATCATATCCTGCTTTCCTGAGCCCCTCAAAGACTTCTTGCATCGGTGTTCGCAATTCCAAGACCTTCTTGACTTGAGACCCCTTCAATTCCAAGTTATTTACCCTATTTTCAACATTATGGTTCGGGATTGGGTTATTAACAATGTTAGGCCCCGAATCTTCTTCGAAACCCAATCTTCCACAAGCAATCAACTTTCTTACTGCTGTCTTGAAGGCCTCACATTCTTCAATGGAATGCCCCAGGGCATCCATGTGATACTTGCAAGTCAAGTTTGGATTGTACCAGGCAGGGAAAGGTGGTTCCATAGGTCGTACAGGGTTTCCAGCGATTAAGTGACGATCGAATAGTTGTTTGAACAAATCTGCATTGGAGATAGACAGTCTTGGGAAAGGTGGCAGATTTTGAGATTGGAAACGTCCTTGATTTTGAAAATTTGGGCGAGGTCGAGGGTAGCTTGGATGGTTTTGTTGAGGTGCAGGTGGGTAATGAGTATATGTTGGGCGAGTGGGGTTGTATGGCTGAGGTGTAGGGATATTATTTATTTGGTTTTGTGGCTGGGTGATAGTTGGCGAGGCCTGTTGAGGTGGGTAAAAGGGTGTTTGGGTCTGATATGGTGCTTGGTACCTTGGGTATGAAGGGACATGGCGAGGTCCAAAGTTCTGTTGGTGTTGCACGTAATTTGCTTCTGCTTCCTTCTTCTTAGGCTGGAACCCCTTTTTAGATGCACTGCCTTCCATGTCAATTGGTAACTTCCCGGCTCTGGCTAGGATTTCAATTCTTTCCCCTGTAGCAATCAAATCAGAAAAATCCCTATAAGCTGCTCCTGCCATTGCTCCGATAAAGGGGGATCCGAGGGTTCCCAAAAAGTATGAGCACATTTCGGACAACATCAGCGGTGGTTGTACCTGAGCAGCCAAACTCCTCCACCTTTGTGCATACTGTTTGAAGGATTCATCACTCTTCTTCTGCATTGTAGCCAACTGTTCACGGGTTGGCGCTACGTCCAAATTAAATTTGTATTGATCCATGAACAAGTCGGCTAATTCTGTCCACCGTGAGATCTTAGAATGATCTAACTGAAGGTACCACTATAGTGCGATTCCGGTCAAACTTTCATGGAAAAAACCAATGAGGAACTTGTCATCCCTAGACCAGATGGCCATTTTGGTGGCATAGCTAATCAAATGGAATCGTGGGTTCCCACTTCCGTCATACTTGGAAAAATCAGGAATTTTGAAATCCTTTGGAATCACGACGTTTGTGGCAGGACAAAGTTCTTCAATCTTGAGAAGGCCATAAGCACTTGAGCCCTTGATCTCTTTTATTTGTTCTTCTACCTTCTCCATCCACTCTTCCTTCATCTTATCAGGCCCAAACTGGACTCCCCTGGATTGTTCGGGAATGGATACATGGGGTTTTTCCCATGTGAGCCCTGCATAACCAGCAGGCTCATGATACATATTCTCGAGAGGGCGATATCCTTCCCCGATGGGGATTACTATGGGCTCTGTGTAACTTGACATTCCCTGAGTGAGACTATTGTTTATGCTTGAAAACATTGGTGTCGTTACCTTGGAGAGGGCCGGTTGTATGCTTACGTGTGGGCCATCTTCATTTCCAATTCTATTTGCACCAAGCCTGCTAAGAGATTCCCTCATATCCTGTAGTATAGCCTCTAACCTTGCTTGAGTTTCAGAGATTTATGTCACCCTTCCCCTCATGAAACAATCTCTTGGATTATGGTAGCAAGAATGATTATAAGCACATAGAAATTGGTTTCACTATTTTAGGAGTTTTCTATGATTTATGGTGATTTTTCAAAATTATAGATCTAAGACTTTGTTCATGCATAAAAGTAATGATCTAGGCATGGAAATGGAAAAATCAATGAAGAACATGGCATTAAATGAAGATGAAGAGTAAGAATCACCTCTATAAAAACAAGAAATGAGCAAGAATCCAACACTTGCTTCACAAACTCAAGCTTTTGGAGTTAAGAACAATGGAGAAAAAGTGAAGGTGGAGAAGATGAAGAAGATTGTGGAAGAATGGAGAAGGATGTGGAGACTTCTTGCACTTATGGCAGCCAAGGAAAGGCTTGGGCCTTGTGCCATTTGGGCTTGATGAAAATGGGCTTGAATTCAATTGTTTTGGCCCACCAAAATGCTTAAGGCATAAACATAATCTAGGAAACTTATATGATTTTAATTGGTTTCATGAAATTTAATCCATGGACAAAGAATTTGGGCCTCAAGGCCGCAGCCCTTTAATGGGTTTGGAGCAAATATTCTGGCCCAATTCACTTAGAAAAGCATAGAAACTAACTTAGGGTCCAAAGTACAATTAGGAGAAAGTTCAAGGGCTTCAGTGCAAAATCCTTCAAATTCTAATCCTAACCTTGTAGAATCTTCTAGACTCAAAAGTGTGACTCATCCATATGAATCATCTCAAAATTCTAGGATAAACTCTTTATCCGCTCTTGGAAACTCCGTCGTTTACCCGATTGAAGATTCTGCCCGAATAAAATATTATCATTTCAGAGCTCATGCAATTTTTTCGAAATGTGGAAAAAGGACCGGGGCAAAATATAAAACCTAATGGTTTCGTTCGTAGATAAAAATTAGGTTTTCTGAGCAGTATAATTATACTGTCAGTGAAATTAGCAGACCGGGCTCCGTCTGACTTTTCGACCCAAATCATAAGTTCCTTCACTCAATTGAAGCTGAGTGGTGAACTCCGTTTAATTAAAATAATTTTCTAACGTTCCAATAAATATATTAACATAAATTCACTCATTATCGAAAAAGGAAAACAACGGAAAATCGGGGTGTTACATTACTACCCCTCTTAAAAAAATTTCGTCCTCGAAATTTTGTGACTCGAAAAGCAACAGGATTTCTTATTCCCAACATTTTACTCACAAGAAAAGACACAGAATAAGTTTATCCTACTGAAAAGAACAAAAGAATATCTCATGGATAAAGATCCTTTGATAGGTTCAGGGAAGTAAAAATGTATGATCGGTACACGTTTACAAACATGAATCTAAGAAAGTTTCTTCTCTCACAAGAGTCTTCTTGCCAACAATTTAAAAGAACTATGGTCCGACAAGAACTCAGACTAAATCACTTTCTACCAAAAGTAAAAGTGATTAGAGCAAGTCTCATTGAGAAACTTTGAAGTTTAAAACAATGACATCATGAAAATCAAAGAAACGGATAATTTCAACATATCCACACACAATCCATCGAAACAAGTATGAATTGTACACAAGTTTGAAAATTATAGCTAAGAGATTACCGTCGTAGTTTGGAGTCTCAGCTCTGACCATGGTATAAACTCTCCCTACAGTCTTCGGTTTAACAGCATTGGTATTATTGACAGCCGATCCACGCTTTGGTGTAAACACATTACTTCTAAGAAGTAATTCAAACAAAACTTAACTCAGAGAAAACACAACATCAACACAACAGACCTACTTCCCAAAGATCCCGAAAGACTCGACCAACTCTGATACCACTAATGTGACACCCTACTCCCGGGTCATCACATGGTTACCCGTTTGCGGAAAAATAAGATTTTATTTGCTAGTTGCTTTCGGAAAATATTAATTTCTCAACGTGAATCTCTTTAAAATATGGTGATAAAAAATTTTCCTTTTAACTCCCTAACAACGACATAATCATAACCATACTTAGATATATAAGCATATACAGAAGTCATACAACTATACTACCTCGTAAGTTTCACACTTAGATCTTTATCAACTTCGTTTATTTCAACACATGACATCAAATAAAAAGAACCTAAACTGGTCTTAACTAACAGACAGTTATTGAGAATACCCTTATGGTCATTCCCACTAACAGATACTTCTCCAAGCATCTAGGAGTTAAGTCCTCGAGCGACTTAGTGAATCCCTCCGCTTCGTCCATACTAGTATACCAAAGGAATACGGTAGACTAGAGTAACCTGTTATATTGTAAGGGTGAGACGCCAATATATGGATTTAACACAATAACTAAAAGCGCGACTCACAAAACAGCATATACACACATACAATTATAGCAGCATACATTCTCATAACTAAACAAGTACTTTATCAATGGGTTTCATACCCCAAACATCAACGTTTGAAAAATATGTATGAACACTTCAATATATAGTCTCTACATTTCGCTAAATCTCCGGAGATCCCCAACAACGTGTAAATAAGCTGATCAGGCTCGATTGCCGGGTATATTAGGCACAACGTGTTTACCATAGCACATTGTCCACACAAGGCACAGTGATCAACGTATATGGTATTGCCAGGTATATTAGGCACAACGTGTTTACCATAGCACACTGTCCAACACAAGGCACAGTGAGAACGTCGTGTATGGTTACCATAGCCCATTGTCCAACACTAGGCACAATGAGAACGTCGTGTATGGTTTTCATTGACCACCAAGGTACAATGATACGTCGAGACATGAATATCGCCATGATACCATGATTAACAGATACGTCGAGACATGAATATCATCAAGATACCATGATTAACTTCGTAGGCACGTCTGCCGATAATGCATGTAAATCATTTTGTTTTCTTCGTTTTCTTCGTGTTAGATCTTTCCTTTGTCAAAGCTCAAAAGCTTACGACCATCGTAGTTTTTAATGTCTTAAAATCTTCATCATTAACACAGGACACAAAGTCCGAGTGCTCAATCACGAAACCCTAGACCGGTGCCCCAATCTTAGGTTCGTGGTAATAGAAAACAACATTAGTCTTTTAACATCGTTTATTATTCCACAAAGTAGACACAATGTCCATAGGACATCAAGTCCTTAACGTCGTAAGAACACTAGTACCCCGACATCTCGGTTACTAAGTTCCATTTCATCGTTTACATCCTTTTCGTTCTGTGAAAAACAAATCCAAAACCAAACCCCCACAACTTATCCAAGTTGCCGGAAATACCGTCGTTGAGTAAAACTTGATTCTGAAAAATCATTTCAAATAAGAAAATCTTATGATTCAAAAAGAGAATCACTTGAGGCTCAAACTCAGTTTAAAACACATAAAACCGTTTTAGAAACAGTTGCCGTCGATACTTTTCCAAATTACCGTCGTTAAACATTTTTAAAGTCATTTTAAAGTATTTTAAGGTAAAACTTAGCTTTTTCCGCTTCAACAATTTTCTAAATTCACGATTAAGTTATTTTCACAGATTAATTTCACAAAATAAATTTTTATAATTTCGCGGAATATCTTATGTAAAAATTAGCAGTAGTAAAATATTTTCACGGTTTCGTCCTCACTATGACTCATAAATTGTTTTTACACTAACAAATCATTAAAATAATAATATTTTCAAATAATTATTTAAACCGTTTTATCCTCCAATATTTCTCAATTAACTGTTGAATATTTAGAGCTTTTACCTCGTTTAATTAATTGGGCACTGACCACTGTCAGGCTTCTCAAACAACATCCCATCAACATCATTATAATTATATCACCAGGCAGATCATGCATCATAGCAATATAATAAACAACTGCAGATAATTAAATAAATTAAAAGCAGATAAATCATCTGACACAGATAAACAACACAACGTAAACAGCATAATCAAAGCACCACAGCCACATATCAAGTATACAGACCACACTAAAGCTAATAGTTATTGGGGAAAATCCCTCAGGTAAGCTCCCCTTACCTCTTGAAGAACTTAGCCTCCAATTAAGAAAGTTGACACGGCTCCGAATAACTTTGACACGGCTCCGAATAATCGGTGACACACGTACGTGTCACGAAACACTAACCTTCAACAACACATCCAAACAACCAATCAAAACAAGCAAAACAAACACCTAATCCTCTTTAATAGGTCAGGGCCTCCTTAGGGTTTTGTGGCTCAAAATCACTAAACTTGCTTAAGTCATGGATTAATGATTCTAATATACTTAAGGAAATGGATTAGGGCTAAACAACAAAGTTAAGAATCAAAACCATCCTAACCCTCTAAATGGTAGATTCGGCCAAGATGGGTTTCAAGGGAAGAAAATTTTTGATCATCACATGCTCTTAGATCTAGACAATATACAGGATTATAAGAACATAGGAATTAATTTCATACTCATAGGATTTTGCTATGATTTTCTATGGATTTTCAAACTTCTAGATCTAGAAATGGGAAAATATGATTCATGGCATAAACATGAGAAAAAATTGAATATGAAAGCTTAGATGATCAAGGAGTTGAGCTTTTACCTCTTGAAGATTGAAGAAATGAAAAAAATGATCAACCTATATAAAATCTGGACAGTTTGAGGGTGTGTTGGTTTTGTGAGTATATCTCATGATATACTCATCCAAAAATTACAAACTTTGGCTTATTGGAAAGATAAGAATAAAAGGAACAACTTTGGTGTTGAAGGTTTCATTTGGTTCGGATCATAACAGGGGTGAAAAGGGCCTTCTTTCTGCTGGCTCGCATGGATCTGAGGATTCTGGGCAGTTTCTGTATTTTGGTCATAACTCTCAATATACCCATCCGTTTTTTATGATCTTTAGCTCTTTGGAAAGAAGAGAAAAAGAGGAACAACTTTCATGTTGAGAGTTTTTCGAGTTTCAGAAAGTAAGATGGTCATAATTTCGGTGCAAGTTCGGTCAGTTTAGGACATCCATAATCATTTTCATGAAAAATGAACAAAAGTTCATCCCCCCACATGAACATAGGTTCGGCCTAGGCATGAAACAATCTCTTGGATTATGGTAGCAAGAATGATTATAAGCACATAGAAATTGGTTTCACTATTTTAGGAGTTTTCTATGATTTATGATGATTTTACAAAATTCTAGATCTAAGACTTTGTTCATGCATAAAAGTAATGATCTAGGCATGGAAATGGAAAAATCAATGAAGAACGTGGCATTAAATGAAGATGAAGAGTAAGAATCACCTCTATAAAAACAAGAAATGAGCAAGAATCCAACACTTGCTTCACAAACTCAAGCTTTTGGAGTTAAGAACAACGGAGAAAAAGTGAAGGTGGAGAAGATGAAGAAGATTGTGGAAGAATGGAGAAGGATGTGGAGACTTCTTGCACTTATGGCAGCCAAGGAAAGGCTTGGGCCTTGTGCCATTTGGGCTTGATGAAAATGGGCTTGAATTCAATTGTTTTGGCCCACCAAAATGCTTAAGGCATAAACATAATCTAGGAAACTTATATGATTTTAATTGGTTTCATGAAATTTAATCCATGGACAAAGAATTTGGGCCTCAAGGCCGCAGCCCTTTAATGGGTTTGGAGCAAATATTCTGGCCCAATTCACTTAGAAAAGCATAGAAATTAACTTAGGGTCCAAAGTGCAATTAAGAGAAAGTTCAAGGGCTTAAGTGCAAAATCCTTCAAATTCTAATCCTAACCTTGTAGAATCTTCTAGACTCAAAAGTGTGACTCATCCATATGAATCATATCAAAATTCTAGGATAAACTCTTTATCCGCTCTTGGAAACTTCGTCGTTCGCTCCGTCGTTTACCAGATTGAAGATTCTGCCCGAATAAAATATTATTATTTCAGAGCTCATGCAATTTTTTCGAAATGTGGAAAAAGGACCGGGGCAAAATATAAAACCTAATGGTTTCGTTCGTAGATAAAAATTAGGTCTTCTGAGCAGTATAATTATACTGTCAGTGAAATTAGCAGACCGGGCTCCGTCTGACTTTTCGACCCAAAATTTAATCATAAGTTCCTTCACTCAATTGAAGCTGAGTAGTGAACTCCGTTTAATTAAAATAATTTTCTAACGTTCTAATAAATATATTAACATAAATTCACTCATTATCGAAAAAGAAAAACAGCGGAAAATCCGGGTGTTACAATTTTCTTCTCATTTGAGGGGAGAAAAAAATTTGAGGTGGGTCCCACTAATTTTCTTCTTTCTTCCCTATTTCTCTCCTCTACCAAACAAGAGAAAAATGTATTTTCTCCCCCTTTTCTCTCTTCTTGTTTTCTTTCTTGCCATTTTCTACTCTAACAAATAAAGCCTACAAGTACAACACTCCTTGAACAAAAGTTACATATAGATGAAAGATTTTATCATGTGATAGTATTGAGAAAGTTACAATGGCAAGGCATGGTAAACAAGGTAAGATCAACCCCAACCGCAATTGAAATGGATATTTTCATGTGATTTTTACATGACAAAACTATGTAGAGGAAAAAAAAAAAAAAGACCATCACACCGAAAAATATATAGAAGCAAAATTAATCATTCAATCAAACCAATTGAAAAGTGAGCATAAAAAAAAAATGAAAGAATCTACTCGGGCTGGCACCCAACAAAACAAAAAACTCGTAAACTACCGGCGAGAAATATGCTACACTTGTTCAATTTTCAATTTCATCGTCTATATTAAAAAACAATATAAATGAAATTGCATTACAAGTTAGTGCTCATTATCTAATTAGTTACAGTACTGGAGTTATTATATTTATAATAATGCAAAATTGTATGACGAGTACACCTTTATTGCAAATTAAGTTGAGAGACCCCTTCTATGCTTTCCATATAGATTTATGAGAACTCAGAATAAAAGCTTATTTACAAAGAATACATGATATATTACCACCTAAAATAATCTGAAATTTATTTCCACAACTTGACGGAGCTGTCATGACTAGCAGAGGCAACCATTCCAGTGACATGAGACTGTGCCAAAGCAGATATTATATTCTCGTGTGCTGAAATTGTCATGGTTTTGTTCTCAGCCATGTTCCACACCTCTAAGCACTGCATACCACAGTAAATTGAAAAAAAAAAAAAAATTAATTTGCAACAGAGCAAAACATTATGATTTATCAAAGAATATGGAAAATGCTGAGTTGAATGCTTTTTTCTTTGTTAATTTGAGATTAGAAAATTCTGAATCACCTTAATTACTTATTTCCAAGATTTTTCTAATCACCGTGAGTCCGTGACAGAATAATGATTCGGTGAAAAATTTCATGCAATAAGGTTAAATTAAGAAGAGCAATGCTACCAGCACACTATTTTTAACACTCTCCAACACACTCTTTGCTATTGGATGAAATTCATGTGAGTCCCACTACATAGAGTGGGTCTCACATAAAATTCATGACTCCTCATGAAATTCATCTAATAATAAAGAGTGTGTTAGAGAGAATGTTGAAAAGTATGTTACTAGCATTTAGTCCAAAGGACATGAAAGCAAAGGAAAATAAATCATAAAAAACATAAATGGATTTAGATCTTACTAGAAGAAACAAAAATGAATTTAAAAACTATATCCACTATTGCAGCATTTTTTTTTTGGTTCAATATTTGGATGGATATTAGCAATTAATTTGAAACTAATTCACTCACTAAGCCAACCGTGTTGTAAGGCTAGAATTTATTGATTTTACCAACTCAGAATGTAATACCTGATGCATACGTAGCCCCAAAAATTGGTTTTGAACCCACCTGTTTGTTCCCACATATAATGAATAAAAAAACTTACCGAAGTCCCTCCGATAACCAACAAAGTTGAGTAACTTGGATGAAAAACACAGGAGTGAAACTGGTTCGCAGTTGAGATGAGCTCCTGAATGCATTCTCCTGAAGACAATGACCAAATCTTTACCAAATTCTGACTCACAGAGGCCAAGATATCACCATTTGCATTCCAGCAAATATAATTTATTATTTCAGGATGACCCTACAAAAGAAAATGGATTTAACTACAAAATCCATTACATATGTAAACATTGAAGCAAAAAGACAATTGATTCTTGAACAAGATATCCAAATTTTGACTCCATTTACAATACTAGTGTCTTGTGTGCTTGCTGATTCACCTTTCAATTAATTATTTATTTATACTATATATCAAATTTTTAACTTAAAGTTGGATAAAATGGAAGAGCAGCATGAAGAAAGAAAGAAAAAAAGAGGCAGAGGGAATGGAACAAATTCCATCTGGTAACAAGGAATTGATTGGCGAGAAAATTTGAAGAGTAACCATGAAGATATGAAGCAAGGGTGTCAAATTTATTTTAGATATAGTATAGCAGAACTAGTATGCATATACAAAATACCTGTAATGAGTACATTTGTCTGTCAGTTTCAACGTCAAAAATTGACACTACTTTATCAGATGCTGCTGCCAGGAAATGTCCAACTCTGGGCTGAAACCTCACTTGCGCATTACCTCCCTGAAATGATCATTTGAAAAATTAGGGATACATCATAAAATGTTGAAAGAGGAAATGATAAACGTTTTTACTAAACCAACCTTAGATACACGGGTGCAGGAGGATGAAGTAATATTCCAATAGCGAATTTCATTGTCATTATCACAGAAACAAAAAAGATCAGTTTTCTTAGGGTGGAAATCAAGAGACATCACGGCTGAGCTGTGTCCACTATATTCTTGAATACAATAGCTTGGCTGCATTGGGGGAAAAAAGAAAAAAGAAAATAGTTACTTATAACGGTATAAAGAACTACAAGAGAAAAATGATAGTCAAACCCATAGAAGAAATGGGGCATCAAGAAACTAGAATCTAGGTTGCAAGTTTTGAACATAAGATGTAAAATACATGTTACACCTAATCTTTAGACAAACTAGGAAAAAGTTGTTACATTGGCTGCATCCCATAGTCGCACAGATTTATCAACTGAGGCTGTTGCCAACTGAGAGGAATTTGGTCTAAAACGGACATCTGTAATAACTGATTTGTGTTCTTCAGGAGTGCTCTCTGTCTGTAAATTGTCCATGTTCCAGATGACAACCTAATACACGCCCCCATGAAAAAGGAAATATAGGACTGTTAGTATTTCTAAATTGTATGAAAATTTGCCCACAGCAGTTTTTTAACAAAATAAAACTAAGATTAAAGGCCAATGCCTCAGTCCCAACCCTCCCAAAAGAGCAAAATATCATTTACGTGCACAACCAAATCAAAATATCAGAAGAATGCCTTAATGCGCACAATATGTGACAGAATGGCACAACTGTAGAATCAGATCATTAGTGAGTACATGGAGAATACCGATGCCATAAGGTTTATCAGAAATGTTGTCAAAAGTGAGACAATTGGAATCCAAAATCATTAATTTAGGAATAAAGAGATAGGCATAACACAGTCGAGAAAATCCTTTTAGAGTGCTAATGTTTAGATGAAGATAACAAAATATAATGTTCACCAGTTCTGTTCCTCAAATGTAGCACACTGTCCTTATCATGCAAGCAAGTTACCTTCTTGTCATGTCCGGCACTGGCAAGTAACTTTCCATTCGAAGAAAAATGGCAGCAAGTAACTTTGCTGTTCCTTGTTCGTATGCATCCAAGTTCGGCAAAGGTGAAACCTGAAATGGATAATGTGGGTACCTAATGGTACTTTCCCAGAATACTTTACAAATCCTGAAGAGGGAGAGCCATAAAAGCTACCTTTTGAAGAATCCTTTTGGTGCTCAGCTGGATTTTGCTTTATTGTTCCATAGAGATTCCCACCATCTCCTCCATCATTTGATAAAAAAGACTCAACATTATCATCTAAAGCACCAACATCTCCAAATCGCTCCATGTCATCCTGCTTAATGAAACAAGTGCAAAAACAGTGAAATACAAATAGCTCAACTTACAAATTCAGCATCTAAAAAAAGCAAAAGCACCCATGTAATAAAATTATTAATAAAACTTACCAGCAGATTTGAAGATGATGCAAGGCCTCCTGCACCGTCAGCACCATACATCATCAAGCTCTTCTGCACACTGTTAACATTTTGCATGCTACTTGCTGCATTTATTCCATCACCAGGTGTGTGTGTTGATGGTGGTGAACTGGGTGAAGGACCAACTGTGTTTCCAGTACCGGTGCTATTGGCAGCTCCAGAAGTAGAAGGTTGTTTTCTTTTTCTGTTATTCTGATGACATAGCAAAATCAGTATGAGCTAGTGTAGAAATAAATTTCAAAAAAGAATGAAAAAAAATGTCATTGCAAATGAATCTAATGCCTGCTTCCGATGTCTTAAGTTAGTAGATTAACAAATGCATGCTTCCCATATCCCTCCCCTCTTCCTTTCTCCAGCACAAAAGAAAATAAAAACAAGCAATATTATTTTGGTGAAATAAAGGAACAGTGAAATGATGTACAACCTGCTGGATTTGCTGCTGCAATTGCTCCTGCTGCTGAGATGAAGAATGTTGCATCTGAGCCATCTTCATCTGCTAGAAACCCATTTACAACTAAAAAATTTGAATTGATCGTAGAGAGTCTATTACATTTCAGTTTCTAATGCAAGAAAGGCATGAATAATGCAGACCCTTAGCAGCTTAAAACCAGTTTATATGACATTCTTCAGTAAATAAACAAAGCTGATACTTATACAATGTAGGCACATGATTTTTGTTTCTTGCTTTTTTAGTTCGATCAGTAAGTTCAGACTACTTTAGACACGCATCTTTTTTCTGAACCAACAGCAACCATGGCAGATAAAGCTAATAGCACTATAGCATATTATAAGCACTTGGTCACAGAGAAACTTCCTAGTTGCTCAATTTGATGTATATCAATGAAAGGACTAGAAGGAGGTTTCAGCTTGAAATTTATTCACTTATCATGTCGGGAAGTTTAGAGCAGTCTGTTTTCATGGTTCTACTCTTTTAAAATGCCGATATGAATATTTTGGGTAAGGGAGATCAGAAGTTAGACTATTAATCCCCAAATAATATACTCGTAGTACATAGTTTACATTAGAGGATAGAAAAAATTTCTAATGCTTATTGTTAGTGATATAAAAGTATAAAACTATTTATGTCCCTTCAGCTAACAGCTTACTCTTTTAAGAGAGTTATTTCTTGACATGGCATCTAAGCTTCTATGATGAAGTGGTTAGGAGTTTGATAGGAACTGGTATGCTATTACAGAGAAAATAGGGAAAATCCCTTGATTACAAAACACTATCGCAGATCTTCGAGGGTCTACACCTCCCAATGCCCCCAATTCACTCAAATGACAAGATATCCCTCTCTCTCAATCGATCCTCTTACTTATAGGCAACATCCCTAATTTCTCCTAATTATCTCCCCTAACTCACCCACTAACTAGCCAACTAACTAACTAGGGATTACTTATTAGAGTTCAATCCTTGCCATCCCCATTCATCTAAATAAAGTTGAACTTCAACAATAGGTTGAATGGGCCTATGCACTGTCCATGCTTCAAGCCCAAAAGGCTGCAGCATCAGAGGACATGTTAGAGATATAAAACAGCTCATGAGACTTTACCTAAAAGCTTAAACATTTAGGAGAGTTGGTTCTTGACAATAGTTTACATAAACTAGGATCTTAGAAGATTATAACACATTCATACACGATTGCACATATATGATGTCCATTGATTTTTAACCTATTGTGCATGCAAATCGAATGTTGATCTTCCAAATTGCTAACATTTTAAGTGCTAGTCCAACCTTGGGTGAACCAGATTGAACTTGGGAGCACATAGATCCATCATTCCTGGTGGACTGGCCATCCTTTGCACTCAAGCTACCTCGAGGAATGCCACAAAGTCTACGTGGATCCATATCACCATAATTAGCTGAATTTCCAAGGTTATTTTGTGCCTGAGCCTGTGCCAAGACCTGCTGCTGTTGTGATGCCAAAAGGAACTGATTTTGGGTTGTCAAATTAGGCTTCTGGACTTGTACACCTAAACTAGGTCGCAGTTGATCAATTCCCTGTAAAAAGTAACAAATCACATTCCACTCTCAAAGATTTGAACAGGTTTTAGAAAGAAAAAAAAAGTACATTGCTGAAGAAAACATTCAACTTACAGTTAGAGGCCACCCTTTCAGTGGAAGACCTGTAACTCCTTGATTTAACCCTGAAGGATTATTTTGAAAAAATCACAAAAATAATCATTACTCATTAGAATGGTTTTACACCTTTACTATGTCTGATATTCAGCAAAATACCAGAGACCAAACTTTAGTAGCCTTATTGATGAAACTACAAAAACCCACTTACTAATGCATAACAGAATCAGGTAAGAGGTAGCAAAGCTTGCATTTTCTATAAATAAGTTTCATCATCACTCAAGAAGATATGTTGGAGCATAGTTACAGATTCACTCAACAACCCTATGAACGCGTACCGGATTTTCCGTATCACGTACTGTGTACCGGATTCGTCATAAAGAAAGTTTTAATATAATTTCAAAAAGTGACGAATCAAGTACCCGTACCAATAGTATCCTCACATACAATGTCTTGGAATAACTATTTTAAACTTGTGAAATAGGATTATTAAGCCAATAAAAATATAAAGTGTTTTCTTTTGCATCCCAGAAACACAAGGCAAGATGAAACAGCATTCTGGCCCTCAAAACACAGCAATGTAAAAAAACAAAAAACAAAAACAAAAACAAAAGGAAACCTTGAAGAAGACACACAAAAAAAGAGAAAGAAAGGAACGTGCATACAGATATTTCTAACAACTCAAAAAACAAAAATGAACTGGTTAGCTAAAGACGTAATATCCCATGTGATGCAAAACCCCACTAAAATCTTTATCCTGTTTTGGATAAATGGAGATGTTTAGAGAAGCAAGAATATTACATAGAAAGAGGACTATAAGAAATCCTCTGAAACAAGTCATGAACAGAAAAATTAGCTCAAATGAGCCCACCCATCCCTCTGCACATCTGAAAACGACACTTCTTATTCTAATTGGGTAAGAAACCAAAATATTAATTTATAGGTTAAACTAATAGTTTGGTCCTATATGTGACATTGGTTTTGAATTTGGTCCCTATACGTGAAAAATTTGAAACCGATCCCTATATGTAGAGTTATTTTTAATTTTTAATTTGGTCCTCGCCATTTATTGGTGTTATAACACCTCACATGATAGGATCAAATTCAAAATGATTGTCATATGTAGGGACAAAAATTCAAAATGATTGTTACATGTAGGAACTGAATTCAAATATATATATATTTTAATTCAGTTCCTACATGCGACCAACATTTTCAATTTGGTCCCTATACTTCAAGTCTAACAAATGTTATAACACCAATAAATGGTGAGGACCAAATTTAAAATAATTGTACATGTAGGGACTGATTTCAAAAATTTTCACATATAGGGACCAGATTCAAAATCAGTGTCACATATAGAGACCAAATGATTAGTTTTACCTAATTTATAATAGTATCAAGCCCCAACAATTAAATCTCTAATTTCAAACCTAATAACCAAATGGATTTTTTTCTTTATAAAACATAACTTCATAGATATTAAATTTCGTTATTCACCAGTGTTTTCTTTATCTCTATTTTCTTATGCAATAATGCAAATAATTCCAGAATTATCCTAGACACAACCCATTGGACACCAGTAAGAAAATTAGAGGCTAGACCATTCAGAATTCAAGTTACACGAGGACGAGTAATCTACATAAGCCTTGTCTAGCATCTTTGAGAAGCAAAAGATCAGTCACTTTGCATCTGTTTTACATAGAAAATTCTGCTTTGACTATCAAACTTAATGGTTTTGAGAGGGGAGGCTTGAAGACTCTAAAGCATGGGTACTCCAAAAATTGTGACGTACCCATACCGGGTACCGATACGCATGGGTATGTACAAGATACATACCAATTTATTATTATTATTATTATTATTATTATTATTTGAGTATGTGGATTAGGTACGGCAGAGTAAACTTTGGGTGCGGATCATTCAAAATCTACATTGTTTTGGGCTAGAAACTTAGGTTTTTTTTCTTTTTTTTCTTCCCAGCCACACCATGATGTTTATTATGTGAATCACATAATCAGTCTCTCATCCACACATCTTAGCTAGTTTTGGGTCTCAACCTCTCATCTTAAGACACTCGCATCCTCTGCCAGTGTCGATGGTGGCGCAGCTCCTCTATACACATGTTGTTGGAAAGCTGCCTTAATTGTTGTTCGTCCTTAGCCGCCTTAATTGCGGCAAGTTTGGGCTGCCTTCATTGCAGCCTCCAGCACCTTCATTGTGCTGAGTGTGAGGGGTGTGTTTAGTCCCACATCGCCTAGAGATATGGCCAAAGTAGTTCTTATAAAGCTTGGGCAATCCTCACCTTACAAGCCGGTTTTGTGGGGTTGTATTAGGCCCAAGCCCAAAATCTAAGATGGTATCAGAGCCTATCCTAGATCCGTTATTGGGTTGCCCGCATCATCCACGCTCCAAGCCCATTGGACTTGGGCGTGAGGGAGTGTGTTGGAAAGCCGCCTTAATTGCGGTTAGCCCCTAGCCGCCTTAATTGCAGCAAGTTTGGGCTGCCTTCATTGCAGCCTCCAACACCTTCATTCTGCTGAATGTGAGGGGTGTGTTTAGTCCCACATCGCCTAGAGATATGGCCAAAGTAGTGCTTATAAAGCTTGGGCAATCCTCACCTTACAAGCCGGTTTTGTGGGGTTGTATTAGGCCCAAGCCCAAAATCTAAGACATGCCTTAGATTTGTTTAAAAATATTGTATCTCGTACCCGTGCCCTTACTGGGTCACGGTGCTGTACCCATATTCGTGCAGCGTAGCTTGAAGATACACCAGTTACCATGGAACAAAGTATAACAAAGGCAGACTGGCAAAAACTGTTCATACTTCATAGATCATAAGGAATAGAAATTTGAAAGAAACAAACCATAAATAACAATTTCTGACTCTGAAGTTGGATTTCGCCATAGACTAGTAGTTAAACTTATGCTGATATATGATGGTATACCCAACAAATTCACAGTAACTGACAAATATTAGAAACACTCATTGGCTAAGCAGTGGTAGTTGACCAAGCATTTAATGCATGATACTTAATAAATAGCTTTTCCTGGTATTATTTAACTTTAAACATACAAGTCAAACACAGCTTTTGGTTGAAACTGTAATGCCACATATTAATATTATATCCATCTAACATCAACTCTTTTTCACAATATTTATCTTATGAGGACTCATCTAACACATATAATATATAATATATACAGACAGATACTTCAATATTAGTCTCCAGAAAATGAAGTATAAACACAGTTCCACACCTTGGTTTGCTGTTTGTAAAGGTTTTAACTAAAATGCTGAGTAAAGGTGAGCATAGTAACAATACCTGCACCGCCTAGCCCAGATTTTGACTGTAAAATTGCTTGTCGATAAACTGATGTATCCATCGGCAAACTCTTTGGAGTGCCACCTAAGTTGACTTCTCCTTTGATGTCCTGCAAAATCCAAGTATCAAGTTGCTTATCATGGTAGAAGTAAAATGAGAGAAGAATTCAAACAAATAGAAAAGGAGCATGAAATGGCTAACAAGCATATGGTCCAAGTGGTTACAGTGGTCAAAGAAGTCCGTACCTGAATTTGCTGCAATGCAGTGGACATATTCCCTGAATTGCCTTGAACCAACTGGCTGGAGCGGCAAAAACAACCCACAATATTAGTAGTCCACTACATCATGTCAAGTTCAAGCTAAATATTCTAGCTGACAGTAACTATAAAGCTAGCAAATTAACCCTTGATGACTGGTTCCTGATTTGAGAAGGGCCATCCTATTGCCATCAATAAGAGCTGGGGATGCCTCTGAATCCATTGAATGAGGATGCTTCATTCGCTCTTCATACAATTTCATTGCCAACACACTTGCTGGTGGCTGCCCCAACATTCCCTCAGAGTTCATGGCATTTAAAGAACCACCAAGTGCAGGATGATTAGGATCTCTTCGTTGTAACTGTGCACTACGCTGCTGCATTAGTTGCAATTGTTGCATTTGAAGTTGTTGTTCCCTGGCCTTCATTTGCTGGGTCTGTTAACTAAGATTCAGTTTGCTACCAATATTTTTTTAAAAATTAATAATAATAAGAAATCAACAGTAAAATATTACGTAGTAAGAGAACCTCAATGTAAGCTGCAGCAGGCTCAGAGTGTTTCTCATTTGTCCTTGCAATGAATATGTCCCAGAAGACAGACCACCACTCAAAAAGAAATCCTCCAGGCGCATCAATTGCTATCAAAGACCAAATAACGTTCACATTCATACCGAACTGTTCCATTAACTTCAGGACATAACTAGTGTAAACTTATAATTGATGTCCATTTAAGTTGAACTAGGATTTTATTTTATTTTATTTATTGAAGAAGAAACTTTGTTAGAGAAGAGAAATAAACAACTACAACTTGCACAAGATCAAAAGGATAAGTGAACCTCCTATATGAAACCAAAGCCAAAACAAACAGGAAAGCACATCAACTAAGCAAAACTTGCCAGTTATCTGCATGTTTACCAAAGCAACCCCCTAAACCATTAATTCATTGTAACATGGAGTTAAGACAGGTTACAACATTGTGAAGAATAACTAACAATCTTACCAACTGGATCCGTTGCAACTTTCCCTTCTGTCATAAAAGCTTTTGCAGAGGCATGTAATTTTCTTTTCAAAAGATAATCATGAATATAAACGTCAAGCCTGAAGCATGACATAAAAACCAAGGAGGTAAACATCAATACAAAATGTTTCACAAGATCTAATGATTCAGAAACAAACCTAAGAAGAAAAAGTGTAAGCAAAGAAAGAAATAATCCAAGCGTGTCACAGGTTGCATACATTTTATCTGCTTCCCAGTTACTCTGAGCCATAGCAGACTTCATTTGAACAAACTCAATTTCCAAGATACTGCTTCTCTTGTCTGAACACAAGGAAGGAACACATGATTTTAAGAACATTTACATATAAGAATCACCCCCCACAAGACACAACAGAATTAATTTTTCTTTTTCCTTATTCAATTACACCTTTTTTAAAGACTAGGGTGAAATTTGAACTTCATACACAATCCTTGGCAAGTGACAACTAAATTACCTAAACTACTAAAGAGTTTTCTTCTTTTTCCCCCCTTTCAAATTCCCTCAAATTCTCAGAAACAAGACAGAACAAAGAGGGTAAAAAAAAAAAAGCAAATAAAGCACAATTAAATAACATAAAAAAAGAAAAAAAATTCCATACCAGTGCTCTATGGATCAAAGCTTACAACAACACCCCACTAGATGCCCACCACATGAAAACCTAACACAAGCCATAACAAATCATAATTAACCAAAATTGAACCCAAATAAGGGGAAGCAGGGAAGAAGGATTCTTCATTTTGGACAATATACAAAGAGAAATTTGTTATACAGAAACCACACACACTGCAAGAGGATTAATTAAATGTATAGTTTATCAGCAAAGAAAAAGAAAATATGTGAAATTTTTCTCCAGAAAAAGAAAAAAAGGGAGCATGGGACTTGCTTGAGCGTCACTGAAAGTGAAGTAGAACACAACTTTTGCTTGTGCATATGGAAAAAAAGGAGAGAGAGAGAGAGAGAAAGAGAGAGAGAATAAATACTAGGATACGAGATATTTGAAGGGGGAAATGAGCAGGTGTATTTACTTTATGAGAAATGTTTCCTTGACACAAAATTTTACACCTACACCGTATAGTGCTGCACAGTGTGGCACTGTAGCTGTACTGTGCGGTACTGTAGCACATTTTTTTTTTTTTTTTTTTTTAAGTTTTGGTTTTTTTTATTGTTATTTTTTGATAAATAAATTTTTTGGTTAAATATGTGTAATTATCTGGTGAATCATGTACAAATATCTGGTGAATTCAATTCATTATCTGGTGAATGGATTTTGTTGAGAAATAAAATTTTTCGTTAAGTGGTGAATCATGTACAAATATCTGGTGAATTCAGTTCATTATATGGTGAATGGATTTTTTTGAGAAATAAATTTTTTGGTTAAGTACGTGCAAATATCTGGTGAATCATGTACAAATATCTGGTGAATTCAATTCATTATCTGGTGAATGGGTCTTTTTGAGAAATGAAATTTTTGGTTAAGTGGTGAATCATGTACAAATATCTGGTGAATTTAGTTCATTATCTGGTGAATGGATTTTTTTGAGAAATAAATTTTTTAGTTAAGTACGTGCAAATATCTGGTGAATCATGTACAATTATCTGGTGAATTCAATTCATTATCTGGTGAATTGTTTTTTTTGAGAAATAAAATTTTTCGTTAAGTGGTGAATCATGTACAAATCTCTGGTGACTTCAGTTCATTATCTGGTGAATAAGTTTTTTTATAAATAAAATTTTATTTTTTATAAAAAAACTAAAATTAAAAAAAAAAAAAAAAAAAAAAAAAGGTCCCACTACAGTGCAGCTACAATGCCGCACAGTGCGGCACTGTGATGTCCTCGTGCGCTCGCCTGCACACATACGGTGTAAACCGTATGTGTGTCATCCTATCACTTCTCTTACTTTATTGAGTTTCTCTTAAATCATTTTTTTTTATAAGCTCTCTTGAATCATTTGAGTTGATATCTTTTTTATCATTTAATTGGTATATTGACAATAAAAAAATATTGTTTATTAATTATTAATTAATATATTATTAAAAAAATTGACTTTTGTTTTAATTATTTTAAAATTTATTTATATCATAATTTTAATTATTTTTTTATGAAAATCATTTTTATTTGACTGATAGTTCATTTAATAATAATATATATCAATTAAACTCTTGTCAAATCAATGATACATACAAAAATTACAGTCTTGTTAATTAATATTAGGACATGAAATTTAAAAAATAAATATATCAGTATCCAATATCTTAAATATTTTAGTCTAAAATAAATTTATTATTTTAGAGTAAACATTTCAACATGTGCCTGACAAAAAATAATGAGATATATTTGATCCCTCAGAAGTAAAAAATATCAATTTTGGATACCTCAATCCCTAAAAATTTTAAATAAAGTTCAACATAGTTCTGATAGGGACTAAATATTCCTAAAATTTATCTTAAAAATGACTATTTTCAACATTAATTAAAATTTTGGGAGAATAAAATGTCCTAAATCGGTATTTTCCATTTCTGAGGGACCAAATATGTCTCGGTGTTGTTTGATAGGATCAGTTTGGGTCTTTACTCTATTATTTAAAATCTCATAAATCAAGTTGTTTTATTTTCAGTTTACCTTTTATATTTCCTATTTTTAAAAATAATTATAAAATTGTCACTTGTTTTCATTTTGTTTCTTGTTATAGGAAACAATGAAAACAACAAAAAAAAAAACATTTCTAATGTTTCCTATACAGATCTTTGAACAAAGAAACAAAATGAAATCAAAATAATAGTTTTGTAATTATTTGTTAAGGAAGAATGCTAAGTTGCTAGCCAATGCCCTTAGGTGGCGTCTGGTTCCTGATATGTTTTATTCTCGGGCAAATTATATTCCTAGGAATCATATTCTCGGGAATCTTTCTTTTTCACCTTCAGACATGGAAATAAAGTTTTCCTAAGTTTATAACTATCATTCACTAATTTTATTCCGAAACATCTTTTATGTTTAGGAATAAGTTTTTAAAACTTGTACCAAATATGAGAAACTTTTATTCTCATGTCAACATTTTCGAGAATATTTTTTTAAAACTAGTATCAAACACTACATTAGCACATTGGTTAAGAAATAAAAAAATAAAAGGAAGAAGAAGATTTCCATTGGGAAGCGTTAATGTTTTAAGAAGTGTTATATTTATGTTTTCCATGAAAAGTTGCTTTTCCTGGATTTCTTAATCAGTGTCATGTTGAATCCCAACATGAAAGAATCAAAATATGTCCTTAAGGATGCGTTTGATTCGCATTTAAGGTACAGGACAAAGAGAACAGCATAGGACAAACCTACAAGTTATTGAATAACTTTTTATCTTGTACAGTGTTTGTGTTTGATGAACAATGGACAGGACAAACAAAATATTGTTAAATTTACTGCAGTACCTTTTATTATAACATAGGAGTATATAATATATAAAATTAGTTTATATAATATATATTGTTGTGAGATATAACATTATAAATTATAATATTATATATTATAAATATAATATAATATAATAAAATAAAGTATAACACTATATATTATAAATATTATATTATATAATATAATATTATCTATTATGATATTATATAATATATATATATATATATATAAGTATTATATTTATAATATTATAACATAATATAATATGATAAATTATATAGAGGAGGGAGGGGGGAGAGAGATGTGAGGATAATTTTATCTTTTTTGGCAGTATATCCATGGGACAAAAAGTTGTCTCGTGGTTTGGTGGGAACAAAATTTTGAGTTTATGTCCAGTCCCTTACTCCCTTTTTGTCGTGTCTCATGGTCACCTTTTAAATCAAATAGGGAACAAAAAAATTTGTGATGTCCATTTCCTCAATTATTTTGCAAATCAAATATATCCTAAGATACTTGTTAGCAAGACCAAAACAAAAAATAAAATTATGAAACCGAAAACAAAAGAAACATGGATCGGGGTTTTTATTACTAGCAATGTTTTTTTAACATCTCATTGGGGACTATTTTTTTTTTTTTTGTGTATTTTCAAGTTGCATGTGTGTAAAGATGATCAAAAATAGGTAAGAGATAAAAATAAACATATATAATATCATATATAATATCTAAACTCTGATGTTCAAATAACACAAATCTTTTATTACACACACCACACAACACGAGATGCGACTTTAGAGGGACCGAGGCTTAGGTTTAGAACCCGAGCCAAGTGATTCTGTTAATTTTGGGAAGTGTAGTCATCCTCATACATCATATTTTTTAATGTAAAGTCGGGGTCTCCTGTACTTGACTGGTAGTGTATTATTCTATAATATTCTATTCATACTAATTCTTCAAAATTCTGACTTTAATTTCTATGCATTGTCAATGCAAATTTTTTTATACTGACAATCAATCAAAAATCATGAAATTGATGATTTTTAAGGTGGTGGTAAGGATAAGAATCAAAAATTTGTAATGGTGTGTCGATTTCTGATTGGTTGAACGTTAAAAAAACTTTACACTGTCAGTATATACCAATTAAATCCTTAAATTTATCTACTTTTCAAAACAAAAATTGCAATATTTCATTGTTTCATTTTTCATTATTCAATTAAAATATTAAAATAAAATGTATAAAATTTAATTTGATATTTTTGTTAAATGTTTTTTCATTAATTTTCACAACATAAGAGAAAGTATATAAATGCGTCAAAATTGTACCTTTTTCCAAAGAAGCTTTGCATAAATATAAATGAAGCTATAAATTTACTTTGATTTTAAAAATAAAAAAATGAACACTTGAAAAATTCACATAATTTTCTGTCATTTATAAACATATAATAATACAATCACAAAAAACACTAAAGTGATTTAAAAGGAAAATAAAAATATCAATGTGATGTTGGTCCAAGTGGTACGGCAGCTTGGGTCCCTTAAGCATTTGGTCTGGGTTCGATCCCTGGATTCGTGTGTATGGAAAAACCAACCATCCTTGGGAGGGATCGCCCGCTTATGCGCATCACAGTACTCGGGGAGATTAGTCTCTCACCTATCGGGTGAGAGGATACTCTGGGAAAGCAAAAAAAAATTGAAAAGAAAAATTAAATATAAAATAGTTTTGCTAGAATTCTTTCCTTTGAGAGATCATTTCCATCAAAACGCAAGCCTGGAAAAAAAATACGTTTATTTCTTTTTTGTTTGAAAAATAAGTTTAATTTTATTTGCATAAAAAAAATATTTCTAATTTTAATAGCACCATTTGATTGACAACAAAAATCATCAAGTGAATGTCTAATAAATAAAAATTTATTGGTGCCTTTAAAAATCTTGTAGCCTTTAAAAAAGGGATTTCAGAAAGGTATAGTTATTCTAATAGTGAGAATAAATAATATTATATACATATATACATATAAATTTTCACTTTTTTTAAAAGTTATAAATAAAATAAGTTTAAAGAGTGTATAGAAAAGACACTATTGAGATGAGTCTATGTTTAGATGCTTGACAGTAGTCTAAAAGATACTCATACCTATCGAATGAAAGGATGCTTCAAAAAAAACAAAAGAAAATAAAAACTATAAATCAAGGATTCTTAAAAAAAATAAAAAAATAACTGAAAATTGAGGAGTGTAAATATGCATACTAAAATTTCAATAGTCTCACCACACATAAATACTCACTATTTTTGTTTAGAAATGAATGCTCATTATTATTTGTTAGTTGTTAGTAAAACGTAGTGAATTACTCTTGGACTTTCGGTGCTTGTGGCATATATGTATCAAATCAAATTCAACTATTAAAGGGAAAAGTGAATACATATGTCCTAAACTTTAGTCCATTTAATTTTCTTGTCTCCACCACTTGATTACATTAAAACATACTCCCTCTGGTCCTATATATAAGAGGCAAAACCCTAAAACACACAGACCAAGGAAATGCATTGAAATAAGCTATTTGTAATTAATATTCATATAAATTTACAAATTTAACCCTTCAATAATTAATGAACAAACCTACTTGTATTGAAGGTTGCACTGTCTCATAAATATAAAACTTATTATAAATAAGGGTAAAATTGGAAATGAGCATTTAATATTTGCCTCTTATAATAAGGACCGGAGGGAGTATAAAGAAACCTTGTTTTACGTACAAGGGGAATGACATACATCATGTAAACTGAGACACCCCGATGTCCTATTAAAGAAAATCGTGATTTATTTAAAACTTAACCGTATTGTTAACTTTAAGCGAATATATAAACAACGAAGGAAATAAAATTTTTACAACAACCACATATGATAAACCTACCATCATGCACACCCATATATGTATGTCACATAATAACTGTCATAAGGTACTGTGAAAGGAATTCCGTCAGTAGGATCCTATATAAGTACAAGCTCATAAAGTAACAAAATACATCAAAAGTTTAAAAGAAAAGATGTCTCACCAATTCTCTCTATAACCCAGTCCCTCCCCTCTCAAAATACATCAAAATATCCTCCCCACATACATCTATAAATACCTAGTGAGATAGCACTGGCCAAATCTATCTCGGACGGCTACCGTTACCCTCACTCTCTCCTCTATCACCTATAAAACGGGACGGTCCTGACACTCCTCGGCTACTGTCTGAAGAACTCCTCTCCGAGTGTTGCTGGAACAGACGACGATAAACTCTACTATCTTGCGGAGATAATCGAGAGGACTCAGACTGAACTGGCCTGATATCCGGGACCTATGGGACCTCCGGTGCTAAGAGGTGGTCGATATCAGGTACCACCTGATCATCTGGTGCTGGTGCATGATCTGGTACTGGTATAAGAACTGGTATCGGTACAGGGACTGGTACAGGTATGACCTCTGGCATCGGTGGCATCGGTGGAAGTGGTGCTACTGGAAGGCCTATGGGGAATGGAAGAGTCAAGCCGATCCTGAAAGTACCGACCATGCCAAAAAGTGCTCCATTTCCCCATCCGGTAGAGGCCGTGACTGGACCCGTATAGACTGCAAAGTGAGTGGCTGGGTCCACAAGCCACCCACGCTCATCCACACATTCTAACTCAAAGGTTCCCACCAGGGGAAACCCTGCCGGTCCTGTCATCCAGGGATGCTCCCAATGTGCCATCCTCACTATCTGGGTCTGTACGCACCACGATCGAGAAGAGGAAACACGAAAGAAAAGAGAAGAGAGATAAGAAACTATCTAGCATCAAAACATGGAACATGATACATAGCATTAAATCAATAAAAGCACATAGACATGCATCACACAAATATATACAATCATCCTCAAGTTATTTTATAATCCTCCACCCCTCGCAGTCATGCAAAATATGCTAACGTGGCTGCCACTCAGAATATCAAGTCAGCCGTCCAAGCGACGGGTCTCCAAAATGGTGACTCCGGTATCCTTCACGGTAGAGAAATGGTGACTCACCATGTCTATTAACTAGACTTTAGAAGTGGCGTGAATTTAATAAAAGGAAAGGCAGAAATGAGGTTAAAAAATGGCAAGTAGTTGCGTGTTTAAATGATGATCAAAGGATAAAAAAAATATGTGTATGAAGAATGCATGAGGAGGAGTGGCGTGGTCAAATTATAGTCAAGGAAATTTTGCATGAAAAAAAAATAACAAGGAGGAGGTGGCGCCTCCTTAGATCATGCAACCACTTTCTTTTAAGATGGAGGTATCTTACTAAAATTACCGTGACCAAAAAAAAATTAATAGAGTTAAAAGTTATTTAACTTAGTTTAATGTAGGTTAAAACTTGTAACTAGGGTATAGTTAATTAAGACTAGTACTAATTAATCATGATGAGTAAAACTTGAGTAAATTAATCATAACTAATTATCTATGACTAAGATCTATATCTATGACTAATTATCTTTTAATGTTGTTAATGATAAACCACCTTAATTAAGGATTTAAATTGAGGTGCTTGCCTACTAAAAATTTGAGTTGCTTGAATTTTATTTTGAACAGGCATATGTGTTTGGATTATTAAATTGTTTTGATTTATCTAACCATCATTCCCATCTAACTAAAGATAGGATGTTACATTACTACCCCCCTAAAAGAAATTCCGTCCTCCGAATTTACGTACCTCAGAAAAGATGTGAATATTGCTGTTGTATATCTGCCTCACGCTCCCACGTAGCATCTCCGGTAAAATCATCCCATATGACCTTAACCAAAGGAATCTGTCTACCGCGAAGTTCCTTAATCCTTATATCTGCGATCCTAACCGGTAAAGCCTCATACACTAGATTCTCTCGGAGTTGTATAAACTCAAGCTCAAGTCCATGAGAAGGATCAGGGTAATATTTCCTCAACTGTGAGACATGGAAGACGTCATGAAGATTAGAAAGGTTAGGAGGTAAGCTATATGATAAACAACTGGACCAATCCGTCGAAGAATCTGGAATGGTCCTATAAATCTGGGAGTAAGCTTCCTAGACTTGATAGCTCTGCCAATTCCGGTTTTGGGAGTGACTCTCAAGAACACGTGATCGCCTTCTTGGAACTCTAAGGGTCTCCTCCTCTTGTTACTATAGCTCCTTTGCCTATCCTGCGCTTCCTTCATCTTTTCCTTTATTTTCCTAACCTGTTCCGTTGTCTACTGCACTACATCGAGACCTAACATTTGGTTTTCACCAGTCTCATACCAACACAACGGGGTTCTGCACTTTCTACCATACAAAGCCTCATACGGTGCCATCCCGATACTGTTGTGAAAACTGTTGTTATAGGTAAACTTAATTAAGGTAAGAGCTCATCCCAACTTCCAGTGTGTTCCAACACACAGGCTCTCAAAAGATCCTCCAATGATTGGATTGTCCTCTCTGACTGCCCATCTGTCGGAGGATAATAAGCAGAGCTCATCCTCAACTTCGTTCCCAGAGTGCTATGCAACTGTCTCCAAAATCTAGAGGTAAACCTAGGATCTCGATCGAAGATAATGCTCGACGGCACACCGTGTAACCTAACAACTTCCTTAATATAAATTTGGGTCAATTTCTCTAAACTATAACTTTCACCAATAGGTAAGAAATGAGCACACTTCGTTAACCTATCAATTATGACCCAAATTGCATCATGCCTCTTAGAAGTTCGTGGTAGTCCAACCACAAAATCCATGGCTATTATCCCATTTCCACTCTGGGATATCTAGGGACTGTAACAAACCTGCTGGCTTCTGATGTTCTATCTTAGCCTTCTGACAAACCAAGTAGGATAGAACATACTCTGCCACTTCTTTCTTCATCCTCGGCCACCAAAATATCTTCTTCACATCCTGATACATCTTTGTGGCTCCCGAGTAAAAACTCAACTTACTCTTATGGGCTTCCTCCAAAATCATCCTCCTAAGCTCCAAGTCTTCAGGCACACATATCCTACCACTGAACCTTAACACTCCATCTGATCCTTTGCTAAACTCGGATACCTTACCCTCATCTATTCCTCTACTTACTTCCTGAAGATATTGATCGTGTGCTTGTTTATCCTTAAGCTCTCTCAGAAACTCATTGCTTACAGTAACCATTCCAAAGCATATTTTATCTTCAACCAACTCTATCCCTAAGTTCAGATCTCTGAATTGTTCCAACAACTCCATTTCCTTAACCATCATTGCGGATACATGTAAGGGTTTCCGACTTAAAGCATCCGCTACTACATTCGCCTTTCCAGGGTGGTACTGAAGATCAAACTCATAATCCTTGATAAACTCTATTCATCTCCGCTGTCTCATGTTTAGCTCTTTCTGATCAAACAGGTATTTTAAACTCTTATGGTCGCTGTCCACATTGAACTTAGCTCCATAGAGATAGTGTCGCCATATTTTCAATGCGAACACTATAGCTGCCAACTCCAGATCATGGGTCGGATAATTCCTTTCATGAATTCACAACTGTCGTGAAGCATAAGTCACCACTCTTCCCTCTTGCATCAATACACAACCCAGACCTTGATAAAGCGCATCACAATATACGTCAAAATGTCCTAAAGGATCTGGTAACGTTAACACCGGTGATGAGGTCAACTTCTCTTTTAACTGTTGAAAACTCTCCTCACACTTCTCCGTCCACACAAAAGTTGTACCCTTTCTCGTTAATTGCATCATAGGCGATGCAATCTTCGAGAAACCCTCTATAAACCTCTGATAATAACCAGCTAATCCTATAAAACTTCTCACCTCACTAACTGACTTAGGTCTTTCCCACTTAAGCACTGCTTCCACTTTAGCAGGGTCTATTGCTATTCCTTCCTTGTTAATCACATGACCTAAGAACTGAACTTCTTCCAACCAGAACTCACACTTGGAGAGCTTAGCATACAACTGCCTATCCTTTAGCACTTGCAACACTATCCTCAGATGATCATCATGCTCTTCTTGAGTACAGGAATAGATAAGGATGTCGTCTATAAACACAACTACAAACTTATCGAGGAACGGTCTAAAGATCCTGTTCATATAATCCATGAACACTACCGGAGCATTAGTCACGTCGAAAGGCATAACTAAATACTCGTAGTGTCCGTACCTCGTCCTGAAAGTCGTCTTAGGTACATCCTCCTTCTTCACTCTAATCTGATGGTATCCTGATCTCAAATCAATCTTAGAGAACACTGTCGCACCCTTCAATTGATCCATCAGATCATCTATCCTAGGCAACAGATATCTATTCTTAATTGTCGCCTTGTTCAACTGTCTGTAATTCGTACACAACCTTGCACTTCCATCTTTCTTCTTCACAAACAACATTGGCACTCCCCATGGTGATACACTGGGTCTGATAAACTCTTTCTTCAACATATCATCCAACTGCTCCTTTAACTCGACTAACTCTACGGGTGACATCCAATAGGGTGCTATAGATATGGGTCCTGTCCCTGGTATAAGGTCTATGGTGAACTCAACCTCTCGCTCGGGTGGCAAACTCGGAATATCCGGAGGAAAAACTTCAGGAAACTCTCTCACGATAGGCATAGAATCTATACTTAGAGTCTCCTTAGTTTCCACGGAGAAAATCATCACATACTGCTGAGAACCATCACTCCTCATAGATGCTCCTTCATTGGCAAATGCTACGCTAGAAGGCTCAAGAAAAATTAAGGTCTTTCTAGAACAATCTAACACTACATGGTTAGCCGAAAGCCAATCCATGCCAAGGATAATATCTAACTGTTGCATAGGCAAACAGATAAGATCTACTAGGAAGGTCCTGTTCTCGATAACTATGGGACACTGTAAACAAACAGACATCGTAGTCAAAGGATTACTGGTCGGTGTAGATACTGTAAGGGTATAAGGTAACTGAGAAACAGGTAACTGTAAATGATCCACACACTCATGTGAAATAAATGAATGTGTAGCACTCGAGTCAAATAACACAGACGAGAGTCTACCAGATATCAAACACATACCCTGGATAAGATCTGCAGATTGAGAGGATTCAGTCCCTCTCACGGTAAACACTCTCCCTGTGGCCTGAGGTCTAGCCACTGACTGTCCTGCTGGCGGGACTCCTTTCCCAGCTCCAGCTCCTCCACCAGTAGCTGTCTACATCTCAGTCTGCAATCCCGAGCTATATGGCCTGGTTTCCCACAGTGGAAACAACTAGGCCTCTCTACACAGTCTCTGACATAATGCGGACCTCCACATCTAAAGAAAACTGGGCCTCGCTGCTACTGGCCCGCTCCACTAACTGGTGCTGTAGCAACTGGTAAGGGAGCAGATGTCTGAGCACGCTGCACTGGTCTGGTATATGGTCCCCGTCTCCACTGGGAACCACTGCCAACTCTCCTCTGGAAACTCGATCTCACGAGTCCTCCACTCCTCTGCTGCCTCTGCTCGGTCTCTCTCCGCTGATCAATGCTCTCAATAGCACTACATTTCTCCACAAGCTCAAGAACACTCTGGATATCCAAAGATACCATAGCTCACTGTAACTCGTGCCGTAACCCCTCCTCAAACCTCCGACACAACTAATCCTCATCAGGAAACCTCTAATAGAACTCAGAAAACTGAAGCAAGGCCTCAAACCTCGCAGCATACTCACCAACAGACATGTTACCCTGTCGGATACCCATAAACTCTTTCTCCTTTGCGTCGAACCAGACGTGGGAAGTACTTCTCAAGAAAGCAAGCTCTAAAAGTCTCCCAGCTAATCACACGACCCTCAGTCTCTAGCAATCCCCGCTTTCCTCTCCACCAAGCCTCAGCTCCTCCGGTCACATAAAGGCATCATAAGTCACCTTCCAGTCATCTCTGCATCTCATGGTATCAAAGATCTTCTCCAGCTCCTGGATCCACCACTTTGCCCGCTCCGGATCGTAGTCACCTTTGAACTGGGGTGGCTTCCCCTTTAGGAAGGTAGCCAACCCTGCGTCCTCAGCCTCCGCAGCTCTCCTCTAGTTCTCCTGCTCCTGCTACTCTCTCTCCTGCTGCATCCTCTGAGCATTCTGTTGTGTCTGCTGTAGCAATGTAGTAGCCAGATCTCTGATAGTATGAAGAGTCTCTTTGGACTCCCCACCATGTCCTGCTCCCCTATGGTTTGCTCCTCCTCCTGTCTGAGAATCATCACCAATGCCATCTCTAGAAACTCTCTCGGTGGTCCTACCACCACCGCGTCTACCACGTCCTCTACCTCTACCTCAAGTCATGATCCTGTTACAAGAAATCATTAGCTCACATTCATATGACATATAATACTACATAAAACTAGAATATAAATATTATATGTCATATAAATGTCAATTATCGCGTACGGACTCACTACCCAACTTCTAAGCATAGTTAATATCCGGGTGGATTTAACTAAAATGGCCAGTATACCCTAACCTCACAGTCTGATCAGAATCAAACTGCTATGATATCATCAAATGAGACACCCCGATGTCCCATTAAAGAAAATCGTGATTTATTTAAAACTTAACTGTATTGTTAACATTAAGCGAATATATAAACAACGAAGGAAATAAAAATTTTACAACAACCACATATGATAAACCTACCATCATGCACACCCATATATGTATGTCACATAATAACTGTCATAAGGAACTGTGAACGGAATCCCGTCAGTAGGATCCTATATAAGTACAAGTTGATAAAGTAACAAAATACATCAAAAGTCTAAAAGAAAATATGTCTCACCAATTCTCTCTATAACCTAGTCTCTCCCCTCTCAAAATACATCAAAATATCCTCACCACACACATCTATAAATACCTAGGGAGATAGCACTGGCCAAATCTATCTCGGACGGCTACCGTTACCCTCACTCTCTCCTCTATCACCTCTAAAACGGGACGGTCCTGACACTCCTCGGCTACTGTCTGAAGAACTCCCCTCCGAGTGTTGCTGGAACAGACAGCGATAAACTCTACTATCTTGTGGAGATAATCGAGAGGACTCAGACTGAACTGGCCTGATATCCGGGACCTGTGGGACCTCCGGTGCTAAGAGGTGGTCGATATCAGGTACCACCTGATCATCTGGTGCTGGTGCATGATCTGGTACTGGTACAAGAACTGGTACCGGTACAGGGACTGGTACAGGTATGACCTCCGGCATCGGTGGAAGTGGTGCTACTAGAAGGCCTATGGGGAATGGAAGAGTCAGGCCGATCCTGAAAGTACCGACCGTGCCAAAAGGTGCTCCATTTCCCCATCCGGTAGTGGCCGTGACTGGACTCGTATAGACTGCAAAGTGAGTGGCTGGGTCCACAAGCCACCCACGCTCATCCACACATTCTAACTCAAAGGTTCCCACCAGGGGAAACCCTGCCGGTCCTGTCATCCAGGGATGCTCCCAATGTGCCATCCTCACTATCTGGGTATGTACGCACCACGATCGAGAAGAGGAAACACGAAAGAAAAGAGAAGGGAGATAAGAAACTATCTAGCATCAAAACATGGAACATGATACATAGCATTAAATCAATAAAAGCACATAGACATGCATCACACAAAGACATACAATCATCCTCAAGTTGTTTTATAATCCTCCACCCCTCGCACTCATGCAAAATATGCTAACGTGGCTGCCACTTAGAATATCAAGTCAGCCGTCCAAGCGACGCGTCTCCAAAACGCCGGTGCACATCATTGTCGATGGCAGAGGATGCTCATGCAAAACAATGACACTATAGCGGCACATCCCGCTCCGGTGCACACCCAACTCTCTCTCTCTCTCTCATAGGTGCTCATGCATAGCAATGACACTATAGCTGCACGATATAAACCTAAGTTGAGATGGTCCCGCGAGGACTACGGATATATGTCACGGTAGTCTCTCATATCCTCCGTATAAAGAAACTGGCCCGTGGCACCGGTATCTATCGTCAGATACACTGACCTCGTGTGTTCCACTCACACGATTGTAATCAACTACATGTGTTCATGCAATCTCACCTTTCCGTACCAAGCAAATCCTATTGCCTTAACCTTCCACTACAATCTCATAATATACCTCAACTCATCAAATAAACATTATTTAATCATATTTAATTTAGGTTTGGCATATGTCTAAATTTTCCTTCGTTCACTCTCTCCCAGCAGACATCTCTTTAAACCTTTGTAGATCAATTATATATCACCTCAAGTATAATTACACAACATTAAATATAAATAAAATCATAAAGTAAGCACAAATAATCTAAACATAGCATATTAAAATAAATAGCACACAATGAGCAGCTTAAAAGATAAAACCATGCAACCTCGATTATCATAAATTTAACCTAATGGCGATAAACCTACAATTCCTATAGCATCATTGGTACCACTAAGTAGTCTCCAATGTGATATAGATATTGTTCGTTACTCGCTCACTAGTAGGGTTTAGGTCGCCATACGCCACCATTGAAATAAATGCTACTTAGCCATTTCCGACGTTAGATGGCTTTTTTCTCCCACTTGATGAGTTGTAGGCTACCCTAAAAGCAACCAAACGAACCCCTTCTTAATCTCTTAGCTGCTGCCTCATGAAGGAAACAGGGTCCCTGAGCCTCCAAAAATTCACCTGAATACATCATTGTGAAGCACACGTTACACGGGACCCTAATCTGAAAACGGAATTGAAAACCGATAAATGGATTGAAAGATAGCCTCAATACTGTCGCCGACGGCATTTCGGCATAAAAATGACATAGGCTTACCTTAGCCTAATCAAGAAAAGGAAGATAGGATAATGAAGTAGACGTCGCGAGGATCACAACGGTATAATTACAATTTCGATAGGACAAACGGATTGATTGGAATCAAGGTCGGAAGTTCACTCTTGTCACGGTCTCTCCCTCTTTCTCTCACGGTCTCTCTCTCACTCTTTTCTTCTATTGTTTCTGTGCTATCTCACTCACTCTCTACTTGTCTTTGCGTTAACTTAGTAAGGAAATGAGCAGAAATCACAACTCCTTCACGGTAAAGAAATGGTGACTCACCAAGTCTATTAACTAGACTTTAGAAGTGGCGTGAATTTAATAAAAGGAAAGGCAGAATGAGGTTACAAAATGGCAAGTAAGTGCGTGTTTAAATGATGATCAAAGGATAAAAAAAATATGTGTATGAAGAATGCATGAGGAGGAGTGGCGTGGTCAAATTATAGTCAAGGAAATTTTGCATGAAAAAAAAATAACAAGGAGGAGGTGGCGCCTCCTTAGATCATGCAACCACTTTCTTTTAAGATGGAGGTATCTTACTAAAATTGCCGTGACAAAAAAAAATTAATAGAGTTAAAAGTTATTTAACTTAATTTAATGTAGGTTAGAACTTGTAACTAGGGTATAGTTAATTAAGACTAGTACTAATTAATCATATGAGTAAAACTTGAGTAAATTAATCATAACTAATTAGCTATGACTAAGATCTATATCTATGGCTAATTATCTTTTAATGTTGTTAATGATAAACCACCTTAATTAAGGATTTAAATTGAGGTGCTTGCCTACTAAAAATTTGAGTTGCTTGAATTTTATTTTGAACTGGCATATGTGTTTGGATTCTTAAATTGTTTTGATTTATGTAACCCTCATTCCCATCTAACTAAAGATAGGATGTTACATAAACACGTAAATAGAATCATGGTTTCGCAATATGGCTATGATACTACTGTTGGGAATTTGCTAGCAAAAACCAAACCTTAGCAGAAAAATTCCCACCAAATCTAAGTGAATGGTCATTGCTCATGGTTTTCGAGTTTACCTCTTGAACCGCAGTCCGTTTTGAGGAACTTTGTCAAACACCAAGAGGCACAAGTACAATGATGCCTCTAAGCAGTCCACTCAAAACAGATTTTTGTGAACGTCTTTCATCCATGAACAAGGAGTGACTTCATCTCATAGTGCTGGCTGCAGAAACTGTAGCCTGTAGTGTTTTGTGCGGCCAGGGTTATGACAGATACAACACAACACCTTAAGTGGGCTACTTATAGTAGCGCCTCCTTAAGTTAGTGGAAACCCACACATCTAACCTAAGCCATATGGACTCATACATTATGAGTCTGACCCACGAGAAATTAAAGTCTAAATTAATTTCTCATCGTTCCAATTAATCTAGTTTTATGTGTGTGGCCCTATAGGTTCCCATAATGTTTGTAGTTATGTTAAGTAATGTTCAATATTACCTAAGTAATGAGAATATTAGTTTTTTTTTTTTTTTGGTGAACCCGGGTATCCTCCGGCCGGGAGCCAGAGACTAATCCCTCGAGGTACTGAGATCCATTTAAGGGGTTGACCTCTCCCAACAGATGCTCTTCCATACGCTTGAGCCAGGAATCGAACCCCTGACCACATGCTTAAGGGGCCCAGTTATCTACCAATTGTGCCACACCATGTTGGTAGAATATTAGTTATTTGATGTAACCTTTCCATAACCAATGTTTATGTGTAACTTTCTCCCTTTGTTTAGATTTCATAGTTGACCACTTGGCATAGAACATGTCACCCTTGTATAGTCCAATTATTTATTCCCCAATACTTGAGTAGACATAGTAATAACAAGTGAGACCAATATCTCATATTGATTGATTTCAGCATGACCATGTACTTTACAGTCTCATCCTGTGAGGGGCCAAAGATATCGCTCTTGTTATGCAGGACGTATGAATTCCATCTAAGTCACTCACATCCCCCTGCTTGATTTGTGGTATGCCCAATAATCGATTTTATAATCACCTTGTTACAATAGTAATTTCAAGTCAAAGGACTACATACACCATTATCACTATGAAAACCGCTTACGACACTAACATAATGATGTGGGAAATTCACAAGCGTACGATTTTCGCTGTCAAGTAATAAAATGATCGATTCCACAGGGACCATGTCTGTGACTACCAATTAATTAAATAACTCAGTTAACTATACAAGAATAATTAATTTGGTGAAGCGAATTGTTGTAACAACCATAAAGTAAAGAAACAGCAATAAAGAAATCAATAACGCAATAACAAGAATTCAAGAAAAGTGTTTCTAAATTCAAGAAGGTTTCCAAGATTGGGGTTACCACGATGACAAATTATCAATCCTAATTGACTACCCATTTTATTACTATCAAACTCTTTTGAAGGTGAATTATCCTAAAATAGTTAATGTTCCCTCTCGAGATAAAAGAACGGTGTCCAATTAAACCAATTCATACTCTCGCGATATTTGTATTTAGATGGAACCCATTAGATTTGTAACAATTCAGTGGAATCCTTGAAAGACCAAACCTACTCTCGTGATTTAAGTCTTAATTTCAATTCCTATATTTCCAATATCTAGGTTCACCTCTCGGTACCTCCCTAAACATCTATGACATGCAAATAGTAGATCCGCAAATTCACACAAATAAGCACAATATGAACCAAATCAAAGAGAATAACATTAATAAGAAGAAAAAGAAATCAAATAGTCATCATAATTGTATCAAAGGGCATAGCCCAATCCTAGAAACTAAGAGAACTAATTAGCCATAATGGAACTTAAAAGAGTCAAAGTGATAGAAAACACCATGGATCTAAGAGAGAAAAGAGGATAGGAAGAGGGAAGGGAGAGAGCCATCCAAATTTCCAAGCCGAGCCTGTAAAAACAAGATGAAGACCCCTAATTTTGAGTCCTAATAGGCTATTTATAGGTTAGGATTAAAAAATCATATTAAAAATAGAAAAAACGTGTGTCAGACTCCAATCCACAACTATGGTTCGGTCATGGCCAGGTCGTGGATCTCTCTGGAAAGTGCAATTTCAAGATTTTGGAGTTCCACGACTGTGGACAGTTCCATGGTTAGGCTGCGGTTCTCTCTGCCACTATTGATAATCCTTCTAGCTCCTGGATCCATGGTCGTGGGGGATTCGATGTGCAAGCAATGGTTTGCTATGAAATAATCTTTTAATGCAAATTTCCTATCATTTAAGTACCATCTCCAACATAGATGATTTTTGCCATTTTCCAAGCCACTTTTGTACCAATCCTGCACAACAACACATGAAACGTCGCAGTCTGAACTAAAGAAAAAACGAACAAAAAGGAAAACTAAAATTCTTAAATGAACTAAAAAATGCATGTAAAACAAGAACAAAATATGATATTGTTACACACACATCGCATAACATTCCATGTAGCGATCTTATGGTGGGTCAACCCAATACTGTCACGACCCAAAATTGGCGCCCATGACCGACCAGAAGAGGGGTGATGTCCCTTAATCTGAAGCCTTTCCCAGCTTCATTAATCCTCTTTCTCTTACACCCTAATGTGTACTTGAAAAGTAAAATCCATCAATCTTATTGGTCACAAAGGTAAATAAGAAGAAGGTTTGCAACTTAATTTTATTTGTTTAAGATAATGTTGAAGTTAAAAACTTATGATAAAACTCATAGGACAAGTTCCTTCTATACAAAAGATTTACATTAACATTTCTCAATAAACCAGACCCTCTTATTTCCTACAATTTCAATAAATAAATAAATTATTCTCGGAGGTCGCGACATGACACCCTTACTCCACATCGAGGAGTCGGATAGCTCGGGATGGACCAACGGCTTCTACACACCTACGTCTAAAACACTAAGAGTGATTGAGTTAAATAAACTCAATAAGGATGTCAAACCATAGATTTAAATATGTAAAAAAACAAGTATTCAACAATCTTAACTCTTATGTATACATTATTGAAAGACACCTTAATCACAACTCCAACATAAAGGAAACTGATATTCCCTATTCCGGAGTAATAAACCATGCACAATATTATTATAATAGCTCAATCAAATATAAAGTTAGATCTACCATTCAAGTATACATTTCAGATTTTGCCCCAAGAACGTGAAAAAGGCACATTTGGTACAACATGCTATCAAATACTAAGGTTCTACAAAATCGATTCACTTTCAAATAATAATTGAGATTTAATAAATGAGCTAAAAGTCATAAAATTTTAACATTGTGTAGATTATGATGTTAGATTTCTAAAAGGACCAAATTTACCAAATTTGGACATCTAAAGCAAAAGTTATGTAGTCTGCAATATAGACTGTCCAGGAGTAGAGTTCTGCAGAATTGGTTCCCCTTTAGACTCAAAACTGTAACAATCCGTTGCTCCAAAAATTCTGAGATTTATACCAGACCTAGGTTAGAATACTATATTTATAAATAGTATGAGTTTGTGCGATTTGGACAACTATAGTGAGAGTAATGCGGTCTGCAATGCAGACTATGCAGTACAGCATGCTGCAGACCATAGGCTTACTTGGAATTAAAACTGACATCAAATTAGAAAGCCAAAAATTCTAAAATTTTAACTGAAAAGGGCTTAGAGTGTCTGATCCGCTGTCGCACAGGGGTCAAATGAATCAAAATTTAAAACTGTAGTACAAGGTGATAACCTTGGTCGTCTCGCAAGGATCTCTGATTCAATTAACCAAATACAAGAATCATGCAAAGTAATGAGATAAAAAGGGGATTTTTGAATTCAATGAGAGAAGAAAATAGATTGTAAAAGAGAGATAAGAATCAATATATCAAATCGACTAATCCACTGGTTTAAGTTAATTTCACTTGGACCTATCACGGGTTTCAGAGGATCTAATCTCTTTTCGTGATTCTATTCTTGTTTGATCATAGAATTAACCAATTAAGCGTCAATTAATTCTATACGAATTCCTACTAGATTAAGCATCACAGAATTTGATTAATTATAATTGTGGAACAAGCGTCACAAAACCATAGTCAATCTTATAACCGAATTCAATCAAACCTACACTAAGCGGCATAGATCCTATCAATCCTTATTCATAACAAATAAAAACAAGCGTTCAACATGCTTCGAATAATCTCAAATCAGATTATAATTAGATTGGAATGCAAAAACGAGTTTGAGTGATTAAGCATCAAAACACAAAAACGGAATTGCAAACATTGATCAAGAGATGGATGATTAAAAGGAAAAGATATAGAATTACTAAAACGAAATTAACATTGAAAACCAAACCTCAAGGTCTTTGTAAAAATCCCTAACTAGTGAATCAATCTAAGAAATTTAGCCTTCCATAGGAGGCATAAACGAAAATAAAAATTGAAGAAGAAACTAGGAGATGTTGCCGTCACTCCAAAAGATGATTTTCAAGGTCTCGAAACCACCTACTTATAATCCTAGGATAAACTAATACGTCTGACCTAGAGAGCCCAATGAGAATTAATTGGCCCATTAATGATTGATTACATGGAGATATGACAACAATAATTCCAATTCCCGCACTAATCTGGATAGCTTCCGTAATTAGCATTTTCGACCATCAAAACGTCCGAACTGGGCTGAGCGGTCAACATGAAAGTTGTAGGTCTGCTTCTTAGCTTTCCAACGCCACCAAGAGAACTCAAATTGGACAAGTATAACCCATGTTATGGCCTGAAGAAGGGAGATGGGTCAGGATGCACTAAAATCCGAGAATTGACTAAGAAATTCATTAAAGCCCAATTAAGACCCAAAGATATGAAAACATGCTAAGAATCAAATATTGGGTACAAAGCACATCCAAAAACACCAAGTGTAATGCTATAAAAAGTATACTAAAATGCACTGATCAGATTCCCCCACACTTAATCTTTTGCACTCCGAGTAAAACTCATGGTCAAGACATAAAAGTTTTGAAAGAAAAAAGAAAAATGAATGAAAGCAAAGATGCACTTCCAATGAATCCCATTAATGCAAAGTGGCAAGTGAATGCTCATCCAAGGATTCAAAGTGTTGTTTTGGCTTCAAAGACTCAAGAGGGGAGGGGAGGGGAGGGGAGGGGGGGGGGGGGGGGGTGAATTGAGTTTTCAAAAATTCTTTCTTTTCAAAACAGATTTGCCTCAAGATCTTTAACAGATTAAGAAAGGGCTTTTTAAGATTCAGAACAGGTTATACAGGTATTAGATACAGGCCTTAATCAGTCAGCAACTGAAGTTACAATATATCAGTTTCAGATTCAGTTTCAGTGATCAAGAACAGTTTTAATTAACTCAGTTTTGAACAATTAATAACTCAAGATTGATTGCAATAATACTTCTGGTTTCAATTCAAATTAAACAGATCAAGTTCTCAACTTTAACAACCAGGTTTTATAGCATACAATTCAATCTTTAAGAAACAAGAACAGATTGTATATAATTGAGTTTTAAGCCTTGCAATTCAAGAACAGATTTGAACAACACAGATTAGATTGCAGTTTGCACAAAGTTCAATCAGGTATTTCAGATCTTTACAGAAACAATATTGAACAATGAATATCAAGAACTCAGTTATATGCGCAATACAGAAATTAAAGAGCTTTGAGTTTAGGAATACCACACAACAAGATTTATCCTGGTTCAGTCACCACCACTGTGACCTACATCCAGTCCCCACTCCACATGTGGGATTTCACACACTAACACAGCAAGCTTTAGCCAGGTAGCTTGAAAAACCTTTACACCACAGAGCACTTCTTTCACTTCTAGGATACCACACCTCTTGTGAAAAAGCCTCAATGTTCTTCCTTAGGATTCCTCACCCTAATCACACAGAGAGACTCCCTCTCTCTTACAATGTAATAGAACAAAAAGATTGATTTCTAATTCTCAAAAGTTGAATATACAAATTGAAGCTCTAATGAGAATGAAACACTCTTTTCACAATTAGCTCAAGAAAGATGATGAATGATTTTCACAATTGATCTCTCAAATTGATTTCGTGTGTTTCTGATTTGTTATCAGTATTCTATTGATCCCTCTTTATATAGAAAACAAGTTGTAACCGTTTGGGATCAGTCCAAACAGATTTAGGTCTGATATCAGAATCAGTTATACTGATTCAAGTTCTTGGACAAGGGTTGAGTACAGGTATGTATTAACCATTTTACATACTGAAAGTTTCTGTACACCTGTGTAATACATGGCTGTACGAGTTCTTTAAAAACTTGATCTTGGTTAATCCATCAGTACCATCAGTACACCCATTCAGTACATCTATGTATTAATGAACATCAGATTTTTCCAGAAACTTGAATATACGAGTACATAGCATATGTACAGGCCTGTATTCAGTTAACCATTTATAACTGATCTGATTTCATGTTATTCATAGGTGTAGTACATCTATGTACTGAATATTAAGAACTTTATTTTCATTTGTCAGTTACAGGAAATGGTATAAATCCATACATGGCTGTACTGACAGAGAATTTACTTAACTTCCAAAAATCATTTTCATTAAAACTTATTCCTTTTTAATGCAGGTTATGAAAATTGATTTTCTTCATGCATCATTTCAACTGAGCTATTTGTGAATAAGAGATTTCTTCTCTTACAAATCATCTAAGACTTAAATCTATTTCTTCTTTAAGCTCTTGTCTTGATGACTCCTTGATATTTGTCCTTGCTTGTTGCTCCTTGAGCTCTTCAAGTTCTTCTTTGGATATTCTCCTTTTAATTGCTTACAGAACTTGATACTTTACAGCTTGTTACCTGTCTTTGCAATTTGATACTAAAACACTTGCACACACATTAAATTGTATATTTGTCATATATCAAAATCTCTATGTCATTTAGTCTTACACAAAGAACCATGACAATCCTGAACAACATCTTAGAACATTCAAAGTAATTAAGGGAATAGAATAAATCAAAAGTGATAGAATCCTCACAAGATATAGAATTCTCTCAATCTCTCAAGTGTTTAGGCTAGTGTTTACACTCAATGCTCATTAAAAGCTAGCACTACCATAGGCTTGACAAGCCTCTAACATCCACACTTGAAACACATGCACATAAAGATCAAAAGGACTTTGATAAGGTTGTAATGGGGCCAAGGTCAAGGTGGGATAAATGAAAGGATAACTAAGCTGTAAACCCAAGAGGATAGAGGAGCAATGGGAATTAATTGCTAAATAATCATGAGAGAGCAATGAGAAAGCACTTCAACAAAATACAATTCCAATCCACTTCTCCATTTTTACACTTTTGTTCTTTATTTTCACATTTTTCCCTTTTTGCATCGCAACCAACTTCTCTTTTCTTTTCTTTTTTTTTTTTTTTTCTTTTTTTTTTTCACTTGCCAAATTTCCAATCAAGCAACAACATTTATATATTCTAGCACATCACATCCCAACTTTTGAGTCCCCCCGTGCTTATGCAAAATTCATTTCCAAAATAATTTCAAAGCAAAGCTCCTTTATCCCCTAAGGTTGGGTCATATCATTGTTTTTCATTTTTAGGCTTGTAATGAGCTATAAAACAAAGAATGGGATTAATAGGCTCAAAGGGCTATCAAGGGGATAATTTTAAGGTAGGCTTATTTGGCTAGTGGTTTAAAAAAAAGAAAGAATAAAATTGCCTAGATCACTTCAATACATGTATGTGAACAAGAAGTTTCAAAAAGAGTCAAATCAAGTTCTAGAGTAACTAACAATCATGAGCGAAATCACACAAGAAGGAAAGAGAATGGCAAAGTGTATTCCATTCATTTTAAGGCTCAAATCTCACAAAGGACCAATTTCTATCACAAATGATGCACAATTTAGTATTCCAATCCAACTCATCATACTAAGAATGGAAGAAAGTCATCCATATCATGCCACAAAACCTATAGTCCAAGAATAGTGAAATCACTCACAACTTACACAAACTAGGAAATTCAATGAAAAAGCATGCAATTCAAGGAGAAAGTCTTTTATTTTTATTTTAATAAAACTAAACAAAAAACGAGAGTTTAAAACTAAAACACTAAAAGATCCCCCCCCCCCCCCCCCCCCCCCACACTTAATTCACACATTGTCCTCAATGTAAGCATATAACAAAAGAAAGACAAGCATAAAATAAGAGTAAGGAGAGAAAGCACCCTCATCAAGGTGGGGAAGTTGAAGCTGGAGGGTAGGTAGGCTTTTCCAAAGAGAGCTCTTCTATAGCTTCTTCCTCAAGTGTGGGGCTCTCATGGAAAATTTTGAGACGGTGGCCATTGACTTTGAAGATCTTATTGGTCGCTTCATTTTTTATTTCCACTGCACCATAAAGAAAAGTGTTAGTAACAACAAAAGGACCAATCCACTTGGATCGGAGCTTACCGGCCATGATTTTTAGGCGAGAGTTGAACAATAACACTTTTTGCCCAACAGAAAATTCCCTTCTAGAAATCATCTTGTCATGAAAGTGTTTAGTCTTCTCCTTATAAATCTTGGAGTTTTCATAAGCCTCTAATCGAAGCTCCTCAAGTTGTTGCAATTGAAGCTTTCTCTCCAATCTAGCTTGGTCAAATTCAAAGTTATAACTCTTCACCGCCCAATAAGCACGGTGCTCTATTTCCACTAGAAGGTGGCATGCCTTACCAAACACAAGTCGGTAGGGGGACATCCCTATGGGTGTTTTGTACGCTGTCCTATGAGCCCAAAGAGCTTCCTCTAGCCGGCGACTCCAATTCTTCCTATTTTGTTGCACCATCTTTTCTAGAATCTGTTTGATCTCCCTATTTGAGATTTCAGCTTGCCCGTTAGTTTGGAGATGATAAGGTGTAGATACTCTATGCACAACCCCATACTTCCGAAGCAAAGACTCCATGGTGCGGTTGCAAAAGTGAGTGCCTTGGTCGCTTATGATGGCTCCAGGTATCCCAAACCTGCAAAAAATATTAGACCTGACAAAATCCACCACAACTCGAGAATCATTAGTCCGAGTGGCTTTGGCCTCCACCGACTTAGAGACATAATCAACAGCAAGCAAAATGTAAGAAAAACCAAAAGAGACAGGAAAGGGGCCCATAAAATCAATACCCCACACATCAAATATCTCACAAAAAAAGCATAGGTTGTTGGGGCATCTCACTCCTGCGGGTGATGGCTGTTCATGCTCTCTGGCACTGCTCACAAGTGCGGAAGGTCTCAAATGCATCATTGAAGATGATGGGCCAAAAGAAACCTGAGTCCAGTACATTCCTCGCTGTTTGTTGTGGTCCAAAGTGTCCTCCCACCTGAGAGGCATAACAGAAGTGAAGAATGGACTGAATCTCATGGTCAGGTACACACCTCCTAATCACCTGGTCACTACAAAATTTCCACAAGTAAGGGTCATCCCACACATAATATTTGGCATCACTCTTAAGTTTATCTATTTGTGCCTTAGATGCATGTGCAGGTAAAACATTAGCAACCAAATAATTAACTAAATCAGCAAACCAAGGTGTCACATCTCGCAGCTGTAAAAGCTGCTCATCAGGAAAATCATCATGAATGGGGAGAAGATCCTCAACCCTCTCTATCCTGCTCAAATGGTCTGCTACTAGGTTCTCTACTCCGCTCTTATCTCTAATCTCCAAGTCAAACTCCTGGAGCAACAGCATCCACCGAATAAGTCTTGGCTTTGCCTCTGGTTTCTTCAATAGGAACTTTAAAGCTGCATGGTCAGTAAAAACAACCACTTTAGAACCAAGCAAATATGATCTAAATTTGTCAAGTGCAAATACAATGGCTAAAAGTTCTTTTTTCAGTGGTGGTATAATTAGCCTGTGCAGAATCTAAAGTCCTAGAAGCATAGTAAATAACATGGGTAACTCTGGCAACTCTCTGTGCAAGGACAACTCCCAATGCATAATTAGATGCATCACACATAATCTCAAAGGGGAGAGTCCAATCAGGTGACTGAATAATCGGAGTGGAGGTCAAGGCCTTCTTTAGGCAGTCAAATGCCTCCCTGCATTTATCATCAAAGGTAAAGTTCACATCCTTTTGCAACAAGTTGGACGGTGGAAGGGCTATCTTGCTAAAATCCTTGATAAAGCGCAGGTAGAAACCTGCATGACCAAGAAATGAACGAATCTCACGTGTGCAACATGGATAAGGCAAATTAGAAATCACATCAATCTTGGCAGGATCCACTTCCATCCCTTTCTTAGATATCACATGTCCTAAAACTATGCCCTGTTCTACCATAAAATGACATTTCTGATAATTAAGAACAAGGTTAGTTTCAATACATCTATGCAAAACTTTATCCAAACTGTCCAAACATACATCAAATGAGGAACCATACACAGTAAAGTCATCCATAAACACTTCTATGCAATTTTCTAAAAAATCAGCAAAAATACTAATCATGCACCGCTGGAAAGTGCCAGGGGCATTGCATAGGCCGAAGGGCATCCTCCGATAGGCAAAAGTGCCAAAAGGACAAGTGAAGGTGGTCTTTTCCTGGTCCTCTGGTGCTATATGAATCTGGAAGTAACCTGAAAAACCATCAAGAAAATAATAGTGAGATTTTCCAGCCAAGCACTCAAGCATCTGATCAATAAAAGATAAAGGGAAGTGATCCTTCCAAGTCGCTTGGTTGAGTCTCCTATAGTCAATGCACACTCTCCAACTGTTTTGCACGCTAGTGGGGATAAGTTTATTATTCTCATTCTTAACCACTGTGAGGCCAGTCTTCTTAGGAACTACCTGGATAGGGCTCACCCACTGACTATCAGATATAGGATATATGATGCTCGCTTGTAAAAGCTTGGTCACCTCCTTCTTCACCACATCCAGAATTAAGGGATTAAGTCGCTTGTTTGGCTGCCTCACTGGTGTCACTCCATCCTCAAGTAATATCCTATGCATGCACATGGAGGGGCTAATGCTAGGAATGTCAGCCAAGGTCCACCCAATAGCTTTCTTATGTTTCCTTAAAATATGCAACAACTTTTCCTCTTGTTCAGCATGGAGGTTTGTAGAGATAATCACAGGTAGCTTCTTACTCTTTTCTAAATAAGCATATTTCAAGTGCTCTGGGAGTGGTTTGAGCTCTAGAGTAGGTGGCTGCTCAATGGATGGAAGTATCCTGGTGGAAGGAATTACATCTGCAGCCTGCAAATCAGCTTGTAAATCTTTATTTTCTGTCTGTATGATATCTGCAAAAATATTATCAGGTTCAGCCATGCAATCTGCAACAACAAAACAAACAGAACACAACTGAGAGTCAGTGCAATTGTTGCAAGTATAAGTGTCATGAAAATCAGACAAAGAAGGAAAATCTGCAGTAAGTAAATCAGGATAAGTGTCATTGATAACTCTTTGAATGAAGAGTTATTTAGATCCTTTTTACTGAGATTCTTTGCTTTCCTTATTGTTTTAAGTTTGCTTTCTTAGGGAAAATGTTATTTTGTACAAATTGGTGTTAAGGATAGTGAATATTAGCCTTTTGCTCCTGATTGCTCTATCATTGTCTAAAAATTATGTGTCTTGGTGAGCAGGCAGTTTGCTGGAGCAAGGCTGAAGCAGGGGGATACAAGAGCTTGGTTGCTGCAGCAAGGACCACTACTCAGTAGCATGGCGCTAAAGGATAAAAGCTGACAAGGACACCTCTCATCTCTCCTAAAGGGCGCTGACGCTGTCGTTTTTAAGGAAACACATGCGCGTAGGACCATCTGCCTTACATCATTTAGAATTTGGGCTAGGTTATTTTATGAATACTTTTGATTGTTGGCCCAAAATGGAATGAAAGAGAATAGGGTTTAGTGCACTATAAAAGCATCTAGGAAACCCTATTGAAGGCAGAGGGGAATATTCTGATTTTACAAATTGTCTAGTTGAGAGCTGCGCTGAGCTTTCTTCTTCTTCCTGAGTTGCTGTTTGTGTTTTACGTTCTTACATTGTAATGATTTCTTGCCCTTTATCTACATTTGCTCTTTGTAAGCTCACTATGAGCTAAACTCTTTAAGCTTTGGGTATGCGATTATAATGAATGTTTAGCTGAGTTATGTAATAACTGTGTTCGCATCTTCTTTTATCACGCATTTAACGCTGTTTAATTAAGAGTGATCAACTTGATTGAACGTCTAGATTATTTATTTTGGAAGAATTAAGTAAGTGGGAACTTGGTAAAGGATAGAGGTTAAATCATTAATAAATTAATTGATGATGATTAGGCTAGGAATAGCTATTCATGCCTCTAAGCTAGCTGGAACGAGCTTTAACTAGAGGGTGGCGTAATTAATATGAATCTAGGAATAGAACAAAGTTAATGAATCTGACCCTGTAATGTTGGAAAACAAACTTTAATTTCCTGGAGTTAGATGCTAGAGCATAGTTAGAGCATAATGATAGCTAAACATGAAATTATGTTGCAGCATACCCAAAGCTGAATTAATTATCTGAATATACATATCTCTTCTCTCTATTAATCTGTTTTGAGTTACCTTCAAGTTGTAACTTGTTTATTTTTTAGCATCAACATCTTTATCTTAATATGTCAGCATACAACAATATTTGGTTACTCCTTGCTAACTTTTGAACATATCATATGAACTGAATTTTATTGCATCAATTTAATCCCTGTGGGAACGATATCTGAACAAAAGTTCTATACTACTTGAGGCATTTGTGTATACTTGCACAAGCTTAAGAATAACTATTTTTAAAGGCAACAAGTTTTTGGCGCCGTTGCCGGGGATTATGATTGATGCTAAAATTTTGCTTCTAGATTATTAGTTCTGTAGTTAGTGATACTAATACTCTTAGTGCTTTGCTGTAGCACAGGGTACTGCAACTGTATGCACAGGTTCTTATCACCTAATTACAGATTTGTTCCAGAGATAGAAAGGACATTTAGAAGGCTTAGAAGAGGTCAAACATCTCAGTCTGTACCTGAGTTGGTTCTGAATACTCCAATCAGTTCCACACCTGTCTCTTCTGGAACATTGTCCCCTGCTGAATTAGAAATGGCTGAAGAAGCACCTCAAGACAGCATGGCTATGGCTAATGACAAAAACTGTGCCATCAGGGGGTATGCAGTGTTTGACCCTGAAGCCATGAACACAGGGATAGTGAGGACACCCATCACTGCACCTCAGTTTGAATTCAAGCAAGTGATGTTCCAAATGTTGCAAACAATTGGCCAATTTAATGGAGCTGCAACAAAGGACCCTCACTTGCACCTCAAACAGTTTCTGGATGTGGCAAACAACTTCAAGATCCCAGGAATCACTGATGATGCATTCAGACTGCGATTATTTCCATTCTCTTTGGGAGGAAGGGCTAAAAACTGGCTAAATTCCTTGGATGCAAATTCAGTTGATACTTGGAACAAACTTGCTGAAAAATTCCTGACCAAGTTCTTCCCACCAACTATGAATGCAAAGATGAGAACTGACATCACTTCATTCAGGCAGCATGAATATGAACCACTATTTGAAGCATGGGAGAGATTTAAGCAACTCATTAAGAAGTGTCCCCACCATGGCATTCCATTTTGTATTCAAATGGAACACTTCTATAATGGAGTTTTACCTAGCTCAAGGATGATGTTAGATGCCTCGGGTGGAGGCAGTCTCCTCACTAAATCCTATAATGAGGCGCATGCTCTGATAGAAGGTATAGCAGCTAATAGTTATCAGTGGCCAACATCAAGACAAGTTTCTGGGAAAGGCAATGCTGTAGTAGGAGCATATGAAGTAAGTGAAGTTGCAGCACTGTCAGCTCAAATGACCTCTTTAACCAATATGGTTAGGGGGATGACCATAGCAAATAAAGGAAATTCCTTTGCTCCACCCATAATGACTGAAGAGATGGTGACTGAACAAATCTACAAGGCAGATGCTGTATCATGTGCTTATTGTGGAGGAGATCATTTGTTTGAAAACTGTTCAGCAAACCCTGTTGCTATCAACTATGTGGGAAACAATAATTACAGAGGCAATAATTCATTTGGAAATACAGGATGGCAGAAGTCACAACACCCTAATATGAGGTATTCCAATTATAGCAATACACTGAATCTACCCTCTGGGTACAATCAACAGCAGCAGCCTAGGCAGCAACAACTTCAAGTGCAACAGAAAACTCCAGATTCATCCTTAGAAGCTGTACTAAAGGCATTTATGACAGAAACCAAAACTGGAATGAGAAACTTAGAAACCCAAGTGGGACAGTTGGCCAATGCAATCAATTTAAGGCCGGCTGGTTCACTACCAGCATCTTCTGAAGAACCTAAATCCTCAAGTTCTGGAGGAGGTAAAGAACAATGCAAGGTAATCCATTTGCGAAGTGGTAAAGATGTAGAAGTTGCAGAGCCAAAGAAGAAACAAAAGGTGAATAACTCAGATTCAGAGAAGGAAAAATCAGAAGAAAATGTGGCAGCAGAGCAACCTGCAGTTGTTGAGAAAGTGCCTGATGCTGCAGCACACTCTGCTATGCCCAAATTGACTCCAGAAAGGCCTCCACCACCTTTCCCTCAGAGATTGAAGAAAGCCCACCAAGAGAAACAATTCAACAAATTTCTGGATGTGCTAAAACAGCTTCATATCAACATACCACTGGTAGAAGCTTTGCAACAGATGCCCAATTATACAAAGTTCATGAAAGATGTCCTCACTAAGAAAAGAAGATTGGGAGAATTTGAAACTGTTGCTATGACTGAAGAATGCAGCATGATGTTGCAGAGCAAGGTGCCAAGGAAAATGAAAGATCCTGGAAGTTTCACCATACCATGTTCTATTGGAGATACCTATTGTGGTAAAGCTTTATGTGACTTGGGAGCAAGCATCAACCTTATGCCCATGTCTATCTTCAAGAAGATGGAAATTGGAAAAGCAAGGCCTACATCTGTCACACTTCAGTTAGCTGACAGATCCATTGCATACCCAGAAGGAAAAATGAAGATGTCTTGATTAAAGTTGTTAAATTTGTATTCCCTGTGGACTTTATCATTCTGGATTTCGAAGCAGACAGAGAGGTCCCCATCATCCTCGGGAGACCATTTTTGGCAACAGGAAAAACCCTAATTGATGTGCAAAAGGGAGAACTCACCATGAGAGTTAATGATCAGCATGTGATATTTAATGTTTTCAATGCTCTGAAATATCCTGATGAGGGCATGGAAGAATGTTCTCGCATTGAGACATTTGATGAGTTGGTGCAACAACAATTTCTGAAGAACCATAAATATGATGCTGCAGCATCAGTAGAAGATGAAAATCTTCCTGATGAGGATTCTGATAAACTACAGGACAGCAAGGCAGTGCAACATATTTGGACCAGAAAATATGAATCATTGGAGGTAAACGATGACACTGTGAAAGACAACATTCCTTCTATTGTTAAACCTTCATCCCTCGAATTGAAAGAATTGCCAAGTCATTTGAAATATGCCTACCTTGGTGATGATAATACTTTGCCTGTTATCATCTCTGCTTCATTGAATGGGCTGCAAGAAGAACAATCGTTGTCAGCATTAAAAAGGCACAAAAAGGCAATAGGGTGGCAGATAGCAGATATAAAGGGGATTAGTCCATCAATATGCATGCACAGAATTCTCTTGGAAGAAAACTCAAAGAATAGTATTGAAAGTCAGAGACGGTTGAACCCAATTATGAAGGAAGTAGTCAAAAAGGAGATTATAAAGTGGCTGGATGCAAGGATTATCTACCCTATCTCTAACAGTGTTTGGGTGAGTCCAATTCAGTGTGTACCTAAGAAAGGAGGTGTAACTGTCATCACTACTGAGAAAAATGAGATCATTCCCACAAGAACTGTAACTGGTTGGAGGATTTGTATGGACTATAGAAAGTTGAACAAAGCCACAAGAAAAGATCATTTCCCCTTGCCTTTCATTGATCAAATGTTGGACAGACTTGCTAGAAATGAGTATTATTGTTTTCTGGATGGATACTCAGGGTACAACCAGATTGCTATAGCACTAGAGGATCAGGAAAAGATAACTTTCACTTACCCTTATGGCACTTTTGCTTTCAGGAGAATGCCATTTGGCCTGTGCAATACTCCAGCAACCTTCCAGAGATGTATGATGGCCATTTTCTCTGATATGATTGAGAAATCAGTAGAAGTATTTATGGATGATTTTTCAGTGTTTGGAGAAACTTTCCAAACCTGTTTAATAAATCTGGAACAGATTTTGGATAGATGTGAAGAAACAAACCTTGTGTTGAATTGGGAGAAATGTCACTTCATGGTGACTGAGGCATTGTGCTGGGGCATAGAATTTCCAAAAATGGCATTGAAGTGGACAAGGCAAAGATTGAAGTAATTGAAAAGCTGCCTCCTCCCACATCAGTTATAGGAATTAGAAGCTTCCTAGGTCATGCAGGGTTTTACAGAAGGTTCATCAAGGACTTCTCAAAAATACCTAAGCCATTGTGTCAGCTGCTGGAGCATGATAGGACTTTTGAATTTAATGCAGAATGCATGAAAGCCTTTGAACTTCTAAAGACTGCTCTTATCACTGCTCCCATTATTGTTCCACCTGACTGGGGGAAGCCTTTTGAGCTTATGTGTGATGCAAGTGACTATGCAGTGAGAGCAGTTCTGGGACAGAGGTACAACAGAATGTTACATCCAATCTATTATGCAAGCAAAACCTTGATTGATGCTCAGATCAATTACACCACTACTGAAAAGAAGTTGCTAGCCGTAGTGTATGCCTTTGAAAAGTTCAGATCCTAACTTGTTGGAACAAATGTGGTGGTATACACAGATCACTCTGCAATCAAATATTTAATTGAAAAGAAGGATGCTAAACCAAGGCTGATCAGGTGGGTGTTGCTATTACAAGAATTTGATCTGGAAATCAGAGATAAGAAATGAGTGGAGAATCAAGTGGCTGATCACCTCTCAAGATTGCCAGAGGATGTTGCAGATCACAGGGGAATAGCCATTGAGGAATCTTTCCCTGATGAGAAACTGTTAGCAGTACAAAATGCTACAGCACCCTGGTATGTTGATCTAGTCAATTTTCTTGCTAGTGGTGTGGTTCCTCCAGACATGAACTCTCAGCAAAGGAAGAGATTTTTCCATCAGGCCAAACAATACGTCTGGGATGAACCATACCTTTACAAAATGTGCCCAGACAATCTAAACAGAAGATGTTCTGCAGATGAAGAATTTCATGATATTCTGACTCAATGCCATGCTGCAGCATATGGAGGACATTTTGGTGGTATGAGAACTGCTGCCAAGGTTCTCCAATCCGGTTTATTCTGGCCTACCCTTTTTAAAGATGCATATGAATTTGTTAAACATTGTGATAGATGCCAAAGGATAGGGAACTTGTCTAATAAATATGAAATGCCTCTAAACACCATTTTGGAAATTGAACTTTTTGATGTATGGGGTATTGATTTTATGGGACCATTTCCCCCTTCCTTTGGCTACCTTTATATTCTAGTAGCTGTTGATTATGTGTCTAAATAGGTGGAGGCTGTGGCTACAATCAAGAATGATGCTAGGGTGGTGACAGTTTTTACAGAAAAACATCTTTACTAGATTTGGAACCCCTAGAGCAATTATTAGTGATGAAGGAACCCATTTTTGCAACCAAATTTTTTCCAAATTGCTTGCAAAATATGGAGTTAAGCATAAAGTTGCCACAGCCTATCATCCCCAGACTAATGGTCAAGCTGAGTTGACTAACAGGGAAATCAAAAGGATTATGGAGAAAATGGTTAACACTAGTAGGAAGGATTGGTCATCACATCTGGATGAGGCACTGTGGGCTTATAGAACTGCATTCAAGACTCCTTTGGGGATGTCCCCATATAGACTGGTGTATGGGAAAGCTTGCCATCTACCCCTAGAGTTGCAGCACAAAGCTTTCTGGGCAACAAAGAAACTGAACTTTGATCTTCAAATCTACTGGAGCAGCACGTATGCTGCAGCTTAATGAAATGGAGGAACACAGACTGTTTTCATATGAAAATACTGAAACCTACAAGGAAAAAATTAAGCTCTGGCATGATAAGAAGATACATCACAGATCCTTTCATGAAGGAGAGCAAGTGCTGCTATTTAACTCTAGGCTGAAGCTGTTCCCTGGTCAGCTGAAGTCAAGATGGTCCGGGCCATTTACAATTGTAAAGGTTTACCCACATGGAGCTGTTGATCTGTTGGATGCTGGTAGTGGAAGAGAATTCAAAGTTAATGGTCAGAGAGTCAAGCATTATTTTGGTGAACCTGTAGATAGAATGAAGGTCACCACGAATCTTGATGATACTAAATGATGTTGCATCAAGGTCTGGCTGAGGACCTGGTAAACCAAGCGCTTATGGGAGGCAGCCCATAAATAAAGAAAAACATTTACCTTTGTAAATAAAGAAGCAGTAGTAAGGGCAGAAGTGAGTCAGGCTGCAGCATAAAACAAAATACTGGTTGCTCTAGAATGAATCTCTAAAAAAATAAAAAATAAAAAAAACTTGAGGACAGGGACTATCTGCTACAAAAGGTACCAATGTGGGGACCAGCTGGTTTTTTTTTTGTCCGTTGTGAAAGGGAGGAAAGTGGACAGATTTAAGAATTTTTGAATTTTATTAAATGCCAAAAGATGTGGAGAGAGAAACCACTCTTCCATAAACCTAACCCCCACCCACACATTCTCCACCTCTCTTTCTTCTCCATTCTTTTCTTTTCCCATGATTGCCACCCTCGGTAACCGCTACCTTTCTCTCATTTCACACTTTAAATAGACCACTCACCCTTCTTTCTCACTCAACCCATTCAAAGTCTTTTCTCCTTCTTCAACCCGTAACCCTAACATCCTCCCTTCCTATTCTTCAAGAAATCAACCCACCATGACTGCCAAGAAATCAAGCCGTGTGAAGCACAAAGCTGTGAAGAACACTGCACCACCCTCTTCTGACCCAACTGAAACCCTAACCAGCTGGGTTAGTGAAGAGGCTCAAGAAAAGTATGAAAAAGAAACCCTAACCAGGAATGAACTTGGGTCTGCTCCCAGAGCTTGTAAGCGTGATTGATGCACATAAATGGAGGACCTTTGCTGAGCACAGAGACAGATTTTGTACACAAATGGTTAGGGAGTTTTACGCAAATATTGCATCTGACGCCCAAACATTTGTGATTATCAGAGGAGGTAAGGTGTCTTTTTCTGCTAAGACAATTAATCAACATCTCGGTTTGGAGGAAGTTGAAAACGAGTATCAATAGACTCTGAAAGCTGCAACACCTGCCAAGCTGCAACAAATGAAGAAAGAACTAGCCCTCCCTGGTGCAGAATTCATACAACAGGCAGAAGGCCAACTCAAACTGCCTCGATCCATGTTGCAGCCTCTTGCAAAAATATGGTATCACTTCCTCAGATATTCTCTCTCCCCTACTTCTCATCTGGAAACTATGGACAAAAAACGCCTGGTTTTACTCCACTGTATCTTGAACAAGAAAAAGATAAATGTGGGGGAGATACTCAAGACTCAGATCACACTCTGTGCAATGAAGCAACAAGGTAACTTAATGTTCCCGTGTCTTATTACTGATCTGTGTTTAGAGCAAGGAATAGAGTATAACCATGGGAGGGGCTGGAACTCAACAAAGGCCCCATTGATATGAACTGTGTGTTGAGGATGTATTCAAATTCTGAGAAAGCAAGTGCTAGTGGTAGCAAGCCTCCCAGATCTAGCACCCTAGAGCAACAAGATCGTTCTGGGATGCTGGAGCAGAAAGTAGAAGAAATGATAGCCATGTTGCAGCAACATATGCAGCATCAGAAAACTTTCTGGAAATACTGCTTTAGTAAGTATCAATGGGAGAAGCAGACAATGAAGCTCAATGGTTGGAAGCTTGAGACTCCAATCCCCCAGTTCCCCAGAGAAATTCTGCTACCTTTTGTTGAAGATGTCCTTGTAACACCCCAACAACAAAAATCTACCTCAAATCCAGTGCCTGAGAACCCTGAGAAATCAGCCAACATTGACCCTGCCCACAGCTCTGCTTCAGATGAAGATTGGACGGGTATTGCCCCATCTAAGCAGCAGCAACAAAAAGAAGATGAGGCACCTGCCTCTAAAAAGAAGAAGTCTGCCTCTAAAACCTCACAGCAAGAGCAGGGGAGCAGTAAAAGACCCCGTGCTGCAGCCTCTGCAAAAGTATCCACCACCACTGCAGTGGCATCAAATCCTCCCTCTGCATCAAAACTAGCAAAGGGCACAAAGTCAGCTGCTGAGAAGGAGATCCTAGTAACAAAAATTGTTGTTGGTTAGGTTGTAGAGGAGGAAGACACAGTGCCTCTCTCCAAGAAGCTAAAGATGGTTGCACCCAATGTGACTGTGAAGATTAAGAAGGAGAAGGTTGCTGCAGCATTGAGGGCAGAGGAGGTTAAAGCTGCTGCAGTAGAGGATTCTGACAAAGAAGATGCTGCTGGAACAAAAGAAGAAGGAGCTGGAGAAAGCACTGAGGCTGAAGAAGAGAATGATGAAAAGGTTGAGACAGAGGCACAAGAATAAAAAGCTGAGGAAGAGAAAGAAGAGGAGGAAATCCAGGTCACTGGAGAAACACAAGCCAAGGTGCCCACCAAGAAATGAGGCACCAGGAAGAGTTTGCGCACCAGAGCTGCATAGGCTTGAAACAGAGCCATTGTGGATGTTGCAGTTCGCTGCAGCATCCCACATCAGGATGCCCTAAAATCTCCACCCCATTCCCAGTTTAATAGTGTTTTCTTTTAAGTATTTGTAATGTAGTGGTCACTAGGACCTATTTTGTCTGTTTGTCTGTAGGGCCATTGGGGCCATAGTTGTTTGACTTTTGATTAATGATTGGTTGTGTATGAATCACACCCCTGTTTTTGATTCCAAATGATTAATGTTTAATTGAAAAAGGCCTTTGGCCACCTTTGCTGAATCCAAATCTTTCTGTTTAGAATGAAACTCTTGCTGTCTAATCTACTGCACCAACTTGAATGTGATCACCAGCACTGCTGCACAGTTATTAGAATAATGGACATATGTGCTGCAGCATGAACATACAAATGTGAGCCTGAGTGACACTGTGCATATAAACCACACTCATGCATTTTCTGTAAGGTTTGCTTTGTTTCTGTCTGATCTTAGCACACATGATTGCACACACTGTATGCTTGAGGCATTCTTCTTGTTATTTTATGCTTAGCAGAGCCTGAATAAGCCCACCCAACTGATACAATTGCCCCTAGTTACCCCTTTTGAGCTTTGGCCATTTCTTGACATGCTAGTACATTACAAGCCATAGCCCGGAAAAACAAAATTCACAACACATATGTATGCTGCAGCAGGACTGTAAATAAATCATTCAGGGATAGGCAGCCAGCAAATCAAAAAGTCATAAGTGGAAAATGTGAAGCTGCCAGCCCTTAATGTGAAAGCTAGTGTAAAAAATAAATAAATAAATAAAATAAAAAAATCACACTGAATGTTATCTGTTCACAAATAAAAGGTGGACTTGGTAATGAAAGAAAAGGACTCAAGAAAATAGAAAAATGTGGATTGCAGGATCAGTGCGAGAGTTAAGCTAGAAATGAAATCATCCTTATGCTCTACCTTGAGTAAGCTACTTACCCAAATGATTCAACCTTACCTGTCCTAAGCCCAGTTGCAACCATAAAGACCTTTTGCTGTGTGTAGTTCTGTGTTTGTTTTGATTATGATAGATTCAAATCAAATCTATATCACGGATGCATGTTTGTGGTAAAGAGTGAAAGGTCTAAAGAGAGGGTGAGATGTAGAACCAACTGTTCTGAGAGATATATGCTGCAGCATGTGTTAATCTATTTGAATCAATGTGTAGCGGTTGTTGTTGAGAGCAGAATAGGCAGAGCAGTTTGATTAGGTAATTAGATGTGGATTTCTGGATGGGGAGTTGAAAGATGGACAAAGTTGGGGGGGGTAATTGGATGTCATTCATTAATTAGGAGTATTTTGGTATTCTTGGTATGTTTCTTTTTCATTACTTGAGAACAAGCAATGGTTTAAGTTTGGGGGTGTGATAACTCTTTGAATGAAGAGTTATTTAGATCCTTTTTACTGAGATTCTTTGCTATCCTTATTGTTTTAAGTTTGCTTTCTTAGGGAAAATGTTATTTTGTACAAATTGGTGTTAAGGATAGTGAATATTAGCCTTTTGCTCCTAATTGCTCTATCATTGTCTAAAAATTATGTGTCTTGGTGAGCAGGCAGTTTGCTGGAGCAAGGCTGAAGCAGGGGGATACAAGAGCTTGGTTGCTATAGCAAGGACCACTTCTTAGTAGCAGGGCGTTAAAGGACAAAAGCTGACAAGGACACCTCTCATCTCTCCTAAAGGGCGCTGACGCTGTCGTTTTTAAGGAAACACATGCGCATAGGACCATCTGCCTTACATCATTTAGAATTTGGGCTAGGTTATTTTATGAATACTTTTGATTGTTGGCCCAAAATGGAATGAAAGAGAATAGGGTTTAGTGCATTATAAAAGCATCTAGGAAACCCTATTGAAGGCAGAGGGGAATATTCTGATTTTACAAATTGTCTAGTTGAGAGCTGCGCTGAGCTTTCTTCTTCTTCCTGAGCTGTTGTTTCTGTGTTTTACGTGCTTACATTGTAATGATTTCTTGCCCTTTATCTACATTTGTTCTTTGTAAGCTCTTTGGGTATGCGATTATAATGAATTTTTAGCTGAGTTATGTAATAACTGTATTCGCATCTTCTTTTATCACGCATTTAACGCTGTTTAATTAAGAGTGATCAACTTGATTGAACATCTAGCTTATTTATTTTGGAAGAATTAAGTAAGTGCGAACTTGGTAAAGGATAGAGGTTAAATCATTAATTGAAAAATTAATTGATGATGATTAGGCTAGGAATAGCTATTCATGTCTCTAAGCTAGCTGGAACGAGCTTTAACTAGAGGGTGGCGTAATTAATCTGAATCTAGGAATAGAACAAAGTTAATGAATATGACCCTGTAATGTTGGAAAACAAACTTTAATTTTCTGGAGTTAGATGCTAGAGCATAGTTAGAGCATAATGATAGCTAAACATGAAATTATGCTGCAGCATACCCGAAGCTGATTTAATTATCTGAATATACAGATCTCTTCTCTCTATTAATCTGTTTTGAGTTACCTTCAAGTTATAACTTGTTTATTTTTTAGCATCAACATCTTTATCTTAATATGTCAGCATACAACAATATTTGGTTACTCCTTGCTAACTTTTGAACATATAATCTGAGCTGAATTTTATTGCATCAATTTAATCCCTGTGGGAACGATATTTGAACAAAAGTTCTATACTACTTGAGGCATTTGTGTATACTTGCATAAGCTTAAGAATAACTATTTTTAAAGGCAACAGTCATCAACTAAGTCAGCAAGTAATTCAATTTGTAAAACAAAATGCTCCTCCATGGGGTGTTTCATGGCATCAAAGATATTAAGTCTAACTACACTATCCCCCAAATTCCATGGAAAGTGTTCCAGCATGAACATCAATCTTGGTTTTGGCTGTCTTGGGGAAGGGTCTGCCAAGTATGATGGGAATCTTGCTAGAATTTGACTCTCTCTCCATGTCCAGAATGTAAAAATCTGCAGGAAAAATCAGGTCATTAACTCTAACAAGTACATTCTCTACAAGTCTAGCAGGGTGAGCATTGCTCCTATTTGCTAACTGTATGACAACACCTGTATTCTGCAAAGGTCCAAGAGCAAGAGAGTTAAAAATAGATGTAGGCATAACATTAATGGAGGCACCTAGATCTAACATGGCATTTTCAAATTTACTGTTGCCTATGGTGCAGGGAATAGTAAAAGTTCCTGGATCCTTTCACTTTTGGGGCATCATGGGCTGTATGAGTGATGAAACATTGCATGTTGATCTTTTCATTTCCTTTCAGCATTCTCTTGTGTGTGCACAACTCGTTAAGGAACTTGGCATATCTCGGAATCTACTTAATTACCTCAAGGAGGGGAATGTTCACTTCAACCTTCCTAAATGTGTCCAAGATTTCCTTGTCCCTATCTGCCTCCTCCATCATCTTAGTCTTCACGGCTCTCTGAGGAAAGGGAAGTGGTATGGGCTGCTCAGCATCATCACGGGTGATGGCATTTGATTTATCACTTTTTCTGGCACTTGAGTTTTCTGCTGCAGCATGTGGTTCATGAACTTCTGGGGCCTCTATAGCTTTGCCGGATCTAAGAGTAATTGCACTGACATTTGGGTTTACTACCGGCTGGGCAGGCAGTTTGTCAGATCCCTGAGCTTGCATCTGATTAATTGAAGTTGTCAGCTGTCCAATCTTAGCCTCTAAATTCTGAACTGCCATCTGCTTGACAAGGTCTTCCAATGAAGGCTCAGATTTGGTAGCTGCTATGTTGTTCTGCTGCATTGGCTGTGGGGCAGGTTGTTGCCTAGACTATGCAGAAGTATTTCCCCATTTCAAATTTGGATGGTCTCTCCAGCTGGGGTTATACATGTTAGTGGACAAATCATGGTTGTAGAGTCATTGAATATATTAGCTGCATATGCCTGAGGGGTATCAACATTGTTACTCTCCTGCCATGAAGGGCATGCATCTGTCGGATGCTCTTTTGAGGTGCAAATGCTACAAACTCTAGCTATTTGAACTTGATTCACTGCTAACTGTTTCACCAAGGAAGCAAGTTCGTCAAGCTTGGTCTCCAAGTGTTTATTATCAGTAGCTCGAATCTCATTCACTCCCTTTGTAAGTACCACTGAGTTGTTTCTGGTGGTGAACTGTTGGGAATTGATGGACATGTTCTCAATCAGACTTCTTGCATTATCTGGGGTTTTATCTACAAGTGCTCCTCCACTGGCAGCATCCACAATGTTTCAATCCATAGGCAGCAGGCCTTCATAGAAATATTGGATGAGCAATTGTTCAGAAATTTGATGGTGAGGGCAGCTTGCACACAACTTCTTAAATCTCTCCCAGTATTCATGCAAAGATTCCTTATCAAACTGCCTAATGCCACATGTCTCTTTTCTGATTGAAGCAGCTCTAGATGCAGGGAAGAATTTTTCTAGAAACAGCTTGTTGAGGTCATTCCAGCATGTCACAGAACCTGGCTGAAGGTAGTATAACCAGTCTTTGGCAGCATCCTGCAGTGAGAATGGGAAAGCTCTAAGCTTGATATGCTCCTCTGGAATGCCTTGGGATCTCATGGTGGAGCATACAATGTGGAACTCCTTCAAATGCTTGTGAGGATCTTCACCTGCATGGCCATTAAATTTAGGCAATAAGTGAATCAGGCCAGATTTAAGTTCAAAGGGAACATCAACATCAGGATAATCAATACACAAAGCATTATTGGTGATATCAGGTGCAGCAAGTTCTCTTAGTGTTCTTCCAGCCATGGTATCAATACTAACAACATATTCAGAATCAAATAGAGTATGACTAAATATGTTGTCACTATCACTATCTAAGTTATTACCAGCCCTATTAAGTCTATCAAGTGAATGAAAAGTCCTATCTATTTCAGGATCAAAAGGAAACAATGCCTCAGGATTGGATCTAGTCATGCATCATGAAAACAGAATAAGGTAATCAAACAATTTAGAAAATACCAACAATGTCCTAATTGCTGAAATGAAAAATAAATTGACAAATCGTACCAAATAAAATCTAAAAAATTCAAAAACACTACAGAAAATCTCTAAAAATTAAATAAAGCAAACATAAATTTTTTTAGATTTTTTTAAAAATACAAAAAATTCAAAAAATTGAAAAAGCGGTCTAAACGATGGAATTTTTGGTTTTAACACCAAAAGCAACATAATTAGTCTCTAATTAGTGGGTCGTGTTCGTTGATTTTTTTTGGATCTTCTATGAAATTTCGGAGCAATCTGACGAAGTCGACCGAAAACCGATTTTTGAAATGAAGGGCAAAACTGTCACTTCTCAATCAGGAGACCAATCTCACTGTGCAATTCCAAAGTCACAACCTGAAAAACAAAGAAAACACTAAAATAAAATGTCAGTTATAAACTAAAGTGAGTAGGGTTCTTGAATTGGCTAATGGAGATCAAAGATCCCCAGCAACGACACCAATTTGATTCGCTGTCGCACACGAGTCAAATGAATCAAAATTTAAAACTGTAGTATAAGGTGATAACCATGGTCGTCTCGCAAGGATCTCTGATTCAATTAACCAAATACAAGAATCATGCAAAGTAATGAGAAAAAAAAAGGGGATTTTTGAATTCAATGAAAGAAGAAAATAGATTGTAAAAGAGAGATGAGAATCAATATATCAAATTGACTAATCCACTGGTTTAAGGTAATTTCACTTGGACCTATCACGGGTTTTAGAGGATCTAATCTCTTTTCGTGATTCTATTCTTGTTTGATCATAGAATTAACTAATCAAGCGTCAATTAATTCTATACGAATTCCTACTAGATTAAGCATCACAGAATTTGATTAATTATAATTGTGGAACAAGCGTCACAAAACCATAATCAATTTTATAACCGAATTCAATCAAACCTACACTAAGCGTCATAGATCCTATCAATTCTTATTTGTAACAAATCAAAACAAGCGTTCAACATGCTTCGAATAATCTCAAATCAGATTATAATTAGATTGGAATGCAAAAACGAGTTTGAGTGATTAAGCATCAAAACACAAAAACGGAATTGCAAACATTGATCAAGAGATGGATGATTAAAAGGAAAAGATATAAAATTACTAAAATGAAATTAACATTGAAAACCAAACCTCAAGGTCTTTGTAAAAATCCCTAACCAGTGAATCAACAAGCGTCACAAAACCATAATCAATTTTATAACCGAATTCAATCAAACCTACACTAAGCGTCATAGATCCTATCAATCCTTATTCGTAACAAATCAAAACAAGCGTTCAACATGCTTCGAATAATCTCAAATCAGATTATAATTAGATTGGAATGCAAAAACGAGTTTGAGTGATTAAGCATCAAAACACAAAAACGGAATTGCAAACATTGATCAAGAGATGGATGATTAAAAGGAAAAGATATAGAATTACTAAAATGAAATTAACATTGAAAACCAAACCTCAAGGTCTTTGTAAAAATCCCTAACCAGTGAATCAATCTAAGAAATTTAGCCTTCCCTAGGAGGCATAAACGAAAATAAAAATTGAAGAAGAAACTAGGATGCTGTCGTCACTCCAAAAGATGATTTTCAAGGTCTCGAAACCACCTACTTATAATCCTAGGGTAAACTAATAGGTCTGACCTAGAGAGCCCAATGAGAATTAATTGGCCCATTAATGATTGATTACATGGAGATATGACAACAATAATTCCAATTCCCGCACTAATCTGGACAGCTTCGGTAATTAGCATTTTCGACCATCAAAACGTCCGAACTGGGCTGACCGGTCAACATGAAAGTTGTAGGTCTGCTTCTTAGCTTTCCAATGCCACCAAGAGCACTCAAATTGGACAAGTATAACCCATGTTATGGCCTGTAGAAGGGAGACGGGTCAGGATGCACTAAAATCCAAGAATTGACTAAGAAATTCATTAAAGCCCAATTAAGACCCAAAGATATGAAAACATGCTAAGAATAAAATATTGGGTACAAAGCACATCCAAAAATACCAAGTGCAATGCTATAAAAAGTATATTAAAATGCACTAATTAGTGTCACCGTTCAAACGAAACCAATTCCACTTAATTTGGACAAGTATAGAAAAAGTTATCCAACTTACACTGCAGGTTGTTACGGAACAAACTATGCAGCGAAATTCCTAACTCCCACACCTTTGAAGATGCTAGTTCTCCATTTCCTTGTTTCCCTTCTTAAAACTCTTATGGATCGTTTGGTGGTCAGGATAGGATAGGGGCGGATAGGATAAGAGAGCAGAATAGGAGTATGATAGGATATGTGCATGATAAACTGTTATCTGTATCACCCCGGTTTTTACGGTTTTTCAATATCGGTGAAATATATCTCTTTATATTATTTTTATTTGGAGTGATTGATTATCTGGGTATTTATGTTAATTTATTTTAAGGGGTTTGATTTGAGTAATTTTATTTACTCATTTAAAATTATTTTATTAAGTGCGTCAGCACTGCCTTATTCCAGTATAAATACATTTACTAGACAATAATGTTATGTTATTGTCACTATTATTATTTGTTTAGAAAAATATTTTAAATGATAGGATTGAAAGAAATTATTTTCATATTTTACTCTCTTTAAATTTAGATTTGAAAATAAACTAATTTAGAATAAATCGGAGATCAATTTTGGATCATTGATTTTCTTATTTGATCAATTCAACTGTCAGTCTTTACACTATTTTGAATTTTGAAAATATATATTTGTCACCCATTATTTTTAGATCCAAGGGACAACATTATTTCTTTTTCTAGACTTAATCTTAACCATTCATGTTTGGCATGTCACCAATTAAAAGAAGGTTTAATTACTTTGCAGGTCCCTATACTTTTTGGGAATTTTCAAATAGGTCCCTATACTTTTAAAATTTGTAATTAGGTCCCTGAACTATTATTTTTTTTGTAATTAGGTCCCTATACTAAAAAAATTTGTAATTGGGTCCTCGAGCTTTTATAAAGTTTTCAATTGGGTCCCTGAACTAAAAAGGTTTTTAATTGGGTCCCTGAACTTATATAAAATTTTCAATGGAGTCCCTGAGGTAGGGTTCCGTGAAGAGGTCTTTAAGTCTGCTGATGTTAAACGTGACCTGGAATTCCCCCAAATTTGTATTTAGGGTTGCAGGAGACCAAAATGTTGAGTCAGGAAACCAAAACTTGACCTGTGATTGCTTTTCCTCCATCTGAACAAATAGTTCATTCCTTCCCCGATTTATGTTTTACGCTTGTATATCCCTTCCTTGAAATAATTTCGTCCAAAATAGTTTCTTCACTTGCAACTTACTACATCTCACTTCATCTTGTTACATCTTGCTACATTTTATTGTGACAATATCTCAAGGTTCATCTTCCACCCAAACTACTCTTACATAGCCAACTTGGATGAAGTCAGTTATATTCCGTCCAATTCAACATATCACTAACGAATTTTATAACTTAGGGATCCCATTGAAAATTTTATATAAGTTTAGGGACCCAATTAAAAACTTTTTTAGTTCAGGGACCCAATTGAAAACTTTATAAAAGTTTGAGGACCCAATTACAAATGTTTTTAGTATAGGGACCTAATTACAAATGAATTAATAGTTCAGGGACCTAATTACAAATTTTAAAAGTATAAGGACCTATTTGAAAATTTCCAAAAAATATAGGGACCTACAGAGTAATTAAACCTTAAAAGAAATATTTTTCTTTCTTCTCTCCCTCTCTCCCCCGTATACGACACCCCCCCCCCCCCCCCAAAAACCCATACAACTCACTTTCTCTCTAAACTTCATCCTTCTTCTCTCCCAAGAGCTCCGACCCCGCGCCGCCCCTTTCTAGCCACGATCGCGTCGCCTGAACCGTCGTTGCAGTCGTGCAACCCACGCGTCCGGTTCGCCTCCTTCGATCGCCGCATCCCTGCTGCGTTTGGCCGAGCTCCGTCGTGTGAAAAACGTGTTCCACCACGGTAAGTGTTGGACGTGCCGCCTCTTCATGGTGGATGTGAGTTCCTTTCAAGCTCCTTCTTCTTCCTTGAGTTGATGTATCTCTCTCTCTCTTTTGTTGTCACAGAGAACGAACCACCGCCACGAACCGCCGTCCTCCGCCATGGCTGCCGTCACAGCTGCCACTTGCTCTTTCCTTGTCATCTTGGGTGAGTGCTTCACCATAATCTCTTCTAGTTGAAAATTCCCCAATTTGATTTTGAAACCCTAACCCTAAGATTTTAATTTTAGTTTCAAAGTGTGAAATTAACACTTGTTTTATGCAATTAGGACTGTGAATTAATGTTTTCCTAAACCAATTTCATTATTCTTTAGTTAAAATGAGTTTTCCCCAAATTGATTTACGAATCCTAAAGTCCCAATTTGATCTTATTTGAAATTGGTTATGTTTTTGTGAAATTAAGTGTTTAAATCAACTTAGAGTAAGTGTTTGATGAAGAATGATTGAATGTTATATTTGTCTGATGGTTGAAAATGCTTTGACTCCCTCTCCGGGATGTTGTCGGGGTTGTGTTTGCTTGGGGAAACAGGTTTTACATTTTTCAGGAGTTGATAGAAGCTGTTTAGAGGAAAATGGAACGTCCAGTCGGGTTATTAGTTGGAGTTTGGCTTTGTGCAGCTTCACTCAGAAGGAAACTGACGGTTGAGAAACCAAAGAAAGAATCTTTTATGGTCTACAAAGGTAAAAGGAGTTTGCCTGAGGAGCTAATTGGCTAGTTATGTACACTGCTTGTATGATTTGATAACATGATTGATTTAAATATGTGTGTTGGAATTACTTGGTGACTTGTGAATATGTATATATGTTGATGTTATTGGAATTGTTTACGTGATAATGTTCTTGGAATTGTCTGTGTTGATATTATTGGAATTGTTGAAAATGAACATGCTATTGTTGAACTATAGCTATTGTTTTGATTGGCTAATGGCATGACACTGATCATTGCTTGTTAACAAAGATTAAGACATTAAAATGCTTTAACTCAAAAAGATTAAAATAGTGATGTTTTGTTTTTCTTTAACAAAGTGGAAAGAGAATTCCAATGAGAAAGTGTTGAGATAGACTATGTTAGGAGAAGAAAGAAGATGAAAAATAAAAACGAAGGGGTTTATGAAAAATGTTTTGAGAAAACAAAGATTTGCAAAGTGGAGAAATTCTTAGGAAACAAAGAATTTATTTTAAGCTTTTCAAAAGTGGTTTTTCAAAAATGGAAAGATTTAGACAAAAGGATCTCTTGTATAAATTTCTTTATAAGAGTTATGGATTTTATCCTAAGTTGAGAAAAGGTTTTAGTGATTTTTCTAAGTTTGTGGAATGGTTTCTAAAAGAAAAGGTGTTATTGAAAAGTGTATTTCTAAATATGAAATGTTATTCATGGTACAAAGTCTAGAAGACAAGGAATTTTGTTTTTTGATTTAGTTTTTCACTGAGCGAAAAGGAAAATCAAGTGGAAAAGGAAATCATGTGGAAAGAAATGAAGTGGAAAGGACCTAGATTACCGAAATTAAGGGCTAGGATTCCTGTTTTGAGTTTTGAGGAAAGAAAAGGACCTAGGTCTCCGAGCTATAAACCCAGGTTGGATTTGGATTGCCAAAATATCGGGCTGAATTCGGAGTGCCGGTAAAGCCGAACAGTGTTCCTATTAAGAAGAACCTAGATATCCGAGACATCGGACTAGTGTTCGAATTAAGGAAGAGATTTTTAAGATCATTATTTTGGTTTAAAAATCATGAGTTGGTATTTAGAATGTATCTAATACCTGAATGAAAGTAGTCAAGAGCTTTAAGCCTTGACGAGGATAGAAATGATGCGAAAAAGAAAAGTGGAAATGAGAACCCTTGATTTTGACATGCATAGTCAATGTCGTTGTGGTAGACGTGCCATTGTGTATCGAGCTACAGTTTCACAAAGGGTGAACTGACAAATTGGATAGTTACGGACCAACGATAGATCCTTTAGTCTTTGGGTCTATTATGGACATTTGGGCTCGAAAACCCACGGAAGGCTCGGGCTTTTGCAACCTCGGGCCGTGGAAATCAATTACCCAACACGTAATGTACTCAATCAGGAAGTATTCAATCTTATTTAGGTGAGACGCGATACCCTAGAACAATTGGGGATTGGACCTAAATTGAGAGGCCAACCCAACGCGAAACAATTGTGTTATAGGCATTATCGCTGCTTATCATGCTCGACGAAGGGAAGTTAGGATCTCCGGAGAATTATGAGTTAGAGAGAAAAACATTGAAGTGACATGAAAGGTTTTATGAAATTGCATTTGGTTGTTGATTGAACTCCTTGATATAATTGTGAAGTTATGTTATGTATGTTCATGTTATATGCTGTTGTTTGTGTGTTATATATGTAGCTACCATAAAATGCTCATATATTGGTATATCACCTTTGCAATATTTCTGTTTGGTTTTTCTTGTGGTATTTTGGTTTTGAGTATACAGATGTTGCAGAGAGTTCCCAGCTTCACCCGGGGACATTAGTTCCAATCCTTGAAGATGTCTGATGTTAGTTATAATGGTGTGAACCATGGAGTCTTTCCTAGGAATATCTTTTAGATCGACCAGCTTAGGTTTTTGAGACGTTATTTGTAATGCCCTTCGTTACATTAGCAACCCAAATTAATTTCAATAAAAATCCTTTAAAATATTTAATTAAAATATACGAGTCATAAAAATTATCTCTAATAATTAAGTATGAAAAACCGGGTGTTTAACTACAATCTGAGAAAATTAAACTGAAAATAATAAACGATGTCTGCATGGCACTCGTAAACCATACTGGACACTAACCAGCTAAGCAAAATAAGCAAGAGAATAATTCTTCAAGCCTTGGTGTCCTCTACAGTGATGTCCTCGGACTCTGAAAACATCACTTTTTAATGAGATATAAAATCACAGTGAACAACAGTACAGTTATAAAATATTTCGAAATTGGTGATGTTCTTAGTCGGTGCAGTAACCGGAAAAACTGTCCATGGTACCCGCTAATTTTCCAAAATAATGTTTATTAAAAATATATGTTTAGATATAACAGTCATTTCGGCAACTCATAGACATAATCAAATATCACATGTTCAATAATTAAAGTGAACCACACGTCACAACAATAACATCATTATTCAAGTGGCTCGGAAACCCCACTTTGTGTTGGTTTCTTGCCCGAATCGGTGACTCGAGAACCTCGTTCTAAAATTGATTCATTGACCCCTCTTTACGGTGCCTCGGGAACCTCGTTCTAGAATTGATTTCTTGCCCCTATGGTGACTCGGGAACCTCGTTCTAAAATTGATTCCTTGACCCCTCTTTACGGTGCCTCGGGAACCTCGTTCTAGAATTGATTCCTTGCCCCTATGGTGACTCGGGAACCTCATTTCAGAATTGACTCCTTGTCCTTATGGTGACCCGAGAACCTCATAATTAAATTGGTTCCTTGCCTCCCATTAACGGTGACCCGAGAGCCTCGTTCATAAAATGGATTCCTTGCCCCATACTCATCTTCGACATCCCACTAAGTGGTGATGTTACAAGCCATTGCCCCTAACTTAGAGGGCACATCATCAAATTCCACACATCATGCATATACTCATTCATCCATATCCCGAATGCATAAAACCATCAATCACAATTGACAGGCTTTCCAAAGCATAAAACAATTACAATTCAATATCATCATATAATCAACTCATAAATACCAATTAAACGAATATCATGTTATCACGTAAATTTACAAATACAATATAGCAATCATAAATATAAGACATAATATACATCAACAAGTATATCAATAAACCAATACAAATATCAATCATGTATTTCATATCATCAATTACAAGAGTAAATAGTCAGTTTAATCATCTTTCTTCTTAATTGAAAACCCCCAATTTTAGAAAACAGGTTAATAACAACAAGCCTCATTTTAATTGAAAGTTCCCAAAATAAACCTTTGCCCACACAAACACTTATACCATGGAAAGTGGTTTGTAAAAGTATTGTTACTCATCTCTCGAAGACCTCCAAAATGCTCTAAAAATTATCTATGATAAATCCTTGCATTCTACCAAATATTTTTCTTTCCCCTACTGGCGTTAATGGATCTGAACGCTGTTATGATTATACCATCGAACAAAGAAACGCGTCTCAATTAGAACCTCTCCCTCTCTGTGCGGCGCGAGGTGGTAAAAGTTGTCTCCCTGACGTGATTTAGAGCCCGCTTGTTTAAGATTAAAAAATAATTGATTCTGTTACAAAATAATTTAGTGATTATTTTTAGAGATTTTTAAAAAAGCAGACGCAGATTCGTGTTTGTTTACAATCATAAAAATCAATTTTTTTTAAAGTAGTTAGTTATAAAAACTGATTTTTTTCCAGAAGCAACTCAAAGATGCTTTTCATTTTAACCCCAAAAATAATTTTTTTCTGCTTCTGATTATTTTCAGAAGCAAAACCAAACACACTAAAAATATAAAAAAAATCATTTTATGGTTAAAAAAATGATTTTTTTAACAAAATAAGTAATAACAAACGGGTTCTTACTTTTAGCATTAGGTTATATCTTTCTTTTCTTTTTTCTTTTTCTTTTTCTTTTTTTTTAAAACCCACATGACTTGCTATTGGCAAATTGCCAAAAGTCAATACATGTACCTTGGCTTAACAGAGCTGTTATTTAGACAATCGGAATACGGGACAACTTCCCACTGTAGCGCTAATGTAGTGCTACTGTAGCTTCTTTTTTTCTTTTTTTTTTTTTTCAAATTTTGACTTTTTTAAAAAAAATAAAAAAATTATTTTCTAAAAAAAAAACCCATTAACCAGATAATGAACCGAATTCACCAGATATTTGTACCTGATTAACCAGATATTTGCACATACTTAACCAAAAATTTTATTTCTCAAAAAAACCCATTAACCAGATAATGAACGTGATTCACCGGATATTTGTACCTGATTAACCAGATATTTGCACTTACTTAACCAAAAATTTTATTTCTAAAAAAAAACCCATTAACCAGATAATGAACCGAATTCACCAGATATTTGTACCTGATTCACCAGATATTTGCACATACTTAACCAAAATTTTATTTCTAGAAAAAAAAACCCATTAACCAGATAATGAACTGAATTCACCAGATATTTGTACCTGATTAACCAGATATTTGCACATACTTAACCAAAATTTTATTTCTAAAAAAAAACCCATTAACCAGATAATGAACTGAATGCATTTTTTTTTAAATTTCAAAATTTATAAAAATAAATAAATAAATAAAAAAAATGAACAGTGTAGCGCTACAGTGCAGCACAGTAGCACTACACTGTGCAACTATACGGGTTGTCCCGTATAGTTGTCAACCCCAGTTGTTTAAAAAACATTTCTGTTGGCTTAACCCCCCTGTACGTTAGTGTTATATATACGTATTTTTTATTTTAATTTTGCATTCTTTATAATAGTTAAGTAATTTCAATAAATTCTTTTACTATCAATTCTTTTGCATTAAACCTCTTAATTATATTTTATTTGTACAATACTTTTTAATAAATTAATATTTTTTTATCAAATTAATTATATTAAAACTTTAGGATGTTACATTATTGATTTATGATAATATATATGTTTATGGCTCGGAGAGCCTCTATTTTGGATAGGATGTTTATGGCTCGTAGAGCCTTTCTTTTGGATGAAAATATAAATTTTCAGCAGGTGTTCTGTTTGAGATGTTGGAATTATAGAGGAGACTCTATCGAAACTTTTGTAGAAATTCTAGATCTTTATTCAAGTATTTTTTTTCAATTGCAGAGTAATCAGTTTAGGATTTTACTTTTATGACATGTGTATCACTTTTCCAAAGTATTTCAGAAAGAAAATTTTTACACACAAGTTTTTCTGACTTAAAATAAATTATTTTTCCAAAAGCAAAACCAGCAAAATTCTTTTTATTTAAGTTCCACGACGAGTCAAGAGTTAGATATGTAACGCCCAAGGGTGTTACATTATCCTATCCGACGTTTGGTGTCTACCACTTAAACAACTGGATAGCATTGTAATTTTAGTATGAATTTTAAAATTTTCGTTTTTGTTCTGAATGTTTTCATATTTTATTAGATTTTAGTTTTTTTTTATAATTTTCATTTTTAAGATTATATAAAAAGACAAAATTGTCCTTGTTATAAAATTACATATAATATTTTAAATTTTTAAAATATTGTTTAACTTAAATTATTATTATTTTTAATTTTAAATATTCACCTTTAGTTTTTACTTTACTATAGTTAAATTATTAGAATATTTTTTATTTATTTTTTAGTTTTTTTTAAAATAATATAAAGTAACAAAATTAGCCTTATGACAAAATAAAAATAATTTTTAAAATTAATTATTAATATTTTAATTATGTTATGTTATGTTATGTTATATTATGTTATGTTTTATTATACTGTTTTGGTATCCATATTATATTTTATTATACTTTACTTATTTTATATATAAAATAATTTTATACTTTTTATACTTTAAATCACCTTATCCTATCCTGTTGAGTTCTAACCCAGCTCCCCCCTCAGATAGAATTTTAACTAGATGGACATGATATGATAAGTGGTAGGATTGATTTATCCTATTGTGACACCCTTCTACCCAGCATGTTATAAGGCATTTAATAAAAAAAAATTTAAAATAAAAACATACATATACTGGATAAATGAAAACCTGTGTCCATGGGTAGAAAAGTCCCACATGAACCGGTTCACAAACGCAGAAATAAACCAAGTTTAAAACAATTAAATTAATTAAATAATAACAAACATCCCAACCCGATGCCACAACAGAGTTGGTATAATCGTTCTGTACATCACGGAAAAACAACTAACAAAACTAACTAAACAAAGCGAAAGACCCTAACTATGAGCGGTGGCTCCTCAGAGTCACTCCTCTCCGGGCTGCTCGCATCCTCTGCAAATTGCCAATCAGGCCAAACAAACAAACAAACAAACAGAATGAGGGGAGTAAGAATCATGTAAATAAATACGGCATGGAGATAGGAAGCAAGGTAAACAACCAGCATAGCAGCATCATAGGCATACATACATCAACATATATATATATATAAAACTCGTCACATATCAACATCATCATCATCAATATGCTATGCAGTGCAATGCAACACTACTCCACTACTTCAACTATGCATGTGGATCCAAACTAACTCAGGATGAACGACTTTGGAGTTACATATCCGTATTGGCCATAGAATCACCAACACTGACAGTTCATCAAACCTTGGGTGAACCCCATGGATAGCCAACGCATCAAACCATGGATGCCTCATCACGAGGGGCCGCGGTCACCAAACCATCGGATGACCTACCGTGGATGACCAGATCACCGTACTCTCGGGCGATCTCCCCTATGTCAAACCTCCCCCATCAAAAACTCCAATGCTATATGCAAATGGCACAACAACAAACAATTTCAACCACCTCCTTGCTCGGGCCATGAAGCTCCCAAGACTTCAACATCAACATCAACGTAACCTTAGACCCAAACCGTAGGGTCAAGGCTCCCTCGGCCAATAAGCACCAAAGTTCAACTCAACATGCTTGGGCCAATAAGCAGCCAAGACTTCAATATCAACAACGCCTTAGACCCAAACCGTGAGGTCAAGGCCCCCTAGGCCAATAAGCACCAAGGTACAACTTATCAATATGCAGTAATCCAACGGATACCGACTTAACATCTTGTTATCTTAATCATTTTAGATAATTATTAACCAGGTTATCTAATCTTCATCTTTGATTAGCTATGTCAACTTATCATCATTGGGGGAATGGGGGTTTGAAACCCCTTTAAGTCCTTTAATTATGTTTCTGTCTAGGAGGAGTGAGCACGGTCGTGCTTAAACCCCAGCACGGGCGTGCTCAACACATTACAGCCGTGTTGCCATTTAAGTGGAGCACGGTCGTGCTTCCTCTTCGGCACGGTCGTGCTCAGTTGCACGGTCTTGCTCCTCTGCTATACGGCCGTGTTTAATGCGCAGCCATTTTCCAGAATTCAAACTAGGAGCACGGGCGTGCTCCTTGTTCAGCACGGTCGTGCTCAATGCACGACAATACTGTTTTGGGCAGAGTCTCGACACGGTTCCTTAACCAATGTTTAGGGTTTTAATCCTTTAAACTTAACACGTTTTTCTTAAACCTAATTAACCAATTAATATTTCACCACCAAAATCATCATCTTAACAATAACAATAACAGCAACCAGTCATCCAACATCATTATGTCAATAACAACATATTCATCTCAACCAACCATCATAAACATTATGAACATAAGGCCTAAACCATCATATGTCAAAAACAACCAAAACATGTTATTATATAGTACAACTAAATCAGACAATCATATTATCAACAGAAACATATTAACACATAAACATACAACGACTCCGGGGTTATGGGGAACCCCTTTACCTTACACTACCCCCACTGCCTATGGTTACACTATCCTTCTCTCGATACCTGGATTGAAGGTTGTTCTAAAAACAAACGTGAGCTCCTAACAGCAAACCGGTTCCTTCCTTTCGAGTGGCTCAATCCAAAATCAAACCTTGGTTAAACAACAACACAAACCAACTCAGTTTCCAATCAAGGTAATGAAAGGAAATTACAAAGAGGGAAGAACTTTACTTATATATCAAGCACAGATGAACCAAAGTATCCCATAGGCCTCCAATACTCAAGAACTGATTGAGTTGGATGAACAAAAGGGAAAGAAACTGCTCTGGCCACACTAGGATAGTGGCAGCCACCAAAAGTAGGGTTTTTCACGTAAACCATCGGTCTCTGTGCAAAAATATATAGCCTGAACTTGAGCACAATCGTCCTCACCCTTGAGCACGGTCGTGTTGGACTTAGCGTCAGCGAGACGCGGTTCGCACATTGAGCTCGATCGTGCTCACTGTTGAGCACGGGCGTGCTGGCTAATGAGCACGGGCGTGCTCATGTACCAGAAAGGGACTTTTAAGCCAAAAATCCCACTAAGTCCTCAACCCACAATTCTAACTTAACAAAACCAGCTTAAGCAACCAAACAAGCTTAAAGGAAAGCACTTAACGAAAAGCAGGGTGTTACACCTATCCTGCTGGCTCACCAAACAATAGTTTCAGACAGGATATGATAGCTTATCCTATCCTATCTCTCTTATCCTGACAACCAAACGAGTCCTTAGGGACTTAAAAGACAAGATTTAATGTGAGTTTAACTTGTTAATATTTCCAACCTTTAAGGTTATTAAATAATAAACTAGTTTTTTTGCACCCGTGCAATGCACGGGTCATCAATTATTATTATTATTCGTAGTATTGTTATCGTTAATAATTTGAATTGTTCCTTTAAATATACCAAACCCTTTTTTTGCTTTATCCCAAATTAAGTCCAACGTATCAAATCCTTTCTTTACTTGTTTCACACTTTGACTTCAACTTTTTCTTCTCACCCACACTATTGGTACTCATTCGTCTCAAAGGCTTTTAATTTATAGACAAAAGTGATCAGCAAAAGCCTTAAAACAATGTGTATTAAGCGTTTCTCATTGGTTATTACCAATGATCAACTAATCGTCTTAAATTATATAACTGATCCACATATCCTTCTTGCCATCAATATGATGGAGTGGAATAGGGAAACTTAGTATGATTATCAAAGATTTTAGTTTTGGAAAATGATGATTAAAGTACATATAGCTATCATAAGAGTTTGATGCCGGAAAAATCACTCAAAATGAGAAAATAAATTCATAATCAACATGTAAATACATATTAAGGAAGAATGAAAAAAATTTGAGGAATTGAGATTAGAATGGAGAGAGAAATTAAAACAGAGAAAGAGAGATTGAGGAAGAAATAGTTTTCAAAAATTTAAGATTATCGATAAATAAAGAAGAAACTGCAAAGATAGACTTTGTCTACTGTCGGTAGCAGACAGTAATCATCTCATAGAGGGATGGTCATCTCTGGAAAACACGACAGCGGCACATTCATTAGATGGACATAACTAATTCAAAAATTGTTTTAATATTAAATAAGAAAATTCCCAAAATTTCCACAGTTTGCCGTCTCCCCATTTGCTGGTCATCTACAGTAGCAAAAGAGATTTTGCCTTTATATATTGATAGATAGATAGACAGATAGATAGATAGATAGATAGATAGATGTCATGACACAAATTTTGATTATTTTCACATAATTTTGTTTTCTTTAGGGCCTTTGGGTTACTTTTGAGTGTCACATTTGAGAACATTAACAATCATTCCCAAGAGTTGTGTTCTTTCAATGTTTTTTTCTTCTTCTTCTAGTGTATTTAGACAATTCATTTAATTTCTCAAATTCACTTAACGCTCTCTCAATCAAGAGTTGTGTCCTTTCAATTCTCTATCGTTATTATTTTTTTCTTTTTTAAATGCATTGGAACGCAGTGTGTTTATACACCTTTATCAAATTCACACAACTAAAATATGTTTTAGTAACACAGTTTTTCTACTCAAACTCACGTTGATATGATCAAATCAAAATCAAAATAAAGATATATATAAAATAATCAAGTGAAAATATATTATAAATTCATATACTAATTTAAAAAATTAGCCCCGTGGATTGTAAATATTTAAATCATTATCTTCACATTTAAAATATTAACTTCAATATAAAATATTATAGATTGTACATAATTATATACATCTAGATATACATATAAATATGTTTTCATGTAAGATTTTCAACCCCGTGTAAGATGTTTTAAATTAGAACATGAAGTCATATTAGTAATAATGCTGTTAGGGAAGAATTTCTTTCACCTCCTTCCAAATCTAACATCTTTTTTCTTCCTCTACCAATTCAAATATTTTAGCATAACTTTGTTTCCATTAAGGTCATTTGGCTCTAACTTTGAGTGTCATGTTCGATAACATTAATAATCATTTCCAAGAGTTGTGTTATTTTCATTTACTTTATTTATTTATCTACCTCTTCTAATGTATCGAGCCAATTCACTTAATTTCTCAAATTCACTAAATACTCTCCCAAGCAACATTTGTGTCCTTCTCATTCCGTATCTTTATTTTGTTTTTTTTTATAAATGCATTGGGAACCAATGTATTTAAACATCTTTCGTAAATGTACACAACACCTTTAAACATCTTCTTGAGAGCATAGAAAACTTCATGAGCTATGATAATATTTATTGTCTTGGATCAGCCTTATACAAATGCACTATAATTTTTGGTTAGAAATTTATTGTTAAATATTTATTGTTTTTTATTTAGAAATATATATATTCCTTCATTTCATTTATAATTTTGTTAAAATTGACAAAGGAAAATCCATACATAGGAATGATTGATGTTGGTATAAAAGTTACAACTGTTCTTAAGTTGAGGGTCAACTAGTATGCATGTGTTGCTATTTTATATAGTTGGGTATTCAAAGTTACTCCAAAGTTAAATATTTCACATCATTGCCTTCAATCAAAAGATCATCAACCTGAAGACTACCTCTAGCAGTAGCTTGGATCCTCCCACCCTACATTAAAAAAATTCAAGAAGTTCATATACTAGTCAAGAAAGAATTGTAAAAAAACATATAGCTAAAAAATATTAAGCAATAGTTATAGATAACACTTTCTCATCTAAAAACGTCAGCTATACATTATCTCCCAATTGAGGTTGTAAGAAATTTGGTTGTTTCCAAAGCCGTAGCACTCTACTTTGATCTTTCATTTATCTTTTGATGGTGAAATATCACTAATAAATTTAGTTTTAACCATGAGTGGAAGATAGAAAAGCAAACTCTAGATGAACAAACTTTCTCAGGAGATGCTTAATTGAATTTTATATTTTCATTTGATTGTCTACATTTTTATAAAACATTGAATAAAGAGTAAATTCACATCAGGAATATAGGAGAAATAACTCAAATATTTAAGTAAATTACATTGGAAAATCATTCATCGTCTTGCAATTATTAATTTGCTTTGAAAATTTATATAAATCTATAAATACTATAATCATATAGATTTATTAATTAGCTCAAACATGAATTTTAACATATATCTATAAAGTTCATGTCAAGGAAAAAAACATATGATATATTTATAAGGTAGTCTTATTTTCCCCAAACGTCTTATAATTATTTATCCCAAAGAATTATAAATATCAAAAATTATTTCATTTGCTTTAAAATGTAACATTGGAAATAGGTGCCGTATTTTATTGGTATGAGGTAAAGTTGTGATTACAACTTTTATTGATAATAATTTAGGAATCTTTATTTATTATATTTCATGTACAACAATTACTTTTTAGTTGCTTTAATTAATTACATTGGAAATAATTGATAATCTTCAATACCATTGTAAGTAAGAGAAGAAATATTTGATAATTTATAATTTTTCTTTTGATTAAAAAACAAATTTATATAAATATATATTACCTAAAAGTGGAAAATTTCGCCAATTGTCAAAAGAATTTAATTTTTTTAGTAATTATGAAGATGTCATGTGTCAAAAGTTTCTACCCATGATTTTTGATAGCACGCTACTTTGATCTTCCGTTTATCTTTTGATGGTGAAAAGTCACTAATAAATTTAGTTTTAGCCATGAGTGAAAGATAGAAAAACAAACTATAGATGAACAAACTTTCTCAGCAGATGCTTAATTGAATTTTCTATTTTTATTTGATCGTCTACATTTTTATAGTACCTTTATTAGGTTAGATAAAGAGTAAACTCACATCGGGAATATAGGAGAAATAACTCAAAGATTTGAGTAAATTGCATTGGAAAATCATTCATCATCTTGGAATTATTTATTTGCTTTAAAAATATATAAATCTATAAATATTCTAATTTCATAGATATATTAGTAGCTCAAACATGGATTTTAACATATATCTATAAAGTTCATGTCAATGAAAAAAACATATATGATATATCTATAAAGTAGTCTTATTTTCTGCAGACGTCTTATAATTATTTATACCACAAAATTATAAATATAAAAAATTATTTTATTTGCTTTAAAATATAACTTTTGAAATAGGCGTCATATTTTATTGGTATGAGCTAAAGTTATAATAACAACTTTTATTGATAATAATTTAGGAATCTTTGTTTATCATAATTCATGTACAACAATTTATTTTTAGTTGCTTTAAGTGAATTAATTATATTGAAAATTATTGATAATCTTCAATATCAATGTAAGTTAGAGAAGAAATATTTGATAATTTATAATTTTTCTTTTGATTAAAAAATAAATATTATAATATATCTTTATTATTTATTTATATAGATATAGATGGGAAGAGGAAAAGCCAAGAGTCCAAATATATAGAGAAAAGAAAGTTTAGTCAAATACATTGATGATTGTCAAATGTACAATCCTAATAAATGCAAGTCTTGTAGATAAATGAAAGAAAATAATAAAATAACAATAAACAAATAAAAAAAATAAAAAGTAAAACTTTCCCCAAAAAATGACATGCTGCCACCTCGATGTACAGTAAAAAAGGCTATCCAACTTTTATATTAGTATAGATTCACTTAAGTCTTTAAGAACATGTTCATCAAACACACTTTTATCATAACATAGATTGTATCACCTCACTAATACATTTCTAATTTCTCATAAGATTAGATCCCACATTTAAAGCAAAATGACACCCAAGACTACTCATGCAACTAAGAACCTTGACTCAAGCATTTCAGCAAACACATGAAAGGTAAGATGGTCATTTCAAAACATCATACAACCTATCTCAAACATACATCAATTATTTTCATGCCAAAACCATATTGCTATCTGTATTGAATTGAAATATAGTGCACTATCAAATAACCATGAACTTAAAAATAGATCAATGAAAACTAAACATCATAAATGAATTTCAAAGAATGAAACATGTCTATTTCCGAAAACTTAAGTTATTTACTTTAACTTATCCAATCTAATATATTTAGTTATAACCTGCTCATTAGCCACCATGAGGGCAAAGACTAAGTTCTCAACACCTTAGACATAATTTACGTAGTGCTCACAGTCCAGCCTAATATTTCTTGAACATTTTAGCTAAAGCACACTCATGTTTGGTCAAACAAGGGGAACACTAATCTCATATAAAATTCCCAATTGAGATTTTTTTTTTTTTTTTGCATAATTTTAAATTTGATCTCTCTTTGGCCATTTCATACAATGGAATGACCACACTATTTAATTTTCTTCTTTGTCTATCATAAAAGACCAAGTATGAGTGCTTTTGTGAGTTCAATCATCAAATTTCTTGTGTGGGAGTAAAGTCCCCTGTTTTGGCAAACTCTCTACACCCTTAACACTCCAAGTTTTAATCAAACAATGCTCAGTGATTTGCTAATGTTCATCCACAAAATCTTCCAGCATTCACAATTTATACATGTGTAAAAGTTCCTAGTAAACACACAACTAAATCATTTACCTACACTATGTCACTATCCAATAACTCAAGCTGCACACTTTTCATAAGTCAAAATCTTGCATCTTATTCATCGTATCATTAGTTAGACATTCAAAAATTTAAGGTTTAAATTATTATTTTTTTACTAAAACCTGCGTAATTTGAAGGATAACAAAACAAGAGAACCTCTTAATAACAAATTTGTGGAGACTAAGCAAAGCTCTTGATGAACCATTCAAAAAGTACTTTGTTAATTGCACACTCAAATATCAATTTCCCCAAAACATCAACAAATGAAACCATGCAGCACTCTAGCAGTAATGTTCCCACTTCCCAGTAAAAGAAAGTGCTGCAAGGATATAACAAGTTAACAATTCTGAAATCAACATAATCTATATTTGGTAAATATTCTACAGTCCATGTTATCACACTCATCCTTCCAAGTCATGCTCCAAATTTTTGTTCTATAATTCATTACTAGCTCAAAAAAGTCCAAGTGGAAAAAAAAAACTTGAACTAAAGTTTGAACCCACTAATTTCAGCATATAAACACACAAATCCCTTACCAAATAATCAACCAAACAACCCAAAATTTCAACTTACAAGAAGGTTAGAGCCCTTACCTCAAGATTGCTCAAACCCTAGGTTTTGGAAAGATGGTCTCCTCTTTATCTTTTCCTCTACTTCAACCATGAAAGGAAATGAAGAGGAGCATGAGGATTTAATCTCTCCAAGAGAGATGAGGAACAAAAAGATAGAAGGATTACCAAAAAAATCTCTTCTTCAAACCCTAGCCCCTTCATCTCCTCTCTTTTCTCCTTTTCCTTCTCCCTTTCTCCTTTTCCTTCTTTTCTTTTAGGGCTCGTTTGGTGGTCAGGATAGGATAGAGGTGGCTAGGATAAGAGAGCAGGATAAGAGTATGATAGGATATGAGCAGGATAAGCCGTTATCTTATCCGATGTTTGGTGTCCACCAGATAACCAAGCGGATAACATTATAATTTTTGTATGAATTTTAATTTTTTTTATTTTTATTCTAAATGTTTTCATATTTTATTAGATTTTATATTTTTAATAATTTTTATTTTTTAAAATTATATAAAAAGACAAAATCATCCTTGTGATAAAATTATATATAATTTTAAATATTGCCTAACTTCAATTATTTTTTTATAATTTTACATATTCATTTTGAGTTTTTACTTTACATATAGTTAAATTATTAGAATAATTTTTTATATTTTTTATATTTTTAGAATAATATAAAATAACAAAATTAGCCTTGTGATAAAATAAAAATAATTTTTAATAATTTTTATTATTTTAAATATTTTATATTTTACTATACTTTTTTTTAACCATGTTATATTTTATTATTCTTTAAAATATTATTTCATTATACTTTAATTATTTTATATATAAAATATTTTTATAATTTATTATATTTTAAATCACCTTATCCTATCATGTTGAGTTCTAACCCAGCTCCCCCTCAGGATAGAATTTTAACTAGATGGACAGGATATGATAGGTGACAAGATTGATTTATCCTATCCTGCTGGCTCACCAAATAACAGTTTCAGACAGGATATGATAGCTAATCCTATCATGTCTCTCTTATCCTGACCACCAAACGAGCTCTTATCTTCTCCCTATTCTGAACGTGAAAATGAGATGGGAATGCCCCACTCTCTTTTTATTCTATTAATTAAAATTAAAAGGAGTCTAATTTGAAAATTAGTCCTCCTAAAGCTAGTAATTAATTTCTCATTTCTATCCGAACTTTATTAAAAGGCCTTGAAATAATCAAGTATCATTATTTTACCCAATTTTTTTTTCAATTATTTCCTCTCATAACCAAAAAAAATCTCCGAGCAAAAGAAGTCAACTCTTATTAACATAAATAATAGAGACAGGTTTCACAAATACATCATTACTTTAATGTATACCTATGTGAAGAAATACCACTAATTAAGTATTTTCTTTCTTAATCTAGTACTAGATAGATGGTAAATACAATTGAGTCCAGTATTTGAAAAGCCTTTGCAATGTTAAGGATGAAACATGCACGAAAGCTTTATGAGGGGTATGGGTGCTCAAGACCTAACTTAGTTCGAATGATTTGGATCTAAACTAGTTTTAATAATTTAGTCCGATGTAATTTTGAGTCATGGTTCACACCAACTTTAGGTTGGCTTGGTTTCACTTAGCGAGTTGTATAATATATATATTTTAAAACTTACAATTTTTTTAAAGATAAAATATAAAATTCTTTGACTAAATTAATATGTTTACACAAATCAAAATAATAATTGATATTAATATCATTTGAATATATATATATATATATATATATATATATATATATATATATATATATTAAAACTTCTCTTAATTTTAACTTTTTTACTTTTAAAATTTTATAAGTTAACTATATGTATTATCTAGATTTGTACATGTTACTTAAATATTAAAATTGATTTACCAACATGTAGTTGGTCCGAGTGATAACGAGCTCGAACCCCTTAGACAAGTAATTAGGAGTTCGATTGTTGCCTCTTGCGTGTTGAAAAAATCTAGTTGGGAGAGGTCAGTCCTTCAATACTGTCTAAGATTAGTCTCCGCAGTTGCGCGTAGAGGATACCCAGGGAAACAAAAAGAAAAGATTAAAATTGATTTGAAACTAAACAAATCATTAATCACATGAATACCAAGCTAGAGATAAGTTTAAGAAATAAGAATACCAAGAGCATCTCCATCTCAGCCCTCCACATTTTTTACTTTTAGGGAGTTTTAAGTGGGTACCACTGTTACACATCACTCATTTTTATATTTTACAACTTAAGTACCTTATCTATGTTAAGCCTCTAAATATCTGATGTGCATCTGCCCTTAGTTTTGATGAAAACTAAACATTTGTTAATGATTTAGTTGAACTTCATATTGGTTCCTGACCTGTCTATCTAGTGTGCAGAATATTAAGTGAAAGGTTCTTTTAAACTTGTCTGCCCATAGACACAAGATCACATGTCTTATGAGTAAGAGTCAACCTGTCTGCTGACGGGATTGTTGACTATCTGCATTAAGGATTCAACCTGTCTGGTTGAAGCTCTCACTTGTCTATGGTCTTTCGAAAAGGAACACAATGACAAAGAAGCCTTTAGGAGTTGTCCCCTCAAGCAGAAGTCACTGATGCTTTCTCTCTCTCACGCATATCAAGGAAGTCAGAAGGTCAAAACTCACAAGCAACCTAGGAACTCAGAAGCGGAGTGCTTCTAATATGCTTTATTCCTAGTACAACTAAGAGTTGCATGAAAAGAGAAATATGTTCAGCAAAGTACACAAGCAACCTGCACAAATCTGATTTGGCTGCTGCACAAAGCATAAAGCACTGAACTTATGTGTTAGAGTACAACCAACAGCCTCAAGGAAGATCTGACTCTACTCCGGAGTTAAGAGAATGTTCGGAAGGAGTGGCTAGAACACACGTTTCACAACTGCCAACATTAGGCACACTTGTGCATCAATGATAATAACCACATTGATTGTGAAATGCCATCAATAACCAGAATTGTACAGCATCAAGTAGAAGATGTTGGTGCTTTGCACATGACTCCACGACCCATCACCCGAATGGTCATCCGTAGTCATCCCAACCTGACATTCCCAAGATTAATGAAGAATCGTCACCCTACAATTCACATGCGCACAGAACATGTAAGCCCACTTCCTAGGCACAAAGGTCTTACTGAAAATTTTCTTTGGATCAAGCCGATCACGGCATATGCATTCGTATTTATCCGCCGGATAAATTTCGGGATTCCTTTGACAGAATCAATAGCCATTCTAGAGGCAAGATAGTATCAACCCGGGAATCCTTGCACAAGTTTAGGATCCCCTCATTGGTCTATCCATGTTTCAACAATTTAGTACCATTATGAAGGTTGGTCATTCGTCACCAACTCATTATGCCTCTTTAAGTCCATTCCCGAACGGGATTACTTGTTGAGCAAGTAACCTTAAAATACTCTTTGTAGTTAAGTATTATGGATGTGTGGATATTGAATTATCCACACTTTATGACAATGGTCTTGCTTCACCATACATCATAAATCATTAGGTTTGTATTTTCACTAAGTCATCCTCGACTTAAGTTTTTCCATTTAACTTGAAATACTAGTCTTGGAGACCAAAACCTCTTTTGTCTAAAATCAAAATCCTTTGACTAAAACTAAATCATTTGGAACTGAGATTGACACATAGGTATATTGATACCAAATATTTTATAATTGTTTCTCAAAAACATCTAAATACATAAAACACGGTTTTGCCATTTTTTATTATATTTCAACTTAACTTCTGTATTTTCTAAAATATAATCGTTTCTCTCAAATACATCACTTTCTTAGATTCAAATACTTATATTAAAGTATTAAAATGCTGATTTCGAACTTCTCTCTATAGTTTGTATAAAAATCCTAAAATTTGATCGAATGTCGCTAAATTTGAAAATCGCGTAAATACTTTTTCAACGATTGTTAAGCCTAATGGTCCAACACTCATTTTGGAGTCTTAGGACACTTAAATAGACTTCAAAAACAGTTTCAAACTATCCAAAACAGTTTTGGTCGAAATTAGAACATTTGTTCATTTTACGTGTTCGATTTCGCCAAAATTCCGTTTTTAAGTCCGCTAAAACATGATTTTATTCCTCTATAACCAAAAAATATATCAAAACCATTTTATAACCATTTGAACACATCAATACAATTCTAAACACTGTAAAAACAGTTTTGAAAAACAACACTTCCCTCTTTACTTCAATGATCCTTAAAACACTTATTCCTTTGGTCTTTAAAACACCTTTTAGTTACTTCAAAACATGAAGTGAGATCAAAACATTTCTCAAGCCATTTCTAAATCCTTAACCAAAAGTCAAAATTCCAAAATAATTGTTCAAAACTTATTCTTTTTCCTTTATGGATTTTAATATTCATTTTCTCACTTAAGGATATTAAAGTCGCTTAAGTTTCAAGGATTGAAGTTAAACTCCCATTTTCATTCATACTTGGCAAAAAGCCAATCACAACCAAAATGAAGATTACACTTCACCAAACAATCTCACAATCATTCAAAATCAACAATATATCATGTTATAGCAAATAATCACAGTAATTAATTTATTTGCAATAACCAAGTATTAAAATCCTCACTTGATCTAATGATCAAAATGATGGTTTTCAACATGCTAGAAATCATTTTTCCAACCAAGCAATCACACCAATAATCATGAATCAAACTACAATTAACCATTACAATCATGTCCTCATAGAGGACCAAACCGAACAAAGTGGATAACCCTAGGTCTAGGGTTTCCAATCACAAACAAATATAAGCCATCTTCGCACCCACCAATATGGTGTGAGGTGGTTCACTCCCCTTACCTCTTATAGCTCCCTTAAGCAAGTTTCTCTTTGTTTCACAAAGCCACAAAATCCAACTCTATCATCATCAGCTTCATCCATCAACAAAATACCAAGTTAAAACAAGAAAACTCAAGGTCAAAACCCTAGGGGGTGTCACGGCCAAACAATGGTTTATAGGGCTAGGATTATTTTTTTCCAAAATCCTTTGGTAGACATGTATGGATAGGTATTTCTACTATAGAAAAATTGTCGGAATTTCAAAAATCTAAGTTTGAAAATTTTTATGAATTAATTCATAAAAGATCAAGAATATGGAAAGTAAAATAATTTACATAAATAGGATGCTAATGAAGCATGGAATAAGATTATCAACATATAATCTTAGTTAGAAGTTCAAAAATCACTATAGGAATGGAAAGAAATGACTTTTACCTATAGCACTCAAACTTTGATCTTGAAGGAACTATGTTAAGATGAATTTTTTTGATGAAAGCTTCAACATGAAAGTTGTTTGGAATGATGATTTGCTTTAGGAAAGTGGATTGAAATGGTGGGACAAGGATTGGATGTGGGAAAAGACATGCTTAGCCGAATATGACCTCTAGAAACCCATTTTGAAAACAAGCTCTAAATGGATTTTTGTGTGAAATAGAAAGTGTCTAGATCATCTAGAGGAGTAAGAATATGATCTTAGAAGATCAAAACAAGGTTTGGATGATGATTTATGGGTGTGGGCCGAATTCTCAAAGAAAGAAAGAAATGAACGAATTTTACTTCATGAACAAGGATGATGAGAGGATGATGAATATGATCTTGGTTTTTCAATAGAGTAATTGGAAGGTGGAGACATTGTAGTGGCTGAATCATGGAGGAAGAAAAGGAAAGGAAGAACTTGTTTTAGAGAAATGAACTTAAGATGATGTGATGAAATAAAATGATTTTGTGTCATGTAATATGATCAGTTGAAATGAATGAAGATGAGTGTGAGTGGGAGGGTGTTGGATGTATATTACTTGAGATCATGGATCAACTAGGGCTTATGGATGATGAACATGAAGAACAAGGCTAAGGACATGAAGAACAAAGTAAAGGATTTTGGTGTTTTTCATGGAAATAAAGCTAAGTATGAAAAATAGAAAATGAAAGGATGGTGGAGGTGGAGTAGGCCGTGTATTCTTGCCAAGGAGGAGGAGAAATTTGCTTTGATAACCTTAATGACAACCATAGTTGATGTTAACTCAAGCTAGGTTAGGTTATAAGGAAAATATCTAGATATTTTGTGTTTAAGTCATCATGATGGTGGTGAGTCATGGCAAATGAGTGGACATAAATGGATTAGAGAAATAAGTGGTGGAGGTGTGTTTATGGAGATGTGGCTATGTGTGCATCACATGGAGGAAGAAGAGGCCTATTTGGTTTTGTCTTTGTTACTAACCTTAGGTAGTAACCATAGTTTTAGGTTAGGCTAGAAAATAACTTAAAATACTTAGGTGTCTTCATAACCATCATGATCATCTAGAATGGAGTGGAAGAATGCCTATTCAAGAGGCTTGGTCGAAATTATACATGGTGGAAGGAAGGATAAAATTGTCAAAACACTTGTTGGACATCAAAGGAATTCATAAAATGATCAAAGGATATTTTGGTCATTTCGCAAGGTTATTAAAATTATTTGTTAAGTAGTCATGATGACTAGGTGACTTATGTGTGGCTAGGAGGGCTAGGTCAAATTTCATGGACCATGGAGCAAGAGGAAGAGAATTTGAACACAAACTCTTAACATGTGCAAGATAGTAATTCACTACTTTTCATTAATGATTTTGGTGATTCACCCTCTTTCATTTATGGTCATTTATGACTAGGGTGACTCACTAGGTGACTCATGTTGGTGAGTTGTCCAAGTTGAATCATCATTCCTATCCTTTGACATATTTTTGCAGATTCGAATCCGGCTTCGTCGTTTACCCAATTAGGTTTTCCGCCCGTTTTTCGCTAAAATTTCACTCGATAAAATAAAATATTTTATTTTTGAGTAGAAATTTTTTAAAATATATTTTGTCCCCAACAAGTGGTAACGTTTGGAAATTTTTCGTTTTCGGGCCGAAATTAGGGTTTTCGAGGAGTACAGAATTGCGCTGTTCGTAAAAATGCAGACCGGTTTCCGTTTGACTTTTAAACCCAAAATTTAACCGTAACTTCCTTCGATATAGAAGGTCTCAAATATGATTTTTTTTTTCCCCCTCAAAATCATTTTCTAGATTGTCGGTAATAATATAAAATATAATTACCGGTTAAGAGACGAGAAAACGGGTTGTTACAAAGATGGTAAGGTTGTCAGAAACAAAGCTAGGTTAGTAGCTCAATGCTATAACCAACAGGAAGGTATTGATTTCACTGAAACCTTTGCACCTGTAGCTAGAATAGAAGCCATTCGCATCTTAATGTCATATTTTGCATAACACCAAATCACTCTTTTCCAAATGGATGTGAAAATTGCTTTTCTAAATGGTATAGTGTTAAGTCTCTAAAATGTCTGTGTGCATTTTCCTAAGTTTTGATGAAAACTAAACATTGGGTAATGATTTAATTAACCTATTTTGTGGTTGCTAACCTGTCTACTTAGTGTACAGATCAGAAGATTACAAAACTCACCTGTCTGTCTACCTAAGTCTCACCTGTCTGTAGTAGTCAAGAAGTCAACCTGTCTGCTGACTAGGATTGTTGATTATGTGCAAACTGATTTTACAACCTGTCTCTACTCTTCAACTTGTCTAAGGTTCTTCGTTAAAAGAACTCGAAGTACAGGAAGCTTTTGTAAGCTGTCCCCTCATGAAGAATACTCTGAGAACTTTCTCACGCTTATCAAGAAACTCAGAAGTGCTCTCTCTCAAGCAAACTAGGAAGTCAGAGATAAACTTCCAGTTAAAGAACATTTCCAACATGCTTTATTCCCTAGTACTTTCAGTCATTACACAAAAAGGGAAATGTACTCTGCAAAAGTACAAAAGCACTCTGCACAACTCTGAGTTGGCGTCTACACGATGCATAAAGCTATTATCCCTCATGTTAGAGTACAACCAACGTCTTCATTGCATTAATGGCTGCCCAGAACGACTATATTGCATTTAATGAAGCTCTGCCTGAAGCCATAGTTGCAAGGAATGTCTCTAACGGATATTAAATGTTTGAAGGCTATAAATACAGAAGTCATTGAAGATGAACAAAAAATCAGAGTTTTACAAAGCATTAAAGAGCCATTACTCTGTTCATTTATTCATTCTGTATTCTTCAATCATTTGAAGTTATTACGCAGACTTTCCTAAAGCCTTATATTTAAACCACTCTCTGAGTGTTAGTGAAAGGTCTGTAAGTGTATTTATTACAAACAAAACTCTCAAACAAATCTGAGTGAGCCTGAAGAGGCTAGGTGTGCAAAGAATACTTGTGTTGGAGCCTGAAGAGGCTAGGTGTGCAAACAATACTTGGAGTCTGTAACCTGATCAGTTATAGTGGATAAATCTTGGTGCTGCCAAGGACTGGACGTAGCTCTTTGTGTTGAAGAGTGAACCAGGATAAATCTCCGTGTTAATCTCTCTTCCCTTAATCTCTTTAGTTGTTTAGATTATATATCATCTGCTTTCTAACTAAGGGGTTAAAACTGTTTTTATCAAGACTGTTTTTTGTTTTATACGTGTGTTGTTTTCTGAGAAAACTACAACAGACAGGTGACCTGTCTGTGTAACCTTTTTACACCCGTCTGTGCTTGGCTTCTGCATGCAAAAGTTTTTAACTTTATTTTAATTTCTGATAAACACAATTCAACCCCCCTTCTCGTGTTTATAGTTGTCTATTTCATATAGTTGAAGAAGAAGTGTATGTTAAACAACCCCCTGGTTTTGAAAATTCTGATAAACCAGATCATGTTTTCAAACTTAAAAAGGCTTTTTATGGTTTGAAACAAGCACCTAGAGCATGGTATGATAGACTTAGTTCATTTCTCATGCATAATGGATTTACTAGAGGACAAGTAGAGACAACATTGTTTAAGAAATGCTCAAAAGATAGTTTTATTATAGTCCAAATATATGTTGATGATATTATTTTTGGAGCAACTAATGAAAAGATGTGCAAGGAATTTTCCAAGCTAATGCAAGCAGAATTTGAGATGAGCATGATGGGAGAATTAAAGTTCTTCCTTGGACTACAAATCAAGCAGACAAGTGATGGAATCTACATCCATCAACAAAAATACACCAAGGAGATACTTAAGAAGTATAAGATGGAGAATGCTAAACCTATGAAAATTCCCATGCAACCCAATGCAAAGTTAAGCAAAGATGGTGAAGGTACAAAGGTAGACCAAACTGTCTACAGAGGTATGATTGACTCTCTTTTGTACTTAATTCAAGCAGACCTGATATTCAATTTAGTGTCTTATGTGTGCAAGATTTCAATCTGATCCTAGAGAATCCCATCTCAAAGCTATTAAAAGAATATTTAGATATTTGCTTGGGACCACTAATCTTGGTTTGTTGTATTTAAGAACAAAAGAATACAGATTAGTAGAATACTGTGATGCGGATTTTGCTGGAGACATAATAGAAAGAAAAAGCACCAGTGGAGGATGCCATTTCATTGGAGCCACTTTAGTCTCCTTGACAAGCAAAAGACAGACAACAATTGCTCTATCTACTACTGAAGTTGAATACATCTCTGCTGCTAAATGCTGCTCTCAACTCTTACGGGTAAAACATCAACTTGAGGATTACTCTATATATGAGCATAATATATATGTGTGGTGTGATAATTCAAGTGCAATTTGCTTATCTAAAAATCCAATTCAACATTCTAAGGCTAAGCATATTGAAATCAAACATCACTTTATAAGGGACTATGTTTAAAAAGGTATATTTGATATTAAGTTTGTTGAAACTGAAAATCAATGGGCTGATATTTTCACAAGACCCTTAGCTGAAGATAGGTTTATATATATTAGAGACAATCTGAACATGCATTGCATTGTTGAATGACATATCTGATATCACATGCTTAACCTGTCTTATGTCTTTTATCTAACCTGTCTATGATACCTGTCCGACCCTGCTGAGTCATAGTTATTTGAACTCAATGTTTTTTGTTAAAATGGTAATTATTTATTTAATACCATTTAATAATATGAAGCTAATCATGTACATGACAGTTTTATTTCTCGAAACCGTGTTTTCATAATGTCTTAGTGGGTGTTGTAGTTTCCCACACAATTCGTGCCGTTTTAACATTAAAAATGTCTTTTTTCTCTCTCCCGCCTTTATGACTATAAAAGGCAAAAGAGTCGGAAAGCTTATTTCTTTATGCTTTCAAAAATTGTCAAAACTCTTTGTTTCCTTCTCTCTCTGAAACCCCCAAATCTTCCAAACCTTAAAACTTCATCTCTTTCAATGGCACCCAAGAAACATCTCACCTCTGAAGAAATTACTGCTAAATACAAATTGAGAGTTGCTAATGTTGAGAAAATCGTGGAGGGAAAGGTGGTTGATCTTCAACAAATGAAGAAATGGGGAATGGATGTTAATGAGGAGTTGGAATACTCCAGGTGAACCCCCTTCTTTAGCATCAAGGAGCTGGTTCATCCTAAAATGGTCAGAGATTTCTGGACCAGTGCTGTTATTCTCACAAACCCAATTGATGGAACCAAGACAATCCGTGCTCGCGTGCTTGACACGACCTTCTTGGTCTCCTTGAGCTCTCTAGAGATTGTCACTAATTGCCCCAGGCTAGGAGCTGAGTTTAGGTCTGAGTGGGAAGATGAGGTTGGGACTGCCAACATCAACATTGCTCTGTACGGCGTTCCAAACCCTACCAACATGAAGCCTATGAGCATGGTTATGAAGTGTAGGTTCATGCACAAGCTGTTGCTGGAATGTATCTTGCCAAGGAAAGGCTCTAGAGACAATGTGACTAAGATGGACAGATATGCTCTGTATCATCTGATTCCCGAGATCAAGGTGGACATCAATAATCTCATCTTCAACCATCTTGATTCCATGGTCAAGAGGACCAACATGCAGACATTTCCATATGGAATGCTGCTGACAAAATTGTTTATGAACAAGTTGTTTGTCCTTGGGGATGGAAGCTTTGTGGACATGGCTTTTCCCATAGACAAGAAGAACTTGTCTATGATGAACATCCCAGGGATTCCTGTGGAAGAAGAAGAAGAAGAAGAAGCCAGCTGTTGGTCAGCCAAGTATACAGACAGTTGAGTCTGCTGATGAATCTGAAGTTCTTATCTCAGAGAAGATCTGGAAACCTGCTGAAAAGGTAGCCAGGCAGGACCAGAGACCTGCTATGGAGAAGCCATCAGTCTTTGCTGAGACTGAAGAGAGTGTCCAACCTCTCAAATTCAGGTTGAGGAAGCCCTCCCTAAGAGGAAGACAAAGGATGCTGAGGCATTTGAGGCTGAGTCTGTGAGATCAGATAAGATAAGAAGGCTTGTGAAGACCTTTGCTGCGACCAGACAAGTGGAATCTACTCCAAGCAAACTGGAAGCACTTGCTCAAGGGCAAGAAACAAGACCCTTGGAGGAGCCCAAGGAAAAGAAGACTCTCCTTCTGGGACCCATTCCCAAGAAGAGAAGCTCAGGTTACCCTGTGCCTACTGTTGTGGTACCTACTGCAGAAGTAGAAGTGACTGCAAAAGTTCAAGCTACAGAAGTTGAAGTTGCTGCTGCAACTTTTTAAGACCTGTCTGTTAGGACACGGACAGTTGTCTATCCAGAGATTGATCCACTCAATCCTCCTCCACCAAGGAAGAAGTTGAGGATGACTGAAAACAAAGTGTTTGATCCATCTCCTTCACATGTACCACCATCCCCTTCTCATCAAGGTATCCTTACCTTACCTGTCTCCTCCCCTCCTGCCTTACCCGTGTTGGGAACTTTTCTTTTACCCCCTATTGTAGTTTTCATTAGAACATGGACTGGAAGTCACTATCCTGCCTCTGTTGTTATGTTACCCTCTCCATCTAGGTATTTCTTCATTCTTATCACTGGTTCTTCATCTTTCTTCTCCTACATAGACTCTTTGCTACCCTTACCCACCTCTGTTCTTGCTGCCACACCTCTTCCCCCTCCCAAGACAATTAGAATCACTCGTCTTTCCCTCATTGAAAGACTTGCTTCTGTTTGTTCTTTTCTTGAAACTGACTTTGTCAGAATCAAACCTTTGTTCAAACTTGCTTTTCTACCCTTCTTTTACTACAAAACTATCCAACAATGTTTCTATCCTCATATCTCTGCCCCTTTTCTCTGTTCCTAAAGCACCCCCTGGGCTAGCCTTGCCCTAGCATCCAGACCAGCCTGATCTGTCTTCTGCCTTGTCTCTGCAAGCCTCCACTACTGAGTTTGTGGACATCAACCGCTTCAATCAGTTGCAAGCTCTGCTAGAAGACACTAGAAGGCAATTGGAAGAAGAAATGAGTGCTAGGCTTGCTTTATAAGCAAGAGCAGTATCTCTGTTTTCTCTTTCGAGTAGGTCTGAGTAGTTTTTGTAAAATTTGCCTTGTACAAGCTAATGATGAATAAAAAAAATTTATACATCTTTTTATCTTATCTTTAGTGTTTTTGCCTTTCTGTTTTATGTTTTCCTTTTTGTTGATGACAAAAAGGGGAGAAAGTAAAGTAAAGTAAAGACTTAAGATGATATTAATAAATGCTTAATTAAACCTGGGTGCATATCTGCCTAACCTGTCTTAACTTATGTAAAATCTAAGTTAATGCATGCTGCTCAAATATATTGCTCTGATAATGTGCTATGTGCTTTCTGCTCTAAGTCTTTATGATATGAACTGAACCTAAGTGCATCTGTCTACACAACCTTTTCTGGATTAAGAAAGTTTCAACCTGTTTGAATATTTTCTGTCTTATCTATTGATATTTTCTAAAGTTCATTAAATCATCTAATGTTTGTCATCACCAAAGGGAAGGAGGGGGGGGGGGGATTTGTTAAGTCTTTAAATGTCTGATGTGCATTTGCTCTTAGTTTTGATGACAACTAAACATTTGCTAATGATTTAATTGAACTTCATATTGCTTGCTGACTTGTCTATTTAGTGTGCAGAATATTAAGTGAAAGGTTCTTTTAAACCAGTCTGCCCATAGACACAAGATCACATGTCTTATGAGTAAGAGTCAACCTGTCTGCTGACGGGATTGTTGACTATCTGCATTAAGGATTCAACCTGTCTGGTTGAAGCTCTCACTTGTCTATGGTCCTTTGATAAGGAACACAAGGACAAAGAAGCCTTTAGGAGCTGTCCCCTCAAGTAGAAATCACTGATGCTTTCTCTCTCTATCACGCATATCAAGAAAGTCAGAAGGTCAAAACTCACAAGCAACCTAGGAACTCAGAAGCGGAGTGCTTCTAATATGCTTTATTCCTAGTACAACTAAGAGTTGCATGAAAAGAGAAATATGTTCAGCAAAGTACAAAAGCAACCTGCACAAATCTGATTTGGCTGCTGCACAAAGCATAAAGCACTGAACTTACGTGTCAGAGTACAATCAACGTTCCTATTGCATTAATGGCTGCCCAAAACGACTCTATTGCATTTAATGGAGTTCAGCTTGAAGTCAAAACTTGAAGGAATGTCTCTAATGGATTCTAAATGATTGGAACCTATAAATACAGAAGTCATTGAAGATGAAGATAGAGAATACACAGAATTAAAGAGCCATTACTCTGAGCAATTAATCCTTCATTCTTTCAATCTGTATTCTTCAATCATTTGAAGTTATTACGTAGTCTTTCTATACTTCACATTTAATTCACTCTTCTGAGTGTTAGTGAAAGACTTACAAATTGTATTTATTACAATCTTTTCTCAAAACAACTCGAGTGAGCCTGAAGAGGCAGGGTGAGCAAAGAATACTTGTCTTAGAGCCTGGAGAGGCTACGTGTGCAAAGAATACTTGGAGTTTGTAACCTGATCAGTTATAGTGGAGAAAACTTAGTGCTGCCAAGAACTAGACGTAGCCCTAGTTGTTAAAGGGTGAACCAGGATAAATAGCTGTTTTAGTCTCTCTATCCTTATCTCTTTAGTTGTTTTGATTATTTTTATTTATCAACTAACTAAAGGGGTTTAAGTATGAATATCTAACAAGTTTTACTCTTGCGTGTTTGTGTGTTTTTCTGTGAAAAATTGATCAGACCGATGACCTGTTTGTATATTGTAAAATCACTTGTCTGAACTTAGTTTCTGTATGAGAAAAGTTTTCAACTTAATATTAAAATCTGATAAACACAATTCATCCCCATTCTCGTCTTTATAGTTGTATCTCCAACTTAGCTCCTTAAATTTTTATAATAACTTTTCAAATAGGCTCTATTACAGCAAGAAGTTGCGAAATTAAAAATGACTTTGGCATCTCCTATGTGACAGAACCATCCGAAAAGCACCATATTATAATATTGAAATTCATCAAACTGTCCAACCATTCAGATTTTTGTGAGAAAAAACTTTTTAAAAACATTAAGCTCTGGACCCAAACATAACATATCCTTTACAAAAACAACTTTTTAGAGTAAAAACAACTGAAAATGGAATAATCTATCTTTTTCAAACAAGCTCTAAATAGTTTAGGTCATTAGTTAATAAATCAAGAAAAAAGTTTCATTAAAAAATATAATATATTTAATATTTTATAAAATAATATAATATACTTAAAGTTTCAAATTTGGCATCGGGAATATAATAGCATTAAAACTCTTGAGGGAGAGTTTTGTCGCCCTAGTGGTCCTATTCTGCTCGAAGGATTAGTCTTTTGTGCCCGGAGGATACCATGGGAAACCAACTAGTATCATATGTATGGTACTCCCTCTGGTCCACAATATAAGCAAAAATTTTCAAATTTTTTAGTACAAAATATAAGTAAATTTTAACTATTTCCATCTTATTTACTGAAGTTATTATCAAAATACCCTTTATTTAATACAAATTTTATTTTTCAATGACACCTTTTATTCTCTACAACAAGCTTAATAAATAAGAGGAAGGGTAATTTAGGTAACAAACTTAATTTTTTATTCTTAATAATTTTTTAAATGAGATCAACTAAGAATTTAATATATGTGTTTTATTCATTTTTTTTTTATTTTTATAACAGAGATCGGAGAGAATAAACTTTAAGAAATTAAGCTAATTAATAAAATATCAAACCGACATTGGAATCATGAGTTTCATAGCCTCAGTAGTCGGGAGTGGATTACTGAAGATTTTTTTTAAATTTTTTTTCTCTCCGTCAGGATATTTGCTAGAAATCACTGATAAAAGAAATCAATTATCGAAAAATATAAATTATTAGATCAGATGCTCTTAACTTTTTCTGAGAATTGAACTGGCTCTGAGCAGCCCCCTTGAGCCTTGACCCAATCTCTCTCTCTCTCTGTGTTGCTGCCGATCTTCAACAGAATGGAGAATAACGGCAACTCATTCAAAGATGAAAACTTTACCGAAAACGATCAGCAAAATTCCTTCTTTGTTTGCTGTGTTTGCCTGTAAGTCTGCTCTCCTTGTTTATATATATATATATATATATATATATATATATAGAGTAAACACCCAATTTGGTGTCTGAAATTGTGTAGTAATATCAACTTAGTCCCTAAAATTATCGAAATTTCAAATTAGTCCCTGAAATTATAAAATTGTAATCAATTTAGTCCCTTCAATGAAAATCGTATGAACTAAGTTGATTTTAAGTTTGTAGTTTCAGGGACTGAATTAATATTAAGTGAATAAAATGAAGGACCAAATTGATACTAACTTATCATTCAGGGATTTTTGGAATTTTGATAATTTCAAGGACCAAGTTGATATTACTTCACAATTTCAGGGACCAATTTGGGTATTTACTCTATATATATATATCTCTTTTCTTTTGAAAGAGAAGATAGCAGAGAAAAATTCCTAACCTAAGCTAAGCTATTTGTCAAAGATGACTGTCTTTTTTCCCCCTTTTTATAATCTTTTTTTGCTTCATGACTTTGAGTTAAGTTGATTATAACAAATTGAGGTCAGATTTTTTTTATTTTTATTTTTATTTTTTTGGATGAATGCATTTTATTTCTGAAATTATAATGGAAATGGTGATTGATGGATTGATGGATGGATGATGGTAAAACCCAATTCATTTAAAATGATGTAAATGTAATTAGTAGAGGAAGGAGAGCTAACCTTTGAGTTTGAATTTTGTCAAGTCAGAGTGATGATTTATTCATTTTTAAACTTAATTTCAACTCTAAGATTTTAGCTGAATGTTCTTCTTGCAGCTTGATAGTGCAATGGAACATTTAGCTGAGTATACATATTTTTGTTGGAGTTATTTAGTCTTTATGTATTGGTTTTGAAACTTTTATTCTCGTCTAAACTGGTTCAAGTTGTTTTGATTATTATCTCTTTTTAAGTTAGTCTATAAGCTGTGTTTTTTTTTTTTTATCAAATTGTCCTTACTAAATTTGACCTTACTTTTATAATGCAGGGACCTATTATACAAGCCCATTGTACTATGTAAGGCAGCATTAATTTCTACAAAACATATAATAGTTTTAGTACTGTTCTGTAACAAAAGTTCACTTGTTTTCCTTGTTTGTAGCTTGTGGTCACATATCCTGTTTCTGGTGTGTCCATAAATCAATGAATGGTCTGCACGAGTCTCATTGTCCAATTTGTAGGCATCCATACTATCACTTTCCAACAGTCTGTCAAATGCTTCACTTTTTGCTTCTTAAGATGTATCCTGTCGCTTACAAGAGAAGGGAAAATCAGATGCTTGGTATGTTTCTTTTTATAAGGGCTTATGCATGAGCATATTCAAATATACATGTGCAATGTGCCATATACAGTTCCCTTTTGTGAAATCATTTTGTGTGATATTTCATTAAAAGTAAGGTTTAGAGAATGGAGGGCTGGTAGTTATTTTTATATTGACAATTGTTTAATATTATATTTTTATCTACGGTGTTAGTTGCCTTGTGCATGCAAAGAAATGTGATTAATGTGTGCTTGCTAATTAATGTTACAAAAAATAGTGAACTCTTGAGAGTAATCATAAGATACATGATTAGATTTAGAACTGATACTCATATTTTCATATGTTGCTATATATTATAGAGAAGAAGCAGGTTTAAACCTAAATTGAATAAGCATGACCAGTTTTTTCAGCACTTCTTTGGTCTCAGACCCTCGGTATCCGGAAATTATATTGGATTTCGACTACTTTGAGTCGAGCTGGGAAGACCTATTTAAGGGGGCAAAGTTCTTCCAGTGCCTATTTTTTCCAACCACAAGACTCCAACCTGAGATCTTGCTTAAGGGGAACCCCGCTCCTTGTCACTTGGACTAACAAGCGTTGGTTTTTCCAGAACTTCATGTAGACCATACTCTACCATAAGAAATTGAAAAGTTGGATGCTATATCTTGGTGTTTTTTTACCTTAAGAAAAATAAATTCTTTTACAATGCTGGCATAGGTTTTTGGTACGCCATAACTCCTCATGACATTGTTGGACCAAGTGAGATTAAGGGAGTCGGCTTACACCATTTAGACTAAAATGATTTAGCCGTTATGACATCCAGGACACCATTGAAGTGAATATGATAAATGTAAATCCCAAGACACAGAATTCTTTGGAACTACGGATGCAAAATATGCATGGATAAGTTTCTGCCGCTATGTGTTTTGAATTTTTTTTCTCATTTTATTTGGATACTAGTGCCTTAATATGTGATTCTTTTTTCCCCATATTTTCGTAATTCTTGGTATTTCTGGCATGCTCCTTGTGATTCATTTTTCCCCATATGTGATTCATTTCACTATGTATTCCAGAGGAAGAAAAGAAAACAGGCTTTTTCTCCCCTCAATTTGACGCTTCTACATGCGGATCACAAGCTGAATTTGATGATCCAAGGAGCTTGCCTTCCTGCACTATTGTAAATACGATTTCCGTAAATACAATTTCCAACTCATGCAGCGAGGTATCTTGTAAATGCATGGAGCAATCGGAGTCTGCAACTCATAAAGGAGATGAAGGCACCATCTATTCTGAGAACACTTCCAAGATAACACCTGAAGTTATCGGGACACCTGTTGAAGCAAAAAAGTTGCCTCAGAATGAGCACAATCAGCAACAGAAAATATCAGTTGCAGATGTGATGTGTACAACATGCAAGCAACTACTCTTTCGTCCTGTTGTTCTTAATTGTGGTCATGGTACTTGATGCTTTTAAATTTTCTCTCATTCATAGCAGATTAAGGTCATCGGTAGCAGAAAACTTAATTGATATATTTTCTATTCCATGTTTCCCTCATTCTCTACAGCACATTGTGAAACTTGTATGATCAATGCTGATGTGCTTAGATGTCAAGTTTGTCAAAGTCCACATCCAAGAGGATTTCCAAAAGTTTGTTTGGAACTTGATCACTTTTTGGAGGAACAATTTCCAGAAGAATATGCACAACGAAGAGATGCGGTTCAACTTAGCCAAATCAAAGTCAAACCCGAGACCACATCTTGTATGTATCTTTGCCTATGAATTTCTTACACATGTTTTAACATCTTGAAGCCCACAGTTATCAGTCAAATCATTTGAATGCATGTACATATATTTTAGATTTTCTCTAAGAATGTGTTATATCTTATATGCATATGGTTTTACCTGTTTGAGTATTGAAATAAAAGCTAGAAGCATTAAAGCTGGAAGAGAAATAATTGAAATGAGTAGAATCTAACTAGGAACTATGTAGCTAATCGCGTGCTATAGCGGCGTAGCGGAGCAGATCAGCCCCTGGCAGCTACGGTGCTTGAATAGCATAGCGTTTTCTAATAGCGGAAATAGCGGCCGCTACAACAAAGTGTGTTAAGAATCCATTTTTTCCCCTCCACAAATGGGCATTTAACGTTCATATTTGGGGGTACTGTTGGTTTAACACTCATATTTGGGGGTATTATCAGTTTTTCGGGCCAAGGTTAAATAATTTTCACCTCTACCTCCTTTTCATTTGATAGTTTTTTGACTTTTGTTGTTAGTGACATGAAGATTATAACTTATGATTATTTTATGAGTTTGTGTTTTCAATTTTGGGTAGTCTGTTGTGTTTTAACATTTACATATGTGTATATTTAATTTTTTAGCTTGAGTGTATATACATTGCAATAGCGGCCATCCCGCTCCTCGGGGGTCGGCCACCACGCGCCGCTATCCGGGATTGATAACTATGAATAGGAAACATGGATATGACATGAGATACAGAATGATGGAAATGGAGAAAAGAAAAGAATGATTTTATTGATTGACTAAATTTGAACCGAACAAGAAGAGAAATTCTCCTCATAGGGTTTTCCGTTCAGAAAGGGTGTCTGGTTTCTCTTAGAATACAATTCTCTAAATTGAACATCTATACTCTTATTATCCCTTATTTATTATATTCCCTCTAACTAACTAATGAACTAACCTTCTATTCCTAACAATACCACCCTCTTGAAATTGAACATTGTCTTCAAGGTTGGAATCTAAAAGCTGAGAATGAATTCAGACGTATTCATGAACTGGAAGGCATGAAATGAAGCTGGAAAGCAACTGCACCCATCTGTTTGAGGATCAAACACGACCCATTTCTTATTTTAGAATTGCAATGCTTATCCCCATATACCCTTGGGCTTGGTCCCTTGGGCCCAACATTGAGCTTAGCTGGCTGCATTTAAATTTCCCCCTTCTTGTTCAGAAGCCCCATTACTGAGGCAGATTTGGGCCTGGCCCATTAGGTAAAAAAAGACCTATTTGGCATAGTTCTATTACTTCTATTGTTTCCCTCTTTTCATATGCACACTGCTGGATTTGGGTAATGGTGCAGCACCAACTCCACCCTTGTCGTCGTTCGATGATTCTTATCTGGTGGTGTCTGCATCGTCAATGGGCTGACCACATTTCTCAAAACCCAAAGTTTCTGGACTGCCGTATTCAAAAAGTTCTCCATCTCCACCTATAATTCGTCTCTATTACAAGGCCAGGACTGCAGTGGTTTCTGGAAGTGATGAACCACCTCAAGGTTGAAATTTGGGAACTGGTAATGTGTCAGAGGTACATACACCCAAGTAGCTATTCACTGTAGCACATCGAGCACAAGAATCAAAGAATAAGCCTCGTGCTTCAAGTCTCCCATGGAAGCCATGGATGTAGATGGCAGAGCACCCCCAGGGTTGAAAACCAAAACAGACTGCTCACTTCGTATCTCATAGGATAGTGTTGCAATGGTCAAATTCGGTGGGTCTGGAAGCAGTGGAGGAGTAGCTGACATTGGTGTAGGCAGGCTCTTAAGAACTTTTGAGCTGACCAAGAAACACCAAGAAAGAATCTTTTACCTGCGTTATGGTTGGTGATGACGTCCTGACCATGGTTGTAAACCGCTTTCCTGTCCACAAGGTTTTCTCCACAACCTTGAAGCCACTAGTCGTCCTGGGTTCCTGAGATGAACTGTGGTTGTGGGCTTTGTCAAGAAGCCATTATCATTCTCAACCACTGTGACATTTTTGCCCAAGAGCTGTATTCTTCAATTGCAGAGTTGGAATTGCCTTCATGTTGTTGCATTTTCTTCTTAGAAATGTTGTTGCTATCGAAATTGGGTACTTCCTTGCCCCAAGAACTGGGGTCTTCCACTTCAATCTCCTCTACCATCTTCTTGACCTCAAGCCACTCTACCACTGTGTCAGCCATCCATTCTTCCTCACCATCGAGTACTTGCATCTTCAACAACCGACGCATCATCTGATTAAGCTCGCTCTTCAATTCTGTCGGTACTTTTATTGACCATAGAAATGGTGGAATCCAACAAGCAAGGCTGTAATCCATGATAGTTGGCCATCGTTGTCAAGAACTGCATTCAATTCTCCTCAGCCCCGATCTGGTAGGTCGGATTTGTTAGGAACCCAAATATGAGAATTGATAAATAGATGGAAACAAAGAAAGGAAAAGAACAATTTTATTGAATAGCACTAAATCAAGGAGAGAATTTCTCCTCCAAGGGTTTCCCCTTTCCTTTGCAAAGGGTTTCCCATTTTACACACTCTGCAATTGACTAAAATCTAATTTGATCTTCTTTACTCTTATTATCCCTTATTTATATTCCATCTAACTTACTATCTAGCTAACTACCCCTTTTATCCTAATAGAATCTAACTAGGAAGCACGGATACAACATGAGACACGAATATGGCATGACATAGACACAAAGATACGACAAAAAAAGGGCAACATGGTTCTATAAAGCTCATGCTATGGCCTATGGGTAGGGTCTAGGGAAGGATTGGATCCACTATGTGGGTCTATAGTAGATAGTAGATAGCCTTACCTTGCATTTGCAAGAGGTTGATTCCATGACTCAGACATGTGACTTTCTCGTCACATGGTAACAATTCCAACTGTTGCTCCAAGGCTTTCCTTCACATAGGGATACAACAAATCTTAAAAGTTACAGGACATGACATGACTATGGTATATGATATAAAATTAATATAAGATTAACATAAAAACACAAATCTTAATTAAAAGAACATAATACTCCCTCTGGTCCTATATATAAGAGGCAAAACCCTAAAACACACAGACCAAGGAAATGCATTGAAATAAGCTATTTGTAATTAATATTCATATAAATTTACAAATTTAACCCTTCAATAATTAATGAACAAACCTACTTGTGTTGAAAGTTGCACTGTCTCGTAAATATAAACCCTATTATAAATAAGGGTAAAATTGGAAATGAGCATTTAATATTTGTCAAAATACATGCATGTCTCTTATATTTTGGACCAAAAAAAAGTAGTCATTTGCCTCTTATAATAAGGACCGGAGGGAGTAATGTTTTAGAAGTTAGCACGAGTGATTGTAAACATAAGCAAATGCTAACATTTGTCTAATTATTGTGGCATTTCCATTTATAGCGGTATAAAAATTCAAAATTAAATGTAAAAAGTTGCAGATTATAGTTAGAAGTGCCTAAAAGTGTCCGCGGAGTGTCCGATATGGCATGCTTGACATGGACACGACAACTATTTTGAAGTTGTTCGCTATTCATGGGAATCTAAGGATACTGGATAGAAAATTTCCTGACTAATAATTTAAATAAAAAAAAAAAATCAATCCTTATCTCACTAGGCAAGACAGATGCATGGATGAAACAACCCCATTAAGCTCTATAGAAACTACAGTTCCAATAAATCCATTTGGAGTTGGGTCGTCTATTTTTTTTTTTTTTACATGAAATAAGAGGTTTTTTATTTGAATGACTTGAGAGAAAACCCTCAACTGGATTTATAATTACATTGCACTTACAACATACAATATCGTGCCCCTCAATTTTAGGAATTGAGCAACCTATTTACAACAAGTAAATCAAGTAAATCAATCCTAATTACACACTATATCTGTTGGTGTAAACTAATATCAATAGGAATCAACTTTAATCAACAGTCCTCCTCAGGCCGGTGCATATATGTCATATGCATCAAGCTTGTTACATATGTATGTTACCCTTGGACCCTAGAGAGACTTGGTGAAAGATATCTACTTACTGGTCATCAGAGTTTTTACATAGGAGGTGGTCACTTCTACGGAGAGGATCATTTCCTGAATGAAATGGCAGTTGGTCCCTCTATTTCATGTCCTATTATAATTGTCACAGGCTTTATTGATAAAATGAAATAAATTCAAATAATGTCTTAAGTGGATGAACCTACAAATTCTAATGTTAGACTGTCTAATTTGGTATTATGATGCAAATAGCAAATGTTTTCCTCTCTATTCTTTACTACGTTTACCATGTAGTCAATTCTCTTTTCTTTTGGGAAATAGAAGAGAAATGAAGGGGGCATAGCCATAAACATTGTATGCTGTACACAGCCATTTTTTCATTTGCGTGAAGAAAATGAACCAGTCACTCTGTTATATGAAAAACCTGATGGGTAAAGAAAACATATATTTAGTAAAATAATGGCATCTACTGTGATAGAACGAAATGCGATACTTTCGACATTTTTGAAGGGATTCTAATTGTTTACCATGAACTTATAGTCAAACTTGCAGATTTCTCGTTAATGAGAAAATTTAAATTATTTCCTTTGAAGGAATCTGTTTAGAGTACTTGCTTAACATTGGGTGTGTCCTGTCTCCTTGGAGCAGGTTCTCATGAGTCATGATGCCTTATAATGGTTTCAATTTTAAAAATATTAATTTCTTCTCTCTTTTTAATTATCAAAGAAATGAAAGGAAAAATAATTATAGAACAATTGACTCTTGATGTACTGTGGTGTTTCTTTGATCCTCTTGTTCCATTTTGTTAGTGTTTCTTCTAGATACTATGTATCATCTACTTTCAGGTTCATTGGATAATGGTAAAGGTGACAAGATAGGGTGGTGGTGGTCTGATCCTGGCATGAAAGTACACATAGGAGCTGGTTGTGATTTTTGCGGGGTAAAACCTCCATCATGTCTAGCATTTTATTTGATGTGTTGCTTTGTTTTTTTTTTTTTTTTTTTTTTGTCTCATTAGGGTTTGTGAGAGTGAAAATTAGTATGTTGAATGTTGATAAGAAGACATACACTTCATAAGTCTCACGTTCATCGACCCAGATAGGTGGTGGCCATTTTATGTGGCTGCTTGTCCTTGTTAACTGCTATATATTTGACTCATGATTGACATTTTGGTCCATTGTCAACTTACAATACTTGAGTGAATCATCATTTTGGTCCTTGAAATTATAGGACGGTGGCAAGTTGGTCTCTCACATTAATAAATAGGCAAAAAACTTTCTCGAAATTTGAAAATGTTCATTACGTTATGGTTCCCCAAATTGAAAAATATCGTCAAATTAGACTAATGTGATTGACTTTTTTCAATTTGGGGGGACATTTTTGTCTATTTCTTAATGTGAGGGACCAACTTGTCACTATCCTACAATTTCAGGGACCAAAATAGTGATTCACTCTAGAATACTTATAGTTTGCAACTATACTACAAACTTACAATACTATACTTATTCAGTATGGTTTGAGATGAGCGCTAACATTAATATTAATATAAATAGTATTTTCAGAGATATTTATCTTGTCACAGATTTCAACATTTTAATTGTTTTTCAAGTTGATCTATACGGTTTCACTTGGCAGTTGCTTTCTGTTTAAAGCCTGATGAATTATTCAGTGATATTTGTTATAATCTTTCCTCAGATTCCATTTTTAGCTTTATCAAAGGAAGACAAGGGGTTAATATTATTGTCGCTAATCTAGATCCCTCGCTGAAAGATCTTGTTTTCTTTAGTTTGTATATCAGTCCAAGTTGTAGGCTATATTCTGCTTCTAGTTTTCCACAATGTGGTAATGTCTTTTGGCTTGTCTGTACAGATGTACCCAATAATTGGGGATAGATATAAATGCATTGACTGTAAGGAGAAGATTGGTTTTGATCTATGTGGTGATTGCTATAACACCCGTTCAAAGCGTCCAGGCCGATTTAATCAGCAGCACACCCCAGAACACAAGTTCCAGCTTGTACAAGGTTATGGCATAGTTAGGGGACAGTTGTTTGGACAAGAGTCTTCAGAAAATGTACAATTTATATCGGAAGATTTCGATATGGTTGATGATGGAGCAGATAACCAGAATGACTCTGAAGCCAACAATTGAAAAATTTAACTCACAAAATCCCATGATCAGAATGTGGTACTTTTGGTGGGGATTTGGTAGATTACTTCTTGCTAGGTCAACAGGATACGATGCTTCATGTTTTGCAATCCAGTTGAGTTGGAAATTCTTAAAACCACATAGCCTAAGTGAGTTTCCTAAGTTGAGCATATTGGCATTTATTTTCATATCCCAACTGAATCTGTATCCAGCTTGCGGCAATTTGACATTAGATGCAGGCATCCCCCTGCCTATATTTGGTTATATTGATAAAATAATGTACATATTCTAGGAGTTTGCTAAAGATATATAAAAATGTGTATATTTATGACAATTGATATAAAATATTCAAATAATATACCATGGAGCAGTTTTTATTATCCAATGTGTGCGTAAGAATGAAGTATCCTTTAACCCTTTCTTGTCAAGGTAGTGTAATAGAGAAAAGATCACAAACTTGTGTTTCATTTTATGTTTCAAATGTGCATTTTGAAATTCAATTAGTGTAATGAGAGAAGCGCCAGCTCTGAAAACTCTCAACAGCATTCATTTTGTCTGGTTAAGTTACTATGAATAAGTAGTCTTATTAATAGGTTTGGAACATCCTTCCTAGCATGTATGACAATAAACGGAGACCATCCTTTTGTACAAGTAGGCTAGCATGGAATATTCCTTGTTCTGTCTTTCGTTTTGCAAAAACAGAAGTTAGTAACAAGTATGATTATACTAATTAGTATTTAACTGGTATACACTGACAATGTAAAAGGATTTTATACTGTCGATCAATCAGAAATTGACACATCGTTACAAATGTATGGTTGTTATCCTAACTACATTAAAAGTCACTAATTTCATGATTTCTGATTGGTTGTCAGTGTAAAAAATTTTACATCGACAGTGCATACAAATTAAACTCAATTTATTATCCCTAATTAGCCCTTGTAGTATCTAACAAAAGAGCTAACAGAATACGCTGATTTTAGTAGATATATTTAGTATCTTTATCATTTATTTTGAGAAAAATGTTATTCTGACTCCCCATATTTGACAACTACGGGACAACTACGGTACTGAGGTGCTACAGTAGCGCTACTGTAGTGTTACTGTAATGCTACTGTTTAAATTTTTTATTTTTTATTTTTTTACAAATTTTGACTTTTAAATTTTTTTAAAAAAATTAGCTTTTTTGAATACTAATATTTTTGGTTAATTACGTGCAAACATCTGGTTAATTCAGTTCATTATATGGTTAATGGGTCATCCTAAAGCTTACAATCATTTTCCACAATCATGTAAATATTTGGTTAATCACGTGTAAATATCTAGTTAATTCAGTTCATTATCTGGTTAATGGGTCATCCTGAAGCATACAATCATTTTTCACAACTATGTAAATATTTGGTTAATCACGTATAAATATTTGGTTAATTCAATTCAATATATGGTTAATGGGTCATCCTGAAGCATACAATCATTTTTCATCATTGTACATACATTAACCATATAATGAACTGAATTAACCAGATATTTGCACGTGATTAACCAAATATTTACATGGTTGTGGAAATTGATTGTAAGCTTCAGGATGACCCATTAACCAGATAATGAACTGAATTAACCAGATATTTGCACGTAATTAACCAAATATTTACATGGTTGTGGAAAATAATTGTAAGCTTTAGGATGACCCATAATAAACTGAATTAACCAGATATTTACACGTAATTAATAAAAAATGTTAGTATTTAAAAAAGCTAAATTTTTTTTTTAAAGTCGAAATTTGAAAGAAAAAAAAAATAGCACTATAGTACCATAGTTGTCCCGTAGTTGTCCCAGATGGGAAGTCAGAATAACATGACTCTTATTTTGATTATTTGACTAGAATATAACACTTAGACGATACTTCATTTACATGTTACATATGGGACAGTCGTTGTAGCTTGGCATATAGTATATGAGAACAGTGAATGGCATTTACATGCTACACGGTATTTCATGTGAGGGTTGAATTTTGGGTGTTGAAACACTAATTTTTGTTCTTTTGTGGGGATTTTTTTCTTAATTTCTGCTGACATGTTTATAGTATGTTTGGTTTTGTCGATCCTGACAACAAATAATTCAATATCAATAAAAAATGAATTCGACTTATGTGATAATTTCGTTTTCAAATAATTTGACAAATGATTTGCAAATGTAGTAAAATTAAAGAAAATCATTATACAGATGCAAGAAACTTAAAAGTGCTTGAATTAAAATAACAAGAAAGTAAATACACAACAAAGAAATTGGAAAGTATAATGGTAGAAATTAAATAAAATTAAAGACAATTCTGTTAACTAAGTTGCCTGAAAATGTAAAGTGGAAGGCATACTTTTCTTCCAATCCGTCAATATGGTATGTGTGAGGTGTTTAGGATTTGTCACAAAGACCAACCTTTATTACATCGCATAAACTAGTATTTATAGACAATACTAAGAAAATAACTGATTCCTAATATTTTGACTAGGTATGTAAATGTGGATAGGGGGTACGAGTAGTAGCCTCCTACTACCCGTCCCATTGGATGAATTTCATACGTGTCCCCGCCCCATATCTGTGTGGGTATCTATCTTGCGGATTTTAAACACATTTATCAATATTTATGGGTATCCATGGATATCATGGATATTCAAACACTTCACAAAATTATTGAATATTAGACTACTTTTTATTCAAACACCCCTATCTTGACATCATTCACACATAAGCATTAATCCAACAGCAATAATCCATAAGCATTAATCCATAACATAATAATTGAACAAAAACAATAATATTTATCACAATTCCATATGGCTTGAGAATGATAGGGTTTGGGTGCTACAAGTGCCAATTTTCAGAAACAAAATAAGGTTAGTGAAAAAATAGGACTTTTGGTTTATTTATGTAAATGCATATTTTAGTAATTGCACCTATGCGGGAATATGCGGGTATGGATACTATAATACCCGTCTCTGCCCCATTAATAAGCGGGTAGAGAAAATATCTGTTTAATTTATTTGCGGATACCCATTAAAGTATCCATTTTCTACCCGTTGCGGATATTATCCGCGGATATCCGTGGGTACTGATAAAATTTACATCCCTAATTTTGACATGTAACTACTCTGGCCACTTAAATGCCAAGTTATGTTGCAAGCCTTGGCATCCTCATCCTTATGTCTTTCTCTTTATTTTATTTTTTTTGGTAAAAGGGAAGGAGAAAAAGGGGGAGATCCTTGCCCAAAAACCTAGGGTTTGTGCAATTTGAGGTAAGGGCTACCTTCTTTGCATTTTGGAATCTCAGGTGGTTTGGATGTTTGATTTTGTATATGACATGGTATATGGGTGTTACGTTAATGCATCCTTTGCTTGAGTTTACGTGGGATTGAGGTAGTTCTTTTTGATTTTGATGTGTAACTATGTTTATTTCCCCACCAGGGAGTAGATAAGTTTTCAATCTTTCTTTATTGAAAGAAACCAACCAAATGGTAAATGAAATCTCCAACTAGTTTCCTCCTAAATATAAAATCTCCAACTTGAATATTTGTTGTATTGGTGGATATTAATTATCTCTGCAGATCCAGTTGCTATGCAGTTATGTTTCCCTTGAGATTTTGATGAACATAAAAGCTGAGTAATTAGAAGGATAAACTTACATGTAGATCAAGTGTTTGTGATACTGTTTTTCATTAAAAATATAATATAATATATGTAGTAATTGCAACATGTTTTATATTTTTAAAAAAGAATTATTACATGTTATATGATATTTTCATTGAAAATTAGTATATTTTTTTTGTCATTTTGACCGATGAAAAGGACATCGGTTAAAAAATGCAAAAATAAAAATATTTTATTAAAAGATTAAGTGTATCATTCTTCTAAATACCAAATGAGTCTTGTTAACGAGTGCCATAAAGGCATTAGTTTAAGAACCCACAAAAGGAAAATTCGTATTGAAAAACTAATTGTTACACTTTTTGAAATTCTAAATTCATCATTTCCCATATAATTTTTTCTTTTTTGGCTCCTTAAACAATGTCCCATACTAAATATACAAGTTTTTATGAAAAATTTCTATTAAGGACACTTATTAGCATTTAAAAAATAAAATAAAAATAAAACAAGTTTTATTGTGATAGTTGTACACACTTTTGATGTCCAACATTGTATATATATATATATATACGTATTTACACTTGTTTATTATTTTTTTTCTCTCATCACATGTATTTAACACCTCAAAACAATCTACCACCTTATAGTGTCTATACATGATGTCCTAAAAGTGTGTACAATTATCATTTCTCGTAGAGTTTAGCGCTGCATAATGGTTATGCTGATTTTTTTTTCCCACTTTATTAATACTGCCAGCAATAACTCTCATGCCTCATACGTGGGGCCTAGTTTCAGACTGAGTGTAAGAGGTTCATCTATTACCCACCGAATTCATTCCATAAGGATTGGTTCTTTGACTGTGAATATAGCCAGTATAAATGTTGGGATTTTACATGTATCTTTGACTGTGAATACATGTAAAATATTAGTAAATTGTTTCAATTGCATATCTTTAATGTCCCTTGTTTATTACATTGTTTCTTATTTACATTGTTCTTACATTGACACTTTTTCCATCAGGTTTCATTTGGTGTTTCATCTTGGAAGGTTCCCCCACCAGGTTACTTTAAATGCAATGTTGACGCAGCATTTGGGAACTGGACAAACTATACCAGCTTTGGAATATGTGTAAGAAATGAAATGAGGAATTTTAATGCTTGCAGAACCTTTTGGAAGAATCTCCTGATGAAAACCCACCTTTTGGAAGAATCTCCTGATGAAAACCCACGAGGGGAAGGGCTGTGCCTCCTATTAGCATTGAAATGGTGTATAAGTCAGCCATGGGAACAAATTGTTTTCGAGACAGATAGAAAAGGGCTTGTAGATGACATATACAGCAACCGGAGAAAGAGCGATGAATATGCTACTGCGATTACCAGATACAAAGTGCTTCTTGCAAAAAATCCAGAATATAGAGTTGAGTTTAATTGAAGAGAGGGGAACACAGCAGCCCATATTTTAGCAAGTCAAGCTATTGATAGAAAAAATCCACATGATAATTACCATGTCCAGCCTTATTGCATTAAATATATTATTCGCAATTAGAAGGCATTGAACGGGTTCGAAGACTCTGAAGCATTGACAAATGAACAAGCTTGGCATGTGCTAGAAATCAAATCTAGCACGTCAACTCTATATTACATAACATGTGCTAGAAATCAAATCTGTTGTTAGCTGTTTTTGGTGGGGTGGTGTAGACTATAGTACTAGAAGCTATATGATGTATTCTCATTTCTGTATGATTGTCAATCTTAATCCCTCATTTTCCAAATTTTGTATACAGAATTGAAAGTAAGAAAGTTCATCTGTCATAAGATTTGATAAAATAGGGATGTATATGATAACATCTTATGACAGATGAACTTTCTTACTTTCAATTCTGCATACCGAATTTGGAAAATGGGGGATTAAGACTGACAGTCATACAAAAATGAGAAGACATCATATAGCTTCTAGTACTATAGTCTGCACCACCTCACCAAAAACAGCCAACAACAGATTTGATTTCTAGCACATGTTATGTAATATAGAGTTGACATGTGCTAGATTTGATTTCTAGCACATGTCAAGCTTGTTCATTTGTCCATGCTTCAGAGTCTTTGAACCCGTTCAATGCCTTCTCATTGCGAATAATATATTTAATGTACCAAGGCGGGACATGGTAATTATCATGTGGATTTGTTCTATCAATAGCTTGACTTGCTAAAACATGGGCTGCTATGTTCCCCTCTCTTCTATTAAACTCAACTCTATATTTCAGATTTTTTGCAAGAAGCACTTTGCATTTGGTAATCGTAGTACCATATTCATCGCTCTTTCTCTGGTTGCCGTATATGTCATCTACAAGCCCTTTTCTGTCTGTCTCGAAAACAATTTGTTCCCATGATTGACTTATACATCATTCCATTGCTAATAGGAGGAATAGCCCTTCCCCTCGTGGGTTTTCATCAGGGAATTCTTCCAGAGGGTTCTGCAAGCAATAAAATTCCAAAGTTCATTTCTTAAACATATTCCAAAGCTGGTATAGTTTTTCCAGTTCCCAAATGTTGCGTCAACATTGCATTTAAAGTAATTCCTTTGAAGGAATCTGTTTTGAGTACTTGCTTGACATTGGGTGTGTCGTGTCTCCTTGGAGCAGGTTCTCATGATGCCTTATAATGGTTTCAATTTAAAAAATATTAATTTCTTCTCTTTTTTTATTTATCAAAGAAATGAAAGACTCTTGATGTACTGTGGTGTTTCTTTGATCCTCTTGTTGCATTTTGTTGGTGTTTCTTCTAGTTACTATGTATCATCTATTTTCAGGTTCATTGGATAATGGTAAAGGTGACAAGATAGAGTGGTGGTGGTCTGATCCTGGCTTGAAAGTACACATAGGAGCTGGTTGTGATTTTTGCGGGGTAAAACCTCCATCATATCTTGCATTTTATTTGATGTGTTGTTTGTTTTTTTTTTTTTTGTCTCATTAGGGTTTTGAGAGTGAAAATTAGTATGTTGATAGGAAGTCATACACTTCACAAGTCTCACATTCATCGACCCAGATAGGTGGTGGTCATTTTATGTGGCTGCTTATCTTTGTTAACTGCTATATATTTGACTCATGATTGACATTTTGGTCCAATGTCAACTTGCAATACTTGAGTGAATTATCATTTTGGTCATTGAAATTATATGACGGTGGCAAGTTGGTGTCTCACATTAAGAAATACGCAAAAAACGCTCTCCATATTTGAAAACGTTCATTAAGTTTTATATTTGGTTGTTAGTTTTGTGGTTCTTTTGTATTAGAGGTTTGGATTGTGGTTATCTACTCAACCTATCAGCTTTTTGAACTTTGGTTTATTGGTGTTTGTTGAATAGGTAGCTTGGTTTCAAGCTTTTTTCTGGTCCTTTCTCTTACTGTAAATTGATAGAGTACACCTTGTAGTCTCCTTTCATATATATAATTGAATCATCAAAAAAAAAAAAAAGACTAATATGATTGATTTTTTTCAATTTGGAGATCCTTTTTTCTTATTTCTTAATGTGAGGGATCAACTTGTCACTATCCTATAATTTCAGAGACCAAAATAGTTATTCACTCTAGAATAATAGTTTGCAACTATACTACAAACTTACAATACTATACTTATTCAGCATGGGTTGAGATGATCGCTAACATTAATTTAAATAGTATTTTCGGAGATATTTATCTTGTCACAGATTTCAACATTTTAATTGTTTTTCAAGTTGATCTATATGGTCTCACCTGGCAGTTGCTTTCTGTTTAAAACCTGATGAATTATTCAGGGATATTTGTTATAATCTTTCCTCAGATTCCATTCTTAGCTCTATCAAAGGAAGACAAGGGGTTAATATTATTGTCGCTAATCTAGATCCCTCGCTGAAAGATCTTGTCTACTTTTCCACAATGTGGTAATGTCTTTGGCTTGTCTGTACAGATGTACCCAATAATTGGGGATAGATATAGATGCATTGACTGTAATGAGAAGATTGGTTTTGATCTATGTGGTGATTGCTATAACACCCGTTCAAAGCATCCAGGCCGATTTAATCAGCAGCACACCCCAGAACACAAGTTCCAGCTTGTACAAGGTTATGGCATAGTTAGGGGACAGTTGTTTGGACAAGAGTCTTCAGAAAATGTAAAATTTATATCGGAAGATTTCGATATGGTTGATGATGGAGCAGATAACCAGAATGACCTTGAAGCAAACAACTGAAAAATTTAACTCACATAATCTCATGATCTTCTGGTAGGGATTTAGTAGATTACTTCTTGCTGGGCCAACAGGATACAATGCTTCATGTTTTGCAATCCAGTTGAGTTGGAAATTCTTAAAACCACATAGCCTAAGTGAGTTTCCTGAGTTGAGCATATTGGCATTTATTTTCATATCCCAACTGAATCCGTATCCAGCTTGCGGCAATTTGACATTAGATGCAAGCATCTCCCTTCCTATATTTGGTTATATTGATTAAATAATGTACATATTCTAGGAGTTTGCTAAAGATATATGAAAATGTGTGTATATTTATAAAAATTGATATAAACTATTCAAATAATATTTCCACGGAGCAGTTTTTATTATCCAATGTGTGCTTATGAATGAAGTATGCTTTAACCCTTTCTTGTCAAGGCAGTGTATTAGAAAAAAAGATCACAAACTTGTGTTTCATTTTATGTTTCAAATTAATGTGCATTTTGGAATTCAGTTAGTGTAATGAGAAGCGCCAGCTCTGAAAACTCTCAACAGTAATCATTTCGTCTGGTTAAGTTGCTATGGATAAGTACTCTTATTAATAGGTTTGGAACATCCTTGATAGCATATACGACGATAAATGGAGACCATCCTTTTGTACAAGTAGGCTAGCATGGAATATTCCTTGTTCTGTCTTTAGTTTTGCAAAAACAGAAGTTAGTAACAAGCATGATTATACTTATTAGGATTTAATTGGTATACATCGATAGTGTAAAAGGATTTTACACTGTCAACCAATCATTCTATGGGTTTGTAATGGGAAATATTTTCCCCCTTCAATTACAAGCTGTGAAATTCTTCTAAGTATGATAACCAAAATTTGTTGTGCGTAGGTATTGTTATGCGAGAATAACACTTCATTTTGCATATGCATATTAAGATCCTTGTGCTCTATTTTTGCATTATTATTGATAATGTGAATTATGCATATTGTTGCTATGTTATTTTATGTTTCTAATTATTGTTGATGGTACTCTAAAATTCTCAATCCTTGTTTATTTTAGAGAAACAAATATGATGAAGGGAATTATGGCAACTTCTATTCATTCTCATGGTAAGTAAATAACAAGCAACATAATGATATTTATTGGAATGATCTAAGATGTACATGGTTTACCATTTCCTATAGCTGCTGCTTTTGATTAAGAAACATGTAATGGGATCCACTATGAAATTGAAAAAGGTAAACAAATGCATAGTTTTATGTAGAACCTACATGCTGAAGCCAACATCATAAGCACCAAATTTCTAGCTAACCCATTCTCTTATGCAAAACATGGTTCAGTTGGGAATGGTGCTGGAGGCTTGTGAAGGTGATTGACTTATGTGAGTTGTTATGCATGAACCTTTTATTGCACGTCACCACAACAGGTGTACTCGGGTCAAAGCTCGAAAGAACGTGTCATGCCCATACTTGTGGGCTGAGTTCGTCTTGTTCCACCTACTTAGGTGGTTGAGTTAGGGAAGGTTTCTATTATGAGGATTCTTCACCAAAGACTAGCAGGAATGCTACTGTAACGTCTAGCAAATATTACATTGAAATAGATAATTAAATAAAATAATTATTCATTCATAGTATTAGAAATTAATATAAATTAAAACTTCTATTTTATTACATAAAAACTCTTTAATTTAGTTAATAATAAAAAATAACAATTGTTTAATAACAATTTCAGTCTCAAATATGAACAACTAAAGACATCCAAAAAAACGTCATTAATACTAAAGTCTTCAAGACTCAAAGACTTTTTCAAGTCACTGTGTCATCTCTAACATCATATGTGAATTCTGAAAGACAACACCATTAATAAGGTTTACAATCCAAGTAAGCAAACACAATTCTAAAATTTTTTTGAAAAGATGTTGCTCTGAGTCGGTGCGGTAACCGGACACTATCTTCTAAACCACAATTTGGGTCTCATATGAGTTTTCATCTCTAATTTAGATAATTTATTAATTTTAGTTAGCTAATCTAATTTTATCATTCATCAATTATATTTTTGTCTAATCAATTCTCAGAAATTAATTCTTAACAAAAAAAAAAAAACTTGGAGTGTTATGGACTTTATTATTTTTTAAAGAAACTATTTCCTTCGATTCATTCTTAGTGTGCTTAGTGTTTGTGATAAGTTGAACACCATTTTGACATGATCTTTAGCTTTAGGGGTGAAGGATCAAAAGATAAAGTTTAATTGCTTGATAACTAAGAATTGAATATTGGAATTGAAAGATAGAGATAGGCTTGAATTTTTGGATGAACAAACAATTGTCATATAACATAATTGATTTTAGCTTCCTTAATTACCATGAGAATGATATTAATGGGGTTTTAACACCTTTTTAGTGCCAACAGATTGGGTTGTAACAATAATTAAAGGACAAGTTGCTTTCAAGACAAGATTTAACATTATCAAGTTTAATAGTAAAATTTCTTGTCATTTTATATTTTTGCTTGCTTGTTTTATTGATTTCTCTCTTGTAGTTTTGAATTGTGTTTCCGTTATTATCTTTGATCACTTAAATAATCATTATTGTTCGCACTAGTTGGTAATTAATCGTTCCTTGAGGAAATGATCTTGTTTCACTACATGAGTCATCCATGTGTTTGTAGAAGATCCAACATCACCTAACCCAATAGATAATCTTCCAACGTCAAATTGATTCTTCTTCTTTTATTAAAAAAAAAAAAAAAAAAAAAACATCAGATTGAGTAATTCGATGTGGGGGGTAGGAAAGTAGCTTTTCAAATTTTACTGCCTTTTCAAGATTTATTAAGGATTTGCATTGAATTAATTAGCATCCTTAAGTGAAACTTTCTCAATAATCTCAATGTAACTTACTTGTCCGTGAGATTAAATAAACTATAAAATAGGACAAAATCATTATTACGAAACCTTTTTATTCAAGTCTTTGGATCATGTTGAGATTTATTAACATTTTGAATTTTCTTATTTTTATCACTTAACAATGAGAAACATGAATAATTGAATATAGACACCAACAACCTTATTATTAATTTAGCGAATGTCCTTATCAACATGAGCATGTTTAGGAAAGCTGGATTTTTCTCATTTCAGCTGTTTTATCCCAAAAAGCTATTTTTAAAATAATCTAACAAGTTTGATACTTTACTTAAATTTATAAAAAAAGAAAAAAGTTGTTTTATGGCATCTAGTTTGTTTTAGCTTAAGATTATTGTGATTTGATTATTTTTCATTCTCAAAACTCTCTTCCCTGTTTATCCTTACAAAACTAAATTCTAAACAAATATTATTAAATTATACAAATAACTTCTTACCCTTTTTCGTAATTTACTATATAAAAGTGTTTTTTTCGCACCACCGAAACAAAATAGATTATCTTAAAATCACTTTTCGGCACAAAAACAGATTCTGATTATAATCGATTACCACAATAATCGATTATAGCATAATCTTTTTTTTTTCAACTTTCCCAAACACACTCTAAATATTTTTGAGAAATCCAACCTTGTATTGTTGGGATAATATCTGTTGTTCTACTCTTTGTGCCAACATATTCTGATTGGTTAAGATTTAAGAAACTAAAAAATAATCCCTTGAAAAAAAAAAACACTAAATTAGTAAATTATTAAATTATTGGATATTTAAATCAATTAATCAATCAAAACTTATCGACATAAGCAATGGCACAAATAGTTGAACAAGGAATGTTCATCCAATATTATTATCTCATTTTTTAGTGACAATAACAATATTGTAAGTTTATAATATATTTTCTAAGAAAAAGCTAATCAAAAGTCACATAATTTTCTATGGGCAAAGCTATTGATACTTCTAGTAGTTTATTAACACTCTTTAAAGTCACAAATTTATTAATCAATCACAATTCACAAAACATAAAATAAAATCATACTATCACATGGTTGGTCCAAGTGGTAAGAGACTTGGACACTTTAATCAAGTGGTCAGAAGTTCGAATTCTAACTCTTGTATATGGTTGGGAGGGAAGAACCCATCTTATGTGCCCAACAGATTCCCCGACAGAGATTAGTCGCTATTAACGGTGGTGGATACTTCGTACGTATAACATGATTATACAAAAAATAAAAATAGTTTAATTTTTATACACTGTTAATATAAAGATTTTTACACTGACAACCAATCATAAATCACGAAATTGATGATTTTTAAGGTGGTTAGGATAAAAATCAAAGATTTGTAATAGTGTGTCAATTTGTGATTGGTTGACAGTGTAAAAAACTTTACACTGTCAGTACATATCAATTAAATCCATAAAAAAATTAAATTAAATCATGATTGGCCAGTGAGTAATCTATATAGGCAAAATTGTAGTGTGAATAACCTTACAAATAATAAAAAAGTAAGGAGGAGGTGTGATCCGCATGGAGAATGGGAGATGGATCAAGGGATTCTCTAAATTTATAGGGAATACTAATGCTTTCATGGCCGAGATATGGGGAGTATGGGAAGGTCTCTGCTTGGTAAAAAACATGGGGTACTCCTTGGTTGAGCTTCAGGTAGATTCCCAAGTAGATGTTCAAAGCATAAGGGAAGTGGTGTGGGGTGTGCTAGTGGCAGGAATTTAGTTAAAAAAAAAATTAGAAACATGCTCCAACTCAATTGGGAAGTCAACATATCTCATGTCTATAGAGAAACAAACCAAATTTGCTCCTCCTAGGAACCCCTCAAGCGCCGCTCCAGCCATAATCCAATGGCTGCTGTGATGTGTGGGGAGAGAGATGAAGATGAAGGAGGTGTGAGGGAGAGATCCAATGGAGGAGACCTGCCGCTGGACCGTCCAGCGGCAGGAGCGAATCCGAGTCCATAGAGAAACTAGCAAGTGTGCGGATGTGCTTGCCAACATAGGATGTGAGATGTTAGGCGACTTGGTTATTTTTGAGGAGCCTACCATAGGTTTACAACAATTGTTAAATAGTGATTCTCTAGAGGTCTTTACCCCTCGTTTAATTTCGAGTAATATTATTTTGACACCCAAATTAGATATTATGAGAGACATCCTAGTATTTTAGTAGGCTATGAATATGAATTACTTTATTCCTTCTCTCTCTTAATTTTATTGGTTCATAGCCTAATAAAACACTAGAATATCCTCATGATATCCAATTTAGATGTCAAAATAACATCACTCATTAGCTTTTTGTGTAGTCCGTTCTTTGGGTTTTTACCCGTATAAATCCAAAAAAAAAAAGTAAGGAAAGAAAAAAAAAACAATTAAATTATTAAAATATATCATTGTTACCGAAAATAAATAAATAAATAAAATTATATATATAGAGGGGAGAGATACTGTTCCCTATGCTCACCAACCCTACAAACTTTAATCTTCCCCCCACTTTTCTCAGGTGTACAATTTGGGGCTTCCCTCCATCGCCACTCTCTCTCCCTCTCTTTTTCCCTCCTCTCTTCACAGTCAATTCCATTAGTTTTTCAGTCCAGATATCATTTCTCACACAGTCACACACAATCAAAACCCAAAATTCATGTGTTGAGAAAGTAAAAAAAGAACCTGATTTTCTTCAATATGGGGAAGTACATGAAGAAATCGAAAATGGGCGGCGACGTTGCAGTGATGGAGGTATCATCTTCCCCTCCTCCTCAGTCGTCCTCAATCGGCGTCCGCACTCGAGCCAAAACCCTCACTCTCCAGAAATCCGACAACGACGACTCTTACCTCCAGCTCCGCAGCCGCCGCCTCCAGAAGGTCGTCGTTTCTTCCGCCGCAAAGAAGCAGCCGCCGCCCAAGAGGTCCGACTTTTGCGGCTCGGTTGTGAATTCTAAGCTAATTGACGAGGAGGATAATCTTGAGGCCTCTTTTGGAGAAAATGTTTTAGACCTTGAAGGAAGAGACAGGTATATAACTATCTATATATGCTTTTTTATGTTCACTTTTTTTTTTCCTTCAAATTTTAATTTGATTTATGGGTACGATGCTTTCTGCGTTTGAGGTTTTGTTTTTAAAGTGTTTTTTAATTTATTTGTCGTTGATTGTTTTACCCCTTTTTTCTGGGGTTATTTCTCGATTGTTCGTGTGTATAGCCCATTTGAAAATGAGTAGATTTTTTTAAAAAAATTAACAGATTAAAAGTGATTATTATTATTATTTGTACATGCATGTAAGTGTGCGTAATGAATTTTTTTTAAGGTATTTTCAGTCCCCTACTCTCAAAAGTCACAACTAAGAACTCTATGCTGCTTATTGGGAAGGGAGAATAAATCTAAATATGCCATATGTGGATTCAGTATCTGAAACTTTTTTTTTGTGTGTTTTTTTTTTTTTTTGCCCTTTTCTGTGATGACTTTGATTTGATTTTATACTCTTTGCAACCTGAGTGCTGAGGTAAGGGGAAGGTTCCTTATTATCTAAGGGTTGGTCATATACTCAAATTTGCAAACTGGGTGACTTGTGAAAGGTTCTAAAAACTTGTCTACTACCACTTTGAATGGTTATTTATTACATGCTGTATCTTTCAGGGATTTTGATATTTGCAGATCACTTTTTAATAATTGCACCGCCTCTGATAGAGACATACAATTCATTATTATCATTAAATTTTATTTGCTGCAACCATTGCTTTACATAATTAAATAAATAGTTAGATAAAAGCAATGACGTACTATGTACTATTGATTTTGATGTGTAACTATGTTTATTTCCCCACCAGGGAGTTGACAAGTTTTTCAATCTTTCTTTATTGAATGGAACCGACCAAATGGTAAATGAATACCACAACTAGGTTCCTCCTAAATATAAAATCTCCAACTTGAAAATTTGTTGTATTGGTGGATGTTAATTATCTATGCAGATCCAGTTGCTGACTAATGCAATCATACTTCAATTTGAGATTTTGATGAACATAAAAGCTGAGTAATTAGAAGGATAAACTTACATGTAGATCAGGTGTTTGTGATACTGTTTTTCATAAAAAATATAAATTTTTTTTGATAAGTAAAAGCATTAAAAATATAATATATGTAGTAATTGTAACATTTTATATTTTTAAAAAATAATTATTACATGTTATATTATATTCTCATTGAAAAATAGTATATTTTTTTGTCATGTTGACCAGTGTCTTAAGGATATCGGTTAAGAAATGTAAAGATAAAAATATTTTATTAAAAAATTAAATGTATCATTCTTCCGAATGCTAGATATTCAGGTTTTCATGAGAAATTTCTATTAAGGTCACTGATAATGCATTTAAAAAAAAAAAAAAAAACAAGTTTATTGTTACTTCTTCATATTTTTCACCTTGATTGTCCTTTGATCTGCAAGATGCCTATCTAGATTTTAACGCTCCATAATGGTTACGCTGAAATCTTTTTTTGACTTTATTAATACTGGCAGCAATAACCCTCATGCCTCGTACATGGGGCCTAGTTTTAGACTGAGTTATTCGTATGATATTACACTGTTTAGTTTGCAGTGAGTGAGAAAGATTTTGGCCATCTCTTGCTTTGTATTTTCTAGTGGTTGAGCCCACCGAGTCAGAGACTGTCCCATGAAATGCCAGCTACTTTTTAGAATAGCAACTTGTCTCTAGTTCTATCCTGAAGAGATTTTATGGGAAATAATGTTCTGTTTTTCACTTCACTTGAAATTACTTGTTATGCCTGTCAGGAGTTAGCATGCAGCATCTTGTGCAGAAACTTTTGATGATTTTTATGTTACTGGCCAATTCTTTTATTTACTCTATACTACTGTCAATTTTTTACTTTTCTGCTAAGAATATTTTATTACAATTTGTTGGTTAAACAGGAGCACAAGGGAAAGCACACCTTGTAGTTTAATAAGGGATTCGAATGCCATTGACACTCCTGGTTCAACCACAAGGCAAAGGTCATCTACTTTCACAAACCAAATAATCCATGAACACATGCAGAGAAATATCCCAACGACTAATGAGATGGATGAGTTCTTTGCTTGTGCAGAGAAGCAACAACAAGCAATATTTATGGACAAGTATGCTGCCTTTATCTAATTATGAATCTCTGCTGAGTCTTGTTATTTGTTTAATTTTTTTAGTAAAGTTCTAAATTGATCCCGGACAAAAAATACGGAGACATTTAATGCCAATTTGATTCTCAAGAATTTCAAAAATCAGTCAAATTAATCCTTTTTAAAATGATTTTTAGGGACATTTTGGTTTCTATCAGGGAATACTTTGATCGAATTTTGAGATTCTTATGGATTAAGTTAGTATTTTTCATTTTTCAGGGACCAAATATGTCTCTGGGCTTTTTGTTGGAGACCTGTTTGGGCCTTTACTCTTTATTTTTAATTTCACTTTCACTTGGCTTTTTTTTCTATTTATTATTGTAAATGTAATGTGCCTTTCTGTATTTGGCAGGTACAATTTCGACGTTGTCAATGATGTACCTCTCCCAGGACGGTACGAGTGGGTCCAAGTACATCACTAAGCTTTAGTTATAAGGGGTTGGTTCATGGCCTCCCTCCAACTTCTGAATTGATTTCAAGAAGAGCTATTAAAAGTTGTAATTTAACAACTAGCAGCTTTAACTAACCAAGTAGATTGCTTGAAGCTCTTTTTCAACAAGAAAAGGGTTAGGACATGTTGGAAAAGGGTTAGGACATGTTGGAGCATAGATTTCTAAAATATGGGTAATATGGTGTTTAGTGTTTTTATGATTTGAGGGGGGTATATCTAGTTGCTAGGTCATCTTTTCTGTAATTTTCTTAACTTCTGTCTATAATTTGGGAGGTGTGAACCATGATGTGGTGAATTAATGTAGAGTCCTTCTATGCTCTCAAGGATGCCTCATCGAGGGCACTTGACAACCGCAATGAATGCCTGCACAATAATCAAATGAATTAATCTCAAATCTAAATTACAAGATTTTTTTTTATCATGTTATAGGTATGGAGTATCCGTCACCGTTAGTAATGACTAATCTTCGTCGGAGAACTTGTTGGGCATCCAAGGTGAGGTCTCCCATTTCAATCGGGTGTTCAAGTTCCTTACCATTTGAATTAATCATATGTTGGTAGCTAAATTACAAGATTTCTTTAAAAACAATATGAATTCTCTCCTTCTTGCCTTTGCAGCAAGGAAAATGAGAGTGGGGGGAAAGAGAAAAGGGAGAAAAAATTGGAAAATGGTGAAGACAAAAAAAAGAAAAAGAAAAAAGAAAGAAAGAGAGATGGATAGGATGGAGATGGAATGGAGAGAATCCGGCCTCTTTAAAAATGAGATTTTTGCTAGACTTGAATAGAATCATTAAGAGTGAGAATTTAGGAGGTTAACTGATGTATATGTTTTAGCTTATTTATACAAAAATGATTTAGTTAGCGAATAAATAAAGGTTAGATCGATTTATTAAAATCGAATTGTACATGTTAAATCAAACATGTATTTTTTGGTTTCTTAGGATATTATCCGCGCGCAATTGCGGAGATTAATCCCTCGAGCCGGGTAGGACCATAAGGGAGGCAAAGCTCTCCCTCAAGAGTTTTAACGTTGCTGCGTTCCCAAGGTCAGGATTCGAACTCGGGACCTTTGGTTAAGCTGGAAGAGATCTGTGTCATCTCATCCAAGCGCTCTTGGGTTAGAAGATAGTATTTGTAGTTTTTTTTTTTTAACAAGATGTATTTGTAGGTTAGAAGATATGTTTTTAAAAAAATAATGAATCAATCCAAATACTAATACAATCAATGGACATGTTTGTATGTGTCTCTGTAGACATCCATGTGTTAAAATCTCAAATTAAACTTTAATACATTGATGCATTGATGTAATAACGTTTTTGTTGAAATTAAACAAAGATGAATTCAAACTCAAATGAAATGTTTTTCTTATATTCTTGTTTTTGAGTTGATTTAAATTCAAAACTCAACGTATTTCTTGTTAAATCAAATCAAGGGTTGAGATCTAAACAAGATTAAAATGATATTCTCATAAAATATCAATGGTTATTATTAAATTTAATTGGGTAGCATTTTTCTATAGTTTAAATCCATGGTTATGGTCTTATATTAATTTAATGAAGCTAATTTAGATTGAAAATCTAAGTAGGGATCAAATTAATGCGAACAAATATCAATGAAAAATACGTATTTCAGAGAAAGAATAAGAGAAAATGCTATCTCATTTTTTTTTTTGTTTCTAATTTATTTTTTCCCCTATATAGTGCTTTAATTTGTGTAACCTTCACTAGAGAGAGTGATCCAACTGTTTCTGAGAGAAACACAAAAAAAAAAAAAAAGAGGTTTTGTGATTTAACATAATTATCTCAAGGAAAAAAAAATAGAGTTTTTATTTCGCTCAATATCATTGTAACAAGGAGGGCTTCCGTGAGGAGAACGAGCAAGTTTGAGGCCCTTGCACAAGTATTAGGGAAGAAATATGTGAAGAGGGCTCTGAAGTGTAAAGGATTCATGCACCTGGACAAGCTTGGGCTTGATAGTGACATAATCCCTTGAAGAGGTTCTTGGGGATTAGATGTAGGTCAAGTGGTGATTGAACCAGGATAAATATAAGTTTGCACTTTTCTATACCTCAAACATTTTATATTCAGTTTCTACTTTATATCATGGGCTCCTTCTACCGTGCACAACCTGCTCATGTCTCTCACGTGGGAGACTTTAATTGAACCATTGGATTAGAGGTGCACAGGATATCATCATAATCTCTTTCGCACCTGATTTTTTTCCTTCTCTCTCATTCTCTCTGTGCCAACGTTGCCTCCTCCTTCCACATTGTTGGTGAGCCATTGTTGCACACCACTCGCCACTGCCCATGGCCGCCCCTGCACCTAGTACCTCGGAGTCGTCGCCTCCCTTCCCACCTCCACCTCCACCACCCCACACCCTTCGGCCTCCCCTCCTCTCGTCCGCCGCCACCATCTTCTTCACCTGCGTCATTTTAGTTCTTCAACAGCGGCAACAATTCCCTCCCACACTCTTCAGTTCGTCTCCGAATCCAAAAGCCACAAAACCCTAGAATTGGATTTAGTTCTCCTATTCATCAGTTCTATTCATCTATGGACATTTAGGCTCTTCTTTCATATTTCACTATGGATTGTGATGATATACTCTTACAATTTCCTGTTTGTACCAAATTATGCAGTAGACACACAAGAGATGTTGCGCATAAAAGCTCTATCCAATAAGCACTTTCACATTGTGAGTCTAAATTAAAATAATAGTGTCACATGTATTTCTTGTTTAGTTGAACTTAGAGATCATTTTTTATTTTCAATGTGGCATTTTGAAGTAATAAGATTTGACAACATTTATTTCCAAATGATAGATCAAAAAAGTATTTGGTGGTGTCAAAATTGAAGCAACACTGTGTAAACATGAGAAGAAAACATCGCATCTCTGGCCTGACTTGGTCGGAAACTAGAGAGATGAGATGAGGTTGCTGAAGGAAAAGGTGAAGGGAAGCTGGTGGACTGGGATGGGAGGTGTGGGTGGGGGAGGAGAGAGGGAGGAGTGAGAGAGAAGGGGAAGGGGGCGGAGGACTCAGAGAGGGGGAGTGAGAGAGAAGGATCAATGTGAAAGAAAATAAAAATAATTAATCAGGTGAGGGCTACCCATATTACTATCTGGTACACCTTACTCATCTAACGATTATTTAAGGTCATGTATGGTGGGAGACTTGTCTAAGTCATCCACCGTAGAATTTGCCTTATATCATGTGTTATTGATCATTGGTTTTATAAAGTTTACTGTTTTGCATTGAAAACATATTTTGACTTTGTAAACTCAATAAAGAATCATCACCCAGAAAAGTTTCTAAACAATCCTGGAAGAAAAGCCCATCTCAATTCACACCCTCTTGATACTAGTTAATAAATAGCCTAGAAATATCACTTCATTCACTTTTGGATCAAGCTTTCCAAGGTTATCCTTTCCACTATTCATCACAAAGAATTTACAACAAAAAACATGCAAATGAGAAATATTGGGTTTTCTATCTTTGTATAACTCATAGGGGTTTTTCTTAAATATTGGCCTTATCAAAACTCTATTTAGAAGACAACAAGTTGTGCTTATAGCATCTGCGAAAAATATTATGGTAAAAAATTTGACTCATACAACATAGTTCTTGTTATCTCCTCAAGAGATTTGTTTTTCCTTTCATCAACCCCATTTTATTGCGGTGTTCTAGGAGCAGAAAAGTTATGTCGAATGTCATTTTTTTCACAGAGTTTCAAATTCTTTATTTTGAAAATCTCCTTATAATCATTTCTTATAGTGAATATTTTCATTTCTTTCTCATTTTGAACTATTGTAGCCATTTTCTTAGATGCTTCAAATGTTTCATTTTTGTTTGCTAGAAAGTAAGTCCATGTATATCTAGTATAATCATCAGCAATCACTAATGCATAGTAGTTTCCACCAAAACTTTTGATTCTTGATGGACCAAATAAATCGATATGTAAAAGTTGTAAAGGTCTATTTGTTGTAAAACCACATTCTTAGGTTTAAAAGACACATTTACTTGTTTTTCCTTTTGATATGCCTCACAAATACCATCTTTTACATATTTCATTTTTGGTAACCAAATTACTAGTTCTTTTGAAATCGGTTTAGTCAAGTGATTCATACGAATGTGAGCTATTCTACGATGTCATAACCAATTTTCTTCTTCTTTAGTGATTAGATAACACGCTTCATGTGAAGTAACACATCCAAAGCAAGCATATAGATATTATTAATCTATAACTAATTAATTTCATTTGTGTGACACCCTTAACCCCAACATGCATTTATTATATAAATTCTAATTTGTCAAAAGTTTCTTTGTGGAAAAGAGATACAAGTTTTTCAAGGATAAACCTTTTCGCAATAGTTAAGAGCATCACCATTCATCAACTCAAAGTCTCAAATCGAATAAAGTAAACATAAATGTCGTAAAACGTTTACAAGTTTCGCATAAGGAATAAATAGTTAAAACAAGATAATCCCCAAACCTGATGTCACATGGATCGGAGTTAAACATATCCCATAAAGAAGTAAATATATTATAAAGAGAACAACTCCTAATATTCTAACGCATCCACAACTACATGTAAGCTTCGATGTGTTACTCCTCAATCACTTGAGAATCATATATACCAATCGTACATTACATAAGAAGAGAGACATACAAAAGGGTGAGAAGATATACTTATGTACATATGTTATGGAAGTAAAATGGAAATTAAGGTGACTGCATACAAACATACATATACATATACATATAATACTATACCCCCACGTACATAATATAATCATCATCACAATCGAGTTAAACCATCTCATAGCAGTTTAACATACATCACATCATCTCACTATATACATGTCACATTACAATTACAAGCAACAAATGTCTCCACGAACTCATACAACACGCATCATCGAGTACCCATAAACAGGCTCTCTAGGGGCTGGGCTCATACACGGGCTCTTAGCAGCTGGATCCCATGAACGGGTCATTCCATGGTTGGGTCCATAAATGGGCCATTCGGAGAAGAGTCCCATCACGAGCCTTGCATAGTTGGGCCTCACATAAACATTCACAAATGAGCACCCATAAATGAGCTCCATAGAGCAGGGTCTCACATACAAATAGAGCTAAGCCTTTCTTTTTTTGATCTTTTTCTTCATGCTCATTCAAATGGTTCAGCTAAAGTTCATGTTCTTATAAATCTCCAAAGAGTGTTGCAAATGACATTGATGAGAGGCCTTTCGATTCAGAAATTACAGTGACTTTAAGTTATCATTCTCTACTAAGGCGTCTCATGACTTTCTTGATTTGATTTTCATTTGAAATTATTTTTCTAAGTCTAGCAAGTTGATCCACAATTTGTGAGAACCTCTTTTACACCTCTTGCATTGATTCTCCTTTCTTCATGGAGTGAAATACATATGTGTGCGGCAACATAACACAGGTTGATTCAAACCTTTGCATGAGAATCAAAATGTCACCTATGGAACTATCGTCTTTTCGTGAAGGCTAACATTAGTTATACATAAAATAGGAAATAGCGAATTAAATAAAGAAAATATAATAGCAAAGGTTAAAACCAATCACAGGTGAATGAAAGGAGTAGACTATTGCCAGATAGCTAGGTTGCAAGTTAACTTTCTACAAGTTAACTTTCTATTTATGCTGAAAGTAATACATTATAGGTTTAAATAAGTTTTTGGTCCTTGTAAAATACAGCAATTTTGGTTTTAATCCCTGCAAAATTTTTCCTTAGGACTTCGTCCTTATACTTTCAAAAAATTTGGAAATAGTCCCTACCGTCATCTCTCTTCGTTAACTGCTGACGTGACAAACGGAATGCCACGTCAGCAGGGGACTTTTTCCAAAATTTTTGAAAATACAGGGACGAAATCCTAAGACAAAATTTATAGGGACTAAAACCAAAATTTATGAACTTTATAGGGACAAAAACTTATTTAAATAAAAAAAATTCTATATTATAGTCAAACTTTAGAGCAAGTCGTATAGGGACAAGAAACTTCCAGATGAAGGGATTTGTCAATTTGAAACTTGTGGCTCTAATGTATGATTTCTTTCTATTTTGTAGCCAAATTTTGGAGCAAGTTGGACATGAACAAGAAATTTTATCGGTACCCTGAGTACTAGATATCTAAAAAAATGAAGGAATTTAGCAATTTTAACCATGTGGTCCATAGTGTATGATTTTGTTTCTATTTTCTTGCCAAATTTCATAGTAAGTCGGACAGGAAAAGGAAATTACCTCGGTATTCTTGAATACTAAAATTCATACCAGATTAAGGACTTTGACAATTTTAACCTTGATAAAATTTGGCTAGAATATACAGGGAAAACAGGGGTGTTCATCAACCGATCCAAACTGATTCAAACTAAGGCTGGCAAAAGAATCCGCGGACCAATTATCCATCCAGTCCATCCATAACAAAATCCATCCAATCCATCCAATAGTAAGAAATCATATTAAATGGATTGGATAGGTTGGATTGTTTTTATTAATGGATGATTAAAGATCCATCCTATATATTTTTTTTTTAATCCATTAGATAAAAAAAAAAAAAAGGAGATGGATCATTTATTATCCATTCCAAAATTAAATAGAGTTTGATTCTAAATTACATTTTTGCAGCATAATGTATCCATCTATCTCTAGTACCCCCTCGGTCTCTCCCTCAAACATACTGAAAAAATGAAAAATCTTCAAACCAAAAAAATTGACGCAATCAAATTCTTTTTCCCTGGATATCTGATTCTCAGTCTTTCAATGCTATTGTAACTGTGCTTTTTCAAAGTCATTATGGCTTGGTAGCACACTAGCACTATGTCACATTCTCTCATAGTTACATCACCATGCTTCTGTTCTTTCATTTAGTTTTTTCAATAACAACTCGCAAAAAATTATGATTGGAGCTTTAATAAAATTGTTTTTATTTAATTAAGATCCTTAAAAGTCTAGAGAGAGAAAATCTTTAGTATGTAAAAATTACTAAAATAAAATTTTAATGTATACTTTATTTTAAATGGATGGATTGGATATCTATCCATATAAAAATGGTTAATGGATGGGTTGGATGGTTTTTTATTAAATGGGTCATAGATGGATTGGATTTTTTAAACACATTTTTAATGGATCGAAATGGATTGGTGGATTATTTTTGTCCGATCAATTATAATCCGAATCAAAATCCATCCAATCCATCCGTTTGCCACCCTTAATTCAAACCGCAAAAACCGAACCGAAAATCCAAACCGAAAAAACAGCTTTTTTTTTTACATTGGATTGGATCAAATTTTTGATCTCCTAGTGAAAACCAATCCAAACCACTTTTTGGGGTTGACAAATCCCTTCATCTGGAAGTTTCTTGTCCCTATACGACTTGCTCTGAAGTTTGGCTAGAAAATATATATATATTTTTGTTTAAATAAGCTTTTAGTCCCTGCAAAGTTCAAAAATTTTGGTTTTAGTCCTTATAAATTTTGTCTTATGATTTCGTCCCTGTATTTTCAAAAATTTTGGAAATGGTCCCTGCTGACATGACATTCCGTTTGTCACGTCAGCAGTTAACGAAAAGAGATGATGGTAGGGACTATTTCCAAAATTTTTGAAAGTATAGGGACGAAATCCTAAGGAAAAATTTTACAGGGACTAAAACCAAAATTGGTATATTTTGCAGGGACCAAAAACTTATTTAAACCTACATTATATATGCTCTAATTGAGGGTTTCTGACATGAGGCTGTAATGACCAAATAGTTTCTCTTGTAATGTAACGTAATAGATGAAGATCTTCTCCTTTTCTTCTCTCATATGAGAGAGATAAAGATTCAAAAACAAATTTGTTTTTGTGTGTAGGGCCCACTAAAACTTACTGTTGTGTCTTTATCTCTCCTGACATGAGAGGAAAAAGGAGAGAAAAAAAAGAGAGGATCCAAATCCATTTGTTTTGTCAGAGTTAAAATATTAGTATTATATTAATTTGTTTGGGAAACAGAATATGGGGCCTAATATATAAAACAAAGAATTTGGGAGGAATGAGAAAAAATAGAATGAGATGTTTATTTTCTGTTTCAATATAATAATTTATTCTCATGTCAATTTCGGAAAATAAAACGTCTCTTCATTAATTTTTTAAAAAAAAAACTGATTTTCTAGTTTAAGAAATTCCTGTAAATTGGGCTTTCAATTTTTTTCAAGGTTCCTTTCAAAAGCAGAGATTAGGGATGGTAATTTGTATCCGACCCATTGGGTACCCACAAAAATTATCCACAATGGGTAGTGTAATTACCCGCACAGTGGGTAAGGGTCCCAGATGTGTAATTACTCGCAAATTTGAAAGGGAATGGGTGCGGGCACGAGTACTATGATACCCACCTCACCCCGCACCCGCACATATGTATATGTACATGTATATATAATTGTTTATTTATTTATTTATTTATATTACTAATATATATAATTTTAACTATAATATAAATTTTAAAACCAAAATTGATCTAAAGATTCTTAACTTTCTAAATCTAGTTGTATCTATAATTTCTTTTTGGATGTTTTATTTATTTAAATATTTTGATTTGTAATGTTTTATAAGTAGATTTAAAAGACATTTGAATCATTTTTTAATTGTTATAACATTTCTTTTGTTATTTATTTTTTTCACAGTTAAAGTGTGGGTATAAGTATTTAGGTACCCAAAGGGTGGGTAAGGGTACTAAAGTTGCTACTCACGTGGGTACGGGTCTGAGTATGAGTAATTTTTTCAAACACGGATATGAAGACGGATATTATAATACCCTACCCAGACCATATCCATTACCATTCCTAACAAAGATACTGAAAGTACACCAGGAATTGGCTATACAAATTGGAGGGACCGATTAATACTTGGATTTAGATCATGTTTACATAAAACAGGAAACTATCCTATTGGAGAGAGAGAGAGGAAGAAACAAATTTTAAAAAATATAATAACTAGTGGGTCCTACAACCAGTTATTGTGGGTTCATGATGTCATGTACATTAAAAATTGTATTTGTATCTTTTTAACGTGACTATCATATTAATGTAGAGGATTTCCATCACAAAAGTAAATTGGCATGAGAATAAATTAATATACTGAAACAAAAATAAACATTTGATTTTATCTTTTCTCATTCCTCCCAAACTCTTTGTTTTATTTGGTTGGCCCCATATTCCGTTTCCCAAACAAGTTAATACTACTCTGGTCTTTATTATAAGCAAAAATTAAATAAAACACACATATTAAGGTGGGTAGTTAATCTCATTTAATACTACTAATCTTATTTAAAATTAAATTTGTTACCTAAATTATCCTTTATCTTATTTATTAAGCTTGTATTATTGGGAATAAAAGGAATCATTGAAAAATAAAATTTGTATTAAATGAAGGATATTTTGGGAATAACACTATTAAATTGGATAGAAGTAGTTGAAACTTGCTTATATATTGGATTAAAAAGTTTGAGACTTTTTTACTTATAATAGATACAGGAGGAAGTACAATACTAATCTTTTAACTCTGACAAAAAAAATTACCTTTTATCTTAAGTCCTAACCATTGATCCACTTTCAACTTTTACAAAGTATTCGGTAGGGGTGTAACGGATCGATTTGATTGGATTTTGACATTTTTTCTTACAAAACCCGAACCAATCAAGAACGGGTTGGTTCGGTTCGAACCCGAAAATTATTTAATTTCAAAATATATATAAATATTAAATATTAAAATATTAAAATATATATAAAAAATACATATATAAATATTAAACTATTGAAATATATATAAATATTAATATATAATAAATATTAAAATATATATGTAAATATTAAAATATAATAATTGATTCGGTTCGGTTCCAAAATCCTTGAACCCGAGAACCGAACCAATCACCATCGGGTTCGGTTCGGACCCGAACATCGAAAAAATCCAAACTAATTTAATTGGTTTGGTTTGGATTGTCAGATTCATCGGGTCATTGGTTCGGATCTTACATCCCTAGTATTGAGTAATGGTACTTGCTACATACTTGCATACTTCAAATAATATGTGGCTATCATTTACTATAAACATTAATCATATCAAACCCTCTCCCCCTTACAGATAACTCCCCTCATCCCACTAGTCACTAATGATATGAATTATCACCGTCAAAACTTGAAATTTGCCCATCACCCAGAATATGTTACTTTCAGCCTCGGAAACTATTTCTTGAAACGATAATATGTTCTCAACGTCACAAAACACTTGACAATTGAACAAGCTACCAAATAAACTTTGGAAAACAATTCTCGAACATTTTTATTAATGCCATATCCAAAACCAACGTAGTCAAATCCATGGATCCAATGCTTATCCAGTATTTTCTGGTCTACCAAGATAAGAATGGGGACATAGGAGAAATCTCAGAAACCAAACTATACCAAATTTAACATTTGGATCAATGACATCATGTTTAACAAAATCAAGGAAAGCCGAGTTATGTTCCAGATTGATTCAGTTCTTCACTTTTTTGGAGCTGTAATTTGATTTTGTCAGGCATCTCAAACATTTAGTTAAAGAAGCAGCTTCCCTCTATGTCCAAGAAGGCAAGAACCATCTTTAAATTTTTTGAAGATCCAGCACTATTTGGCTGCTTGCAAAATCATGTCAAGAATCAAAGAATCTCAATGGGTACAAGTTGACATCAAATACCTGAGATTAACTTCAAAACAATATCAACTGAAAGCATGCATTTTTCGATCTTGAAATTTAATAGACCCTTCATCACAAAAAAGAAAAATTAATACCTGTTCTATTCATGCTACCAACCAAAGCACATGCTTTGATTCTTATGAGGGTGGCAGAGACTCTAAATTTCCATGCTTTGCTTCTGCCATTTCAACTTCATTAGGTCTGTTATCTGAAGATTTCGCATCCTCCATTGCCATCCTTTTCAGTTTCTCCCGTTGTATGGCCCGCAGCTCATATCTGATTAGCAATGAAGGGAGGATCATATTTCGTCAAAGTATACATTAGACCTTTTCTTCCCCTCCTTCTGGTGATTGGTGTGCAGTGTGTTAAGTGTAAAAGCATTGTGATTGTGTGTGTGCAAAGTATGAGGAGAGGATCCGGATTTGGTGCAGTTGCAACAGTGACTGCACCAAATCTCAATCCTTCAAATTTTTTGCAACACATAAAAATATTAAATACAAACCACAATCCTTATTTTTCAGCCTTTGGATTTTGCCCACTGCGTGAATGCGGGATTATTCCCACTGCAGCAAATCCGGGTCCATGAGGAGAGGGGAAACAGAGAAACCAAAATTTGGAAAGCAGCTACTATCCACGTTAGCAAGCCCCCAATCACGCAGGTCTATGTTAGAACTTATAAGGAATAGGAATGTGTGTAGAGGACCAGAGCCAGTTTACAGTTACTAACTGTTTGTAACAGAATGACAGAAAGAATGGAGTATAAGTCGTGGATAGTATAAATTGTGGATATGAAGAGTGCGGAAGGTAGGGAAGTTTTAGAATCAGGGAGTATAGGGAGAGCGACAGGACTCTCAAAGGTCCTGGAAATGTGATTTACTGCAGAAATTGTGTAACTGCATGCTTGCTATTCGTGACATCACTCTGATAAGATTCAGAGGAGAATTCTAGCAATGAAATTCATCTTTTATCTCTGGTCACATCCAGTAATCCGCCAAAAAAAATTGGCAAGAATTTCACATGGAGAACTTCAGTTTTCATTTGTAATACTAAATATATTGTGATACAACAATTGGCAAGAACTTACAAAACTTACTCGAAAACATGGCTCCTGGCAAGCTTAAAGTATATTTTCCAAAATTGCTTTTCCTTTAAATGGCGGGGACAGAGTACAAATCTCAGTTGAGAAATTTCCTGGAATATAATCAAACAAGAATAACTTCAGATGCTAATGGTACTGCTGTTATTTTTCCATTCCCGCTATGCTATAAGATTATAAGTATCAACAGCTTTTAGAATAAAGTCAAATCACAAAGCCATTAAAAAGTAACATGCACATGCAATAGGCTTATACACACACCAGTGACACCACTAATCAAGAACCTACCGTTACAAGAAAGAGTTTAACCTTTGCCCAAAATCAATCTTACCTCCTACGTTACCCAATCTCTCTCCCCAATACCTAGAGACACCTGTCTCTTTTCTGTTCCCCTCCCTCTCAACTCTCAAGCGCATTCTCCCCTTGCTTCTCATATTGGGCCCAAGTTTCTTTTTTCTATGCACGTGAACAATGAGCCAATCAGTTTATATAACTCTATTAATATAAACAGAAATATATTGAAAACTACTCTGATCAAGCACGCAACTCGTGGCAATAATGATTCGAAACTTATTTATGCCTATGAAATACAGATAAAGATGTTCAAGAAAATTTACATCTGAGACAATGTTATGACTTCAGAATATCACTATAAGGCCAGTAAAGAAATCATACATGACTGAACAATTGTGAGGACATGGTGAATAAAACATCTAAGTTATCATTAATAACTCTTCTGCATAATATGGTTCAATTATATCATACCAAACATAGAGACAGCTAATTTCCTTTTTCTATTTTAAAAAAGGATTTCATTAGGAAGGAATGAGGTTAAAGAAAAGAGGGTAGCACATTAAGTTGCTATAGAAACCCCAATAACTCTGCAGTTATTCCTATATATCTAGCAATTGTTTACTTTCTTCTTATATCAGGTTTTAAATAAGCACAAGAAACCTAAAAGACGGGAAAAGGACAGAACAAATCAAACAAGACTAACAGGAATCACAAGTTCAGAACAGGTTCAGCTGTCTCTCTCTGTCTCTCTCTCTCTGTGGATGAATTTGGAAAAGAAATAATGAAATATTAATAAAATACAATAGCAACTTACTCAAATTCAGTAGCAGACTATTATTTGCATTAATAATTTGTTCAATTTTTATTGCACTTTTCTACAGTTCTTTTTTCAATATAAAAAAAATGTATCGTTCATATTAATAAACAAAAATACTCCCAGCCAGACTACCAGTAAGGTCCCATAGTTCTGTTAGTCAAGACTGTAATATTTATAAATAGTTTAACCCTTATTTTTTTGCCTAATCATTCAATATAATCATAATTGTAATACTAGATAATATCAGAATTCAGAGAGATGACTATCACAAAGTACAAATCTAAAAGCTTTCTTTTGAGTAATAAAAATCAGGCTTTATTAAGAGACAAAAGTAGTATAGGACAGGACAAAAGAATTGTGGATCCTCCAGAAGTAACAGAAAACAATGGGAAAAGGAAAATAAAATAAGTGAAAAATACACTACTTAGAATGAGCATCAGATAAAAAGAAACCCCGTTGAAGAAGACTTAGCAGCAACTTACAAAGAAGGAAGTAAACCTATCTTATCACAAACCGTATTTTATGGCCAAAGAACCTAACATTTTTCACTCAAATATATAACTGGGCTGTGCACTATCATGCTGAAAATATAACTTCAGTCCAAGGTCTCAGTGGTAAAATTGGGAATTAGAAAATATTCCTTTTCTAATCCATGCTCACTGCATTCACCAATCAAAACAGATTTGTAAGAAAGAAAAACAGTGGCATTTCTGGTTTACTGTTTTTTTTTTTTAAAAAAATATTGTCTTGTTTAAATAATTTCTACAGTATAAGAAAAAACAAGTCTCACAATAAAAAAGATGAATTGAACACAAACAATAATAGGAAAACACAAAACAAGCCTATCCGGTACAAGATTGCCTTATCTGCTGCCTCAACTTCCAGGGCATGTCAGGGGCAAATGATGTCCAAACTAAGAAATAAAATAAGCACTTAAGTCTAAAAGCCCATGGTGCAAATTGCTGCATGGCAGGTTTGGAAAATCTCATGATATTATGTTCTTATAAACACACTCTGAATCATTTAATTTTTCTTCCTAAACCTCATTCTTGTTGTATTCACATTTCACAGTTATCTATAATAAATTAAAAATAATTTTAGGCATGAATAACTTTATAACTCACAAGCAAACCTGATAAAATAACTTCTGACAAACGTAAAATTCTTTGTTTCTGAACGCGCCTTCCTTTATGTGCTTCTTTGTTAGCAAAATACATGAGGTTTTCAAATCTCTGGCAAGGTTATTAGAAACTTTTCTTGAATAAACATCCATTCCAAAGGTACAAGTGTCATCAGTTTGGTCTTCCAAAAAGACCAATTGGAGGACCAAAATGGGTGTTAACTCATTTTTCTTTTCCCCAGATAAAACTCTTATCACTGGAAAGTTAGCCAGTGCAATCATTGGCATGTGAGAGAAAAGTAAATCATCATTCTATCATTAACCCATTTGGTGAAAGAAGATACTCAGAGAACCTTACGATGCTATGATACTATTGAAGAGACTAGAGGTTGTGAAATGCTTGAGTGCATAAACCCACTCAGCTGATCTATATTTATATACACTTAGGGAGTAAATACAATGTAAAATTTACAAGAATATTAATGAAGGTCTAGTTCCTAAGTACATGCATGTGAATTCCTAGATTCATGAATATGTGACTAACTAGGTACATTAATAACTATGTTTTATTGGAACAACTACCCATACAATGTGTGTAATTCCAACACTCCCCCTCAAGCTGGAGCATATAAATCAAAAGCTCCAAGCTTGGAACAAATATTCTGAATTCTTGGTCCCCTTAGAGATTTTGTAAAGATGTCTACTAGTTGATCATAAGAACTAACAGATTCAGTGATAAATTCCTTAGAAAGGACTTTCTCCCGGACAAAATGACAATCAATCTCGATATGTTTAGTTCTCTCATGGAATACTGGATTGGAAGCTATATGTAGGGCTGCCTGATTATCACAAAATAGCTTCATTTGTTGAGTATCTCCAAACTTCAATTCTTGAAGAAGTTGTTTAATCCAAATGAGCTCACACGTGGCTACAGCCATAGCACTATATTCAGCCTCTGCACTAGACCTTGCAACAACATTTTGCTTCTTACTCTTCCACGAGACAAGATTTCCTCCAATAGACACACAATATCCTAAAGTGGAACGCCTATCAATGGGTGATCCTGCCCAATCTGCATCGCAAAATCCAACTACTTGAGTGCTTCCTTTGTCTTCATAAAGTAATCCTTGTCCTGGGGTCCTTTTAATGTATCTCAGAATTCGAATTACTACATCCCAATGATCATTATGAGGAGATTGCATGAATTGACTCACCACTCCAACTGCAAAGGAAATACCTGGCCTTGTAATAGTGAGGTAGATAAGCTTCCCAACCAATCTCCGATATCTTTCAGGATCAGAATAAGGCTCCCCTGATTTGGTAGCAATTTTGATTTGGATCCATGAGGCTATCAACTGGTCTACAATCTGACATACCAGTTTCTTTAAGTATGTCTAACGCATACTTCCTTTGTGAGATAATAATCCCATCTTTTGACTGAGCAACTTCAATTCCAAGAAAATATTTAAGCTTTCCCAAATCCTTAGTTTGAAAATGACTAAATAGATATTCCTTCAGTTGGGCAATTTTTTCTTGGTCATTTCCTGTGATGACTATATCATCTACATAGACCACCAAGTAAACACATCTACTCGGAGAGGTATGATAATAAAAAACTGAATGGTCTGCTTCACTTCGTTTCATCCCAAAAGCTTGAACAACGGAGCTGAATTTTCCGAACCAAGCTCGTGGGGATTGTTTGAGTCCATAAAGAGACCATCGCAGTTTGCAAACCAAGCTAGACTCCCCCTGAGCAACAAATCCTGGTGGTTGCTCCATATAAATCTCCTCTTCTAATTCTCCATGTATGAATGCATTTTTAATATCCAATTGATACAGTGGCCAATGACGGATGGCTGCTATGCCAATAAAGAGTCGAACAGAAGTAATTTTAGCCACAGGAGAGAAAGTATCTCCATAATCTAGGCCATAAATCTGGGTATAACCTTTGGCAACCAATTGAGCTTTGAGGCAATCAATCTTTCCATCGGCCCCAACTTTTATAGCATATACCCATCGACAGCCAACAGGTTTCTTGCCCGGAGAAAGAGGAACCAGCTCCCAAGTACCATTATGCTCCAAAGCCTGCATTTCATCAATCATGGCTTGTCGCCATCCTGGATGATCAAGTGCTTCACAAAGATTTTTAGGAAGAGAAACAGAAGATAAAGAGGAAACAAAAGCATGGTACGAAGGAGAGAGACGATGATAACTTAAGAAGTTATAAATAGGATAAGGATTACGTGTAGACCGAGTACCTTTCCTAAGAGCAATGGGCAAGTCAAGATTCTCTTCGGGTAGGTCCGCGGTCGGGTTGTCCGCTGGAGTAGGACATGATTCAACTGGTCTTTCATTACCTTCAAGTTCTGCATTAGGAATTCGAGGACGATGCCGATATAAGATAGGTGATCTTTGAGTCTACTCAGGTGGAGGATTGTCAGGAATATCTATGGTAGAATCTACAGTTGACTCTGATTCCTGCAAAGAAGGTGATGGACCAAGATAGGGAATAGGAAAGACTTCTTGAAGAGTATTGGACTCAACATTGGAGGGAGCAAAGTATGGCTTTTCTTTGAAAAATGTTACATCTGCAGAGATATAATAACGATTGTGAACAGGAGAGTAACATCGGTAACCTTTCTGTAATCCGGAATATCCAAGGAAGACAATTTGATGGCTCGAGCAGCAAGCTTATCAAGACCTAGAGACAAGTTATGAACAAAACAGGTGCAACCAAATATACGTGGATCAACACGAAACAACGGTTCTTTATGAAACAAAATGGAATGTGGTATTTTATTCTCAATAGAGGAAGAAGGCATCCGATTTATCAAAAATCAGGCTATTAAAACAGCATCACCCCAGTGTCGGACACATTGGCATGAAGTAATAATGTCCGAGCAGTCTCAACAAGATGCCTATTCTTTCTTTCGGCAATGCCATTCTGTTGAGGAGTATGAGGACAAGAGGACTGATGGAGAATGCCCTGCGCTGACAAAAAAGAAGAAATAGCAGAAGAAAAGTATTATTTTGCATTATCACTTCTAAGGATCTTAATTGTCTTACCAAACTGAGTTTTAATTTCATTAACAAAAGAAGTGAGAATGGACAAAATTTCAGACCGTTCTTTCATTAAGAAAACCCAAGTACATCGAGAAAATTCATCAATAAAAGTAACAAAATATCTATAACCCATAGAAGAAACACGACTAGGACCCATATATCAGAGTGAATAACTGAAAAAGGGGAATCAACACGACTTTCAACATGCCTAACAAAAGAAGAACGGACATGCTTTCCTAGTTGACATGACTCACGTAATAGGTTCTTTATTTTTTCAAGACTCGGAACCATTATTTTTATTTAGATAAATGTGGGTGTCCCAAACGTTCATGAAGGAGCTTTGGTGATGTGGCAGCACTGCAAACCCAAGAAAGGCTAGGCTTGAGGTAGTAAAGACCATGAGATTCATGTCCTATGCCAATCGTTCGACCCGTACCATGTTCCTGTATGACAAAGGAGTTAGCATCAAATGTTACTGAACAATTATGAGAACGAGTAAGTTGACTAAGAGATACTAAGAGATATTAAATTGAAAGGACAATCAGGTATGAGCAAAACAGAGTTTAAAGACAAAGAAGAAGTGGGTGATACTTTGCCGGTTCCTGTTGCTGCAACTCTAGAACCATCAGCTAAAGTAATAAAATGAGGAATTTTAGGAGGAGAGATGTATGAAAATAAAGAACTATTACCAACAATGTGATCAGAAGCACCTGAATCAGTTATCCATGGACTTTGATTGTTACAAGATTGGGAAATGCAAGCAGTAGAGTTATGACCACTTATAGCAGATGATGTTTGAGATTCCTTGGCAGCTTTTAGCTGGAGGTACTCTTGATAGTCAGCTTCCGAAAACTTTATCTCAAATGTTTCAGACTTTGAAATATTCACAGATTTTCCGGGGAATCCGTGAATAGAGTAGCAAGTGTCTTGTGTGTGGCCCACTCTCTTGCAGTAAGAACATTGAGGGCGACCTCCTCTTCCACCTCGTCCTCCTCGGTTTCCACGACCACCTCGTCCCCCTCGATTAGAAACCATGGCAGAAGTTTCAATACTGTCAAATGAATTTCCTCCTGTTTTTGGTGAGGGGACTCGAAGGAGCCGGGTAATTAGATTCTCTAGAGAAGGAACTTCTTGGCCAGTTAAGACTTGGTCACGAATGTGATCAAATCTGGATGCATCCCACGTAGTACCAACACCATATATAGATTATCAAGTTTCGTCTTCACGTCTTCAAGTTTATCGGCTTCCAATGATAATTTTAACTCCTCCACCGCAGATTGGGCTTTCGAAACATAGGCAACCATGTCATGATCAGTTTGTTTAACAGTGGCCAATTTTTGAGTAGCATCATACAATTGTTGAATGTCATTAGCAAAAACAGTTTGTGCCTTTTTCCAGAAAGAATGACAAGTTTTGAAGGCTCTGAAATTTGTCAATATAGTTGGCTCAACAGATTGCCACAAGAGAGCACAAAGCTGATAACAAGTTTCTTCCACTGCTCGCGTTTGTCTTCAGAAATCTTTTCCGAGGATTGCTCCAGATGTTCATGATAACCTTGGCCAAGAAACCAAAGTTCAACAGAGGCTGACCATGCTAAATAATTCTTACCATTCAATTTTTTCGAAGTGATTGTTGGCGTTCCAGAGATAGAGAAGGCAGGACCATCAGTTTTCTGAGCTTGAAGCCATTTCAGCACCTGAGAAAATGGAGGGACCAGCAAACAGGGAGAGAACAAGAACAGAGCACCAAAGTGAGGAGACCCACTTGTCAAAGAGTTGGATAATCGAAGAACTGATCACCTAGGCAGAAAGAGGAGAGGCCGGCGATCAAATCTGGGCGAGCGCGCGGTGGTTATGATGGCCGGAAGGTGGCGCATGGGTGACACGCACCGGCAAGGTCAAGTGCACGTGGAGGCGCGTGGATGGGGTTCTGGAGACGCGACTTCGGTGGCTGGCCGAACGGCGGTTGCTGAGTGGTTTTCCGACGGCGGTGGATAGTGGGCAGGTCAGTGCAAGGGACTTTTGGATGTTGAGGTTACTGTTTGGATAAAAAGACAAAAGACCAGTACGTTGAGGGACTTTAGGTTCTGCTGACCAGATGCAGAAACTTTTTAAAGAACAAAGTGGCTCTAGATACCATATTGAAGAGACTAGAGGTTGTGAAATGCTTGAGTGCATAAACCCACTCAGCTGATCTATATTTATATACACTTAGGGAGTAAATACAATGTGAAATTTACAAGAATATTAATGAAGGTCTAGTTCCTAAGTACATGCATGTGAATTCCTAGATTCATGAATATGTGACTAACTAGGTACATTAATAACTATGTTTTATTGGAACAACTTCCCATACAATGTGTGTAATTCCAACAGATACATTTAAAGCCAACTTAGACAATTTACAAGCAGTACAGAGAAAGTCCATACTTATTTGTACTTGGACTTAAAGCTAGTCAACAGAGTGGAACACTGCACAATGCAAGCAGACTAGCAGAACATACATGATTTGATGGATTAAATTAACCATACTGTGTCAACCACATTGTAAAACCCGGGACTTGGAGGAAGGTAAACTTGTAATTAGGATACGTTTGAAAGAGCTTATAAGAACATCTTATGTAAATAAACTTATGGAAATAGTTTATGATCTTCCTATAAGCTCTTTCTAGCTTATTTCATTAAGCTTGTCAGAGAAGCTTATGAAAATAATTTGTTTTTAGCTTATTTGAAAAAAGCTTATAAAGCTTATTGAATAAGCGCTTAATTAAGTTGTTTATCCAAATGCACCCTAAGTCCTCTATTTCTACGTATAATAAGACATATTATTTAATACTTCAACATCACAAGCAAGAACAATGGGAAGAAACCTTGACTCTTGAGAGAATGAGGATTGCATGTCTCTCCTGCCACTGAGAGAGATCCTTTTGGACATTGCTTGAAGTTGATTGAGTTTCTTCATCATAAGTGGCTTCATCTTCATCTGTACAACAAACTATAAAGACAATCAATAGATCAAATAGATAAACAAGATAAAAAAATTTAACACTGCATCAATTATTTGGCTTCTTTACTATGAATACTAAGATAGTGTTTGCTAGATGTGCAAGAATAGGATTGAACAAAACATATATGTTTGGTGTGTTTTATAAAATAAACAGAAAAGGACAAGAGATTAAAAATGAAAAATTTTAATTCCACCAAAAGGGATGGAACCACAGAAAACAAAACACGAGCCAAAATCTACCTAGGCCACAGCTTTTCAGCTTGTTTCCCTTGAAACAAACTCACCAGCTTAAATATTTTTAACAGCTCCAAAAGTTTTCTTTTCATTGCAACAACTCCAAGCAACCCTTGATTAGTTAACATGGAAATTAAAGAAAATTATATAATCTAGGGTTCTGGGAAAACACAGAAAACAAAAATTATGAAAATTGATAACATTGTTCCAATCAATGGATGTGCCATGTTTTTCTGGAAATCGAAATATGGGACCGATAAAACCCATTATTGTTTTCCTTTCTATTTTCTTCAATTTGAAGTGGAAAAAAATAGGGCCAAATATTCAGAAAAAATAAAGGGCGAACCTTGAAGCGGGAAATTCTTAAAGGTGTCAATGGTGAAGGACTTTACGTGGTTTATTAGTTCTTCAGTGATCCCATATAGGCGAACTTCTTCTTCATCATCTTCTTCTTCTCTTCCTTTTTTGGAGTTCGATTGTGGTTGGGGATTTGGGCTTTCGCTATTTCTTAAACTCCTCGAAAGGTTTCGTCTAAGCCACTCCATGATTCGCCTGATTTTCTTCTACAGTGGGCACTACTACTACTACAAAGAGAGTAAGAAAATGGCAGGAGAGATACTACATACGTACCAGGAAGAAGTTGCCAATTCTTTCTTTTTGATACAAAAAATAAAAAATAAAAAATCATTTTTTTATTCTTTATTTTTAGGCTTAATGGTTATTCTTTTGGTGATGTTTGTGCTATTTTGATCCTCTAGTCCTAATTGTACCAATTGGATTCCTCAAGTTTCCCATATATTACAATCAGGTCATTTCTTCCATTTTTTAATGGTTGATCGTGACACAGCATTGGACTCCTTCTTAACTCACTTTAAAAAAAATAAAAAAAATGCAAAATCGTTAGCTCCACCATTAGAGGTGATTTTTAAGATATGGATCCAACACTCCCCTCATTTCCATAGCTCCGTTCACCATCAAAATCCCCCACCTTCCTTAACCATGCGACGAACTGCCACCACCCACAGAGAATCTCGTCGGAAAACGACAGCTCCCAACCATCATCCCCGCTCAAAAAATAAACAAAAAACACAAAAAGATAGCTCGGCTTCCACCTCAAACCATCATCCCTGTCAACCGTGAAACACCACCACCAAAACAGAGCAAGCTTCGCTTTGCTTTCTCCTCTCCTAAGCACCCTCTGCCTCCATTGTAAGCCCTCTGTAAAAAAACAACAGTAGTGGTAGCAATCAAGAAAAAAAAGAAGGAATGGAGAAAGAGAGAATAGTAGAATAGTGGAAGGAAATCATCCGCTAGCGGGGCTGTCGTCGGCCATCGCGACACCACCCTAGCCACTGCCATGTCGTGACACCATCTGTCGTTCCGCAAAGAGATACACCATCTGTCGCGACACCATTACGCATAGGCAGAGCTTAGAATAAGGAGCTTCCCTTAGTTGTGGTTCACTGATCGAAAGGGTGTGGGTAGGGGATGGGAGAGGGCAGAAGGGAAGACGATGGGGAAGAAGGGGTTAAGGATTAATTAGGCGTTAGGGTTTTGGGTTGTTTTGATATGGGGATTAAGTTTTTTTTTAAAATTTAACTTGCCACATGTACGGTCCACTGGGTGCCAACATGTTTTAAAATGCCACATAGGCAGTCCACTAAGTGCCAGGTCATTTTTACGTTGCCACATCAGCAAAGCCCATTAGCAATTGGACGGCAGATGGACGGAAGGACCTGATTGTAACATATAGGAAACTTGAGGGATCCAATTAGTGCAATTAAGACTTAGGGGACTAAAATTGCACAAATGTTGTACCCGGGGGGACCAAGAGTGCAATTAACCCTATTTTTTATAAGCAATATGAAGTTATGAGTCATGATTAATTTCATATATACTTTGTCAGTAACGATGCATTAGGGTGGACTTACCACCATTTTTTTACCATCAGATATAATAATAAAAAATTTATTGATCCAGATTTGTTGGTCCAAAAAACCAAAATTAAAATGAACCTTTTACCCTTTACCCTTGCTACCCCACCCCGTCGTCAACCCTTCCTCCTTTCAGCCCAGATCTGTTGGTTCGAATATAGTTTAGAAATGGGTTCTGTTTCAAAACTCGGGGAATGAAGCTCTTTTTCCCAAACGCGATGAACTGGATCGGATGTGGCAGCGTGAAGCTTCATAATCAACTCGCGACGGAGATCAGATCCACCGTGAGATTAACCGGCAGAGAGGTATCCATGGTGACGATGGAAAAGATGTCGCTGATGAAGTCAGTGTTGTACGATGCTTTCCGAATTGACCCTATGGTGTCGTTGCAATTTGGAAAAGCGAAGAGGGACATGGTGATAGAGTCACGACCATGCTTTTGAAGTGAAGGAAGGTGAGATGTTATTTGGGAACCAACCTTTTGCGACCAAGGATCCTAGGATTTTCTAGAGAGCTGAGGAGTCTGTTGGAGACAAGTGAGGAGTGGGGAGCAGAAACCTTTGACGGCCAATTGTCACTCTCTAGCTTCTGGGATGGTGAGCTCCGCCTCTGGGACCTCGCCGCCGGCACCTCCACCATCGTTTGTCGACCGTTTGTTGGCGAGCTGCGTGTCGGCTGTTGGGGCATACTGGAGGGGTGGAAAGGAAGGTATATAGTTGGTGGGGTGGAATAAGGATAAAAATGCCATTTCACATTACTATTTGGTGGTATATGGGTGAGGCGCGCGCCTATTTAGGTACCTCATCCTAGAATCTACCATACATTAGATGACATTTTTTTTTAGAGGAAAGGCCCAATTCAATCTCTAAAATAATTACAGAGATTTTTAGTTCTTGAAAAAGATAAATTAACCATATGGTCTTTTTTTTTTTTTAACCAATGGTCCTTTAAATTTATGAATGCGGGACATGTTAGTCCTCTTAGATCAATTCTAATATCCGTTTACTTGTCTACGTGTCTCGTTAACCATCATGCCTAGCCCGCCAGTGGTCTTGCATGACCTATGACGAATTTTCATTGTAAAAACAAAGAAAAAGTGAAAAACCGTGCACAAATTTAAAACCCTGATACCTAAAAATTGAACATGTTTGTTTAATTTTTCATTCATTTTGCATGATGAAAATTCATCATAGGCCATGCAGGTCTGCTAATAGGCCAGACATGATGATTAACGAGACACGTAGGCAAGTAAAGAGATGTTGGAACTGATCTGAGGGATTAACGTGTCTCGCGTTTATAACTTTGAGAAACCAAATCGTTAATCTATTTTTTAGAAAGCAATGTCATGAATCAAAAGACAACAAGATGATCATCAGCAAACTCCAACAAATTATGCATCAGAAACCTTTGGACAGAAATAAAGAATCAAGATTCTGAGCATCACATACCTATAGCTCTAGCACAGTTTCATATCAAACACTCACATCATAAGAAGTTGATGCTCATGTCAAAAAGCAACTCTAGACCCTCAAAAAGTTGCATCAGAAGCTTATTCAGAAACTTCATCCGAAAGAATCCAACATGCGGATAGAAGGAAGATCAACATAGTCCTCACATAGATTCATACAGCATGTACACATCATAAGAAGCTGGTATGAAAAGAGCAAGCAAGCTACCAACCAACAGAAAGGCCAGCCAACTTAAACTGCTGCAAAATGGAGTTGTAAGTACAAGAGGCCACGTCAGGGCTGCAGAGAAGTTTGAATTTCTTTCCCAACTGTTAGCAAAGGTCATAAACAACTATTTGTGAGCAGAATCATCTCTATAAACATGGCTACTGCGGAATAATAATGTGACCAACATTAGAAAGAAAAAATTCAAAAAGGTCGAGTGAGCCAAGGCAGTTGAGTCAAGCTACTGAGTGACATTTCCTTCTCCCCATTCCAGAACAAGTTAGTCCCTGAGTTCATAGGAAAAGGAATCTGTAAAGAAAGCCAGTTTTGGAATGGGTCATTCATTCATTGAGTGTGAGAAAGTTGTGAGATACCCAAACAAAAAAGCTTGAACTCATGTGTTTCTCCCATAAGGACTTCGGTGTTGTCTCCTTCAACATATTTTACTTGGTTTTGGAAGCAATAGCAAACCGAATCATGCTCACAGCCTTTCTTTGGATCTTAGTTCAATCACTTGTACTTAAGGTAGTCGGCTTCTCTTCCTCTAACGCCTGATCAAGACCTTGCCTCACTAAGTGGTCTTGAGTGGTACTCTGCCAAATTGTAAAATTTATTTTTCCATCAAATAACGGGATCTTAAACTTAAGTGTGCTCCTCGCCATAACTCCGATACCATTGTTGGTAAAAATTACACATGCCGATGATTGAAGATGGGAACACACACAAAACACACCATAAAGAAAGTAATAGAACACACACGAATTTTGCGCTGTATGAAACTTATTGCCTACGTCCACGAAAACATTCTAACAAAACATTCATTATTTCAAACAAGAATACAGATTTTGTAGAAATTTGAAAACCGACGTCAAGTTGTGTATCACCCTATAAACCCGAGTACCTCACTCAAGAGTAACAAGGAATGATAAACACTTACTCACAAGAGACACTCTCGTGATCGCTCACACATGCTCAATTCTTTTGGACTAGGATATTTCAACTCTTTACAATACCCCCTATATATATTGGAGGGAAAGTTGCTTCTTCCTAGAATGAATGGTGAATATTAATTGTTTCTCTCCTTTCAAAAGTCATTGAAAATTATCACTCATTCTTTCAAGAATGAACATAAATATCCTCAAGAGTCAAACATTGAATTCCGCTAACATAATAATTTACTATGAATTGGAATCATTTACTTGAATTAATGTTTAAAAATTTGAATTATTTATCCCATCAAATATTGACCCACACAATAGTTTTTTTTTATTCAAGCCGGCACATCGGGCTCGACCATTTTTAATCTCGAGGGATATGACATACAAGAACAGTCAAAAAGTAGTTCATATGCTCGCTTGTACAGAAAGGAAGCAATAAGATGGAGCTTATCCCTAGGGCCTATCGTTGTTTCTCCCCTAGAATAGCTTTCAATATGGGTGGATTTTTTTTTTTTTTTAATGATAAGCAAAGATTGTATTAAAATAGGTATTAGGGGTACCAAACCCATATACATTGTAACACAAAGGCTGATAACAAAACACAACCAAAGTATTAATTTGTATACCCAAAAAGAATTTACAAGTAATGCCCAATAGTCCAATGGTGTATATCAGAAAACTAAGAAATCACAAACTACTTGATAACCCCTGCTTCCACATCCTTTCAAAGTGTTAATTTGTATACCCAAAATGAATTTACAAGTAATGCCTAGTAGTCCAGTGGTGTACATCAGAAAATTAAGAAATCACAAACTAATATGGGTGGATTCTATAGTGAGGTACCCCAATAGGTGCCTCATCGATGAACCAGTGTTCTGTGTCGTCGGATATATCATTTAAATAATAAACGTTTTAGATTTGTTGGTTCAAATTTTTGTTTTTTGTTTTTATTGTAGTAAAAAAGAAAGAAAATTACCTTTTTGCCCTTGAAAGCCTTCTCCACCCCTTTTCCCCTTCCCTAGAGCTGTCAAAATGAGCCCGGCCTAATGGGTTAGCCCGAATAGCCGACATTAAGCATGGGCTGGGTTGATACAATGCATGCCTAAATTTATTTTGGGCCAACCATCCCGACCCGAAAATTCATTGGCCTAACGTGGGATGGCCCGTGATGGGCTGGCCTGGCCCACTGGCTCGAACTTTGAAAATAAAATGAACTGAATCATTACTTTTTTATACTGCACATTCTCACTATTTTGAAAAATAATATATTATTGTTTATAGGATAATAATTCAACCTCCAGGTGTTTTGAATAATATATTTTTACAAGTTAAATTTGTCAAAAAAAACTTAAGTAGTTAACGTTTTAAAAAAGATATTGTCTTACTCTCTAAAAGAATAAAAGATGTTGTACCATCCAACATACACTTCTCGGGGAGTTTTATCTTGATACTAAACAAATAATAAAACCTCCCACCCAGGCCTCTTGGATGAAAATGCGTAACTTAACACGCAGCATACACTTTTCTATATGTATTGCTTGCTCCATTGCTCGCCGTTAATTTCGTAACTTAACACATTAATATTTGTAGTAATATATAAAATATGTGTTTTAAGTTTATCTCTCATATTAAAAAATAGAAAATAATTTTTTTTAACAAAATTAATTTTAAATTTATAATTTACTATATTTTATAATGTTATTAATTTTAAAAATATATAATTTTTTATCTATGTTGAAACGTATTGGCCGATAGGCCAACCCATTTGACCCGCAGCCCGCATAGAGCTGGACTGGGATAGTAAATTAGCAGCCCATACTTAAATTGGCCCAACCCAATCCGGCCCGAAAATATGGTGGCCCGCTATGGGCTGTCCCAAATTGACAACTCTACCCTTCCCCTACCCCTCCTCTGTCGTCACCCCTCTTCCCCTTCCATTCATCCGTCGTCCCATCCCTATATGGAACGGAGTCGTCGTCCCCATTCCCATATGAAATAGATTCGAGATCTGTGGTCCAAAGAGCATGAAAGAGCATTAGAGAAAAGACAAAATCTGCTTTCACATTCAACCCACCAATGACGATGACGCCCCATCACTCCAAAAGATGACACCATCTCTGCCCCGCCAGGCTTGTAAGCCCTTCCGGTGAGGCCTAATTTCGGGCAAGTTTGGAGCTTCATTGCTATGCCGTAATGATGAACCACAATCGACCAAACCGCTCAACCTGCATCGTCGTCTCCACCGTACGTGTTTTTTGTCCACACCCCGCATTACAGCTCCACCATGAACCGTTCCAGTCCTAATTGCCCCATGCAAATCCTCATCTGTTGCACACAACCCTGTTCAATTCCCATCAATTAGCCTTCTCTCTTTTTGGATTGTGTTTCATCTAGAGGAGGGAATTGGGAGATTATACTATTTATGATGATAATGTTAAGTTGCTGCAGGTTGAGTCTAGAAGCGGTTTTCAGAACCTGGTGGTGGTGGTGGTGGTCGATGGGGTGGTAGTGAAGGATGGAAAGAATGTACTAACGATAAGGGTAGAAATGAGTTTTTTACATAGCTATTTGGTGGTACATGGGTAAGACACCTATTTAGGTACCTCACCTTAGAATCCACCTTCAATATGTTGCTATTGATTCTTTTGCATAACCTTTTGCTTTAAATATGTACTAGTGTAGTCTCGCACGGGCATCTATTAGATTATTATTTTCCTAATATTTATAACTAATTTCAACATAACAATCATTGTAATAAATTTTAAAATATAAACTAATACTATAATGTACAACAAATTGATGTACTACATTAAATTAAATAGTTAATGAATAACAGGCTACATGGCAAATTTTGTATGATAAAAATTTTAGTAGGTTTTATGAAAACTTGACTTCTCATTACGAGTATGAGTTCATGATATGCAATTTGTTAATCTTTTAAGTTCATGCGAAGAATATAATTTCGTTAATATTTAATATGACAAAACCAAGTTGGGTCTCCGACTTTAAAGGCTTTATTCAAAATGATAATTAGAAGTGTTTAGTGGGTCTCTACTCCTATATTTATTATTAATAGCATGCTTGTTTTTTAACTACATGATGATTGAATTTGACATTGAAGAGCGAGAGAAGAGCAGTGCATGAGCAAAGGAATGATCTCTAAGAATGACAATGGCAGGACTCAATGTTTGTTTCCCTCGTTATTTATCTTTCAGGCAATGCATATACTACGAATTGGAATGGGAACGTAACTTGCATATTTCTTGGTTTTGTTTCAGAATGTGCAGTACCCTGAGTATATGCTAATAATGGATCCGACCTCCTGGACGATGAAACACAATATGTCATAATTAGTATCTGGTTTTTTTACCCCATTGAAGTTTTTAATAGTAACACTATCGTGATTTCATAAATGAACAACTAACTAAAATGTATGCATAGTGTTCCTGCCGAGATCCGAGTAGCCGGAATCTGGCCGTAAACTTTAGACCAAGGGTGAACGTTGGGGTTGTTTTAGACCGTGGCTTGACAGAATGTTTATGTTCCGGTCCTACGTATCCCGGTGGGAATCAAAGCCAAACATAGTTCTGTGTTCAACCCTTGATCACGTGGTGCATCAATCTCTTAATCATGTATCTGATGTACTCCGGTGGGCAAGGACCTATGAACAGTCTCTTGATCACAACCGGGACTTCTAATACGCTTAAGAGAGAACACCAAGCTCTAATGAAAGTTAAAGTGTCTATTCTCTTAGACTCTTCCTCCTTTTATAGAGGAGGAAAGGAGTAAACCGATCCTATTTTGTAGGATCTGGTTTATCTCTTATCACTTATCACTTATCTTTTTAACTCAACTCTCATCCCTTTCACTGATAAGAGTTATCTCTTATCTAAGATAAGGTTGTTAGCTGAGTTTTAGATAAGTGTATCGTGAAAGTAGTTAAGCTTCCGAGCTCGGCGGCCGAGCTTACAATCTCGGCCAGTACACAAGCCCCCCAAGCTTCGAGCTCAAAAAAGCGAAAAAGTTTTCATGACAGAAGCCGAGCTTGTCTTTTGAAAATATTTCTGAATTCATGGCTTAGGTTTTCGTTTTCCTTTTTACCATGCTTCTATGGTGACCAATATTGTACCTCGGCCAACTTATGAGCTCGGTGGCCTCAGTTGGCCGAGCTTAACATATTGCTACCAGTTCGCAACTATCTCGGTTTGACGGGTTTGCTGGCCGAGTTTTATACCTCGGCTCATGCACCACCTCGGCTATAATATAAGCCCCACAAGCTTTAAGCTTCATAAAGCGTGAAAGCTTTATTGAAGGAGCCAAGCTGAACCGAGATAGGAACGGTCATGTCAATCTTTTCTTGTGACGTCAGTTTCTCACTAACCGAGATGAAAAGATACGTTATGCTACTCTCAAGACCAGTTTTGCTTGTGACACGTGGCTTTTGGTCCAACTTCCGAGGTCTATTCTGCCATTGCGCATTTAAAGCCTTCTTAAGTGGCATCGTGCATTCCGATGTCCTTGCCACGTGCTACTCCATGATAGGTGTGCCGAACTTACGCCGGTTTGAAGAGACGTTTCCCTTCTCCCATACGGTGTCATTATTAGTCCCAACAGTAACGTTTTAATTTTTAAAACGTTTATAAATTGTGGAGTTTCCGGAGGCAAATGTTCGTTTGCCCTCATACTCTCACATTTTACCCTTGAAGTTTCTGTGTCACTCTCTGAATCCTTCTGCAATTTCATTTCTTCTCCAGGTACGCCCCTGCTTCCAACACTGCCCCTTTGTTTCTTTCAATTTATACGTTCTGTGTACCATGGAGCCTTCGTTTGAGGTTTCTCAAAGTGTTTCATCGGAGGTTCAAATCGTGGAATCTGGGATTAACCCTATTGGGGGTTCTCCTTCTCCTTCTCCCCCTCCTTCGCACGGTGATGAGGGTAACCCAGATGAAGCATCATCTTCCTCATCTGGGGAAAGTAGCTCTACTGCCCCTCAGGCCACCGTGCCGCCGGCGTGCTTCAAGGGTTCCGAAGGAACCCATCCCAGACATCACCATCCCTGGGTATTCTTGGGTCAGGCCTGAGGTTGGAGCTTTCTTTTCTAACTTCAGGAGTTACGGTTCTCTTCGTTCTGTGAAGAGCAAAGTGTCCCCTAGTCCCCACATTGTTCGTTGTCTCCCATGCTCAGATAATGAACATGTTTTTTTGAAACCTTTTCCCATTGAAACACACTTTACCTATGTGTATAAAACCCTCTTCGAACAAATTGGCATCTCTTTTCCCTTCACCCAGTTTGAATGTGATGTGCTACGGGTTATGAACGTTGCCCCTACTCAGCTTCATCCCAACAGCTGGGCCTTCATGAGAGCTTTCCAGATTTTGTGTAGGCAAGTCGAAATGGAGGCCACCGCACCGAAGTTCTTATACTTCTATAAGGTTCGGTTTGAGGATCGAATCGGATGGATCTCCCTCAGCGGACTTGAGAGAAAAGGCATTATTGGCCTTTACAAAAGCTCTTACAAGTTTTTTAAGTCAGATTTCTTCAAAATCCGACCTACTGATGGGAATGAATCTGCCTTTTTTGATACTGATGGGAAACCCAGATTTCCCTTTTATTGGCAACCACACCCATCAAAATTTCGTGGGTTTGATATCGGTTGTATGACTGATCAAGAACTAGCCGACGTTGAAGCTCTCAAGCTTTACCCTCGGCCACTGCCTTGTGGGAAACTTTTAAAACTGCCGACCTCTTCCACTCGGCGCGCCGACTTTGATTGTAAGTAGCCCTTCTGTATTTGCCAAGCTTTTATCACATACTTCTTACAATCTGACTGATTTCTTTCTTGCAGTGATAATGGGAAAGTTTAATTACAAGGCACTGATCAAGAAGTCGGCTCACCTAGCCGGTGGATCGGCCCCTGCTGCCGACGTGAAGGGGAGGAAGAAGAAAGCTGCTGAGGCTTCAGATCCCAGCCCACGCCTTCTCAAACGGGGTCGGCCAGATGGCCTGACCGAGATTCGAAGAAGTACCTCTCCCTTCCTGGTTGCCGAAGAGGAGCCTGTTGTTGAGAGGAGAATCGGCAAAGGTCCAATAGTAGTCGATTCTACCTTGAACACCAAGTGGTTTAATGGCAACTGTAACCCGGGTTATGGCTCTCTTTGGAGTAACGATTGTAACTTCGGTCCACTCATTGATGGCCAAGTACTGAAACCTGCCGATGCTCGGCTTCTGCTGGAGCAAGGGCCTGATGAGAGTATGGAGGCCGCTGCTGCTTACGCATTGCGTATTGCCTCCATTACCCGCTTCTGGAGTCGGCAACTCTCCGAGAACACCAAGAAAATGGAAGTTATGAGGGCCGATGCTGCCCGTGCTCTGCGAGTTCGCGACGAACTATCTCAGGCTATTTCCAAGTGTGAAGAACAAGGCCGAGTCATCGGGCAGCTGAAGGCCCGGCAAGCCGAGCTTGAAAGAGTTCAAGGTGTTCTTCAGTCCGAGTTGGACAAGGAGAAGTCAGAAAGAGCCAACCTTCAAAAAACCGCGGAAGACTCCCGGGTTGCCTTGACGCAGGCTCAAGAGTCTTTGGAGGCTGAAAAGGAGGCTAACTGCAAGCTCCAAGCCGACCTAGACGAGGCTCTAGACAGCATTATGCGGGAGCATGTTAAGGGGTTTTCTCGTGCTGTGAAGCAGCTTGAGCGCTTCAACCCCGATGCTGACTTCTCCCAAGCTGATGTGGACAAGGACTTCAACAAAGACGGAGTCTTGGTTCCATTGTCCGAGCTTGAGGATGAAGAAGAAGAAGAGCAAGAAGGAGCCGAGGAGCAAGTTGCCGAGGAGGGAGGCTTGAACGAAGGTGGTAGCAGGGTTACGCCTGATCCAACCTTGGGTGCTTCTTCACCTAATGACAACGCCTCCACGTCGGCTGCTACTGAAACAGTTGCTCCTGGGGATGCCCATGAGTAACTTGGAAAAATTTTGATGTAATTTGCTTTTTTGGGCCGCCCCCCCCCCCCCCCCCCCTTTGTACTGGGCTTTTGTCCTCTAATTATTAATGAAATACTACCTTCATGTCGTACTTGCTTTTTCGCTTACTTTAAAAATTTCCAAGTTTTTCCCTTTGATAACTTGGAATATTTTTTCTAAGTTTTTCTTAGCTCGGATAGTCTTAGCTCTTTACTGCGTTTCAAAGTTCTTTACCGGGCGAAGCTCGATTTTTCCAACTTTGCTTAGCGTTGCGTGTGGCCTTGGGCTTATAAGCTCGGCCTTTAAATTTTTGCTTGCTTTTTTAGGCTCGGCATTTCGACCTTAACTCAGTCAATTTTAGCTCGTTTAACCTTTTTAAGCTTATGCTTGTACGTCTTAGGGTCCGGCATTTCGACCTTAACTCGGTTGATTTTAGCTCGGTCAACCCTTTTAGGTTTTTACCTTTGGGTCCGGCATTTCGACCTCAACTCGGTCGATTTTAGCTCGGTCAACCCTTTTAGGTTTTTGATTTTACCTTTGGGTCCGGCATTTCGACCTCCACTCGGTCGATTTTAGCTCGGTCAACCCTTTTAGGTTTTTGATTTTAAAATGTAAAACAAGTGAATTTTTAGCCCTGTAATTGAAACGGACCTTATTCATTTATTTTCTCAGGCATGCCTCATTAAAACCTTCCTGGCCAAAACCACATGGGAAAAAGACCAGGATAGGAAAAAGAGTACCTTACCTAACTTTACATTAACTAAAATAAAACTTGAGATGAGAAGTGTTCCAAGTTCTTGGAACAGTCTTCCCTGATAACTCTTCTAGCCTATAAGCACCATTTCCAAGATTTTCAACTATTCTGAATGGGCCAGACCAGTTTGCTGCTAGCTTGCCCTCTCTGGAGTCCTTCCTTGCATCATTCTGCAATCTTAGTACTAGGTCTCCTTGAACAAACTCTCTCGGTCGCAATTTTGAGTTGTACTTCCGAGTTGCTTTCTGCTTGCATAGTTCTTCCCTGATCTTTGCTTCATCTCGGACTTCTTCAACCATATCAAGCTCAACTCAGATTTCTTCTTCATTCTTGCTTTGGTCGTGATGCTGCCTTCTGAAAGAAAGTTCGCCGAGCTCAACTGGAATCATTGCGTCAGTTCCATAGGTTAGCCTGAATGGTGTTTCTCCTGTTGATGACTGTGGTGAGCAATGATAAGACCAGAAGATGCTCGGTAATTCTTCAGCCCATGCTCCTTTTGATTGGCCCAACCTTTTCTTGAGCTCGTTCAGAATGACTTTGTTAGCTGCCTCTGCCTGACCATTTGTTTGTGGGTGCTCAACCGAGGTCACCTTATGTTTGATTCCGAGATTGAAGTAGAATTCTTTAAGATTTTTGTCCGTGAATTGCTTTCCATTATCAGTGACAATCGCATAAGGTAGACCATGTCGGCATATGATGTTTCTCCATACAAAACTCTGGACCTTTTTAGCTGTTATAATAGCTAATGGCTCGGCTTCAATCCATTTAGTGAAATAATCCACTCCTACCAGCAAGAACTTTACTTGGCCTTTGGCAACAGGGAAAGGGCCCACAATGTCCATCCCCCACATAGTGAAGGGCCAAGGTGACATCATTGAATGGAGCTCATCTCCTGGAACTCGTGCCACAGTAGCAAAATTCTGACAAGAATCACATTTGTTAGTCCAGGAAGCACAGTCTGATCTCATAGTCGGCCAATAGAAGCCTGCTCGCAGATCCCGAGCTGCTAGGGATCGGCCACCAGAATGCATTCCACATATTCCTCTATGCATCTCGTCCATTACATACTCGGATTGTTCCTTGGTTATGCATTTCAATAAAGGCATTGAAAATCCTCTTCTGTACAGCTCTCCATCTCGGATAGTGTAATGACAAGACTTCGGACGAATTTTCTTTGCTTCTTTGGGATCAGCAGGTAACTTGTCCGAGGTCAGGAATTCCCAGAATGGCATCATCCAGCCTCGATCATAGTGCTCGGTTATCATTACCTCGGCACTTTTTATACTCGGTTCAGGGAGATTTTCCTGAATGAAAGTTTTTAACTGGCCAGTTTTCTTGGTGCTAGCCAACTTAGACAACAGGTCAGCTCTAGCATTTTCCTCCCGAGGTATATGCTCAATAGTGAAGTTGTCAAACTCTGAAATTAAACTATTGACCTTGCACAAATACCTGGTTAATTGAGGATCTTTTGTTTGATAATCCCCCGAGACTTGCCCTGTTACAAGCTGTGAGTCACTTCGGCACTTCAATCCTTTGACTCTAACCTCTTTAGCTAATACCAGTCCGGCAATAAGAGCTTCATACTCTGCTTGGTTGTTTGATGCATTGAACCCAAACTTCAAGGACTGCTCTAGGATAAGGTTATCTGGGCCCTCAAGAATTACTCCAGCCCCGCTTCCTTTTAAATTTGATGAGCCATCTACATATAGAAGCCAATTAATGGTTTCGGGACTCGGCTTCGAAGAGAGCTCGGCAATGAAGTCGGAGAGACATTGGGCTTTCATTGGTCCCCTCGGTTCGTACTGTAAACCGAACTCTGATAGTTCAACTGACTAGGCTATCATTCGTCCCGCCAGATCAGGCTTTCGAAGCACTTGCTTAATTGGATGATCTGTTTTGACTATCACTTGGTGCGACTGGAAATAAGGTCTTAGCCTCCGAGCTGCCATTACCAAAGCGAGGGCAAGCTTTTCAATTACTTGGTACCGTGTCTCTGCATCTTTCAAAATTCTACTGATGTAATACACTGGCATCTGTTGCTTTTCCTCCTCCTAGATGATTACTGCACTGATTGCGTAATCATTGACAGATAAGTACAAATACAGATCCTTACCGAGATCGAGCCGAGTTAGAATCGGAGGTGAGGTGAGAAACAATTTTAGTTCTTCAAAAGCCTTCTCACACTCCTCGGTCCAAACAAATTCCTTGGGTTTCTTCAAGAGTTGGAAAAAGGGTCTGGCTTTTTCGGCTGATTTGGGGAGGAACCGAGATAAGGAGGCTAATCGGCCTGCTAGCCTCTGTATTTCTTTCACGGTTTGCGGACTCCGCATTTCAATGACAGCTTTACACTTATCTGGGTTAGCTTCAATCCCTCTGTGTGTTAGCATGTACCCCAGGAACTTTCCTCCTTGCACACCGAAAGAACATTTTTCAGGGTTCAATCTCATGTTGTACTTTCTGAGTTGGGAAAAGATTTCCTCCAAGTCGGCAGAGTGTTGTTTTGGGTCATCAGACTTTACCACCATATCATCAACATAAACCTCTAGATTTTTTCCGATCTGATTGAGAAACACTTTGTCCATGAGCCTTTGATATGTTGCACCAACATTTTTTAAACCGAAGGGAATTGAAAGGAGGAACAAAACAAGTATTTTCTGAATTGCTTGTGTTAATTTCACACAGCATAGATGTATTGTATTTATACACTAGTAGAATTAAATACAACTTACAATTACAAAGACAAATAAATGAGGCACAAATTACCTAAGGTATAAACATTTCCTAAGTTCATGAACTAGAGAATACATGAACCTAATTAATTACAAAAGCTATTTCCTAAACTCTTAATGGCAGTCCATGAACCTTTGGACGGTGGATTCCAACTTTGGACGGTGGTTTCCAACACTCCCCCTCAAGCTGGGGAATGGATATCAATCATTCCTAGCTTGCAAGTAAGTTGGTTGAATCGATCCGTTGGCAAACCCTTTGTTAAAACATCTGCTAGCTGCTGCCCAGAGGGAATGTAAGTTGTTGTTATCAATCCACTATCCAACTTTTCCTTGATGAAGTGTCGATCTATCTCAATGTGCTTTGTCCTGTCATGCTGAACAGGATTATGAGCAATACTGATAGCCGATTTATTATCACAAAACAATTTCATAGGACCTTCACATTTTATCTTCAAGTCATCAAGCACAATTTTCATCCACAACAGTTCACAGATTGCTTGTGCTATAGCTCTAAATTCTGCCTCTGCGCTTGATCGAGCCACTACATTTTGTTTTTTACTTCTCCAAGTAACAAGGTTCCCACATAAGAACATGCAATAGCCTGATGTGGATCTTCTATCACTTACTGAACCTGCATAGTCTGCATCTGTATAAGCCTCCATAGTCAAGTTTCCACTTCTTTTGAACAAGAGTCCTCTTCCTGGAGTGGCTTTGAGATACTGCAGTATACGTTCTACAGCCTGTAAGTGTCTCTCCCTCGGATCATGCATGAACTGACTTACAACACTGATCGCATATGCCAGATCTGGTCTAGTGTGTGCCAAGTAAATCAACTTCCCCACAAGTCTCTGATATTGGACTTTGTCAACCTTGGCACTTTCCTCTTCAGTGCTTATCCTGTGATTTTGCTCGATGGGAACACCTGTAGGTTTACATCCAAGTTTCCCTGTTTCCTTCAAAAGATCAAGCACATACTTTCTTTGAGAGATGAAAATGCCTTGTTTTGAGTAGGCCACTTCAATCCCCAAGAAATACTTCAATTTCCCAAGGTCCTTCATTTCAAATTCTGCAAATAATTTATCCTTGAGTAGTTGTCTCTCAACTGGGTCATCTCCTATAATAATTATATCATCAACATAAACAAGAAGTACAGTCAATTTTCCTCCTTGCGAATGTTTGAAGAAAAGTGTATGATCTCCTTGGCTTTGCTTGTAACCCAACAACACCATAGCTTTTGTAAATCTTCCAAACCATGCTCGGGGAGACTGTTTTAGCCCATATAAAGCCTTCCTTAATCTGCAAACTTTGTTTGTTCCACTTGTGGGACCAAACCCCGGGGGAATCTCCATGTACACCTCCTCCTCTAAGTCTCCATGCAAGAAAGCATTTTTGACATCAAACTGGTGTAGTTCCCATTCAGAGTGGGCAGCAAGAGAGAGTAAAATTCGAACAGTGTTCATCTTTGCCACTGGAGCAAATGTCTCCTCATAATCAATGCCATAGGTCTGAGTGTATCCCTTTGCCATTAGTCTTGCTTTATACCTGTCTAGAGTACCATCTGACCGGTACTTTACAGTGTAGATCCATCTACTCCCCACTGGTCTCTTTTCTTTTGGTTTCTCAACAATTTCCCATGTTCCATTTCTTTCTAGAGCTTGCATCTCCTCATTCATGGCTTGAACCCAATTCTTATCCTTCAATGCTTCTTGTACTGTTCTTGGGATTCTGATAGAGTCAATGGCTGCAATAAAGCTTTGGTGCTGCAAAGAAAGGTTTGTGGTGGAAACAAAGTTGGAAATAGGGTACTTAGCACAAGATCTTTTCCCTTTTCTTAATGCAATAGGTAAGTCATCATCAATGTTAGGATCACAATTATCCAAAGGAATAGGTTGAGAATGAATGGGACTAGTGTTTTGAGTACTTACCATGGGTTCGGATATTTGGGGTTGCGGCTGGACTAGGGAGGGGTGTTTCTTCCTTTGATAGACCAGTTTTGGTGAGCTTGCTCTAGTCTGAGGAGCTAATTCCTGTGTATCAGAAGGCATATCAGAAGATTGGAGCAAGGGAATGCTGCTTTCTGGAAAAATCTCAGCTTCCAAATCAGAAGTATTATTCTCCCCCTGAAGCTGAGAGGAACTGAAGAATGATTGATTTTCTTGGAAGGTGACATCCAAGGAGACATACACTCGACGAGAGGAAGGGTGATAACATTTGTATCCCTTCTTGTCGGGGGCATACCCAATGAACATGCATTTAATAGCACGAGGGTCAAGTTTGCCCCGATGCTGGCGATGGACATGAACAAAAGTAACACAGCCAAAAACACGAGATTCAAGACTTTGCATAATAGGAACAGATGGAAAGAATGTTTTCATGACATGAACTGGACTCAAACCACCAAGGATTCTAGAGGGTAACCGATTTATTAAATATGCAGCAGTCAAAATAGCTTCCCCCCAATATGAATTTGGAACAGACATCTGAAACAATAAAGCTCTAGTAATTTCAAGCAAGTGTCGATTTTTTCTTTCAGCAACCCCGTTTTGTTGGGGGGTATCAACACAAGTGAGTTCATGAACAATGCCATGTTGTTTAAGAAAGGTGGAGAAATTTTGATTCACATACTCTCTACCATTATCAGACCTCAGACGTTTAATTGTTTTATCAAATTGAGTTTTAATCATATGATAAAACTGGATAAATAAATGGTACACATCTGATTTATTTTTCATTAGAAAAATCCAAGTAACACGAGTGCAATCATCAATAAATGACACAAACCATTTTGCACCAGAAATATTAGGAACAGAAGCTGGACCCCAAACATCAGTATGAATTAGAGAAAAAGGTTCATTGCTTCTATTACCATTTGAAGGAAAACTCACTCGATGGTGTTTAGAAAATTCACACACATCACAATTAAATGACTCAACCGGGTTATTTAAAAACAAAGCAGGAAACATAGATTTAAGTAAAGTAAATGGAGGGTGTCCAAGACGTTTATGGTGGAGCCAAATTTGGGAAGCACATGACTTGGAACAAGTTTGATGACAGGAATGTTGCTCCTTTTGACTAGAACCACTTGGTGCTTCCATCTCAAGGTAGTACAACCCTCCCTATTCCTTAGCAACCCCAATCTTCCTCCCCGTGATAAGATCCTGAAAAACACAATGAGAATGGGAAAAGGTTACAGCACAATTAAGGTCGTTAGTAAGCTTATGTATTGAAAGAAGGTTGGATGAAAGTTTAGGAACATGAAGCACATTCTTTAAAATTAGCAATGGACTAAGTGCAACATTACCAAGGCCAACAACTGATGTATGAGAGCCATCAGCTACAGTTATGTGATGATTACCAGAGGTATTTTTATATGAAGAAAAATTAGAAGAACAGAAGGTCATGTGATCAGTAGCACCAGAATCAATAATCCAAGAATCCTCAGGAACAGTACCAGAAGTATGAGAGGATAAAGAACAAAAAATCTTACCATTCATGACAAGAGAACAAGATCCAGAAGGTTTACTAAGAGAAGCCATAAGAGACCTTAGGTGTTTGAGTTCCTCCATGCTAAGAGTAGAATCATCATCTTTCACCTGGTTGGTTTCCACTTCTGATTCAGAATCTATGGAAGTCAAGTGAGCCTGTCCTCGAGCAACATTTTTAAATCCTCCTGTGCGGCTAAGAACCTGGTCTTTCCCATGGAGCTTAAAACAATTCTCCTTGGTATGACCAGACTTCTTACAATAGGTGCACCAACGATTAGACTTGAAGGAGGATGAAGAGCTAGGTCCTATTTTGGCAGATTTTAGTGCTGATCCATCAATTGGCTTTTCATCAAGCATAACTGCTCTTCGGCTTTCTTCCCCCCGGATTGTATAGAACACTTCCGATAAAGTAGGCAACTTTTCTTTTCCCAAAATCTGAACCCGGATAGGGTCAAACTCTGGATTCAGTCCTGAAAGGAACTCAAAGATCCTATCTCTCTCAACAAACTCAGCCAAGGTGGTTGTATCCTTACTGCACTCCATCTTCAAATTTTGATACTGATCTAATTCAATCCATAACCCGTTCAGAGCGCCATAATAATCAGTCACTGAGAGAGATCCTTGTTTAGTGTTGAAAATTTTTGTCTTCAACTCATAACAAGCAGAGATATCCTTTTTCATGGAAAAGGTTTTACTGAGATTATCCCAAATTTCCTGGGATGATGGCAAGAACATACAATTTCTGCTAATTTCAGGAATCATGGAGTTCCAAAGCCAAGTCATAATGAGAGAATCCTCATTGTCCCATGTCTCAAATTGTGGATCATCTTTGTCAGGAGCCTTCCCTTCGATGTGGTTCAACTTTTGCCTTCCTTTTAGGGTTGTTCGAATGAGCTGGGCCCATTGGAGATAATTTTTTCCATTGAGGCGGAAGCTTGGTTGAAGGACTGGAAGGTCACTAGGGTTCAGGATTAAAGGCTGAGTCTGTGATACAGTTGATGCCGCTTCTGTCATGGTTATGGCAGCAAGGATAGGTGGAAATGGTGAAAAACAAAGGTGACTGTTTCAGGGTTTTGGTGGGCGGAACAGAATAAGGGGATGCCGGCGATCAGATCTGGGCAAGCACGGCGTTGAACGGATGTCGGTAAGGCAGCGCGTGGATCTCACGCGCGGACAGGGGCAGGCGCGTGTGGAGGCGCGTGGAGGCGCGTGCAGTGGTTTCAGGGAGTGGGCTTTTTGGGGTTGGACGGTCGAAGCTTTCTGAGAAGGTTGGTGGTGTTCGTTTGGTGAGAAAATGGGTTAAAAATGGGTTTGGTGTTTGAAAAGGTGAAGGCTGTGTTGTGATATCAGGAAATAGGAAGGGATGAACTCAAAAACAGAGCAATGAAGGCTCTGTGATGAAGGATAGACGTGCAATGAAGGCACAAGAGAAGAACAGGTCCTGCAATGAAGGCAAGGCACCTAATGAAGCTTAGCAATGAAGGCTAAGGCAGCGGAAGAAGAAACAGAGACTCCCAGGGTCGGGAGCTCTGATACCAAATTGAAAGGAGGAACAAAACAAGTATTTTCTAAATTGCTTGTGTTAATTTCACACAGCATAGATGTATTGTATTTATACACTAGTAGAATTAAATACAACTTACAATTACAAAGACAAATAAATGAGGCACAAATTACCTAAGGTATAAACATTTCCTAAGTTCATGAACTAGAGAATACATGAACCTAATTAATTACAAAAGCTATTTCCTAAACTCTTAATGGCAGTCCATGAACCTTTGGACGGTGGATTCCAACTTTGGACGGTGGTTTCCAACAAAGGGCATTACCCGGTAGCAGTAGTTTGCCCCCTCGGTCATAAACACCGTTTTCTCCTCATCTGGTGGATGCATTCTTATCTGGTTGTAACCCGAGTATGCATCCAAGAAAGTTAAGACTCTGTAACCCGAAGCTCCATCTACCAATCTATCAATGTTTGGAAGAGGATAAGAATCCTTTGGGCACGCCTTGTTGAGATCGGTGTAATCAGTACACATTCTCCACTTGCCATTGGCTTTTTTAACCAACACGACATTGGCTAGCCAAGTAGTATATTTTACTTCTCTGATAAAATGGGCCTTCTTCAGTTTTGCAGTCTCTTCGGCTACAGCCTTTCTTCTTTCTTCGCCGAGCTTCCTTTTCCTCTGAGCTATGGGCTTGGCCTCCGGACATATAGATAGCCTGTGGCACAGAAAATTGAGATCTATGCCAGGCATAGCCGATGTCTTCCAAGCAAACAGGTCAGCATTCTTTCTCAAGACCGCTTGTATCTGTTGTTTCAGTAAGGGATCGAGCTGACTGCCGATGCTTGTGCACTGACCGATCTGGGCTCCCAGTTGAAATTTTTCCAATGACTCTGTAGGTTCTGCTCTGGATTCATACATTTCTATCCTTGGATCTAATTCAAACATGTCATCCGATCTTGCCGAGCTTACTGAACTGACCGAGCTCACCACTTCTGCCTGATGATCTTTAGTATTTTCGGTGATATCTGGCTCCCGAGTCACCTTCAAACTATCTGCGTAGCACTGTCTGGCCATCTTCTGATCAGCTCGGACTGCCACTATCTCACCCGAATCAGTCGGAAATTTCATGGTGAGGTGAGGTGTTGAGACAATTGCTCCAAGCTCATTCAAAGTCGGTCTTCCGATGAGGATGTTGTATGAAGTGTTGGCATCCACAATGACATATCTGACAGATATGGTTCGGGCAAGCTTGCCTTCACCAAATGTGGTCAAGAGGTCTATATAACCTCGAGTTTTGACCTGCTCACCGGCGAACCCCACTAGCTTGTCCTCCTGTTCTTTTATCAACTTTTCTGGAATTCCAAGCTTTTTAAAGGTTGCCAAGTACAGAATGTCGGCCGAGCTACCCTGATCAACTAGTGTACGTTGACCGAGTAATTGGCCACTTCAACTGTTATTACCATTGGGTCATCTTGATTGGGGTCTAATCCTTGGAAGTCATTGTCTGAAAAAGTAATTGATGGTCTCGGCCTTGCGATTTTTCTGGAAACCGAGTTGACAGCTCGGATAGCCTTTAGGTGCTGAACTCGTTGTGCCTCCTCTTGCGAAACCTCCCGAGATGGTATTAATGACCCCTCTGACACCGACCTCTGTCTCATCAGTAGGTGGACGCTGACTGTTATCCCGATCTCCGTTCTGATTATTACCTCGCTGATTCTCATCTAGGTTACGATTGTCATAACCTCGTCTTCTTCGCCGTCGGCCAGCTCGTCCGCCACCATCACCCTCTCGGCGGACAAACCGGTCAGGTCGGCCTGCCTGTACCAATTCTTCAATTTTATCCTAGGTTGTTTTGCAGTCTTCAGTGGAGTGGCCATAGTTCTGATGCCACTTGCACTCTTTACTTTTGTCAGCCTGAGCAGGAGTTTTGGATGGCCTTGGCAAAGTGATCAACTTGGTATTGCGCACCTCTTGAAGAATAGCGGCTCTGGATCGGTTCAGTGGAGTGTAAGACTGGTGTCGGGGTTGGGACTGCCTCTCTGAAAATCCTCTGTCATTATTCCTGAAAGCCTTCTGTGGATTGGCCCATTTATCTCTTTCTTTGTTTGAGATTATGCTTTTTTCTTCAAAACTTTTTTTCTTTGATTCTACCATTTCTTCCGAGTTCATGAACCCTGTGGCTTTTTCTTAAAGTTCTTCAAAATCCCTCGGTAGCTTCCGAGATAAATATTCAAAGAACAGTCCTGGCCTCAAACCATTCATAACGGTATGAAGGCAAAGTTCTGAGCTCATATTGGGAATTAAAACCTGTTGAGCGCTGAAGTGAGCCATGTAATCCCTGAGTGATTCATTTTTCTCCTGCCTGAAATTCACAAGCGAGACCGAGTGCTTTTTATGCCTTCGGCTTGCTGCGAATTGTGCAGTGAACTTTGTAACCAACATGTCAAAAGAATCCACTGACCGAGGTGGAAGATTCGTGAGCCAAGTCAAGGCAGGTCCCTGCAAAGTGGTTGGAAAAATCTTGCACATGATGGCTTCCGAATCGGTCACCAGGTAAACAGATGAAATGAAAGATTCCACATGTTCTGTTGGATCAGTAGTGCCATTGTACTTATCCATATTAAGAGACTTGAAATGCCGAGGTATGATCACCTCGTCAATGGCATCAGTGAAAGGTAATCTCGGTCGTCTGTCCCGTGCTTTCTCTCTCTGAGTGGTCTCCTCAGTACGAGATCGGACCCTTGAGGCCTCGGGCCCAGTTCTGGAAGGTCGGCTTCTGTCATCACGAGAAGGTACATAAGTTGGGTCTCTCTGGCCGTCCTCGGGTGAGGAATGCTCTTCCTCGGCAAGAGTTGCCGATCTTCCCCTTTTCCGAGTTCCCAACAGCCTTTGGTACTCCGTACGAATCTCCTCGTTCTCCTGACGCAACTGTCTCAATTGTGCCATGATCTCTCCCAGTTGCGGATTACCTTCATCGAAGGGAGGGGGTTGTTATGATTGGAGTTTGATTCCTCGACATGATTTGCACTGTGGGCCCCTCCCTTCGGTCCGTTCCGTGTAGTCACCATTAGATCTTATGGAACTGGGGAAAGTTTTTCCTCGGCCCCACGGTGGGCGCCAAATGTTCTTGCCGAGATCCGAGTAGCCGGAATCTGGCCGTAAACTTTAGACCAAGGGTGAACGTTGGGGTTGTTTTAGACCGTGACTTGACAGAATGTTTATGTTCCGGTCCTACGTATCCCGGTGGGAATCAAAGCCAAACGTAGTTCTGTGTCCAACCCTTGATCACGTGGTGCATCAATCTCTTAATCTTGTATCTGATGTACTCCGGTGGGCAAGGACCTATGAACAGTCTCTTGATCACAACCGGGACTTCTAATACGCTTAAGAGAGAACACCAAGCTCTAATGAAAGTTAAAGTGTCTATTCTCTTAGACTCTTCCTCCTTTTATAGAGGAGGAAAGGAGTAAACCGATCCTATTTTGTAGGATCTGGTTTATCTCTTATCACTTATCACTTATCTTTTTAACTCAACTCTCATCCCTTTCACTGATAAGAGTTATCTCTTATCTAAGATAAGGTTGTTAGCTGAGTTTTAGATAAGTGTATCGTGAAAGTAGTTAAGCTTCCGAGCTCGACGGCCGAGCTTACAATCTCGGCCAGTACACATAGCTCATTCACAAGCTATTATCGTTTGATTTAAAAAGTGAAAAAGACAACACAACTGCTTTTTTTGCAGACTTCAGTTTCTGTCAATTTGATTTTCAATCTAATGCTAGTATGATCTTTTTTCTACATTCACACGTGTATCTATGCTGCCTCATTTTTTTGTGTTGTACAATTGAATAGAATGGTTTCCTATTATCCGGATTGAAACAAAGTTATATTTCAACAGCAGATAATGCCCGTGGTCATTGTAATTTTTTTTTTTAACTTGAGTATCTCTTTTAATTATGTGTCTGGAAGAGGCTCTCCTTCCAAATCACAAGGTTGATAACTCAGACTCATTATTTTTCCCAGTCATCAACATTTTAGGATCCTCGGCATAGTTATATACATATCCATCTATTATATACATATCCATCTACTTCATAGTGACCAGACCTGAAATATAATACCAGGAAACAGATGGAACTTAATCAGTAACACAGATTGTTCAAAGTGACTATAAGAAGTTATTCAAAAAGCTAATATCTAAATCTAAATGCACAAAATTATAAAGTTCTTGGTATTGGACAACCAAATCAGATAGTGAAGTATAGCAGGGACATTTAACGCCATAAAACTCCAAGATAATAATTTTAATTTCATTATACTTGTACATTGAAGTCAAATTGTAATAGCACTGACAAAACTGGCCACATGTTGAATCAAAATCCAATAATACAATTGTAAACAAAATAAAAATGTTTTAATTGAAAGGCAATAAAATAATGGACTGAAAATATCTAACTTTTATCGTGAATGAAAATGTCTACATGAAAGCATTACACTCCAAAAATAGATAAATCAGTTAATCAAGAATCACCAAAAACCACTTAACTAATGCAACTTACACAAAAAGGGAATTCTAAAATATATACAATCAAGGTAAATAGTTCCCCTTAGTTGGAAATGCAGAGAGGTTCCTAAGCTTTAAATAGTTGAGGCTCCCTTTCTATGTATTATTTTATCTGTATTTTTACTGTGTGTGTGTTGGGGGGTTACTTAAAAATGATTATTGGCAAAAGTTTGAGATGCTAAAAAAATAAAATGTAGTAACCCCACCAAGAACAGCAAACTCAACTTCCATGTACAGTTTCTCCTGAAAGAATGATAGCATCAGCACCTTCTCTTACTGCAATTGCAATGTCCGAGACTTCTGCCCTTGTTGGTGTAGGATGATTCAATCATGCTTTCCAGCATATTTGTTGCCACAATAACTGGCTTTTGCATACTGTGGCATCTTCTAAAGATGCCCTCATGTTTGATTTAAAAACAGGAATGAACTACATAGAACATGTTGATACTTAATGCAATTGATGGGGCATGGGATCTTGTCTTTCCATTTTTCATGGGGAAGGCTAATGCCTAGTTGCAAAACAAAAGATGAGTAAGAAAACACCAGTAATTAATGTAGCAAAAATCAGTAATTAGCTCATACTTGGAAAGCCGTATATTAAAACAACCACAGAAAAAGAAAATAACAAAATTAAAAAGATAAATGTAGCATAAGAAGGAAAAGAATTGAGATTTGGAGCACACATCTTCATATTCTGTGTATAAGTTGCAGAAATGTTTTCTTTAAAAAAATTTGTCCTTAAACCATGCATATGGGAGGAATTCCTGCTTTAAAATTGGTCTCTGAGGATATATGGTACTCATTGTAAAATTGATCCTTTACTTAAGGATATATGGTACTCATTGTAAAATGTAGAACCTGCATATATGGCTATATGCAGTACAAAGCAATATGAGCTTAAATACTTGGACACGTAACATGATTCACCACCAGCAAAAATGTCATTGTCAAACAAATTTCATCATTCCTCTAAAGTCATCTGGAAATTTTCTATTGATGTTTTCATTCGTAGTATTGCCCTTCCTATATCTCTAAAGTGAAGCTCAAACAGTTTTAAAATCTGAAGGAAACCAACAGAAATTAATTAAGTCTAGATGCATGCCTGAACCTAGGTGACAAAGCAACGCTGACTGGAACTTATCCAAATTAATTAGACTCTTACCATGTTGTAAAGTGGAACCCTTGAAAACAGTAGATGGACTCTATCCAATGTTCCCTCAAATCCTCCGGCAATCCTTTAATATGTTGTACCTGGAAGACAAATTATATTAATTTGGACAACAGAACCTTATTTATACCATATGGACAAAACGCCATAGCAAGAAAAGGACCCGGCACTGATTTAAGATATTGGGAAGAATCACATTCATTTGCACATCACTTGGGTGGGTTTTTTCCAAATCATCATCGGAAACATATTGCTTTTCCTTTGCAACAGCATTTAGATGGCTAAGACCTGTTCAAGTAAACAGATATAACAATGACAATTCCAAGAAATAAAACAAAATATAGTATGTCAGTTGGTATTTTCTAACTATACTCGGTTCTAATTACTATGTTAGTTGCCAGCATTGAACTTTCATCCAATACTCTAGTCATGGCTATCACTGTAGCCCCAAAATAGATAGGGTAAAATCCCTGTAGCCCCAAAATATACAGAAACAAACATCTAGAGCTAGAGATCTAGTCAGGCTCTAATAACCGAGAGAAGTAAAGATAAAGCCAATCCCTACACCATCCCATAATACTGCTTTTCTATATGTACAAAGTTAAAACATTTATTGGGACCATCATTTCTATGTGAAGATAAATGAAAGACAAGCAACCTACAGATACTTTAGGGAATTTTTTGCACTGTAACTGTAATATCATGTTCTTTGGTGCCTTTCGTGGGAATAAAAAAATAAAATACACAGATCTTTAAGATGCAGTTATCTTCTAGAAAGAACCCATGAACCTCTCAAATAGATCCTGCTTTGGATCATGGATAGTCTGCCTTGCCCAGTTCCAACATCACAAGTAATATAATAGTTAGAAGCATGAAGTATCAACATCAATCAATGTTATTACAATAAAATTCAGGTCAAGCCCTATTAATGTAAAGAGAGAGAATAGAGAGAGAGAATAGAATTCATAAACTGAGTGATCTTCATTGACTCATTGTGAGAGAGGTACAAAGTATGTATACAATGTCTAGGTACTAAATGCTACAGTAACTATGTAACAGAAACAGTTACTTCTAATTGCTAGGAAGGGGATATAGTGTGCAACACTGTATCGCCCATACTGTGTTTACTCTAGCAAGCTGATATAGCACTCAAAACTAAGCTATAAATTCTAATGCTTAAACCCATTTCTTAAGTGACCGAATTTATCTGTATAGTGACAACTTGTTCTTCACCATTGAACTAAATCCTCCAAAAATGAAGTGCATATAATTTTTTTAGCTTAGATATCCATACTGCACAAGGCCTCCAAAATGCCTCACTTTCTTTAGATGATACCATTATAAATACCCAGTAAAAACATGTATCAGATACTCAATAGCGAGTACTCACCTCAATCATTATTTAATAAATTTCCACCCATAATAGTGTTGTATAAGGAAAACAATGAGGATACAGTTTTATGTCCTCTGCTCACGAAAAAAAAAAAGTAAAGAATATAATGAATGACAGAATGTGTACAAAAAACATATATGGGATACAACATGAGCACCATGCAATTCATACGAAGGTGTTTAGAAATTCGGTGCAAATACTTTTAATTAGGGAAGATTCAAGCATTTTGCATTAGGATTCATAAAACCATAGCTTCCTAGGTGCCTTGTGAACCAAAATAGTTTCCAGCTTGAAATCACCAACCTATAACAGAGAAGGTATGGTAAGCATTTCAAAAGCTGTCTTAAATAAATGGGGTGCTACCAGTAATCAAGATACATAAAAATTCCTGGTTCATGTACTTCCATGCTATCCAAGTACTGCGTGATTTACAAACTTTTGCGCAAGAGACCATTGTCCAATCCTAGTTGTAAATCTCATCATTTGTTTGTGAATTTTTAAGCACCCTAAAACAGATAAAGAAAAAGGGAAAGATAAAACAACATATCTGTAGCTTTTCACATTCACTAATGGTGTCTGTCTACATTATGAAAAAAGAAAAATGAGGAGTTGTGCATGCCATTCTAATGCCATGCGCTCCTGGAAAATAGACATATATATGTACAAAATATGCTAATTATCATATTCAACCATTCCTTTGTTCCCCAATCTAATTAGAATCTGTATCCTATCTATGAAGTGAGGTTGTTACCTATGAAAATCTCATCAACCATATATCAAATGAAGTCATACAACAACCAAGAAGTGAAACACAATATGATTCTGAACATCAAATTTAAAGTTGATATATGTTGTGGAAGTGCATTCAACTTGACCGAGGAAATGAATAATAGCAAAATTCAAACTGAAAAAATCTCAAATGGCAAAACAAAAAGGATCTCAAATGAGGATACCTTAAAACTCTTCTTAATTCTTATTTCAATACATTCTAATAAAACTTATTAGAACACATGTCCATTCACCTAATAAAAAGGATAACTCTACTTTGTTTCTTATTTTTTTAAAAATAAAATGGTAACATGAGGTCATTGCAGCATGCAATTAAATATAGAATATAGAATAGGTATTATGGGCATCTCATGCATGACCATTTACCAAAATGTATGATCAACATGCCTATTACCACACCAAAGATGCCTAGATGGAACTAAAAATAATCATGTTGCAAATATCTGCAAGTTATGACTCAACAAACAAAAAATATATTAGATAGTCATATCTATTATATAATATGAAATAGAAAATTGGGTTAGTGCTAATGACCATAACAGTTTTTGCAAAAAGTGTATTTGACTTTGAGCAGAGATCTCAAACCACACACCCCTAAAAACACAAACTTTCTCTAAGTGCATAACTCCATGAATAGGTGTATCATATGTGATACCCCTAGAAACAAAAAGCAGACCATGCAACACTTCAACTATAGCCAAGGAACATGAGAGGAATGGAAGTAACTATATCAATATTCAGGTCTAGGGTGGTTTAGCATTTCTTAGAAGTCTATATTTTTATCAGCATCAGAGACAATATGTGGTTTTTATCAGCATCACTAACCTCAGAAAATGATGATTGAGAATAGAAGACAACCTTCTTGAATGTTGATAACAGATCAAATAACAAAAGATCAAGAGAATGAGCAGAAAACATGTGCTATTAATCAGCAGGTTCACTAATAAATAAAACAGCTTTTTGAACTGCCCATCCCTAAAGTTAACAAATAAAGCAGCAAATTCTACAAATCCTAATTTATCAAAAACTTACTATGTAAACATTAACTTTCAAGGTCATTCAATTATTGTATGCTTAAAGATTCTGCAACAAAAAGAATTTAAAGAGAAGATATTTACTAATTTTAACATTTACCTGCAAATGCTAAAGAGGAAAGGATGTCTTCTTCCCCCTTCAAAATCTGAATAACATAAGACTTCTGCCAGCAAACTCACCAGTTTAGACTTAAGGACTAAATTGTAGGTAGAGAATAAATCCGAAGACTAAATTGTAAAGATACTCTAAATAGTATCACTACTGCCAAAACCTAGGCACAAAAAAGGGCATGCTCTAACTCTAAAATTAATCTAGGTTAAATTATGATAAGCCTGAAAGGTAATTTCTAAAATATCTCATAAGTATTCAAACAGACAGGTTAAAGGTAACTAACTAACATAAGAAGAAAAGAGTGGAAGATCAAACATTTTGGCCCGTTTAAGGATATGAATAAAAGATCAAACATTTTAATGTCAAGAAACTTTAGGCTTGATCCCCTGTTCTGATTTCATTCCCCTCTATTTATGTTACAAGCACATTTATAGCTATTAATAACACATTCATTCTAATTCCTGATTTTCCTATCTAAATTAATATATACAATTAAACAGCAGATTCTATCCCTAATGTCCAGCCCAAATAATAGCAAACAAGAGGAATTATCGATTCCCTGTTTAACATCCCCCCTCAAATTGATGCGGTTGATCAAGAAGCATCAATTTGCTAAGAAGAAACTGGTGACGGGGTCGAGGAACTGCTTTGGTAAGGATATCTGCAAGTTGGAGTTGCGAAGTGACATGAGGTAGAGTAATAACATGATCATCAAGAGCCTCACGAATGGAATGACAGTCCACCTCAATATGCTTTGTGCGCTCATGAAAAACCGGATTGGCAGCAATCTGAATGGCACTGGTGTTGTCAGCATAGAGAGGCGTTGCATTGTGTTGAGGAACTCCAAGTTCAGTCAACAAACCACGAAGCCAAATAATCTCAGAACAAGCTGTAGACATAGCTCGATATTCAGACTCAGTGGATGACTTGGAAACCCGGGCTTGTTTTTTACTCTTCCAAGAAATCAAAGCAGGACCAAGGAACATGCACCAACCTGAGACAGATCGTCTAGTATCGGGACAACCCGCCCAATCTGCATCACTATAGGCAAGCAAGGTAAGAGATGTGTTGGCAGGGAAAAATAAACCCCGATGAGAAGTACCTTTCAGGTAACGAATAATGCGGCGAACAGCAGCCATATGAAGATGACGAGGAGTGTGCATGAACTGACTAACTTGTTGTACCGCAAATGAAATATCAGGACGTGTAATAGTCAAATAATTAAGACTACCCACCAATTGACGATACAACAAAGGATCAGGCAAAAGGTCACCCTCATCACGGTGATATTTGACATTAACCTCGAGAGGAGTATCAACAGGAGCAGCAGATTGAAGACCAGCCATAGAGATTAAATCTTCAGTATATTTGTGCTGATTGAGAAAGATACCTGAGGAGGTAGACTGAACTTCAAGACCCAAAAAATAATGAAGATAACCAAGATCCTTCATATGAAAGGAAGCTTGGAGCTTTTGTTTAAGTTGTTGTATGGATGCCTCATCGGACCCCGTAATGACCATGTCATCAACATAAATAAGAAGAAGAACGATGCCGGTTGCCGTGTGATGAATGAATAAAGAGGAGTCATATTGACTCTGATTAAAAGAGAATCCGAGCAGTGTAGACCGAAACTTCTCAAACCATGCTCGAGGAGCTTGCCGTAAACCATATAAGGAACGTTTTAGTTTGCACACACCTGCCGAGGAAGAGAACAAACCCGGAGGGGGAGTCATATAAATATCTTCTGCCAGGTCACCATGAAGAAAGGCATTCTTCACATCCATTTGATGGAGTGTCCAGCCTTTGGAAGCGGCAATAGAAATGACAGATCTAACAGTAGTCATTTTAGCCACGGGTGCAAACGTTTCATCATAATCCACTCCATATTCCTGTTTGTTACCCAAAGCCACTAAACAGGCCTTGAATCGATTTAGAGAGCCATCCGAATTCAGCTTCACGGAATACACCCATTTGCAACCAATGGGTTTAAGCAGGTTACTGACTTCATAGACCTGTTGAACAGCAGCAAGCGAGTCTTTGGAAACATCAGCATGTAGAATAGCTGAATGTTCAGCCCATAGATTAAGAAACCCAGAATAATAGTCCTGAATAGAAAGACTTCCCTGACGATAAGTTGCGATGTCAAGCTCCAACTGAAACCGTTTGGCAGCATTGTCATGGTTGTAAATGCGCTTCAAATAATCCTACATATCCTTAGAAGTAGAAAAGGAACGCAGATTATTAACCATTTGAGGATCAATTGAAGCTAGAATCCAAGTTATAATCTGGGCATCCTTTGTCTGCCATTTCTCCAGTGCAGCGTTGTCGTCTGGAGCAGTGGAGGTTCCATCTACATGACCCCACAGGCCTTTCCCTTTCACGAACATCTTGAATTGAAACTCCCAGGCTGCATAATTTTTACCAGAAAAGCTAACACAGAAGTTCTCCGTCGCCATGAGGTAACCAGCGACAAATCACAACCAGAAAATCACGAAAACCCAAAACCAGGAATCGTCCCTGTTGATAGTGAGAAGAACCGGGACCGAGGACGGCGAACAGAACCAAGACAAAAACAGGGATCGATGGCAACTTTGAACCAAGAAGAACAAACCAGAAACCAAGTCGAGAAAGACAAGAATGCGAACTGGGAGTCGCTGTCGCTGCACCACGAACACGACGGAGACGGCGGAGACAAAAAACAGCAACCTGCACGAACCAGAGATGAAGCCGAACAAAGAAGCACGGCGGAGACGGCGGAGACTCGTGAAGGAGATGAACCAGGAACCAGGAACCAAGAACCAAGAGAAGGACGTCTCTAGCTAGGAGACTCGTGATACCATGTCAAGAAACTTTAGGCTTGATCCCCTGTTCTGATTTCATTCCCCTCTATTTATGTTACAAGCACATTTATAGCTATTAATAACACATTCATTCTAATTCCTGATTTTCCTATCTAAATTAATATATACAATTAAACAGCAGATTCTATCCCTAATGTCCAGCCCAAATAATAGCAAACAAGAGGAATTATCGATTCCCTGTTTAACATTTAATACATAGATCAATCAAGGGTAATAAAAGATTATTCAGAGAACTTGTTTACCTTTGCCCAATCAATTTGAAATGGAAAACTCACATTTTGATATGCAGAAACCAAACTAATTGTTGCCTGCAACAGAGACGCGGATCAGCAAGCAAACAAAATAATCTCACCTATTTGGCTCCCTGCAACATACCACACACAAGCAAAATTAAGAAAGCATGGCAATAAATTGGTTCCTTACTTAGCTCTATAAAATTTACCATTCATTTATATATTATACCATTTGCTAGTATATGAAAAAAATAAGCTAACCTATATAAATAATAGGCTACATCTAAGAATGAGAAAGTTACCTAATGACAAAGAAATCACTAACTTTCAAAATTTTAAAAATCAAGAGAGTTGCTAAAAACATACCCAACCGAGAGAAGTTTAAGTAAAGAGAGTATAGATATTAGTAATGCAAATTTCAGTAAAGCCTCCTTCTAAAAAGCTGATTGACTTTGCATAAAACTTCGTCGCATTCTAAATTTCAGTGAAGGAATTACCCGAATTCAAAAATAGAAGTCTCACATAATAATAATAACACAAGCACAAGTTTTTATCTTAGGAAAAAAGTTTCAAAGAAAAAGTTCCAACCTGACATTTGTACAACTCATCTCAGGAGGAGTAAGGCTTCTTGCTAGGAACTCCAACCTTGATCCTTAGAATGGACAAACATCTATCTCAAATATCAAAAGATGCATAAATGCCCCTTTCATTAGTAATAATATCTTATTAAAATCTATGCCAGGTGGTCATTAAAAAAAAAGGCAAATGGAAAAAATCAGAAGAGGCAGAAAAAGAGCAGAAACATGGAAGACCTTTAAAAAAAACAAAGCAAGCAACGAAAATAGGTTCGAACATTATAATATTTTTCAATGTTTGATATGATCATGATCATGAATAAACCTAATGCAGAATTAATCAAAAAGTGCAATACAATAAAAACGGCAACAAAATTGGAGATTTAAGATTTAAATTAATATAATAGTTTTTTAGAGGCCAACCTGACACAACTAACTCCTTTTTCCTTTAAGAAATTTTGCCTTTAAGACACTGTGACCTAATCAATTTTGCCACATCAGATGCCTTCCACTGTATTTGCTTAGATAGAATTCTTTGAAAATATCCTGAAAGGATGATAAAAGAAAGAGAAAGGACCATGTCAAGGAGGTCACTCAAAAAGCATCAAGACCAACAAAAGTTAAAAAGCATTTATTCATATCTCATGCTCAACCTGGTAAACATTAAATTCATGAGGAAGTCTAACATTCATGGGTGGACCTGCACTCATCCAACAATACCAGTTAGATTCTCTAGAAACATAAAATGCATAGAAATTATTAGGTTGTAGATGAGAAAGTGAAGGCACAAAGCTTACCTTGTGGTTAAGACATGGACACAATCCTTGTAGGCAACTACAAATTGCTTGATGAAAACATGAAGCAGCCTCTTTTTCTCCATCTATAACATTAAGGTCCATTATATTACATGGGAAATTTACTAAACAACTTTTGTTGTGAGGGGAAGAAAGAAAGCATGCATTTAGCATCATTCTTACAAACTGCATACCAAATATGACTTAAATGCATATACAAAATTCTCAATAAATAGCTCATATGGAACTCATCAAGCTTCAGAAATTTAATATACAATGATAATCTATTTAGCACAAACCTGAGCATACCTTATCATCAACTTTCGCGTATAGCTCCCAAAGAGTATTTACAATTGCCTCATTGCCAACATCACTGGAAAAAGTAAAAAAAAAAATATGAAACTAAAGTAAAAGCAAAAGGGATTGTAACATATATTAAGCTAAGCTAACTGCACATAATGAACAAATTGATAGCAGAATAGAACACAGATCAAAATAGAAGGTGCTGTAAGTACAACTTTCTACTTAACTTCTGTCTGTGAGTGAAAACCACCCATGAGGGATAGAACTTAGGAGGAGGAAGTTTATGGAATCTTATAGATGCAAAATGATTCAAATAATTAAAATTGTGAAGCTAAACATTCTCTCATGCCAAATGTAGCTTTATTCATATAAAAGAAACATACAAAGCAATGTACATTTAAGATGTTATGGTGCAGATGCCTAAGGATTCATAAGAAAAAATAGAGTAGAAAATTGGATAATTGGCTTTTAGTGAAAAATCTAATTCTGACATATTGATGCAGTTGAAGAATGATGAGTAATCCCACCTATTACTATACTTTTACTTCCACCAGCTAACATTAATTCCTATACAAAAAGTACTGGACTGCTTCCACCTACTAAAATTAATCACCTCCTCCACTCATTGTCATTTTGATTGGAATTCAAAACTATCATTATCGGTTTGACTATCATTATACATGTCCTTTTTCTTTTAAGTTTTACTTGCAGTAGTGCAGAGAAATGGTTCAAATGCATTTCCATTTATGCCTGGGATTTCAATAGGCATGAACTCTAGTACTGGCAAAATTAACAAAATCCTCCATGGAGTCAAAGAAATAACATTGCTACCTATCATTCTTAGCAGAAGGATCACAGTTCACAGGGGCCAAGCAAACACCTGCAATATAGGGAAGATGTTCAGAATTGATAAATTTGAGACAAAAGGTAATGCATAGAAAAAGGACTCACAATTTTCTCCCTTGTCAAGGACAGTTCGAGACGCATACACATATGCTGGTTTATTAAGAGATTGTGCAAAACCTGAACTAATAATTCACAAACAAACCAAACAAATAATCATGTGGTCATATAAATCATTTATAGAGGGCCAAATAGCTTATAATTGAATTATTTTTTCCCCTCATAGGGGAGATGAAGTAGCACTTAGGAATAAAAATGAGAGGGGAAAGATGAAACAACTACCAAAATTGAATAGAAGTATATAGTTAACTTAATAAAAAATTATAAAAATAAAAGGAAAAGAACAGAGACATATAAGAATGCATGTCTTCCAAAGATTTGAAGGGTAATAAGATAAATCATTTGCCATTGTCACGTACTTTCAAATTTCTCAAATTAACCAAAAAAATAGGTTCATGAAATAAATCAAGGATCTAACCAATAAGATAAACCTTGGATTGGTTAGCAAAAATGTCTTAAAACCTTGAGCAAGATATGGTCAATCCTAAAGACAAAATTAAGCATATTTCCTCCCATGTCTCAGATCATCAAATTATTCCCTTTAACTTTTCGTTTGTGAAAATCAATCATTTCTGCTGAAACAAAAACAGATTCCATTCAACAATCATCACCCTGCACTTTTAGCCTTATCGTAAATGCTAAACAGAATATAACAAATCCAGAAATTGATGCGAATTTGACTGAATGATCCATTCAAACAGCTGATCTGCATTGCTTCAATATATGATTGGATGTTAAGGACACCAAGAGAAACTGATTCAAGTTAAAAAAAAAAAAATTGGGGAGCAAATAAGGCTAAACCTGAGGGTTCACGATCCTCAATTGAGACAGGGTTAGTGCAGTTTCATTATAAATACTATACCTTATACAGATCCAAACTACAACCTCCTTTTGCTGATAAAGGTTCATCCATTCATTGATTAAAAAAATCCAAACTCCAACCTCCTTTTGCTGCATAGCAAAGTATAACACAATACTTAGTTAGAGAAAGTGATTCTTAGAAGGTGCATAATAGGAAGGGACTTTATATAATAATAGAGTGTGTGAGAAAGAAAGGGAGAGAGAAGAGAATCAGAGATTGAAATTGTAACTGTATATCTATTGAATCAATCTGAATTACAATATTACAGTGTTGGCTTTATATAGCCATCGAACCTGACTTGTTTAGAGCAGTTGCTAGCCAACTGTCAACAGCTGTCATAACTGAATGATGCTGACTCAGCTCATTCAGTTATGCAGATACATTACACATATACTCTGATATCCTCCCCTCAAGCTCAAGGTGGGGCAAGAGAGGAAACCACATTGAGCTTGGTTCTTAAATCAATAAACTTAGATGAGGAGAGTGGCTTAGTGAAGCAGTCTGCAAGTTGGTCTTGACTGGGAACATGAACCACTGTGAGAGCTTTGGAGAGAACCTTCTCACGGACAAAGTGTATATCAAGCTCCATATGCTTAGTTCTAGCATGTAGGATAGGATTGTGTGCCAGATTGACTGCACTGAGATTGTCACAGAGAAGCTTTGGGGCAGTGAATGGAATTCCAAGCTCAGTGAGCAGAGATTGGATCCAAAGAGTTTCGGCAGTGGTGTTGGCCATGCTTCGGTACTCAGCCTCTGTGCTGGACCGGGCAACCAATTGTTGCTTTTTAGAACACCAAGATACAAGATTTGGGCCAAAGAAGATGCATGAACCAGAGGTGGACCTTCTATCATCAGGGTCACTGGCCCAATCAGCATCACAAAAGGCCAGCAGAGGAAAAGAAGCAGTGTGGGCAGCAGGACGCAGAAGCAAACCATACTCAATGGAGCCTTTAAGATACCTGAGTATGCGTTTGACAGCTTGCCAATGAGTGTCTAGTGGATTTGACATAAACTGACAAACTTTGTTGACACTAAAGGCTATGTCTGGCCGAGTGAGAGTAGCATATTGTAATGCTCCTACAATAGATCTGTAGAGATTAGGGTCTGACATTGTATCAGTGCCAGTTTTAGTAAGCTTGCTATTGCTGATCATGGGAGAAGAAATCCCTTTTGCCTCAGCCATATTGGCTTTGACTAGCAGATCCCGAATATACTTGCCCTGAGTAAGGAGAAGAGCACCATCAGACAAGTGCTTGACTTCAACACCAAGGAAATAATCCAGGTTCCCAAGTTCCTTGAGAGCAAATTGCTTGTGAAGTCTCTGAATTAGATCAGTAACAAGGGAGGCAGAGGAGCCAGTGATGATTATATCATCAACATACACTAACACATACAGAGATGTAGAGCCCCTAGTGTAGATAAATAATGTGTTGAGTTTTCATGAGATAATCATCTTCTAAAATCATATCTCAAGGCGGAAGAAAACCATTCTCATGGATTGCGCATTACAAACATGAATCACAAAAGGGTTATTGTGTTTACCTCTTGAAGCGTGCTTTCCTTTTAGGATCACTAGTGCCACGGAGGGGCGACACCTCTACTCAGTCCACGCGAGCAAACGGGCGTCGGAGCTTTGCGTCCTATGCTAGCTGACGGCTACGGGGAGGCATGGTTAGCAAGCCTAGGTTAGAGGGGAGAGCACTTACCTTTTATAAGCTGGCATCTCCCTTTAACCTAACTGTTTACCATAGTGGGCTTTGTACACTACAAGCCCAATTGTCCTTATATTAATTAAATCATATTTAATTAATATAACCGCTCCGCATTTGCTCTATGCGTGTGACCCTATAGGCTCCCACTAAGTTGGCAATAATATTAAATATTATAATAATATCAAATATTAATTATAATATTAAATATTATAAATAATGAGCGGCATCTAGCAATGCATCATTACTACCCAATTAGCGAGAGTATCAGTGATCCGATTTTAGCCTTACCGCGACCAAAATTTACTGTGCAGTAAATGTCCCTTCGTCCATATGTCTTAATTGAACACAAGGCATAAGAGTGTCATCCTTGTTATATTCAATTATTTATTCCTCGATCCCCGAGAAGACGTGTAATCACAAATGGGCCCAATATCACATATTGACCCAATTCCGCGTGGCCACGCATATTTCACGTTTCACTCTATCGAGGGGCCCAAGACATTACCCCTGTTATGTAGGAGGGACGAATCCTGTCTACATCACTCACACTCCTCAACATGATTTATTGCAGGCCCAATAACTACCTTTATGATCACCCTGTTACGCGTGATGTTTGATAGCATTAAAGCCTACAACTCCTCATGTAGGAATCGTAGTGACTTCAAGTCGAAGGACTACTTCACTGTGGTCGCCATAAGAATACTTATGACACTTACATAACTATTATGAAGTATTCTCATAGTGGGTCATCCGGTATAAATATTACTCCTAATATTTATACCTGTGTGCCGACTTGATATCACATATCCATGACCCGTGAGATTTGGTCATCAGTCTACTCACACAATAGTCTCTATGTATTATTGTCGTCCTAATTAACAATAATACTCGACTACGGATATTTAAGAATAGCGTTCTATCATTCAATGAGGTCTCACGATTAAGTCACATACTTAATATCTCATTGAATGAACTGCCTATTCTAAGGACTTTATTATGCTATAAACTAATAACATAATAAATGAATGCCTTATTCATATATCAAATATGTGATGAAATTCATGATACAAATAATGATCTATTCAAAATAGATTGGCCTCTAGGGCTTACACCAACAATCTCCCACTAGCACTAGAGCCAATCGGGCATCAATCTAACACCCATTGATCTAGTGTGAGTGTCAAGCTACCATTGAGCAAGAAACTTTATTAGCGGATTATTTAGTGTTCTTATTCTGCATATCTTCACATTTCTCCTCTATCAATCATCTATCGAATGAGATAGAAGCAACTAAGTATATGTTCGGATCGCTGGTGAGATCATGTTTCCTTAGCTTATGCAATTACTCCATCATCATCGCAACGAGATCAATAGAGTTCGCAAAGTTAGGAATCATTCCTAGTTCATAAATGAACTTGCCGATCCAAACGGCCTTTAAATCTACATTTAAGGCAACTATATACTTGGCCTCTATAATAAATTCTGCAACTGTCTCATACTTGGAACCTTTTCAAGCATACAGTGCCACCATTAAGATAAAACACAAATCCAGACTGCGATCTGGAATAATCTTTATCGGTTTGGAAACAGTGTCGATATAACACCTTACAACGACTCATTCCTTTCCTTCATTTTTCAAGAATGTATCCTCAGTTCTTCTCAGATACTTAAGGATGTTCTTGACTACAGTTCAGTGACCTTCATTGATATCAAAAGCATACAAGATAACTGGTGTAGTACATAATGTACTTTGACTAAGGCCCAACAACTTAAGCGATCTATCTTTATAGATCCTGATACCTAACACGTAGGAAGTCTCACCTAAGTCCTTCATCGAGAAACAATTCCCCAACCAGGTTTTCACATTTTGCAGTGTAGGGATATCGTTTCCAACGAGTAGTATGTCATCAACATACAGAATGAGAAAAACAATCTCACTCCCACTAACCTTCTTGTACACACAAGGTTCATCCTCGTTCTTGATAAATCCAAGCTATCTTACAGCTTTATCAAAACGAAGATTCCAGCTTCTGGAAGCTTACTTTAATCCAACAATGGATCTTTGCAACTTACCTATCTTTCTAACATCCTTTGGATCGACAAAACCCTCGGGTTGTGTCATGCACACATCTTCGAGAAGATTCTCGTTAAGGAATGCAGTGTTGACATCCATCTGTCAAATTTCATAGTCATCGTATGCAGCAAAAGCAAGCAGAATCCGAATAGATTTAAGCATCACTACTGGGGAGAAAGTTTCATCATGGTCTACACCATGAATTTGCTTGAAACCTTTCCCAACCAGTCACAGCTTAAAGGTACCCACTTTACTATCCATGTCAGTCTTCTTCTTGAAGACCCATTTGCACCCTATGGGTTTTACCCTTCGGGTGGCTCAACCAAGGTCCTTACCTGGTTCGTGTACATGGATTCCATCTCGGATCACATGGCCTCAAGCCACTTCTCAGATTCTGGGCCAATTACGGCATCTTGGTAGGTTACAGGCTCATCTTGATCCATGAACACCACATCACCTTCTTGAGTAAGGAGAAGTCCATATCTCTCAGGTTGGCGACGTGGCCTGTTAGACCTACACATGTCTTGTGTTACTTGAACCGGCGGTTCAACCACAACATCTTGTGGAACCGGTTCCTGTTCCATTGTAGGCGGGTCAATATTTTGTGGTACTTGGATTTCTCCAAGTTCTACAATCCTCCCACTGTCTCCTTTAGAGATATTCCTTCTCAGGGAACACTCCAGTTCTAAAGACAAACACTTTGTCCTCGAAGGGGTTGTAGAAATAATATCCTTTGGTTTCCTTAGGATATCCCACAAATATACATTTATTTTATTTGGGCCCAAGTTTATCTGTCATAAGACGTTTCACCCTAACATACCCAAATCCTCATAAATGACAAATTAGGCCTTCGGCCCATCCATATCTCATATGGAGTCTTTTCAATCGCCTTAGATGGAACACGGTTAAGAGTGAATCCAGCTGTAAGTTGAGCAAAGCCCCAGAAAGAGTCAAAAAGGTCTGAATGACTTTTCATGGATCGTACCATGTCTAACAAGGTGCGATTCCTTATTTCGGACATACCATTCCATTATGGCATTCCAGGAGGAGTGAGTTGGGACACTATCCCACACTCTCTCAGATAGTCATCAAACTCTTGGCTTAAGTATTCATCACCACGATCTGATCGTATGACCTTAATACTTTTGCCAAGTTGGTTCTCTACTTCATTTTTAAACTCTTTGAACTTTTCAAAAGTTTCTTACTTGTGTCATACACAAATCCATGTCTACTGAAGTCATCAGTAAATATGATGAAGTAAGGAAAACCACCTCTAGCAAACTTGTTTAGGGGCCCACAAACATCACTATGTATCAAGCCCAAAAGATCACTGACTCTTTCACCTTGCCTGGTGAATAGGGTCTTAGTTATCTTCCCCAACAAGCAAGATTTGCATACATCAAACGATTCACAATCGAATGATTCCAAGAGCCCATCCTTATGGAGCTTGGAGATGCGTTTCTCACCTATATGGCCTAATCGGCAATGCCAAAGGTTTTTGCATTTATATTATAGATGGACATATGAGGATTACGGACACAAAGTCCATTATCCAAATACTTTCTAGTATAGAAAATATCATGTGACTGATGTTTCTACCAATAGCTAAAACTTAATAACATTTATTTAGTTCCAAAACAAGCCCCGGAGGCAAAGTCAAAATCTTCATAGTTAATACAGCAACTTTTGCTCCATTTCCTATTCACAGGTTGACTTTGCCTATAGTCAACGTCCTACTCCCTTTGATCCTTCACATTAATGTGAGATCCACATGCGGTATCAAATACCCATGATCTTGAAGTAGGTTGACTTCTACAACACAATGCTCGAAGAGGAAGTCGTACTTCCTTTCTTTTCTCATACTCTTTCTTGTACCTTCTAACTATTTTTCATTGTCTGGTCTAACCACAATGAAATTAACTACCTTCCTTTGCAACCTTGCCTATTAGCTTCAAGACAGAAATGCTGGACCTTAATTTGTTCTTGCCCTTGTTCTTCTCCCTAGCTTAAGACTTTCCTTTTCAAGACTATCACAATAGTCTACCCTTTTCTACTATAGAGACCCTGCCCGACAGTTCTCAACTTCCTTGCAATCTCTAGTAGAGGTCTGTCAAAATCGTTCACAACGATTTGACTATAACTATCCAACAACAATTGCAAGATCATATCACTGGCCAACATTTGGCCTAAAGGAAATCTCAGTTTACTAAGTTCTTAATGTACTCAATAATATGAAGCACATCATAACTATCGGGATTTCCCTTCTATCAGTTCGCAACTGAAAAAGGGTCGGGATAACTTGTGGTTCTTATGCATTGCATGCTCTCAAGAGAGCATCATGAGGTGCACAATCATATCACACACCTTCATGATTGCAAGCATGAGGAATCCTATATCCAAGACATCGACTCGATGCTTCTCGTAAGCATCCTTTTCGATCCTAGTAGGAACTGGTTGCTCAGGAATCATTTGCTCGAGAACATACAACTCTTTCTCGTACTTGAGGACAATCCTCAAAATCTTGTACCAATTCAGAAATTTAATTCTGAATATCTTGTCCTTCTTAAGGACAAATCGCAGTAATTAATTATAGTGTTTTATTTCATGGTAATTTTAATTATAGAAACATGCAGAAAATAAGTATCATGATAAAACATATTTAATAAGGTCTTTTATTAAATACGCTCCCACTATTTTACTCAAATCAATGACCCTCATCATTGACTCGGAAAATCCCGTTGGAAGATTTTTCTAGTGAGACCAAGATCCATTTTTCACCTCGTTTTGAGTCAACTTTGGCTGATCTCCCAAAACTTAGTTATTTAGGTAGGAAACTCATTTCCAATTACATCTCATGTAACTCTTGGATCAGTTGGGTGAATAACTCTTATTCTAATTCATCTCTATGAATTAAAGCCCAACTCCCTGCCTCTAAGCCCATTTCAATCCTATTGAATTCGGCCCAGTTAAGTCAAGCCCAATGGTTGGCAGTTGGACATTACAATTGTCCCATCGCACCTTACTAGTATAGAAAAATGCACTCCGCTTTGGCGGACCTACACTCATTCGATATTAGTCTTGATGAGTGCCACGCATTGGAAGGCTCTTAAACTTAATATTTCCTTTTGAGGGATTTTTATTAAAATGATCTCACCGGCGTTGTATCACATACAAAGCGTCTCTTAGCATACATGCATACATGCTATCATACATTTAACAAACATATATAACATTTAAAACATACATGTATACATACATTTCATGCATCACATACAAAAATATACATCTCATACATTTCATGCATCTCATACATAAACATATAAGATAAGGTAATATAGTTATGACCTCCTAAAAAAGCAAGAATTAAATAACTAATTTATTACAATTCTTTGACCTTTGAGCAAATTTCTCAAGCCTCTCCCACGGCGTCATCATTTGGTGTTGCTTCCTCTTCAACTCGAAGAATTACATTTATTTTAAAAAATAAAAAAATAATTAAAAGGTACGACACGCAGGCCGTATTTAAATAAATAAATAAACCACGACACGCAGGTCGTATTTACCCAAAATAAATGACACCATAATCTAGGGCCATAACCATACACCATACATTTCAAAATTATTTAATTATAAATAATAACAACCTTTATTATTAATATCTTTAAACAATTTTAAATTAATTTTAAATTAATTTATTTGAAACATAAACCAATTTTGAATTTTTAAATTCAACAATTGAATGATTTAGCACAATTGAATGGCTTTAGAAACCACCTGTACGGAAATCATTGATGTTCCAAAACAATGAAATTTGAAGGCTTCTATTCCAATTTGAATATTCACGTACTGGACTCCAAAGGGTTTTAAAGCACAAATTGCTTTTCAGGAAAAAATATTGAACAACATATTTGAATGATTTGAACGCCCAGTTCCAGCTATACACGTTCGTGTATTGCCCAGTCAGTGTCCGTGAATTAGCTTTTGCCATCAAAAACATTGATTAAGATTTGAAATTCAAAATAATGAAAATCAAGGCAAAAGAACGTACAGCATATTAAATTCGTTATCGTACTATTTCACCCGCCAGAGACGTTAATCTGCGTCTTATCGAATTCACTTGAATTAGCACAGTGATGCAATTTTTAAATGACCAGTACGCATTCGACGCATTCAAGAAAGATTTGCTCACAAAAGATAACATGTATTCCATTGAATCAAATTCAAAAACAATAAATCATATTATCTAACAAGGCAAACAAGCATATAAGAATTCAAGGTAACTACGACCATGCGCTCTGATACCACTGTTGGGTTTTCATGAGATAATCATCTTCTAAAATCATATCTCAAGGCGGAAGAAAACCATTCTCATGGATTGCGCATTACAAACATGAATCACAAAAGGGTTATTGTGTTTATCTCTTGAAGCGTGCTTTCCTTTTAGGATCACTAGTGCCACGGAGGGGCGACACCTCTACTCAGTCCACGCGAGCAAACGGGCGTCGGAGCTTTGCATCCTATGCTAGCTGACGGCTACGGGGAGGCATGGTTAGCAAGCCTAGGTTAGAGGGGAGAGCACTTACCTTTTATAAGCTGGCATCTCCCTTTAACCTAACTGTTTACCATAGTGGGCTTTGTACACTACAAGCCCAATTGTCCTTATATTAATTAAATCATATTTAATTAATATAACCGCTCCGCATTTGCTCTATGCATGTGACCCTATAGGCTCCCACTAAGTTGGCAATAATATCAAATATTAATTATAATATTAAATATTATAAATAATGAGCGGCATCTAGCAATGCATCATTAATTGAACACAAGATTTACTGTGCAGTAAATGTCCCTTCGTCCATATGTCTTAATTGAACACAAGGCATAAGAGTGTCATCCTTGTTATATTCAATTATTTATTCCTCGATCCCCGAGAAGACGTGTAATCACAAATGGGCCCAATATCACATATTGACCCAATTCCGCGTGGCCACGCATATTTCACGTTTCACTCTATCGAGGGGCCCAAGACATTACCCCTGTTATGTAGGAGGGACGAATCCTGTCTACATCACTCACACTCCTCAACATGATTTATTGCAGGCCCAATAACTACCTTTATGATCACCCTGTTACGCGTGATGTTTGATAGCATTAAAGCCTACAACTCCTCATGTAGGAATCGTAGTGACTTCAAGTCGAAGGACTACTTCACTGTGGTCGCCATAAGAATACTTATGACACTTACATAACTATTATGAAGTATTCTCATAGTGGGTCATCCGGTATAAATATTACTCCTAATATTTATACCTGTGTGCCGACTTGATATCACATATCCATGACCCGTGAGATTTGGTCATCAGTCTACTCACACAATAGTCTCTATGTATTATTGTCGTCCTAATTAACAATAATACTCGACTACGGATATTTAAGAATAGCGTTCTATCATTCAATGAGGTCTCACGATTAAGTCACATACTTAATATCTCATTGAATGAACTGCCTATTCTAAGGACTTTATTATGCTATAAACTAATAACATAATAAATGAATGCCTTATTCATATATCAAATATATGATGAAATTCATGATACAAATAATGATCTATTCAAAATAGATTGGCCTCTAGGGCTTACACCAACATAATGAAGGATCACACCTGCTTGTGATGAAACCAAACTGCAGTAGGGCAGATGTAAGACTTTCATACCAAGCCCGAGGGGCTTGTTTGAGCCCATATAGGGCTTTGTGCAGCTTGCATACAAGAGTTTTGTCACTGTGTTCAAAACCCGGAGGTTGCACCATGTAAACCTCCTCACTGAGCACCCCATTTAAGAAGGCATTATTGACATCAACTTGTTTTATAGTCCATTTGTGAGTGATGGCCAAAGTTAGGATAATCCGTATAGTTACTGGCTTCACCACAGGTGAAAAAGTTTCATGGAAATCAAACCCATGCTGCTGGTGAAATCCTTTGGCTACTAATCTAGCCTTGAACTTGTTCACTGTGCCATCTGGATTTTCCTTGACCCGGAATACCCACTTGCAACCAATGGCTTGCCGATTTGGTGGTAAGGGAACCAAGGACCAAGTGTGATTTCTAAGGAGAGTAGTGTGCTCATCCAGCATAGCAGCCAACCATGGTTTACTAGACAAGGCCTCTTTGACAGATCTTGGCTCAACATGACTCAAGAAAAGACTGGGTGGCAAGTGACCTGTTTTGGACCTTGTTAACATATGATGAGTGTTAATAGGTGGAACAGGTGAGGGACTTGGAGACTGGACAGAACCAGAGGAATTGGAGACAGACTGGACAGAGTTGGGAGAGGTGGTGGGTGACTCAGTAGAAGCAGGAACAGACTGGTCATGGGTGGGAGAGCTAGTGGATGGGATAAGGGGTGAGGCAGGCTGGCCTGCAGGAGGAGTGGAAACAGTTTGAGAGGGTGAGAGAGTTGAGGAAGGAGGAGGGTGTTGATTTAAGGGTGTGGCAGCTAGAGGAGGGTAGGAGGGAATAGGAATAGATGCAGGGTATAGGGATTCAGGTGGGGCATTTAGAGAACAAGACTGAGAGGGAAACAGGTGTTTGTAGGGAAACTTGGATTCATTGAATAAAACATCCTTAGATATGAAGATGCGTCCAGTAGAGTCTAGGCATTTGTGACCTTTGTGCTGTGGTGACAGCCCTAAGTAGATACACTCGGAGGACCTAAACTGCATTTTATGCTGGTTATAAGGTCTGAGAAAGGGGAAACAAGCACACCCCAGAATCCTAAGATTAGAGTAATCAAGATTGGAGTTGTAAAGGGCATGATAGGGTGAGGGATGAGACTTTAGAGCCACTGTGGGCAGTCTATTGATGAGGTAAACAGCTTGGGTGAAGCTGTGATCCCAAAATTTAAGAGGGAGAGAAGCATGGGACAGCATGGCAAGTCCCATTTCCACAATTTGTCTATGCTTTCTCTCTACGGTCCCATTTTGATGGGATGTATGAGGGCATGTCAAGCAATGGACAATGCCTAGGTCTGCTAAGTATTTGGAGAAGGGACGATATTCTCCTCCCCAATCTGACTGGACAGCCTTGATGGTGGCAGAGAATTGAGTTGTGACTAAGGCAGAGAATTGTTTGAAGGCTGTTAGGGCATCAGATTTTTGTTTAAGGAAGTAAATCCATGTAAACCTAGTGTAAGCATCAACAAAAGTAATGTAGTAGGTGTATCCCCCAAAGGAAGTGTAAGGTGCAGGTCCCCAAAGATCAGTGTGAATGAGTTCAAAGGCAATAGAGTGAGTAGTCAGGGAAGGGGGGGCATGTAATCTATGAGCTTTTCCTAGACAGCATGCATTGCAAAAGTCATCATCAGATGTTTTATTCAATGAAGGAATTTTACACAATTGAAGGACAGCCTTTACAGTGTTGTTATTGGCATGTCCAAGCCTATAGTGCCAAGTGGCAAAAGTGCTAGTTACAGTAGGGAACTTAGCTAGAAGCTCACTAGGAGCTGAGGAATGCACAGAATGTTGAAAACAGGAGAAGGAAGGCTCCTTGAGTATGCTGATGTTCTCGAAACTGTATAGACCATCACCTCCAAGAGAGCCTTCAAGAAGGACTTGATTAGAACCCTGAGATTTCACATAGCATGAAAATGGGTGAAATTCGAAATAGACATTATTATCACGAGCAAATTTGGATACTGAAACAAGATTTTTGGTGATATTAGGCACAAGTAAGAGATTGTTTAAAGAGAAAATAATGTTAGGATTAGAAGGAGAAGAAAACTGAGAAGAACCTATGGAGTTTATAGAGAGGCCTTGACCATTCCCCATTAGAACTTGATCTTGACCACCAAAGGGGCTACTGTAGCTGAGATTAGTGGAATCAGCTGTAATATGGTGAGAGGCACCCGAGTCAGGAAACCATGCTTGGTTATCAAATGACCTCTGTAAAGGCTCTTGAGTTTTGGGAACAAATTGGGGTTGTTGCATGGCCATATTAGCACTAGGTGGATGCTGGACAGGTTGATTAAACTGAGTGCAGTTTTGTTGAGGAACAGAACCATAACCTTGGGAGTTATTGTACCCACGAGAGTCATGGTTAAACTGATTTCCCTGATTATTGGATTGCTGAGGCTGAGGTGGTGGTCGTTGGGGAACAAATTCTTGATCAAATCTGTACCAGCAATCAAATGCCTCATGACCATACTTATCACAGAGTTGACAAATGGGCTTGGGACCTCCACGGCCTCTGCCTCGACCACCACGGCCACCACGGTTTCTACCTCCACGGCCACGATTACCACGATAACCATTCTGATTCTGAGGGAAACCACTGGAGTAAGAATTTTCACCTCGGTTTGGCACTTGCGCAACATTGGCAGTTACTGAAGGAGAAGATAGCTCCTGACGAAACTTCTCAAATTGTGCATCTTGCATTAGAAGGAGAGGTTCAATGTCATCAATTGAAGGAATACCTGATCTAGCATAAATCATCATGACGAAGGGACTATATTCCTCAGGAAGTCCTTCAAGGACCGTGTCAACATGATCTTGTTCGATGACAGGATCTCCAATTGCTTGCAGAGACTCAACTAGGGCACGAATATGCATAAGGTACTCCGAAATTGAGCGTGTGCCTTTCTTCGTGTTCTTTAGCTCGGAGCGAAATTGACGAGCCTTGGCTCGAAGATGCGCCTGAAACTGTTTGTGGATTTTCTCCCATACTTGCCACGATTGCTTGCATCCAATGAACCTTGGAAGAATCGATGGAGAGAGAGATCCAAGTAGTCATGTAAAAAGCATTTGGTCCTGGACAATCCAACGCTGATATGCATCCGATTCAATTCCTAGATCGCGATTGGATTCGGTCGTGAACTGAGGAGGAATCACCGGATTCACGACAAGGCGATGAAGCTTGTGCGCGATAATCACAGCTTCGACTTGCTGCTTCCATAGCAGAAAGTTGCTATCGTCGAGCTTGATCGAAAGCATAGGGTTGAAACTGGATGACGCCGGAGACGATGCCGGAGCTCCGGTGACAGTGTCAAAAGGATTTCCGGTTGAAGCCATCAAAGAGAAGAATCAGGCCCAGAAGAAAGCTCTGATACCATAATAGAGTGTGTGAGAAAGAAAGGGAGAGAGAAGAGAATCAGAGATTGAAATTGTAACTGTATATCTATTGAATCAATCTGAATTATAATATTACAGTGTTGGCTTTATATAGCCATCGAACCTGACTTGTTTAGAGCAGTTGCTAGCCAACTGTCAACAGCTGTCATAACTGAATGATGCTGACTCAGCTCATTCAGTTATGCAGATACATTACACATATACTCTGATATATAATAAAACAGAGATGAAACAATTTAATAAGCAACACCACCTCCACATTTCATGAAAGAATCAACAGCCACTCCTTTGATATCTTACATGTATTGTTCATGTATTCCAGCACGGTTCTCTTCCCACCATAGTCTAGCATGCATCTTCCCAAAAATTTCTCAGCTGCACCACCATTGAGGAAACACTCAGAAATAGATTCCTTGAATAAAGTTCTACTTCAGAATGCAACTCCAAAAGTACGAATTTCTAGATTTACACCATGCTTATAGAGTCAGCAAGTTTGGGACATGTCAGATTAAATTTTGCCAACCCTGTTATTAATAATACTGAGACCTAATGACAATGATAATGCTTCTAGCTAATGTAGATGTGCAAAGCCTTGCATTCTAACCCTTTTGAAGATGCATAGTTAACTGGCCTCCATGACACAACCAAATATAGTGAAATGTTATAGGAGGCTTGCACAAACTTTTACTTCTTTCCTAATATCCTATAAAAATTTCATTCCAACAAAAAAGATGAATTTTAATAAACACATGTCTTCGTGAGGACTTATTAACATTTTTTTACCACAAACTAAACAAATGTCTTCATGAATTTATCATTTGTTATACAACTAAAAACTTTATAGAACATGGCAAAAACAAACAGAAAAAAATAGTGAAGTATAATATAGTAACCTAAACAAATATTTCAAGCATAATCAGGCCTGAGTATAATGGTAGTGTAATGGTAGCTTCAACAATAAACTAACACAATAGAGAATTCAAAGGCTAGATAGAATACTCAAGGAATTATTGCAAATTATTGCACTCTCTTAAATGTATCTTTGCATTAAGCAGGGAGCTTTCATCTTGCATAAGCTTAACATAGGTCTAGAACATGGCAAAAAAATAATCATATACACAAATGATATATATCAGTAAGCAATGAGAAGCAATTGGCTTCTTAACCCAGAAATCAATAACCATGATAGAAATTTTAAAACTAATAATATTAAAGTAAATGATACTTATAAGGTAGCTTTACCTTTTTCCTTTTGCACTTCTTGGTGGGAGTAGAGTTGTCCCCATGTTCACCCGTAGCAGTACCCTGAAAATTTCAGTTATTAAAATATTAACCCAAGACCACTTAGAAAAACACAATCACAATGATAGACATCATCTTGGTTCATACAAATTAAACCACTTAGTAAATAATCAAGCTGTAATGAAATAGCAACAGTCTACCTCAAGAGCACTTGATAGACATCATCTTGGTTCATACAAACTGAACCTTCACCACAACATAAAAGAGCTTCTGCAAGTATATGCCCACAAATAACAGATCTGAAATATGTATTAAAATTTCATGAATGGAGAAGACTTGTTCTCTCCTACTTGTGGTTTGTTTTGAGGTTAACATTCAAATGTTTTTGTTATTTTGGGTAAGTTATCTTGCCTTTGTTTCCTCTTGTGATGCAATAGTAATATCTAAATATCTAAATTATGAATAACCAAGCTGTATAATCAAGATAAGCCATGATGTTTTAGAGAACTAAATTTATACAATAGTAGACATAGGTTGATTTGAAGTTGAAGAACATCTATCTGAGTCTGAAAATCATTTTATGCAATAAATAGCATTCTCAAGTCCTCTATAATATCCAATTTAGAAAACAAATAACATCAACAATATTTATGGTTTTGAATTCTCATTCTTTGCAGCAAAGGAACACTGTTAAAGATTTGAGTGTTCCTCTCCAACCACACATACCAAAAGACTGCATAAACTATAAACTGCCATGGATTATTTGTCATTGTTTTCACAGAATTTTTATATCAAATCAAGGGAAAATTCTCTAGAGCGGTAAGACAGACCAAGTGCTCTCCAATAATCCTAACAATGTTGCTCCAAAGTAAAGTAGGCAGCTTACGGTGCAATAAAAGGTGGGCCAATGTCTCTGAGCTAGACCTGCACATAACACATAAATCATTGGAAAGAGTGATATAAGGTCTATGAATTTGTAGAAAGTCAATTGCATGAATCCTGTTAAGTAAGGATATCCAGACAAAAGACTTGATATTAGAGTGAGCTTTGAATTTTAAAAGAATTTATCAAGGAGGAAGCTCCCACACGGTTATAAGCATGAATAAAAGTAAAGATTTTCAAAAGAAAACAATAGAAGAAACCAAGGTATCGTTTAAGCTCTAAACTCATATTATTAAAAAACAATCATTTGCCAACTTTGAAATAGTAGATAAGCCATCACTGTTGCCAAGCTAAAATAACTCTCCTTCAGTGTTATCGAATAGTGGTTATGGCGGCGTCATGGCGGAAAGCGGTGGTGGGTTTCGAAGGAAACGCCATACGGTGGCGGTGGCATGGCGTATTTCACATGGTGGTCTGTGGCGGCTGCGTGGCGGGCATGGCGGAGGCGGCTGCCATGGCGGAAAAAGCGGTTTTTTTTTTAAAGGAAATGCGAAAACAGCCTCCTGGGCCATTTGGGCTGTGCGACCCGACCCATAATATGGGCCCAAAATGGGTAAAACCCTAATGAAAATGTCTGCCCCTTATTTTCCTCTCTCACTATCGTCCATGATTGAAACTTTGTTCGACCAGAACCTTTTCTTTCCTCTCATTTCAAACTTTCTTCTCCGACCACCCACTGTCCAGCGACCACAGACCTCCGGCGACCACCCTCTGTCCGGCGGTCAGCGACCACCCTCTTCTCTTCTCGTTTTTCAGTCTTTTCCGACAATGGCTTCTGAACTAGTGTCGTTGGATGCTTCACGTACCCTCTTCTCTTCTTGTATTGTTATTTTTATCATTTTGTTGTTATTTGAATTTTGAAGTCTTGAAATTGATGATAATCAACCTTGCCGGTAGTCTATGGTAAGTGAATATGAGATTTATATGATATTTTCTATCAATTTAGTTTATGGTTCTTGATATATGTTATTAGTCTTTTGGATTTTATATTTATTTCTGCATTTTTTGTTATATATATATAATTTGTTGTCCGCCATGGCATCTGCCATATGGCCGCATCGCCATCCGCTATAATGTATGGCGGATTTTTGGCCGGCCGCCATAGGCCACCATCGATAACACTGCTCTCCTTACTCAGTCACCGAAAACTTTTTTAAAAAAAAAAACTCAGAATTTTTTTCCTCAACCAACAAAAAACAAAATAAAATCAGATATCAAAATTTCCCGAAATTCGAATATGCAAAGGAAATACAAATACAATCTAAAGCAAAGCTGTGTCTAGAAGATGGAATAGATAGAAGAATACCTCAGAGAGAAGAGAGCATTTTGCACCTCAGTTGTTTTAAATCTGCGTAAAAAATAGACAAAAGAATGTAGCTGCAAACCAATTAAAACAAAAGTGACACTTCCCTTTAAAATAAATATGAAAATATCTCAACTGTGTTCCCCGTTAAGAAAATCATCATTTTATTACCCAACGTATGTAAAGTTCAGTAACAACTAAACAATTGATGCAATTCATTTTAAGAAACTCCCAATTCTTTTACCCAATCATTCCTCAAGAAACATTCCCTCTAGCAAATGAGGGAGGTCAACCAAAGTTCAAATTTTGAAGAAGAAAAACAAACAAATAAATCAATGATAAAAGGGAGAGTAGCATATCCATAACCTTCATCAACTTGTTAACTAAAAAGGGAAAGAATAGAGAACAACATTACCACCAATGATAAAAATACTATAGAGAATCAATTTGATTGTTCTTATTAATTGGGAAAAAGAACTTCTTGTAATAATTAAAGGGTAAATTTTAGCAGGATGAAGAATGATGTAATTGCCAACTAAACCAAATATCCAAACACCAAATAGCAATACCAAAAAATCAATTTCCAGATCAAATATACAAATATTCCAGTAAAGAAAGAGGACAATAACTCATTAATGATGGTTCAAGAGTCAATAAAGTACCTGTGATGAAACATACTGAGGCAAACTGAACTGTTGTCATCTTCAGTAGGAATACCAACAATTTCAATCAATATGTTGTCTTCCAAATATAACAAAAACTGCAAAATCAAATACCAACCAAAAAAGTTGGAAGAAATCAAGGATATATTAAGATGAATAAGTGACACCCTCCTCGAAAACCCTCACATCTCCGCCTTCTCCAAAATCTCCTTACATCTACCTCTCTTTGTCTCCCCGAAAACGATCTGCAACTTATCTCTGTCTCTCTTTCTGAGAAATTCGGTTTAAGGTTAGGGATTAAAAAGAAGGAAGAAAAATGAAACCCTTAGTAAGGAAACCCTAAGTGGAAGAAAAACGAAACCCTAAACCACTTACAGGTTCGCCGGCACCGTCACCACCGCTCGCCGCCGCGAGACCTAGAAGCCCACCCACCGCAGATCCGTCTAGCACCATAAGTCGCCGCCGCTTGCGACTTCCACCTCGCCGCTGCTAGCGCACCAAACCACCACCAGATTCGCACCGCCCACACCCTCAATTCCATCCCAGTCGCAAGCGAGGGACCCCGCCACCGCCGCGCCAGCCGCTGCTTCGCACCTGTAAGTAAAGAGAGAGACGAGAAAAGAAAGAAGAGATAGATCAGAAGTGGAGAGAGAAAAGAGATAAGAGAGAGACGAGAAAGGAGAGAAGAGAGAAATGAGTGATCAGAGGGAAAAAAGAAGAAGAAGAAGAAGAAGAAGAAGAGAGAACGTGGAAGAGGAAGAGAGAAAGAAGAAGATGGAAAAAAGAAAAGAAAAGGAAGGAAGAAGAAGAAAGAAAGGAAAAAGAAAAAAAAATGGCTGTGGCCCCCACGAAATTGCCAAGTGTCGCAATTTTATTACTCAACAGTGAAAATGGGATCCACTAATTAGTATAGTGCAATAGTGGCTGGGTTAAACTCTCAGATCTTGCTCTAAATGTTGGTAACTTTTGGGATCTTTAGCATTGATGTGCACTAATCTGAACTTCTTAACTTACAATTATGCAACAAAAAAGAATAATTTTGAGAAGCAAAACAAAGAAGCCAACAATAGCAAACATCATAATCATTTCTCCCAGTCTGACTACCAGCAGGTCAACCATCTAAATAACAGTATACATCACTCATGCCATTCAAATGGCACAACCTCCATAATGGATTTAATTTCCAACCTGCCATGACTAGAACTTACAAGATTTCCTCTATCTGTACTTGACGAGTATAACCTTCTCTCATGTTTGCATCTAATTTTCTCAGCATTTCATAAATATGATCAGATTCACCATGGAATCTATCACCAGCTACGAAACTATAAACCTCATTTTTTAACTCAACCATACTTTGACCTACAATCTTCTTCAACCTATTCTCCTTTATCAATGTCCTGAGTTTTGCAGCATTATGCCAATTCTTGTCCACACAATAAATATTTGATAACAGTATATAATACCCTGCGTGATTAGGGTCTAATGGGGAAAGATTCTTCGCTGCAACCTCCCCCATCTTTATATTTTGATGTATCCGACATGCACCAAGTAAGGCTCCCCATACATGAGGCCCAGCTTCTATGGGCATATGATTAATTATGTCCAAGGCCCTATCTAACTCTCCCATTCGACCAAGAAGATCAACCATTATCCCATAATGTTCTGAGCCAGGCTCCAATTGGTACTTATTCACCATCATATCAAACATCTTTATCCCTTCTTTAATCAAACCTGCATGACTACAAGCAGATAGAATTGAGAGAAAGGTTACATTGTTAGGCTTAACATCTGAACAGTTAACCATCTGATAAAATAATGCCAAAGCCTCTTCTCCTTGCCCATGGAATCCATAAGCTGCTATTATTGAGCTCCATGTAACAACATCTTTATATGTCATTCCTTTGAAAACCTTGTTAGCATTATCTAAGCTACTACATTTTGCATACAACTCTACGAGAGATGCACCAATAAATATGTTATTGTCGAACCCACTTTTAGTTACAAAACCATGAAGACATACAGCTTGTTGAAGAATTCCCAGTTTTGAACTAGCAGCAAGAATCTTCACTACAACAATAGAATCAGGTCGAGATCCACTAGATAACATGTTGCAGAAAAGCCCCATTGACTTGTGTGCCATTCCGATTTCGGCGTATCCGCTAAACAATACAGCCCAAGAAACTACATCCTTCTTGGGCATTCTGTTGAAAAGACCAACCGCATTTTCAGGTGAAAAGCACTTCATGTACATGTCCATCAGAGTTGTAGAGACCGCTGTATCCAACTCAAAACCATAATTGACTGCTAATTTATGAATCTTCATACCTTCTTCCAAATTGGAAGTGGAAGCACATGCTTGCAATGCATTAACCACGGTAACCCAGTTGGGTTCAATTCTCTTATCTATCATTTCATTGAAAAGATCTAATGCATTGGTTTCGTCTCCATTATCAGCATAACAAGCAACCATTGAGCTCCAAGATATAATATCCTTATTAGGCATTTCCCTGAACAAATTAACTGCACTTTTGACAGAACCAGTTTTTCCATATAAATGTAGCATTGAGTTGGCCAAGCATAACTTAGTATCAAAACCCCTTCTTTTTACAAATCCATGTACGCTTCTTCCACGCTTAAAGTCAAATAACCGAGCACAAGCAGAAACAGCACTAACAAGTGTCACGGGATCAGGACTTACATACTCTGACACAACCATTCGGGAGAAAAATGCAAGTGCAAGTTCAGGATTGCCACTCTGCTCATAACCAGTAACCATTGTAGTCCATAAAACCACATCTGGTTTTGGATACTCCATAAACACATCAAAAGCATCATTCATTTGACCACATTTCGAATACAACTCAATCAAAGCAGACCCTACAAACATGTCATTATCCATCCTCTCCTTCTTGAGAAATCCGTGAATCATTCCGCCCAATTCAAGCCTTTGTAAACCTGCACATGATTTCAAAGCAACTGATACTGTGTAATTGTCAGGTTTTCCTTCAGTGGAAATAGCAGTGGCATTCATTTGACGGAATAAACATAAGGTTTCTACCCATTCTCCTTTCGAACAATAGCTCCTAAGCAAAGCATTCCATAGATAGACAGATTTGTAAGGTGTTTCCTCAAACAGCTTATACGCATGGCTAATTGATGCATATCTTGCATAAAGAACATTAAGCTTGGTCGCAATGAAACTATCATGGGCAAGGCCAACTTTCAAACACTGTGAGTGCAACTGTGCAATTGATATCTTACTGCAGCAACTTTCCAAAAGTTTCACTAAAAGACTCCTCCTTTTCATGTACAAAATCTTTCCTTATCGGTAGCTTCTGAGTTTCAATCTCAATCATCTGCTATCCATGCAAGCAGCTATGTTTTTTATAGCTTTAGCAACATGTCCTGTTGAGCAAACCATGTAATTGAAACAATTAGTTCAGCAGCATCCAACAACCCTCAGTTTAAACAACAAACATATAGAGAAACTGGACTAACAAAGAATAAATTATAGCACTTAACTAATTATGCCATGCTACTTGCTATACAGTGTTTTCTTTTATTTTCCCATTGGTGGAAATGAAATGGCAACAGACCAGGAATCACAAAATTACAGGGTATAATACATAGTAGAAATTACTAGAAATGCAACATAGTGGTTGAACGCATCATAAAAATTGACTGAACACGCCATTGAAGCACCTCGAGAAGTAGGGAGAAGAGGATGAATGAGGTAGAAGACTCAAAGTGAGGCAGAAGAAGTAAATTTTCCTCTGATACCATATTACAGTGGAGATGAGTGAATGAAATTCTAATCTGTCTTGAATGATCTGAGTACACGGTACTTATACAGAATAGTCCAACTATACAATAGCTAATTGTAACTAACATAACTGTACATACCTGTTTTAACTAACTAACTAACTAATTCAATGGTAAGCTTCAACACTTAAAAAAACTAAAACCAAATAAGCAATGTACTGTCCTCCTAACCAAATATACTTGAATTTAAACCATATTGGAACTACTCTAGTTTCCAAGCCTGCACTCTTGTTGACATATTAAATGCCACCACATTAGACAGTCAGGTAACATATTTCTTTAAGTCATTTTATCAAACAATTGAAATGCAATTGGATGTCTGAGTAAAAATCATTTACGGTGACAGTGCACGGAAAATTGAATGTGCTTGCTAGTTGCAGCAACTTGAGATTTAACTGAAAGAAAAGCATTGCAGGTATAAATGTAAGCAAGTCTTGGGCACACACACATACCAGAGAGAATTCTTCAATGACTAAAGCAAAAGCCAAAAGGGATTTGACTGCCAGCGAATTGGAGAGGAGAGGAAAGACGAAACATGGACGTCAAAGACTGAAGTAAAAGCAGTTGGTGATCTTTTGCGCTGCCGCTGGGATACACAATTACACATTCAAACAAGGGAGAGAGGAAAAAAAGAAATTTGTGTTCGTTGCACAAACAATTTCTTTTTTTTGACAGTCGTTGCACAAAGTAACTTAATTATATAAACTACACAATTTTTTTTTTATTAAAATAAATTTTTTGAGTAATTTTTTTCTTTATTTTTCAATCATTCAAATCAAATCAAATTTAAGGTATAAAGTTCGTGTTACTTTTTTTTATTATTATTTCAATAGTTTTACCCTGAAAAAATTTTGCATTTCACAATTCACCAAAAAAAAATTTATTTACCTTTAGAAATGATAATTGAAAAATGTTTTAAAGCTTGATTTTATTTAGATGACCATGGTTCAGAACCCATTTGGATGAGCTTTTTATTAGAAAAAAAACCAAGGCTTGTTTGGTATATTTCTTATTTCCTATTTTCATTTCTTAATTTTAAAGATAATTACAACTAAAATAATTATAAAAGTTTCACATTATTTTCATCATGTTACTTTTTTTCAAATGTTTGTACATAAAATAGTAAAAACAAATGAAAAGTTATTTTCAGTGTTTCCTGTATAAATCTTTGGAAATAAGAAACAAAATGAAAACAATGTGACACTTTTGTAATTATTTTAGTTATAATTATCTTTGAAATCAGGAAATGAAAACAAGAAATTGAAAATAAACTAAACAGGCCCTTACTTTTTGAATAAAATACCTTTTAAAAAAATATAAATGTTTGAATGGACTTTTTTTTATTAGAAAAAACACTTATTTTTTAAATAAAAGAGTTTTTTAAAAAAAAAAATTAGGTGTTTAGATGAGTATTTAAAAAAAGCTAAAGTAGTGGAAAAGCACGTTTTGGTGCTTTATGAGAAGTTACATATACTAACATTTAAAGAAGAAGTAGTAGAAGAAAGAGAGTAAAGATAAGTCATGTTTTATTGGACAATAACCTTTCTACAATAAATCTCATAAATACCTATGCTTATATAAAATAAAATATCTTTTACTTCTACTTCTACAATATAGAAGTCCCTTGTTTAAATCTCATTCAAACGACCCTTTGGTCTTATACCAATTGCTATGAAGATATCAGGACAAAATAATTTAAAAAAATACGATATGTGTTGAATGTATTTATTAGTGAACATGACCTGAAAATAGGAATGGTTTGTCAGTGAATGTACTTCAAATAAGAATTAGTCTCACATTTTAAATCAAAAATATGTAAAAACACATTATATAAAAAATTTACAAACTAAATAAATAAATTGTTATATGGAAACTTTAAATCTTAAGGCAACCTATAATTTGGATAAATTAGCGACCTTTATATCAAGAAGATAGTGAGGTTGCATGGCATACCCACCTCAATAGCGTCTGATAGAGACTTCAGATTTACCTCTAAATTTTCGAAAGCTCTTCAACAAGCTTTTGACACTAGATTGAGCTCTAGCACAACCTACCATCCCAAACAGGTGGTCAATCAGATAGATCATTCAGACCCTGGAGGACATGCTTAGAGCATGAGTTTTAGATGAAGATGGGAGTTGGGATAACTATTTTCGTCTCATAGAGTTTGTGTATAACAATAGTTATCACACTAGCATAAGCATGACACCCTATGGAGCTGTGTAGGTACCCTTTATTATGTTGGTGTGAAATATGTGAGAAGACCTTGCTAGGACTTGATTTGGTTCAAGAGACCACAGATAAGATTTGAGCGATTAAGGAAAGGATGTGCACTATACAGAGCAGACAAAAGAGTTATGCCAATAAGAGGAGAAAGTCATTAGAAATTCAGGAAGAGGAACATGTATTTTTGAGAGTCACTCTTAAGACTGATGTGAAGGTCAATGAAAGTCATAAAGTTAAATTGTTTCATGGGTCGTTTCCAAATTTTGAAAAGAGTCGGGTTTGTGGCTTTTCAATTGGCTCATCCACCACAGTTGTCTAATCTTCATGACGTTTTCTATGTTTCTCAACTTTGGAAGAACGTATAAAATGTGTTTCACATGTGATAGCTCCTGAGTCAGTGCAGTTTAAAGATAACTTAATCTTTAAGCCTAGGCCTATTTAGATCATTGACAAGAGCACCAAAACTCCAAGGACTAAAGTGATCATGTTGGTAAAAGTGGTTTGGGAGGGGTTAACTCCAGAGGAGGCTACTTGGGAGCTCGAAGAAGACGTTAGGAAAACATCCGGATTTTGTTAGTACAAGTACATATAATTTAGTGTTGTAACAGTAATGTTTTTTGTGGTTAATTAAGTTGATGCGTGAATAATTTCAGGGGCAAAATTCTTAAAGGACGAGAGAAAATGTAACATCCTAATAAATCTAGCTAATAATGATTATTAAACGTTTGGTTTTAGGGGAGAGTTTAAAGTAGAAGACTAATAGTATAAAAGGCCTATTTGAACCATAGGAGAGTTCTAGAGTAGAAAATTAGTCTGTTTCACAAGTGTATAACTGCACATAGGTGATGCATGGTTGTGCCTGATGTCCCACACATGCTATTTGAATGACATTCTATACCTAACCCCCAAACCACTACACACTCTATTTCAGGATGAGACTTTTCGTTTATCTATCAAAGAACCCTAGACTGAGCAATAACTCTCAAATAATGGGAATTCATCAATCCAAGAGGTGCAACCTTCTCTAAACAAAATTACACAAGGTTCAATGAAATGCACCGACTCCCAAACGACACGTGCACCTTCATTCAACTACTATTATATAAGTCTTCTTTTGCTTCCCTTTCCAAACATTTCAAGCGACTTTTCTGCAAGAATGACTCAGGGAGAACGATCTAACCTTTCCCAACATGTAAGTTCCAGTATAAATCTCTTGCATGCATTGTATTTGGGGGTACCGTAATCATACTGTATTTTCTTTCATCAATGAACAAAACCCTAAATTGTATTTCTTTCTCTGTTTCAATTCTAAATTGTTCAAGTTGTTTTCAATTCCCATTTTCAAACCCTTCCTCTATTTCACCATTGTTGAATCTAATTATTTGTCATTGTTGCAAACAATTGGGTTGTAGGTGAAAGTTGAACCATTTAAATATCCGTAAACTTATGAATGTGATGTGGTTGCTTATAGAACCCTGTTCTGGTTATTAATAATTTGATAATCATGCTAATTTTGTTAAAAAAATTCCCTTTTACTCACCCTTTTCATAAAATTTAATTACAATTTAACTAAAATCAAATTCTTATAATAACATTGTTATTGGATTTTCTTTTCATATTCCTTTTTATACTCTTTTCAGAATGTCAACCAATAAGGAAGTAGGCTCTTCTTCTACGATAACCAGAAGATATAGGACATTATATGTCGTTCTGCATCCAGAATTGGTAATGCTACTTCGATTTTCTGATGTCAATTCATTCGTCAAATTTTATTTAAAGCCAAACCCCCGATTTACAAAAAAACTAACAGTTAGAGTATTTTGTCTATCATTGTTTGTTTATTTTGTAGTATTTAAACATTTTTTTATTGTTATACTAACAACCATATGTTTTTCATAAATTATTTATGCTTCAAAATAACAGTTATAACTCTTGGAATTTGATTACTTGCGTTCGTTAAGGATCAATCCCTTTTAAATAGGTAATTGATTCAAGGGTTGTTTTACATGATCTAGTAGGGACAAATTTGCTTTAAGGTCGTTTCTTTAACAAATAATTTGTCCTTTTTTTTTTTTTTTTCTATTCAGTTGATTTAATGCAAGAATTTGTTTGAAATGAGTTATAGTTCTTTTGTTTGAAATCTGACTTGCTTTAATGCAGGACTTTGTTGAACTATGTTCCTTAGTTTTCGATGCTTTTAAAAATGAAGTTGGTTAAAGGGTTGTACTGGATAATACAACAGGCACCTAGTTCAAGTGTATTTTGCAGAAAGTTAGTGGAACTGGGTCCTAGCTCATGGAACAAACAACATCAAGGAGCATTACATTTTGGAAGATAGTGGTTGACTGAAGTTTTTCTAAGGTAATAACAACAAATTTGGTATGAAGGTAGAAGATAGAAACTTGATGGAAGTTGTTTACCTTACCCCTGCTAAAGTTTTTGAGGTTCCTCTGAAGATCTATAACAAATTCATCAATGTGCCTGATTCGGAAACATATTCTGAAAATGAAACTGCTTTCTACAAGAAAGTTGTTGTCATGACTGAGCAACAAGCCACATGTAACAATATGGTAACTTCCTTTTTGATTTTCTATAACTGATTATTCAATTATACTCTCCCCCCATTTTACCGACAATTTCTGATACGCCTGTTAAAAATTTGCCTGCAAAGTTGGTGATAGGATTTACTGACAAGCCCTGTTCTCGAAGCCACTGACCTGCTCACTCAAAGACAATGTTGATAGGATTTATCCTTGCAAGATTTGTTGGGTGGAAAGAAGGAAATCTGAGGCATATATTACAAAAGTTTGGAAGTAGTTTTGCAAAGATAATAAACTCACAAAGGGAAGCAAGGTGGAGTTGAAGGTTAACATTGAAGACTAGGATGCAATATAAGCAAAGACCAAAAAATCGATAGTCTGTTTTTCTGCTAGTTAACTTTGATGTTCATCTTGGGTTTGTAATAGGCAAAGTAACAAGCTTATCCTTTTTGGCTGTGTGAACACAAACAGTTGTTTATTTTGTTTTTTTGTTTGAAATTTATTTGGTATGTATGTTTTTTGTTATTCTCTTGCAAACTATCATCAAACTCTACCTTTGCCATCTAATATATTCTCGTTTCCCAATAGTTTCCTATGATTTTTCTTTCAATTTATTAAATAATAAATCATTGCATATTGCTTCTTTTACCATTTCTATATTATTCATTAATATTAAACAATTCTTTTTCCTGTGCCGAACACGGGTGCACACACTAGTGTGTGTGTGTCAATAGTTTTTGTTGAGAAAATAGAAAGTTGAGAAATGCAGTGAGACAAGTAAGGAAGATGAGTGTTTACGATCTTAGAATATTGCAAGCATGTTGATGGCCATTGGAGATAGACTATATTAAATAATGTATTTTCGAATACCAACAACCCTACTAAAAAATTGGCCATGTAGATTTCCAACAACCCCTCTATCAGCTATAAAAAAACACAATTAACTTAACTCACTGATTAATCCACCTCTAAAATTAATGCAAATTAAAAAATCAAAATAATATTTACCATTAAAATCTCTGTTTTACCCTCAGTTTGGCCGGGGAAAAAAAATACTCCAATATTCATCTACTTTTATATAATAATAATAATAATAATAATAATAATAATAATAATAATAATAATAATAATAATTAACTTAACTCAATAATTAATCCACTTCTAAAATTAATGCAAATTAAAAAATCAAAATAATATTTATCATTGAAATATCTATTTTACCCTCAGTTTGGACCGAAAAAAATACCCCAAGACTCTTATACTTTTTTATATATGTGTATCAATAGTTTTTGTTGAGAAAATAGAAAGTTGAGAAATGCAGTGAGACAAGTAAGGAAGATGAGTGTTTGCGATCTTAGAATATTGCAAGCATGTTGATGGCCATTGGAGATAGACTATATTAAATAATGTATTTTCGAATACCAACAACCCTACTAAAAAATTGGCCATGTAGATTTCCAACAACCCCTCTATCAGCTATAAAAAAACACAATTAACCTAACTCACTGATTAAACCACATCTAAAATTAATGCAAATTAAAAAATCAAAATAATATTTATCATTGAAATATCTATTTTACCCTAAGTTTGGACCGAAAAAAATACCCCAAGACTCTTATACTTTTTTATATATAAAGATATAAAGATAAAAATGTTGATTTTATATCATTAACCAATTAAAAATCATGACATGTATGACTTTTATTTAAGATATAGTTAGGATAAGAGTCAAACTTTTTTTATATGATGTATCAATTTTCACTTAATTGACAATGTAAAAAATCTTTACCTTAACCATGGATATCAATTAAATTCAGTAAATAAATATTGAAAAAAAAAACACATTTAAAAGAAAAGAAAAACCTAAGCTGGATCTGTTGGGCTTAAAGCCCAACCCAGAACATGATGCCGAAAACCCTAACTCGCAGCTTCTTCCTCCTCTTATATTCACAACTCTCAAATTTCCACACGAAGAGAAGCAGCCATTGTGGTGTCGGTGTGAGCGAGTGAGCGAAGATGGTGTCAGGTTCAGGGATCTGCGCGAAGCGCGTGGTTGTGGACGCGCGGCATCACATGCTTGGTCGTCTCGCGTCGATCGTGGCGAAGGAGCTTCTGAACGGACAGAGGGTGGTGGTGGTTCGGTGCGAGGAGATTTGCATCTCTGGGGGACTCGTTAGGCAGAAGATGAAGTACATGAGGTTCCTTCGTAAGCGCATGAATACCAAACCCTCTCATGGACCCATCCATTTCCGTGCCCCTTCCAAGATTTTCTGGCGCACTGTTCGTGGGTCAGTTTATTTTTGTTGTTGTTTTATGTTAATGAATTGTTTTGATTTGAGATTTTGAGGTCTAGAGGTTTTTATTGTTTGATTTTAAGTGTTGGGTTTTGTTTTGTTTTGTTTTTCATTTTTTACGGACAAGTGACTCGTTTGGGTTACACGTCCGCGTTTTTAGCATAAAAGTAATGGTTTCAGTTTTTTATTTGTGTTTGCTTTTTGGGTTTCTGTGAATGAAATGTTTGGATTTGAAATTGAGGATGAGATGTTTTTATTTTTTGATTTTAATGTTGTGTTTTATTTTGTTTTGTTTTGTTTTGTTTTTCATTAAATTAGGATAAGTGATTCATTTGGGTTACAAGTTCTTGATTTTGGAATAAAAGTGTATTTTTTTTTACTGATTTTGTAAAAGTCAGCTGAATAGATATGTCTAACGAAAGGTGTGATTTTTAAAACGTGTATTGCTTCTGAGTAAATGATTATGAGAAATGATTAATTCTTCCAATATATGCTCACAAAAAAATGTATAACTTCCGATTTTGAAGTGTTGGTTATAGAAGATGTTGTATGAAATTTTTGGAGCATGAAATGGGTGTTATAGTTATGATTTGGTTGTGATATTGTTTGTAAATTTCTTGTGGATTTTTAGCCCTGGTCTTCTCTCGAATTGTGGATGGCGTAATTGTTTTAAAGGAATTTTTTCTGTGATTTTGTACTGTAATAAAGAAAATAACTGAATTGATATGTTTGAATCTTTCACAAAAAGTAACAGATGTATAAACTGAAACTATCAACTTCAACTGCATGCAAGTGCAACAATAAATCTTTTTGCACAAAGGTTCTATTATAGGGTAAACTCCAAGTGTTACACTTTCATTTGCCAATGTTTCTCCCATAGATTGCTGAAAATGTTTGTCAAACTTTACATTTTTGTGGTAAGTTTTTGAAATTTCATCTTCTACAGAATGATCCCACATAAAACAAAGCGTGGGGAATTTGCACTTGCTCGATTGAAGGTTTATGAGGGAATCCCTCCTCCATATGACAAGGTGAAGAGGATGGTCATCCCTGATGCTCTGAAGTAAGTCCTATATTTCTGAACTGTTTATCGTAATATCATATGAGTATACTTTTATCAATGATTTAGATTTTTTTATTGAGTTGTCTTTTCTCGTGAATACTGAACTTATCACTGAAATCAGGGTATTGAGGCTTCAAAAAGGACACAAATACTGCTTGCTGGGCAAATTGTCATCTGAGGTTGGATGGAACTACTATGATACCATCAGGGTAAGTTATTGCTTTCTGAGTTTTTTTTTTCACATGGTGCTGCAACTTAAATGTGCATTTTACAAGTTATAGACTTGTATTGTGATCTCGTTTAATTCCTTCAATGTACTGATTGCAAAGACCATTTATTTACTTGCTATTAATATTGTGATTGTGTCGGTCTGTTTACTTCCCGTATGGCATGGCAGATTCTGTGGCAGCTGCCATATGCCGCAACGCCTATTTATATCTGCCATAGGCCATATTTATATGGCAGATGTTTGGCTGGCTGCCATGATCCGCTGTGTGCTGTTGATAACATTGGTTAGGATTATAGATGATTTGTACTAAAGGGGGGAATGGAAATTGGGTGTAGTGTGCTATGAATTTTGTGCTTTCAAAAATTGTTTTTGCTAAAGTGAGTAACTGTTTGTTGTTCACAGGAGCTTGAAAAGAAGAGAAAGGAAAGAGCACAAGTTGCTTATGAGAGAAAGAAGCTGCTCAACAAATTAAGGGTGAAAGCTTCACAAGTTGCTGATGGGAAACTTGGTTCCCAACTTGATATCCTTGCTCCAGTCAAGTACTGAGTAGTCTTTGTTTAGTGTTTTAAATTTTTGGTGCGAGGTATACCCGAATTGTCCCTTTCAATTTTGCTGGAGCTTTTATTTGTTATTGGAGCTTAGATCAATATTGGAAGCTGTTTTTATCTAATTGTGTGTTTTGTAGAATTTTTGTGTCATTCAGATAAATTCCATTGCTTTTAAAGAACTTCGCTTATAATTTTCCGTCATAGCCTGCTCTAACCTGCTCTAAATATAGAAAATTTCCTTTTTTTTTTTTTTCTCCAGTTTTGTTGGTAGATAAATTTATTTTCAGCTCTGATAGTGAATGTTAGTGTTAGTTTGTAGTGTGTGTTTGTTAGAACGATCCCTTGCTCTGACAATGCACATGGATTTTTGACGATGCACTTTTTCAGATGTCGAAGAGAAAATAATCATCATTACTCGTATAATTTAATCAAGTAGTCATACATATGATGATTAGTCTACCCGCTGGTGTGACACTTAACTTATTTCAGGGTGATTAAAATTTAATTGGTTACTACCGCTGTGATAATATGATTCTGTATGCTTTTAGGTTGAATGTCTGCAATGGTGTGCCATTTAATCTGCATCGTTGTGTCAAAGCTTCGTTTGAATCAATCTTTCAAACTTTTTACGCTCTTGGACCGGGTAGTGTTTCAATTTAATTGGGTGCTTAGTATTGCGTTGTTAAAAGGACAAAACTTTGGTGCTGATACCTAGCTGTTTTTGGGGCTGTTTTTCCTGTGCACCATCAACACAACTGGATAATATTAGGGAATTTCGGATCATAACTTGATTTGCAATAAAAGTTGAAATTAGAAAGAATGAATATAAAATAAACTTTAAGTTAATTTGGTTCACATCTAATATAGGCTATGTCGATAGGCAAGTGAAAGAGAGAGAACATCAGAAAAAATATACTAATTACTATCATTTTCATCACACTCTGTCAATAGGAATAAAACCCCTTACAATTTCTCTCTAAGAGAAGAGATTGAATGAAATGGGTGAGTGAAAACAATATCAAGCCGTTGTTGTATCATAAATGATATTTGGACGCACATTCCAAAAGCATATGCTAGGCACCATATTACTACAGTGGCATTTTCGTAAATTTATGGTCTCAAGCAATCAACTCAGACTACAGAGAAATTTTATTTGATGAAAATAAATAAAATCACTTCTGAATTAAATGTGGAAATGACAATTCATTGGAAATTAAGCAATGATATGATCAATCTTTGTCAAAAATCTAAAGGAGAGTGATGAAAGCTATGGTGTGGTTGCAGCTTGGCCTTGGTTGACGTTGGCTTCACCTTCTCAATCAAATAAGAAACATCTTGAACAGTAGAGATGTTCAGCTCCCAATGTCACTTTTTTCTTCCAAAGCCATCATGATTTCAACCTGTTCAAAATACATGCATACCAAGACATATGACAATGCACCTCTATGCATAGATAAGTACTTATGTATTGTCTATTTATCATACAACTAGAAAGTACCCATCAAATCTGAGGCCTTAAAGTATTGTCCAAAGAATCAGCACCAAGATCTGCAAATTTATTTTCTGGTTGAGCATTTAACCAATCAGTATATCAATATCATTGAAAAGAACTGTTAAATTGTGGCCAAACTGAAATAGCAAAATTTTGAAAAATAAAAAGCAAAAACATTAAACCCATTGCTATAAAAAGGAAAAGCTGGTATGGATGATATATTATATATTCACATAAAAATAAAAATGTTACCTGTAATGTGTCTAATGCATAACTAAGAAATAGAGACAACGGTGTATTGAGTGTCATCATTCAATAAAGAACAAAATGATAAGAGTATACGAATATGGTTGAAAATGAACAAAACAGAAAGAAAAGAAGAAAAATAGAACTCTAGTGTTTTGAGGAGGGAAAAGGTAAGGAGATAGCTTTCGCCCTCCTACTTTTGATCAAGTTTAAGCTGTAACGATGGCGTGAATATATATATATATATATTAGGCCTAGACCAAGACTGGAAAAAGACAAAAGAAACAACCAAGCCTTATCCCACTAGGTGGGGTCGACTACATGGAACAAACGATGTCATAATGTTTTATCATGAATCATGTTTATAGTTAAATTATTGGCCTCTAAATCTTTCTTAATAGTTTTTCCTGTAACTTTTCTTTGCCTACTTTTGCCTCTAGCGATTTGGATTGCCCTTCATCTGATCTACTCTCTTTACTACGGAATCTACATGCCTCCTCCATACATGCCCAAACCACCTAACTCGAGATTCAACCATCTTTTCTACAATAGATGCTACCCCAACTCTTTCTCTAATGCTATCATTCATAATCCTATCTCGTCTAGTTTTTCCACTCATCCAAGGCAGCATTCTCATATCTACTACATTGATTTTACTCTTGTGTTGATTTTTTGCCCAACACTCCGTCTCATACAACAAAAAACCCTTTAGCTCGAGAGGTGCCTTTTTATCACACAAAAAACCCGAAGCCTTCCTCCATTTAGACCACTATGATTGAATCCGATGGTTTACATCTCTCTCAATTTCTCCGTCATGTTATCCCAAGATATTTAAACCGTGTGACTTGTGATATTTATACATAGCTACTTGTAATCGCATATGTGATGGTGGGACTATTTAATGTCCATTTGTTACGGATTAAAAAAAAAATGATTTCGACAATCAATAATTTAGATATTATTTTTTAGAGATCTTAAAAAACAAAAGTTATTTTATGTATGTTTACAATCATAACAAATAAATTTTTTTAAAATAGTTAGTTAGTGATTTTAAGTGATTTTTTTCAAAAAAGCTAATAAAAGTGTCTTTTCATTTTAACTATAATTATTTTTATGAAAAGTTTAAACAAACACAGTCAAACTCATTAAAAATGAATTTTTTTAACTAAAAAAAAGTTTTTTCCCTTAAAATTAACAACCACCCTCTTAATGGCTATGGAAATGCATGATACAGAACAAACTTTAAGAGACATGCGAAATAGGTGCATATGGACACCATTAGCAGCAGAGGAAAGAGGGATATTAATAGCAGAGGAAAGAAGGAAAAAATGGTAAACATGGTAATAAATAATAGATAAATGCTAACGAGTGTCCCAAGTGTTCATTTGGATTAGGGAATTGAAAATTCTAGGAAATTGAATTGCTTCAATTAGATTCCCTTCGTTTTGAGATCGGAAATCCATGAAGGAGACATATGTATGGAGGTAGAAGAGCGTATGAAAGAACCCTAGCTTCCAATTTGGGGCTTAGGATTTCTTTTAAATTGGGGAAGATGGGTCAATAATCCAACGGTAATGTCCATGTCAGCAACCACAATTATTCAGTTAACAGCCACATAAGCAAGCATTAATGGAGTTTCTAAAAGATTTGACGGAAAGGGTTTTTTTTTATAACATCACATAGTTGAGAGACTAAAACATAACTTTTTAAAGATGAGGGTCCAAAACAAAACCTACAAATCTGATAAGTGATCAAAAGTGTATTTTAGCCTAAATTTAATGCCCATTAATTTTCTCAAAGTACAAATGATGGATCCGGATTGTCTGACTTTGGCAATTGAAAGTCATGTGACTTTCAGTCAATCTTGGCCATTGGATTGATCTTATGATGATAGTTATTCTATCTATATTTCTAATTTCCGAATTATTACTTTTATCATTTCTATTCTTCTTTCATATTTTCTACAATCACAATATTCACAAACTGTAAAAATTCAGAAATTATAAATATAGATAGAATAACTATCACCATAAGATCAATCCAATGGCTAAGATTGACCGAAAGTCACGTGACTTTCAATTGCCAAAGTCAGACAATCCGGATCCATTCCACCACCGCCTGCGACATCTCCCGCCTGCACGACGATAACAATAACAATAACAACAACAATCCAGTTGGCAACTCAATCTCCTATGTCCGACCATCATACCAATTTTCCGACGCTGACGTCACCACTTTCCGATCAGTTTCCGGCGCCTCCGTGAGTGCCAACTCCTCCACCCCAGCTTCAACCACGTTAACCGATTCCCTCCAGCACAGCAGCACCGCCGTTTTGGACTCCTCGGCGTCGTTTGAGAGCTCAACGTCGTTCACGTCGTTGCCGCCTATGATCAACAATAATCATGCTGCTTCTCGTGGTTCCTCTGTGGGATTTGGGAAGCTGCAACACCGTGTGGTGGAGCCCAATGGAGAGAGAGAGAGAGAGAGAGAGAGAGAGAGGGATCTCTTCAGGTCCTGTAGTTGGTGGTGGTGGCTTGTTGTTGAGCCCTTTTGATCATCATGGGTTGAATGAGAAACGTTCTTCTTCTGAGAATGTGAAGAAGAAGAAGAAGATGAAGAGAAGCTTCTCTGACCATGGAAATTCATATGGATTTGAAAACAAACCCTGAAGAAAACTCTTAAAAGGGTGTTTTCTAACTCAATTGTTTCGATCAGAGGATACAAGAAGAACGAGAATGCTAATAATGCTTATTTGGGCACTGGTGGTTTTAGCTTGCATGATGTCGAAGATGATGATGATATTGACGGTAATTATTTGGATGGTGGTGGTCGTGAGTTATTGATGGAAAGTGAGAATCTTCAGTGGGCTCAAGGAAGAGCTGGTGAGGATCGTGTGCATATTGTGATATCAGAGGAGAATGAATGGGTTTTTGTGGGAATTTATGATGGATTCAATGGCCCAGATGCCACTGATTATCTTCTTGACAATCTCTTTTATGCTGTGCATAATGAGCTCAGGGAACTTCTTTGTGCTCACAAATCAGAATCCATGGCTGCCTCTATTATGGGCAGGGTGTCCTTAAATTTGGAGGACAAAGTTTTGGGTTTGGTTAAGGCAAATGATGGTTGTTGTTCTATTTTTAACAAAGAAAACTATTCAATAGGAAATGATATTGAAAAGTTAATGAGTAGTAGAAATGGTTGTGAAGAAGTGAGGACAAAAGAAATTTTGGGGTGGAAAAGTGAGGGAGATAGAGATAGTGTTGTTGCAGCTTTTAGCCACTCAGATGTTTTGCTAGCACTTTCTGAGGCCTTGAGGAAGACAGAAGAGGCATTTATGAAGATTGTTGATGAAATGATAAGTAATAATCCTGTTTTAGCTATGATGGGTTCATGTGTTTTGGTGATGTTGATGAAGGGAGAAGATGTTTACTTGATGAATGTGGGAGACAGTCGTGCTGTCTTAGCTACTCAAGGTGCAAATTGCCTTCAGCTCACAATGGAACATAGCACTCCGGTGAAAGAGGTAGTTCTGTGTGCAACTGCAACCAGTTTTCTGAGCTATAAAGATTGGTTTTATAATGTCTAATTGTATATTACTTTGTTGTGAAATTCTTTCTTAATCTCAGGAGGTTCACAGAATCAGGAAGGAGCACCCAGATGACCCTTCTGCAATAACTAAAGGCAGGGTGAAAGGTTACTTGAATTTCACAAGGGCTTTTGGGGCTGGGTTCCTCAAGCAGGTACATGTTAATTGCAAGCTTCAAAAGAGCATGCCAATTTAGGCTCATGTTTTTTACTGTTACATTGCTTTAGGCTATGTTTGGTTTATTGGTGTACACATAATTTTGGGTCCAAAAGTACGTTTATCCCAAAGGAACTCTATAAATACTTTGTCTCAGACGTACTTTTACAGCTTCTCAACTGTAAACCAAACATACACTTTTATTTTTTTAGTATATTGTTTAGAAAGTCAATTAAACTCATGTCAACTTAGTTAAGGCACTTTGTTACATGTATTGTCTTTTATTTAGTAACATCCCAACATGTACATAATTGAAATCTAGGCAACAATGAGAATTAGTATAGTCTTGGGTCATTGTTGGATCTACACCTTCAGTGCACTGCGTTACTTTTTAATATTTATTTCTAACCATGAACCTCTTGGTCTATTTTTCAGCCTAAACAAAATAATGCAATATTGGAGACATTCAAAGTGAACTACATAGGGGAATCCCCATACATCACTTGTTCCCCTTCACTCCACCACCACAGGCTCAGCCCAACTGACAGATTCAAGATATTGTCTTCTGATGGACTTCAACAATACTTCACCAATGAAGAAGCAGTTGCCAAAGTAGAATCATTCATCACTTCTTTTCCGGATAGAGATCCTGCACAACTTCTGGCTATGCATTAATTCGCCAACAGGATTTGTAACCTAAATTACCCAAATGGCAGAAAACCACAAAATCTGCCACTTGCTTAAATTACTCAATGCCAAGTTATTCTTTAGAATTTTCAATCACACTCACTATGGTGGAAAGTGATTTTGTATATATGTAAAGCCCTTCGAAACAAATAATATGCTTATCACATCAGATCAAAGCTATAAAAGATCATCATTAAAAAAAAAAAAAACAGAGAGAGAGAGGTCATAAATACCCAAATAAGAATAACAACCAAAGAAAGAAGCTATTATGGAACATGTGAGTTAAGAAGGGGAACAACATCCAGAAGATCACCATTTTTGGCACTATGAAAGTTGCAATCATGAGATTAACATAATTGAATACACACAATTCAATTGACATTAAAATGTTTATACAATTGGCTCAATTCATTCCCCAACAGAAAAAGAACATAAATCTAGGGGATTTTAATACAAAATCAAAAACTATTCACTGAAATTGGATTATTTCTCCTTCCTCCCAATCTCTACTAAGGAAATTCTCCTCTTCCAAATCTGTTACTGTCACAAACTCATCCTTGAGTGCAAGACCCAGAATTTTCTCCACCGATTTTTCTCTGCAGTCCGTGAGTGAATGACCACACAGTTGTTCCAAGTCTTTAAAAGACTTCAAGTTATCATCAATGAAAACCGTTCTCTCTATCTTTTGTATCATAACTCGAGCAGCTTCCCTTTTCCTCTTCCTTTGCAATTGCGAGTCAATATTGTATTTGTAACCTAACATGCTACTCTGTGCAGCCAAGATTGTATCCAGAAAATGTTGCTTTGGCTTGGCGCCATTTTCTGTTGATGAAATGGGATTAGAAAATACTATTACTATTAGTGTAAAATACAATCGGATTAGAAAAATCTAACATTTTATTTTTTTACATTTTTTTGTTAAAGTTTTATTCAACTATTATACTTAAAATATAAGAATTTATAATCCTGACACACCCCGTGCAATGCACGGGTACACACACTAGTTGATAGCTATGCCTCCAAAAAACAGCATACACAATGCAGTAAAACAAAGACTAAAGACAATAAAACAAAGGTAACAACACCCAAAAAATTAAAACCCAGATCCACTGATACAGTCCACAAATTTTGATGACAGTAGAGAGTAAGAACATCCTCTGAAACAGGGCAGCTAAATCAAAGAGCAAAACCACAGTACACAACCACCCTCACACACCCAAACAACACATGGCTCACCAACATCCTTGTCATAAACACCAAAAGGAAAACCACCCAAACCACACTAAACATGCTAACCAAAGTCCTTACAGTCTGATACAAGAAACTGTCAGGATTCCCAGTGCCCACATCAGCAGAACAGAAAACCGCAAGTTATTCTTTAGAATTTTCAATCACACTCAAAGTGATTTTGTATAGTAAAGCCCTTCGAAACAAATAATATGCTTAGCACATTGGATCAAAGCTATTAAAGATTATCATTTAAAAAAAAATAGAGAGGTAATAAATACACAAATATCAATAACAACCAAAGAAAGAAGCAATTATGGAACATGCGAGTTAATAAGAGGAACAACATTCAGAGCATGACCATTTTTGGCACTATGAAAGTTGCAATTATGAGATTACCATAATTGAAAACTTACAACTCAATTGAATGTAAAATATCTTTACAATTGGCTCAATTCATTCCCCAAAAGAAAAAGAACATAAACCAACCATTCAATGAAATGGGATTATTTCTCCTTCCTCCCAATCTCTACTAAGGAAATTCTCCTCTTCCAAATCTGTAACAGCCATAAACTTGTCCTTGAGGGCTAGACCCAGAATTTTCTCCAACGATTTTTCTCTGCAGTGTGTGAGTGAATGACCACACAGTTGTTCCAAGTCTTTAAAAGACTTCAAGTTATCATCAATGAAAACCGTTCTCTCGATCTTTTGTACCATAACTCGAGCAGCTTCCCTTTTCCTCTTCCTTTGCAATTGCGAGTCAATATTGTATTTGTAACCAAACATGCTACTCTGTGCAGCCAAGATTGTATCCAGAAAATGTTGCTTTGGCTTGGCGCCATTTTCTGTTGATGTTACGGCAGAAGCAGAACCCAAAGAGGGAGCATTGCAGCGAGTATTTGGGCATATGTTTTCCTCACAACTCAACTTTGATGATGTCATTGACCCACAAGCCTTCACACCAACGGAACCTTGTCTCAACCTTCTCAAAGGCATTGCCTTTTGTTGCTCTCTCGGTCTCTTCTTTGATGAAGAATTGATGAACATTGCTGAACTTTCTTGTTGCAACAAGATTTGAAGACGCTGAACAATGCGATTTATGAACGAACAGTGGTGTGAATGAAGTTGCACTTATGATGTTTGAGAGAATATTTGGAAACTTTTGCCTGATTAAGGATGTGGGAAAATGTGAATGAAGGCTTACTTAATTAATGATGCAAATAGTCAAAGGTTTAGTAATCACTTACGATTTCTTTAAAAAAAAAAACAAGAAAATCAGTAACGATTTTGCCTCATTATTATTAGTATCCGCTATCTCAGATGAAAGATCATATTTAATGATCATTTAATGTTAATGAATTAAATTGACAAAAACGGAGAGAGAGAATCAATTCAAATAGTAAAAAATAAAGATGCGAATTAAAGAGTAGTAGTACTTGTTTTTTGTAATTAAGAAAAAAGAGTTCATGTTTTTTATTTTCGTTTAATTAAGTTGATTTCTAAATTATTTGAAAATTTTCAATTAAGTCTCTGAACTAAAAAAAAAGTTTAATTAGGTCCCTGAACTTATATAAAAGTTTCTAATTGGGTCCCTAAATTTATATAAAATTTTTTAATTGGGTTCCTAAAGTAGAAAGATGATTGTATTTATTTTTATTTTATTTTTTGATAGGCAAACGTTAGTAGTTAGTTGTTATGTTAATTTTTTTTTCTTTGCTAAAGTTTGAATCTTGGACAGTTGGACCTCCTACTCCTCCAACACCTTTTACCCTTAGCTCAAACTACTTGAACTACCCTGACTATATAAAATAAATAATAATAAAATGATAGATAATGAAATTTAGAAGAAACTGTTTGACATAATGATAAAATGACAAAAGATGAATATGAGAGAAAAAAACTCACTATTTAAAATAACAATAACAATAATAGATAATGTTTACCATAAAGCTAATGTTTACCATAATAGATAAATAAAAATAGATAAATTTGAGAGACAAAATTTAGCTCTTGAAATGATAAAAACAAAATAATGAAATATGAAATTGTGCTAGAAAATCCATGTTTTATAAAAAAAATAAAAATTTAAGAGATTAAACTGAGTTAAACATTTAATATTTGAAATAACAGTAAAGTAGTAGCAGTAGCAGCAGCAGTAGGAGGAGGAGCAGCAGCAGTAGCAGCAGCAGTAGTAGTAGCAGCAGTAGCAGTAGTAGCAGCAGCAGTAGTCTTTCTTGGTTCTAACTCCATTCCATTTGGTCTTGATTTTGGGCTTGCTTCAATCAAAATATCAGCAGCAGTAGCAGCAGCAGCAGCAGTAGCAGCAGTAGCAGTAGTAGCAGTAGCAGTAGTAGTAGCAGTAGCAGCAGTAGCAGTAGCAGTAGTAGCAGCAGCAGTAGCAGTAGTAGTAGCAGTAGTAGTAGTACCAGCAGTAGCAGCAGTAGCAACAGTAGCAGTAGTAGCAGCAGTAGTAGCAGTAGTAGTAGTAGCAGCAATAGCAGTAGTAGCAGCAGTAGTAGTCTTTCTTGGTTCTAACTCCATTCCATTTGGTCTTGATTTTGGGCTTGCTTCAATCAAAATATCCACCATGTGATTAAGAGCTTGTTAGTCTTTCTTGGTTCTAACTCTTCTCATAGGTTGACCAAGTCCATGTAGTGCTTCTTGACCCATGCTCCTTATTGGGCTCATATCATCCTTTTTGCAAAGTTGACTTGCCCCCCTTGGCTCATATCATCCTCTTCCATTCCTTTTTTTTTCTCAAAGCTCTCATTTTTCATGAGATATCCCTCATTGCTTTCTTTTTCTTCAACTTCTATCTCATGGTTTTCCTTTTCCTTTTCTTATACACTTTTCTCATGGATTTCTTTTTTCTCTACTTTTCTTTCATCACTCTCCCTTTCCTCTTCCATTCTCTCATGGGTCTCTTTTTTCTTTACTTCTTCTTTTTCCCCATCCACCGAACCCTCTTCTTTTATTTTCTTCTCACTCATTCTTCTTTTCTCACTCTCTCCCCTCAAGTACATTTGATCTTCATACACTTGTTTTGGTGACAATGGTCTAAGAGAAATTTTGTGATTATTAAATACAAATGAGTACTTGTTGTTGTCGATATCATATCTCGCTTGTCGTTCAATCCTCCAAGGACGCCCAAGTAACAAGTGACTTCACCCAGAAAAGATTAATTGTGATGATGAAGACCTCAATTCGTGGTCGAATTCATTCAAAGAAGGAGGGGATGATGTAAGCCAAGGGGGGGCAAGTTAACTTTTCCTCAAAGATGAGAAGAGCCCAATAAGGAGCATGGTCCAAGAAACAACACAAGGACTTGATGGGCCTATGACAAGAGTTACAACCAAGAAAGCCCAACAAGTCTTCATTCAAATAATGGTTCTTATGATGGGATCAAGCCCAAATGCAAGATTGGATGGAATGGAGCCCAAGTTGGTCACTTACCTTATCCAACTAGAAGATCCATGACAAGGGGGGCGAAAATTCATGAAGTCCAAGTCTTTCAATTGTTTCCCTTTTTAATGTAATAAGTGTGAGAATTATGTAAGTGGGTCCATTATTGCAAATGGAGGCAGCCCATCTTTCCTATTCTACACATGTTAAATTAGTGTAGGTTGAAATTCCTTTTAATGTAAATTATGGGGGTTACACTTTTTAATTTGAGAAGCAAAGTGTAACCACCCATAATCAAGAGGAGGTGGGGGCGTGTTAATGTAATGGAGGCTGAGTTAGAATGGGTCTTGATTAAGATAGTTAAGTAGAGGTTATGGAATCATTAGGTAGACTAAGTAGTCTTGAATTTGGCCTTTATGTGGGGGTTAAGGAATAATGTAGGAGGTAAGGAGTCAAACAAATGTGGGCAGCCACAACTCCTATTTGTATTTCGATTTCAACACATGAATGGTTAACTTGGAAGTTGAATTTTGGATTGAAATCCATTTGTGAGAGAAGTGTTACATATATAAATTCAACTTCCAAGTTATTCATTTACATGTTACGGGCGTGTTACATATAGAAGAGTTGGCTGCCCACATTGGCTTGACTCCTTGCCTCCTCAATTATTCCTTAACCCCCACATAAAAGCCAAATTCATGACTAACTTAGTCTACTTAATGGTTCCATAACCCACACTTGATTAACCTAATCATGACCCATCCTAACTCAGCCTCCAATACATTAACACGCCTACCACTCTTAATTATGGGTGGTTACACTTTGCTTCTCAAATTATAAAGTGTAACCCCCACAACTTACATCAAAAAGGAATCTTATCCTAACTAAATTCACATGTGCAGAATTAGGAAAATGGGGCAGAAACAATTTGCCATAATGGACCCACTTACATAATTCCCACACTTATTACATAAAAAGGAAAAACAAATAAAAACACTTGAACTTGGATTCTCCAATTCGCCCCACACTTCATGGATCTTCTAATTGGATAAGGTAAGTGACCAACTTGGGCTCCATTCCATCCAATCTTGCATTTGGGCTTGATCCCATCATAAGAACAATTATTTGGATGAAGACTTGTTGGGCTTTCTTGGTTGTCACTCTTGTCATAGGCCCATCAAGTCCTTGTGAGGCTTCTTGGACCATGCTCCTTATTGGGCCCTTTTCATCCTTGATGAAAAGTTGACTTGCCCCCCTTGGCTTACATCATCCCCTCCTTCTTTGAGGGAATTCGACCTCGAATTGAAGTCTTCATCACCACAATTAGGTATTGGGGTTCCTTCTAAGGTGTTCCTTACAACCACATTGCAATAGTGGGCTTCCCTTGGATTGAATTTCTGCAAGACAATTGCAACTCCACTAGACAAAGAAAGATCATTAGAAGCATTAGCACTTAAATTAAAATTGTTACAATAAAAAATGAATTGGGACTGTTTTGAAACCAAAGCCTCTTTCCCTTCACTTTTTCTTGCCAAACTAATTTTCTCAATATTTTTCTCTTGATCACCTTTTTCTTCAATCTTTTTTTCACTCTCTTTTTCAATCTTCTCCTCATTCTCTTTTTCAATTTTTTTCTCAACCTCTTTTTCAATCTTTTTTTCACTCTCTTTTTCAATTTCATTTTCTTTTCTCTCTTGCTCTCTCTTTTCTCTCATTTTCACTTGATCCTCACAAACTTGCTTTGGAGATAAAGGTGAAAGAATGACCTTTCGGTCTTGGTACAAAAATGAGAACTTGTTAGAGAACCCATCATGAGTGGCCTTTTTGTCATATTGCCAAGGCCTTCCCAACAACATATGGCTTGCCTCCATAGGTACCACATCACATAGGACACAATCTTCATACTTCCCAATTGAAAATGGGACCTCCACTTGTTTGTTCACAATTATTTCTCCATTCTCATTCAACCATTGAAGCCTATAGGGTCTTGGATGTGCCTTGATATCAAGATTTAATTTTGAAACTAACCTAGAACTCACAACATTTGCACAACTACCACCATCAATTATGAGAGAACATACCTTCCCTTGAATGAGACATCTAGAATGGAAAATATTTCCCCCTTTGGATCACCTCATGATCTTTCACTTGATTCCCCAAAAGCCTCCTCACCATAAGTAAATCACCATCCGGCATGAACATTTCTTCTCACTTTCCTCCTTACTTGAAGCCTCAGATTGTGATACCACTTCTCCATTTCTTGACACCATGGTCCTCTTTGTTGGGCATTGGGATGCAATGTGTCCATGGCCTAGGCACTTGAAGCACTTGACATCACGACTTCTAGGACTTGCTTCCGATGGCTTTTCCCCTTGAGATGTAGTCACAATCTCTTTAGAAGATGAATTAGCCTCCTTCTTGGAATCTTCCTTCCAACTTGAAGATGACAACTTAGGAGGAGAACAAAATTTTTACTTTCTCCTCTTGAGTTGTTGTTCCACTTTGATAGCTTGTTGGACCAAATCTTCTAGCTCCACATAATGTTGCAATTCCACTACATCTTGAATTTCTTGATTCAATCCACTTAAGAACCTTGCCATGGTAGCCTCTCTATCTTCCCGAAAATTTGACCTAAGTAAAGCCAACTCCATCTCCTTGAAGTACTCATCAACACTTTTGGTCCCTTGAGTAAGCCTTTGTAATTTGTTATGAATGTCCCTTTGATAATGATTTGGGACAAACCTTCTTCTCATGATAAGCTTCATTTCTTCCCAACTATCAATGGGCTCCGCTCCAATTCTTCTCCTCTCCTTTTGTAGTTGATCCCACCACACAAGAGCATACTCCTTAAATTCTAGGGCTGCCACCTTCACCTTCTTTCCTTCATTGTAAGAGTTGCAATCAAATACTTGCTCAATCTTCAACTCCCACTCCAAGTAAGCCTCTAGATCATTTTTCCCAATAAAGGAAGGGACTTTGATTTTGACTCCTTCAAGCTTTTCACCACGCCTCCTTCCCCTTCTACCTCCTCCTCTACGCCTTCCTCTTTCACTATCATAGCCACTTGACTCATCATGATTTAGATTGGCAAGTTGCCTATCATAATTGGCTTGCATTTGCTCCATTTGTCTTTGAAGTGCAAGGACTTGGTTGGACATCCTAGCATGAAGAGCTGCTGACCTTGGAGATAAAGGTGGACTATCTTCATGGTTGGCCATGATTGAGTAGAAGAGTATATGTATTTCCCTCACAACACTCTCTCACTTGTACTCACAATGTTTCTTCTTTTTCACTCTTTTGGCTTTTTCCACACAAGATGTACTTTTCTCTCTTGCCTTTTTCCTCTCAAATGTTCACCTTGAGTTCTTAGAGGAATCAAACACAAATACACAAAAAATCCAAAATTTCAAGTAACAAAACACAAAAACTTATCAAAACAAAAAGGAAAGGCTAGAAAGAAAGGTTTTTAGAAACAAAGAAGCAAAGGAAGAAGGGAAATACTTCAAGTACACAAGTTGCTCAATTTTTTTTTTTATAATAGGGTCACGGGCGTGATTTAGATCACGGCCTACCCGTGATCCTCTCTGGATCTTGGCCTTTTGGGTGTCACGGCCGTGATGTAGCTCACGGCCTAGCCGTGATGCTCTCCGGAAAACACAACTTTTGTATTACGGGCGTGATGGTTGTCACAGCTTGCTCGTGATCACTTCTGGAAACACGAAATATTATTGTGTTGTTGAGTAATAACACAATTTTCGAAAGTTTCCGATCACAAACAGAATCAAAGTAATATATATATTTTTTTGATCTTGGGTTTTGAAAGAAAAGAAGAAAACTAGAAAGATAGATGAAGAACACAAACACAAATTCAACCAAAGCCTAAGCTTTGATACCACTTGATGACAACCTAATTGAGGGTTGCCTTGGCATGATCTTTTTGGTTGAATTCATAATATGTTTATGGCGCAAAACACAAAAAATACAAGATAAAGATTAAGTACAGAATTGTAACATAGATAAAAGTGAAGAAATAAACAAAATGGAAGAAGGAAGAGATGATCAAGGCGCCATAAACAAGGATGTTTGATAAGCCTATGAGGTTCGCCACAAGAATCTTGGATTCTTGATAAGAACAAGGTTTTGGTTCATCCAAGAACCCAAGAGAACAAATCTCTCACAATCGATATCAATCCAAAATTCAACTTCCAAGTTAACCATTCATGTGTTGAAATCGAAATACAAATAGGAGTTGTGGCTGCCCACATTTGTTTGACTCCTTGCCTCCTACATTATTCCTTAACCCCCAATAAAAGCCAAATTCAAGACTACTTAGTCTACCTAATGATTCCATAACCTCTTGGGACTATCTGAAACTGATGTTTAATCTCTTAATATTTTTTTATTAAACATGAATTTTCTAACACAATTTCATATTTCATTATTTTGTTTTTATCATTTCAATAATAAATTTTGTCTCTCAAATTTATATATTTTTATTTAAATAGTGAGTTTTTTCTCTTACATTCATCTTTTTTTTTTTTTTATATATAACTTACATTCCTCTTTTATCATTTTATTATTATATCAAACGGTATTTTTTTTTTCTAAATTTCGTCATCTATCATTTTATTATTTTATATTTTATATAGTCACCTTTATACTTTAGAGACCCAATTGAAAATTTAATATAAAACCAGGGACCAATTGCAAATTTTATATAAGTCCAGGGACTTAATTAGAATTTTTTAGTTCAGGGACCTACTTGAAAATTCCTAAATAGTTTAGGGTCCAACTCAATGATTAAACCTTTTATTTTTAATAGTTCTGAAAATATTGAATCGCTATAGATACATTATCTTTTTTTTCTTCTTTTTTTCCTGATAGAGAAACGTTATCTTTCTTCTTAAACTAAACTTATATTGTTAAAATAAATAAAATTATATAATTCCACTGTAAAACAATCGAATGACTTGAAATTTAAACTCAGGCAATTTTAACCAATGCCCTAATAGCATTGGTTAAGGAATCAAATATAGAAACATTTCATTGGAAAGAGATGTATTTGATTTTGATTTCCATATAGCAAGACCCTTAAACTTATCATTGGTTCGTGTTGGTTTTTATCACAAATAAAGATAAAACACTAATCAAATAAACCGTAAAGGCTCAATTTGGTACCTAAAAAAAAACACAGAGACACTATTCGTCCCTGAAAAAAGTAAATTAATAATTTGATCCCTCACATTTACAAAGATGGGACATATTAGTCACTCAAACCAATTACAATGTCCATTTACTTGTCTATATGTCCCGTTAACCATTTTGCCTGGCCTATGATTGATTTCCGTCATAGAAAACAAATGAAAAGTGAAAAAACATGTTCAATTTCCAAGTATTTGGATTTTAAAGTTGTGGATCTTTTTTCACTTTTCTTCATTTTCCACAGTGGAAATTCGTTACAGGCCACTCAGGACCACTGATGGGTCATACAGGATGGTTAACGAGACATATAGACAAGTAAATAGACACCCAAACTAGTCTCAACTACTAACATGTCTAGCGTTTGTATATTTGAGGTACCAAATGATTAATTTATCTTCTAAGAGACTAAATTTGTCCTTGTGATTTTTTTTTTAGGGGGCTAATTGAATCTTTACTCTTAAATAAAAGTTGCGTTTTGGATAAGTTTTGGGAAATAATACGACTTTTATGATTTATATGCTTTTACAAAAGCATACACTTTCTAACTTTTGAAATAAATACAAAACACTAAAATATTTTTTTTACGTTTTTCCTTTTTTTTTAAATAAAACTTATTTGATGAAAGAACTTTAAGTGATAGCACATATTCAATAGCGGTTTCTTTACTAGTTCTAAAAAATATGAAGCAGTTTTCATTAGATAGCACCATAATGACATAGCATCAGGCTATAATAGTTGTTTCTATAAGCAACTTTTTAGAGTTGTATCATTAGAGTGAATAGATACTTAAAATATTATAAAATAAAAGTGAAATGTGGCATGGCGTGACTCATAAAAAAGGAGTAAGTAACTCTATTGAGTTGCATCATAGCATATGCTCAAAAAAATTTAGGGATTCAATCATATTATTATTAGGGTAAATTGCAACTTCAGCTCCTTGAGTTATGATAAAAAAGACATTTTTTCAGCAACAAAATGCTTTATTCATTATCAAGGGTACTCTAACCCTAAAACACAAAAATAGTCATAGCAATAAAGCACAAGCACCAACTACACCTTATCAATACAACAAAAACATTACCAAGGACAACAAAACCCAGCACAGAACACCCAAAAAAAGTAGGCAAAATAGTAAAACAAACTATGAACCTACGATCCTGAAACGTATGACAACCTCAGTTATGTTACATTAAAAAAACATTTAATCAGTTTACAACATCATTTAATCATGTTACTATTTAAATATTGTAAAAATTAAGTGATAAATTTCAATTATTTGAGTTTAAAAGGGATGTAGATCACGTAACTCAAAATGATGTATCACTTTCTGTCTCATCCAATTACATTATGTCATGTCATTCAAAAAGGATATATTTATAATAAATAATATGATAAATTTTCCAAGTAGCACAATGTAATTGGGTAGGATAATAAATGGTACACCATTTTGAGACAGATGATCTCTATCATTTAAAAAGATAGTGACTAGAGGATTATATTGGATAGTTTACTGCATTGACTACCATGATAGTTATTATGTGTGGCTGTTCATAAAGTTTAGTTGCTTTCCATTATATTAGCCTTTTATCTGTACTTTGAGGAAACCAGTGGGCATTAAATTTAAATACTAAGTGGGCAGAGGATTATGGATAGTTTATTATGTTATTTGTTATTATGATACTTATTATATGTGGATGTTCGTAAATTAAGTGTGAGCTTAGTTACTTTCAATCTATGTTATTTGTATTTTGTGATGAAAACCAATTGGCATTCAGTAGTTTAGAAAGATAATGGCTAGAGGATTATATTGGATAGTTTACTGCATTGATTACAATGATATGTGAGGTTATTGATAAAGTGTGAGCTTGATTGCTTTCTAATATGCTAGTATATCATTTGTGGAAAAGGATCCTCTAACTTTGAAAAACCAAAGTCACCTAACTTTCAACCATTTCCAGCCATTAGATTCATCTAAAGGTTCATATATACTAAAACAAATGAGTTTGATGATAGATGAAATAAAAAGACACTTTGACAAAATAGAAAAAATATTAGACATAACTAATAAAAATATCTCTCAACTTATAGAAACTACTAATATAATTGCATCTTACACTTATGATAGAATCCAAAAAGGACAAAGTGAAATAGATAATATTAAAAACACTCTAAACAATATAATTAAGGCAAAAGGAACAAAAGAACATGAAGATGTTGATAGAATAAAGCTAATTCTTGAACAATTAGAAATTCTTCTAAAAGAAGAAGAAGATAATAGACCAATTACAATAAAAGAATTAGAAGAATTAATAGAATCAAAAGATTTAAAAAGAAAGATAATAGTAAAACAAAACTCTAATGAAGAAGAACCCCCAAAAATACCTATACCAATGACATCATGGAGAGGATAACTGAAGAAAATATGGAAACACTAAGAAAATCGAATGATATAGAAGAAATTCAACAATTACTAGAACAACTAAAAATAATAGAGGAGGAAAATAAACAGATACATAAAATTGAACACATTGATCAAATAGACAAGGAAAACGAAGAAATAGTATTAGACTATAATTCTTCTTCAGAATCGGAATAAAATCATATAAGAATGGAAAAAGGAGAAACTAGTAATATCCCTAAAAGAAAATGGGAAGAGTTTCATTATGCACCCGATGGTGCTTGGGATAAATTAGAAGAAGAAACTATGTACGACAATGGATATGCAAGAAAAAGTAATACTAAATGGACTAAAATGCCTGAAGAATATAAACCTAGATATGAAAATACTAATGACAAGATATTAAACCTTGACTGTGTAAGAAATAAAGAAGAAATCCTTTTAAAATGGACGAATGATTTAATATTCCTAATAGCAACTGATGATAAATTTAGTAAATTAAACTTTATAGAAACCAATAACTTCGTAGTTTTTAAAACTATGGGGAATGTACAAAAATTCTTAACAGGAATAAAAGAAGCAGATTGGACTAGGTATGGTAACATGGTACCTACCCAACAAGAATATCTTAAACTAATAACATCATTAATTCAACAAGAATTTCTAGGATATAATTGGATGGAACAGAAAGACCAAGTAAATAGAACATTGATTGAAAATGCTAAAGCACATTTGAATAGAATGCAAATTTGCGATATGTGCCAAATAGAAAGCTTTATCTGTGAATACCAAAAATATTATTATCAACAAACAGAAGAATCTAAAGAGGTATATAAAAATATTTTTATAGACAAATTACCCTATCCACTAAATGCAAAAATACATAGATTATGGGAATCTAGAAATATAGAAACTGCGAATACATTAGGAGGAGTTATTCAACTCTTATATCAAGAACTAAGAGAACAATGCCTAGCTAGAGAAACTATTAGACAATTGAATAGAGGAAGTAATGTCATATGCTGTGACATTCCAGAAATTGAGAAACCAGGAAAATATGGATGTAACGATAAAGTAAAAAGAAAAAAGAGATTCTATAGAAAACCAAAATTAAGAAAGACTTATCCACGAAAGAAAACATATTATAGAAACAATAAAAAGAAATATTTTAGAAGAAAAAGATTTACTCCAAAGAAATACTGTCCGAAAGGAAAAAAGAAATGTGTTTGTTGGATATGTAATATCGAAGGATACTATGCCAACGAATGCCCTCAACGAAAAGAAAAAGACTTCAAAGACAAATCCAAAATAATAAAACAAGTGTTTCAACTTTATGAATTAGAACCATTAGAAGATGAACTAAGTAATACTGATGAAAGTATATATATGTATTCCGAAGATGAATTATCTACAGAAGAAACAGAATCCGAATAATACATATATAAAAATACTAATTGAAAAAACTAATATAGAAACTGAAGCATATATTGACACAGGAGCAAGCCTTTTTCTAGCAACAGCAGCACTATTCAATAATTGGAAAAAACTAGAAAAGCCAATAAAGATACAAATAGCTGATGGGTAAATACATCCAATATACTGGGCAGTAACTAGAGTTACACTGACTATACAAGAAAAACTATTTATTGTACCAAGATTGTATAGACAAGAAACAGGACTAGATGTAATACTTGGAAATAACTTCTTGAGACTATATGCACCCTTTTGTCAATATCTAGGGTATATAACTTTGAAAACCCCATATATTTATCAACAACAATTGAAAGCAATTATTAAAATACCGATTACCCATTTTTCGGCATGTAAATACTCTCAATTATCAGAGTCCCGCAAGCTGAACCGTGGTGATATAATTAGTGAAATTTGTACAAAAGTTAGACATGTACTTATAAATTTAGAACCAAATAGAATAATTCCAGCCCATATAGAAGAACTTCTAGATAAATATGTAGTAAAAATCCTTTAGACCCAAAGATAAATAATAAAAATACTGAATTAATTGAATTAAAATTAAAAGATCCTACCAAAGAGGTAAAATGTAAACCAATGATTTATACAAAACAAGATAGAAATGAATTTGCAAAAGACATTGAAGAAATGTGCAATAAAGGATTGATTAGACCTTCTAAAAGCAAACATTCAGCCCCAGCTTTTTATGTAGAAAATCATAGTGAGATTAAAAGAGGAAAAAGAAGAATGGTAATTAATTATAAACAAATTAATGATGCAATGGAAGGAGATGCTTATTTCCTCCCAAGGAAAGACTTAATCATTGAAAGAATTAGAAACATGGATTGGTTTAGTACATTTGACTGTAAATCAGGTTTTTATCAGATAAGATTAACTGAAGAATCAAAAGCATTGACTGCATTTAGTTGTCCTCAAGGTCAATATGAATGGAATGTACTTCCAATGGGAATGAAACAATCACCTGGAATTTTCCAACGAAGAATGGATTCAATTCTCAAGGAATTCAAGGACTTCTGTCTTATATATATTGATGATATATTAATTTTTACCAACAAAGATTTGACTGATCATTTTACCAAAATAGAATTAGTCCTCAATAAATGCCTTGAACATGGAGTAGTTTTAAGTAAAAAGAAAGCTGTATTAGCTCAAAATAAAATTAATTACCTAGGATTAGAAATTGAAAAGGGAAAGATAATAATGCAAAAACATGTACTAGAAAAACTTCAAAATTTTCCAACAACATTGAAAGACAAAAAGGATTTGCAAAGATTTCTTGGATTACTAACATATATTTCAAATGAAGGATTTCTGAAGAATCTTGCAGGTGAAAGGAAGATACTTCAGCAAAAACTAAAGAAAGATGCCCTCTGGTCTTGGACCGAGGAAGATGATAGACTAATTATTAAATTGAAAGACTTATGCCGGGAACTTCCTGAGCTTTATCATCCATCGGATGATGATAGAATAATTATTGAGACTGATGCCTCAAATGACTGTTGGGGAGGTGTTATGAAAGCAATACCCCCTGGATGTAAAAATGAAAGACTATGCCGATATATGTCCGGAACTTTTTCAGATAGTGAGATTAATTATCCCACTCATGAAAAAGAGACATTGGCACTAATCCGCATGTTAGAAAAACATCGGATTTATATACTAGACAAAGAATTTATTGTCCGAACGGACTCGACCTATGTTGCAGGTTTCAAAAATATAAATCACAAAGGAACCTATAAACAAGGCCGATTGATTAGATGGTAGATGAAACTTGCCGAATATAATTATTCAATCTCTCACATTAAGGGAGATAAAAATGTTCTTGCAGATATACTTTCAAGAGAATGGAGCAATCAACGATAGAAGCAATAAAGACGCAGCTACAACTGCAGGAGGCACTAGAGAAACAAAAATTGAAAGAACTAGAATTGATTCAAGTCAACATAGAAGTACTGAAACTACAACTGTACAACAAAGGAGAATCTTCAACAGAGGATCCTATGATAGAAATCAAGCAGAAGATACAAGAAAATACTAAAGAAAAATACTATGTCATTTTCAATGGACCATTTCCAGGAATATATGATGATTGGAGCAAAGCGGCACCACATTGCATTGGACTCTCTGGAGTTCATCACCAAGCATACAAGACTAAACAAGAAGCAGAAGAAGCAATGAAAGCTTATCCAGATAGACTAAAAAAGGGAAAAGAAATTTATCTTGGTCCTCAAACAACTGATAATAGAACTTTTTCAGACACTGTTAAAAGACCACCAGCAGAAAGAACTTCCATGAAAGTATTGGGAAGAACCCCTTCATCCATTGATGACTATTCAATTCCTATGAGAAAGGACCATGATCTTCAGGTTCAATTCTCAAAGGAAAAATTTACTGAAACTTTGAAAAGATTGACTCATTGGACTGAAAAAGAAAAGACTAATTGTTTTTATATAGTAAATCGAAATGTTTATGGAGTTAAAGCCATCATTACTCCAGGAGCATCATCGATCTTAACATTTAATATGTTCCAATTTGGACTTATTGAATGTCTTTACTTGAATAAAGACTTATTAGAGATTAATTTGTTCCCATATAGTTTGAAGGAAGCTGTCCAAATTTACAGGGATAATGTTTCAAGAGATAGAACTATATTCTTGAAATTTTATTCATGTTATCTAGACTTCACGACTAAACAGCCTGCAAAGTACTTGATCTTCATTGGAGTTAGCAACAATACTTTCTCCATGAGAGATGAACCAACTAAAGAAGACTATGATGAAGATAGAATAACTTCAACAATGGCCAACCAATTGACTAGCATCTTTACTCAATGTCAGATAATTGGGAAAGATTCGCTCATCAAAGCACTGTACAAAGGACCCCATGCTTTGCTTCTAAGCAAAACAAGCGGGAAAATAATAAAGGAGAAAGACTTGGCTTTATTGACTAGCTTTGAATTGCCGTTCTATACACTCCAAGGATTGGCAATGAATTATAGACCAGCTGTCCTCAACCAGCTTTGTGGATTGATAAGATCGAATGGGAATCACGCATGCGAAAGATGCGCACTAAAGAGAGGAATTAGTGACTGTCGGCAAATGGACAATGACTCAGACGATGCAATTATAGAAGAATGATGTAAGCCATGACGTCACATGTGAATTATTAGATGTCTGAGTGATAGACTGTCTGTAATAATGTAAGGACTATGTTGTAAATTATTACTACTTCCTTCGTGTATAAATAAGCCCTCTTATGCTGAGGCAAGGCAGAGTATCCAGTGTGTGTGAATCTCTCACCCTTGTAAACCTCTCATCTGAGAAGTTTAGCTAGCCTCTGTAAGAGTGTTAGTCGGATCTAGTCAAGATCCATGTGTGCTATGTATTTCCCCCACTACTATCAATCAATAAATACTTCTTTCTACTAAATGTTTTCATTTACTATCAAGGACTTCCATTCACTAAACAAACTACATCATATTGACTAAGCGGAAGACGAAGTGGACCAAAGATTTCAAGAATTATTCAAAGAAACACCCAGTCAGGTATGATTAACTCAAACCCCTCTAACTTTTTATATACTCATTGTTTAAATGTCTGAAATCAACTTAGAACATCTAGATAATAGAGAAATAGAACATATAAATATAACTGAAGAAGATGGAAATTATGAAGGTAGTATACTAATAGATCCGAAGTTATTTCAGAAAATACAAAGAGAAGATTTGAATCTAGCCAAAGATGCAAACATGAAAAAATTAGGCGGAATCATGAAAAGATTTAATCAAAAAGAAAATATAATATATTATGGAAAAATTGTTAATGAAACACCCATAGATATATCTGAAACCCAAGGAAATACTAGTATACAACTGTTGAATAAAAGAAAACTGATTGAATTAAAGAAAAATCTAAAAAAGGAAGATCATAGAAGAAAGATTGGTTACATTCATATAGGAGCTATACAAGTATTGTTCAAAGCAACTTTCCAAGAAGGAATAAATTCACCAATAGAGTTGGTACTAAAAGATAATCGAATAACAGATCCAAAGGATAGAATTCTAGGAGTAATAGAAGGAAACTTAGCTTATACTAAACTAAAATTCGAAATTCATCCAAATATTGGAATCCCTTTAGATACCCAAAGATTAGATCAATCATTAAGTCTTGAACATAGATTTCTAAGAAACAATTTAATGAGAATAGGAGATAAGATTTTCTCAATTACCTACTGCGTCAACTATGCATTAACAAACTCACATCACAGTATAACTTTCAGAACAAATGATAGAATAGATATACCTAGACTTTTTGAAGAAATTGGAAAAATATATTACCCTAAAAGAAATGAAATTACTGAATTAGGAATTTCCATTAACAAGCCAAAATTATTAGATATCAAACTAATTACTATTCCAAAGATAGACGAAGAAGAAGAAAATATAAGTAAATTATCAAACCAAGTAAGAGATTTAGCCCAATATTTAAGAAATAGAATATGAATCATAAAGAGAAATTAGAAAAAATACTTGCAACTATTTATCCTACAATAGAAAGATATAAAAAGGATATTAAGAATTTTTCAGAATTACATGAACAATTTCTTAAAAAGTATCCCAGAAATAGAAGAAGAGAATTGATTGAAGAATGTATTATTAATAAAGAAAAAGAGTTAATCAAACAAGAAAGAGCTAGAGAAAGAATCATAGAAGAGTTAAAGAAAACAAATAATATATCTTCAAACTGTTTTAGACTAAAAGCACCAGATTTTAAAGATAGTGATAGCGAATAGATGGAAATATATTCTGAATTCGATGAACAAACTGAGATAGAAATTATGAGTGTCTTGAGAATGGATTTACCTATTGATTGTAAACAGTTAATTATTGAAAAGATTAAAGAACGAGTTAGAGAAGAAAACTTTTATTTAATGTGTCTAGAATTAAGTTTTGAATGGGAATGTATGGAAGAATTAGGACTAGCTTTTGAATATGAACTCCCTGAAGAATATGAAGATTATGATTGGCCTGATGACTAAAATGGAACAAGAAATATTAAGTATTTTAAAAATGAAATTACCAAAAGACTGTAAACAAATTATTATCAATAAACTAAAGCATCTACATTGGCAAGAAAAACTTTATTTAAATCGAATAAATCAAAATATACAATTATTATTCTATGGAGAAGAAAGACAAAATCTAATTAGAGAAGTTTCAGAAATCGAAAACAATATAGACTATATATTATATGAATTATTAGTAACTGAAATTATGCATAAAAATAACCACCAAAGATATAATGGGATCTAAATTTATACAAAATATTAGTGTGACTAAGGTCTTAAATAGGGTGACCAATTTTTATTCCGCCTAATTTTTTCATGTTTGCATCTTTGGCTAGATTCAAATCTTCTCTTTGTATTTTCTGAAATAACTTCGGATCTATTAGTATACTACCTTCATAATTTCCATCTTCTTCAGTTATATTTATATGTTCTATTTCTCTATTATCTAGATGTTCTAAGTTGATTTCAGACATTTAAACAATGAGTATATAAAAAGTTAGAGGGGTTTGAGTTAATCATACCTGACTGGGTGTTTCTTTGAATAATTCTTGAAATCTTTGGTCCACTTCATCTTCCGCTTAGTCAATATGATGTAGTTTGTTTAGTGAATGGAAGTCCTTGATAGTAAATGAAAACATTTAGTAGAAAGAAGTATTTATTGATTGATAGTAGTGGGGGAAATACATAGCACACATGGATCTTGACTAGATCCGACTAACACTCTTACAGAGGCTAGCTAAACGTCTCAGATGAGAGGTTTACAAGGGCGAGAGATTCACACACACCGGATACTCTGATAATTGAGAGTATTTACATGCCGAAAAATGGGTAATCGGTATTTTAATAATTGCTTTCAATTGTTGTTGATAAATATATGGGGTTTTCAAAGTTATATACTCTAGATATTGACAAAAGGGTGCATATAGTCTCAAGAAGTTATTTCCAAGTATTACATCTAGTCCTGTTTCTTGTCTATACAATCTTGGTACAATAAATAGTTTTTTCTTGTATAGTCAGTGTAACTCTAGTTACTGCCCAGTATATTGGATGTATTGACCCATCAGCTATTTGTATCTTTATTGACTTTTCTAGTTTTTTCCAATTATTGAATAGTGCTGTTGTTGCTAGACAAAGGCTTGCTCCTGTGTCAATATATGCTTCAGTTTCTATATTAGTTTTTTCAATTAGTATTTTTATATATGTATTATTTGGATTCTGTTTCTTCTGTAGATAATTCATCTTCGGAATACATATATATACTTTCATCAGTATTACTTAGTTCATCTTCTAATGGTTCTAATTCATAAAGTTGAAACACTTGTTTTATTATTTTGGATTTGTCTTTGAAGTCTTTTTCTTTTCGTTGAGGGTATTCGTTGGCATAATGTCCTTCGATATTACATATCCAACAAACACATTTCTTTTTTCCTTTCGGACAGTATTTCTTTGGAGTAAATCTTTTTCTTCTAAAATATTTCTTTTTATTGTTTTTATAATATGTTTTCTTTCGTGGATAAGTCTTTCTTAATTTTGGTTTTCTATAAAATCTCTTTTTTCTTTTTAGTTTATCGTTACATCCATATTTTCCTGGTTTCTCAATTTCTGGAATGTCACAGCATATGACATTACTTCCTCTATTCAATTGTCTAATAGTTTCTCTAACTAGGCATTGTTCTCTTAGTTCTTGATATAAGAGTTGAATAACTCCTCCTAATGTATTCGCAGTTTCTATATTTCTAGATTCCCATAATCTATGTATTTTGTGGATAGGGTAATTTGTCTATAAAAATATTTTTATATATATCTTTAGATTCTTCTGTTAGTTGATAATAATATTTTTGGTATTCACAGATAAAGCTTTCTATTTGGCACATATCGCAAATTTGCATTCTATTCAAATGTGCTTTAGCATTTTCAATCAATGTTCTATTTACTTGGTCTTTCTGTTCCATCCAATTATATCCTAGAAATTCTTGTTGAATTAATGATGTTATTAGTTTAAGATATTCTTGTTGGTAGGTACCATGTTACCATACCTAGTCCAATCTGCTTCTTTTATTCCTGTAAGAATTTTTGTACATTCCCCATAGTTTTAAAAACTACGAAGTTTTTGGTTTCTATAAAGTTTAATTTACTAAATTTATCATCAGTTGCTATTAGGAATATTAAATCATTCGTCCATTTTAAAAGGATTTCTTCTTTATTTCTTACACAGTCAAGGTTTAATATCTTGTCATTAGTATTTTCATATCTAGGTTTATATTCTTCAGGCATTTTAGTCCATTTAGTATTACTTTTTCTTGCATATCCATTGTTGTACATAGTTTCTTCTTCTAATTTATCCCAAGCACCATCGGGTGCATAATGAAACTCTTCCCATTTTCTTTTAGGGATATTACTAGTTTCTCCTTTTTCCATCCTTATATGATTTTCTTCCGATTCTGAAGAAGAATTATAGTCTAATACTTACAATTGGTATCAAAGCACCGACCTGGTGCCTGGAAAATGTCCACTGGAACTCGTACCCAAGTCTCCCTCGCAGAGGTAGAGAAGAAATTCGATGACAAACATGAAGAACTCAGTGCTCGATTGGAGCAGATGAACGTGGGAATGGAGGAAATCAGAAGCATGCTTCTCGCTCAGATTACACAAACCCAGAATGGTGATTTCTCAACCAACAATCAACATCGTCAGGAAACACAGGACCGAAATGGAAATACTCAATCTCGGAATTCATACTCAACAAGGATTTCGAAGGTAGAATTTCCCAGATTCAGCGGTAAGGACGTAAAAGAGTGGTTGTATAAGTGTGACCAATTTTTCTTGTTGGATGGCACACCAGCTGAATCGAAGGTCCGTTTGGCTTCAATCCATTTGGATGGGATAGCGCTTCAGTGGCACCTGAACTATATGCGATCCAAATTTGACATTTACCCAGCTTGGCAACAGTACGTAGCAGATGTGGTGATGCGATTTGGAGTAGCTTACGAGGATCCTCTGTCTTCACTGATTCAGGTGAAACAATCGGGCAACGTCCAAGATTATGTGGATGAGTTTGAGCTAGCTCTAACTCAGGTTTCTCTTCTGCCAGAGCATGCCTTGAGTATCTTCTTAGCAGGGTTAGAGCACAGTACCCAGAAGCAGGTAAGGATGTTTAACCCTACTTCAATTTCTCATGCTGCCAATCTTGCTAAGTTACATGAAGCTTCAAGGGCATCTATTAATAGGTTTAACAATCGAACCAACTATACTGCTACTAAACCTGCAAATATGAACTCGAGACCTGCATTCAATAGTAACTATGTACCTCAAACTCAGGGTCAGAAACCATTGTTCAACAAAATTCCTAGAACTGTTAGTGCATCTGAAATGGCTGATAGAAGGGCTAAGGGTCTATGTATGTTTTGCGATGAACCTTTCACCCCTGGACACCATTTGAAACATAAAAAGTCACAAATACTGGTAATGGAATTGGATGAGGAGGATCAAATTGATGGGGAAACTGACGTTGTAGATGATACTGGAATGATGAATATGGAGAGCCCTCCAAGTGAGACTCCACAATTGTCTCTCAATGCTATGTCTGGAATGGCAGGTTACCAAACTATGAGGGTCACGGGAATGCATGATAAAAAGCTGTTGCAGATATTGCTTGATAGTGGAAGCACACACAACTTCTTGGATTTGGAAGTAGCTAAGAAATTGGGTTGCAAATTGGAGAAAATCACCCCCATGACAATCACTGCTGGAGGAGGCACAAGTTTGGAAGCTCCTTTTATTTGTAAGGGGTTCAACTGGCAATTACAACAGGCAACCTTCACAGCTGATGTAATTGTTCTGCCCCTTGGCTGCTGTGACTTAATTCTTGGCATACAATGGTTAAAGTCCTTAGGACCAATTTTGTGGGACTTCAACAAATTGCAAATGGAGTTCTCTGTGAAGGGTAAGAAGTTTTTGCTAAGAGGAGCTAAACCCTCTGGTGTCAAGCTTATTAATAACAAGTCCTTCTCTCAAGCTGTTCAACAGGGAGCACAATTATGTTTCCTATACATGGATTCCTCTAATATCCATCTAGAATTGCCTTCTTGTCAACTGCATACTGCCACTGAGTCCTTGCATCAGGTACCTGCTGTAATTGAACAAATCATTGACCATTATGCCGATATATTTGAGGAACCTAAAGCACTACCTCCACCTAGACCCGGTTTTGATCACAGGATACCATTGAAAGAAGGAACTAATCCATTCAGTCTCAGACCTTACAGATACTCAGTTATACAGAAGGACATAGTGGACAAACTGGTTGAAGACATGTTGCAGCAGGGCATTATTCAACACAGTAACAGTCCGTTTGCTTCTCCTGCAGTGTTAGTGAGGAAAAAGAATGGAAATTGGAGATTGTGTGTGGATTATCGAAGGCTAAATCAGTTTACGATCAAGGACAGGTTCCCAATTCCCTTGATAGAAGACCTAATGGATGAGTTGTGTGGATCTACAATTTTTTCTAAGTTGGACTTAACCTCGGGTTACCATCAGTTGAGGATGGAAGTTAGTGAAGAGTTTAAAACAGCCTTCAAGACTCATGCTGGTCACTTTGAATATTTGGTGATGCCATTTGGCCTCACTAATGCCCCTGCATCCTTTCAAGCCCTTATGCATCACATATTCCATCCCTTCTTAAGAAGATTTGTTATTATCTTCTTTGATGATATTCTTATTTACAGTCCTACTGCAGAAACTCATGCCACTCATTTGGAACTTGTCTTTCAAGTCATAAGAGATCAGCAGCTATTTTTAAAGAAAGATAAGTGTTGTTTTGCTACCCCAAAGGTTGAGTACCTAGGTCATTTTATCACCAAGGATGGTGTGTCTACAGATCCTGCCAAGGTTCAATCAGTTGCAAATTGGCCACAGCCAGCCAACATCAAACAGTTGAGGGCTTTCTTGGGGCTAGCTGGCTATTATAGAAGATTTGTGCATAATTTTGGCAAAATTTCCAAACCATTGACAGATATGCTTAAGAAAGACAACTTCACTTGGACCCAAGACTCTCTTGATGCATTTGAGACACTGAAACAGTCCCTTATTATAGCGCCAGTCCTAGCACTCCCAAATTTTGCAAAACCTTTTGTTGTGGAAACTGATGCCTCGGGTAAAGGAATTGGAGCAGTCCTCATGCAGGACAAACATCCTATTGCTTATATAAGCAAGTCATTAGGTCCCAAACAGCAGACTATGTCAATCTATGAGAGAGAACTTCTTGCTGTGGTCTATGCAGTTCAAAAGTGGGGTACTTATTTGGCTCATGCTCCTTTTATCATTAAAACTGATCAAAAAAGCATCAAATTCTTATTGGAACAGCGACTCAACACACCCTTTCAACAAGTTTGGATGTCCAAACTTATGGGATTTGACTTTGAGATCCAATACAAGGAAGGGATAGAAAATAGAGCTGCAGATGCACTATCTAGGAATGCTAGTGCAGAGCTGCTCCCTTTGCTGTTAAACAATGCTCAAGAAGGCCTCTTGGACAGAATTAAAGCCTCTTGGCTTCAAGATTCAGCTCTGAAGATGCTTATCCAAGACCTCCAATAGAACGCTACATCACACCCTAAGTTCACTTGGCATAGAGATGAGTTGAGAAGAAAGGGAAAACTGGTAGTTGGTGATGATCCGGATATCAAAAGAACCATTCTGCTCTGGTTACATAATTCTTCCCTTGGTGGTCATTCGGGTAGGGATGTCACAGCAGCAAGGGTGAAATCCCTTTTCTTTTGGAGGGGCATGAACAAAGACATCCAACTATATGTGAGGGAATGTGATGTGTGCCAAAGGAACAAACCGGACCTAGCAGCATACCCAGGTCTACTACAGCCACTCCCGATTCCAAGCAAAATTTGGGATCAAATAAGCATGGACTTTATTGAAGGTCTACCCTCCTCTAATGGCAAGCAGGTTATTCTAGTGGTGGTGGACAGGCTGAGCAAATATGCTCATTTTCTGCCCTTGTCCCACCCTTACACTGCCCTTGATGTAGCTCAACTATTTTTGGATCATATCTTCAAATTACATGGAATGCCTAGTACTATTACTAGTGACAGGGATCCAATATTCCTTAGCAAAGTATGGAGTGACTTATTCCAACTTCAAGGAGTTTCTTTGAACAAATCTACTGCTTATCATCCTCAATCGGATGGCCAAACTGAGATTGTCAATAAATGTCTTGAGACTTTGCATGTGTTCTAAGAAACCTTCTTCATGGTCCAAATGGCTCTCCATGGCTGAATGGTGGTACAACACCAATTTCCACTCCTCTATACAAACCACTCCCTATGAGGTTGTTTATGGCCAACCCCCTCCAATTCACCTTCCCTACCTTCCAGGTGAATCTTCCAACATCAATGTTGACAGGACCTTAATGGCAAGAGAGGAAGCCATTAAACTTCTGCAATTCCATCTTTTGAGAGCTCAAAACCGAATGTCACAGCAAGCAAACAAGCACAGAAGTGATAGGAATTTTGCCACTGGAGATTATGTGTTTCTCAAGTTGCAGCCCTACAGACAACACTCTATGCGCCATAACAACTTCCACAAACTTATGCCTCGCTTCTATGGGCCTTTCAGAGTGCTTGACTGCATTGGCAACACTGCTTACCAGTTGGAACTACCCCCGTCTGCTGAAATACATGATGTCTTTCATGTATCCCAACTGAAATTGTGCAAGAATCCCACTGCCTGCTCAGTTGCACCACTTCCTGATGCTTCAGCCGGTTTGGACCCACGGGGTGAACCCGAGACTATTTTGGAGAGAAAAATGGTGAAGCGTGGCCGCATGGCTGCAACCAAGGTGCTGATCAAGTGGTCCAATTTGCCTCCAGAACAAGCCACTTGGGAGTTCTAATATGATGTGCTCAAGAAATTTCCTAATTTCTACCCTTGAGGACAAGGCTGTTGTTGAGGGAAGGGTATTGTTACAGTTTGTGAACACTGCTAACAATTTCCTTTTACACTATGGTTTATTTGTTGCTTTTACCTTAGCATTTCTGTTTTGCTTAAACTAGGAATTTACCTTTATGCAATTCCTTTTGTAGCCTACAGCTGACGTGGCTGTAGTAGTGGAAGTTAGTTACTACTCTCGTGTAACTTGGTGCCTATTAGTAAGGCCATATGACAAAGAATGAATATCATACAATCATTACACAATTTTCTCTTACCTCTAACTAATTCTCTGCTACCTTCATCTTCCTCTAGCTCACTGCACCGAGTTTCATTCTACCATTGAAACTCCTGCTAGAGCTTGGGATTCTACCGGACTCCTCCCTAGAATCCAAACCCGTTACAATTCCAGTGAAGAGTTAATCTATGTTGTGTTTCACAGAAGAGTGAAGAAGACTATAGTGTGGAAGAAAACAGAGAGATAACCAAGAAAGAGCATGAAATTAAGAAAGAAGAGAGAAGAGGGGGTTGACTTTGGAGTTGTTAGATTTCGTATGCTTTTTATATTGAATTTAAGAGTGTGTTTGGAAAAGCTGGAAAAAAAAGATTATGTTGATAATTTGTTTTCAAATAATCGATTGTTGTGATAATCAATTATAATCAGAATCTGTTTTTGTTTGGGTATATTTGCTGAAAAGCGATTTTAGGATAATATATTTCGTTTGGATAATACAAAAATAATCACTTTTACATAATAAATTACGAAAAAGGGTATGAAAATATTTGCTTATAATATATTTTTTTAACATTTATATATTTTTTATATATATTTGAAAGGTAAGTTCTAAAAAAAATATGCCATTCTTTTTTTTATTTTATATTTTATCATCAATTTTTTCTATTATAAAAGATTGAACAAATTTTGTAACATTTTCTTGTGACTATGAAAATATATATATAAATATATTATTTTTACAATGTTTAAATATAAATAATAAATATTTCATTTAAATAAACTAAAGAGTTTTGTGTTGGAAATCAAATTTAATAATTTTACAAAAAGAATTATAAATAAAATATCAATTGTTTTAAAAGGATAAAGTAGCTACAGGAGCTACGTTGTAATTACAGGAGCAAAGAATGAGTTGGGGGTTGTATGTTGTAGGGGTGTTCATAAACCGATCCAAACCGATTTAAACCGCAAAAACCGAACCGAAAAACCAAAGACCGAACAAACCGAAAACCGAAAAAAACCGCAATTTTTCATTGGATTGGATCGGATTTTGGATCCCCTAGTGAAATCCAATCCAATCCATTCCAAACCGAACTACTATAGACATATACTATTATTTTTGAAATTATAGTATTAGTCATACTTTAACATTATTTTTGAAGTTATATTTTGTCAAAAGTTTTGATGCATAACATATATATACTTGATTGAGTAAATATGAAAAATAGGAAATCAATTAAGTAATTTGAAAAACAATTAGCTAAAATTTATTTGTAGCTGATTCAAGGACAAAATAAGATAACTGTGAGTAGATATAGAAAATTAACATAAAGAATATTTAACATAAAAGAACGTGTTAAAAAATATCAATACCTATTTTTTTTTTCAAACTCCCAATATTTTGTCAAGAATTCTATAACACTTTTCTCCGTCTTCATCAAATCAAATAACGATTAATAAGGTACAAATAGTTGCCGGTTTTAATAAAGGTTCTACTGTTCTAGTATAGAGATATATTAAAATAGGTATTTGACACCCTAGACTAGCTCCATTCAATGAAAATTATATTTTGTCCACTATTAAATAAGTGGAAATGACACTTGACATTAGGAAAAAATAAAATATGACAAAAACCGAATTATCCAATCCAATCCAAACCGCATTTGATTGGATTGGATTGGATCGGATTTTTTCAAGGAAGCAAACCGATCCAATCCAAATCGCACATTATTTTCATCATTGGATCGGATGACTTTTTAGCTCAAAACCGATCTAATCCAATCCGCGAACACTCCTAGTACGTTGATCGAGAGATTGTAGAAGCAATTGAACAAACGAACAATGAACAATTGCATGTATGCACAGTGAACAAACGAAGCAATTGTAGAAGCGCTGTTGTACGTTGACCGAGAGATGTTGGGGGCAAAAATGGACGAAAATGTGGAGAGGAAAAATAATTTAAGCTGCACAGAAAAACAGCTGGGCAAGGAGCTGTTAAGAAAAACAGTTGAAATAGCTTTAAAAAAGCTTTTTCAAGATTTCAGCTGTACATCCAAAAAGAACAAATTATTTACAAAACAGCTATTTGGTGTAAATAGCTGATTGGGAAAGAAATAATCTTTCCCAAACATGCTATAAATGTTATTTTGTACATAATTCTTTATTGATAATTGATAAAAGTGCTTAAAGTATTATAATTGATAAAAATTGTGCATTATGTAATGATTATAAATATTACAAATTAATTAATCTAATTAGTGTAAAAATAATGAGAATAAAATGATGTGCAAATCTCATTATCGATGGGGATATATTGGTACATGCAAATAAGACAATGACGTGTAACTATTGTTTTTGTCCATTTGAAATAATAGTCTATCCGTAAAAAAAGGGGAAATAGAAGCAATTCAATGCATAACATTAAAAGTAATTCATTGTGATATTTTGACTTCTATAAGAGATAAATGAGAGAAATCAAATGTTTATAACCCGTGCTCCAAATTTAATTTGGAGCATGAGTGCTCTAGTGAAATGGCCTATTATTACCGATTGTTTCTAGTTTTATGTTATTTAAAAGTATTTTGGTTTGATAATCTGTTAGTCCTTGCTTTATTTGACTTTATTGTCCAAATAATAGGTCCTTCTAAGACAAGGGAAGTAGTCTTCTTGTGAAAAAAACATAGGGATGTAGATCTGTTGTCCACTTTCCAGTCACATTCTGTCTCCCACCAATGACAATTTGTCACTTAATAAAATAGAATCATAACTCACTAACACTTATATACATTCTCAGCCTTCGATGGGTAAGGGAGACCGAGATATCATTTTTTGGTACAGCAAAATGATGTGCAACTCTCACTATCATGATGGGGGATATATTAGTTCGTGCACATAAGAAAATGACGTGCAATAATTGTTTTTGTCAATTTGAAAAAAATTAGCATAATAATTAACTACTAACATTTGTCTATCAATAATAAAAAATAAAACACAATCATCTTTTTATTTTAGGAACCCAATTGTAAATTTTTATATAAGTTTAGGGACCCAATTAGAAACTTTTATATAAGTTTAGGGTCCTAATTAAAAAAAAAATTAGTTCAGGGACTTACTTGAAAATTTTCAAATAATTCAGGAATGAACTCAATAATTAAAAGAAAATAAAAAACAGGAACTCTTTTTTCTTAATTACAAAAAACAAGTACTACTAAAGAGCCCAAAATCTATAAATCTGCTCTCAAATACACAAATTGGATGATAGCCATGCAAGATGAAATTGATGCCCTTCATTGCAACCACACTTGGTCACTTGTTCCTCGCCCACCCGATGCTAATGTTGTAGGTTCTAAATGGATCTTTCGAACTAAAATTAAAGACGATGGCACTATTGACTGGTTAAAGCTCGCTTGGTAGCTAAAGGTTATGCACAAATTCTTGGCCTTGATTTTGGGGAAACTTTCAGTCCAGTTGTTAAAGCTCAAACCATTCGAGTTATCCTCTCTTTGGCTGTACGTTTCAAGTGGCCTCTCAAACAATTAGATGTGAAGAATGTCTTCTTGCATGGCACACTCAATGAACGTGTCTACATGGAACAACCACCCGGCTTTGTACATTCACAATTTCCTAATCATGTTTGTCTTCTCTCCACAAATCTCTTTATGTCCTCAAACAAGCACCCCGTGCCTGGTTTGCTAAATAATCTACTTGTCTTATTTCTATAGGTTTTAAATGTAGTAAGGCAGATTCATCACTTTTTATTTATCGTCATGACACTATCTTCACTCTTCTCCTTGTCTATGTAGATGATGTTATCATTACAGGCAACAGTTCAACCTTCATCTCTGACGTTACCTAACGTCTCAACAAGGAATTTGCTCTCAAAGACTTAGGCCAACTTCATTATTTTCTGGGACTTGAAGTTCGACATTTCTCTGGCGGTCTTATAATTTCTCAAACAAAATATGCACGAGATCTTCTAGCTAAAGCCACCATGCTTGAAGCCTCAAAGATCAACACTCCAATTACACCCAAAGCAGCCGAACTATCGGACGATAATGACCCTATGGATCCTACTGAATATCATCGCTTATGTGGCTCTCTTTAGTATCTTACCTTCACAAGGCCAGATATCACGCATGCTGTCAATCTTGTGTGCCAACATTTTCAAAATCCAACTAAAAAGGATCTACGTGCAGCCAAGCGTATTTTATGTTATATCAAAGGAACTTTGACTCATGGCCTTCGCTATTTATCTCAAAGCTCTCTAAATCTTAATGCCTTTTGTGATGCCGATTGGGCAGGGTGTCCAACTACTAGAAGAAGCACAACTGGTTACTGCATCTTCCTTGGATCAAATTGTGTCACTTGGGCTTCAAAGAAACAACCTACCGTCTCTCGTTCGAGCACTGAAGCTGAATATCGGTCTTTAGCAACCACAGCTGCTGAACTTACATGGCTTCAACATCTATTTCATGACCTCGACATCAAACTTGAACATCGTCCACTCCTTTTTTGTGACAACAAAAGCGCCATTCACTTGTCTCACAATCCAATTCTTCATGCTCGAACCAAGCACATTGAAATTGACTATCATTTCATTCGAGAACAAGTTAACACGGGTGATCTTCGACTTTAATACTTGCCTACAACTCAACAAATAGCAGATGTGTTCACTAAAGCATTGCGCAAAGATTCCTTTGCCACTTTTCGTTACAAGCTTGGCGTTCATCCTTCCCCACTACCAACCTTAGGGGGGGGGGGTGTAAAGAATAATAAAGATCCCTCAATTGAATGCAATTCAAATAGACCGTTGGAAGGAAATCTCAATGAATGCATTGCCTTGACTCATGGAATCAAATCAACCAATAGTCATAATAGTCATAAAGTCCCTTGATACTATTTCCATATACACACATTATACCGTTACCTTTTGTATCTATATATGTAAACATATTATGTGAACAAAGTAACAAAAGATAGAACACGTTTTTATTGTTTTTACTATAGCTGTCTCATTTTCATTATAAACTACCCTTCAAAACCTTTATTATAACCAGAATATATACATATAAAACAGTTTTTTGCGAACAATATAAACTCTAAACCTCAGGCACTTTATGTAACCGCAAAATTCAAAAACCCTCAGATAGTTAGCACCATCCTCCTTTGAAAAATTGGATAAAACTGAAATTGAAAGATAACTTAAAACTGACCAACTGCTTAACCCCACCCATGTAACTGACTCCAACTCTTCATAGGAAGACGGTGGCGCAAAGGGAGGCAAGACGGTGGCACTGTCACGTTTGGTTGGCGATGTGAATCGTGCAGGGTCACATCTGGTGTGCGACTGGACGATGGAGGGCGATCAGAGCAGAGAGCGGTAGTAGGGAGGTGATGGTGGAAAGGTTTGTTGCGGGTCTGTTTTGTGGGCGTTGCGCAGCAACCGGAGGGACAGGGTGAGAGAGAAAAGGAGCGAGGGAAGTAGCAGAGCATAGACAGGGACATAGAGAGGGAGAAAGAGAGGAAGAGGAAAGAGTGAGATAGGGAGAGTGAACGAGAAAGGGAGAGCCATTCTGAGCGTGATATCAAAACCAGATATGAATAATTAATGCTTTTTTCCTTCAACTTTGTGCTTTTAATCAAAATCTTAATTCTGTGTTATTCCTTTTACTTCAATTGTGTGTCAAATCATTAGTTGCATGTGTCGTTTGTAAAGTGGGAGCACAAGAAATGAATGAAGGAACCAAATAGGATGATACAAAGGAGAAGACAAAGGATGTGGTTTGAACTCTGTTGTTGCCAAAGGGGAAAGCCATAAAATTCATGTTATTGCTATTGCTATGAACCGAAGATTCATGTTAATTCAAGTATTGCTATTGCTATTGCTATAAACTATAAAGTAATAAAATCAACAGACTCAATCTTATAATGTATTGATAACAATTTTTGTTGAATGTATTGAAAATAATTTTTGTTGAATGTTTGAAGTAGTAAATCACATGATATTATTTCAATCATTTTAATTTGATATGTTTATACATCATTGAATAAGAGCAATGTAATTATCACTAGTCTACCAAATATATATATAATTATCACTACTTCAAAATTAATACAATCCTTCTTGAACTTATGTGATCATGTATTTATTTTTGTGAAATTAATCTATTAATCTTTTTTATATGAAAATTGTAAATGGGAAGTGAGACTAAGCTATCGCTAAGCTATGGACGTCACACTATGCTATCGCTAAGCTATGGACGTCAGACTATATTAGTTAGTTAATAGTTCTAGTGTTAGTTTATCAGCACATTTCTTTTTCCTTTCTTTAATCATGTGTCCTTACACAAATGTTATATAAGGAACACCTCTCTTTTTATTCAATTCAATACAAAGTTTACATTTAGATTCATCTTTTCTCAATTCTATCTCAATTCTCTTTCTTTACAATATGATATCAGTTTTACCTATTTCTTTCTAGCTTCCGCAACTCTTTTTCTTTCTTTCTTCCACATCATGGCTGATGATTCATCATCGAGATCCATCGTAGAATCCAAACAATCCCTATTACCTGCATCATGGTAAAAACCTAGTATTTGTCCTGGTTTATCCCCCTATCAATGATCACAACTACTACAATTGGAGTCGCGCCATGAAACATGCTCTTTCCTCCAAGAACAACTCAATTTCATCTATGGTGCACTCCCTCAACCTGATGAATCAGATCCTTTAAATGAACCCTAGGAGCGGTGAAACCATTTGGTGGTATCTTGGATCACCAGGACCTTATCTCCACACATTTCGTAGAGCACCAGCTGCATTGATAATGCTTGCAAACTTTGGCTAGGTGAATAGGAACATCCCTCATTTAATTAACTAACGTTTTTGCTGTAATCTCAAATATAGCCAAGGAATGCAGGACCTAGATACTTTTATGGTTAAAGAAATAGTTCTATGCATGTAATGATATTCTATGCAGCTCCAGGTTGAAACAATGCATTCCAGAAAATATGAACATATTACAAAAAACAATTTAGTTAAAACTTGTAATTTATTGTTATTTGTTAATATTAATTATAAGTGTAACGAAATCTCTTCAACTGTATTTCATAGGTCAATTTTAATGAGAAGAAGGATGATGCCATATCACGTGCCTCACAAGATGAGGCTTTGACTGGTGAGGGCCCCCGCTCTCCTACCTCCGTCGACGACAATGCCATATATTTGGGGGTTGTCGGGGGTAGGAAAAAGAAGGGGCATGTGTATGGCCTCAGACACTTGGGCGATGAGTTTCTTGCCTCATCGTCCGGCACGCCTGCTCCTTCCTATGTGGCTACCGTCCCTCCAGATCAGTTCTCCCATATGCAGGACACCATAACACAGCTTAACGCAGAGCTTAGGAAGAAGGCTGTGACAAAGCGGATGATGGCGGAGCATATTGCACAGCTGACGCAGACACACCAACAACTGATGCAGACGACCATGGAGTAGGGCCAGACTCTACGGTTGGTGTTGGAGCAGATGAGGATCCAACCTCCAGTTGCTCAGGGTCATGCTCCTCTAGTTGCGCCGCCTGCAGCTCCTCCAGTTCCCCCGCCTCCTGCTACTGATGATGCTCCAGAGGACGAGGACATTGCAGACGCCGCCACCGATGATGAGGATGAGTTCCCGCCACCGCCTTCGCCTCATTTTTTACTTTTCATACTGCATTTACATTTTATAGAGTTTACATATTTTTACTGTTGACATTGATGTGTATTGCGACTTTGCATGTTTTATTTATATATATGTTGAGAGTAATTAATATTTTAAATGTTTTTTTAATCGTAATTTATCATAATAAAAAAGTTATATTGAAGTCTAACTATTTATTACCATAATAATCAATTAAAAATAAATCCCTAAAATAAAAAATAAAAATAAAAAACCTAGCGACCATTATAACCACCACTGTTTCGGTCGCTAGGTGTAAATCAGGATTCATTTTTAATAATATATTAAATTAAATATTTAATTAGCGACCGAATATTCCGTCGCTAAATTGGTTAATAGAACCAATATTAGCGACCACCTTTTCAGTCACCATTTTTGGTTAACTAAAGTAGGCGAACAATCTGCCAGAGATCGAATTAATAAATTCAGCAATCGAATTTTCGATTCGGTCGCTTAATCCGTAGCAACCAGGGTTTTTGTTATGCCTACTTTTAGGTCGTTAAACAATATAGCGATCGAATTTTGGTGTTTAGCGACCCAAGAATTCGGTCGCTAAATAGCTTTTTCTTTTGTAGTGGTAGTAAACTATCCAATATAATCCTCTAATCACTATCTTTTTAAACTCAAATAATTGAAATTTATCACTCTTTACAATATTTAAATAGTAACATGATTAATTAGTGTTGTAAACTGATTAATTGTTAGGGAGTTATAAGGTGGCTTGGTGGTTTGGGGGGAGAGAGATAGGGTTTGAAGTTATAAGGTGGAGGTCATGGGTTCAACTCTCCCCCACTAACATGATTCATGGTCTGTTTTACTATTTTGCCTACTGTTCTGGGGGTGTTTTGTTATGGGTTTTTGCTATGACTATTTTTGTGTTTTAGGATTAGAGTACCTTGGTATTCTTAATGAATAAAATATTTTGTTGCTGAAAAAAATATCATTTCATCATAACTCAAGGAGGATTAGTTGCAATTAATCCTAATAATAATTTGTCTGAATCCCTAAATTGTGGTTTTTTTTTTTTTCTAGCATATCCTATGATTCAACTCACTGGAGTTACTTAACTCCTTTTTTATGAGTCCCATCATACCATATTTTTCGTTTTTTATTATATACTATTTTAAGTATATGTTCACTCCAACTACACATCTCTAAAAAAAATTGCTTATAGATACAACTATTACAACCGGATGCTATGTCATTGTGGTGCTATCAAATACAAATTGCTTCTTATTTCTAAGAACTATTTAAGCAAACTCTTTTAAAGATGTGCCATCACTTAAAGTTCTTTCATCAAATAAGTTTTATTTTATTTTATTTTTAAAAAAAAAAGTAAAAACCTACAAAAACAGTTTAGTGTTTTGTTTTTATATCAAAAGTTAGAAAGTGTATTTTTTTTGTTTGGTACTCCCCCTAATTAGTTCTTGGGACCGAGTGAGCTCTCGAAGTATTTTCACGGCTTAGATCCTTTGGACCCCTGTGGGACTAATCTCTGAGTTAGCCGCGCGGTTAGTATTGCCTGGCCAAGGGTTGTTGCATACCCAAGGATCGAACTCGGGCAGAGTCCAAACGATTCGTTCTTAAGTAGTAGTGCGTTAACCACTTGCACTCAACCACTTGGTTAAAGTTAGAAAGTGTATGATTTTGTAAAAGCATATAAATTATAAAAGTACTATTATTTTTTCCAAAACTTATCCAAAACACATATTTTATTTAAGTGTAAAGACCCAATTTGATCCCTAAAAAAATCACAGGACAATTTTGGTCTCTTAAAAATAAGATTTACAAACGCAGGACATGTTTGTCCCCAAGACTAGTTCCGCGTCCGTTAACCATCCTAGTCTGGCCCATTAGTGGTCTTGAGTAGCCTATAACGAATTTCCACCGTGAAAAAAAATAAAGAAATGTGAAAAAAAAATGTACAACTTTGAAACCCAAATACTTTGAAATTGAACATTGTTTTCACTTTTCATTTGTTTTCTACGGTTTAAATCAATCACAGGCCATGCTAGACGATTAACGAGCTAGGCGGATGGTTGATGGGACACATATATAAGCAAGTAAATGGATATTAAAACTGGTCTGAGAGACTAATATGTCTCATGTTTGTAAATATGATATACTAAATGGGTAATTTATTTTTTTAGTGACCAAAAGTATTTTTGTGACTTTTTTAAGGACCAAAATTGGATGTTTACTCTTTATTTAATTAGTATTTTGTTTTTAGTATTTGTGCTAAAAATCAATACGAACCGATGATAAGTTTTAATTTCAACTCATCGAATTGTTTTATATGGAAGTTATATAATTTTATTTATTTTAACCATACAAATTTAATTTAAGAAGAAATATAATGTACTATAGCAATTCAATATTTTTATTATTTTTTTGAAAAAAAAACAATTCAATATTTTCAGAACTATTAATAATGAAATACAAGTACTTTTTTTTTAATTACAAAAAAAAAAAAATGATTATTATCTTTATTTTATCTTTTTTGTCGAAAAAATAATCTTTATATTTTATTTGAATTGATTCTCTCTCTGTCTCTCCGTTTTTGTCAATTTAATCCATCAACATTAAAGTGATCATTAAATATGATCTTTCATCAGAGATATCGGATACTAATAATAATGAGGCAAAATCGTAACTGATTATTAAACCTTGGACTATTTGCATCATTAGTTAAGTGAGCATTCATTCTTTTATCAAAAAAAAAAAAAAAATGACCCTTCATTTACATTTTTCCGCATCGTTAACGAGGTAAAAATTTCCATATTCATTCAAACATCAATATTCTTTCAAACATTTAAGGACCAAAATTGGATCTTCTTTTTTTTCTTTGGTCCAGGATGGAACCCCGAGTCCCCACAACTGATAGCCGTAGGACTAATCTTCGAGGATGTAGAGTATCAATTAAGGAACAATTCTTCTACTCACAAATGCAACTCTATTCCCATCACAGGATTCGAACCCTGGACATATGATTAAAGAACCTAAGCTACTAGTCACTTGGACCACAACTTATGGGTAGACCAAAATTGGATCTTTACTCTTTATTTAATTAGTGTTTTGTTTTTATTATTTGTGCTAAAAATCAACACGTACCGATGATAAGTTTTAAATTTAACTCATCGAATTTTTTTATACGGAAGTTATATAAATTTATTTATTATAATGTATCTATAGCAATTCAATATTATTATTATTTTTTGAAAAAAAAAACAATTCAATATTGTCAGAACTATTAATAATAAAATACAAGTACTTTTATTTTTAAATTACAAAAACAAGTAATATTTGATTATTATCTTTATTTTATATTTTTTGTCGAAAAAGAAATATTAATTTTTTATTTGATTTGATTCTCTCTCTCTCTGTTTTTGTCAAATTAATCCATCAACATAACGTAGCATTAAAATGATCGTTAAATATGTACCCAAAAAAAAAAAGACCGTTAAATATGATCTTTCATCAGAGATAGCGGGCACTAGTAATAATGAGGCAAAATCTTAACTGATTATTAAACCTTTGACTATTTGCATCATTAGTTAAAGTGAGCCTTCATTCTTTTATCAAAAAAAAAACAGCGAGCCTTCATTTACGTTTTTCTGCATAGTTGGTGAGGTAAAAATTTCCATATTCTTTCAAACATCAAAGTGCAACTTCGTTCGCGCCACCGTTCATTCATCTTACTGTTCACCGTCTTCAAATCTTGTTGCAGCAAGAACGTTCAGCAATGTTCATCAATTCTTCATCAAAGAAGAGACCGAGAGAGGAACAAAAGCCAATGCCTTTGAGAAGGTTGAGACAAGGTTCCGTTCGTGTGAAGGCTTGTGTATCAATGACATCATCAAAGTTGAATTGTGAGGAAAACACATGCTCAAATACTCTCTGCAAAGAACCCTCTTTGGGTTCTGCTTCTGCCGTAACATCAACAGAAAATGGCGCCAAGCCAAAGCAACACTTTCTGGATACAATCTTGGCTGCACAGAGTAGCATGTTTGGTTACAAATACAATATTGACTCGCAATTGCAAAGGAAGAGGAAAAGGTCTTCATAATTGAATTGACTAAAGCAGGCGAACAATCTGCCAGAGATCGAATTAGCGACCGAACATTTCGTCGCTAAATTGGTTAATAGAACCAATATTAGCGATTTAATTGGCGACCACCTTTTCAGTCACCATTTTTGGTTAACTCAAGCAGGCAAACAATCTACCAGAGATCGAATTAATAAATTCAGCAACCGAATTTTCGATTCGTCGCTTAATCCTTAGCAACTAAGGTTTCTGTTATGCCTACTTTTCGGTCGTTAAACAATATAGCGACCAAATTTTGGTGTTTAGCGACCGAAGAATTCGGTCGCTAAATAGCTTTTTCTTTTGTAGTAGTAGTAAACTATCCAATATAATCCTCTAATCACTATCTTTTTAAACTCAAATAATTGAAATTTATCACTCTTTACAATATTTAAATAGTAACATGATTAATTGGTGTTGTAAACTGATTAATTGTTTGGGAGTTATAAGGTGGCTTGGTGGTTTGGGGGGAGAGAGATAGGGTTTGAAGTTATAAGGTGGAGGTCATGGGTTCAACTCTCCCCCACTAACATGATTCATGGTCTATTTTACTATTTTGCCTAGCTGTAGTTGGTGCTTGTGCTATACTGCTATGACTATTTTTGTGTTTTAGATAGTTTTTTTTTCTAGCATATCCTATGATTCAACTCACTGGAGTTACTTAACTCCTTTTTTATGAGTCCCATCATACCATATTTTTCGCTTTTTATTATATACTATTTTAAGTATCTGTTCACTCCAACGACACATCTCTAAAAAAAATTGCTTATAGATACAACTATTACAACTGGATGCTATGTCATTGTGGTGCTATCAAACACAAATTGCTTCTTATTTCTAAGAACTATTTAACCAAACTCTTTTAAAGATGTGCCATCACTTAAAGTTCTTTCATCAAATAAGTTTTATTTTAGTTTATTTTTTAGAAAAAAGTAAAAACCTACAAAAACAGTTTAGTGTTTTGTTTTTATATCGAAAGTTAGAAAGTGTATTTTTTTTGTTTGGTACTCCCCCTAATTAGTTCTTGGGACCGAGTGAGCTCTCGAAGTATCTCCACGGCTTAGATCCTTTGGACCCGGTGTGGGACTAATCTCCGACTTGGCCACACGGTTAGTATTGCCTGGCCAAGGGTTGTTGCATACCCAAGGATCGAACTCGGGCAGAGTCTGAACGATTCGTCCTTAAGTAGCAGTACGTTAACCACTTGCACTCAACTACTTGGTTAAAGTTAGAAAGTGTATGATTTTGTAAAAGCATATAAATTATAAAAGTACTATTATTTTTTCCAAAACTTATCCAAAACACATATTTTATTTAAGTGTAAAGACCCAATTTGATCCCTAAAAAAATCACAAGACAATTTTGGTCTCTTAAAGATAAGATTTACAAACGCAGGACATGTTTGTCCCCAAGATTAGTTCCAGCGTCCGTTAACCATCCTAGTCTGGCCCATTAGTGGTCTTGAGTAGCCTATAACGAATTTCCACCGTGAAAAAAAATAAAGAAATGTGAAAAAAATGTACAACTTTGAAACCCAAATACTTTGAAATTGAAATTTTTTTTCACTTTTCATTTGTTTTCTACGATTTAAATCAATCACAGGCCACGCTAGACGATTAACGAGCTAGGCAGATGGTTGATGGGACACATATATAAGCAAGTAAATGGATATTAAAACTGGTCTGAGAGACTAATATGTCTCATGTTTGTAAATATGAGATACTAAATGGGTAATTTATTTTTTTAGTGACCAAAAATATTTTTGTGACTTTTTTAAGGACCAGGATGTTTACTCTTTATTTAATTAGTATTTTGTTTTTAGTATTTGTGCTAAAAATCAATACAAACCGATGATAAGTTTTAATTTCAACTCATCGAATTGTTTTATATGGAAGTTATATAATTTTATTTATTTTAACCATACAAATTTAATTTAAGAAGAAATATAATGTACTATAGCAATTGAATATTATTATTATTTTTTTGAAAAAAAAACAATTCAATATTTTCAGAACTATTAATAATAAAATACAAGTACTTTTTTTTTTTAATTACAAAAAAAAAAATTTGATTATTATCTTTATTTTATACTTTTTGTCGAAAAAATAATCTTTATTTTTTATTTGAATTGATTCTCTCTCTCTCTCTCCGTTTTGTCAATTTAATCCATCAACATTAAAGTGATCATTAAATATGATCTTTCATCAGAGATAGCGGATACTAATAATAATGAGGCAAAATCGTAACTGATTATTAAACCTTGGACTATTTGCATCATTAGTTAAGTGAGCATTCATTCTTTTATCAAATAAAAGAATTTGACTATTTGCATCATTAGTTTTGCATCATTAGTTATGTGAGCAAAGGAAAATCGCGAAGGTGTGGACTCGGCCAGGCAGTCGGTTAATCGGGGTTATAGAAGAGTTTTGACTCCAAAAGGTCTATTGGTTCTTCCAGCTGTTCTACTACCCGTGGAGCCTTGGTCGATGAAGAAGATATCTCCAATTGTAACTCGCGAATGCTTGGTTACTCTGTTGGTCAGATTGCATCTAAGGTATGGGAAATTGGAAGAACCTTAGGAGTTAGCAATAGGGGCGATCAGAGGTCAATTTTGAGTAAGCTGGAGGACATGGAAACAAGGGATAGAAAGGCGGCCCTACCGCAGAAGCGTCAAGCTGCTCCTGGGAGTCAAGGCAGTTCTTAATGTTATTAGGTTCCATGAATATTAGAGGTCTGGGGGGGGGGGGGGGGGGGGGGGGGGGGGGGGGGTGAAGAAGAAGAAAATAAGGTCTCTCATCCAATCAAATAAGCTAGAGTTCATAGCTATCCAGGAAACTAAACTGGAGAATGTGGAATGTGAGCAGTTGTGGGGTAACTCCCAATGTGATTGGGTTTTCAGTCCATCGGTTGGAAGATCGGGTGGTTTGTTGAGCATTTGGAGTAGGCAGTGTTTCAAGCTTCTGTTTTCTTTCAGTGGGGGAGGCTTCATAGGTGTTTGTGGAGAGTGGGGACCTTTGAAAATAAAATGTTTTTTGGTGAACATTTACTCCTCATGCAACAGTTCAGAGAAGAGAATAATGAGGGAGAATCTGAAGATGTCAAAGATGGGTTTTGGCAGGGGTGTTTGGTGTTTTATGGGTGATTTCAACGCTATAAAAAATAGTGATGAACGCAGGGGGGTAGCCTTGCAGGAAAGCTCTACAGAGATGAATAGGTTCAGACAATTCATTGATGACTTGGAGCTTGTTGACCTTCCTCTATATGGAAGAAAGTTTACTTGGTACAAACCAGACGGGTCCGCAATGAGCAGACTTGATCGGTTCTTGGTATCCGAGGAATGGCTATCGATTTGGAATAACTCGACTCAGTGGGTTCTAAATAGAGACTTCTCAGATCACTGTCCAATCATTATTAGGTCGGGGGTTTCGGATTGGGGACCTAGGCCTTTCAGGTTCAACAATTGTTGGCTTCAACATAGAGGATTTTTGGAGTTGGTCAAAAGCTTTTGGAACAACACTCAAGTGGATGGTTGGGCTGCGTTTGCTCTGAAAGAAAAGCTTAAAAGGCTGAAGATTTTTCTGCTGTCATGGAATAAAGAGGTATTTGGTCACTTGGAAACAAAAATATCAGATTTGGAAGATGGGATCCGTTTGCTAGATGTCAAAGCAGAATCTACAAGTCTGAATGATATCGAAATTTATGGAAGGAAGGGGCTGATTGCTGAACTGTGGGAAAAGGCCAACATGAAGGAAAATTTGATCTTTCAAAAAGCAAGGTCTAAATGGCTAAAGGAGGGGGACGCCAACTCTAGTTTTTTTCATGCCTGTATTAATTCTAGGAGGAGGTGGAACAATATACAAGCTTTAGAGATAGAGGGAACATGGGTAATTGACTCGGAGGATGTAAAGGAGGCAATTTTCACACATTTTGCCAATCAGTTTACTGACAATGGGTGGTTTAGGCCAAAATTGGATGGTGTGGCTTTTAACTAGCTTTCAGATGAGGACAATGGCAGTTTAGTCTCTCTCTTTTCGGAAGAGGAAATCAAGTCTGCTGTCTGGGAGTGTGAAGGTAATAAGAGCCCGGGGCCGGACGGCTTTAATTTCACCTTCTTAAAAACCTTTTGGGACTCAATCAAAGCTGAGGTATGTGAGTTTGTACATCAATTTCATGCTAATTCTAGGCTCCCTAAAGGAATAGTGGGGTCTTTTATGCTACTAATACCGAAGAAGGACATAGCTCATACAATTAGTGATTTCCGGCCTATATCTTTGATTGGTTGCTTATACAAGATTTTAGCTAAAATCCTGTCAAATAGACTAAAGGTGGTGCTGCCTAAGGTTATTTCTCGAACTCAATCAGCTTTTTTGTCAAATAGGCAAATCTTAGATGGTGCAGTGGTTGTTAATGAGGTGATAGATTACGCTAAGAAAAAAAAGGAAAAAATGTCTAATTTGCAAGATAGATTTTGAAAAAGCATACGATTCGGTAAGCTGGTCCTTCCTAGATTATATGCTCCGAAGGTTAGGTTTTTGTGAGAAGTGGTGCTCCTGGATCAAAGCTTCCGTATGTTCAGGTTCAGCCTCGGTTCTTATTAATGGCAGCCCCTCAAAAGAATTTGCTTTGAAAAGAGGTTTAAAATAGGGGGATCCGTTAGCTCCGTTTCTCTTCCTTGTGGTGGCGGAAGGCCTTAGTGGTTTAGTTACGAAGGCGGTCTCGGACGGTTTATTTGAAGGCTTTGGTTTTGGGGATGGAAATTTGGTGGTTTCTCATTTACAATACGCAGATGATTCACTAATTGTGGGGGAAGCGACGATGCAAAATGTTTGGGTTTTGAAAGCTATCTTAAGAAGCTTTGAACTTGTCTCGGGGTTGAAGGTGAATTTCCTAAAAAGTAGAATCTTTGGTGTCAATATAGAGGGGCAGTTTTTGGAGAATGTAGCTGGATTCTTGAATTGTAAGATAGGTGAAATACCATTCATTTACTTGGGTTTTCCGATCGGAGCCAACCCTAGGAGGGTGGAAACTTGGAAGCCGATTATTGTTAAATTGAGAAGTAGGCTTTCAGCATGGAGAAGAAGAAATTTGTCTCTTGGAGGTAGAATTGTGTTAATTAATTCGGTTTTATCTAACCTACCTATATATTATCTTTCTTTCATGAAATCTCCTTCGAGAGTGGTAAAAGAAATTATTTCTATTCAAAGGAAGTTCTTATGGGGTGGTAACTCTGAAAGTAAAAAGATTTCGTGGGTAAAGTGGAGTGAAGTTTGCAGGCCAAAAAAATGTGGAGGTTTGGGTATAAAAAACATACAGCTGTTTAATTTATCTTTGCTTGGAAAGTGGCTTTGGAGGATTGCCAAGGAGGAAAATGCATTGTGGCTGGAGGTTTAAACTTTAGATATGGGGTTTGCAAAGGAGGTTTTCTTAATGACCAGAAAATTTGGCCAGCTAATTCATCTTCAATATGGTGGAGAGATATATGTAGCATTGAGGGTGTCAAAAATATACCAGTGGGTTGGTTCAAAAAGGGGGTGAGTAAGAAGGTGGGAGAGGGCATTTCAGTTCGTGTATGGAAAGATGTTTGGATTGACAATGATAGCTTGAAGAATAGGTTTCCTAGGCTTTTCTCAATCGCTGTAAATCAGTCTGCAATGGTGAAAGATGTGGGATTTTGGGAGGGAAACTCGTGGTCATGGGATTTTCAATGAAGGAGACAACTATTTGTGTGGGAAGAAAGCTTAATTCTAGATCTTATGGGGCTGCTGGCTCATGTCAACCTGGTTAGGGGGAAAGATGACATTCTTTGTTGGAAACATAATGCTTTTGATAAGTATTCATGCAAGTCGGCATATTTGTTGTTGTTGCAAAGTTGGTGCAGTACAACTGAGCCAGATAGGCCTTTCATTGACGTGTTCTTTAGGAAGTTCTGGAGTTCCTTCACTCCTTTGAAGGTTTCGGCTTTTGGTTGGCAAGTGATCCTTGATAGGGCTCCCTCCAAACTGAATCTGTTGAAGAGGAAAGTCATTGAGGGGGTAGAGAACGCAAAGTGTGTCCTATGCAATTCCGCCACAGAATCTATAGATCATCTACTATTCCTGTGTAACAGGTCTTCACAGATTTGGAAACTTGTGTATGCCTGGAATGGATTTGTTTCTGTTTTGCCAGCAGATGCAAAGAATCACTTTCTGCAGCATAGAGGATTGGTCAAAGGGAAAAAATTAAAAAACTTCTGGATGATGATTTGGTTTTCAGTGATCTGGTCACTTTGGCTTTCCCGCAATGGATTTATCTTTAACCAGACAATATTTGATGATATTCAGATTATAAACACTATCAAAGTCACTTCTTGGAATTGGTTTAAAATCAAACAGCAGGTCTGCAATCTTTCTTTTTCAGATTGGTGCAATGCACCAGTGGAATGTATGAGGTCTTGTGTATAGGTGCAAATTTGGGTTGGGTAGATGCAGGGTTCCCAGCCTGCTCTTTGGTTGTTTTGTGGTTTTTATGGTAGCCCTGGATGTTGGTTAATGATGGTGGTAGAAAGTGGGGTGTTGTCACGATCTGCCCCAATCTTTTGGACTATTAAAACATGTTACAGACCATGTTGGGTTGCTGATTTTTTAGCCTTGACAGTCTGGAAGCGTCCTCGCGGGTTGGGGCAATATTTGGGTATTTGGCAATGAGGCTGGTTTGGGTTTTGTTTGTGTTGCTGATGTGGTCAGGTTGAACTTGCTGGTATTGCTCCAAATTGGAATGTGTGTAGGTTCTTCTATCACTTGAAAAATCGGGATGCTATGCTTAGGAGTTAATCCTTTGTGGCTAATTTCTTGCCTTTGCTCTGCTTGTGTCAGTAATGGTTTGGATCAATTATAGGGGGCTGTTTACTATGCTGTTGTTTTCTGTTTTTTCTGTTTCTGGTGTTACACCTTGGTTCAGGATTTTGTAATACTAATACTGGTTGGTTTTTCTGGCAGTATTATATTTACAGTTTGCCTGTTACTTTTGATTTTCGTTTGTATATGGGTTAGAGTACCCCTTGTACTCTTTTCAATATACTTTTTGCTGATAAAAAAAAAAGTTAAGTGAGCATTCATTCTTTTATCAAATAAAAGAATTTGACTATTTGCATCATTAGTTAAGTGAGCCTTCATTCTTTTATCAAAAAAAAAAAAGAAGAAGTGACCCTTCATTTACATTTCTCCGCATCGTTAATGAGGTAAAAATTTCCATATTCATTCAAACATCAATATTCTTTCAAACATTTAAGGACCAAAATTGGATCTTCCTTTTTTCTTTGGTCGACTAATCTCCGAGGATGTAGAGTATTAATTAAGAGACAACTCTCCTACTGACAAATACAGCTTTATTCCCATCACCAGGATTCGAACCCTGGACATATGATTAAAGAGCCCAAGCTACTAGTCACTTGGACCACAACTTGTGGGTAGACCAAAATTGGATCTTTACTCTTTATTTAATTAGTGTTTTGTTTTTTTTTTATTTGTGCTAAAAATCAACACGAACCGATGATAAGGTTTAAATTCAACTCATCGAATTGTTTTAGACGGAAGTTATATAAATTTATTTATTATAACATATCTATAGCAATTCAATATTATTATTATTTTTTTGAAAAAAAAAAACAATTCAATATTTTCAGAACTATTAATAATAAAATACAAGTACTTTTATTTTTAAATTACAAAAACAAGTAATATTTGATTATTATCTTTATTTTATATTTTTTTGTCGAAAAAGAAATATTTATTTTTTATTTGGCTTGATTCTCCCTCTCTCTGTTTTTTGTCAAATTAATCCATCAACATAACATAGCATTAAAATGATCGTTAAATATGTATCAAAAAAAAAAATGACCGTTAAATATGATCTTTCATCCGAGATTAGCGGGCACTAGTAATAATGAGGCAAAATCTTAACTGATTATTAAACCTTTGACTATTTGCATCATTAGTTAAAGTGAGCCTTCATTTACGTTTTTCTGCATAGTTGATGAGGTAAAAATTTCCATATTCTTTCAAACATCAAAGTGCAACTTCGTTCGCGCCACCGTTCATTCATCTTACAGTTCACTTCAGCGTCTTCAAATCTTGTTGCAACAAGAACGTTCAGCAATGTTCAACAATTCTTCATCAAAGAAGAGACCGAGAGAGCAACAAAAGGCAATGCCTTTGAGAAGGTTGAGACAAGGTTCCGTTCGTGTGAAGGCTTGTGGATCAATGACATCATCAAAGTTGAGTTGTGAGGAAAACACATGCCCAAATACTCTCTGCAATGCTCCCTCTTTGGGTTCTGCTTCTGCCATAACATCGACAGAAAATGGCGCCAAGCCAAAGCAACATTTTCTGGATACAATCTTGGCTGCACAGAGTAGCATGTTTGGTTACAAATACAATGTTGACTCGCAATTGCAAAGGAAGAGGAAAAGGGAAGCTGCTCAAGTTATGATACAAAAGATCAAGAGAACGGTTTTCATTGATGATAACTTGAAGTCTTTTAAAGACTTGGAACAACTGTGTGGTCATTCACTCACACACTGCAGAGAAAAATCGTTGGAGAAAATTCTGGGTCTAGCCCTCAAGGACGAGTTTATGGCTGTTACAGATTTGGAAGAGGAGAATTTCCTCAGTAGGGATTGGGAGGAAGGAGAAATAATCCAATTTCATTGAATAGTTTTTTATTTGGTATTAAAATCCCCTAGGTTTATGTTCTTTTTCTTTTGGGGAATGGATTGAGCCAATTGTAAAGATATTTTACATTCAATTGAATTGTATGTTTTCAATTATGGTAATCTCATGATTGCAACTTTCATAGTGCCAAAAATGGTCATGCTCTGAATGTTGTTCCTCTTATTAACTCGCATGTTCCATAATTGCTTCTTTCTTTGGTTGTTATTGATATTTGTGTATTTATTACCTCTCTATTTTTTTTAAATGATAATCTTTAATAGCTTTGATCCAATGTGCTAAGCATATTATTTGTTTCGAAGGGCTTTACTATACAAAATCACTTTCCACCATAGTGAGTGTGACTGAAAATTCTAAAGAATAACTTGTGGTTTTCTGTTCTGCTGATGTGGGCACTGGGAATCCTGACAGTTTCTTGTATCAGACTGTAAGGACTTTGGTTAGCATGTTTAGTGTGGTCTGGGTGGTTTTCCTTTTGGTGTTTGTGACAAGGATGTTGGTGAGCCATGTGTTGTTTGGGTGTGTGAGGGTGGTTGTGTACTGTGGTTTTGCTCTTTGATTTAGCTGCCCTGTTTCAGAGGATGTTTTTACTCTCTACTGTCATCAAAATTTGTGGACTGTATCAGTGGATCTGGGTTTTAATTTTTTGGGTGTTGTTACCTTTGTTTTATTGTCTTTAGTCTTTGTTTTACTGCATTGTGTATGCTGTTTTTTGGAGGCATAGCTATCAACTAGTGTGTGTACCCGTGCATTGCACAGGGTGTGTCAGGATTATAAATTCTTATATTTTAAGTATAATAGTTGAATAAAACTTTAACAAAAAAATGTAAAAAAAAAAGGTTAGATTTTTCTAATCCGATTGTATTTTACACTAATAGTAATAGTATTTTAAGATTTAAATAGTGGTTAAAAATTTTGGAATTTATATCGTGTTTACTTTTGAAAATGTTAATATTGCTATGTAAACTACATTCCTAGGAACCTCCTTTCGTGGAATGTTTTTTTCCGATGCCAAACATGCATATAAAACTTAGAGGCTTCATTGGAAAATTTATTCTCAGGCAAGTTTTATGTTGAAGTCATAGGATGACTTTTTATCTCTGGTACAAAACATGAAAAAAATTTATTCTCATCTCACTTTATTTTGTGCTTTTCATAAATGCATTAGAACCTACCATATTTAAATATCTTTATAAAATTTATACAACTAAATATGTTTTAGTAACACAGTTTTTCTGTTTGGTTATAGTATGTAAAACAATCATAACTTATACAAAAAATATTGATTATGTATTTGGATCTTGGATATGTATCACTTTCTTCATCTTCATTTCTGTGTATTCCGTTTTTTTCTCTCCATTTTCCTGGCTGATGCTGTTTTTTGGTGGATAAAATGCAATAAAATCATAGTTTAATGTTAACCAACCGTTCCTTATATAAGGAACAGTGCTTAACTTTAAGCAAACTGAAAGTTAAGGAATTGCCACGTCATTTGTCTGCAATGCAACATTTAGATAAGCAATGATACCTTATGCATAAGGACCCGTTAGTTACTCTGCGTTGGAGATGCTCTAATAACTAATATAACACATTTTGAAAAGATGATCAAATGCTATCTTGATAACACTTATCCAATGCTATCTTGATAAGTAACCCACTTTGGTTTCTTAAGTGGTCCCTATTTTGGTCCTCGTCGTATCACACCAGATTTAAGCAACACATTCATTTTTTTACTCCAACAATAGATACATTAATACTTTGTTTGGTATAGAAGAGAAAATGAGAAGAGAGAATATGGAAATAGGGAAGAGGAGAGGAGAGAAGATGGTGAGAAAAAGAGTGAATTTTATGACATTTTGATAAGAGAGAAATATGTTGTAAAATGAAAAGGAAGAAGTTGAGAGAAATTTAAAAAAGATGATGATGAATATGTAAAATAACATAAATATCCCTAATTAAAAAAAGTAATATATTCTTTTTATTTTATATATTTTTGTCAAAAAAATTTAATATATTATTTTTATTTTATATATTAAATAATTAAATATATTATAAAAATAATTCCATTTATAATAAATTTTAATAAAAAATATTTTTATTTTCCACCCCTTTTACCCATTTCCCCTCCCGTTCGTAACCCCGATCCACCCGTACCCCTCCCCCCTTCCCTATTATCTTTTCCCCATCCCACGTAACCCCCCTTCCCGAGTATGTACCAGCTGAAAAGATTTTAAAATTATAAAATATATAAATTTTGAAAAGTAAATAATAAAATAGCGACAAAAAATTTATTGCTTGCAAGTGGATCTACTGTGTTTTTTAGGATGAGCAATAATAATGTTATAGATGTTCTAGATTGTTTGATACAAATAAATATCCCTTCAAATGATACTTTTAATATAAGTTATGCAAATTGTAAGATACACCTAAAAAAATATGCAGGTTAATATATTGTGTTTTTAAGGTGGTTTTTAAAATAGCGTGAATAAGTACATCAAGAAAATAATGGTAGCATTCATGTTCAATAGATTTAGCCATCTTTATGTACTGAATAAATGGTAGCATTCAAATATATTAATTATAATATCATAAAATAAATCCATGAGAAAGCTAGCAAATTGTTAATTGCAGTCCTCCCCAAAAAATAAAAGAGAAGCAATCCTACTTGAAGCAACATTGAGAATAATGTTAGCCTTTGAATGAAATCGATAGAACAAAGTCTTCCAAAGGAAAGTTTTCCGACTATAACTATCTACAAAAAAAAAAAACCACTATATTCATTTAACACAACATCCAAAATCTCATCATATATCAATCTTTGTCCAAAATTTACTTTGACAATCATCTTATCTCTATCATAGTCAAGTTTCCTAACAATATAAATATTGTGAAAATTTGATAAGTCTTGACTATTGGGATCAAAAGTAAAGAGATCAAAAAGTACTATTAAGTCAAAATAAAAAAAAATCAAAATTTATCAGCACCTCTGATATATAGCAAGAAAATATGGTTATGCATAGCAAGAAAATGAAAAAAAAAGGGTAAAAAAACTTGAGAGGGGGAAAATAAAGAGAAGCAATCCCGCTGGAAGCAACATTAAGAACAATGTTAGTCTTAGAATAAAATTGGTAGAACAAAGTCTTCTAAAGGAAAGTTTTCCGACCATAACTATCTACAAAGATAAAACCACCATATTCATTTAACACAATCTCATCATATATCAATCTTTGTCCAAAATTTACTTTCGCAAGACAATCAACGTGCTTGTCAATCATCTCATCTATATCAAAGTCAAGTTTCCTTACAATATAAATATTGTGAAAATTTGATAAGTCTTGATTATTGGGATCAAAAGTACAGAGATAAAAGAGTACAATTAAGCCAAAATAAAAAAAAAAGTGTCTAATTTCTATGTACTGTCAGTGTAAATAACTTTTACATAGACATCCAATAATATTTTCACAGATCATCATCAGTGTTATTTCTCACTTATAGTTATTAAAATAAAACTGGTAAAAAAACTTGAGAGGGGGAAAATAAAAATGATTATATTAATTGTAGGTGAGAGAGAAAAATATTAAAAAAATTGAATTTTGTTTATAAAAATAATTTAATATATATAAAAGTTATTTTAAAATATCTAAAAATTAAAATAATTATATTAATTTCAAATATATTAATTATAATATCATAAAATAAATCGATGAAAAAAAAAAGCTTTAATGAGAGAGGTGGAATTTTAATGATAAAATTAAGTTAAAAAGAACTTATTAAATAAAAATATAAGTAAAATAATAATATAAAATGATGGATGAAGAATAAAATAATATAAAAAACTATACAACTTAACACTCCAACTTAAGTCTTTTTCAAAAAAAAAAAAAAAAAATCTCAATCGAGAGTTTACTGTTCATCTTGAGAGGGGGAAAAATAAAAATGATTATATTAATTGTAGGTGAGAGAGAAAAATATTAAAAATTATGATTCTGAATTTTGTTTATAAAAATAATTTAATATATATAAAAGTTATTTTTTAAATATCTAAAAATTAAAATGATTACATTAATTTCAAATATATGAATTATAATATCATAAAATAAATCGATGAAAAAAAGTTTTGATGAGAGAGGTGGAATTGTAATGATAAAATTAAGTAAAAAAAAACTTATTGAATAAAAATGTAAGTAAAAAAATAATATAAAATGATGGATGAAGAATAAAATAATATGGAAAACTATACAACTTAACACCTCAACTTAAGTATATTTCAAAAAAAAAAAAAAAAAAACCTCAACCCAGAGTTTACTGTTCATCTACAGTAAATTATGGGATGAAATATATGAATTAAAATGTAACAGTTATTTTTTAAATATCTAAAAATTAAAATGATTACATTAATTTCAAATATATAAATTATAATATCATAAAATAAATCGATGAGGAAAAAAAAGCTCTGATGAGAGAGGTGGAATTGTAATGATAAAATTAAGTTAAAAAAACTTATTAAATAAAAATGTAAGTAAAAAAATAATATAAAATGATGTTTGAAGAATAAAATAATGTGGAAAACTATACAACTTAACACCTCAACTTAAGTATTTTTCAAAAAAAAATTCAACCGAGAGTTTACTGTTCATCTATAGTGAGAGAGAAAAATATTAAAAATTATGATTCTGAATTTTGTTTATAAAAATAATTTAATATATATAAAAGTAATTTTTTAAATATCTAAAAATTAAAATGATTACATTAATTTCAAATATATGAATTATAATATCATAAAATAAATCGATGAAAAAAAAGCTTTGATGAGAGAGGTGGAATTGTAATGATAAAATTAAGTTAAAAAAAACTTATTGAATAAAAATGTAAGTAAAAAAATAATATAAAATGATGGATGAAGAATAAAATAATATGGAAAACTATACAACTTAACACCTCAACTTAAGTATATTTCAAAAAAAAAAAAAAAAAAAACCTCAACCCAGAGTTTACTGATCATCTACAGTAAATTATGGGATGAAATATATGAATTAAAATGTAACAGTTATTTTTTAAATATCTAAAAATTAAAATGATTACATTAATTTCAAATATATAAATTATAATATCATAAAATAAATCGATGAGGAAAAAAAAGCTCTGATGAGAGAGGTGGAATTGTAATGATAAAATTAAGTTAAAAAAACTTATTAAATAAAAATGTAAGTAAAAAAATAATATAAAAAGATGGATGAAGAATAAAATAATGTGGAAAACTATACAACTTAACAACTCAACTTCAGTATTTTTCAAAAAAAAAAAAAAAAAACTTAACCGAGAGTTTACTGTTCATCTACAGTAAATTATGGGATGAAATATATGAATTAAAATGTAACAGTTATTTTTTAAATATCTAAAAATTAAAATGATTACATTAATTTCAAATATATAAATTATAATATCATAAAATAAATCGATGAAAAAAAAAAGCTTTGATGGAAGAGGTGGAATTGTAATGATAAAATTAAGTTAAAAAAACTTATTAAATAAAAATGTAAGTAAAAAAATAATATAAAATGATGTTTGAAGAATAAAATAATGTGGAAAACTATACAACTTAACACCTCAACTTAAGTATTTTTCAAAAAAAAAAATTCAACCGAGAGTTTACTGTTCATCTATAGTGAGAGAGAAAAATATTAAAAATTATGATGCTGAATTTTGTTTATAAAAATAATTTAATATATATAAAAGTTATTTTTTAAATATCTAAAAATTAAAATGATTACATTAATTTCAAATATACGAATTATAATATCATAAAATAAATCGATGAAAAAAAAAGCTTTGATGAGAGATGTGGAATTGTAATGATAAAATTAAGTTAAAAAAAACTTATTGAATAAAAATGTAAGTAAAAAAATAATATAAAATGATGGATGAAGAATAAAATAATGTGCAAAAACTATACAACTTAACACCTCAACTTAAGTATTTTTCAAAAAAAAAAAAAAAAACCTCAACCGAGAGTTTACTGTTCATCTACAGTAAATTATGGGATGAAATATATGATTTAAAATGTAACAGTTATTTTTTAAATATCTAAAAATTAAAATGATTACATTAATTTCAAATATATATATTATAATATCATAAAATAAATCGATGAGAAAAAAAAAGCTTTGATGAGAGAGGTGGAATTGTAATGATAAAATTAAGTTAAAAAAAACTTATTAAATAAAAATGTAAGTAAAAAAATAATATAAAATGATGTTTGAAGAATAAAATAATATAAAAAAACTATACAACTTAACACTCCAACTTAAGTCTTTTTCAAAAAAAAAAAATAAAATTCTCAACCGAGACTTTACTGTTCATCTTGAGAGGGGGGAAAATAATAATGATTATATTAATTGTAGGTGAGAGAGAAAAATATTAAAAATTATGATTCTGAATTTTGTTTATAAAAATAATTTAATATATATAAAAGTTATTTTTTAAATATCTAAAAATTAAAATGATAACATTAATTTCAAATATATGAATTAAAATATCATAAAATAAATCGATGAAAAAAAACGCTTTGATGAGAGAGGTGGAATTGTAATGATAAAATTAAGTAAAAAAAACTTATTGAATAAAAATGTAAGTAAAAAAAAATAATATAAAATGATGGATGAATAATAAAATAATGTGGAAAACTATACAACTTAAAACCTCAACTTAAGTATTTTTCAAAAAAAAAAAAAACACCTCAACCGAGAGTTTACTGTTCGTCTACAGTAAATTATGGGATGAAATATATGAATTAAAATGTAAAAGTTATTTTTTAAAAATCAATAATTAAAATGATTACATTAATTTCAAATATATGAATTATAATATCATAAAATAAATCGATCAGAAAAAAAAAGCTTTGATGAGAGAGGTGGAATTGTAATGATAAAATTAAGTTAAAAAAACTTATTAAATAAAAATGTAAGTAAAAAAAATAATATAAAAAGATGGATGAAGAATAAAATAATGTGGAAAACTATACAACTTAACAACTCAACTTCAGTATTTTTCAAAAAAAAAAAAAAAAACTTAACCGAGAGTTTACTGTTCATCTACAGTAAATTATGGGATGAAATATATGAATTAAAATGTAACAGTTATTTTTTAAATATCTAAAAATTAAAATGATTACATTAATTTCAAATATATAAATTATAATATCATAAAATAAATCGATGAGAAAAAAAAAGCTTTGATGGAAGAGGTGGAATTGTAATGATAAAATTAAGTTAAAAAAACTTATTAAATAAAAATGTAAGTAAAAAAATAATATAAAATGATGTTTGAAGAATAAAATAATGTGGAAAACTATACAACTTAACACCTCAACTTAAGTATTTTTCAAAAAAAAAAATTCAACCGAGAGTTTACTGTTCATCTATAGTGAGAGAGAAAAATATTAAAAATTATGATGCTGAATTTTGTTTATAAAAATAATTTAATATATATAAAAGTTATTTTTTAAATATCTAAAAATTAAAATGATTACATTAATTTCAAATATACGAATTATAATATCATAAAATAAATCGATGAAAAAAAAGCTTTGATGAGAGATGTGGAATTGTAATGATAAAATTAAGTTAAAAAAAACTTATTGAATAAAAATGTAAGTAAAAAAATAATATAAAATGATGGATGAAGAATAAAATAATGTGGAAAACTATACAACTTAACACCTCAACTTAAGTATTCTTCAAAAAAAAAAAAAAACACCTCAACCGAGAGTTTACTGTTCATCTACAGTAAATTATGGGATGAAATATATGATTTAAAATGTAACAGTTATTTTTTAAATATCTAAAAATTAAAATGATTACATTAATTTCAAATATATAAATTATAATATCATAAAATAAATCGATGAGAAAAAAAAAGCTTTGATGAGAGAGGTGGAATTGTAATGATAAAATTAAGTTAAAAAAACTTATTAAATAAAAATGTAAGTAAAAAAATAATATAAAATGATGTTTGAAGAATAAAATAATATAAAAAACTATACAACTTAACACTCCAACTTAAGTCTTTTTCAAAAAACAAAAAAAAAAATCTCAACCGAGAGTTTACTGTTCATCTACAGTAAATTCTAGGATGAGGCTTAGTAATATAATAGATATGGGCTAAAGCCCCAAGCCCACCCCCATCTACCCCCTTTAACAACCCGCCAATTTTAGGCCGTTGCTATTAGCACCGTGCAATTTGCTAGTGGCACCTTGCAACTTGATTCTGATATTTTCTTTCCAAAAATACCCTTTTGGTAACAAACCAGCTTCCCTCCACCTCCAACATATAACACCTACACCTACACGGCAACACCCACACCCACACCCACACCCAACACCCAACACCCAACACCCACACCCAACACCCCACACCATAAAACACAGTTCCTTCCCCCCTCCTTCTCACCATAAAACTATCCTTCCCTCCACCATTCTGCCGCCATTGTCACACAATAATGAAAGTGTGAGTTTTGTCAGTGTTTTCAAATTGGTTTGAGAGTGGGTTGCAGGTTTAAAGGGCTACTGTTGGTTCGTTGTCGTCGTGTTGTAAACGGTGGTGAGTTGCAAGTAAGTACATTCGTAAACATTCAAAAAAAACCGCAATATTATTTCCGAAAAACTTCCGGAAACCCACTTCCCGAAAATATCCGGAAACGCATTTCCGGACACACCGGACACTATCCGGAAACCATTTTCCGGAAGACTTCCGGAAATTAGTTTGCGGACGCAATATTTTATGTGTTAGATTTTACACATCCAGAATTTAGTTTCCGGATGCTTATTTTTTTTACCAGATTTTAATTGTATGCCTCCGGAATTACGTTTCCAGAAGTTAAATATTTTGTTCCTCCGGAATTTAAAATCCGGAGGTGCATTTTCGAATTCCAAATTTAGCATCCGGAAACTGGTTTCCGGAGGTGTAAATTTCCTGGTGCAAATTTTGTTAATCAAATTAATGCTGTCTTCTTATTATTATTTGTTCTTCTTATGATTATTTGTTATGATGGTAGTTTTAATGTTGTTTTCAGACATGGATGACTATTTTGGCCATCTATCTGAGGACATGGACATGTCATTTAATATGGGAACATATGGAGATGTAAGAATAAATTATGATTTACCTTGATTATCCTTCTTGACTAAAACTCATCCTTTACCTTTATTTATTTTTTTCAGAATCCTGTGAGCATAGAGAGGTTGGATGTTCCTAATGTAAAAGATGTTGATTGTAGTGATGCATTCACTACTGCAAAGGTGGTTGAATAATGAAATATTATTAGTATTATTTTAGAAATATGTGTGAACATTATAACATGATGCTAATATTTTTATTGACAGATATTTCCTTCTCGAGATGATATGTTGAATTGGGCTCGACAAGTTGGCAGAGAGAATGGTGTTGTTGTCGTCATTCACAGGTCAGACACAGGAGGTAAAAGAAGGATGACGGTGGTGACTCTTGGTTGTGAAAAGGGTGGAAAGTATAGACCATACAAAAAGGGGTTAGCTCGCAAGGTGACTGGAACTAAGAAATGTGAATATCCTTTCAAATTATGAGGAAAACCGTTGAAAAATGGTGATGGATGGACACTTAATGTAGTGTGTGGCTTTCAAAACCATGAGTTAGCGGACACCTTGGTTGGTCATGCATATGTTGGGCGCCTAAGCGTCCAAGAGAGGTCTTTGGTCGAAGATATGACAAAGAGCTTGGTTAAGCCAAGAAACATAATGATCACATTGAAGGAGCATAATAAGAATAATTGCACCACCATCAAACAATTGTATAATGTGCGGCAAGATATTAGAATATCTGAAAGAGGCCCTAGAACAGAAATGCAACATTTGTTGTATTTATGTGAGCGTGATAAGTATGTGTGTTGGCATAGAAGGCTGGACATGTCTGATGTTGTTAGAGATATATTTTGGACACATCCAGATGCCGTAAAACTTTTGAATACATTCCCCATTGTGTTGATCATTGATAGCACTTATAAAACCAACAAGTATCGGTTGCCGTTACTAGAAATTGTTGGTGTTACCTCTACAGAGCTGACATTCTCCATTGGGTTTGCTTATTTGGAGTTTGAGCGAAGTAATAATTTCATTTGGGCATTACAGAGGTTACGAGGTATGTTTCTATCTGAGGATTCAATACCTCAAGTAATAGTGACCGACAGAGACATTGCGCTGATGAACGCAATTCACACTGTCTTCCTAGTTCAACTCAATTATTATGCCAATTCCACATTGTGAAGAAGGTGAAGGCCAAATGAAAGATGTTAGTGCACCCGAAGGAGAAGTGGGACATTGTGATGGATGCTTAGGATAGTATTATGGACTCCCCTACTGAGTGTGAGTTTGCGGAGCGTTTGAGGAACTTTGAAGATGTATGTTACAATTTTCCTATTTTTGGCGACTATGTGAAAAATACGTGAGGTTACGAGGTATGTTTCTATCTGAGGATTCAATACCTCAAGTAATAGTGACCGACAGAGACATTGCGCTGATGAACGCAGTTCACACTGTCTTCCTAGTTCAACTCAATTATTATGTCAATTCCACATTGTGAAGAATGTGATGGCCAAAAAGGAGAAGTGGGACATTGTGATGGATGCTTGGGATAGTATTATGGACTCCCCTACTGAGTGTGAGTTTGCGGAGCGTTTGAGGAACTTTGAAGATGTATGTTACAATTTTCCTATTTTTAGTGACTATGTGAAAAATACTTGGTTGATTCCTCACAAGGAAAAATTTGTCGCAGCATGCATACATCGGGTGATGCACCTTGGGAGCACAACAACTAACAGGTGTCTCTGGTCGCATTTTCCACTTCCCCTGCCTCCAACTGCTCCCGGTAGATATCTTCCAGCCAATTAAAGCGAACATGCGCACCTCTAGTCCCATCAGTCTCAAATTTAGCCTCAGATTCCTCCACTCCTAAATACTCAATCAGATATGAGTTTGCGGTGGCCTTGTCCATTAGAGGCAGTGTGAAAAAACGCACTGGTGGTTGGGAGATGCAATAAGCACGAGACGTCATCTAAAGTAATTGTCATCTCGCCAAACGGTAAGTGAAAGGTGCAAGTATCTTTATGCCACCTCTCGATAAAGGCCGACATGAACCCCTTATCAACATTCATATGCGAGCAGTGCATCAGAGGTCCCAAACCAGATTCCCTAACATAAGTCTCAACTTCGATGTGGTTGCATGGGAATCTTGCTAGCTTCCGGCCATGGGTTACAACCTTCAGCTCACGACGGTCCGGCAACCATAAACACGTATGAAATATCAGTGAAAACAATTTATTTAATACTAAACTAAATCAAAATGTAAATTAGTAACATTATAATTTATAGAGGATACTTACATATCCATTCCATAGAGCGTGAGCAACATGCTCACCATATGACCTAAGGACAGCCGTATCCTCTGGGCCTCCAGGGAAGGACTCAACAGGTGGAACATCATCCTCCTGCTGAAGCTGTTAGTACAGGTACCTCAACCTCCGGAGAGGGATCCTGTCCAACGATCTCATCATCCTGCTGAGTCTGATTTACACGACTAGCAGCAGCACGTTGAGCACGTGCAGAAGCCGTTGGTCGCTGTCGGTCAGTAGGAGGCCCCACTCCACTATGAGTACGCATCATCCTGCATAAGAAATTACACGCAAAAATTCAATAATAACATTACAAGCTACATATTAAGCTTCAATAATTAATAAGTATGCAGAATTACATGCAAACCATTACATATTAAGCTTCAATAATTAATAAATATGCAGAATTACATGCAAACCATTTTTCAGAGCGAATAAAACAATAAATAACTAGGAAGGAATACTTTTATATGATGTTGGGCACCAATTTTGTGTCCAATTATCACTACTCCTACTAAGGGGCCAATATAGTTAAAGACAATTCCAAATCCAGCATTTAAAAAAAAAAATCTGGAAACTCAAATCCGGAACATTTTCGGAATTTGAAATCCGGATAACATCCGGAAAATCAATTCCGGTAACGTCTGGAATTTGAAATCCGGATAACATACGGAAAATCAATTTGCGGACGGGTTCTCACAACACGCGTCCGGAAAATGACTTCCGGTAACGTCCGGAATTTGGAATCCGGTAACTATCCGAAAAACCAATTCCGGAAGATTTCCGGAAACGCTAATCCGGGGGAGCTCAAACACCAAACTACACCAGGCCACTGAATTTATGTCCGGAAATGACAATACGGAGACAAAACAAACAACGCTTTTGACAAACTTTGAACAAACTAATCTGAGGAAGAGATGCAAGAGTACCTACCTGAAGACAACGCGACGGGTAATGCTAAGTGGGAGGTGGCCGTGGTGTGAGAGGCGTGCGGTGCGATTCCTCACAGTTGGAGGCGCTCGGCTGAGTGGATGGCAAGTGAGGGAGGCGCGCGGTGTGTGGGAGAAGGTGGGGGAGCTAGGTTAGTTTCCGGATGTGTTGGGTGAGGGAGGGAATAGAACTAAAAAGGGTAGTTTTGGAAAATGAAAAGAAATTAAAATTTGCAAGGTGTCTTAAGTAATAATGCAAGGTGCAAAGAGTTGGGCCCCAATTTTATATCCCCTCTTAATTGGGTTTATTTTCAGCTCAACCCATAATGGTAAATTTGTTGGGGGTCATGGTTGAGGCTTTGTGGGTCAATCCACTTTGTCTCTGTTTCACACTCACTTGTTTCCCTGATTCGTCCAATCACCCATAAGTCGTTCCCTGTGCAACTTTTACTTTGGTTAAAAGATTCGCTCCGAAGTTAGAAAACAAGAGAATTTTTTTTTTCACACCTAGGTGCGACACCTCCGACCGACACCCGACACCCGACACCCGAGTACTGTAGTGTTATTGTAGCATCATTTTTTATTTTTATTTTTACAAATTTTGACTTTTTGTAAAAAAAATAAAAATTTAACTTTTTTGAACACTAACATTTTTTATTAATTACGTGCAAATATGTGGTTAATCTAGTGCAAATATCTGGTTAATCCAGTTTATTATATGGTTAATGGGTCGTCATAAAACTTACAATAATTTTCAACACAAATTAACCATATAATGAACTGAATTAACCAGATATTTGCACGTGATTAACCAAATATTTACATGATTGTGAAAAATGATTGTAAGCTTCAGGATGACCCATTAACCATATAATGAACTGAATTAACCAAATATTTGCACGTGATTAACCATATAGAATGGTTGAAGCATAAGACTTACCCATTAACTACAAAATACACTGAATTAACCAACCATTTTTAAAGGATTAACCACGTGTTTATGGCATGTAAAAATATTATTTCAAGCATCAGAGTTCCCATTAATCACAGAATACATTGAATTAACCAACCATTTTCAAAGGATTAGCCATGTGTTTTTGTTTTTAAAAAAAGTCAAAATTTGTCACAAAAAAAAAAAGATGACTCATTAACCATATAATGAACTGAATTAATCAGATATTTACACGTAATTAACCAAAAATGTTAGTATTCAAAAAAGCTAACTTTTTTTTTAAAAAAAAAATGTCAAAATTTGTAAATAAATAAATAATAAATAAATAAAAATAGTGCTACAGTAGCGCTACAGTACCTGGATGTTGGCTGGAGATGTCAAACTCGGGTGTGCAAATAACACACCTGAGAAAACAAGTAGGTTAAAGTAATCTTTTAGTCCCTATACTTGACACTGATTTTCAATTTGGTCCCTATACGTAAAAAGTTATTAATTTGGTCCCTATACTTGACACTGGTTTTCAATTTGGTCATCACCGCTAATTGGTCCCTATATAAGAGGGACCAAATTGTAAATTATTATCACATGTAGGGACCAAATTGAAAATAATTGTCACATGTAGGGACCGATTTCAATTGTTTTTTGTTGAATTGGTCCCTACATGTGACAATAATTTGCAATTTGGTCCTCTTATATAGGGACCAATTAGCGGCGATGACCAAATTGAAAACCAGTGTCATATATAAGGACCAAATTAATAATTTTTTTTCGTATAGGGATCAAATTGAAAATCAGTGTCACGAATAGGGACCAAAAGATTACTTTAACCAAACAAGTATAACATTCGTCCTTCCTTCTTCTTTATATTTGTCTTTTAAGTTTTTTCACATATATTAAGAATATAATTTTATTAAATAGTATAAAGTATATAAAAATATAGTTTAATATGAAATAATTATTTTTATTCATTGATTTGTGTAATTATTAGTTTTAGTTACATTATGTGTAATTACTAGATTGATGCACCCGTGCCATGCACGGGAAATATGCTAATTTTTAAGATTTTATTTTTAAATATATAATTATTGAATTCGTGTTTTGATAGACTCGTGCCACATATTAATTACCAATGCGCCGGAGAGATTAGAGTTCCAATAAAATTGTAAAATGTGAAGAGCGTTATTAATCATTATTCCAGTAAACTCGAGTATTTAAAATTATCTTAAAATTACTTATTTCGAAAATCTTGTCCGCATTATGAATAATTTTAATAAAAATTTTAGAGGACACAATTACTTCAGTCGCATAGATGACAAAATGATAATTATAATTTAAGATATTTTAATAATAATAATAAATATTATTATTATTATTATTATTATTATTATTATTATTTTTAAATAATTATATTATATTATTATTATATTATTATTATTAGACCCAATCATATGATGCAACTTTTCATATTTTAAATCATATTTATCTAATTGAAATTTTGAATGAAAAATTTTTCATTTAAAATTTTAATCATATAAAGTTCAAATTTATAATCCAATATATAACTTTTAACCCCGTGCATCATGGAGATTTTTTTAATTATTACTTCTATAAAAATGTGTTGATAAACAACAAACAATAACGACGTAAATGGATGATTTCTTGCTAACAGTATTTGTTAATTAATATTTACTAATATAGTAAGAGAAAGAGCTAAGGTGTTTTAAAAACTAAAAGAATTCAAACTTAAAATGAAATATATGATTAAAATATTGATCAAAATTATGATTCTTATTTTCAGAAGATATACAAATCGTACAATTAAATTTGAGATAATAAAAACTGGGAATTAAGTTTTTTTTTTATAGAGAAAAACTGGGAATAAAGTTAAAAAAAATTAGTTAATACCTTTTATATTCCCAAATGATAAATAATTTAAGCAAAACAATTTTTGAAAAAAGTCAAGTACAAATTAACAGAAGGAATACTCTAATTAACTAGACTTTACTAAGTAATTTCAATGCAATTTTTTTCTTATTCTGTATCATTGTATATATTTGTATGTTAAATTAATTTCTTGGGTCATCTCATTGTAATCTCTCATTGTACCTACATTCTTAATTCTATAAGTTATCTCTCTCTCACACACATACAAACACACACACACACATTACATAAGAACTAAAGATATTATTAAATTAATATTTTATAATTTAATATCTTGCGGACTAGTACTTTTAAAAAAATTAATAAAAAACAAATTTTTATTAAAAAACTAACTCTATCAATTTTTGTAAGGATTAATGATAAAAGCACTAAAAAGCAAAAAATAAAAAATAAAATAATATCCAGTATAAAAAGTTTTACAGTTACATTCACTAACATTTTGACACATACGTTTTTATTTAAAGGATTTAATTGGTATGCACTGTCAATATAAAGATTTTTTACACAGTCAATCAATCAGAAATTGCCACATAAGCTAAATTGTTTGACTCTTATTGTAACTACCTTAAAAGTCACACATACCATGATTTTTGATTGGTTGACAGTGTAAAAAACTTTACACTGACAGTGTATAACAATTAAACTCTTATTTTAATAATTAAGAGAGAAAATAATAATGAAATTTATTTGTCAAGATCTTATTAGATGTTAATGTAAAAATCTTTTATACCTACATTGCATAGAGATTAGACTTTTTTTTTAATCTATTAGATTAGATACATAACTTTTCAGCATTGACATTCAGTATAACGAATTTATCATTTCTCTTTCTCCCAATTATCACTAATACATGTAGCTAATAAAATAAGAGTAAAATTAAAAATAATTGTACCAAAAAAATAAAATAAAAGTAATTAATATCTTTTAATATTTTTTAAAAATAAATAATTTAAGATAAAATATTTTAAGTGAATGCAAACTGTATGGCTCATGCCAAATATCTGTAGCCAATACCATTGGGTTCTATCATCAAGAATGCATTTCTCTCGGTGTATGTTTCATGTGTGTTTATTTTAAAGATATTATTAAATTTATAATTTATAATTTTTTTGGGTGGAAATTAATAGTTTATAATTTAATATGAATCTTGCGGACTAGTACTTATAAAAAATTAATAAAAAACAATTTTTTATTAGAAAACAAACTCTATCAATTTTTTTAATGATTAATAATAAAAGCACCGTAAAGCAAAAAAAAAAAAGTAATATGCGGTATAAAAAGTTTTACAGTTACATTCACTAACATTTTGACATATGTGCTTTTATTTTAATAATTAAGAGAAAAAATAATAATGATGATTATTTGTCAAGATTTTATTAGATGTCAATGTAAAATCTTTTATACCGAAAATGCATAGTGATTAGACTTTTTTTAAATCTATTAGATACATAACTTTTCAGCATTGCCATTCAGTAGAACGAATTTATCATTTCTCTCTTTCCTAATTATCACTAATACTTATAGCTAATAAAATAAGAGTAAAATGAAAAAGTAATTAATATCTTTTAATATTTTTTAAAAATAAATAATTTAAGATAAAATATTTTTAGTGAATGCAAACTGTAAGATTCATGCCAAATATCTGTGTGCTCTACCAGTACCATCGGGTTCTATCATCAAGAATTCATTTCTCTCTCAGTGTATGTTTCATGTGTGCTTATTTTCCCTTTTTGTTATACCTTTCCAGTGCTTTTATTTGTAAACAAAGGGTAGGTGCCAACTGCCAAATGAGGGTGGTGAGAAGGTTGAAGATGAAGCTAAACCAATTGATGTTGATCCAAGTGTTGGAAGAAAATTTGTCTTCAACGCTTCTTGAGCACAGGAACAAAGCAGTTTTCAAGTTACGTACAAACGAACAAATCTGATGTAGCCAACCACAATAGCCTGAGGCGTGTGGAATCACACTGCCCTCAAGGGTTTATCCGCGTGGTGCGCAAACCCCCCAGGATACAACAGGCCCCTCCCAGTAAATAAACCGAGGTAACAGAACTGGCAAGAAAAATAATAAAGATGAAGCAGGCAATGTTACCCAGGAAGAGAAGAATAGTTGAGAGTATTTTTAGAAGAAGAAAGCAATATTTTTTAGACAACAAGCGTATAGTTCTATTTTTTCTAAAGCTGGCAGCACACCAATTTAAAGTTCAAAAACACGCCGTTGGTACTGAACGTGCACAAATTTGTTTTGAAGCTGGTCAAAACGTGGTCATGGTGCTATAGACGTTGGAGCATATTAAGGAAAGTGTTGAACAAATCATGCAACAAATTTTTCGGATCAAAACAAAATATTTAAACTGACCACAACTCAACTTGCACATGTGATTGAAGTGGTTGAGACGTGGTCAAAAAGTAAGTAAGACCAAGTCATATAATTTGTTGCAAAAGTTGTTCTCTGGTAAGTTATATTATCAATGATAATATTATTTACTCAAAAATATTTGAATAAAATAATAAAACTAACCATATTTATTTTACACTTGTAGTGTGATAATAACCCAAACAAAATAAAATATTAAACTTTTGAAATATCTCTAAATATCCAACAGTCCCCCACATATTTCAAAAGTTAAAGAAAACATTTAAGAGATTAAAAAAAAATTTCCTGGGTTAACATCTTGGATGTAATGCGTCGGATCTGTATAGCAAGCTGTGGAACCAGACCTAGACTGATAAAACTTAACACACAGTGAATTGGTGTAGCAAGCTATGGAACCCAAGACACTTAATATGTGTTAGAGGTCTATCAATCACACTACACCCCCACAATTCTTGCTGTTACGCCGTTTTGCGCTAATAGGCCATGCGCGCGCCCGATATTCATGAGTGCTCTAGAGATTACGCCACGATCTCATGCAAGCGGCCCCACTTGATACCCATATAGGTGATTTCATCAAGTGCATGCTGCAAATCATACACCACCCATAAGGGATATGAAAATCATTAAAACTTTATAAGTTTATCCTCTCAATAATGCAGTATCTAGCACTTTCTCAATTACACCATAGGAAAGGGACACAAAACAAAACAAAATTAGTTTTGTGTGCTAGCAGAACTAACAAGAGACTTGTTCTTACCCATTGAACCTTCTTCATGGGATCTCCAATCACAAAGGTTGGGTTCCCATCACTTGTTAATTTCAATTGGCTTAAGTCCCATTCCCCTCGATGTATCACATATTAATTTTCTTCCCAGGGGCTTTGTTAGAGGATCTGCCAAGTTCACCTCTGACTTCACATAATCGATCGATATTATTCCATCTTTTAGCAATTGCTTTACAACATTATGTCTCAATTGTATATGTCTATTTTTGCCATTGAAGGTCTTATTCTTTGCAACAGCTATTGCCGATTGACAATCATAATGCATCGACACTGATGGGGTTGGTTTAATTCCTAAAGGAATATTTGCCAAGAAGTTTCTCAACCACTCAGCTTCACTACCACCCAACTCCAGAGCTACAAACTCTGACTCCATAGTAGATCTAGCAATTATTGTTTGTTTGGCTGATCTCCAAGTAACCGCACCACCACCAAGTGTGAATACATAACCACTGGTGGATTTTGTCTCATCTGAATCAGATATCCAGTTAGCATCACTGTACCCTTCTAGTACAGTGGGAAATCCACTATATATAATACCATAGTTCATGGTACCTCTCAAATATCTCATGAGTCTAGAAAGTGCCTCCCAGTGATCCTGATTAGGATTTTGAGTATATCTACTCAATCGTCCCACTACATATGCAATGTCTGGTCGCGAAAAATTCATCAAATGTAGTAAGCTCCCAATAATTTGGGCATACTGAGACTGATTAATAGGATCACCTCTATTTTTCTTCAAATGAGAGTTAGCATCATAAGGGGTACTCACTGGCTTTGAGTCATAGTGACCAAACTTCCTAAGAAGTTTCTCAACATAGTGTCCTTGGGATAGCATTATGCTATCACCCTTCCTAATGATTCTAACTCCCAATATTACACTTGCTTCACCCATGTCTTTCATATCAAATTTTGATGCAAGAAAAGATTTTGTTCTAATCACTACATCATCGCAAGTACCAAAGATAAGCATGTCATCTACATATAAGCAGATAATAACACATTCTCCATTTAATATTTTGGTGTACACACATTTATCAACCTCAATAGGAGAAAATCCATCATTAATCAATGTTTGATTAAATTTCTCATGCCATTGCTTTGGTGCTTGCTTTAAACCATATAAGGATTTGAGAAGTTTGCACACTTTATTTTCTTGACCAGGAGTAACACATCCTTCAGGTTGTGTCATATAAATTTCTTCTTCCAAATCACCATTTAAAAAAGCAGTTTTCACATCCATTTGGTGAATAACAAGTTTGTAAATTGAAGCCAAGGCTATCAAAATTCGAATTGAAGAAATTCTGGTCACAGGAGCAAAGGTATCAAAATAATCAATATTTTGTTTTTGCGTAAAACCTTTTGCTACCAACCTAGCTTTATATTTTTCAATTGAACCATCAGGAAAATATTTTCTTTTAAAAATCCATTTGCAACCAATAGGTTTTGCTCCTGGGGGTAAATAAACTAAAATCCAAGTATTGCACTTCAAAATTGAATCAATTTCATTTTTAATAGCTTCTTCCCAAAAAGGGGCATCAGAAGATGAAATAGCTTCAGAAAAAGTCAAAGGATCATTTTCAACAAGATAAGTGTAAAAATCATTTCCAAATGATGTCTCCTTTCTTTGTCTTTTACTCCTTCTGAAATCCTCATATAAGTTTTCACAATTATTCTCGGAAGAAATATTTTTAATAGAATTATTTTCTATAGGAATATTTTCAGATCTCAAAGGAAATATATGTTCTAAAAATTCAGCATTTTTAGTCTCAACAATAGTATTACGATCAAGTACACTACTTCTCAAAACAAAAGAAATCTGTATGCAGCACTACGTTCAGCATATCCAATAAACATACAATCCGAAGTTTTAGAACCTATTTTCCTTTTCTTGGGCTCGGGAACCATAACCTTAGCTAGGCACCCCCACACTTTCAAATATTTCAAATTAGGCATATAACCTTTCCATAACTCATACGGTGTTTTACCGATTTTCTTATGAGGTATTCTATTTTGTAAAAAACGTGCAGTTAAAATAGCTTCACCCCAAAGGTTGTCAGGTGCAGAGGAACTAACAAGCATAGCATTCATCATTTCTTTCAAGGTCCTATTTTTCCTTTCAGCTACACCATTAGATTCAGGTGAATATGGGGGAGTTACCTCATGTATTATGCCTTCCTTTTCACAAAATTCATTAAATAAAATATATTCACCGCCCCTATCAGATCTAACTCTTTTAATTTTTCTATTTAATTGATTTTCTACTTCAGCTTTATATAAAAGAAACATGTCAAATGCTTCATCTTTATTTCTAATCAAATAAACCTTAGCATAGCTAGAAAAATCATCTATAAAGGTGACATAATATTTTTTACCTCCTCTTGACATTGTTTGTTTTAAATCTCCTAGGTCGGTATGAATTAAATTAAGTAATTCAGTTTCACGATGCACTGGGGGACAGGATTTCTTAGTTAATTTTGTTTCAACACATACATCACATTTACCATGTTGTTTATTGCTTAAAGCAATCATACCAAGACGTTGCAAAATATTAACATACAAAGAATTAGTATGTCCTAGTCTAGCATGCCACATATCATACGAGTCAATCAAATACGCAGAAGAAGATGCATTATTATTAAGAATTTCAGTAACATTGAGTACAAAGAGTCCTTGGTCACAATATCCCTTCCCCACAAAGACATTATTCTTTGTCATTACAATTTTTCCGGATTCAAACGAAACCTTAACCCCAAATTTTCCCAATAGGGCCACAAAAATTAAATTTGCCCTTATGCTAGGCACATGCAACACCTCATTAAGAGCCAAAGTCTTTCCCGATGTAAGCTTTAGTAATACTTTCCCTTTTCCCGAGACCGCAGCGGTTCGAGAATCACCGAGATACACCAGTTCATCCCCATCCTCTATACAAGTGTAAGAGGTGAAGGCATCTCTGCTCGCACAAATGTGTCTGGTAGCCCCAGAGTCTACCACCCATTTGTTCACATTAGTCATCATATTGACTTGAGAAACGACCGCAGCTATAATGTCATCTCCTTCGCCCTCAACCAAATTAACCTTAGGCTTAGGAGGATTGTCGCCTCTCACTCTATGTCGGCATTGAGGTGCATGATGACCTGGCTTACCACAAATATAGCACATGCCTTTCTTTTTGAAGTTGGGGTTAGATGCACGAGGGATATGATAATTTCTATTATTATAATTGTGACCAGGCTTATAATCATACCTTTTCTTCTGAGATTGATTCTGAATGATGTTTGCACGTGCAACTAGTGCCTTTGCCCTTGCAGCCTGACACTCTTTCCGGTTGGTATCTTCAATTATTATATGAGTGATCAGTTCTGATAGAGAGAGTTGCTTGTGTTTGTGCTTCAATTGTTGCTTGTAATCCTTCCATGAAGGAGGCAGCTTTTCGATCAGTAGGCCAGCTACAAACTCATCCTGTAGGTTGATGTTTTCTGACTTCAAATCCTCCAAGAGCTTGTGGTATTCATTGATCTGAACTTTGATGTCCTTGTCTTCAGTCATTTCCCAATGGTAGTAATTTCCAATGACAAATTTTTGCTTTCCGGCATCCTCAGCGGTATACTTCAATATCATTGAGTCCCATATCTCCTTTGCACCCTTGTAGGAACAATAAACATCGAACAACTCATTAGACAATGTACTAATTATTGTGTGATGGCATACCTTATTATAATATGTCCACTCCTCAAGCTGTTTGGAATTGGCCGTTGATGATGGTTTAGCATCGGTTAGAGCGGATGCAACTCCATGCATGTCAAGGACAGTAGAGACACACTCCTGCCACCTTCGAAAGTTCTGGCCACCAAAGACTTAAATTTTGGAGATGTCAGGAAACGGCTTTGCATAGTTGATGGCCGGTGGCGGCGACGGTTGGACAACAGAAACGCCATTGTTGCTTGGTGTTTGTTGCTCCTCGACGGTTACGTTGTCAGACATGTTAAACCCTTGAGATTGTTGGAAGAAAATTGTCTTCAACGCTTCTTGAGCACAGGAACAAAACAGTTTTCAAGTTACGTACAAACGAACAAATCTGATGTAGCCAACCACAATAGCTTGAGGCGTGTGGAATCACACTACCCTCAAGGGTTTATCCGCGTGGTGCGCAAACCCCCCAGGATACAACAGGCCCCTCCCAGTAAATAAACCGAGGTAACAGAACTGGCAAGAAAAATAATAAAGATGAAGCAGGCAATGTTACCCAGGAAGAGAAGAATAGTTGAGAGAGTATTTTTAGAAGAAGAAAGCAATACTTTTTAGACAACAAGCATATAGTTCTATTTTTTCTAAAGCTGGCAGCACACCAATTTAAAGTTCAAAAACACGCCGTTGGTACTGAACATGCACAAATTTGTTTTGAAGCTGGTCAAAACGTGGTCATGGTGCTATAGACGTTGGAGCATATTAAGGAAAGTGTTGAACAAATCATGCAACAAATTTTTCGGATCAAAACAAAATATTTAAACTGACCACAACTCAACTTGCACACGTGATTGAAGTGGTTGAGACGTGGTCAAAAAGTAAGTAAGACCAAGTCATATAATTTGTTGCAAAAGTTGTTCTCTGGTAAGTTATATTATCAATGATAATATTATTTACTCAAAAATATTTGAATAAAATAATAAAACTAACCATATTTATTTTACACTTGTAGTGTGATAATAACCCAAACAAAATAAAATATTAAACTTTTGAAATATCTCTAAATATCCAACACCAAGTGCAACATAATCTTAGCACCATTGATATTCATATATTTGCTACAATTTTGCTTTATTTCATTTCATTTTGTGATCAAATTATTTATGTATTTTGAAGATTGAACACATGTGGATACTTATCGTATGTTAATAATGTCTACCATAATGTTTGTGTTATTTCATTTCAGAGCACTTTTTTTTTAATAATAAGTTTCTAAAAACATTTAATGTCAATTGAATTGTGTGTAATCAATTATGTTAATCTCATGATTGCAACTTTCATAGTGCCAAAAATGGTCATGCTCTGAATGTTGTTCCCCTCCTTAACTCACATGTTCCATAATTGCTTCTTTCTTTGGATGTTATTCTTATTTGTGTATTTATGACCTCTCTTTTTATTTTAATGATAATTTAATCTTTTATAGCTTTGATCTGATATAATAGATATATTTTTTGTTTCAAAGGGCCTTACATATACAACATCACTTTCCACCATAGTGAGTGTGATTGAAAATTCTAAAGAATAACTTGTCATTGAGTATTTTAAGCAAGTGGCAGATTGTGTGGTTTTCTGCCATTTGGGTAGTTTTAAAGCAACTAAAGTTGAGTTGGAAGAACTGATGGAGCCAGTGAAGGTCAAATCATGACACCGGATATCTGCAAGACATGCAAGTTTTAAATATCCTGTCTCATGGAGCTAGTGTTTGGGAATTAATGGCTTGTAGTGTGGAGTGTTTGCTGTTATGCTGATCTGGGCATCCTGACAGATTCATGTATCAGACTGTAAGGAGTAAGGACTTTGATGAGCATGGGTAGTGTGGTTTGAGTGGTTTTGGTGTTTGTGACATGGATGTTGGTGAGCATGTTTGGGTGTGTGAGGGTGGTTGTGTAGTATGGTTTTACTCTTTGATTTAGCTGCCCTGTTTCATTTTTATCTGCTACTGCTGCTTTTGTTTGGTGTCTTAGGGAGCTATTGATTCCTTCAGAGGATGTTCCTACTCTCTACTGTGGCATTCAATGGAATACATCAAAAGTTTCTAGCATTTCTTGTGCCGGATATTTGGAGTTTTTTTTTGCCTATAAAGGTTCTTGCCTTGCCTTATTGTTTTTTCTTGAGGAAGATTTAACCTTAGTCTTGGGTTAGTGAAGCCAAAGTTGTTCTTTTATCATAAGCACATAATATATATATATATATATATATATATATATATATGGAAATTTCTACGGTGCCTGGGCTAAATTAGCTGCACCAATGCAGTTTGTTTTTTACCAATAGGTTTGACATGGTTCATTTAATGACATTTAGTCAAACTTTTTTCTTTTTCAACCTAAAAATATATCATTTTACTATTTTGTCCTTAGTAACTATTAATTCTTTTACCTTGTAAATTTAAAATGTAAATAAATTTTTTATCAATTTCTATTAAATTATAATGTTTTATTTTTTAAAAACTCTACTATCTTCTTTGGAATTATACTTGAACCCTAATCCCCTTTTCTCCAGTTAAATTCTCCAGCCCCACATTTTGTCCATCACATTTCACCTCCTTACTATCATACCACCACCACTTTTTTTTTAACCTAGAACCATTAGATTCATTGAAATCAGAAGCTTCGTCTTGCGACCGCCGCTTCGCATATCTTTGTTTTGAGATGTTTGTGCAATTTCAATGCTGCGAATGGTTTCTTCTCTTGGGCGTTTTTGTTCTCATAAGCTTCAGCTACTATGGAATTAATACATATTAACACCATATCTTATCTTCCTTTTCAGTTAAGTAAGATTAGTGATTAGAATCTGTTAAGTTTGTTAGGATAGTTTCTGATTATAGGTTCAGTTATTCTGTTTCAAGACTAAGTCAACATTGAGCCAAGATAGCTCTATATATAGCATGTAATCTCCCTTCATTCAATACATAAAAGTATTATTCAGTATATACTTGATTCATTCCATTGTAATATGGTATCAGTTTGATAAAATTGCTTCCGCATTTCTTCTTTTTCTTTCTTGCCCATGGCTGAAACAAAAACCAGCCCTGAACCTTCAGCTAAAAATGGTGAAATACCACCATCTCCACCTCCAATTGATCAATCCCAAAACCCTGCTAATCCCTATTACCTTCATCCTGGTGAAAACCCAGGATTTGTTTAGGTTTCTCCAGCTCTTAATGGAGACAACTTCTACAATTGGAGCCGAGCCATCAAGAGAGCCTTATCCTCCAAAAATAGGCAGCATTCTTAAACCTGCTGCAACTGATCCCTTGTTTGATGCTTGGCAAAGATGCAACGATATAGTGGTTTCTTGGATCACACGTACCTTATCTCCCCACATCTCTCAAAGCACAGCCTCATTCGACAATGCAAGAACACTGTGGATCAATCTTGAAACAAGATTCACCAAAGAAAACCACTTTCGGATGTCAGACTTACTCCAAGAAATTCATTCCATGAGGTAAGGTGATAGATCTCTTTCTACATTCTTCACTGACATGGAAATCTTATGGGATGAACTAGAATTCCTTAGACCTACACCAACTTGTTCTTGTGAGGTCACTTGTACCTGTGAATTAAGCCAATCTGTCAATATTATAAAGATAAGGAGCATGTTCTTTGCTTCCTTAAAGGCCTGAATGATTCTTATGGATATGTGAGATCCCAAATTCTCCTCATAAAACCATTACCATCCATTAGCCAAGCTTTCTCAATGGTTGTCCAGCAAGAACGCCCTCTTCACAACATTCCTTCTATAGATTCTACAATTCTTGCTTCCAATACCAACAATTTCAACCAATCTGGCAAGAATTCCTTTACACAAGGCAGAGGTCGTGGAAGGTCTAATTCTAGATAGCAGATGCTGTGTACATACTGCAAAAGAACCAACCATACCATTGAAACATGCTACTTCAAGCATGGCTTCCCACCTGGCTATAGGACCAATAATTCAAAGAGCACTTCCATGCAAGTTTCAACTATTGCATGAGGCACTTCTGCAGGATCTTCTGAGGTTTCTCAACATCCAAATTCTGTTTCAGAATCTTCCATTCACATTACTAAAGATGATTATCAGTATCTCATCTCCTTGCTACATGCTTCCAAGAATGACAAATCCATCCTTGGAACCCCCAACAGTAAGCTTTCTACCAATGATTCTGCTCCTCATATAGTCAGCAGTATCACTAAGACAAGTAATCTTCACCCTGCACATTCTTTTTGGATTTTAGATTCAGGAGCAAGTGATCATGTTTCATCCTGATATTAAATTCTTTTCCACATACAAACCCATCACACCAATTGCTGTCACTTTACCTAATGGCACCATGGTCACTACTAGATTTTCTGGCTCTATAATTCTTAGCCCTCAACTATCTTTGAATAATGTCTTACACATCCCTCACTTTGCATATAATCTCATATCTGTCCACAGGCTCACTTCATCTCTTAATTGCCAATTGATATTTAATTCATCTTCTTGTGTTATACAGGATCTCACTACCCAGAAGATGATTGGGCATACTGATATTCATCACAATATTTACATATTAAAATTGTCATCTCCTTCTGTTTCTTGTAATAACAGTGTTTATCACACTGCAGATACTGTTTTGATTACTTCTGCCAAGTCTAAAACCATGGATTCTAATTCCATTGACTTGTGGCATTATAGACTAGGACATCCCTCTTCTAATGTTTTGAATAAAATGTGTATTGATTTTCCTTATATTTCTTTTAATAAACACATGATTTGTGACTGTTGCCACTATGCAAAACAATGCAAACTTCCCTTCCCTGACAGTACCACTACTAGCTTACAATCTTTTGATCTTGTGCATATGGATATTTGGGGTACTCTCAATGTTTCCTCTTTTCAAGGACACCATTACTTCCTAACAATTGTAGATGACTACACTAGGTTCACTTGGATCTTTCTTATGAAGACCAAGTCTGATACTAGAATCTGTATTTTTGCCTTTATCAATATGATTGCTACCCAATTTTCTGCTAAAATCAAAATATTAAGATCAGATAATGGAATGGAATTTCATATGCCTTCTTTTTATGCTTCACATAGTATTTTTCACCAAACTTCTTGTGCAGAAACCCCTCAACAAAACTCTGTAGTTGAGAGGAAGCATAGGCATCTTTTGAATGTCACTAGGTCATTGCTATTTCAAGCTAAACTTCCTAAAATCTTCTGGTCATATGCATTATGTCATGATGTGCATCTCATTAACAAATTGTCTACACCTGTTCTGCATCATTTTTCTCCCTTTGAATTACTGCATAAACAACCACCAACCTTTCTTGACTTAAAGGTTTTTGGCTGTCTTGCTTTTGCCACTACTTTATTACAGAACAGACACAAACTAGATCCTAGGGCTAGGAAATGTATTTTCTTAGGCTTTAAACCAGGAACCAAGGGATATTTGCTTTATGATCTACAAACTAGATCCACTTTTGTATCAAGACATGCAGTTTTTTATGAATCTGTTTTCCCCTACTCCTCTACCTCTTATTCTATTTCTGATCCTCATCATGATTCATCTTCTTCTGATGCTAATTCTCCCTTTCTTTTTGACTTTTCTTATCAGTTACCACAAAGTGATGACCCTGGCTCTCTTCTTCCCATTGCTGCTTCCAATCTAGCTTCTCCCCCTCCAATTCTTGAAACCACAGCTTCTCAGCATGCTCCTATTCCTGCTTCTGCTCCTGCTTCAGTACCAGAATCAGAACCTACTGCTATCAGAAGATCCTCTAGACAGTCTCATCCTCCTTCTAATCTTAAGGATTTCCATTGTAATATCACTGCCTCTACTCCTTTACATTCCAGTAACACTGTATATCCTCTATCTTTTGTTCTGTCATATTCTAGACTCTCTCCTTCTCATCTGCATTACACTCTAGCTATTACCACTAATGATGATCCAACCACTTACAAACAAGCCATCAAATATTCTTATTAGATTGAGGCTATGCAAAATGAACTTTCAGCTCTCCACTTAAACAATACATGGACCATTGTTGAATTGCCTCAAGGCAAGGTCCCTATTGGCTGTAAATGGGTTTTTAGAACTAAATATAAAGCAGATGGCACTATTGAAAGATATAAAGCTCGTTTAGTTGCAAAAGGGTTTAATCAAATTGAGGGTCTTGATTATTTTGATACATACTCACCTGTAGCAAAATTGACTACCATAAGGCTATTACTTTCCATTGCTTCTTGTCAAAATTGGATTTTACATCAACTTGATGTTCACAATGCATTTTTGCATGGATCTTTAGATGAGGAAGTATATATGTCTCCCCCTCCTGGTTTCCCTATTTCTAAACCTAATCAAGTTTGCAAACTACTCAAGTCCATATATGGCCTCAAACAATCAAGTAGGCAATGGTTTGCTAGACTTTCTACTTTCCTGACTGATGGTTACAAACAATCCATATATGATTCTTCCTTATTCATTAAGAAGACCACACATTCCTTTACTGCTCTCCTTGTATATGTTGATGATCTAATTCTTGCAGGAGATTCTTTAACTGAACTCACTGCTATTAAGGACAAATTGCACCAACAGTTCAAAATCAAAGACTTAGGGGTCTTAAAATATTTTTTAGGTCTTGAAATTGCAATGTCCAAGGCTGGAATTCATATATGTCAGAGGAAATATGCTCTAGACATACTCTCTGAGTGTGGATTATTGGGCTCCAAACCAGCATCTACACCTATGACTAAAGGCACTAAACTGCACACTACTGCAGGCACACCATTACAAGATCCTTCTTCGTATAGAAGACTTCTAGGCAAACTCATTTATTTAACTACCACAAGACCTGACCTTTCTTTTTCTGTGTAGCAATTAAGTCAGTTCATGGCTCAACCAACCGATTTGCACTATGAAGCTGCAATACGGGTCCTGAAATATGTCAAAGCAGCCCCTGCACAAGGCCTCTTTTACCCTTCTAATTCCCCTATTCAAGTAAAGAGCTTCAGTGACTCAGACTGGGCTAGTTGCACTGATTCCTGCAAATCCATCACAGGCTTTTGCATATTCATTAGAAGCTCCCTCATCTCTTGGAAATCCAAGAACCAAACAACAGTCTCACGCTCATCCTCAGAAGCTGAATATCGTGCCTTGGCTTCCACAGTGTGTGAGCTCCACTGGATTACATATCTCCTTCAAGACTTCCAAATTCCATACACTTCTACGGCACTGCTATATTGTGATAATCAATCGGCTCAGCACATTGCAATGAATCCCTCATTTCATGAAAGGACCAAACACATCGAGCTAGACTATCATATAGTCCGAGAAAAATTGCAGGCTAAGCTTTTTCATTTACTACCTATCAAAAGCTCCAACCAACTTGCGGATGTTTTTACTAAACCATTAGATCCAACTCCTTAAAAAACTTTTGTATCCAAGCTGGGTGTTATTAACATACACTCTCCAGCTTGAGGGAGGGTATTAACACCATATCTTATCTTCCTTTTCAGTTAAGTAAGATTAGTTATTAGAATCTGTTAAGTTTGTTAGGATAGTTTCTGTTTATAGGTTCAGTTACTCTGTTTCAAGACCAAGTCAACATAGAGCCAAGATAGCTATATATATAGCATGTAATCTCTCTTCATTCAATACATAAAAGTATTATTCAGTATATACTTGATTCATTCCATTGTAATAATACATGTGGAAAATAAAAATACAACAAAAGGGGTTAATTATACTGAAATATCAAAGCATTTTATTACCTAAATTGAGAGATTTGAGCGGGCCAAGTGTGCGGGTCCCGAAGCCGTTTAATATGAAGTCGGGTGAGGGAGAAGGAGGTGCTTCGCAAACGTTGCTTTATAATAGAAGATAAATATAGGTCACTGTCTTTAGCGGACAGCGAATTTCCCCGTGGCGTGATGGTCCTAGAATTTGGTATTAGTTATGTGGTAACCGTGTCCTATGTTCGATCCTCTCGTCTGTCATTTTTCGTTACTTTTAAAAAAAAAAAAAAATGCTCCAGTGAGAATAGCAGGGAACCGAACTCAAGACATAGTACCCAATCACCCAGTATAGCAGCAAAACGCAATACCACAAGGCCAGCACTAAAATATTTTTCAATGTAAGTAACCTATATAACAATTAAGGAAAATAAATTTTAAATTATAATATTATTTTCAATTTTATTAATTATAACAATAGGAAAGACACATCACCAATATGTATGATTGAATTAAAATATTTAGAAAGTAATCAAACAAACCCTAACATTTACCTAATATAATAAATGATTATGACACGAAAGTAGTAGTATAGTGGATGACCAAACTAACCTTTTCGTAGGTCAAGATGTCCTAAGATGATCTTTTTTTCTTTTTCACTCCAAAGCTAGGGTTAAAGGTTATTATGGTTGAGTTAGAGTATTTGGAAGCTCATTCCAATTCTTTACAAAAATTAAAAAAACAAAATTTAGAAGACAATATGGTTTTGTCATGAAAGCAATAATATAGTGGATGACCGAACTAAGTCATTCGTAAGTTAAGATGAATTTTTTTCTCTTTTTTTATATTTTTCACTCCAAAGCTAGGGTTAAAAGTTATTAGGGTTGAGTTGCGGCATTTGGAAGCTCTTTCTATATTTAAAAAAAACTTAATTTTTTTTAAGAGAATATGGTTATATCACGAAAGCGGTAGTATAGTGGATGACCCAACTAAGTCCTTCGTAGGCCAAGTGTCCCAAGATGATTTTTTATTTTTTATTTTTGCTCCAAAGCTAGGGTTAAAGGTTATTAGGGTTGAGTTATGGTATTTAGATGACAATATGATTATGTCATGAAAGCAATAGTATAGTGGATAAACGAACTAAGTCTTCCGTAAGTCAAGATGATTTTTTATTTTATTTTCCACACCAAAGCTAGGGTTAAAATTAGGGTTGAGTTGGGGCATTCGGAAGCTCATTTTATATATATTTTTTTAAAAAAAATAGAAGACTATATGGTTATATCACGAAAGCAGTAGTATAGTGGATGACCCAATTAAGTCTTTCGTAGGCCAAGATGTCCCAAGATGATTTTTTTCTTTTTTTTTTCACTCCAAAGCTAGGATTAAAGGTTATTAGGGTTAAGTTAGGGTATTTGGAAGCTTATTTTAATTCTTTAATTTTTATTTTTTTTTAGAAAACAATATGGTTATGTCATGAAAGCAATAGTATAATGGATGCCGAACTAAGTTCTCTTTAAGTCAAGATGTCCCAAGATGATTTTTTTAATTTTTCACTAAAATGTTAGAGTTAAAGGTTATTTTGGTTGAGTTAGGATATCATATATACATATTAAAATTAATGGGAAATTGAAAATAATAACTTTATAATTTGGAATTTATTTTCCTTAACCGTGATTCGCCCGACTATAGACTAAACGGGTTTTGCGACTGGCAAACATGAACCGCTGTCCTTGAAAATGTTATTTATTATTTGGATTAAAAAATTTGTTAGAGTTTAATTTCTATGTATTGTTGGTGGAAAAAGTTTTATAATGACATTCACTGATTTGTTAAGATATTATTTAATAATAATTTTTTACACTGACGGTACATAGAAATTTAACTCTAGCCAATTTTATTTTATTTTTTTACAATTCCTATGAGTGATATTAACTAAAAATATTGTTATTTATTATTTAAAATATTTGATAATACTTATTTGAATTAAACAAAATTGTTATTTTATTTGAAAATATATTATTTTAAATAAAAAAAACTAATCTACAATGCATCTGCAAAGCTTTGGTTTGTTAATGTTCCCATATGTTAAGAATTATTACTAGACTTGCATTTTAATTAATTAAATAATAAAATCGTAAACGTCACAAAAAAATTTCCAGGATGCAATATGTAAGACTCGATCACGTATCACGTATCAATCAACTGCCTCTAATTTTTAGCAAAGCGTGTTAGCCAACATGTAACAACGAATTGAATGTATACATCGCACACTTTATTTTATTTGAAGGTTAAAGTAGAAAGCAACGTTGCAACTTCATCTCCTACCTCTAGCCTGGTTGAGCCTTTTTTTCTGCAGAAATTTGTTCAACAAGACCAACATTCGTTTTAAGGGAAAGAAAGTTCCTATTAGCATGTTGCATTCTCAAGGATGGTGAATCTTGTTGTATTCCACCTTGAAACCACCAGAATCTGAAGGCAAGAGGGGCACGACGAATGAGATCTATCCAACCCGAGGATCTAGCACAAGTGGGATCCATGGTCGGACTGAGACAGCCCTCAAATTTCGTCACCGATGATGATGGCAGTGAGCTTCTAGACAGAGCGCAGGACCTTCATCTTGACCCCTTTGTTGGTGGCGGCAGGAGGAGGGAGTGGGCTGCGGGACCTTCATCTCAGTTCTGTTTCTAATTTTTTTTAATCCAACAACGTTTGATCTCAGTTTTACAGAAGAATAATATTTTTTTAATTTAAATTCTTATTATTAATTAATATTTAAGTTATTAAAGTAAAAAAAGTTTAATGAAGAACATAATTGTAAATAAAGAAGATTGATATATTAAATGATAAAAGACAAAGTATTAAATCATTAAATGCTAACCTTTTATCTATTGGTCCATATCTAAACTACATCAATGTAGTTGAATTAGCAAAAGCATCATAGAAGCATTCTATATGTAGTATATAACATGAACCATATTTCTTCTCCTTGCTATATATGTTTATGCTTTTCTACCAATGCATTCTCCCCATATGTTCCCGATCACACTCTCTTCTTTTCTTTTTTCTTTTCATATTTTGAAGTCAATTCTTCTATGAGACCTTTAAATAAACCTTAAATTTATCAATAAATAAGCTTATAGAGTAAGTCTTTATATAGGCCAACATGCTTAAATCTTTAAAAAGGTCAATAAATATATGATTATAAAAAATTTAAAAAAAAATTCTAATATAATCATTATACTAACGAAAATTTATATATTTTTGGATGCTCTAAAGCTCGACCTTTTTACTTTTTAGCTAAGTAGGTTTTTAGAAATGTCTTGATTTAGTCTATTTAATAAATAAGTTTATCTTGACTTGCATTTGATGTAGGCTGTGAACAATAGGTCCATGTTGAGCGACCTACCAACTTCCATGATCCCATACCTAAAAAACATTGGCGCATCCAAAATGAGAAATTTACTTTAGAAGGAAAAATAAAGGGTTAGATAAGTTTTAGGTCCCTACAAATTACACCGATTTTGGTTTTCGTCCCTGCAAAATTTTTCTTTGAAATTTCGTCCCTGTACTTTCAAAAAATTTGGAAATAGTCCCTACTATCTCTTTCCGTTAACTGATGATATGGCAAACGGAATGTCACGTCAGCCATGCCATACATCCACGTGGCACTGACGTGGCGTTGCATCTGTCACATCAGCAGGGACCATTTTTTTTTAAAAAAATTTAAATACAAGGTCGAAATCCTAAGACAAAATTTACAGAGACTAAAACCAAAATTGATGAACTTTGTAAGGACCAATTCATTACTTTTAGAAATTAATAAGCTGACACGTGCATATAGAGATTAAGTTTTGTTTATTTTTTATCTTTAAATGTAACAATTGTAATCTCAAAACGTACAAAATTTTATGTTGACAAAACAATCATCCACTGGGTAGCAATTTTTCCCTCAAGTTTTGGTTGATTGCTTCATTTAGAAATACAAGAGCCCATATAATAATAATAATAATAATAATAATAATAATAATAATAATAATCACAATCCTAAATATGTATATAATGAGATACGACAGTATATGAAATTGCGATGAAATATACCGAATTGAGTGTTATAACAGAAAGTCTGTTGAACATATAATGGAAAGATTTCACTTTTTGAATCCTAAACCACATCTTAATTATAATCAAATTTTATGTCTACAAAATAATTTTTCAGCCGCCAATGAAAGTACTATATAATAAATTAATAATTTGGATCCTAGTGGAGATCATATTTAAAATCAGAAATTTGACAATGTCATCAAAACTCCTAATTAGTTGTAAATTTTAAAATGAAAATTCATGTTTTTTTTTTTATGAACCGAAAATTCATGTTAATTCAAGTATTGCTATTGCTATTGCTATAAAATATAAAGTAATAAAATCAACAGACTCAATCTTATAATGTATTGATAACAATTTTTGTTGAATGTATTGAAAATAAATTTTGTTGAATGTTTGAAGTAGTAAATCACATGATATTATTTCAATCATTTTAATTTGATATGTTTATTAATCTAATTTGATTCAGTCTATACATCATTGAATAAGAGCAATGTAATTATCACTAGTCTACCAAAAAAAAAATATAATTATCACTACTTCAAAATTAATACAATCCTTCCTGAACTTATGTGATCATGTATTTATTTTTGTAAAATTAATCTATTAATCTTTTTTATATGAAAATTGTAAATGGGAAGTCAGACTAAGCTATCGCTAAGCTATGGAAGTCAGATTATGCTATCGCTAAGCTATGGATTCTATAGCTAAGCTATGGAAGTCAGACTATATTAGTTAGTTAATAGTTCTAGTGTTAGTTTATCAGCACATTTCTTTTTCCTTTCTTTAATCATGTGTCCTTACACAAATGTTATATAAGGAACACCTCTCTTTTTATTCAATTCAATACAAAGTTTACATTCAGATTCATCTTTTCTCAATTCTATCTCAATTCTCTTTCTTTACAATATGGTATCAGTTTTACCTATTTCTTTCTAGCTTCCGCAACTCTTTTTCTTTCTTTCTTGCACATCATGGCTGATGATTCATCATCAAGATCCATTGTATAGAATCCAAACAATCCCTACCACCTGCATCATGGTGAAAACCTAGGATTCGTCCTGGTTTATCCCCCTATCAATGATCACAACTACTATAATTGGAGTCGCGCCATGAAACATGCTCGTTCCTCCAAGAACAATTCAAATTCATCTCTGGTGCACTCCCTCAACCAGATGAATCAGATCCTTTATATGAACCCTGGGAGCGGTGAAACCATTTGGTGGTATCTTGGATCACCAGGACCTTATCTCCACAAATTTCGTAGAGCACCAGCTGCATTGATAATGCTTGCGAACTTTGGCTAGGTGAATAGGAACATCCCTCATTTAATTAACTAAAGTTTTCGTTGTAATCTCAAATATAGCCAAGGAATGCAGGACCTAGTTACTTTTATGGTTAAAGAAATAGTTTTATGCATGCAATGATATTCTATGCAGCTCCAGGTTGAAACAATGCATTCCAGAAAATATGAACATATTGCAAAAAACAATTTTAGTTAAAACTTGTAATTTATTATTATTTGTTAATATTAATTATAAGTGTAACGAAATCTCTTCAACTGTACTTCGCAGGTCAATTTTAATGAGAAGAAGGATGATGCCATATCACGTGCCTCACAGGATGAGGTTTTGACTGGTGAGGGCCCCCACTCTCCTACCTCTGTCGACGACAACGCCATATATTTGGAGGTTGTCGGGGGTAGGAAAAAGAAGGGGCATGTGTATGGCCTCAGACACTTGGGCGATGAGTTTCTCGCCTCATCGTCCGGCACGCCTGCTCCTTCCTGCGTGGCTACCATCCCTCCAGAGCAGTTCTCCCACATGCAGGATACCATAACACAGCTTAACGCAGAGCTTAGGAAGAAGGCTGCGACGAAGCGGTTGATGGCGAAGCAGACTGCACAGCTGACGCAGACACACCAACAACTGATGCAGACGACTATGGAGTAGGGCCAGACTCTACAGTTGGTGTTGGAGCAGATGATGATCCAGCCTCCAGTTGCTCAGGGTCATGCTCCTCTAGTTGCGCCGCCTGTAGCTCCTCCAGTTTCCCCGCCTCCTGCTACTGATGGTGCTCCAGAGGACGAGGACATTACAGACGCTGCCACCGATGATGAGGACGAGTTCCCGCCACTGCCTTCGCCTTATTTTTTACTTTTCATACTGCATTTACATTTTATAGAGTTTACCCATTTTTACTGTTGACATTGATGTGTATTGCGACTTTGTATGTTTTATTTATATATATGTTGAGAGGAATTATATTTTAAAAGTTTTTTAATCATAATTTATAATAATAAAAAAGTTATATTGAAGTCTAACTATTTATTACCATAATAATCAGTTAAAAATAAATCCCTAAAATAAAAAATAAAAATAAAAAACCTAGTGACCAAAATAACCACCACTGTTTCGGTCGCTAGGTGTAAATCATGATTCATTTTTAATAATATATTAAATTAAATATTTATTTAGCGACTGAATATTCCGTCGCTAAATTCGTGAATAGAACCAATATTAGCGATTTAATTGGCGACCACCTTTTCAGTCACCATTTTTGGTTAACTAAAGCAGGCGAACAATCTGCCAGAGATCAAATTAATAAATTCAGCAACCGAATTTTCGATTAGGTCGCTTAATCCTTAGCAACCAGGGTTTCTATTACGCCCACTTTTCGGTCGTTAAAAAATATAGTGACCGAATTTTGGTGTTTAGCGACCGAAGAATTCGGTTGCTAAACAGCTTTTTCTTTTGTAGTGGTTGTAAACTATCCAATATAATCCTCTAATCACTATCTTTTTAAACTCAAATAATTGAAATTTATCACTCTTTACAATATTTAAATAGTAACATGATTAAATGGTGTTGTAAACTGATTAATTGTTAGGGAGTTATAAGGTGGCTTGGTGGTTTGGGGGGAGAGAGATAGGGTTTGAAGTGATAAAGTGGAGGTCATGGGTTCAACTCCCCCCACTAACATAACAAATACGAACAATCTAACATTTGCCTATAAAAAAAAAATGTTTTTAATGTACATAAATAACTGAGGTTGTCATATGTTTAAGGATTGTAAGTTCATGGTCTGTTTTACTATTTTGCCTACTGTTCTGGGGGTGTTTCCTACTGTTCTGGGGGTGTTTTGTTATGGATTTTGTTGTCCTTGGTTATGTTTTTGTTACATTTGTAAGCTGTAGTTGGTGCTTGTGCTATACTGCTATGACTATTTTTGTGTTTTAGGATTAGCGTACCTTGGTATTCTTAATGAATAAAATATTTTGTTGCTGAAAAAATATCATTTCATCATAACTCAAGGAGGATTAGTTGCAATTTATCCTAATAATAATTTGTCTGAATCCCTAAATTGTAGTTTTTTTTTCGAGCATATCCTATGATTCAACTCACTGGAGTTACTTAACTCCTTTTTTATGAGTCCCATCATACCATATTTTTCGCTTTTTATTATATACTATTTTAAGTATCTGTTCACTCCAATGACACATCTCTAAAAAAATTGCTTATAGATACAACTATTACAACCGGATGCTTTGTCATTGTGGTGCTGTCAAATAAAATTTGCTTCTTATTTCTAAGAACTATTTAAGCAAACCCTATTAAAGATGTGCCATCACTTAAAGTTCTTTCATCAAATAAGTTTTATTTTTATTTTTATTTTTAAAAAGGCAAAAACCTACAAAAACAGTTTAGTGTTTTGTTTTTATATCAAAAGATAGAAAGTGTATTTTTTTTTTTTTGGTACTCACCCTAATTAGGCCTTGGGACCGAGTGAGCCCTTGAAGTATCCCCACGGCTTAGATCCTTTGGACCCACTATGGGACTAATCTCCAAGTCGGCCGCGCGGTTAGTAATGCCTGGCCAAGGGTTGTTGCATACCCAAGGATCGAACTCGGGCAGAGTCCGAACGATTCGTCTTTAAGTAGCAGTGCGTTAACCACTTGCACTCAACCACTTGGTTAAAGTTAGAAAGTGTATGATTTTGTAAAAGCATATAAATCATAAAAGTACTATTATTTTTTCCAAAACTTATCCAAAACACATATTTTATTTAAGTGTAAAGACCCAATTTGATCCCTAAAAAAATCACAGGACAATTTTGGTCTCTTAAAAGCTAAGATTTACAAACACGGGACATGTTTGTCCTCGAGACTAGTTCCAGCGTCCGTTAACCATCCTAGTCTGGCCCATTAGTGGTCTTGAGTAGCCTATAACGAATTTCCACCGTGAAAAAAATAAAGAAATGTGAAAAAAAATGTACAATTTTGAAACCCAAATACTTTGAAAATGAACATTTTTTTTCACTTTTTATTTTTTTTCTACGGTTTAAATCAATCACAGGCCACGCTAGACGATTAACGAGCTAGGCGGATGGTTGATGAGACACATATATAAGCAAGTAAATGGATATTAAAACTGGTATGAGAAACTAATATGTCTCATGTTTGTAAATATGAGATGCTAAATGAGTAATTTATTTTTTTTAGTGACCAAAAATATTTTTGTGACTTTTTTAAGGACCAAAATTGGATGTTTATTCTTGATTTAATTAGTATTTTGTTTTTAGTAGTTGTGCTAAAAATCAATACGAAACGATGATAAATTTTAATTTCAACTCATCGAATTGTTTTATATGGAAGTTATATAATTTTATTTATTTTAACCATACAAATTTAATTTAAGAAGAAAGATAATGTACTATAGCAATTCAATATTATTATTATTATTTTTTGAAAAAAAAAAATTCAATATTTTCAGAACTATTAATAATAAAATACAAGTACTTTTTTTTTTAATTACAAAAAAAAATATATTTGATTATTATCTTTATTTTATATTTTTCGTCGAAAAAATAATCTTTTTTTTTTATTTGAATTGATTCTCTCTCTCCCCGTTTTTGTCAATTTAATCCATCAAAATTAAAGTGATCATTAAATATGATCTTCCATCAGAGATAGCGGATACTAATAATAATGAGGCAAAATCGTAACTGATTATTAAACCTTTGACTATTTGCATCATTAGTTAAGTGAGCATTCATTCTTTTATCAAATAAAAGAATTTGACTATTTGCATCATTAATTAAGTGAGCCTTCATTCTTTTATCAGGGAGGGGAAAAAAAAGTGAGCCTTCATTTACATTTTTCCGCATCGTTAATGAGGTAAAAAATTCCATATTCATTCAAACATTAATATTGTTTCAAACATTTAAGGACCAAAATTGGATCTTATTTTTTTCTTTGGTCCAGGATGGAACCCCGGGTTCCCACAATCGATAGCCGTAGAACTAGTGTTTTGTTTTTATTATTTGTGCTAAAAATCAACACGAACCGATGATAAGTTTTAAATTCAACTCATCGAATTGTTTTATACGGAAGTTATATAAATTTATTTATTATAACGTATCTATAGCAATTCAATATTATTAGTATTTTTTGAAAAAAAAAATTCAATATTTTCAGAACTATTGTTAATAAAATACAAGTACTTTTATTTTTAAATTACAAAAACAAGTAATATTTGATTATTATCTTTATTTTATATTTTTTGTCGAAAAAGAAATATTTATTTTTTATTTGATTTGATTCTCCCTCTCTCTGTTTTTGTCAAATTAATCCATCAACATAACATAGCATTAACATGATCGTTAAATATGTATCAAAAAAAAATATGACCGTTAAATATGATCTTTCATCAGAGATAGCGGGCACTAGTAATAATGAGGCAAAATCTTAACTGATTATTAAACCTTTGACTATTTGCATCATTAGTTAAAGCGACCCTTCATTTACGTTTTTCTGCATAGTTGATGAGGTAAAAATTTCCATATTCTTTCAAACATCAAAGTGCAACTTCGTTCGCGCCACCGTTCATTCATCTTACTGTTCACTTCAGCGTCTTCAAATCTTGTTGCAACAAGAACATTCAGCAATGTTCATCAATTCTTCATCAAAGAAGAGACCGAGAGAGCAACAAAAGGCAATGCCTTTGAGAAGGTTGAGACAAGGTTCCGTTCGTGTGAAGGCTTGTGTATCAATGACATCATCAAAGTTGAATTGTGAGGAAAACACATGCTCAAATACTCTCTGCAAAGAACCCTCTTTGGGCTATGCTTCTGCCGTAACATCAACAGAAAATGGCGCCAAGCCAAAGCAACATTTTCTGGATACAATCTTGGCTGCACAGAGTAGCATGTTAGGTTACAAATACAATATTGACTCGCAATTGCAAAGGAAGAGGAAAAGGGAAGCTGCTCGAGTTATGATACAAAAGATAGAGAGAACGGTTTTCATTGATGATAACTTGAAGTCTTTTAAAGACTTGGAACAACTGTGTGGTCATTCACTCACGGACTGCAGAGAAAAATCGTTGGAAAAAATTCTGGGTCTAGCCCTCAAGGACGAGTTTGTGGCAGTAACAGATGTGGAAGAGGAGAATTTCCTCAGTAGAGATTGGGAGGATGGAGAAATAATCCATTTGGGTTGAATTGTTTTTGATTTTGTATTAAAATCCCCTAGGTTTATGTTCTTTTTCTTTTGGGGAATGAATTGAGCCAATTGTAAAGATATTTTACATTCAATTAAATTGTATGTTTTCAATTGTAATGATATTTTACATTCAATTCCATGTTTTATAGAAATGGAACACACCCTGTTATATCACGTCCTGTGTGGGTGGGTGACACATTTGTTCGAAAAGGAAATTTAATACATGTCCTGTTGAATTACTTGAGTAAAGTCACCAAGTGTTGTGTAGGTTCTGCAAGTGGTCATTGTTTGCTGCTAGTTTCGGGTCATTCTGCAGAGGGGTGTGCAACATTCCTTCACGTGGGGGCTCTGGAGTTATTCTTTTGTATTTTGCTTTACTGTCCTTCATGTGGCGTGTGCAAATTTTGTCATAGCATTGTCCTGTTTTTGTGTGGTTGGAGCTAGGTGGTTACCAATTTATCTAGTTTTTGGGGTTGTAACATGACTGTTGTTTTGCTAACCTTTTTGGCACACCTTGTGCTTTAAAATTAGTCTTCTTTTTAATAAAGTTCATTTGCCTATCAAAAAAAAAAAAAACTTTTACCCTATACTGACCTTTGGCCAAGTACTCGTAAAAGGGTTTGAATGATCATTGATGGTGTAAGAATCTGAGATGATCCTCTTTGCATTGTTTGTTTAATAACGATTTCTATATGTTTTTTCAAACTAGTCCCCTAAAATTTTAACCCATGCTCAAATTAAAAGATAAATCTAGGAAGATTACTTAATAAGATGGGGACTACTTTTATGAGTTGAGGGAAAGAGTAAGGTTGATCTTTTGGAAGGAATGACAATGGGAACATGAAGAGTTGCTCTTAGCCATGAGATATGTGCTTGCAATAACTGATGCCACAGCTGATGGACCAGCCATTATAAGACAAAGTCAAATTCAAATTGGCCAAACATATGTTAATGAGAGTTCATTATATTTTATTTAGCTTTTCTTTCTGCAATAGGATCATCGGTTCATACTGACTCAGCTATTAACCTTTAAAATGTTTGGGAACACGTTGAACCATGCTCAGACATGATTTCTCAAAAGCAATTTTGACCCTATGTGAAAGTGGTTCCAAACACATTTTAAATATATAAGGCAAAAATACAAATTTTTAAGCTCGTGGTTTACCATACAAAAGTGCAGCTCTATTTCTAAAGAAATTGACACGCCACTTTCATCACAAATTCGCAATGCTACAATAAGGGAAGATAGCTTAGTGCCCCTGGAAGCAAGTCGCAAGAGCAATTACAAAATCCAGGTACACAAAACATCCATACTTGCTTTTACAGCGCCAAATATCATGTTTAATGAAATGCAACAGGATTGTGTTCATACTAAAAAATCCCCTTGAAAACGCTAGAAGTTGCATTTATCTTTAATGAGCTCTCAGGGATGTAGCCTGTTAAAATTAGAAGTGCAACTTAGACAACACCTAAAGTACATCACCACCAAAAATGACAGACACATCAAAAGCAATAATGTAAAGTCTTGCTTACTTCCACTCTTTTACTTTGATCTTAGTTTGTCTACTACATCAGTCATCAAGCAACAAGGTTTGGCTTCAGCAGTTAAAGAACCAACTACTCCTTCAATTAATCTCAGCTCCTCATGAAACTCTGGATGCAATACCAATGAAGAAAAATTCTCATCAAGCACCAAACCAAGACATTTCACGACATCTTCGAGTTTAGGAATCCAATCACAAGCCTTCAAACTCAAAACTGCTGAGGCTTTTGGACATGGACCTGCTTGAGGAAACCTCTCATATTTCTTCAACCACTTCGCTAAATAGCGGATCAGTTTTATCAACTCTTTGCCGCTCAACTTACTGAATGAAGGGGATAGCATCACATCATTGATGTTTGACGACGCAATCAGATAATGCAAACAAAGCTCAGATGCAGAGAAACCATCATATGCTATCATAAACAAAATGGAAGCCTCCTTTGCCATAAGCAAATCCTTCTGCTTGAGTTTACCATTGCTTGCTTTCTCCATGGCTAATAGTGCTTGGTTCTCCCATTCTTTCTTCACAGTCATCATACTAATATAAGCATCTTTGGATGGAGAAAGAAAATACCTCAAAATGCTGAGTATTTCAGACAACCCAAGATCGAAAGCATGCTTGATACATAAACAAAGCAAGTCAGACCTCTTTTTTTCAACTAACCTACTAACCAGGGTTGAATAACAAGAATGATCGATAATACCATTAGTAATCAGAGCCTCAACTAGTTCCCAAATATCCAAAGAAATACACACATCCAAAACTATACCAGTAATGTCTTTAGCCATGAAAACTCCAAGTTTTTCAATCAAGATCTTGCTATAACCACTAACAGATGAATCAATCCCTATCACAACCCCTACTTTATCCCTAATGTTTTCTAGATAGGAGTTCAAATTACCAATAAATTCACCCTTTTCCAAATCATTGGTGTTATTGAACTTTGTCTTAAGCTGTGTAAAGAACTTCTTACTGAGGTCGATGATTTCGGCATCCGTTTGTGAAATTTGCCATCCAATAAGGGGTTTTACAAGGGATGAGGCAGATGTGTCATCAAATTCAGACTTCAAATTAGGTATAATATTATCCGGGTTCAGAACAACTGGATAATCTGATGACAGTAAATCAAGTGATTTAGGATTGACTGAAGCATCCTTAATGACTTCAAGTAAAGTCATGATTGAGATTGCAACAAAGATATCTGCAAAGCAAGCAGAATGATAAACCTTAGCAGGAAAGAAAATAAGGGACATGAAAACATAACAGTTTAACAGTTACTAGCAATAAAGAAATTAAGGTAATAACAACACATTGCTTTAACAGTGACATTCAAATTGCTTCAACATTTTAGCAGCAAGGTGATAACACCAAAAGAAAAAAAGAAATTAAGGGAGGACAAACACCTACATAACAGAACAAATCTCAGCAGAAGGAAGGACAAACTAACCGCATGAAGAAGAGAGGAATCTGATACATGCATCAAGCAAAAACAGAAGAAGAGAGAAGATTCTAGAATTTAGAAGATATATGTGTATGTGTGTATATATATATATATATATATATATATATATATATATAGAGAGAGAGAGAGAGAGAGAGAGAGAGAGAGAGAGAGAGAGAGGAAGCTGATCACGGTCGGGAAGACAGAGGGTTATGAAAAAGTACCTCAGCAGAAGGGGCGGAGACTTGCTCGACGAAGCTGCGGCGGTGCTTCACGGCTGCCTGAGAGTGAAACGTGAAAGGGACTTCTGAAAGGGAGAGAAAGGGGCTCGGAAATGATGGTGAAGAGTGCAAACTGAAATGGGCTGCGCATGCCAAATTTCAAAAATAACACAAGGGTTTGTATTTGTAATCCCTAATAATCAGGGCATTTTGTTTTTATATGCAATAACGGGGTATTTAGTAATTTTATCTTAGCGAGTTCCCGTGGTTATGATTACATGTCCCGGGTAGAGAAAATATCCGTTTAATTTATTTGTGGGTACCAACAAAGGTACCCGTTTTCTACCCATTAATCGTTGTAGATATTATCCGTGAGTATGAATAAAATTTACATTTATAATCTAGGGACATTAAGAGCCTGTTTCTTTAAGTGATTTTGTTATAAAATAATTTAGTGATTATTTTTAGATATTTTAAAGAAAAGCAGAAGCTGATTTATGTTTGTTTACACATGAGTAAAAATCATTTTTTTTTTAAATTGATTTTTAGTGCGTTTGGATACCAACCATGCAGAATCGATTATTTTTCTGTAAAATTACTATATGAGGCATATCTAATATTAATGATAATTATTAAATAACATACATAGAGCCATCCTTGATCTAGTTCCGGTCAAAAACACAACGCCATCTCAGGGACTTGACTTTATTTTTATCACGTTGTGTTAATATTATGTTAGTATATTATAATTAGATTAGTGTTAGAGTTGTGTTATTGTGACACACAATATAGACAACATACGATAACATACTGTAGCGCTACTGTAGTGCTACTGTAGCACACTTTTTTTTTTATAAAAAATAAAAATTTAGCTTTTTTTAATACTAACATTTTTGTTAATTAGGTGCAAATATTTGGTTAATCCCGTGCAAATATCTGGTTAATTCAGTTCATTATATAATTAATGGGTCATCCTGAAGCTTACTATCATTTTTCACAACCATGTAAATATTTGGTTAATCATGTGCAAATATCTGGTTAATTCAGTTCATTATATGGTTAATTTGTGTGAAAATTTATTATAAGCTTCAGGATGACCCATTAACCATATAATGAACTGAATTAACCAGATATTTGCACGTGATTAACCAAATATTTGCATGGTTGTGAAAAATGATTGTAAGTTTCAGATGATCCATTAACCATATAATGAACTGAATTAACCAAATATTTGCACGTGACTAACCAAATATTTACATGGTTGTAAAATTGATTGTAAGTTTCAGGATGACCCATTAACCATATAATGAACTACATTAACCAAATATTTGCACATGATTAACCAAATATTTTAACCTAATTAACCAATTTTTTTCACCTAATTAACTAAAAAAGCTAAATATTTTTTAAAAAAAGGCCAAAACACTGTTTATTTATATATGTTGTCTCGTATTGTTGTCAAATTATGTGTCAGAATAACATTTCTGAAGGAGAAAAATGATAATTTGACACAAAATTTCGACATCTACGGCGACAACATACGGTGCTGCACTGTGCAGCACTGCAGCAGGCCTTTTTTTTAAATATTTAGTTTTTTTTTTTTTTAAATCTTGTTCTTTTTTTTTTTTAAAAAAAAGTTATTTTTTTTAGAAATAAAATTTTTGGCTAAGTATGTGCAAATATCTGGTTAATCAGGTACAAATATCTGGTTAATTCAGTTCATTATCTGGTTAATGGGGTTTTTTTTTTGGGTTAAGTATGTGCAAATATCTGGTTAATCAGGTACAAACATGTGATTAATTCAGTTCATTATCTGGTTAATGGGTTTTTTTAGAAATAAAATTTTTGGTTAAGTATGTGCAAATATCTGGTTAATTCAGTTCATTATCTGGTTAATCTGTTTTTTGGTTAAGTATGTGCAAATATCTGATTAATTTCATTTCATTATCTGGTTAATGAGTTTTTTTTAGAAATAAAATTTTTGGTTAAGTATGTGCAAATTAATGGGTTTTTTTGAGAAATAAAATTTTTAGTTAAGAATGTGTAAATATCTGGTTAATCAGGTACAAATATATGGTTAATTCAGTTCATTATCTGGTTAATGGGTTTTTTGGTTAAGTATGTGTAAATATTGGGTTAATCGGGTACAAATATCTGGTTAATTCAGTTTATTATCTGGTTAATGGGTTTTTTGGTTATGTATGTGCAAATATCTGGTTAATCAGGTACAAATATCTGGTTAATTCAGTTCATTATCTGGTTAATGAGTTTTTTTGAGAAATAATTTTTTTATTTTTTTTTAAAAAGTCAAATTAAAAAAAAAAAAAGAGGTACAGTAGCGCTACAGTGCCGTAGGTGTCCCGTATGATGTCCATTTTGTGTATTCAATTATCACACCTGTTGCAAGGAACAGGCGCACAGTGCAGCAACATACGCAAAGGCACAGTTGGAATGTATGAAATAGGTCAAGGGGTAGGAGAAGTAATTTTAAAAAATTATCAGGGATATTTTTGTTAAGAAAACACTTAAGTAATGCACTCCCGTGCCAGGGTCCCAATTTCTCTCTCTTCTACCGCATATCATCAAAATGAGAAGCAACTCATAGTTGATTTTCATTTTAACCCCAAAAATTATTTTTTTCTGCTTCTGATTATTTTCAGAAGCAAAAACAAACACACAAAAAATTTTTAAAAAATGATTTTATGGTTAAAAAAAATGATTTTTATAGCAAAATAAGGAATAACAAACGGGCTCTAAAGGTCCCGCTTGATAGACATGGATTCTTAAAATTCTTGATGGTTAGGATATAATTGTAATTTATTTTATTTTATTTCTTTTCAAAAATAAAAAATGAAATACAATAAACTTCCAACTTAATTTAAAGTAATACTAATTGGGAAATTTCCCTATTTCTTGTAAAAATCTTTGAAAATAGGAAATAAAATGAAAATAATATGACATTATGTGCAATTATGATTGAAAACAAGAAATAAAAAGAAAACCGAAAACAGTAACAATGCAAATTGGTCCTTAGGGTGTTTAGAGTTAAAAAGAGTAATTTTAAGATACTTATAAAATGTGATTTTTTGAGAAGTTATATGAAGTATAGTTTCTCATAAAAGCTGAAATTCAACTTTGTTGCAACTTTTGTTTTTTAAGAAGAGCTCAACCAAAGTATGTAAATTTCAAAAGTGATTTTCTTTTATAAAAAAAAGTCTAAACAAATGAACCTCTGATTAAAGAAAACATAATGGTAATATGATGCAAATAATTAGGCTAAATTGCAGTTTTGGTCCCCCAACTTTAGCTCATATGTGATTTTAGTCCCCCAAATTTTTTTGAACACATTTGGTCCCCCGAATTATGAAGGTTGCAAAATTAGTCCCTCCATCCCCAATCTGTTAGTTATCTAACATAAGTGTCCTATGTGGCTAACATTTTGCCACCTAAGATGCAAAGTTGGAATTTATTTAATTAAAATAATTAATAATTAATAAAAAATAATTTAAATATCTACTTGTGCTTCTTCTTCCTGCAATCTACTCCTGCGTATGCTTCTTCTTCTTCATTCAACTTTTCAACATGGACATCACCATTTACACTCAATCTACCCCTCTTGAAACATGTCAAAAAAGAACTAGAAAGAAACTCACTATTTTAGAAGGGATTTATTTATCCATGGAAGACTTGATGTCATAATATCTATATTTGCGTGTAGAACCTCCAGAATTGGACCAAATTGAGGTAAAGAATGTAGTATTATTGATAGAAATATGGCACCGAACCTCCAGAATTGGACCAGAACCTCCACCAAGCCTTCCACCTTTTAGTGGCTTTTACCATCATCATGGAAAATTACAGAAGTTGTGAACCAAAATCCATACCAGCGAACCATCATCCTCTCTATTAAAACCTTTGTAGAAAATTACAGCAAAAACCAATGCAAATCAACTTTCAAAATACATGGCAAAAATATCATAAACAAAAACCCAAGTCCCTCAAAAGCCACCACAATCGGCAAGCTCAGCCATTCAACCATCTCTTTGAGTCATCGCCAGTTAGAACCATGCTCCTCCATTTAGCTGTAGAGTTGTCATCCAGCCCCACCGCGCGTCTCCGTTCGCTCGCCAGCATGAACCATGACCACATAACAAAGCGCGATCCGCGTCTTGTCCGTTGCGCCAGACTCGTGACACCGCCCCACCATATGGACTCTTTGTAGACGTGCTCACAAATTTTGGATTATAACCCTAACTTTATGAGGAAGAAGAAGAAGCATAAGTAGAGGTAGATCTACAAGAAGAAGAAGCATAAGGATATCACGTGACCTACTAAACATTTCATTGAAGTTTTTTTATTTAATTATTTTAAATAAATAAATAAATGTCAACTGTGGTCACATGGCAAGACGTTTGCCACCTGGGATATATCTGTTAGAAAACTAACGGTTGGTGGATGAAGGGACCAATATTGCAACTTTCCAGAAATTTGAGGATCAAATGTGCTCAAACAAAATTTGGAGGACTAAAATCACACATTAGCTAAAGTTTGGGGGACCAAAACTATAATTAAGCCAAGTAATTATTATAAATCAAATGTTAAATTTGAGTCATCACTCTTAAAAGAGAGACACTCTCCTCAGCTACTCTTCTGCTTAACAAGATGCATGAAAAGCGAATCCCCTCTTGCACAACTCCCTGCAGCGCCCCTCCAGCCAAGATCGATGGCTATGACGTGTGCAGAAGAATGATCCAATGGCTGCAGTGTGTTTTTAAAATTTCCTCAACCTACCGCATGCGTACTTGAGAAACAAAAGCATTGCTGCACCGTGCAGACACTGGAGAGGATCTGGGTCCAGATGCATGACTTCATGAACATTAACACATTGTTTGTTATGCAGGAAAGATAGAGGAATGAAACTAAAAGGATAGAAAACACGTATTCCAACAAGTTTTCCACCGTTTGGTTTCAACATGTTGAGGGGAGAAAAAAAAAAAATAAGGGTGGGCCCCACAAGTTTTTTTCCATCTCAATTTGAGGAGAAAACACGGAATTCGAGAATTCTCTCTTGGATAAAGTGAGCTACATCCTTTTAATTGGGAAAAGACAAAAATAAATTTGTTTTTTATTTTTTTAAATTATTATATAAGGGTATTAAAGTCAATTTACATATAAGTTTTTTTCTTTCCCCTTACTTTCTTCCCAACCAAACAAAAGAAGAGAAAAATTTCAGTTTTCTTTCCTTTCATTTCCTCTCATACCAAACAACTAAATAATCTTTTCATTTTCTACTCTTTTTCTTTCCTCTCACTTTCTTTCCTCTCATTTTCTCTCCTACAACCAAACAAAGTGTAAATATAAGCACTTTTGATCGTGAAGCTGTCATGACTTATGCCAATCGATACATAAATATCATCTTAGTCCTCTTCGAGTGGGGCAAGAGTTGCACGAGACGGAAGTAGGTACAATAGCATGTTCTCATTCCAATAACCTTTGGGATTTTGTATCCATCACAGATGCCTCCAATTAATGTCTATAAGAAGGAGACTAACCATGCTTCCCAAGGATTCACTCGTGTGGAGCTAGTGATCATGCCAAAATAATGTATCTCGCTCATTGCCCACTTCTGTGCAAGTATATAGTAAAAGAGAATTCTAGAGATTGTGTATATTTTTCCAAAGCAACGAATCCAAGGGAGTGGTTCTAGTTTCAATAATGCTATTAAGTACGAATTGAACTTCCGTACTTTACACATGAACGTTAGAATCTTAAAAAGAGCTTCTTTCACTTTTTATCGATGAGCTCACCATATTCTCTGTTAAAGCTTGAATTTGATTGCTAGATTTTAATTTTATCCAATTTTGTTGGAGGAGTCTTCCTACTATTTAATAGCAGTACTTTCTAGTTTTGATAGGTTTTTATCTTGAGAACCTGCACCCAAAGATCCATGGGTTTGTAAAAGACACCCCCAAGTGTCAAAATCTTTTTCTTTTCTAATATATATTTTATTTAGATTCCATTTAATTTTAAAATATAAATGGTTAACAGCAATCACAAATGAAATCGTAAACCAAACATCATACCCTTTTATCCTTCATTATCCTTCACTCGGAGTTCAAAGCATGTCTCCAGAAAGAAATTACTCTCTACATTCATTTACTATTCTAAACTAAACATATTGGTTATAAGCTTCAAGAGTTCAACTTAGTTCTTTAATGCCCGTTTATCATCATTGTATATTCTTAATTCATTAACCGAATGTAATAATGAAAAATCTATAGCATTTATAGAGGTCAACAAAATTAGTACTGCACAAAGGAACAGTCAATCTAGTTATCTAAATTACTTGAGCCATCTATCTTTCGTTGAGTGAATTACCATTTTGATTCCTGAAATTATAGTCCAATGTCAAGTTGATCTCTCAAATAAAGAAATAGGTACAAACATCCTCCAAATTGAAAAAAAAAAAAAAAATCCCATCATATTAAATCCAATTTGATGATGTTTTTTAATTTGGGGATCATAACGTAATGAATGTTTTTCAATTTGGGAGGCGTTTTTACCTATTTCTTAATGTGAGGGACCAACTTGCGATCACTCTACAATTTGAGGAACCAAAATGATGATTCACTCATCTTTAGTTGGTTCACGTAAATAAAGTTCGTTTGTTTTATTCATGACAGAACATCAGTGGAATGATGACCAAATCTGCTAGTAAGAAAAAAGGCTAACCATAACTCACAATTTCCCTGAATTTATGCTCAAAGCTAAACAAGTCGGAGGGACCCGCATAACCTCTGCTTCAGTTTTTACATGCTTATTATGCTACCTCGCCGTCTACATTGCTATTCTCACTGTTATTTATCTACTGTCATAGATAGGACTTCTCAGTTCTCAGGTTGATGGAGGAATTTCCCAATTCTTTGGCACAGGCCCAACATCATAGATGATTTCTCTGTGGCAAGACCATACGAGTTTTATAGCCTCAGGTGTTCCAATTCCTGCACCCCTAGGGTCCCCAGCAGGTCCAAACCTGCAATGGCATTATTGTTTTCAACAAGTTAAAGCATCAAAGATCTTAAGTACAAGTAGAACATACTAAAAAAAATCCACTTACCAGTGATTCTGTGGAGCTCCGGTTGTCCTTGCTCTTAGACCAGCATAAGTAGTACCATTTACTGTTTTTCCAATGACCTCCTGCATATTTATGATTGACCACGAATAATCATATCAATTGAGAACCGACCAGGTGACCACATAAGCACAGTTATGACCAATATTTCTGAAGATAACCCACCCATTTATGTGCTTATTAACAAACAAGTAACATGTTTGATCAGTGTTGTCAAATTGCCGCCATGGCAACGCCATGCTATGGCGTTATGGCATGGCAGATTCTGTGCCAGCCACCATAGGCCACAAGGCCTGTTATATCCATCATGTTTCCGCCATAGGCCGCAACGCCATATTTATATGGCAGATCTTTGGTTGGCCGCCATAATCTGTCATCCGCCATTGATAACACTGTTTAGATTCTAGAGAAATTTCAGACACCCTAATTTTGGAGGGTTTAGTTACCACAAAAAATAGCAGGTAATTGACCTTGTATGCAGAATAAACTTTTAGGTTATTAATCTACGATCCAATCCCCTAAACAGCTATAATTTTATTTAACAAAGGAAAACATAAAAGTAATGAATTAATGATTTTAAGACCAAAGTGTGTGACAAGAAAGGCTGATTGGAGCCGTAGTGACATTGAGACTTGTTTAAAAATTAATAAGCTGAACCACGCACATGCACCCATTTCCAGTAAATTTGAGTTATAAAAGCTTGCCTGTAAAAAGAGAAGATCATTTGATACTACAGCAGCTGTTAAATGCGCATGCATTCTTTCCAAAGCATCCAACACAATTGGTAGTTGACTGCTTTTGTAATCAGTAATAATCTGAGAATATAAATGGAATTTATTTATCTCACAAAGAGCAGACTGATATTATATATCCAAAAAATTTTAAAAAAAAAACTATAAAGACATCTGAAAACTTTATTTCCATGTCCCAAGCCTTCATTTTCATACCTGAAAAGGTCCGAATATTTCTTTTGTCACAAGCTCATAATTCTTGCCCTTCACAATTTCCTCAAGAGGAACATAAATGCCTGTCGGTTTAATCGCACCATAAATTGATGGAATTGAATGGCCCTCTAAAGGCCGACCCCCAAAAAGCAGCTTTGAACCAGGTATCTCAAGTAATCTATTCATGTGTTCTAGCATGGAATCAGTTGTAAACTGCAAGATATGAGGAAAGCATATCAAGAATTTCAAATGAACTTAAGTGTCTAATCATTACTAAAGGATATCCTATAATTACTGTGTGGAAGATGCACCAGCTAATTAAAGCACTAAATAAATATTATAACATCCTGATTGGTTGTAGGAAGAAATGGCTTCCAAAAAACAACCCCATTTTTTGATATGTAATGGTTCACAGTCCACCAACAAATGTCAAACAAATAATGCACAACCTATATCAGCTAAGGCATAAACTTCAGAATTTTTTTTTGATGAATTAAAATTTTAGGTGAGTTGGGTCCCGGGAGCTCACCAGGGCAAGGACAGGCCTCATGGCTCAAAGAGCACTTACAGAGATAAACTTCAGAATTTGACTCATCATCCTAAATGCTATATCATTAATCAAATAATATAAATAAATTAACATAAATCAGCATCCAAACTTCTGCAGGTTTGTTTATCGATTTAAAGCAGACTGATCTAAATGATAGGACCAATCAACTGTGGTAGCTGGCAACATTTGGTATTTAACCTGAAAGCAGTGACTTGTCCCCCTTCTACCCTCCACCCCAACTCCCTTCTTTAACCATTACACAAAAGCATGGATACCATCTCCATATTGTACTGTAAAAAGAATGAGCATTAGAAATATCGTGTATAACTTATCAGTTATCACAATTAACACTAGATTTATTCCATACATATGTTTAAAGTTAAAAAGGACTACATATAGAAGAATGCCGTAAAATGCAAGTTTTAGATGTTAATCCTAGGTCAAAACACTAAGAGAATAAGAAAAAAACATGTTTACTTACAGTGAGGACTGGGCCAATTGTCAAGTCCTCTAGCTTTCTTCTCTCAGCAAGATCTTTCAACTTAGATATCAAGGAAGTATTAGACCAGTTCTGAACAAGGAAAATAAAAACTCCCGGGAGTTAGCAATATTATACACCTCCATGAATGCAAGACACAAAACATAAAGTACATCAAAGTTACAACTTCAGCCTAGTTCTTGAGAACATTTAACCATGGACAAAGTCCTCAAAATAATAACCAAAGTGACTGACCTCATGTATAAATAACAATGATTGTGCTGAGCACTTCTGACCACTGCATGCATAAGCATCCTGGTCACAGACCCATGCAATGTAATCTTCCTGCAATCAAACAAGAGAGAAACTATTATAGAACTGAAAGTTGAGTCAATACATTCTGGGGTCCACAAAAAAATTATAAGAAACCTGTTGGACATCAGGCCCCAGTATTTTCCAGTCAAATCCAGCATCTTCCAGTTTAACTTTGCCCTTCAAATCTACAGCCAACTTCTCTGCCACTCTTGAACTCCCAGTAAAAAGGGTCATTCGTGGATTTGCCTGTAAATATAATACCAATTCAAGATTCAATATCATTACAAAAGAACATGTAGCCCCAAAGATATATCACAATATAAAGGAGCCCAAAAGATATTAAGATCCAACTAAAGACGCCTATGAGTTAAACAAAGTGGATCATCACGAAAGAAAACCATTAAGTAAATTGGTAATCTTTCAAGAACAATATCATGCTCGGGTAGAATCTGCATAAGAATGTAAAAAGAGGTACCAAATAACCAACCTCCTGCAAAAGCTTGTTCATTGTCTTCCCATCAGAATTTATGAAGTCAACATCTTCAACGGGTAAACCACAGGTATGAAGCAGACGCAACATTTGCTCCATGACAATGCACACCTACAACAATTTCAAGTGATAATTCAGAAATACACTGCAGAAAGCTTTGAATATAAGACGTAAAACTATTATTTCCAAAATTCAACACAAGAAAATCAAGCAAAAGGATACAATGGTTTCTACCACTTAAAGGAAATACCAATTACCAACCTCATCAGAGCATATCTCATGGCATAACAATGTAGAATCCTCTACCCAGTGGGAAGAAAAAGAAAAACCATTGCATCACGATAATTTTCACCACAACCAATTGCAATCAGTATTTTATGCAGTCTAAAAGCTAACCTTCATGCATGGATTTTGTTCTTACATATAATGTAAAAAAAAAAAATTGCAAAAATCAGAGCCGAAAGTACTCACCTTGCTATCAACTTTAAGGACTGGCTTGTTGCCCATATAAAGTGCACCCATCAATTGAAGGACTGGAATCTCTAAGGGAAAATTAAAAGGAGTAATAATCGCCACCTGCAGAACATACGTTCAGTTTTGAGATTACACCAGGATAGGAAGGTGAATGTTTATGGTGTGACAGAAAATAACCCAAATATTCACTTACTAAACCAGACACTCATGGAAAAACTGCATGACATTTCCAAATGGCACTGCTAATCTAAACAAAACTCAAATCAGAAAACATACCTTTATCCCATATCTTGATTAGAAGTCACATCAATAGGACTTTAAAAACAAAACTTTTTTTGGTACAGGACATAAAAATTTTATTCAATGAAAAAAAGCATTCTCCTTATCAAGACTGAGTTTTGTAAGCTAGAATACCTAAGTAAAGTCTATGGTATTTTGCCTTCCCACCACATGTAACTAATTGATACCAGAGTTATCAATCCCGGATAGCGGCGCGGAGCGGCTGGCCCCGAAAACGCTATTGCAGTATAGCGCATAGCGGGACGACTGCTATTTTAGGCAAGTGGAATCAGAGGGGGGAGAAGCAGAAGCAGAGGGAGACGCAGAGAAGCAGAGGGGGAGAAGCAGATTTGAAGAGGGGGAGAAGCAAATCAGAACGTGAGAAGGGGGGAGGGAGAGAGTGGGAGGAAGAAACATAATAAAATAAGTGACCTACCCATTTAATTTCTAAGGCCCAACAAAACAAAAAAAACAAAAAGAGAAAACACATAATAATATTTGGGCCATATGGCCCAAATTCCTGAAACCTTATAATCCCTTCAGCATCTAAAGTCCCAGTGTCCCACACCACAGCTGCCTCTGATAGTATGCCTCTGTTACTCAAAAATGAGCATGGCTTTGAGAGGAGCAGAGATGGTGTTAGGAACCTTCTTTCCAAGATAAGGAAAAATAGAACCTAACTAGTGTAAAACAGAATACAGCAGAGGGAAGAAAGAATACTTCTTTATTGAAAATAGAATGAAAACAGTCACAAAGAACCAAGGTATTCAAGAATACCTCCAAAGGAGCACTCTCCTTTCACACTAGGATTTCCCTAGTCACAACTCAATGAATACAAAAGCTGATTTCCTACCCTATTAGAAGCCTTATTTATAGGCAAACCCATAACAAACCATAACAACTAGCTCACTGACTTCTCTAACAGACTCTAACAGAAAATCAATTCTTCTCTAACAGACTCTAATAGAAAATCAATTCTTCCTTACTTCTAAGGCCTAACAATACCACCCCCTCGGAAACAACCTTGTCCTCAAGATTGAAATCCGGAAAACCCATTCCAAAACGGTGCAGCTACTTTGTTCATGTGATCATGCGTAATGGCACAGTTTGTAGCAACTTAAAGAAGTATCCACCGGGGTCCCATAGCTTGAAGCGTGATGACCAAACTATGCATGAAACATAGAAATTTCCTCCTGGGTCAAATGCTCTGTTGTTGGAGGCATTTTTGGCCGAAAAACTGAGTTTCTTTGCTGCACTGTGTATGCTACATGAAAGCACCTTCTTTGTTCCAATGCTTGATGTCATCAACAAATGTTGATGTACAATGTCAATTTTATTCACAGCAAGATACAACCATGGCTGCCGTGGTTTCTTTTTCACTGAAATAAGTCTTTTTTGAAGTTCTTTCATTGTCCTGTCAACCCCAAGCAACTTTGCCACTTGGTCATCCTCTGTTTCAGGCTTTGTATCGGGTTCAGCTGCTGTTTCTTGAACTTTTTGCACATTCTGTGATGACGAATCTGATTCTTCCTCGGTTTCTTGATCTTCTTCAACCTTCTCCAAATGCAAACAAGATTCTGGTTTTGTTTCTTGCTTTTCCGGCATCACCTTCTCCACCAAGTGCTCCATCGGTGCTCCAAATCTTCTGTTCAAAGCCATGGAAAATGACTCCCAACTTTGATCTGGGACCTCTTGGTTCCAAGAATAGAACCAAACCATGGCTTTCACCCTCCATGCTCATGAATGCCCATTGTAGTTTTTCCAATGGGTGAATTTGTTGTTTCTCAAAGAACCTTTCAGCATCAGCGATCCACCCAATAGCATCCATCCCTGTAAAATTTGGTAACTCCACCTTCTTGGCCCAAATGTCCTCCATCTCTCGTAACATTGGTTCCTCCTTCTTTTTAACTGACTTATCCCCCTCAATGGAGGCCATCTTCTCGATGAGCATCTCCTGCAGTAGCTGTTTAATCTCCTCCACTGTAGCTTTCAACTCCGCCCATATCACTTCTTGTTTGCTGGCCATCTTCTCCCTTGCGAAACGTATCCGGCAAGTCGGACCAAATTGTTAGGTACCTTCTTTTAGGAAGATGAAGATCCTAACTATGGAGAAAACTTCTCCTAAACCAAAACAGAAAAAAGAAGAGAGATAGGGAAAAAATGGTACAAATGTATCCCAAAGGAGCACTCTCCTTTCACAACTAAACCACTGTTTAGTTCACACAAAATATAATTCTTCATTCATATCTTGAAAATACAGAATGGCCTCTTATTTATAGGCCTAACAACCCCTATCAATACTCCTAACAACCAGCTTATCAAAACTAACAAACCCCTAACAGCTAACAACAACTTCTAACAAAGCTAACTGAATATCCTAATCTAATAATAGTCATTACTAACTAACTCCCTAATCTACTAACAAGCCCTTATATTTATCTTTATTCTTTATTGGGCTGGGTCCTAACAATTTGTTAGGTACCTTCTTTTAGGAAGATGAAGATCCTAACTATGGAGAAAACTTCTCCTAAACCAAAACAGAAAAAAGAAGAGAGATAGGGAAAGAATGGTACAAATGTACCCCAAAGGAGCACTCTCCTTTCACAACTAAACCACTGTTTAGTTCACACAAAATATAATTCTTCATTCATATCTTGAAAATACAGAATGGCCTCTTATTTATAGGCCTAACAACCCCTATCAATACTCCTAACAACCAGCTTATCAAAACTAACAAACCCCTAACAGCTAACAACAACTTCTAACAAAGCTAACTGAATATCCTAATCTAATAATAGTCATTACTAACTAACTCCCTAATCTACTAACAAGCCCTTATATTTATCTTTATTCTTTATTGGGCTGGGTCCTAACAATACTACCCTCTCATGAAACAACCTTGTCCTCAAGGTTGGAAGATGGAAACAGGGAAGGAATGGAATATACTTTCCCAAACTTGGACACTTGAAGCTGTTCTGTAAATAGCCAGCAAGTCCTTGTCTTCTTGCATGTTGGATTTGTGACTTTAGCCCACAGTCCCAATAGACTTGGGCTTGACCCGTCCAATAAAAGCCCACCTTTGAAACTTCCAATTCTGCTCCAGTTTCATAAACCTGAGCAAAGCCTTCTAAATTTTGATTTGGGCTAGATATATCAGGGACTGGGCCCAAAAAATTTAGGCTCTGAATTAAAACCCTCTTTTCCGAAACCCAGCTGCTAGCTTCATATTGGGCCAAGCCCATTAGGTCTTGACCAGGATGCAACTTGCCAAATGCCCCTGTCGCTCTCTCCACCATCAAACACGACTCTTTGTTCCTCAGCAACAATGGTTCCGGCGACAGCAAGGTGGCGGAGGTTCTGGTGGCAGCAGTTCCGGTGATCCCAACAGCGACTGGTCAGGCGGTTCTGACGGTGGCACATCTGGTGGTTCCAGCCCTGGCGTTTCCGGTGGAAGCAATGCGGGCGGGTCTTGCAGTGGCGGGTCAGGCAGCTTCAGGGGCGGCGACGGCAGGGTTCTGGCCGGACTCCTCCCAAACATCACTCTCCCTTGCTCCATGACAACTACAAGAAGCCACTCTTTGGCACAGACCCTTGGCGGCACGGCTAGATACGAACCACCCACTGGCGCTTGTGAGGTCGCCCTAGCATGTGGGGTAAAGGTGGGCAGTTCCGGCGCCGTTTCGGGTAGCCACGAGTCTGGTGGTTCCGGCGGCGGCAGCGGAAGAGTCAGATTTCTGCAAACCTTCATCCCTCTGGCCCTCGAACAATACCATAACCACTTCTTGTCCCATGGTCGCAATTTGCCCACCCAATCTGGCGGTGCAGGCAGCGGTCTAGGCATCTTCACCGTCAATATGTCACCAAAGAACAACCCAGGCAGCGATGGTTGCCACTCCTCTGAGACAATCCTTTTTTGGAATGTTCCCGTTTTCACCACCACCGAGTCTGAATTTTGGAAGTAGGGAAGCATAGTTGCATCTCCCCCTGCTACTTCCACCTTTGCGTTAGCCTCTGGTTTTGGTTTTGTCTCCGGATTTGCCAGCACCTCCTCCGACAGCAAATTGGGCAATGCCACCTCTGCTGCCCAAAAACCTGGTTCTTTATGGCCCCAAGAACAAGGTTCTTGCACCTCAACCTCCTCCTCAGTGGGCTTCCCATTCTTTTTAACCGAAGAATTTCCCCCCACAACCGAGGACAACAATTTTTTATTGAATCTTGAACCTAGCACTTCCACCATCAATTCTTTTATGTAAACCATGTCAGCTTTCAACTCCGCCAATTTCAATCCTTGTTCGCTGGCCATCTTCTCCAAAGTAGCCACCCGATTCTCCATCGTAGCCATCTTCTCCATCTCGAAAAGTATCCGGCAGGTCGAACCAATTTGTTAGGAACCTTCTTTCCAAGATAAGGAAAAATAGAACCTAACTAGTGTAAAACAGAATACAGCAGAGGGAAGAAAGAATACTTCTTTATTGAAAATAGAATGAAAACAGTCACAAAGAACCAAGGTATTCAAGAATACCTCCAAAGGAGCACTCTCCTTTCACACTAGGATTTCCCTAGTCACAACTCAATGAATACAAAAGCTGATTTCCTACCCTATTAGAAGCCTCATTTATAGGCCTAACAACCCCTATCAATACTCCTAACAACCAGCTTATCAAAACTAACAAACCCCTAACAGCTAACAACAACTTCTAACAAAGCTAACTGAATATCCTAATCTAATAATAGTCATTACTAACTAACTCCCTAATCTACTAACAAGCCCTTATATTTATCTTTATTCTTTATTGGGCTGGGTCCTAACAGATGGAGAAACCCTAGATCTAATGGCGCCTCCAACAGCGGCACCGACGACTAGATTCGGCCGGAAATGGCTCGTCGGACGACTGGGTTCGGCTGGAAATGGCTCGTCGGAGGCTTCTGTGGACTGAAATTCAACCCATCATACAGGAGCGGCCCAAAAGCGGCCACTTCACCACTTTTCAACGCAATTTCCGACGCGAAAGCGGCCGCGACCGCCGCGACCTAAAAACGCTCTGCCACGCCATCCGAGTAGAGGCCACCGGCTGCTCTGCCCCACACCACCGCGATCTCGCAGCTATTGCACGCTATTCACTACCCTGATTGATACCACAAAATGTTTCTTTTTATTAATAACCACAAAGGAAATTAGCCACTCCAAGCATGGTCGTCAATGTATATCAAGCTTGATATACAGATGCAACTGAATTGGCATAATAAATAGTTATACCATATCCTACCTTGAATATGATATCAAATCAGAGCCGAGTATTGCTCGGTTTTCTTTTAGGAAAGTTAGCTTTCATTTTTCATTTCCGCCATCTCTTGGAGAAAACTTAAACCTACTACTTCGTACATCCATAAATCAACTTCCTTGACCCCAAGGTAATTGGTAATTTTGGCACAATCAACAAAGTCACCAGTGGGGAAAGATAGACACTCTTTTTTACCCTTCAGACAAATTGTTATACTGATTTTGAAAAAACAAAATCCTTACCGGACCATATGGCCAACGAAAACCATGACTTTGCTGTCCAAGATGATTTCCAGGTACTGCAAAAGACCTTGCAAGGAAACGAACCTGTTGGGGTGTTGTTAAAATGAAGCAAGGACAAAGGAGAAATCAGAAAAGCAAAGATATGAACTTTGTTAATGAACTAACTAGGGAAATCATATAAGATAATGACAGAATTCAGAAAGAAATTGGTCAAAATCCACCACTGAAGGGGGAGCTACCAGATAAATAAATATCAATTTAGGTTATCGCATCATTCCATATTCCTACTTGGGATTTCACTCATTTAGCACCAACATGTCTAATTTTGATGTACCTGATCTCCGCAGAAATTCTCTAGAAATTTCTGAGTTACATACACTTCCGCAAAAGCCTGCTGGTAACTCTTTGGAGAAACTCTTTGTATTAACCTTGTAAAGAAATCTGAAACCTGAGGGTCATGCGGTAAAAATTATTTAAAGTATCCAAATAAAGAAAAAAATTGAAGATCTTGAATGCAACAAGTGACAATTTATAACTCACAGAAAGTTGGAAAAACAGAGCAAATGAAAATGAAAACCTTTCTTTGGTTTGAAATACCTTAGGAAGCGATAGCATGTGAGCTGCCTTTGCAGATATCTCCCCAAACATGAGATATCTGCAAAAAGTTTATAACAGAACTCTATTTAGACTTTATAAAGATGGCCAAAATAAGAGTGTAATTTATATCATACCCTAAAGCATAAAATACTTATAACTAAAATATCCAAATCATTTCCATTCTTTAAGTGAAAACGACAGGTCTATGACAGTAGAAAGTATATTTTTTCTCATTTTATCTTAGGCGGCTTCAGAATACCAAGGTCCCGTGTATTTTAGTTACTCCTCTTAGAAGAAGTCTGAAACCAACTGGGTTGGACGTCCATTCTGTAATCCAACCCTAATTTAGTAAGAAAATATGGTGACACACCTGAAAAGGATTATCACTCCGATTCACACCTTGCAAATCGACCATCTGAAGATTTCCTCATGTTTTCGTTTCAAAAGGAAAGAAAATAAATTGTTGTATCATTTTCTTTCTCAAAAAAAATTGTTGTATCATTGACCAAAAAAAAGAAGCCAAAAGCTCTGGGAATAGTCTAGATAATCCACCTATGTGTTCATGCTCAATGAAAGAACTCATGTAGGAAACAGTCCCACTTAATAGACAACATAAGGTATAGAGGTTTATATGGGTGAGGATCCCATCGACTTTTATTTTAATCATCAATCCGAGAAAAAATAAATCTTTATATTTTTCTGTAAAGAAAGTGGAGAAAAATGAGGACAATCTACACTTACCTCTCTGGTGCCTTAAAAGGATTGTGTACACCATGTTTGGGACAGCTGGACAAGCTTTCCACAAAAGGCTGATAAGACAAACAAATGGAAATTCTTAGTCAAGAGCTCTGTCTCAACCTAACTGCTAAATTCCAACTAACTTATCTATAGTTTTCAATTTAAAACTTTCATTTCTTCTTTTGTTTTTCACAAAATAATGAGAATCCTATCACACTGAGGTCAAGCTTCAAACTTGAGCCTCCTGTTCAAACAAAAGACGTGGAGACTGATTAGGCAATTGCTCGGTCACATAATATTTCATAGTTTGAAGTGAGGAAGTAGTAAAACTGAAAAACAATACAGCCTGGAATATATCATGGTGTTCTCTTACTAAGCAGAAGTTTTCTCTGTGAGCAACAAAAGGAATATATTTCAAAATAAAATGTTAAGTTAATAAGACAAATATTTCATCGCAGGGATGCACCTGAATGCCTGTTTCATCAATTTCGGCAACTCTAATAAATGAGTCTCCATTTAAAGGATCCACAATTGTATTCTGGTTTGAAGATCCTACCCATTTACCTTGCACTGAAAGTGAAGACAATACATTCAAAGTGATGGTCATGGAAGCATGGATCAATAACTTTGATTAAAACTGCTGAACTTATTGACAAATATGCTGTGCAGGGCCTACCCAAGTTCAAAACTTCAGCAGGTCTAGAACCTGATATCTCTTCAGCTTCAACTGTGGCAAAGGGTAATGAATGAACACACCTGCAAGATATTGGAAAAAGGAATTAGTGCTCAAAAAGCATAATAAGAATTGTATTAAAAATTATAGTAATGGAATAGAGGAAAAAATAGTTAAGATAGACACTAGAACTATAGCAAGAAAAAAGGCCTAAAAATTAATTAGTATGAAATACATTTATAAATCTTTAAGATTTAAACATGTATTATCAAACTGCATAATAAATTGTCACCAGTTAAAGCTGATTTTTGTATCTTAAAAAAAAAAATTCAAAAGAGGGATTTGCGAAATGGATCCCTATGAGCTGTTTAACTAAACAACTATTCTCAGAAAAAATAAATAAATAAATAAATAAAAACCAAAAAAATATGAACCAACACAATGCCCCAAAATCCAGCTGCCCTTGTCTTGAGTTCTGAAAAATGGTCTGAGCCAGTCAGTTAATGTGAATGTGACAGGACCAGACTGGTCCAATTGAACCCCCAAAAAACCAGTAAATTGCTGCCAAGAAAACATCTACTATGGTTATGATAATGATACTAATAAATCAGTGAATATATATTTTGCTTTAGTGTTGCACCCTCTCCAAATTCTTATAGTAATCATCAGCTAAATTGCTTATTCCTTAATCCAAATAAATTTCCTTTGTTTTTTTTTTATTCAAAAGTTAAAAATGTTTTGTAACAAACAGTTTGAAAATACAAGCCCTGAATTCTTAGAAATATGGAGTATTTGTAAATGGATCATTGACCTAATCATGTATATAGATAAATACATTATTATTTTGTATTGTACAGTGAAAGACAATTACAATTGTGGTTGAAGGAATCAAAGTACCAACAAGCACACATCCAACAGTTTCACGGGTAACCGGCGGCTATATCAGCTTAATCGAACAACTTGGTATCAAATGGATTAATAATTAGAATTTAGAACATAATAGTAAGAATTTCAACTGCACATCTCAATTAGCATAGCGAAGCTAAACAATTTTTAGAAATTGAATAAATTTGAATCTTTAGTCATTTCATATCAGAAAACATGTATACAAAAAATCGAGAATTACCGGGCTAGGTTGAAAGACGCAAAAGCATTGTAGATGCATGGAGTCGAAGCTCTCAATCCTCTGTTCACAACAAACTTGAACATGATGGTTGTTTTGATTGGATTAGGGTTCTACCAACAGTCACTCAATTTCTCTTTCAGTCAAGAGTTGAGTTCACTGCAAATGCAAAATCAGTGAGTCCTTTTCTCCCTTTTTAAACAAAACTAAACGAGATAGCATGTGGACGTCCCTTTCAAATCGTGTTGAAAGTTTTTGATCTTATGCATTCATCTCATAATGACGTGGATCACCACGACTTTATAACTTACCAAGTTTCATCAAGATATGATAGCATGCGGACATAACTAAAATGTTTCATGCACGATCCTTCATGATCTAGTAATTACTAATTTCTAAAAAAATTAGTATCAGGAAATTCTTATTAGATCTTTTTTTTTTTGTTTTTTGTTTTTACTGTAGGACAGATCCAACCATTTTAAACATGTCTCCCCTCCTTTCTCTTCAAATATTTTATAGAATTAGTTATACATATATATATAATATTTTTTATTAAAATATAGATTGTAAAATATTTTATATATACACATTTTTATATATTTGGCTTAATTTTTTTTTCCATTCCTATTATCTCGTGTTATATTAAATGACATTTGATTTTTTTAATAGTTTTTATGTTTGATAGAGAAAACATTAATTTTCTAAAACATTTGTCATGTGCCTAGGTATAGACTTCTTATAATGATATTTTTTTTGTCAATATGTGTGAATTTCATGATCAAATCTAGAATCACATGTTAGACAACTAAAATCTCTTCCGCCAAGAGCAAAACAAGATTTTATATAATTAGTATGCAATCCACTTAAAAATTTAAAATCATTTCATTTAAGATTTTTCAATCTTTTTACATAAACTTTGGTGAATTTATCAAACCAAATAATGTAATTCATATAACTATTATTATGTTTAAAAATATTTTTAAAAAATGAAATGGAGCTGAGTTTATTAACATGTATGATTTGGCCTAAGGGGAGCCACGGGCCCATGGCCATTAACTAAGTTAGCATTTGTTATTGGGCATCCCTAAGTAGACTTTCAGCAGCTGGGAATATCAACACAGAACAATTACTATAGCTTTTATCACACAGCAACTGACATTCCAAAAGCATGTCAGAAACATAAATGCAGTAGCATAGTTACATCATGGAAGTTATGGTGAAGCTTTGCAACATGTGTAAGTATTATCCTTGGCATTTTAAAAGACTTGAATGAAAAATGAGCGGAAAAAAGGATAAAAACAAGTTAAGTAAAGTGTAAGTGAACTCACAAGAGCAAACCCAAACCAAGTCCACAGCAAGGATGACAATGTTCTCTTAGAAGCCTTCAGTAACAGAATAAACATGCACAACATAAAAAACGTTGTCAATACAGAAGATTCAAAATATACTGTTTTTTGTGTACATCCAATACAGGATTTTCAAAATGCAGCAAGAAATAGTGGTTGAAACTTGTATAGAAAGTAATGACTTCAGACATTAACTTCCGGTTAATACAAGTGATGTCAATAATCCACTTCTATTAGTTAGTACCTCCATTTGAATGAGATGCAATGCAGGGGCAACTATAAAATTTTGTATCAGCAAATAGAAATAGAACATTGCAGCAGCTTTAGTGTACTGAAATTTAAAAAGTCAAATCATCATAAAGGAGGCAATGTATTTTTTCAATCCATGTTACTATTACACAAATCATGTCGTTTGTATTTCTTTGACCAAGAGCTAATTCCATTTGAGCTAAAGGTAGTGAATCAAAGATTTGGGTCATGAAAGAGTCCATTAATACCGTTTCTGCAATTTGGCTAGTTGACATATTTATTTAATTAAACTAAACAAATTATCGAACATGATCATAGGACAACTCGATCATAATCACACCCAGGGGCGGATCCACCTATAGCTGAGGGTGTGCACTTGCACCCCCTCAGATTTGTAATTTCTTTTTAACAATATTATATGTATTATTTTTGCCCCCCATAGTAAATAAACTTGCACCCATGCCACACAACAGCAGTGCTCCAAGGGTCCACATCTGATAAGCGCAAATATGCATCCCGATTATTGTCCTTGCCACTGGCTACAGTTCCTCTTCCCCTTCCTATTTGGTATAATAGAATATAAAGTCGATGGATACAAATTAACGAAGGAAAAAGCAGAACTTTGTCACTAGAAGAAGGCAAGAAGCCCAGCGAGGCATTGTTCGTCTCGCTCTCCTTTCAGCAGCTTCAAACATGCCACCAGATCCGGACTCAGTTCTTGCTGTGTTGTTTCCTTCTCCAACAATACCATTCATTTTACTGGATTCAAGATTGGAATGAATTGAAAGTTGTAATAAATAGCAGAGGGAGAGAGAGGAGTAGTGATTGTTTACCATTGAATGAGTTTTGTTGTGGTGGGATATGCAGAGTAATCGAGAACTTTCACGGGGTTTGCTATGGTCTTAGACAATTGTTTTTTGGTTTGGTTGCTCTTTAGGTGGCCCAGTTGGATTTGGGCTCTGAGCTTTCTTGCATGTTACTTTTTCATTCTCTGTAATGTTTATTTTGGGTACTCTAGTCTTCTAAGAAATATTTTTACCTATAAAAAAATTATAAAATATATAATTTATTTGATTAAATATAGGCTAAATTATATTTTTACTCGGTTATCTTTATTTTGGTTTCAATTTAGTCCCTCTTTTATTTATTTTTGTTCTAAAATGGTCCCTTATTTTTCAAAGTTATACCAATGTGGTCCCTCTTTTATTTTTTGTTCCGAAATGGTCCATCGTTTTGCAAAAGTTAAATCAATGTAGTCTCTTTTTTGATTTCAAATTGGACCCTCTTTTATTTTTTATTTTTTATTTCCAAATGGTCCGTTATTTTAGAAGTTATATCAATTTGGTCCTGTTCGTACCATATTTTAAACGGAAATGACCACATGAAAACCTAAAATAAAGATAAGAGATCAAAATGGAACAATAAATAAAAGAAGGATCAAAGTGAAACTTAAAATAGAAATAAGAGATCAAAGTATAATTTTTCCTTAAATATATTAAAATTTTAGAATTTTAACATTCATGATTTTATTTTTATATGTATGATAATTATTATTAATTAATTTCGAAATATATTACCCCCACTGACTCAGGGTCTTGGATCCGCTACTGATCACACCCTTTGAGTTATAGATCAAAATGCAAATTCCACTATTCTTTCATCGCCCCCTGATTTATTCCCACCAGATTATATCACAAGACACTCTTGCAACTCAGCTCTTCATATTGACATTGTTAATTTGTATGCTTAGATTATGGGAGCGCAATTCCATCGTGCAAGGAATAGAACTTTGAGGAGTTTTCCTTTACTAAGGGTACTTAAACTTTATAGCAATAGTTAAAGCACATTTTAAAAAGTCACAACATCCTAAAGGAGGCTAAACTTCCAATATTTTTAATTGCATACTTTAATCTCTGTAAAAAGTATAACAAGCAATAACAAGGGCAACACAGAAAAGTTTTTTACTTTTGAGGAAATAAACTATAGGAGGATGACCATTGAACACAGAGCAAAATATTGTAGAAAGTAGAAACATCAAATGAATATCAGCGTGTGACTCTTTAACGTTTGTGGGGGAAAATCCATTTAAACTTGCGATCCAGTAGAATCTGGCCTTAGAAAAAATAAATAGCTTCACTGATATATAATATCAGATGCAAAAAGAAGAGAAATTAAGCAAAGGGAAACAATAGACTTCAAACAATTTAGAATCAGTTTTTACAGAAAGCAAGCACAAAGGATATACACACCTTCTGAACAACACGACGCCGCGACACTGAGCGAGCAGATGAAGGATACCAGGAACACGGCGGCGGTAGGAGAGCAGTACGGAGTCACAGAGTGACGGCGGAAGGAGGATAATGAGATGGAGGAGGAGTGCATCAAGGAAATTCTGCCCTAGGACTTCCCTGGATCAGCTGCGTGAGGGGATGAGACTTCAGTGTGAAGTAGTGGAATCTGATCATGGGCCTGAGGCTTATCTTTGTTTTGGTGTTTATTCAGAAATTTGGTGACCCATTTTTCGATCACTTATGTTAATTAAGTAATTGGTCTCTAATTCTTAAATTTTTTTTTATTTTAATATGAATTATGTATTTAATAATTTAATGACTGATCCAGTCAAAAATAATAATAATAATAATAATGACTAATTTTTCGGTCTCTAATTTGTGATCTTTGTTTTGGTTTCTAATTCCTAACCGCTTATTCTAATTTTAACAAAAATTAAATGATTTAGCAATTTCGTGACCAATATATCGATCTTTAATTTTAATCAAATAATCAATCTTTATTTTGATCACTAATTCTTAACTTTTGATTGATTATTTTAATGTGAATTGATTTTTTAACAAGTTAGTTGATATTTCGGTTTTTAATTTTATTTAAATAATTGATCACTATTTCGGTCATTGATTAATAACTTCTTTTTTTATGTTAACGTGAATTGATTATTATTATATAATAATTTAGTAACTGGTATTTTGGTCTCTAGTTTATTCAAATAGGGGTATTTTACCAGCAATCTTATGGAGAGGGGAACGCAGATGAGGCAGTCGCTTTAGGCCTCAATTTTTTTTTTTAATTATTACTTATTGTTACTATCCTGTTTTTTTTTTAGCATGATTATGCTATTGTTACAATTATTAATGGGAGAAAAACAAACAACAACTCATAATCACTATAGCACAGAAGTACCAAGGCTGGCATGATTCAAAAAAAAAAAAGTATCAAGGCGGGCAAGGCAGTGCACCTTACAAACTTACAATTACTATAAAAAATTGTCAGGTACGAAGACTTTTTAAGATTTAGTGAACATTGATGGTCTTGATCTATTTTCAGAATTAAAAGTATTGAGATAGGTGTTTTTTTTTTTAACAAAGGTACTTATATCATTAATGAATAACCCGAGTCTGGAGTATAAGTAGGAAAAACATGAAAGATAAAATTCATAGGAATAGGATAATAAACAGAGTTCCTAGTTAGGTGATGTGCCTGATCATTCATACTCCTCTTAACAAATTGAACTCTACTACTAGGATCCACACACCTCTCCTTTTAACAAATTGAACTCTACTATGAGCATTCACACTCCACTTTTTAGAGTGAAGGCCCAAATTGATCTCTGAAAAATTTTGGAGACCCACTTTTAGTCATTGAAAAAATAAATTAACTATTTAGTCCTTCGAATTTTCAAACGTGGGACACATTAGTCCCTAGATTTAGTTTCGACGTCTATTTACTTGCCTACATATCCCATTAACAATTCTACTTAGCCCGTTAGCGTTAGTGGTCCTGCTCGGCCTATGACGAATTTTCACCGTGAAAGTTTAATGAAAAGTAAAAAAAAAAAGTGCATAAATTTTCAGTCATTTGAATTTTAAAATTGTGCTTGTTTTTCACTTTTTATTTGTTTTCCACAGAGGAAATTCATCATAAACCACGCAGGACCACTAATGGGCTTAGTAGAATGGTTAATGTGACACATAGACAAGTAAATGGATGTCGGAATTAAATCTAGGGACTAATGTGTCCCACGTTTAAAAATTTGAGGGACTAAATATGTAATTTATTTTTTTAGGGATTAAAAATTGGTCCCTAAATTTTTCAGGGACCAATTAGAACTTTCACTCCTTTTTATATTTATTATTATTATTGTTGTTAATTGTTAATAAGTTAATTGTTAATAAGAAGGTTAAAGTAATCTTTTGGTCCCTATACGTGACACTGATTTTCAATTTGGTCCTCACCGTTAATTGGTCTCTATATAAGAGGGACCAAATTTCAAATTATTATCACATGTAGGGATCAAATTGAAAATAATTGTCACATGTAGGGACCGATTTCAAATTTTTTTTTTTGAATTGGTCTCTACATGTGACAATAATTTGTAATTTGGCCCTCTTATATAGGGACCAATTAGCGATGAGGACCAAATTGAAAACTAATGTCACGTATAGGGACCAAATTAATAATTTTTTATATATATGGACCAAATTGAAAATCAGTATTACGTATAGGGACCAAAAGCCAAATATCAATAAGAATAAGAATAAGAATGGGAACAGCAGGAGAGAGCCACGTGGGTGTGTGTAGTAGCTGTCATCCAGGATTCGAGCCATAAGTCGCTATATATATCGCATTCCAGTCCAGCGTGTCGACAAGCAAATAGGTTTCAGGGCAGTGACTTGTTGAGGAAGGCTTCCCCAAACATGGAAGGCAGCGAGGAGCAGAAGTTACCATCCTCACAGACTGAGACTGAGACCCAACTCAACGAGAAGAGCCTTGTAACCACCAATGCAAATGCAACTGCGACCCATGACTCTGACACCTTCTACATCAAACTCACTCGCTTGTTGGACTCCTCTGGACTCACTCTAATGTCAGTTTCATCACTTTCTCTTCTCTCTTCTTCTTTTTATTTATCTTCCCATTTTCCCTAATTTCGGCATTATTATTTTTATTGCTCTGAAATTGCATGCAAAGGGAAAAGAGTCTTTTTGTGTTTGGTGAAAAGTGAGGAATGATCGTCTTCACTCATATATATTCCTAGTTAACTTTTACTCATTCTTACAAGAGGAGGAGTGCTAGCAACACACTATTTCCAACACATTTCCTCCTATTTTGGAGACGGGTCCCACTTGAATTTTGTATGAATTTCAACCAATAGGAATAGGAGTAGGAGTGTGTTTAAGAGTATATTGCTAGCATTTCTCTTTTTCGCTCGTGTATGCTTCTTATCTGTTCCTCTTTGTACGTTTGGTATATGGTGAAGGAGAAGCGCTTTAAATTTTAACTGAATGCTTGCCCTGCATGTGGTGGGAGAATAAAGGGCGTTGGACAAAACAACATCAACATTGCTTTCTTAAACTTCTTCTGACTGAAATATGAACAAACAATTACTTACTCATTCATTTTATTTTATTTTCTAAATAAATAAGATTTCTGTTTTACTTTCTCTGTCTCACTAAAAAAGTCTATTATTTTTCTTCTACAATGGAAAGTATAATAATGCTCTATTCCAATTCTACCTGGCAGTTTCAATGTCCGAGAGACATTGCTGGACTTGTACCTTTTTTACTTGGAAGTTACTAGAAGAGGGGGATATCATCAGGTAGTAGTACTCTTTGCCTGGTGATCAGCATTTACCTCACCAGGTTAAATTGAATTTGTATGTTGTTTGTCTAAAATTAATATTGATATACATATCTTTCAGTTAGTATACAATCTGTTAGGATAAGTTTGTTATTATCCTTTCCTGTTATAGATAGGATTAGTTTTTCTGTTTCTTTGTTGATTAGGTCCCTTCTTGATTATGTATATATAGGACCTTCCATCCTTTGTATATTCATTCAATCAATATATCAAATATATCATTCATTCTTCCTTTTTGATACAGCAATATGGTATCAGTTTACACTTTCTGAAAAGCTTCCGCATTTTTTTTTTTTCATGGCTGAAAATGGAGACCAACCACCGCCACCGCCACCACCACCACCACCACCACCGCCACCACCACCACCACCAATTGATCCCTCTCAAAACCCTGTAAGCCCCTTCTATCTACATCCCGGAGAAAACCCAGGATTCGTCTTGGTATCTCCAGCTCTAAATGGGGACAATTTTTACAATTGGAGCCGTGCCATCAAACGAGCCCTTTCCTCCAAGAACAAGATTAAGTTCATCAATGGGGATCTTCTCAAACCTGCTGCCAACGACCCCTTGATGCTTGGCAGCGTTGCAATGACATGGTGGTGTCATGGATCACTCGGACTCTTTCTCCACACATATCTCAGAGTACAGCTTCTTTTGACAATGCACGAACCCTGTGACTAACATTGGAGACCAGATCTACTCAAGAAAACCACTTTCGCATGTCAGATATTCTTCAAGAACTTCATTCCATGCGTCAAGGTGATAAATCCCTTTCCAATTTTTTCACTGATATGCAGATCTTGTGGGATGAATTGGAATTCCTTCGCCCAACTCCCACTTGTGCTTGTTCCATTTCTTGTACGTGTGCTTTGAGTCAATCGGTTCAAAATTACAAAGACAAAGAACATGTTCTATGCTTTCTGAAGGGAATTAATGATTCTTATGGTCCTGTGAGATCCCAAATCCTTCTCATGAGATCCTTACCATCCATTAGCCAAGCATACTCAATGGTGCTTCAGCAAGACAGACCTCCACATATTTCCCCTTCTTTGGATTCCACTGCTCTTACTACCAATATCAACAACTCCTCTCAAAATGGCAGAAATTCTTCTTCCCAAGGTAGAGGGCATGGCAGATCTACTTCCAGACAGCAAATGTTTTGCGACTATTGCAAAAGGACCAACCACACCATTGACACATGCTATTTTAAGCATGGATTCCCTCCCGGATATAGGAATAACACCACCAGTACCACCTTGCAATTGGCCACTACTGTTCCCAATTCTAGCAGCAATTCTTCACGATCACTACCTTCTGCTACATCACACAACCCTGATCAGTCAATGGCTTTGTCTCGTGAGGATTATCAATACCTTATTTCTCTTCTACATGCTTCCAAGATTGATCATGGCACTCTTCCATCTTCTGTCAGTAAGCCTCTCTCCAATGACTCCACTCCTCATATAGTTTCAAGTATTACAAAATCAGGTATTCCTTTTCTTTCCTCTTCTTTTTGGATTTTAGACTCAGGTCCAAGTGACCATGTTTGTCCTCACATTCAATATTTTTCAACTTACAAATCAATTACTCCTATTTCTGTTAAACTGCCTAATGGCTCCACTGTTCTTGCAAAATTTTCTGGTTCAATCTTTCTCAACTCAAGTCTTTCTTTACATAATGTTTTATACATCCCTGACTTTCATTTCAATCTTATTTCTATTCACAAGGTAACCCTATCCCTTAATTGCCAACTGATTTTCTCTTCGTCTTCTTGTTCTATACAGGAGCTTCCTTCCAAGAAGATGATTGGACAAGCTGAAATCTACAACAATCTTTACATTCTTAAGCCTTCATCTTCTTTCTGTTTCACAAATGTTTCACACACTCACAAACCTAGCTTAGTTGCTTCTGTTAAGCATGACCTATGGCATTTTAGGTTAGGCCATCCTTCTTCAAACATTTTGTCCAATATTTGTACTACTTTTCCTTACATAGCTTTTAATAAGAAATTTGTTTGTGACTGTTGCCATTATGCTAAACAAAGCAAACTTCCTTTCCCTGATAGCACTACTAAATCTAATCATGCTTTTCATCTTTTACATATGGACATTTGGGGCCCCATTGGAGTTCCCTCTTTTCAAGGCCATTCCTATTTCTTAACAATTGTAGATGATTTTACTAGGTTTACATGGGTTTTCCTCATGAAAACTAAGGGTGAGACTAGAACTCATATTAATTCCTTTCTTAAGTTCATTTCCACTCAGTTTTCTTCCCAAGTCAAGATGATTAGGACAGACAATGGAATGGAATTCAATATGCCTTCATTTTATGCCTCTCATGGAATTCTCCACCAAACTTCTTGTGTGGAGACCCCTCAACAGAACTCCATTGTTGAAAGAAAGCATGGGCACCTTCTTAATGTCACTAGGGCTTTGCTTTTTCAGTCTCACTTACCTAAGAATTTCTGGTCTTTTGCTTTACGTCATTCTGTTTACATTATTAAAAAATTGCCTTCTCCTGTTCTTAATCATAAATCTCCATATGAATTATTGTATAATGAACCTCCTGTGTTTCTTGATTTAAAAGTTTTTGGTTGTCTTTCATATGCTACTACTTTGCTACAAAATAGACAAAAACTAGATCCTAGAGCTAGGAAATGCATTTTTTTAGGATATCAACAAGGTACTAAGGGTTACTTGTTGTTTGATTTACACACAAGAACTACTTTCATTTCTAGGCATGCCATCTTCTATGAATATATATTTCCCTATATGCTCCTTCTTCCCCTATGCCTATTGATTCTATCTCTTCTTTCCCTAACTCTGCCTCTGATCATCTTTTTCTGTTTGATTTTCCTAGTTTCAGTCATTCATCCACTGTCCTGCTGTTTCTCCTTCCCCAGCTTCAGATTCAGTTTCTGCCCCTATCTCTTGACACCCTGCAGATGCTGCTGATGCTGTCCCTTCTCCCCAGGAATGTGTTTCCATGCCAATTCCTGTCAGGCAGTCCTCTAGAGTCAAGAAACAGCCAAGCTATCTCCAAGATTTCCACTGTAACTCTGTTCTTACTACACCTATCAATAATGATTCTATTTTATATCCTCTATCTAATGTTCTATCCTATTCAAAACTGTCCTCGTCTCAATTACATTTCTCTTTAGCTCTCTCTGCCACTGATGATCCTACCACTTATAGGCAGGCTATCAAACATGAACATTGGCTTAAAGCAATGGATAATGAGCTTACAGCTCTAAAACAGAATAATACATGGATCCTAACTGATTTACCTAAGGGAAAAACCCCTATAGGCTGTAAATGGGTTTATAAAACCAAACTTCGGGCTGATGGCAGTATTGAGAGACACAAGGCCCGGTTAGTTGCCAAGGGCTTCACCCAAGTTGAAGGGATAGATTTCTTTGATACCTACTCTCCTGTGGCAAAATTAACCACTATTAGACTCCTATTAGCTATAGCTTCTTCTCAAAATTGGCATCTACATCAACTTGATGTACATAATGCCTTTCTTCATGGAACCTTAGATGAGGAAGTTTACATGCAATTGCCTCCTGGTGTAACTCCTTCTCATCCTAATCAAGTGTGTAAATTACTGAAATCAATTTATGGCCTAAAGCAATCAAGTAGGCAATGGTTTTCTAGTCTTTCTACTTTTCTTATTTTTCATGGTTTTACTCAATCTTCTTCTGATTCTTCTTTATTCATTAAGTCTTCTAACCAATCTTTCACTGCCTTGTTAGTCTATGTCGATGATCTTATCCTTGCAGGCAATAATCTCAGTGAATTTACTGATATAAAAACCAAAATGAATCAACATTTCAAAATAAAGGACTTGGGTGCTTTAAAATTTTTTCTTGGTCTTGAAGTTGCAAGATCCACCAAAGGCATACACATTTGTCAACGCAAGTATGCTTTGGACATTCTTTCAGAATGTGGTTTGCTGGCCTCCAAACCAGTTTTCACTCCTATGGTCAAAGGCACTCACCTGTCTCAACAAGGAGGCACTCTCCTTTCGGATCCTGCTGCCTATAGAAGGCTTGTAGGTAAGTTGATTTACTTAACAACTACTCGGCCTGACATTTCTTTCTCTGTGCAGCAACTCAGTCAATTTATGGCTCAACCAACAACATTACATCATGAAGCAGCCATCAGGGTACTCAAATACATCAAGGCTGCTCCAGCTCAAGGACTCTTCTATCCTAGCTCTTCTCCCTTACAATTAAAGGGCTTTAGTGATTCAGATTGGGCCAGCTGTCCTGACTCTCGCAGATCCATCACAGGCTACTGCATTTTCATTGGTGATTCACTCATTTCCTGGAAATCTAAGAAGCAGGCGACCATCTCAAGATCCTCCTCTGAAGCAGAATATCGTGCTTTAGCTTCAGCCGCTTGTGAACTTCAATGGATCAGCTACCTTTTGAAGGACTTGCACATTCAACACATTACCCCTGCTCTATTGTATTGTGATAATGCTTCTGCCCGACACATTGCATTGAACTCTTCCTTCCATGAACGCACCAAACATATCGACTTGGATTGTCATTTCGTCCGAGAGAAATTACAAGACAAACTATTCCATCTTCTACCTATTACTAGCTCCAATCAGCTTGCAGATGTTCTAACTAAAGCCTTAGACCTCACCCCCTTTAAGACTTTTGTATCCAAGTTGGGAGTGTTAAATATCCACTCTCCAACTTGAGGGGGGAATTGATATACATATCTTTCAGTTAGTATACAATCTGTTAGGATAAGTTTGTTATTATCCTTTCCTGTTATAGATAGGATTAGTTTTTCTGTTTCTTAGTTGACTAGGTCCCTTCTTGATTATGTATATATAGGACCTTCCATCCTTTGTATATTCATTCAATCAATATATCAAATATATCATTCATTCTTCCTTTTTGATACAGCAATAATTAATGTGTATATGGTTATAAGCTTTGGAGCTTATATGTGTATATGAGTATATCAAGTTTATTCAAATTTAATATCATGCTATGGATTAAATGTTTCCAGGTTGGTAGAGAAAAGAAATGGGGAGAAGTTGTCTCTGCCCTTAAATTGGAAGGAAGTAATGTAAAGTTATCTGCTCAAATGGAAAAGCTATATGCACATCTTCTTTACCAATTCGAGCAATTGTATTTCTACAGGGCTCCTGCAAAGCAAGCTGCTGCGGCTAGCGGCACAAAAGGTTAATCCAAGAGACCAATTTGTGTTTATTTGAGTACATATTTGATTCCACCTAGTGTTTGATATATGGGGATGTTTCTTCATATATGATTTACATTTACCACTTAGACAAACTGAAGAAAATTTTATTTCAGCTGCTTCATTTATGATGTTTTTGCTGCATTTTGGCTGAATGGATGTACTGTTTAACCTTAAAGGACTCCTTTTTTCCTTCCTACACCCATGTCTTTTTTTTTAAAGGTCCACTCAAGAGGAAGTGCAATTCAACAGCTTGTTTATCTCAATTGATGGATATTAAAGAGATGTGCAAGGACCACTCTTGCCTAATGACAAGTTTGCTACTTTGTGGTGGAGTCCCAGACCCAGATGGCCCAGGATTCCTACACATGGCTATTGATGCATGGAATAAGATGTCTGAAACTGAGAAACAGGTATAATAAAGTTGACACAAGGTTTATTCTTGAATGAGTTATCTTTATTGTTTGTTTACTTTTCATGCAGCCATATGTGGAGGCAAGCAAGAAGAAAAAGGAAAAGTTTAAGGAAGCTATGATCACTGATGGCAAACAGAAATATCCCATGGAAGAGAAGAGGCCTAGTCTGTGTGGTGTAACTTTGCAACCCGAGGCAGATAACTCCTTTGACAATAAAGCAGCAGTTGGATTAGATCTTAAAATGGCCCAAAAAGCACCCAAGGATCCCATAACATGGAGGGTGTATTCTAGAAGAAAGAAATGGAGGGTGTATTCAAGCAGAAAGAAAGTGGGTCTCCAGTGACATGGCATTTGGTAACTCTAGTACTCTAGTTAGTTATAGGTGGGTCTATTTTGGTTTTGGGGGTTGTGACTATGCATAATGCATCCAGTATGTAGTGCTCTTTTTTGTTGAGCTAGTTGTGCAGTTCTGTTACACGTTAGTCAAACCAAGCTGCTATATATGTGGGGTTTTGAAACAGCAGCAACAGGGGTTGGAAGAGCCTCTTTCACTATTGTATATAATATAATATATATATATATATTAGAGGCTTCTATTGTAAAGCAGTCAGTTGTTGTCACGGTTCCTGTTGAAAACAACCTTTCTAATGGGACACAAAGGGAGTTAAAATGGGGATGAAAATTATGAATCTTAATGATTATACTCATACATGGAAATTAGAGTGATGAAACTTGCACACAAATACTTGCATATGCGATTAGAAGATACTTATCACATATTCTCAAGAGAGCTAATAGATAACTCTGGTACTATTGTAACTCTTCTTTAGTAGTTCAGAAAAGTTATTCTTTCTCATTTTATTTTATAAATAATCTTTTTAAATTATTATTTTAAAAATTTATATGTAACACTGATAATCATATATTCAAGTGATCGGTTTTTTTTTAATGATATTTTCTCGATACTTCCTATGTACTTCCAACATTATTGAATTGATGATATTTGTTTTATAATTTTTCACTGTTGAAGAGCTGCATTTATAAATAAAATCCCAAAAGAATAAAAAAGGGTGCATGGTAATACTAGGCAATGTGGGAGCAGGATGTTTTGTACTGCTCTCTCTTCTGTTTAAAGAATATACCAAACACAATTAAATTTATATATTTTGTATTCTATCCTGTTCTGTCCTGTCTACCAAAGATGTTAATAATCTCTAATAAGGACTCAACGTGGAATTCACTCTCAGATGGCTTTTACAAGTAGATAGTATGGACAAGTTTAGGCTCCCAGAATCTGAACTCAACGTTATAAACCTTCTTGTTGCCTGATTTTACATGTAGCCTTTTTTGCCAGAAACTGGGTTGTGGTTCAGTTGTTGGTGGTGCATAATCTGTGTCTGTGATAGGGTCTAGAAAAGGATGGCTAAGCATGAGGTGGTTGGTGAATAATGTTTGGAATCATAGGTGGGTGATCAAATAGAAAAATGGAGTCAGAGTGGTTGTACAAAGGTTCTGAATTAGCATGATCAGTAAAATTATTGGAAGGATAAGGGAAAATGGACTTAAAAATGGCATTTCTTGAAATAAGGGTGATCCTGGATTGTAAGTCATATAAAAGTTATCCTTTTGTCTCGGGTTTGAAACTAAGAAACATGCATTTTCTAGACCTTGCATCCAGTTTCTAAACGACAAAACACTTTTAAATAAAGGAAAGTAGGAGGATAATTATATAACAAATCATATCGATATTTGTTCTGCAATGCATGAGTTGGTAGTCTATTAATAATGTCAACAAAATGACATATAGGGTGTGTTTGATTTACAAAAAGGTATCAGGACAGCATATGACATATTACATGACAATTGTTTGTCTTGTACAATGTTTGATGGATAATGGATAGCACAAACAAAATAATATTAAATTTATCGGAATACCTTTTATAATATATATTATTTAATATATAAATATACACAATGTATAATTTTGTATAATTAATATATATATGAGATATGATCCGTTGTAAGTGAAAAGACTTACACCAAATCTGGACCGTTAAATTTAATTAATCCAACGGATTAGAATTTTTTAATTAAAAAATACAAAAACCTCTAAAAACAATCACGTGACCTTATCTTTTGGTTTTTAACTGCCACTTATTTTTTACTTTTCTCTCCCTTGTTATTTGTTCTAGCCCCTTTTATTTCGTTCCAGCCCCTGTTATTTCGCCGGAGCACCACTATACGGAGATGCCATGCCGGCATCGTCCTAAGATGCTTCTCATATTTTTAATTTTTAATTTTAATGTGCTTCTTAGACGGCCTAACATGCTCTCATCTTGCTTATTGTTTCTGTCAAAAAAGAATTGATTCAGAAAAGGAAAAAAAATGTCTGGTGGCACCTATGCACAGAAAAAATCAGAAAGCTGCAGATCCACTATTTCAAAAATCTGTCGCGTCACCATCTGCCTGCCTTCTAGCAGGACCACCGCCGCGTCGCCATCTGCCGCCAAGCAGAACCACCGCCACGCACAGCCATCATCACAGAACAGCCAAGCAGTGAAGTCAGACCACCACCTACTACACGACTCTGCCCAATGGACCACGGCGGTGCTACTGAATGGAAAGAGTTACATGATGGCGGTAGAAAATCCTGGTGTTCAACAATGATCAACAGTGGCAGAAAGAAAACTCTGGTGTTCAACAAGAGGCAGCGGCGACAGTAGTGGGCTGTGGCTGCGAAGTGGGTAGCGACGGCGGAAAGAAAGTCCTGGTGTAAGGTGTTATAAACAATGAGCAGCGGTGATACTCTATATCCTTGGAGTGAGAGGAGGAAGAAGATAGGCGGTTCACCATTCACGACTGTTTTCGTGTGGGGGGGGGGGGGGTGGGGGTGGTATTGGGAAGAAGGTGGGATGAAACAGAAATGGACACGTGACACTTTTTTTTAATTTTTTGAACAAAATTATCTTAACATTAGATTAAATGATTTTAATGGTTGAGATTTGGTGTAAGTTTTTTGACTTACACCTGATGTCAATGGATCCTAACTCTATATATATATATATATAAAAGGCAGGATCCATTGACGCAACGTGTAAGTGTCAAAAGACTTATACCAAATCTTAACCGTTGAAAATAATTAATCTAATGGACAAAAATACTTCAATTAACTTTTTTGAAAAAAGTAAAAAGAAAGTCATGTGAGATTATCTCTTTCATCTTTAATGGGAATAAATCACAGAAATGTCGGACTCGGGAGTGTCGTTGTGCACCTCTCTTCTTCCTCCTTTCACTCCAAAGAAATAAAGTTGCAAACTCAGGAAACTGTGATTCACATATATTCAAAAAAAAAAAAAAAAGAAGTGTAGTTTAAGTGTTTAACTACACATCATAATCATGTTTGATGATGTTGTGCAGTGTGCGCCTATGGATAATAAAAAGTTGAAGGAAACTATTTGCAATTCGATTTTAAATACAGAGAGGCTTGGATGGTATAATGACGTATTATCAATGCGTCATGTAGTTTTTCCCCCAAGATTTGTTACACCTTTTCAATTTAATGCATTATGACGAAAAAATTGCAAAGTCATCTCCTTATTTGATCGAGAATGTTGTTCCTTTTAATGATGTCACTGAAGAAGGAATTTTTGCAGGAAATATACTTGATCTCGGTTTTGTACAGGGAGGATGATTTTCTATGCATTCTTTTGATAACTTCTGGATATATAAAATTAAAAACCTTGGACCAAACTGGACAAAGAGAGGTGCACACTGCACAATGACAACGATAATGGTGGTTGTTGACGTCGGGATAGTTTCTGTGGAAGAAATCCCTAGGAAGAAGGAAGAAAAATAGGCAAGAATAAAGGGACTCATGTGATATATATTTTATTTTTAATTTTTTTTAATTAAAATATTCTGAATCGTCAGATTGATTAATTTCAACGATTTAGATTTGGTATAAGTCAAAAGAGTTACACCTGACGTTAACAGATCCTAACTCATAGAGTTATATATATATATATATTGTGTGTGTGTGTGTCCTAACTCATATATATATATATATGTGTGTGTGTGTGTGTGTGTGTGTGTGTGTGTATATAAACTTGAGTTATGTATGGGTTGTGTCATTTACAGAGAGAAAATCATGTTATAAGAGAGAGAGTGAGAGGGAGAGAGGAGAGAAGGGGTAGAGAGAGAGAGGAGAGAGAGGGGGAGAGAGAAAGAGAGAGAGGAGAGAGGGAGAGAGAGGATAGAGGGAGGAGAGAGAGAGATACGTAAGGATAATTTTGTCTTTTGATAGTCTGTTCATGGGACAAAAGTTGTCCCATGGTTTAGTGAGGGACAAAATTCTGAGTTTCTGTTCTATCTCTCACCCCTTTTTTGTCATGTCCCCTGACCACTTTTCAAATCAAATAGGGAACATAAATTTTTGTGTTGTCCAGCCCCCTGAATTTTGGCAAATCAAACGCACCCATAGCGTTTGACCAAAATGACTTAGGCAAGTTGGATTGAAACAACACTGCCAGAATAACACTCAATAAGTGTAGTCCCCACATGCTTTTTTGTATTCATTTTAATTTTTCAATAAATTGTTGGTGTATGATTGGTGACCGCTAATGTGCCAACCTAGTTGGGATGCTAGTTGTCATTGTGATACTTTTGCATGTTTTCTTTTGCTTAAAAAAGAGTGCCTATGGCTCTGTTTGATAAAAACTAGCGGATAGTGGATATCAGATAAGCTAGCTGATAGCGGATTAGCTAGAGGATTGGATTTAAAGTGTTTGGTAAAACTAGTAGTTGAACTAGCTGGTAAATGTAAAATGACATAAAAGATATATTAGCACTTTTTTTATATAAATTATATATATTATTTATATTATTTATTTTAAAATAATTATCACTTTTAATAATTTAATTTATTTTAAATTATTTATCGTTTAAATTTTTTTAATATTAATTTAGTTTTAATTATTTTTAATAAATAAAATGGAATAATAAAAATAAAATTATATAATGATTTATTTTTATATAAATTTATTTTTTATAGATAAAAACATATTTTCTACTTTTTTTATCTTAAATATACATATAAATAGTTAAATTAATTCTTATTTATAGACTATGTTAAATGATTAATATTTTATTTTATAATTAAGGATAAGTGAGGAATTTAATTAAGATGGTAGGGATAAAAATGGAAGAAAAAAATGATAAGCTATACACTATAAGCTCAAAAGCTACTTGAAGTAGCGTTTGGGAAAAGCGCTATAAGCTAGTGAAAAAATGCTATACGCTAATTTTAAAAATGACTACCAAACGGAGTTATTTTTCCATCCGTTATACGCTATCCGCTAAATGTTAGTGAATTTGGCAAATTAAACAGTGCCTATGTTTCCTTTCAACAGTGAAATTAAAATTCCGTTAAGGAGTTTCAACACATGATGTTTGATGTTTGATGTAAGATGCGAATAAATGAATAATTAGAAGACATATGAAATTCAATGCAATTGTCACTTCTTATTAGTTTGAAATTTGCATAAAATTGGTTTGAAATGATGGTAATGAAATTTGTAATACATTTTGTCAAAAAAATAATTTGTAATACATGATCTAGTGCCAAATTTGCTTTTCATTAGAAAATTCATGTATGTCTACTAAAATCATCTACAATAGTTAAGAAGTATTGATGTCCTTTGTAAAGAATGAATGCTAATAAGCCCCCATATGTCCATATGGAAAAGATCAAAATAATAAGTGACAACGGCATCCGATACCATATTGTAATTGAAGCGAATAATACTCTTCTATTAATATGAGGATGATACAAGTGTTCATACAGAGAAGAATCAATTTATTATTATATTAATATTAATATATTAATATATAAATTCTGCGAATTCTAGTGTTGTTTGATATCTCTCCTTTTTATCTAAAAAAATAGCTGATGTGGCATACTTCTACATTTTTATCATTTTATTTTATAATTAAAATCAAACAAAAAAAAAAAAAAAACTGAAGAGACAATCACAAAAGAAATTGTAGCTTTACCAATGGGAATGTCGTTCTCAGTGGTGCCGGTGGAGACCCTTCCAGTACTTTCCTCCCTATGTAATTGGATATTGCTTACACTATGTTTTCCTTTACTACATTTCTAATTGCATTCCCTTTCAACTGATGCATCTTTGTTTCTTAAATTAGGGATATAATTTGCCAAGCACAGGACTTCACAGTCGATTGTCAAAGAGGTGAGTATGTTAATAAAACTTACACTTTCTGAAAAGTATTATTTAGGTAAATTTCAAAAGTGCTGAGTATTTCCATCATGGCAAATAAATGATTGTGGCTTTCCTGTTGATCCTTTACCACTCAGTGCCAATGGATCATTGTTTCAATAATATATAAGCGTAAAGTGGCTAGAATCTTGACCTGAAAAATTTAGCAGCTTTTCTTTATATTTTTATCCAGTGAGTTATTTTCTTGGGAACTAGCTATATATACAAAATAACCCTTTGACCAATGATGTTTCATGTGATTCCAATTTTCCAAATAGGTAAATGTTGTAGTCTTTGTTGCTCCTTTATGGTTCTCTTCGATGTAATTTTCCTTCTCAACAATACAGTTATTTTTATGTTACCCAAAAATAAAAATACACAGTTATTTATTTGATTGAGAAAGTAGTTCAATATTTGTAAGTGAGTTTGCTGTCCATTTTTGTCAGAGATCCTGTTGATAGAGAATTGCAATATGTTAACCTGTTTCTGTCAAACGTTTGTTTATAATAAAATCTTTGCTAAAGCCTTAGTTCAATAAAACATCTGAGGGATTACCTTCTGAAGGTGCAGGTTTATATCACTTTTTGCTACATAAATTGCTTTGCAAATGATCTTAACAACTAAATTATTAAGATATAAATTTATAATTGACTGATTGTTACAATTTAAATTATTAAGAAAATCTCAACACTTTAAGAAAAGCAAGCATTGCTATTCTACTACAGTGCAATCTGTGCTGGGAGTCATTATAACTAAGATGAACTGAAGCATAATTGACAGTAGATCCACTCCGAATAAATAACCACTAGACAGGGAAGAACAAAGGCACATATCAGATAGAATTGTTATCTTAAGCGGTGATTAACAACTTATCACAGTGAATGAACTTTCCAGCACATCAAACCATTTCAAACTGGCCTTAGATACCCATCTTAATCTTTGCTGAAATTTCAGTCCCCATATATAGCTTTTTTTTGGAATAGAAAAAGGTAAAAGTGCATCCAAATTGCACAGTATTTAAACGAGCTAATCATGTTATAAATAAAAGTAAATAGACATATCTATAGTTGAAATATATATTATAGAAGGTTAAAATTTTCCCAGCAACTTTTATTTTAAAAAAAGTTAAAAGAAACGCAGGGTAGATGCTCTTTAGATGGTGTAGCTGTAGATAATGCTCTTAGTGAAAGCTCGAGACATCCTAATGTTCATGCTAATAATGAGCCTGGAATGATTTATCACCCTATTGGACTTCTTGGGAAGTATAAATAGCAATTCAACTCTGCCTCCTATCGATGATATGACTTTGATAGCATGAACTGAGATATGAATTTTCAAGTTCTTTCAATTACTTAAGATATATTAATTTGCTATTGAACTATTTGGTTAACTTATGTAGATGCTTAAGCTGGATGAGCAACAATTTCTAGGTGAGGTGACCTATGCATTATCTGAGGTAATAAATAGACTGTTCAACTTTTTGTTGACTGACAAATGATAATTGACATCTAAAAGAAAATTTATCATACTCTCAGTGAAGTTGTATTTTTGTGACTCCTCACTATCTCACACTATGATTGTTGGAACCGACGTATGGTGGTTGAAAATGGAACATTTCAGTCTCTAGAGTTGATGGTTTATTAGGTAACTACCATGCATATTGTGCATGTTATATGGGTCCAGTCTCCTAATTTTGATGCTTCAAGTCTTTATTTTCATTAAGATCATTCCTATATCTTACCCTTTTCAAATTCTCTTAATTTTTTTTGTTCTATTTTTCATCTTGTGGTTTTGACAATGATGTTTAATTATGACTAGGTTTCAATGTATTGAAAAAAGCAAAAAAAAAAATAAACACAAGAAATGGAAAGGACACAACGTACACTTGGTTGGGAGAGCACTAACATAGTGTTTGGTTGGAGGGGTTTGGAGGGGAGGGGAGGGGAGCAAAATCCCTCCTTAAGTGAGTTTTGCCTCCCCTCCAATAATGGGGGGATTTGGAAGGGAGGGGAGGGATTTTAAAACATAACCTATGTATTGACTAAAATATCCCTACTTATGTATTTTAAAATAAATAATTATAAGGGTTTAAAAGTAAATTTGTTTTAAAATCCCTCCCCTCCCCTCCTGAACCAAACATGAAAGTGTTGCCTCTCCTTCCCTCCCCTCCCTTCCTCCCAACCAAACACAATAGCTAGTTAAAACCCCTCCCCTCCCCTCCCCTCCCCTCCCCTCCATTAAAATCCCTCCCCTCCCTTGAACCAAACATACCCTAAGTGATTATGTAAAATTAGGCGTACATCAACTTTGAAATTCCCAAGGTTGTTCAAATTATATGTATTAAAGCTGCAAGCATTCTATTTTTATTTACCTTCCAATGCTTTCTCCCAAATGTATCCATGATCATTTGATTATATTATAGGACACGGAGACATGAACTATGGTGATTAACTTCTGTCAATTATAAAGATTTGTGAGCTGCTTTGGTGGAATGTTGGGGTCCAGGAGAAACGAAGTGCAAGTATCAACTTGGTAATAATTAGCTTTATTACAATGGCAGAGGTCTCTATTCTTTTTCTCAGGCAAGGCCTCATTACTCTATCATATGTTCCTACTTCTCATCAGCAAACGTCAGGAGACATACAAGCTTGGACAAGGTTCTTCATTTCAAGCCTCATGGTCAATGTCAATTGCTGGGGAGTGTCAAAACATATGTTGTTCAATTCTGGTTTGTGTGTGGTTTACTGGTCCTTATTGGTTATTGGCCATCCTGATTTTTTTTCATGGCTTTAAACTTGCTGTTTTGCCAGGTAGGGGTGTTCAGATCCAAACCGATCCAAAAAAAAAACCGCAAACCGATCCAAAATAACAGAAAACCGATCAAAACCGAAGTGTATTGGATTTTTTTGGATTATTTTTTCTGAGAACCGATCGGTTCGGTTTTCGGTTTTATTTTCTGGAACCGAACCGAATTATATATACAGACTTGCGTTTTATATGTTACGCTGCTGCGTTTTGCTTGAATGTTGAGATACACGTTGAGCCTGTTTTCATTTTTCAACCCTGTTTCTTAAGTGCATACGACTGCACTCATCGAGACTCCATCCCTCCCCTCAAAGCCGCCGGCCCGCCGACCACTCTCCCCCTCGCGTCTCCATCTCGCCGCCATCGGAACATCCAGTACGCTGCCCACTCTTCCTCTCGCGTCTAACTGCTCGTCGCATCTCGTCGTCTCCCACTCTCCCGCACTGGCTCTAATCGCATCTCCTTCACTGACCGCCGCTACAACTCGCACCGACATCTGTTCCTCAACGGTCCTCTGGTGAGTGCTTCCTCGGTTCTACCTTGCTTCAAGCTTCAATCTCCACTTTGTTGTTGTGGGTCATTCACCGAATTGTGTGGGGTAGTGGGTATTCATTTTGCTGTTGTGATTCACTAATTTGGGTGGGTATTCCATACTCAATCTTCCTTTTGATGTTGTTGATTTCGTCACTTTGTTTGTTCTGCTGTTGTTATTCACTGGTTTGTGTCTAGCTTTTGGAGGTGAAAGAGGTTGGAGGGGTTTCCAATTTTGAGGTTAAAGGTTGAGGAGAATCTGCTACTATGTTAATTGTGGAATTTTACTTTTAACTTTGGAACTTTTAGTGTCTGCATAGTACTAAATGCAGAATGAAGCCTTCCAAGATGAAGCCTTCCAAGAATAGTTGGACAATGTGCTCGTCTTACTCTCTGAATCGACCTTTGGACAAACTCCCATCCAGTATATTCCTCTCTTTTCCACTCCTAATTGCTTTCATATGATCAAATATATGACCTATGATTTGAGATAACATGGACATTAACACTGGACTGATGCAGCATCCTACCTCTGTGAATAAGCCTAGAGTCCAAGCATTCTTGGAAGCTTCATTCTACTATCAGGATATTTAATGTCTGCATAGTACCAAATTAGGCGCATGATGCTTGTTTTGAATCTAGATATGCTTGTTTTGCATAGTCAATTATGTTCTGCATAGTAAATTCAGTCGCATGACAGAGATGACATTTTCACTATGTTAAATCAGTTTCTTGTTTTGAATCAGGCTCAATTTGCTTCACCCCAATTCATTTTTCATTCTCTCATATTGCATTTATAAATATCTAATAATGCGTCGGTAAAAACCGAATCAACCGAACCGATCCAAACCGCATTTAATCGGATCGGATCGGATTTTTTTAAGTAAGCCATCCAAACCGAACCGAACCGCATACTCTTTTTGTCTTTGGATCGGATGGTTTTTTACCTCAAAACCGATCCAAACCGAACCGCGAACACCCCTATTGCCAGGTAATGTATGTTTTTTTTTTTGTGCTTGTCTTTTAGCACCACTTGTGCTGAAGATTAGCTTCTACTTGGTTATTCAATAAATTCATTTTGATTATCAAAACAAAAAATTAAGCACGAATATTGCTAAAGTGAGTTGTGTTCAAGTTAAAACAATCCTAATGGGACAAACAGCTATGCTATAGTTGATTTCAAATTTCAATTTTGTTATTATTTGCATAATACAAATAGGATGTGCACAGTTTGTATATTTTAAAAGGAAAATATTTACTTAAGTTCAAGTTAAAATAGTATTTCAGTAAAAATAATTTTCTAAACAATTTAATTAAATAAATGTATGTATTTATTGATTCCAATAATAAATTTGTTATTAAAAAATAATTATTAGAATGAAAATCATTATTAATGTTAACTGATGTATAGTGGTCTATTCTACAAAAAAAAAAAAAAAAAATTCTTTCTTTATTTTCTATTTAATCAAACAAAAAGAGGTTAACCATGCAACGAGCGGGTCATACTCTAGTACATAGTCTAATTGATACAAAGCTGGCTAACAGAAATACCAGTAACAAAATGTAACTACATACTACATAAAATAATAACTAATTATGTTTTAGATCAATCTAATAGGAAATACCATAACGAAAAGGGGGAGACAGTGAATTGGAGATCTTTAGCCTTTGTTACTTAGAATCACGGGTCCTTGTTCTACGGAAGGAACCCCTGCGGCCACTACTGAAGCTTCCTGAACTGCCAAATTTTATTGTGTCACATTTGCTACCCGAGTCTTCTTCATGAGCATCACCCAATGTTTGCTCCACAATTTCTTCCTCATTTGGAAATTCTCCCTCGTATGCATGTCTGATAGAGAAGGAAGCATACCCAAAAGCAGGAAGGAACACGAAATTGAATATTGCTAACATCAGATAATATTTATCGAAATGGCTAGTTTGGGCAGTTTTGTTAATCCACCTACGGAAAGTTAAGATAAGTGATATGCTGAAGAGTTTCCCTGGACCAATCACCGTTTGGCTAAAAGAGTTCCTAAAATTCCACATTGATTTAGATGTAAGGACAAGGAATAAATTCGTGAACCCACCTTTAAGAAGTCCTTCAGTTATTCCTAACAATAAAAATTGTGGAACTAAAGCCATTGTAGTCATGGGAAGTTTTCTATCTGGGTCTTCGTTGTCTGGTAAATTCTCCTTCTTCATCAAAGATAATATTCGAGTCTCCACTCGCCACGCTACGATGCAACAAATCACAGCACAAACCATGCCAATACCAATCCTTATAATTATGGCTGCTATTCTTTGGGACCTAGTAACTCGAAATTTTCTTAACTTTTCAAATGCACAGTCGATGAGCCAGCACATGAACAATGACATTTCACGCATGATGAACATGGCTACGAACAGAAGAGAGATGTCATATCCGTTGTCCTCCGCGTCGACCTTGATGATAGCAGGCCTCAAGTTGCTCACCTGATTCACAAAGAAAGTGTTTGCACAAGCCTGAATTAAACTGCAACCGAAGAAGCTGGTGAAACCAAGGCCAATCAATGGAACAAGGTAAAGATTCCCTTTCATTTCTTGCCTCTGGGGACTGGGATCAGAATCTGCACATTTTTCTTCAGCAATAGCTGCTTTGTCCTTCGATGAGGTTGGATCAATTGGATATCTGGATTTCCGTTTCTTCAAAGCTACATTGCAGATTCTACGGATCTTCCATAAATCGCTTTCAGTAGGCATGGCTTCATAGCTTTTTCGGCTATAGCTCGCACAACCAAAGGAGAAGAGTAGAGCAGCTCCTCCCATGAAAAGTGCCGCAAATTTAAAGATGCCGCTTCGGCTCTGAATGAGGAAAGACATACCAATCACTAAGACATTACCAGCAAATAATGCAGGGCGCCACCAGATATTAGTAATTATATTAATGTGATCTCGTTCTTTTTTGTCGTCTATCTTTCCATGTTCTGTTTTGCATTGTGCTCTCACTTTCTCAGCCAATCGATCTTCAAGAAAATCTCGTAAAAGATTTTGACCAGCTTTGCCTAATGGAAGGAGGAATATTGCAACATAAACCATACCAAATTCTGAATCTGATAAGGAAGATATCCATAGCAGCATTAAACTCTGTAATAAGAATGTGAATTTTTGATATTATCAAGAGCTGGTTGCAAGCTAGGCATAACAAATGGGAGGAAAAAGCACGAGCATTGTTTGAAAAATCTATAAGATTATGGCTTTGTTCGGCAAAAATAGCTGATAAGTTTACAATGACATAAAATGACATATTTATGATAGATATGATAAAATGAGAATTTCATTAAATGAGTGATGGTAAAAACGAGAAAAAAGTCAATAAGCTATAACTTATAAGTCATAAGCTAAATAAATTAGCTTATTAAGAAAAGTTACAAGTTAATGAGATAAGTTTGTTTACCAAACACATAATTTCTGTCAAACAAACTTATAAACTAGTTAAATAAGTTATAAACTAGCTTATTGAACTTGCCAAGCAGAGCTTAAGAGTGTGTTTGAGAAAGCTGGAAAAAAAAGATTATGCTGATAATCTATTTTCAAATAATCAATTATTGTGATAATCGATTATAATCAGAATCTCTTTTTGTTTGGGTCCGTTTGCTGAAAAGCAATTTTAAGATAATCTATTCCGTTTGGGTGGTGCAAAAAAATCACTTTTACTTAGTAAATTACGAAAAAGGATATGAAGTTATTTGTTTATATTTTAATAATATTTATGCTTTTTTAATATTAAAACTTGTTAAAACATTTTATTTTTTAACCAAAAAAATTAACCAAAAATAATATAAATAAATAAATAAATATATAATGTATGTTGCCCCAACTTGAGTTATGTACCCGACGCTCATGTTTCATGCGCTAATTAAAAAAAGAATAATGATTCCTTGACACATTTATTTTACATCATACGGTTTACACCGTATAGTGCCGTACTGTGCGGAACTGTAGCTGTACTGTGCAGCACTGTAGCGGGTGTTTTTTTTTTTTTTAATTTTGTTTTTTTTAATTTAGTTTTTTTGGTTAAGTATGTACAAATATCTGGTGAATCAGGTATAAATATCTGGTGAATTCAGTTCATTATCTGCTGAATGAGTTTTTTTGAGAAATAATTTTTTGGTTAAGTATGTGCAAATATTTGATGAATCAGGTACAAATATCTGGTGAATTCAGTTCATTATCTGATGAATGGGTTATTTTGAGAAATAAATTTTTTTAAAAAAAGTCAAAAAAAAAGCTACTGTAGCGCTATAGCGGTTTTATTTTATTTTATTAAGTTTTGGTTTTTTTTTAAATGTTATTTTTTGATAAATAAATTTTTTGGTTAAGTACGTGTAAATATCTGGTGAATCATGTACAAATGTCTGCTGAATTCAGTTCATTATCTGGTGAATGAGTTTTTTGAGAAATAAATTTTTTCATTAAGTATGTGCAAATATCCGGTGAATCGTGTACAAATATCTGGTGAATTCAGTTCATTATTTGGTGAATGAGTTTTTTTGAGAAATAAATTTTTTAGTTAAACATGTGCAAATATCTGGTGAATCATGTACAAATATATGGTGAATTCAATTCATTATCTGGTGAATGGATTTTTTTGAGAAATAAAATTTTTGGTTAAACATGTGCAAATATCTGGTGAATCATGTATAAATATCTAGTGAATTCAATTCATTATCTGGTGAATGAATTTTGTTGAATATGTGCAAATATCTAGTGAATCAGGTACAGATATCTGGTGAATTTACTTCATTATTTGGTTAATTGCTTTTTTTGATAAATAAATTTTTTTTATAAAAAAATAAAATTTTAAAAAAAAAATAGCTGCTATAGTACCGTATAGTGTAGCTATAATGTCGTACAGTACGACAAAATTTGTGTCATGCTATGGCGACTCTTAAAAAAAATACAAAAGGTAAGGCAACTTGGAGTGGGGTGAAAAGAATACAAAAGGTAAAGCAGCTTGGGCAAGACCAAGACCGAAAAAGTATCACACAGCTTGGAGTGGGGTGATAAGAATACAAAAGGTAGAGCAACTTGGAGTGGGGTGGGGGCCAAGACCGAAAAAATATCAGACACTGGGGGAATAATCTTAATTAAGTATCAGATAGTCCTTTAAAGAGTGTGTTTGGGAAAGATTATTTTCCCTTTGTTTCAGCTGTTTTTTAGCTTAAAAGCTGTTTCATAGATAATCTAACATGTTTGACATTTTGGTTAAATTAATAAAAAAGCTTTTTTTAGGGGAAAAAAGCTGTTTTATGCCATCTAGTTTTTTCTAGCTTAAGATTATTGTGATTTGATTATTTTTCATTCTCAAAACACTCTTCCATGTTTACCCCTACAAAACTTATTTCTAAACAAATATTATTAAATTATACAAATAACTCCATACCCTTTTTCGTAATTTATTATATAAAAGTGCTTTTTTTTTGCACCACCCAAACGAAATAGATTATCTTAAAATTGCTTTTCAGCAAACAGACCCAAACAAAAATAGATTTTGATTATAATTGATTATCACAATAATCGATTATACAAAAATTGATTATCAGCATAATCTTTTTTTTCCATCTTTCCCAAACACACTCAAAGTAGATGCTTACAAAACAACTTTTTTCCAACAAAAAAAAAGCTTTTTAAAAAAATAAGTTAAATCCCAAGCATTTCAAATTATTTATCTAACAGCTTTTTAAGCATAAAATAGCCGAAATTTGGAAAATTCATCTTTCCTAAACACCCTCTAAGTTTCCATGGAAAAAGTAGTGTAATCTAAAAAAGTTGTGTATTCCTTCAACAATGTTATGAATTTACCGTCGTGGAAACTGCTGCGCAAATTATGATCATAGGATAACAACCCGTGAAGGCATCTGACATTTGACTCACAGCAACCTCAACGTAAGACGATAGGAAATCTTGCAGATTCATTAAAATAGCAGCCTTCCGTAGATCATCGTTCTCCCATGAAGTTGTGAGATAATCCGCCAACCCAGCCACCGGCGCGTTTTCCATTTAGGTGTAGCTTACAGCCAAAACTGGAAATACACATAATGGGGAGAGAAAGAGTTAAAGTACATTAGTTTTCCAGAAAATTTTAGTTCCCATAGATGAGACAATTAATTAGTTACATTAATTCTTCAAAGATTACCGCAAATGAAAGGTGCAGAATAAGAGAAGACGAATAGATTACGGAGTGTAGCTAATAACCATAGTTTCTTCTTCGGAGCATGTAAGGTGTTTCTGTTTTCTGGCGGTGCCATAAGAATTTAGTTCGATGTATAAATTAATGGGTTGAAACTCCCGGAACATCTATTTAATAATCTTCAAACAGTGAGATATAAAAAATCAGTTATGTTATATCCACATCCGATTCCGATTGAGACACCCGGTATTGTAGTGCTATTGTAAAGCACTTTTTTTTTAATAAAATTTTAGCTTTTTTTGAATACTAACATTTTTGATTAATTATGTGTAAATATTTGGTTAATCACATATAAATATTTAGTTAACTATATAATGAACTGAATTAATCAGATATTTCTATGTGATTAACCAAAAATTTACATGATTGTGAAAAATGATTATAAGTATCAGGATGACCCATTAACCATATAATGAACTGAATTAACCAGATATTTGCACGTGATTAACAAAATATTTATATGGTTGCGGAAAATGATTGTATACTTTAGGATGATCCATTAATCATATAATGAACTGAATTAATCAGATATTTATATTAGATTAATTAAATATTTACACGTAATTAAAAAATATATTAGTATTCAAAAAAAGCTAAATAATTATTTGTTTAAAAAAGTCAAAATTTATAAAAAATAAATAAATAACACTACAGTAGTACTGTAGTAACGGGTGTGCCTGGAAGTGTCGGCTGCATGTAGGGGTGTAAATGAGCTGAGCTATTCGTGAACTACCCGGGCTCGGCTCGTTAAATACTCGATGAAGCTCGTTTGTTTAATTAAATAAACAAACCCAAGCTTAAGAGTGGGCTCAATTATTTAAATGAGTCAAGCCCAAGCCTTATAGGCTCGACATTAAGGGCTCGCGAATAGCTCGTGTGTGTGTATATATATATATATATAAGTTTTAAGTTATATATAATAATATGACAAAAATAATTATATATAATAATAATAATATATTATATATACTAATACTATCACGTTTTTTATTTGCTTTCTCTTTCTTAACAAATTGCTGGTGGATAGACTCCTCTTTCATAAAACTAAAAACTTTGAAAATTAATTAATTGTTGGGTTCCAACCAACCTGATTATAGTCCAAATATCTTTTGGGCCCAATAGTTAAACCCACTCCCAATAATTTACTAACATACGGCTACAAGTAACAAAAAAAGCACTAAAATAAGAAGAACTGAACGGGCACCATTTAAAGTTTCATTTTTGTTAAAATTTTAATTAAATACTAAATGCAAAATTTTCATTTTATGGAACTATGTATGGTTTTTTATTAAATTTTTTTCATAAATACAAAAATAATTAAGTTATAAATGAGCTACACAAGCCAAGATCAAGCCTTACTTTTTTGTAACAAGCCAAGCTCAAACTTTTAGTTAGGCTCGTTTAAATAAATGAGCCAAGCTTGAGCTTCTCATTTTTTTCACAAGCCAAGCTCAAGCTTTAAGTACTCGGCTCGGCTCGACTCGTTTACACCCCTAGCTGCATGCGTAGAAAAAACATTTCTCATAAAAAATTGATTAGTTTTGACTTGAGTAGTTGCCGGTCTAAGCTCAAGGTTCTGATCAATCCAACAAGGCAACAACGCCTTCATCCTATAGCCACTGTTTCGGAACAGCTGGTCAACATAGTCGGCTATAAGTCTATAACACTGCTCAGTGTCTGTCTGGGACATATTAATTATTGACATTTTAGGTGTTTTTTCAAACAAAAGCTGCTTCATAATTAATATAACATGTTTAGGATCTAGTTTAATTTTTTAAAACAACTTGTTTTTAAACATCTTGTTTGATGGACTGTTAGATTATCTAACCTGATTATTTGCCCCCCACCTGCACCCGCTTTCCGATCCTACCCCCATCCCCTAACGACTTTTTGTGACTGACCACTGACGTATAGTATAGACATTAAACACTGATATGAGATTGTAACTAAAAACATATTTAATTAATATTTATTATTTATTTATATTTTTTTTGTTAATTTTTTATTAAAATGTTGTGGAGACAAAGTTGAGTCCACTTCCTTGGCTATTACGGTAGCCATAAAAAATTTACCTTGTAGAAATTAAACGAAGTTTCCAACAATTTGAAAGGAACATTACTACAAAAAATTAAACTATTAGTATAAGGACTAACAGTGAAACATATGATAAAATAAATTAATGTATTTATTTAAATTTAAAATAATAAGCAACAAAAAAAATTATCCTAATAACAAGTAGCAAATAATATAACAAGAGACATTAAAAATATTGTATTAACAATTTACACCAACAAATAATCATCAATTATTATAGTAGCCATAAAAAATTTACCTTTTAGAAATTAAAGAAGTTTCCACCAATTTGAAAGGAATATTGCTGCTATAAAAAATTAAATTACTAGTATAAGGAGTATAAAGAAGAGAGGGAGAGTATGATTTTATGTGTGTGTACTACGCCTGGCACCTTTGAAGAGGCCATCCGCAGTGGCGCCTCTCCTGTGTTGCACCACGTGGCGCTGCAGGGCGGGTGCTGTCTTTTTTTTTTTTTGTTAGGGTGGCGCCACTCTGACTGGCGCCTTTGAAGGCACCAGTCTGACTGGTGCCTTTGACCCGTCAGAAACAAAAAAAATAAAATATTCCACGTGTCCAAAATAAACCCCCATTGGTAAATTGTTTCAGAACAACCCTAAACTGATAAATAGTTTCTAAAAGGAACCCATTTTGGTCAAAAACCCGTCCACTTCCTTCCTGGAATCTTGATATATTTTCATAGTAATGTTATAAATTTTATTCAAATTTTTTATAATAGAAACAAATTGATAACAAAATTAAAAAAATTTATTTAACAAGTTTTAATGTTAAAAAAATTGAATATTATTATATAAACAAATAACTTCATACCCTTTTTCGTAATTTACTATGTCAAAGTGATTATTTTTGCACCACCAAAACGAAATAGATTATCTTAAAATCGTTTTTCAGTAAACATACCCAAACAAAAATAGATTCTGATCATAATCGATTATCACAATAATCAATTATTTGAAAACAGATTATCAGCATAATCTTTTTTTTTCCAGCTTTTCCAAACACACTTTTAGGGAAAAGTTGAAATCAAACGAAGTGTAAAAATCTCAAGGTTCACCTCAAAAGATTTTGAGAAATGTTTTCTGAACACCCCATTTGGGATACCTACAGCGATAATTAAATATTTGATTAATTATGTATAAATATTTGGTTAATTTTTTTATTATATAGTTAATGGGTCATCTTAAAACTTACAATCATTTTCCACAACCATTAACCAAATATTTGCACGTGATTAACCAAATATTTACATGCTTGTGAAAAATGATTGTAAGCTTCATGATGACACATTAATCATATAAAGAGCTAAATTAACCAGATATTTGCATGTGGTTAATCAAATATTTACATGGTTATGAAAAATAAGCTTCAGATGACCCATTAACCATATAATGATCTGAATTAACCAAATATTTACACGTGATTAACCAAGTATTTAGGTATCCCTAGAGGTGTCCCAAATGAGGTGTTCCAATAACAGTACTGAAATATTTTTTTTGACCTGATTGCAAGAAACAACTGCCAGATGTAACTACAGCTGGGTATGCGGATCAGGACAGGGACATCAACACTCCTTCTAAGAGAATGATGATTTATCGTTGGGAATCTCTTTGACACATAGTGATTTTCTTAAATGTAGCAGATACAGAAAAAGTATCTCACATTAGAGTGATTAAAGCCATGGTTGAAATAATCTCAGCCCCTTTTTTGTGAGGGATATGAGAGGTACTTATTTTTGTGCAGGTATAATTTCTAAATTATTCTTTTGATGGTATTGAAGTATTCTGAATTAAATTTTATACTTTTTTCTTGCGAATTAATGTTTTTTTTAATAAAATGAAATTTTTGTTCTTTTTTTCCTTTTTGCTATTAAAGGATGTGATATTCAAAGATCATATCATATTTTGTAAAGTCTGCGGACGGGTCGGCAAATCCGAGGACTGAGTCCGTTAAATCCGCTGGTTAAATGGACCGGACCCAAAAATCCACATTTAAATGGACTCGTATTTTACCTAGTACAAGTTGGCGCGGACTGAGGGTTAAACGAATAGTCCGCGGACTCAGGTCCATATACCCCGCTCTAGATGTAACATTCCAATTTTTAACATGTTATAGGGACGGGAAGATTAAAATAAAAAATTAGTTTAATTAATAATTAATTTAATTCAATCAATCAAATTAATCAAATTACTAAAAATAATTTAATTATGTAATTTAATCAATTAATCAATTAATTTAATTGGAATAAAAAATAATTAATTTGGAAAATCAAATTCATAATTCATAAAATATAAAATTGTATGATGGTATTTTAATTTAAGGACATTATTGTATTTCCAAAATAAACTCCATTTCTTTTTTTTGTCTTTCTTTCATTTTTCTCTCATATCAAACAATACTAAAAATCTAGTCTATTTCTCACCTCCGTCTCTTTTCTCACTCTCTTTTTCCCCTCTTTCTTCTTATTTTCTCCTCCCAACCAAAAAACCATTAGAAATTTAGTTTTTATTTAAAATACCAAGAAATTTTAGACAAATAAACTTTTACTTCTTCCTTATTAAGTAGTTAACAATATTTTATATTTGGATAAACAGACTAAATTATAAAACATTTAAAAAAAATATTTTAAGAGAATTTAAAAGTTCAAAACATTTAAAAATTCATTAGATTATTTTGAAATCAATAACATTCTTCATATTTCATCCCATAAAATTAATTATCAAACAAATATTATTAAATTATACGAATAATTTTATATTCTTTTTTATAATTTACCATATAAAAATATTTTTTTATACCATTAAAAAAAATAGATTAATTTAAAATTATTTTTCAACAAATCCATTTAAGTCAACAAACTACCGGTCTTCTCATTAATCCAAGCCATGTTAACATTTTCATTGAACTTCTTAGAGAACCAAGTCATTCGAAGTAAAAAAAACTAAGGATCTTCTCATTAAGAAAACAAACCAACAATTCCATTTTCGCCGACCAACCAATGATAGATGTTTGGTATTTTTTTCATTCCTTACGAAATAGCTATCCTCTTGCAATAACATAAAGGCAAAATTACACTTTTGGATCCCTTAAGTTATTTATTTTATTTAAATTGATCCTTTAAATTTATTTTGTGACAAATATGTCTCGTAAATTAGGTTTGCGTAACAAAATTTTCCCTTTCATTCCATTCCTTCAATTCCTTGCACACGTGGCATCTCCAAACCTATTTGGACATTCAAACAGAAAAAAATAATTTAAAAAAAATATATAATTAAAAAAATTTGAAAATTAATAATTATTCATCTTCTTCCTTACCTAACCCACATCTCAGATTCCTTGCCTGCATTGAATTTTAAATCAAGTTCAATATCATCAACAACTGATATGGCAACCCCACCCTGCTGGCACCGCCATCCCCATCCCCACCCTATTTGAATATTATCAAGTTCCAATGCTTGCTCAAAGGAGTGGGAAAAGCTAGTTTGGGCGAGTTCTAGAATGTTGTGATCAAGGTAACCAAAGGATTGGAGTTTGCATCTCAGGGATCGGCAAAATGGCTTAAATCCATGATGTTGGTCAATGTTTTTTCTTTTTTCCTTTTTTTGCTACTACAACCATTTTGAACAATCTCATTCAGATCATCAGATGTGAATGACAGCAATACATTCCAAGTGCAATTCTTTCTTACCAGCACCGACCCTCTCTTTCACCACCCCCACTGTGTTTATTTTCCTTCCTTTTCTCTTCATAGTCTCACCGTTTCTCAGCAACCAAACAACACAAAATGGGGTAAAAGGAAAAACACTCATTTGCGAATAATCGAAGGTAAATCAAACTAAAACAAAATGATTAGAATTTTCTAACCCTCTTTGCAAAGGTCACCAGCACTGAAGCGTCGTCATCGTCTCCGCCACCATCGCTGCCCGAAGCGCCATCGACTTCAAAAGGTTTTGGATCTGAAAGGTTTTTATTCGGTCAACATTTAAAGGTTTTAGATCTTAAGAAAACATAGGTGGGTAAGGAAAGGAAAATGGAAGTCACCAACGTCACATCCAGTCGTCAACATTTAAAGGTTTTTTTTAGTATTTTTTTTAATACACACACTCAAAGAGTAAATAAATAAGTTAAACTAAAAAAAAATCAACAATACCGATGTACACTATATTTGTGGGTCCTTCGAATTAGCATTGACAATTTATATTTCCATTGAACATAAATTAAATTGATATTTATCCATGGACTAGCAATGAATTATCGTCCAGCTGTCCTCAATCAATTATGCTCAATGATAAATCAAAATGGAAATCATGTAAAAATAAGTCCTTTTATGCTGAGGCAATGTAGAGTTTTCATTCAGAAAAACTTATCGTGTCTGAGAGTTCTCTTTAAAAGAGAATATTGCTAGCCTCCTTAAGAGTGTTGGTCGGATTCTTGAGAGTGAATCCATTATGTTTTCTTGTATTTTCACCTACTTATCATCAATAAATACTACTTCCTATCACTAAATTCTCCAATAACTTTGAATTGAATCTTATTCAACTTGACTAAGCGGAAGCAGCAGTGGACAGAAGAATTCAAAACAGGTTTTAATTAAAGCAACCTTTCAGGAAGGAATAAATTCACCTATAGAATTGATATTAAAAAATGATAGAATAACCGATCGAAAGGATAAAATATTAAGAGTTACAGAAGAAAATTTAGCTTATGTCAAATTGAAATTTGAGATCCACCCAAATATTGGAAGCAACTTAATGAGACTAGGAGATAAAATCTTCTCAATAACTTACTGTGTTAATTATGCATTAACAAATTTTCACCATAGTATTACCTTCAGAACTAAAATTTCTAAGAAGGTTTGAATAAGCTTTTAGTCTCTGGAAAGTTCACCAATTTTGGTTTTAATCCTTGTAAAAAAAATTCTTAGGATTTCATCCCTATATTTTTGAAAATTTTGTAAATAATCCCTATTGTTACCCCTGAGTACTAGATATCATACTAGATGAATACTTTTGTCAATTTTAACCTTATGGCCCTAATGTATGATTTTATTTCTACTTTCTAGCCAAATTTTGGAGCAAGTCGGACAAGAACGAGAAATTACCTCGATATCCCCTGAGTACTATATCATACAAAATGAAGGAATTTAGCAATTTTAACTTTATGTCCCTAATATATGATTTTGTTTCTATTTTATGACCAAATTTTACAGCAAGTAGGACAGTAAAATAAAATTACCTCGATACCTATGAGTACTAGATAACAGAAAAAGATGACGGTAGGGACTATTTGCAAAATTTGTGAGATTACAGGGACGAAAACCTAAGAAAAAATTTCACAAGGACCAAAACCAAATTTGATGAATTTTGTAGGGACCAAAAACTTATATAAACCTTCTAAGAATGATTTACTTGCAGAGGTAAATGAGGAAAATTAAAGCCAATATATTTTCAGGGAGAAAAGAAAAAAATGCAATACATAAAGGTATTTTATAAAAATGGTTTACTTGCACGAAAAAAGAGGAGAAATAAATTAAATATATTTTTAGGATAGTAGAAAAAAAAATATGATGGATAAATATATTTTCTAAAATTGGTTAACTTGCATGGGAAATGAGTAGAAATAAATCAAATATATTTTCATGAGAGACGAAAAAAATAACATGATCTGAAAATGGTTAACTTACACGAAAAAATATGGGACATAAATCAAATAGATTTTTAAAAGGGAAGAAAAAAAATACTATGATAGATAAATCACAATCTTGCTATGGTCACTACACTTTATGCTTCTTTTCATATCCTTGACATTATTGCTATACAAATGAAAAAAGTTTATTTTTCTAAAAAAAATAAGGATTTAATTGATTTACATTGACAGTGAAGATTTTTTATACTGTCCGCCAATCAGAAATTGATAAATCATTATTAATCTTTGACTCTTATTATAATCACATTAAAAGTCATTCAAACTATGATTCCTGATTGGTTGACAGTGTAGAAGACTTTACACTAATAGTATACAACAATTAAACTCAAAAAGTTATTTGTCTACCTTTCTTAATACCCTTATATAACCTTTATTCACTAATATATTCAATATCATTTTTTTAACTTAATTGCCTATATTGGCTACATTATTTTTATTTTCTTTATTTTTTTCATAACTGATCGTAAATATTTGTTCACTTATTTAATTATTTGTAAACAATTTTTTTATAATAAAAATTTGGGTTATCTAATTCATATGTTATATTTTCGTGGCATTAACAAAAATTCCTAGTCTGCAACTGATTTATTCGCTACAGTAGCATAAAAAAAATTTTGTTCAAGGGGCGGCGATATCCCCCAAACAGTTGACCCTTTCAGTAGGTACCCAGTCAAATTTTAACTTACTCCAACCGATTTCCAGGACTTAAATCCAAACCGTTCAATAAATTAAATATTATATCAATGGTTCGTGATAGTGGAGCACCGCTCCTCCGAGTTCTAAAGGGAGCATTTTAGACGTTCCCTCTTCCAACATCTCTCTCACGCAACCGTCGTGAACCCTCCTCTGCTACCGTCTCTCTCTCATGCGACCGTCATTAACCCTCCTTTGCCACTGTCGTCCCTGCGCTCTTCACCTCGAGAGGTAACCTCTATTATTCTTCCTTCTTCCCTCTGTTCTTCCTTCCCTTTTACATCTGTTGAACCCTTGCCCCCTGAATGTAGGCTGGCTTCCATAAACAACAACAACAACAAGAAGTAATAACCCAACATCTTCTTCATTCCCTTCGCGACAAGTAAAATATTGGGATGGCACCAGGTAAACTACATCACCATTTCCACTTGCACATGTCTTTACCTATTTGTTTGTGTGTTTCCAATCAATATATCAGTTCGTGTGTGCTTTCCCTTTTCAGTTTGTGTGGTTTAGCAACTTGAAGCAACATTTTCTTTGTTGTCAAGAGCTGAAAAACTTGAAGCAACATCTTCTAAAGTTTGCAAACACAAAGAGATATGCAAAGACGCGAGTTCTAATTATATAGCTCTAGGTTTCTCTTCCCTGTTTAATTGTATGCCTTCTTCTGTGAAATCAACTTTTTGTGTTTTTAATCAATTAATTGAATTCAAAATCCTTTTGTTAATAATTGGTTCAAACCCTGTTGGTATTCATGATGGGATTGAAAATGACACAGCGTTTAAAAGGGAGAGAAGGACTCACTTATTTTGAATTTGTCTTGAACTCAACTATTGACTGAAAGTGAAAGTGACTGAGTGCTGGTAGAATCTAATCCAATCGAAACATGCACCATTTTTAAGTTTTTTGTTAAGAGAGGAGTGAGAGCTTCCACTCCATGCATCAACAACATTTTTGCTTCTAACTAGGCCGCCCTTTGTTACATTAGTAACTCAAACATAAAAATAGTAAAATCCTTTAAAATTGTTTAATAAAGGTAAAATTCATAACATAAAAATTCCGCAAATTTATTTAAATATGAAAATAATCTCATAATAATAAAATAATTATCCAAATAGAGATAAAATCCAATACAACGAAATAAACTGAAAAGCCTCAAAATCGGGCATCTACTACAATCCGAGAAAAATAAAACAAATAATAACGTAGTCTACATGGTCCATGCCATACCGCTAAACATTTCTTAAAGCTAATAAATAAATCTTCAAGTCTCCAAGGTCCTCTACGGCAATGTCCTCGAGCTCTGAAAACAATACTACTAATGAGATATAAAATCCCAGTAAATATGTTAGACAAGGTTCTTCATTTCAAGCCTCATGGTAAATGTCACTTGTTGGGGAGTGTCAAAACATATGTTGTTCAATTCTGGTTTGTGTGTGGTTCACTAGTCCTTATTGGTTATTGGCCATCCTAATTTTTTTCATGGTTTTAATCTTGGTGTTTTTGCCAGGTAATGTATGTACTTTTTGTGCTTGTCTTTTAGCACCACTTGTGCTGAAGATTAGCTTCTACTTGGTTATTCAATAAATTCATTTTGATTATCAAAACAAAAAATTAAGCACGAATAATGCTAAAGTGAGTTGTTTTCAAGTTAAAACAATCCTAATGGGACAAACATCTATGCTATAGTTGATTTCAAATTTCAATTTTGTTATTATTTGCATAATACAAATAGGATGTACACAGTTTGTACATATTTTAAAAGGAAAATATTTACTTAAGTTCAAGTTAAAATAGTACTCCCTCCGGCCCTTATTATAAGAGGCAAATGACTACTTTTTTTTGGTCCAAAATATAAGAGACATACATGTATTTTGACAAATATTAAATGCTCATTTCCAATTTTACCCTTATTTATAATAGGGTTTATATTTACGAGACAGTGTAACTTTCAATACAAGTAGGTTTGTTCATTAATTATTGAAGGGTTAAATTTGTAAATTTATATGAATATTAATTACAAATAGCTTATTTCAATGCATTTCCTTGGTCTGTGTGTTTTAGGGTTTTGCCTCTTATATATAGGACCAGAGGGAGTATTTTAGTAAAAATAATTTTATAAAAAATTTAATTAAATAAATGTATGTATTTATTGATTCCAATAATAAATTTGTTATTAAAAAATAATTCTTAGAATGAAAATCATTATTAATGTTAACTGATGTATAATGGTCTAATCTACAAAAATTTTAGTTTCTTTCTTCATTTTCTATCTAACCAAACAAAAAGAGGTTAAACACACAACGAGCAGGTCATACTCTAGTACATAGGAAATCTAACTGATACAAAGCCAACTAACAGAAATACCAGTAACAAAATGTAACTACATACTACATAAAAGAACAACTAATTATGTTTTAAATCAATACTTTATTTATCTAATAGAAAATACCATAACGAAAAGATGAGACAAAATTGAAGATCTTTAGCCTTTGTTACTTGGAATCACTGGTCCTTGTTCTACGGAAGGAACCCTTGTGACCACTATTGAAGCTTCTTGAATTGCCAAATTTTATTATGTCGAGTTTGCTTCCCGAGTCTTCTTCATGAGCATCATCCAACCAACCAATGATAGATGTGTTAGAACTACAACCTGATTAGATTTATTAATGTATAAGCTTATCATTTAACTCAAATAGAGTTAGTTAGAAAGTAGTTCAATGTTAGTTAACTTGTTAGTTGGTAGTTACATTTTTCAGTTACTAGCTTTTAACTTTTCTAGCTGTGTATAAATACTTCAATCATCAATGAAAGAACTAATTTTCTTCTTTCCATAATCATAACATGGTATTAGTTGAGTAAATCCAAAATCCCGCATTTCTTCTTCTCTGAAATTCTCCAAATTCTCTTCTTCTTCTTCTTCCTCAATTTCTTCTGTTTCTCTATCAAGAAGCTTCATTAATGGCTTCCAGCAACAATTCTGTTCAAGATGCTTCCAACCCTTACTTCATTCATCCCAATGAAAATCCATCTTTGGTCCTTGTTTCTCTAATTCTTGAAGGTCCTAATTACCATAGCTGGGCTCATGCCATATCCATGGCTCTTGAAATGAAGAACAAGTTTGTCTTTGTGGATGGATCAATCAAGAAACCCGCAACTACTGATCCTACATTTGCATCTTGGAAGAGATGCAACACACTTGTATGTTCTTGGATCCATCACTCCATCAATTCAGAAATTTCCACCAGTGTTCTAGGGATTAATGAAGGGTATGACATCTGGACTGACCACAAGAATCGGTTTTCTCAGGGAGATCATGTAAGAATCTCTCAACTCCGTCATGAAATTTGTTTCATTAAAGCAAGCTAATATGAAAGTCACTTCCTATTATACTAAAATGAAAATTCTCTGGGATGAGTTATGCAACTTTCGCCCACTTCCTCCTGTGCTTCATCAATTGGTTGTTGGTGTGAACTCTCCAAAGCAGTGCAGACATATAGAGAAAATGACTATGTCATGTGCTCTGTAATGTGACATCGGGTTGGGTTAAATGTTTTCTTTATGTTATGTTATCTTTCAAACATGTTTTATTGTCCGCGTATGATGTTTTGTTTGAATGTGGTATTTTCTACCCGTTGATTTTCATTTTATAATAAATGATATACATGTGTTTATCTATTTTCGAAAAAACTAAATTATTTCCTTCTATGTTATCGCTTCAAAGTACAGGCGGGGTAGAGGTTGTCACAATCCCCAGTAATAATATAAAATATAATTACTGGTCAAGAGACGAGAAAACGGGGTGTTACAACACAATCCCACTAAAAAGAATTCCGTCCTCGAAATTCATGTATCTAAGGAAATGATTGTGGATACCATCTTTTTCATCGCATGCTCCAGACACTTGACATCCTCGTCGCCCAAAACAGGACGCGAAGTATCTCATAGATTAAGCTTTCCTTCGAACTAATACTGTATTAATGAGACGATATGAAAAAGTAATCAAGACAAATCCTTGTAAACTTCTCAAGACTTTAAAGTACATTCGGATAATTCGAATGTTAACCGGAATAAGACACATAGACATAGAACAAATTTCGACATCTGCATAATACAAAACGTTAACTCTATCTCCGGTGGTGGTTCTAACACACTAGCAGTACAACAAGAGTTCAGAATTTGAATAAATACTTTTCAGGAAGAGAAAATAATCTCTAGACTTTACTCTTACAACAGAATAAAGTAAAATGGATTGAAAAAAAAAGGGAATATTCAATACGATAAAAGGGTCTATACTAGGTTCCAGAATGTAAAAATGTGTTGTACACCACAAATTTACAAACGAGACTGCAATAAAGTTCCTCCTTCCATGATAACTTCTTTTGAAAGGCACATTTTGAAGATGATATTTTTCTTCCCTTCCAAGAGTCTAGAATTCAAATCAAAATTAGTCTAGGGTTTTAAGAAAGGCAAAAGGAAAATTTTGCGAGTTCCCTCACTCGAAGTAACTCTGATTCACTTGGCATAGAAAAATGAAAGGAATTGCCAAAATTTTCATTCCCAAGGGAATAGGATTCGAAAGAGATCACTCTATTTCTTAGTCGGATGCATTTGCGAAAAAGGTAAATGACCGAGTTTAAAAACTCAATCCTCCACAATAACAGAGAATTTAAACAGGTTTAACCAACAAAGGTTGGTTAACAAGGAAATGTAAAAGATAGACATGTCAAAAGGTGACAGAAGAATGCAAATCCCAATTGGCTTATACAAAACACAAACCATCAGAGATAAGGTACTGAAATCAAATCAATGCAAAGCAAGATGACAATATAAGGGAATATAGAAATAAGCAATAAGAACATCTCACATATTCATAGGAAATCAAAAGTGATTTCTTGGGCGAACCAAACAGTATAGTCGACAGCTTACTCTCTATGGTACACCTTCACCTCAGGTGGATCACACCTTCTTGCAGTATGCCCTGGTCCTCCACATCGAAAGCGGATGAAAACTCTGGTGATGCAGTGCTTCCTTTAGTAGTTGCTCCCACATCTCCAGAACCCTCGAGAAGATACTCTAACGTCACAAGTTCCTTGTCACTCCTTCTTTGGATTCGTTATTGTTGCAGTTGTTTCCTCAGCGACTTTGTGTGCGATGATCGTTGAAACTCAACGCAACTCACGTATTCTCTAACAGCCAGATTGACTTGACGTGATTGCAGAAACTCCATCTTCTGATACGTCTCAGGCTTTGTCAGAAAACACTCGTCTAGGAGACTGATCTATAAAACTTCCTCAACGAATATCCTACACTCCGCTTCTAGTCAATCCTTATCAAGGTTAAGGATGACAAACTTACAGAAAATTAGGCATCAAAATTCTATCCAATATTTTTCCTCATTAGGAACAATAATGAAAAGAATAGCAAACAATGTTGTCTCCTAATGGAACAACGTCATGAAGAACATAAGACAAACAAGGATAATCAAGGTCGTCATCCTTCCAAGCATTGATTCATCATGAAACCAAAAAAAAAAAAAAAAACACAGAACAACAACCAGAGAAGACACAACACAAACGACGATAGACCTATACCCCAAGCCCAAAAGACTCGGCCAGCTCTGATACCAAATAATGTAACACCCTTCTCGGGCGCTACATTGTCCGTAACGTTTTAAGGCCGAAAATAGGGTAATTTAAAATTCGTTGTAATATAATGGGGAAATTTTTTGCTTTCGCAAGACATAAATGTAAATATCTGGAAATACGAAATGTGTAATAAAACATTTCTTAATGCATTTCAGGTCATAGGTTCAAAAATAGACTTGCATAAAAAACCCAACTCGACTCGTTGAACAAAACATATACACATACAGACCCAACATAAAGATATGGAGACACAACTCCTAAAAACATAAGGTACTTGGAGACGCAGCTCCATAAAAGCTAAAATCACACACGTACATCCTATGCTGGCCCAACTATACATAAAAGACAATCTTTTCTCATTCAATACGAGAAAGACAAACTAACTGACGAAATCTAGTGGAAACTCTATTTGAGCCCACTACCGACGTCGCCACAAAAGTCACTACTAGAGCCACTACAAAGTAACTCTCGTACTAGGCCCTTTCCCCTTCCAAGGGAAAAGTCATAGCCTACTAACCATCGACAGTCATGCCTATCAGAAGAAAAGGAAGATCATGCATGACAGGAAACATAGAAACCCTCATTTGAACCATCCGAAAGCTGGAAGTGACGTCCTCTAGAGACTTCCCCATGTCATGCTCATCCTCATGCTCGAACCTCAACACCTCTGGTGGGTCAGTCGAGCGACATCTCGACATCCCATCCTTCTTAGAAGAACACAAAAGGCGCATAGCCAAACCAGACACGGTAATATAAAACAAAGGAGGTGAGATTCCCAACATCACACAGCATATGGCAGATATGAAAACAGCACGACACAACATGGCACATATGCATATCCATACTCTTACTAACATACATATCTCATGTTATCATTCAGTTGCAGATCAACAATTCAATCAATATACCAACAACTTACATTATATACATATCATCAAAAGCATACAACATCAAAGCATTACAGGGCACGACTTATACACAAACATGACCCAGTGAAACTGCATAGTCCCATACCTACACAGCCTCACAAGAACTGAGAGATGACTGATTGAAACTGCATAGTCCCATACCTACACAGCCTCAAGGAAGATCTGACTCTACTCCAGAGTTAAGAGAATGTTCGGAAGGAGTGGTTAGAACACACGTTTCACAACTGCCAACATTAGGCATACTTGTGCATCAATAATGATAACCCTATTGATTATGAAAGGCCATTGATAACCAGGATTGTACAGCAGCAAGTAGAAGTTGTCAGTGTTTTGCACAGGACTCCACGACCCATCACCCTGAATGGCCATTCGTGGTCATCCCAACCCCGACATTCCCAAGATCATTGAAGAATCGTCACCCTACAATCCACATGCGCACCGAACATGTAGGCCCACTTCCTAAGCACAAAGGCTTACTAACAATATTCTTTGGATCAAGCCGATCATGGCATGTGCATTCGTATTTATCCGTCGAATTAATTTCGGGATTTCTTTGACGGAATCAATAGCCATTCTGTAGGCAAGATAATACCAACCCGTGAATCCTTGCACAAGTTTAGGATCCCTTCATTGGTCTATCCATGTTTCAACGCTTAAGTGCATTATGGAGATTGGCCATTCCCAAATCCATTATATTTCTTCTGGTTCTTCCTGAACGAGATTACTTACTCGGTAAGTAATCTTAGAATACTGTTGGTTATTAAGTATTATGGATCCTTGGATGATAAAATCATCTAGGGTATGAAGACATGGTCTTGCTCCACTATATCTCATACTTTAAACATTCCATTTCTTTTAATCGCTAAGTCCTATTCCTCGACTTAGGTTTTGGAATACACATTTACTTTGTTTTTAAAATCCTTTTGATGGTAAATCCAAATGTTTAAATCCTTTCTTTTGTAAACATATCTCCTTAAATACCTCAGTCTTATGGCCTTAAGTACCTCAGTATTAAGGGTTTGAAATCAAAATAAAAGAAGAGTTCTAAAGGCTTAACTTCCTTTTTCATCACTCTTAAAACTCTAAATGATAGAACTCTTATGGCCCAACAATTGTCAACTAGTTGAATGTCACATGGAAACTTTATAAAAGTCCCTCATTCAAGTGAAATCATTCAGCGCCTAAACTATGGTTCCATATTTCATTCATTTGGGTTTTGAAATCTGTTTTGAAAACCTTTAGAGCCATCACATAAAGTTAATACGTAAAGTTTATTATAAGGACTGTTCTTATCAAAATCATTTTGATTTAACTGATTTATGACTTAAACAAATTCATTTAATTAGTGGGCTAAGTATAGAAATTGTTTCTCATTCAAGTTATAACTCAAACCCGAATTAAAATAATCATCCTTTTTACATCCTTTTTGGATGGTACTGGTTCATGAAAACTTATGTCCATTGTTTTCCAAATACGATTTCAACTACCCAGTTACCTTGATTGAAAATCAAAACATTCCAAGTGAGGATTCTAAGGAAATTGTACATATGCCTCACTTAGAGTAGGCTTTTAATTAAATCTTTCCTTGTAATAATTGCATAATTTCATGGTGTAAGAAGTTGTTCGTTTTCTTTCTTCATTGTCTTTGGTCATTCCCCACTTAAGTGTTGTGAAATCCACTTAAAACTCGGGGATTGGAGTTAAACTCCCATTTGTTCCATATGTGGCCGAAACTTGACGACAATTCAAGAGAAGATTCCACTTCTCCAAAAACACTCATAGTCATAACCATACATCATCGTAGCAGATAATTACTCAAAAGTCATGCTATAACCATATTCTCATGCTATATCCACATTGACAATTCAAACCAATTAATCAAACCAAGGCATGTGAATAAGCCAATCAAACATAGCATGTTCATGATCATATAATCATATCAATTCCAAAGTACTAATCACACCAAAACCAATATTAAGCCATCTTCACACCCACCAATATTGTGTGAGGTGGTTCACTTCCCCCATACCTCTTGTAGCTCCCTTAAGCAAGTTGCTCTTCTCTGCTTCACAAAGCCACAAAGCCAACTCCAACACCAACCTTCATCAACAACAACTTAACTAGTTAAAACAAACAAAAACCAAGGCTAAAACTCTAGCTATAGCTCATAGCCTCTTTAGGTTTATAGGACTAGGATGATTTGTTTTGAAAAAATTTTGGTAGACATAAAGACAAAGGTGTTTCCATGGTAGAAAAATTGTTCAAAGTGCAAAAACAACATCATGCAAATTCCTATGAATTAATACATGATTCTTCGAAAGCATGTAATTTAAAATAAATTACATATTCATGAAGCTAATGAAGCATAGAATCAAGTCACTAACTAGGGTTAAGAGAAATTACCCCTTGGTTGATGAGAAAATGATGATCAAAGTGTAGGCTAGAAAAACCCATTTCACAAACAAGCTTCAAATGGATTTTTGTGTGAAATAGCAAGTGTCTAGATCATATAGGGGAGTAAGAATATGGTCTTAGAAAGTCAAAACAAGATTTGGGGTGAGGATTTAGGGTCTTAGCCGAATTTAGTGTTAGGAGAAAAAGAAGATGAATGTTCTTGGATTTAGGAACAAAATGGAACAAAGTGAAGGCAAGGATCTAAGGAGCAAGTTTCATGAATTAAGAATCATGAAATCATGCCTCTAAGATGATGAAATATGGAGGAGAAATGAAGAACATTTGATAGAAATGAAAGTTTATGACTTTGATCTTAAAACTTAAGATTTTGATGACTTAGATGTTTTAAGTAAAATGAATGATGGATGGATGTTTATGAGAGAGCGAGGTTCGAAATTCACTCCAAGGGAAGGAAGGTAACCATGCCAAATTGGTGACTTAACCATGGTTGGTCATGAAAGGAATTAACAAAAAGGATCAAGGGTAATTTGGTCTTTTGTTTGCATAAATATCTAGATATTTATAGATATTTTGGTATATTTCTCAAAAACCCATCATCACATTTAGTGACTCACCATGTGACTCATGGGTTGAGTCATCCATGCTTACTCATCGCCCCTATCCTCTGGCATACCTTTACAGATCCGTTTCCAGCTCCGTCGTTTACCCGATTAGGGTTTCACACGTTTTCCGTTAAAATTTACCTGAATAAAACATAATATTTTATTTTTGAGCAAAAATTATAGAAATAGACTTTATCACTAAAATAATGATAAAATCTAAAATTTTCAGTTTCAGGTCAAATTAGGGTTTTTCTGACTGATACAAAATTATACTGTCAGCGAAAACGCAGACCGGTTTCCGTTTGAGTTTTAAACCCAAAATTTCACCGTAACTTCCCACTATATGAAAGGTTCCAACTTTGATTTTTTTTTTCTCAAAATCATTTTCTGGATCCCCGGTAATAATATAAAATATATGTCAAGAGATGAGAAAACGGGGCGTTACAAAAAGAAGCACATGCTCTTAGTTAATTCTATAGAATTGTGGCATCTAACTCTTAAATTCCAAGGAACTATCTTAATTGACTTAAAGGCAAGGATTACTAGCTGAGAGTCAGACTCCAACCAAAAATTATGCCAGCCTTTCTTATAAGCTATTTCAATAGCCACCATGGCACCAATCAACTCAACATGCAAGGCAAAGTTAACACCAAGATTAATGGAGAAACAACCTAAAGCAGCAGCACTTTTATCTCTGAAGATACCATCACAGGCTACAATACCCAGACTTCCAATTGACTTCTCTTATATGATCAGCTTTGCCAGGCTTGATTTCAACAGCAAAGGATTTGAAAATGTTGAATTCTTGCATGGAATTGGATGGAGAACCAGAACTGAGATTTCCAGCCAAAGCCACATTACCAGTGATCAAATTGATAGCTGCATTGAAGGAGATTCTCTTATGTTCAAACCTGATCTTATTCCTACAATACCAGATTGCATAAACAACATTTGCAATGGTTGCAGTAATAACATCTAAGGCTTGAGATGACCAGCTTCTGTGACAAATGTTTAGAATAGACTGCATTGAATTGGAATCAATATGAAGGCTCATGGTTGAGCTCAACCAGATCCAAAACCCTTTAGCAAAACTGCAACTGAAAAATAAATGAGGAGTAGTTTCTACCGCACTGCCACACAAGCCGCAGACCGACACAATAACATAAACTCTGCAACCAATATTTTGATCAGTAGGCATACGATTATGCATGATCGTCCAAATTGGAAGAGATTTTGAAGGTGGAATAACCTTATTCCATATCAGCTTGCACCATTTGATAGAAAGAAAGGAAGGCTTATGAAATAAATATGCATCCTTAAATGATAATGTTCCAGAATCTGTATTCTTCCATATAAGATGATCAAAAGCAGGGAATTGTGGAATACACAAACTTTGCAACTCAGAAATCAGATTAGGCAGTAACTGAGTAAGGATAGCAGGTATGCACCATCTATTATCAACCAAAAAGTCACTAACCTTAGCCTTTAAATGCGTATGCAGATGAATTGGAATGTTAAGAAGGCTAACCAAAGGAGAAGACAACCAATGATCAGTCCAAAAATTGATAAATCTTCCAGAGCCAAGCTGCCAAACAAAATTTTCTCTGATGATAGAAATATACTCCTTCAAACCACACCAAATAAAAGAACTGATGTGATAAGAAATGAGCCTTGAAGACCTGGAGACTCTGGCCCTGAGCAGCTCAACCCACTGATTATTTGAGGTTACAAACTCCCAACAAAGCTTTAGAGTAGCAGCTTTGTTAATATGCCTAAGGGACCTGATACCAAGCCCCCCTCTACCACAGGACAGCACACCTTATGCCATGCAACATTCACAATTTAACTGGCCATGAATATACCAAAAAAACTGTAAATCATCATGCTATGAACCACTGATTTAACCAATTCAACTCTGCCAACAATGGATAGAGGAGAGAATCCTTCCATGAAGCAAGCTTATCTTAATTCTATCAGTTATAGGCTGAAAATGAATAACTTTAGGCTTACCTTTAAAAATAGGTAAACCTAAACATATGAAAGGAATTTTACCAATTGCAAATCCTAGAAAATCAGCAATGACTTGCTGTCTTCTCTCAGAAACTGTTCCAGCATATAATGTTGATTTAGCAGGATTTACAATTTGACCAGAGATAAAACCATACCTTTGAAACAAGTATTTGATGGCTTGCAGGTTCCTCTGTGTAGCTTTGCAAAACAACATCACATCATCAGCATATAAGATATGAGAAGTCATATGAACCCCTCTAGGACCTGTCATTAAACTGAGATTGCCATCCCTAACCAACTTGGAAACTCCGCTACTCAATACTTCTTTAGCCAGGCAAAAAAGCAAGGGTGAAAAGGGATCCCCTTGCCTAACACCTCTTTTACAATTGTAGAATCTAGTAGCTTTCCCATTTAATGAAATAGACAGCTTAGCAGACTTTAAGATTGCATCCACCCAATTGCAGAATTTTGGATAAGAGCTAAAGGAAGATAGAACCTTTAACAAGAATTTCCAATCAAATGTATCAAAAGCCTTCCTAATATCAATCTTAAGAGCAATGTTACCACCAAATGACCTTTTATCCAGCAGATTAATAGCTTCAGATGTTAGGCAAATACAATCTGAAATCATCCAGCCCTGTATAAAACCTCTTTGATTTGAAGAGATGATATTAGAGGCAATCTTAGCCAATCTATCTGCAAGAACCTTGGTTATGATTTTGAATTTAAAGTTTGCTAATGCAATAGGCCTGTATTGATCAATCCTCTCAGCATCTGGAGTTTTAGGAATCAACACCACTAAATTAGAATTAAAGTTAGGAAGAATCCAACCAGTTGAGAAAAATTGGAAAAATGCCTTATACACATCTTCAGCTATCATGTCCCAATAAGTTTGATAGAAATAGGCTCCAAACCCATTAGGACCAGGAGCCCCATTAGCAGTCATCGAAAATACAGCCTGCTTGACTTCATCAATAGAAGCACCTTGAGGAATAACCTTTTCTATCAAACCGTTGTCATCACAGTTGTTGTCAGCACAGAAGATAGTTTCAAAATAGTTTACAATATGCTGCTCAATATCAGCTGAATTATTTAACACAGAATCACTAGCCTTCAACATAGAGATCTGCTTTGTTACATTCCTGAATTTGGACATTTAGTGAAATAATTGTATATTCCTGTCTCCCTGAGCATGCACTACATTCTGGATTTTTCTTGCCAAAATTGCTCTTGGAAATGAAGAGCCTTTTCTAATTCAATCTGAGAAACACCTTCCTGACTAATAAGAGTGTCAGAATAACCATCTGTGTCCATTTGATGCTGGATAACCTCAAGCTGTTGAATAGCAGATTGAACATTAACATTGACATCACCAATTATATGCTTATTCCAATCTTTTAACCTTACTTTCACAGCTTTCAGTTTTTGAGACAAAATTGCCATAGGATAGCCATACTAAGGGTCTTTCCAAACCTCTTGCACAATGTTAATACAATCTGGATGTTGAGACCACAATTTCATGAATTTAAAAGAAGATGCAAACTGCCTATCCTCCATTCTTAAATCTAACAGGAGTGGAAAATGATCAGACTTACTCTTGATAGTACAGCAAGATATAATAGACCAGAATGTGAGCCAATCTTCATTATAAACACTTCTATCCAGCCTCTTATCCGTGCAAGATATACCTTTCCTGCCATTAGTCCATGTGTAGAAAGCCCCTTCTTGTTGGAATATGAATCAAATGGTTGTTTTCAGACCAATTATGAAATTCTAAGCATGCAATTCTAGATGGAGAACCACTTCCTCTATATTCATGTGTCCTACATTATAATCTTCGATAAAACACCAAGGCAGATTGTGATTGACTAACAGATTGTTTAAATCATTCCATAACTTCCTTCTCTTAATATAACTACAAGAAGCATAGATGGTAGACAAACCAATAGGATGACCCTCCACATTAACAGAGAAAGAAACTTGTTGATCTGAAATGCTGATAACATTAGGAGACCACTTGGAAGCACAAACACACCAAAGATTTGGGCTCAAAGAAATTCTATTATTCACAGCAAAAACCTTTAAACCAAGCTTAGACCAAAAATTAAAAGGCATTTCTTCCTCAATTACCCTAAATTCAACTTTGTCAATAGATTCGTGATCAATTGGATCATAACATGTCTGGTTGTAATGAAACCTAAAATAAAGCATCACAATATCAAAAAGGAAATTAATAATGCTAAAATTATAAGTAAAACAATGTTTTGACTTTTGACATATAGAAGTCTTTATACCTATTCTTCAAACGCAAGTTATAATTAATATGAACAAGATCATTTAGTCTTTGATGTTCTTGTCTATTTCTTTTCTTCGTATGGATGCGTTCAAAGATAATACAATTTCTCTCACACCAAAAGAAAGAAGTTTGACTAAGAAGACGAATTACCAACTTTTGCAAAGTTGGAGCACTACCCCCATACAATCTCCACCATCGATATGCAAGAAACATATTTAGTTATATGAACATAAAAGTGTAAAACACAAAGTATGCATCACTATTTACGTATAAAACTATAAATTGGTGCTTACCAGGTTCGATCATCTTTGTTACAGTAAGAGAACTTTTGTCAACTAAAACTTCCTTGCCGGTCATGATACACTTGCATCTCTTGAATGACTTTGGAACAATCATTACAAAAAGCTTTTATATTAGACAAATCAAGAATCGCTTGCACAACCCTATTCTTTTCATGGAACTTCTCATCATAAAAGAATGCAAAATTTAAAAAGTAAGTTGTTGCATGAAGATGGTGGTTTAAATGTTTATCCCATCGAGCTTGAATAATATCCAGGCTCGCCGGAGAAGGATACTCGTTGTTTGTGAGAGAAGAAAGGGGAAGAAGTTGCTAGATTTAGTAATCTATTAGGGCTCCTCGATTGCACTCTTCAAAATCGTGATTCAAAGATGGAGAAAGAAACCAAAAGGGCAAAATGATGTCATTTGGCCAATTTTCTAATTAAAAAAAGGAATTCTTCAAATTGGTCAAACCAAGTAAACCACCAATTTCCCTGGTTCACCTTCGGTTCTACCTGTTTCCATCCGGTTTGATCTATGAAAGGTTTTATGGTTAGTCCGGACCGGACTCCAACCGGTCCAACTGATTGATCCGGTCTGGTTTTGATAACCATGGTGAATAGCTATAGCCCACTTCTCGAAATGGTCAACCGACCAAGAGCAAAGTGTGCCACATTCATATTTCAAAAGGAGACACTGCCACCCAAGTACCAAGTCACTATATCCTGAAATCAAGAAGAGTAAATTAAAATGGTTCAATTGATAAAAAAATATCAAAATGTTTCAAGAGCTTTCAACAACCATATATAATTTCTATTTAATTATGATAATTTAAAGGCTTAAAGAATTTTTTGGTCCCTGAAAATATGGTCACTTTTGATCCCTATCATATTTTTCTTTGCATTACGTGTTTTTAACTTTTCATGTTTTGCCATCCGTCCCTGCCACCAGTTTTCACTGTTAACTGCTAACTTGTCTAATGGAGATGTCATTTCAACACAGCACGTGACACGTGGAAATTTTGAAAAAAATAATTTTTATTTTATTTTCAATGATAACTTTTTATTAAGAAATTTTGAAATTATTTTTAAATAAATATTTAATAAGTTTTCCTTTCTTTCTCTAATCAAACCTTAATTCCCTAATCCCCTTTGATGATGCTGGACTTCCCCTATTCGCTGACGCCGTTGACCACCCACCCCCGACCGCTCCCTCCCCGTCTGCGAGGATTGTTGGACCAACGAAGCCTCCTCCACCCTTGTTGACGCTTGGGGCCGTTACTATTGGTGTAACCAGGAAGAAGCGTAGCTATAAGCGTAGGGTTTGTTCTTCGAATTGGTGTTAGTGTTACCTAAATTGGTCGATTGAGGAATATGGGATTGGGAGATGAGAAGATCGGAGAGAGGCCGGTGCTTTATCAAGTTCGGCATTTAGGGTTTGGTGGAGGAGGAGGGTGACGTGCAGGTGGAGGGAGTGGGAAGGGCGAGATGGTGTGTTTGGTGGGTGAAAGAGGTAATGACGTGAAAGTGGTGGGAGGGTTGGGTGGCGGTGGAGAGGAAGGACGAGACGAAGGTGGCAGTGTCGGGGGAAGTAATCGATGAGGTGGAGAGACCCATGCGCAAAGCTTCCAGTTCATCTATCAATCCTTTCGCCTAGTCCAGTCCGACTACCTTTTATCGTAGCTCCTTCTTCCTTCCAGAAGATGAAGAAGATGAAGCAAAATGAAACCCTAGATGCCATTGTCTTTAGAAATAAGAGAGGTCAAAGACGAAGAAGATGAAGCAAAACGAAGGAGGTGCACAGTGGAGAGAGAGCGGTGAGGGATTTCATAGGAAAGGAGGTAGCACGAAGAAGAAAGAGGGAAGAATGTGAAAATGTTAAATGAGGAAGCACCTACTACATCGGTTTGAGGCCGCAACTGATGTAGAAGTACGATTTTTACATCGGTTTTGATGCAACGGACGTAGAATGTTAAACACCACTCTAATTATTTACAAAATTGTCACCTCCTCCTTTTTAAAATCAGTTAAAAAGGAACCGATGTAGGTTCTTGTTGTGGAATGTATATTTTACACTAGTGAATCCTTCCAGTTTTACATCAATTCCTTCGAGTGCACCTTCAATATTCGCTCTGCCTGTGGCTTCCAATTTCCAAACTAATCCCATATCTTAGGCCTGCATTAACATCACCACTGAGCAACAAGTTGAAGCACTTTGGAAAGGGGCAGTGGAGAAGAAAATGTAAACACAAAAATGGAAACTCGAAGCAGTAATCGGGCGGAGGCTTCCTTAGCTGCCCCTTCATCCTCCTCCTTCGGTCCAACCGCCCGTTCAACCAAGCGTGCATTCATCCGCCGTAGACGCAACTGCCACTACCACCACCCGTTCATGCGCATCTTGCTCTAAAGAACCCTTGCCGTCGATTAAAAAATAAAAGAGATTCGAAAAAAATTTAAGTTAAAGGTTAAAGAAAATTTCAAAAAAAAAAAACTGGTTTATAATTTTAATTTTGAAAGTTTTTAAAAATATTAAAAATAAATGCCGCATGACATTAAAATATCATTTTTTTACCATGTGGCGTAGCTCACCTGACTTCCATTAAACACCTCAGCAGTTAACGGTCAAACATGACGGAAGGGACCTAATGCAAAACTGAAAAAGTTAAAAGAACACAATGAAAAGAAAGAAAAATCTAGGGACGAAAAACAAAAGTGACTATATTTCTGATGACCAAAAAGTTTATTAAGCAGTTAAAAGGGTTAAATATGCTTTCAGTCCCTCAAATTTGGTGATGTTCGGTTTTAGTCTCTTATTTGGAATACATATTTTTACCTCCCAAATTCTAAAATGTGACATTTTCATCCACAAAAATACATTTTTTTGTCCTCAAATGTACGTTTCAGAATTATCCAAACGTATGTTTGAGTCCCGTTTGGGGACCAAAATTGATATATTTTAGAATTTGAGCGACTAAAAAAGGTACATTTTTCAAACGACGGACTAAAATAGAACATCACCCAAATTGGATGAACTAATAACATATTTAACCCTAATTAATTATGTCAATTAAAGTGTTATAATAAAAGATATATCAAATGTCTTTCACCATATATATAGAAATTTCAAATTCAAACTTTTTTTGTTTTTCCATTCTTATGATCTAGTGGCAGCCATAAGAATTACAATTTTAATAATTTTTAGGGTTTATTTGATGGTCAGGATAAGAGAGACAATATAGGATAAACTATCATATCATGTCTTAAATTATTGTTTGGGGAGCCAGCGGGATAGGAAAAATCAATCATGCCACCTACCATATCGTGTCCATCTGGTTAAAATTTTATCATGTGGGGAGGACCGAGTTAGAAATCAACAGGATAAAATAGGGTAATTTAAAGTATAATAGAATATAAAAATATATTATATGTAAGGTATAATTAAATAATAACTTAAAGTATAATAAAATATAAAAAAAATTTACAATAAAAAACTAAAAAACTAAAAAGTTAATATTCTAAATTATAAAATAAATTTAAATTAATAGAAATATCTAAAAGTTTTAAAATTAATATTAAAAAGTATATAAAATATTTTATCTAAATCTAAAAATAAAATATTAATGTAAAATATAAAACTAATTAAATTAATAAAAATATTAATAATTAGTTTAAAAATTATTTTTATTTTAGCACAATACTAATTTTATTATTTTTAAAAACTAAAAAATATAAAATTTATTCTGATAATTTATTTAGGGTAGGGATCCACTTACTCTTTGTTAGAGTTACTCTGCTTAATTAACTCATCGGGGACAATGAATTTCAACAATCCAATCGTTGAATTAAAACTTCTTATTGAGTAGATCAACTCCTCAAAATTTTATAAAATTTCAAAAATATTTAATACTTAATCAAATAACTTTGATTGAACGTATGATACATTTTCTAAAAATAAGAGTAGATATCGACTATAAGATTATATGGTTATGACTGTCTAATTTTTGTGAAATTTGGTGTACATGATTGATAGGATAATATGACAATATTCAACGGTTGGATTGTTGAAATTCAATGTCTCCGATGAGTTATTAAGCGGAGTAACTCTAACAAAAGTTACTCTTAGAGTAAGTGGATCCCCACCCATTTAATTATATTTAAAGTAAAAACTAAAAATGAATATTTAAAATTATAAAAAATTTAATTTAGGATAAGGAATATTTTAAAAATTTGAATAATTATATGTAATTTTATCACAAAAATAATTTTATCTCTTGATTTAATTTTAAAAATTGAAAATTATACACTACAAGAAAAGTTGAAATTTGCCGCGGATTATTTGCGTCGGCTCTGTTGCCGTCGCTAAAATGGATTTTTGTGACGGCTTTAGCCATCGCAAACGGAGCTGGATGCATTTTAATGTTTTGCGACGGCTTTCTGGGACACCCTCGCAAAGAACCGTCGCTAATATTCACACGAAATTGTTTGAAAAAATGGCGCCCAATTTGCGACGGCCAAAGCCGTCAGTACCGTTTGCGACGGCTGAGGCCGTCACTAAGGGGGAACCGGACATTAGCGACGGCTTGGACTGTCGCGGGCCGTCGCAAAAGGCCCATAATTTTATTACCCGAACCCTCCCTCTCCCCTTCCTCTTCCCCCACTTCACACACGCAGCGCAGCGCCGTTTCTCTGCACAGCGCCTCCTCCCCTTTCCTTGTGAGCAGCCCCTTCCATTTCCGGTGACCATTCCGGCTACAAACCACCACATTTCCGGCAAATGTAAGTCCCTCTTTTTTACACTCACTTTCTTTGTCCTTATGTTTCTCACTTTCATTCGTTTTAATTGTTTGAAAAAAATTTCAGTAACCTCCCACTACCACCGGACCACCACACACCACCACGTCCCAGTTCCCTTTTGCTCCCAGGTTTGTTTCAATTTGTTGTCTTTGTTTTATCTTAATTGAATTTGTGTTGAAATTGCTATTTATATGTTGTTTGGAGATGCCATGCATGTATGTCAAAGTTGTTGTAAATAGTGATGAAAATGAGTGTGAAACTTGTGTGAAACAGGGTTCTATGTTTTGAAATAAATACTGATTTGGTATATATCACATAATTTTTTATTTTCATTTTCGTTCCTTCATCATAGGGATTAAAAAATATGTCTAATGTCAAGCAAATGAATAAGTTTTATTATGTTGTTGAAAACGCTTTTCACAATATCCACACCGGGATAAGCTGACTATGGTTCTTTTAGTCAAAGACATCCATTTCCCCTTGAATATATTGAGGGGAAAAAATCATTTATTTGGTAGGAATTTTCTATTCAACATTATTAGCCACGGAAATTATGTGTTATGTGTACTATGTTTTGTTTCTAAACTCAATTAAGGGATGCAGCTATTGCCATTCTCTGGCTTTATCTCTTCTCAGTAACTTGCTAAATTTAAGCAGAGTTTATATGGTTAGATAAACGACAAAAATAAGTATTGAGCCGGGACTTAATTTGTTAATTATGCAAATTTTTACCCATATTATGAATATATTTTTAAAAGCTTTAAAGAATGAAAAAGGAAAAAAAAATAGTGGTATTTACTAATGAAACTTCTGCACTGCCTATTAAAATATCCAAGAGGTTATAGCATACAAATCAACAATTGAGGTATATTTTGATCACAATTTTTTATTGCCTTAATTTTTATTTGGTTTTGAAGTTTGGATCAATATTGGCGTTTATTAAAATTCATAAATGATTTTTGATAATTGGCACTAATTTGCGTTTTTAATTGGCATTTTGACTGCATCTTTAATTCATTATTGGAGTGAACTATAAAGGATCCAATTGTGACACACAATGTAAAGAATTACGTTATTAATAAAAATCAAACTTTAAAATAACTTCTAAACATAAACAGTTTTATACAAACTATTATAAAGTTTAAGCAAAAAAAAAAACTCATAGACAAATATATGAATGATTTCAAATTATAAATAAAATTGTCAGTAAATTATCAATTCATAAAAGAGGGTAAATTGTTATATTAATAAACAATTTAATAAATTCAGTAAAAAAAAAAACAATTTAATAAACAATGCATATTGTTATAATCTTTGGTTTTTTGTTTATTGTGTAAATTGTTGTTTCGTATTTCATTTGTAGTTAGTTCTGTTAGTGTTCAAATGTATATAGAAGAATCAAATATTGGTGACAAGGTGTTCAAACTCATTAACATCCATTTGGTATTATGAAATTAAGTGGCAGAATTTTATTTAGATGGGTACCATCGATTAAGTTATCGATTTTCTTTTTTGTTATGTTGTCAGAAATGTAAGTAACAAGAGAAATCTATGAAAAAGAGAGAATGTGAGGTAACAACTCTTAATGATGAATTTTGTTTATGATGTTTACAAATCGTGAAAACGTGATGATGTGATGAGTCATGGTGATATATGTAATATGTGATTCAGATGAGTATGTCTGGAGTGTGGCATGATGTTACATGCAATAGCTCCGTTGTGATTAGCTTTATTAAGTAGGACTTGGTGGCTTGAGTTGGTTATTTCTATGATGAATGCCTTTGTGTTGTAATATGAGTGATCATAATTGAATATGGAATACACTATGGCCAGGGTGCTAAACTGAATCATGTATAGATGTGGATGAGAACATTGTTGAAATGAAATTGAGAATATGACATAAGTTGAAAGGATTGTAAAACAAGTAATAAAATGAAAGCTAAGTAATTATCCGCACTATAATAAGTTATTTTTATCTCGGATATATGTTTTTCAATATAGTTATCTTTTTTTGGGTCAAATGCAGAGGATGGAATTTGTTCCTTCGAATCGTACTTGGATGTATGATAGGGTTTATCCACGCAGAGGGGGGTTGAAACAATCTTTTTTAGATGGTGTTGAGGAATTTATTACCAAGGCAAGTCAGCAAGATACCTATAACAATGGGGGGGGGGGTGATTAGATGTCCTTGTGTGAAGTGTGACTGTACACGGATTAAGAGTTTAGACGATGTGAGGCTCCACCTGTATAAAGTTGGGTTCAGGTCTAATTATTGGATTTGGACAAACCATGGAGAAGAAATGCCGCAATTTAATTTTGGCATTGACGAGAACTGCACTGGTGGTTCAGGTAGTGGTGCAGAAGTTGGATATGAAGATCATTTTGTTTCCATGCAGGAGATGGTGTGTGACGCTCTCATGATGCCCGGTTCGTTTGAGTCAAATAATACAGAAGAGCCCCCGAATCCTGAAGCGCAAAAATTTTATAATCTCCTAACAGAGACAAATAAGCCTTTGTGGGACGGGTCCCCCGACTCGAGGTTATCGATGTGTGTTCAACTGTTGTCTGCCAAGTCCAATTGGAACATACCCGAGTTGGGCTTGGATTTCATTGCCAAAATGGTTTTGGCCGGGACGCCTTTCAAAGGGGGATTACCCAACAATTATTATGATGCGAAGAGGTTAGTGTCCAAATTGGGATTGGAGTCCAAGAGGATTGACTGTTGTGAGAATGGATGCATGATCTTTTACGATAATGAGTTCGACAGAAATGATGGCGCATTGGTATCGTGCAGATTTTGTCACGCGCCAAGGTATCGTCAGCGCACCGGAAGTAGAAGTAATCTGAAACCAGTTCCGGTAAAGTCTATGTTCTACTTGTCGATCATTCCTAGATTACAGAGGATGTTTGCATCGATGCAGACTGCTGGAAAAATGACTTGGCACCATGAGAATAGGAGGAAAGCCGGAGTGTTACGCCATCCTTCTGATGGTGAAGCATGGAAGCACTTTGATCGGGTGCATCCGGATTTTGCAGCGGATCCTCGCAGTGTACGACTGGGGTTATGCTCGGATAGCTTTACCCCATATATCCAAGCCTCAGCCTCGCCTTATTCATGTTGGCCCGTTATTGTTACCCCTTACAATCTTCCTCCTGAAATGTGTATGTCAAAGCCATATATGTTCTTGACTTGTCTGATTCCGGGTCCGTCTAATCCAAAGGCTGGCATTGATGTATACTTACAACCTTTGATTGATGATCTGAAGAGGTTGTGGAATGGTGTGTTGACGTACGACATTTCTCGGAAACAAAATTTTATAATGAGGGCAGCATTGATGTGGACAATTAATGACTTCCCTGCATATGGCATGTTGTCTGGCTGGGGGACGCATGGGAAGTTTGCATGCCCGCATTGTATGGAGCATACAAAGGCATTTACCTTAAAGTACGGGGGGAAGTCGTCTTGGTTTGACTCTCATCGGAGGTTCTTACCGAACGATCATCAATTTCGAAGGAATAAGAACGCCTTCAGGAAGGGGGTTGTTGAAACAGATGGACCGCCTCCGAGGTTGACACCAGAACATATTTGGAGTAGAGTCAGGGACTTGCCAAAAGTCACTGAAGCCGGGGTTTCCCGATTAGATGGTTACGAGCAGTGGCATAATTGGACAAAGAGAAGTATTTTTTGGGATCTTCCATATTGGAAAGATAATTTATTGAGGCACAATCTTGATGTAATGCACATTGAAAAAAACTTCTTTGACAACATTTTCAACACTGTTATGAACGTGCGTGGCAAGATCAAAGACAACGATAAGGCTAGAATGGACTTAAAGTTGTACTGCAGGCGACCGGATTTGGAGCTGAGACATCAGGCTAATGGGAAGATGTACAAGCCAAAGGCTAATTATACTTTGACTATCCAGGAAGCAAGGTTAGTTTGTCAATGGATAAAGGAGCTCAGGATGCCTGATGGTTATTCTTCCAACTTGGCAAGATGTGCTGATGTTATCAGATGCAAGTTGCATGGGATGAAAAGCCATGATTGTCATGTGTTTATGGAATGCTTACTTCCCATCGCCTTCAGTTCGCTTCCACCCCATGTAATCAATGCTCTCACTGAAATAAGCCAATTCTTCAAGGACTTGTGTTCTACAACTTTGAAGGAAGACGATCTGATCAGGATGGAACAAAACATTCCACTCATACTGTGCAAGTTGGAGAGAATATTCCCCCCTGGCTTCTTTGATTCAATGGAGCATCTTCCAATTCATCTTGCATATGAAGCCAGACTTGGTGGTCCAGTTCAATACAGGTGGATGTATCCATTTGAAAGGTAATATAAGTATCTGTACTATATAGCCTGGTCCATGCATGTTAGTTAATTAATAATAACATCATCGTTTTTTCAATAGATTCATGGGCGAGTCAAAACGCTCGGTGAAAAATAAGGCTAGGGTTGAAGGTTCGATCTGTGCGTCTTACTTGCATCGTGAGACAACTCATTTCTGCTCTCATTATTTCAAACACATGGTTTTGTCGCCAACAATTAGAAGGAATGAAATGGAAAACGAAAGTGGAAGACTACCCAGAACCTTATCAGTTTTTTGCCTTCCCGGTCGTCATTCTGGAAAGGAGTTGACACATTATTTAACAGAGGAAGAGTGGAACTCGGCTCATGTTCATGTATTGATCAATTGTGCCGAGGTTAAACCATATCATGAGTACGTATATGTTTATAATTTTTATTCCTGCGATAGCATATGTTAATTGTCATAACTTATATCCATATATGTTCAGTGCATTCTTGTCATCTCAAAACATAAGCAACCGAGATGCATCTGCTCGTACTCATGCAGGTTTTCCAATATGGTTTAAGCAACAAGTAAGTATTATACCGAACTATCATTATGTTATTCACTCAAATGTATGTAGATAAAAAACTTATTGTCAACTCTGTGAATAGGTTTACAGTGAGGCACCTACAGTCATTAATCAACACTTACGAAACATGGCTGATGGTCCTCTAACAATTGTCAAAGAATGGCACACTTACTTTGTGAATGGATACAAATTTCATACTCAATCATGGACAGAAGACAAAACAACAATAAATAGTGGTGTTTACGTAAAGGGTGAGTCAGGCGGAGGTGCAGACGACTTTTATGGTGTGATACAACACATATATGAGTTGTCATATCGTTATTTAGATTATCCTAAGAAAATAGTGTTGTTTTATTGTAAGTGGTTCGATCCATCTAGTCAAGGCACTAAAGTGGATAAAAAATATAATATTGTGGACATCCAAATGAGGAGAAAATATCACTTCTTTGATCCGTTTATCATGGCACATAATGTGAGGCAAGTATACTATGTTCCTTATCCAGCAACGCACATGGAAAAACAAGGTTGGTGTGTTGCAATCAAGACAAAACCAAGGGGTCGCATTGAAGTGGATGTTTCAGAGTTGGAAGAGCCATATCAAACTGATGAAATGTCACATGCAAATGAAGCAATTGAAGTTGAACCAATCCCTTGTTTACTAGACACACAAGTTGTAGGGGAAGAAGTGGACGCCTCCATCTTCACATCAAATCAAGTCATTCCGAATGAAGATGTTGAAGAAGCCGACTCGACGGAAGATGATGAAGAGGAAGAAGATGCAGAAGATGAAGATGACTTTGAATATGACACTGGCTCAAATTCTGAATAATAATTAGCTTATTTACTTTAGTGATATATTTTGTATTAAGTTGTATTGTCGTTATCATAACTTTTAAGTTAATTATTATTAGCATCATGTTTCAATATTTGCAAATTTGTGTTATTGGTTACTTTAAGTTAATTATTATTACCATCATGTTTCAATATTTGCAAATTTGTGTTTTTGGTTACTTTAAGTTAATTATTATTAGCATCAATCTCCATCATGTGCAAATTTGTGTTTTGGTGACGATGAAGATTATTTTTATTTTATTAGTATCATTTTTCACTATAGAAATGGCTGATAAGGGAAAGGGTAAGGCACCTACTGGAGGGGCACGCCGTCGTGGTCGACCCCGTATTGTGACATGGATGGTCGATGAAGGATTCGTGTCCCTCCCATCTACATCTGCTCCACCACGCCCTTCGCCAACATCTTTGCCTACAGATGATATGGCACCCCCACCCCCACCTGTTGCTCCTACACCACGTCCACCACCCACACTTATGCCTGACTATGTTCCGACACCTCCCTACCGACCTGATGCTCCATCTACTCAGTTCATGGAGACCCCCATTGGCATCACGATGATGCCTACCCCAGGGTTTCCGACTCATACCCATGGAGAGAGTTCTGGACAGCCAAATGCACCAGGGGTGGATTTGCCCATGGGCGACGAGGAGAGTCATGGATATACACCGCCTATATCAGATGATAAGGAGGACATCGTCGAGTATATGTCTGACGGCCGACTTATTATTACCCCGATCGGTAGAGGGTAAGAAACTTTTCAAATAATCTTATTTTATTGTTGAGTTTATATGTATCTGTATTTAATTGTTCTCTATGTTTTATTGATAAGGTTCCTTCCGTCGAGGAAATCCGCTGATTGTGTCAAATATGCGGTCACATCTCAATTTGATCGGGCCTGGAAAAATTGGAGTGAGCTGCAGGACGAAGATCGGGCTCGATTCTTTACGGCTTTTAAGGTATTAACATTTGAATTTAGTTACATTTTATAGTTATTTTTAATGTTTCTTTAATTTATTATTATCATAAAAAACATTATATTCTCGAAATTTACAGGAGAAGGCTGCTTGGAGAGTAGAACATCATGATCAAGTTGAGCAAAATTTTCATCACAAAGCTAGTAAATGTCTTTCAAGGTTGATGCAGAGACAACGGTCAAAGGGAGAACGTCCAGACTGGTGTTTCCCACCCATTTGGGAGGAGCTATGTGCTTATTGGGCTACACCTGCATTCAAGAAATTATCCGCTCAGGCCAAGCTCAATAGGGCCTTGGAAAAGGGTGGGAGCCTGCACACTGGTGGCAGCATTAGTCATCCAGAGCACGCTCGACGCCTTGTAACTTCAAATATCATATTTGTGAATTCATTTAAATTTCATTTATATTTACAATGTTTAAATTTAAATATTAACAATTTTTTTTGCTGCAGGCCAGGGATTTACGCCGTCCCGCTAAGCTGAATGAGCTTCATGCTCGTACTCATACTAGGAAGGATACCGGCGACTGTGTAGATGAGCGCTCTAGACGCACTCAGGTGATTTACACATCTCTTTTTTGGTATTTATTTTTATTTTATAATTAACAAAGTTCTGGTCATTTTGTATGATGATGTGCGTTAATTTTAATGACAGGAGGAGTATCAAGCAAAGTTATCCCAGGTTCGGTCTCAGACAGCCTCATCTTCCCCTACCACACTTGACCCAGAGGTGGAAGCCCAGGTGGAGTTGCAGACATGGGTCGAGGTTGCTGGCAGTAAGAAAAAGGGGCGCATTTACGGTATGGGAGACCACTCTAGCAACTATCAACGCGGGTGCTCTAGCGTCTTCACTCAGCAGAGTCGAGCATCGTCTAGTAGGACTCGCCAGTCTCAGGACTCTGTGGAGATGGTCGAGATGCGGCAAAGACTGGCAACTCAGGAGGCGATCAATCGACAGATTATGGAACGGCTAAATATGATGGCAGCTCCACAGAGAGAGCTGATGATGCGTTTTGGAGCCAACACCTATCAGCCACAGCCGCAGCCGCAGCAGGACCAGCACCTTCATAGCACCCCTCAGCCGCAGCAGCCGTCGTCCCAACCACCTTCGTCCCAGCCTGAGGGTCATCAGCAGATCGATGATGAGGAGGGTCGATCCTTTACAGACTTGTTGAGGGGTTATAGAGAGGATTATTAGATTCTTTATGGTTATTTTGTATGATGTACGCACTATGATGTACGCACTTTGTCAAAACAATTATTAGTTTCTTTATAATGTACGTACACTTTGTTAAAAGAATTTGGTTTTTTAAGTTTCGTTATGATTAGATTTCATTTATCGTTTAAATTATTATTCATTTATTATCATTTAGAATTATTATTTATTTATATTAGTAGAAAATTATAATTAAGAAAAAAATCTATATTAATTATGAATTTTATATTAAATAAATGATTAAAAAAAATTAATATTTATAATAATAAAAAATTAATTATTTAATCTGGTGATTTGCGACGGCCTGGTCGTCGCTAATGTCACAGTTTTGCGACGGTCTCGTCGTCACTAAATATTTGTTCTTTGAGACGGCCTAGCCGTCGCTAATTTTGTGACGGCCATTTGCGACGGCCTAGCCTTCGCAAATCAGCACAATTTAGCGACGCCAGGCCGTCGCAAAACTTTTGCGATGACCCAATATGCGACGGATTTTAGGCCGTCGCAAAGCCGTTGCAAACAGTAATTTTGCGACGGATTTTGAGTTTTGCGACGGCCTTTGGCCCTCGCTAAAACCATTTTTTCTTGTAGTGATAAGAAAACCTAAAATTTAATAAAATATGAAAACATTTGGAATAAAAAGGAAAAAATTTTAAAATTCATATTAAATTTAGAATGCTATCATGTTGGTCATTTAGTGGACATCAAATGTCGGATTGGATAATAGCTTATCCTGCTCATATTCTATCCCGTTCTCTTATCCTATTTGGTTTTATCTTATCCTGCCCACTAAATAAACTCTTAATTTCTTAACCTTGCAAGACCATTAAGATCATTTGTTTATTGCTAGAATACAAATACTTTTATTTTCGCACCGGAGTCAAATTTGAATTAATAACATACATTAAAATCAATTTAATTTGTTGAAGGAAAAAATGTAGCTAAGCTTTGTATCAAAAAAAAAAAGTTGCTCTAATGAATACAATAACCTGGGTCATGGAACCCCGTTACCTTACAGTACCCACTGCCTAATGAATACAATCCCACTTCTCCCCATACCTGGATTGAAGGTTGCTCTACTGACGGTTCCCAACGGTAATCTGATCCTGAATCCTCAAACGGCTCACTTTGAAGTCAAGCCTTAGACAACCAACATAATCTCAATTAGTTTCTCTAATCAACATAAAAGGAAACTAAAAAGGGAAAGGGGACTATTACCTCTAACAAGACGGACGTATATGGCTTCCCCAACAGTTCCCAAGACTCCACTATAGCAAGGAATGGAGAGGGAATAGGGAGAGAGACACTGTAACCCGTAACAGTGGCTGCCACAAATAGGAATTAGGGTTTCACGTTAACCCTCGGTTCCTGCGCCAAGCATATATAGCTCGGACTTGAGCACGGTCGTGCTCCACTTAGCGTCAGCGAGACGCGGTCAGCACATTGAACAAGGGCGTGCTCACTATTGAGCACGGGCGTGCTCAACTTAAAATCAGAAACACGCTTCTGACTTTAAGTACGGGCGTGCTGGTTGTTGAGCACGGGCGTGCTTATGTACCAGAAAGGGACTTTTAGGCTAAAATCCCACTTAGCCCTTAACCAATATTTTAAAAAAATTAATAAAACTAGCTTAATAAAACATTTTATGAAAAACAGGGTGTTACATGGAGTGGGGCCGCTCCTATGATATTGTGGCGTAATCTCTAGAGCACTCATTAATAACCAGGCATGAGCATGGCCGAAAGGCGCCAAACAGCGTAACAGCAAGATCTGTGGGGGTGTAAAGTGATTGGTAGGTTTCCTACTTACATAAAGTGTATTGGTTCATATAAATTTAAAACTTCACCAATACATTGTAGGTAATCGGCCTATCAGTCTAGGTCTGGTTCATAGTTCAAGAGACACCAGATTCGAAGCATTTACACTTATGTTATTTTCTAACTCAGAATCTTTTTCTATCTTTAATTTTTTGAAATATGTGGGGGATTGTTGTATATTTAATGATATTTCAAAAAATTTATTTGAAAATCTATTTTTAATAATATCTTAAATATTTAATTTTATTCATAGTCTTTTGTTTCCTTTAAACACATTAAAGTTTCAGTTTTAAAATTCGAATTGTTTAATTAACATTTATTTGAGTTATAATGGAAATTGATTTTGATTATGCTATTTAATATTATTATTCTCAAATCAATTTGCTTTTAAATAAATATTTAATGTGATTGATAATGATTAGTGCATTTGGCAACGTGCACTTTATTTTGGAAGGCAAATGAAGATTCTTTTATATGGACAGCTAGCTTTTATTTTCTTTTACTTGGTTGTCCGTTGGAATTAAGAGGAACGTGCCATATTTGCTTTGAATGGACAATAACTTGTCATTACTCCATTTTATTTGTTGGGCGGTTTCTCTACCTGGAGTTAACGGCAAAAAGAAAAGATTCAAGCTACACTACTCAATATATATTTATACTACGGAAGTTTTTTGTGGGTATGTATGCAAAAAGATAGAATATTCTGAGTGGTTTAAAATTCTAAGTGATATTTGATATTGCTGTTCTGGTCCTGGTCTTTGTGCCAGAAGAGCCTGTTATATCCTGGGAGGAGTTTCGTATTTTGTAATTTATTTTCGTGGGCGGAATAATCCTTAAGGACAGTGTCCCTTGGCACGTCTCAGGCTATTTCTTGTACTCAACATTGTTATTTTATCAATATTCTCTAACAATCGTAAGGATTATTATGGAGAACAACTCTGACGCCGCAAACAATGTTGTGAATGCTAACAATTCCAATGTCTCTGCTACTATCGTGAATGCTGTCCCTCAACCGGTTGCTATTGCTGTCACCTACGCCAAACCGTTTCCAGATATATCGAAAATTGAGATGTTTGGAGGCCAAAACTATAGAAGATGGCAAGAGCGCATTTTCTCTATCCTGGATATGCATGGTGTTGCTGCTGCACTAACGGATCCTAAACCTCCACCAGCTGTTGACCCCAAACAGATTGAAACTTGGACATATGCTAATAAGGTATGTAGGCATACGATTATTAGTACATTGACTAATGATTTGTTCGATGTCTATGTTCTTACAAGGAAGCCAAGGAGATTTGGGACTCCATGAATTTAAAGTATACTGCTGAGGACGTTGGGAAACAGAAGTTCGTCATTGGAAACTATTACAGATGGGAGATGACTGATGAGAAGGATATCAAATCGCAGATCAACGAGTACCACAAGCTACTTGAAGACCTTAAAGCTGAAAACATCACTTTGCAGGATGAGTTCGTTGCAGGTTTGTTGATTGAGAAGCTGCCAGAATCGTGGAAGGATTATAAACAACAATTAAAACACAAGCATAAGCAGCTGACACTTGCAGAATTGATCACGCCCATAATTATCGAAGATACTAACAGGAATGAACTCAGGGGAGCAAGGGCAAAAGCACGGGCCTCAATCTTATACAAAACAAAAAGAGGTATGAAAATAAAAAATCTGATCATGTTTCCTTTGTGCCTAAAGTTTCTTCCTAAAGTTTCTTCTAACCTCACTTTCAAGAAAAAAGGAAGTTGTTTTATTTGTGGAAAGCCAGGTCATTTTGCTAATCAGTGCAGATTTAGGAAGAGAAATCACAATCCTCCTAAGCCAAAAGCAAATTTGGTTGAAGGAGATGATGTAATTGCTGCGGTCATTTCTCAAGCCTATCTAATGGCCAATGTGAAGCAATGGGTAGTAGACTCTGGGGCTACCAGGCACATATGTGCTAATAAAAATGTGTTTACCTCCTACACTTCTGTAGGGGAACTTGTGTATCTTGGAGATTCCCGAACTGCTGCAGTTCTTGGGAAGGGGAAAGTTCTTCTAAGGCTCACATCTGGCAAGACCTTGGCCTTGAATGAAGTGCTTCATGTGCCTAGTATTAAGGCAAATTTGATTTCTGTAGCACTTTTGAGTAAAGTTGGGGTTAAAGTGTCATTTGAATCTGATAATATTGTAATGACAAAAAATAATATGTTTGTGGGCAAAGGATATTGTGATCAGGGACTCTTTGTACTCAATGTTGAGGAAATTATCAATGAGAATGCATTTTCTTCTGCTTACTTGATTGATTCAGTTGATATGTGGCATGCTAGATTAGGACATGTTAGTATTTCTTATATTAAAAAGATGCATGATCTTGGTTTGATTTCTGGTTTTAGTAATACATGTATGAATAAATGTGAGATTTGTTTGGAATCTAAATTAACTAAAAAATCTTGTCATTCTATTCAAAGAGAAACTGAATTACTTAATTTAATTCATACTGATCTTGGTGATTTAAAGCAAACCATGACTAGAGGCGGTAAAAAATATTATGTTACTTTTATAGATGATTGTTCACGTTTCACTAAGGTATATTTACTTAAAACCAAGGATGAGGCCTTTGATATGTTTCTTATTTATAAAGCAGAAGTAGAAAATAAATTAAATAAAAGGATTAAAAGAGTTAGATCAGATAGGGGTGGAGAATATATTTTGTTTAATGATTTTTGTGAAAAGGAAGGTATAATTCATGAAACTACTCCCCCTTATTCTCCTGAATCTAATGGAGTTGCAGAAAGGAAAAATAGGACTTTGAAAGAAATGATGAATGCTTTACTTGTTAGTTCTTCTGCACCTGATAATCTTTGGGGTGAAGCATTATTAACTGCATGTCATTTACAAAATAGAATTCCTTATAAGAAAACTGGTAGGACACCGTATGAATTATGGAAAGGTTATAAGCCTAACCTTAAATATTTAAAAGTGTGGGGGTGTCTTGTTAAGGTAATGCTACCTGATTCTAAGAAAAGGAAAATTGGTTCTAAAACTTCTGATTGTATGTTTATTGGGTATGCAGAACATAGTGCTGCCTATAGATTTCTTGTTTTGAAAAGTGATGTGCTTGATTGCAATACTATTTTAGAAACTAAAAATGCTGAATTTTTAGAACATGTTTTTCCTTTAAAATTTGAAAGGTTACCTCCTTCACCTTCTCAAAATATTAGTGTTTCAAATGATTCTTTACAAAATGATTTTGTAAACACACATAAGGATTTGAGAAGAAGTAAAAGGGAAAGAAAAGATACTTCTTTTGGAAGTGATTTTTATACATATCTTGTGGAAAATGACCCTTTGAGTTTTTATGATGCAATTAATTCTTCCGATGCACATCTTTGGAAAGAAGCTATTAAATCTGAAATTGATTCTATTACAAATTGTAATAGATGGATTTTACCAGATTTACCACCAGGAGCTAAACCTATTGGGTGCAAATGGATTTTTAAAAGGAAATATAATCCTGATGGTTCTATTGATAAGTATAAAGCTAGATTGGTTGCAAAAGGTTTTACCCAAAAAGAAAATGTTGATTATTTTGATACTTTTGCTCCTGTGACTAGAATTTCATCCATTCGAGTTTTACTTGCTTTAGCATCAATTTATAAACTTGTTATTCATCAAATGGATGTTAAAACAGCTTTTCTAAATGGAGATTTGGAAGAAGAAATTTATATGACGCAACCAGAGGGTTGTGTTGTTTCTGGAAAAGGAAATAAAGTTTGCAAACTTATTAAATCTTTGTATGGTTTGAAACAAGCACCAAAACAATGGCATGAAAAATTTGATCAAGTTTTGATTGATGATGGATTTTATCTCTTGAAGTAGATAAGTGTGTGTATACAAAAACAATAAATGATGAATGTGTAATTATTTGCTTATATGTGGATGACATGCTTATTTTTGGTACTTGTCATGATATAGTAAATAAAACTAAAGAATTTCTTGCTTCAAAGTTTGACATGAAAGACATGGGTGAAGCAAATGTAATATTGGGTGTTAAAATCATAAGGAAGGGTGATAGTATAATGCTATCCCAAGAACATTATGTTGAGAAACTTCTAAAGAAATTTGGGTACTTTGAAGTTAAACCAATAAGCACCCTTTATGATGCTAACACTCAACTGAAGAAAAATAGAGGAAACCCTGTTGCTCAATCTGAGTATGCACAGATTATTGGGAGTATGTTGCATTTAATGAATTTTTCTAGACCTGACATAGCATATACTGTGGGCAGACTGAGCAGATACACACATAATCCCAATAATGAACATTGGGATGCATTAGTCAGACTAATGAAATATTTGAGAGGTACCATGAGTTATGGTATTCTATATAGTGGATTTCCCGCTGTATTGGAAGGATACAGTGATGCTAATTGGATCTCAGATTCAGATGAGACAAAATCCACTAGTGGTTATGTGTTCACCCTTGGTGGTGGTGCAATTACTTGGAAATCAGCCAAACAAACTATTATTGCTAAATCTACCATGGAATCAGAGTTTATTGCTCTGGAGTTGGCTGGTAATGAGGCTGAGTGGTTGAGAAACCTCTTAGCAAATATTCCATTAGGAGTTAAACCAACTCCTCCTGTGTCTATGCATTGTGATAACCAAGCGGCAATAGCCATTGCAAAGAATAAGTCTTACAATGGCAAGAATAGACATATTCGATTGAGACATGATGTTGTTAAGCAGTTGCTGAAAGATGGAATTATGTCCATTAATTATGTGAAGTCAGAAGTGAATTTTTCCGATCCTCTGACAAAGCCTTTAGGAAAGAAATTAATAAATGAAACATCGAGGGGAATGGAACTTAAGCCAATGTTAAATTAACAGTGATGGTAACCCAACCTTTGTGATTGGAGATCCCATGAAGAAGGTTCATATGGGTAATAACAAGTCACTTGTTAGTTCTGGTAGCACACTTAATTTGTCTCTTCCTATGGTGTGAGAAGTGCTAGACTGCATTTTTGGGAGGTTAAGCTAAAAGCTTTTAATGAATTTCATAGCCCTTATGGGTGGTGTATAAAGTGCAGTATACACATGATGAAATCACCTATATGAGTGTGGAGTGTGACACCCTTCTACCCAGCATGTAATAAGGCAATTAATATAAATAATTTAAAATAAAAACATGCAATTATATCATAAGTTTAAAACAATTGTCCATGGGTAGAAAAGTCCCACATGAACCGGTTACAACGCGGAAAATAAACCAAGTTCTTAAACGATAAAACATGAACAAATAACTACCCAACCCCGATGTTACAACTTAGAGCTGGTATAATCGTTCCGGAAAATAACATCCTCGGAAAACAACCGAAAATAAACTAAACAATAAACAGGCCCTAACTATGAGTGGCGGCTCCTCAGAGTCACTCCTCTCCAGGCTGCTCGTCATTCTCTGCAAATGCCGATTAGGCCAAACACAAACAATAACAGGGAGTAAGATTCATGTAATCATATAAACAGCAGGGGAATAGTACGCAAGGTAAACATACACATAAGCATACATCAACATCACACAGTATCATAACAACCAAGTATGCTATGCTATGCAATGCATCAACTACTCCGCTACTCCAACTATGCATGTGGATCCAAACTAACTCAGGATGAACGACTTTGGAGTTACATATCCGTATTGGCCATAAAAGCACCAACACCGGCAGTTCACCAAACCTCGGGTGAACCCCATGGATAGCCAACGCATCAAACCGTGGATGCCTCATCACAGGGGGCCTCGGTCACCAAACCTTGGGTGACCTGCCGTGGATGGCCAGATCACCGTACTCTCGGGCGATCTCCCCTTTGTCGAACCTCCCCCATCAACAACTCCAATGCTCTATGCAAATGGCACAACAACAAACAATCTCAACCACCTCCTTGCTTGGGCCATGAAGCTCCCAAGACTTCAACATCAACATTCAACGTAACCTCAGACCTAAACCGCGGGGTCAAGGCTCCCTTGGCCAATAAGCACCAAGGTTCAACTCAACGTGCTTGGGTCACTAAGCACCCAAGACTTAACTTAACAACGTGCGGTAACCCAACGGTTACCGATCTTAACACCTTGTTATCTTAATTATGTTATATAATTAATAACCAGGTTGTCTAATCTTTATCTTTGATTAGTTATCTCAACTTATCATCATAGGGGAATGGGGTTTAAAACCCCTTAAGTCCTTTAATTGCACTACTGTCCAGTAAGGGTCAGCACGGTCGTGCTTAGACCCTAGCACGGTCATGCTTGGACACATGAAGGCGTGCTGCCCTTTTAAGTGAAGCACGGTCGTGCTTCACACTCAGCACGGTCGTGCTTCACACTCAGCACGGTCGTGCTCATCAGCACGGTCATGCTGTTTGACCTGAACGGCCGTGCTGAACAGCACGGCCATTTTCCAGAATTTAAATGGGAGCACGGTCGTGCTCCCTGTTCAGCATGGTCGTGCTCAATGCACAACTGCACTGTTCTGGGCAGGGACTGAAACCAAGTTCTAACCAATTATGTTAAGGATTCAAATTCTTAAACTGAATATGTTTTTAACCTAATTAATTAATTAGGTAATCTCATCAACATTACCCTTAACACAACAGTCACAACATCAATCCTCCAAAACATATTAATAACAATAATTAACATATCATCATGCTCATTAAACCATATCAAGAACATGAACATACATTCACTATATCCAAATAGTTATCAGGATATTGTCACAATCAAACAACCATTTTATTACACATAAACACATACAACAACCGTGGTCATGGAACCCCGTTATCTTACACTACCCACTGCCTAATGAATACAATCCCACTTCTCCCCATACCTGGATTGAAGGTTGCTCTTCTGACGGTTCCCAACGGTAATCCGATCCCGAATCCTCAAACGGCTCACTTTGAAGTCAAGCCTTAGACAACCAACATAATCTCAATTAGTTTCTCTAATCAACATAAAAGGAAACTAAAAAGGGAAAGGGGACTATTACATCTAACAAGACGGACGTATATGGCTTCCCCAACAGTTCCCAAGACTCCACTATAGCAAGGAATGGAGAGGGAATAGGGAGAGAGACACTGTAACCCGTAACAGTGGCTGCCACAAATAGGAATTAGGGTTTCACGTTAACCCTCAGTTCCTGTGCCAAGCATATATAGCTCGGACTTGAGCACGGTCGTGCTTGCACTTGAGCACGGTCGTGCTCCACTTAGCGTCAGCTAGACGCGGTCAGCACATTGGGCATGGGCGTGCTCATTATTGAGCACAGTCGTGCTCAACTTAAAATCAGAAACACGCTTCTGACTTTAAGTACGGGCGTGCTGGTTGTTGAGCACGGGCGTGCTCATGTACCAGAAAGGGACTTTTAGGCTAAAATCCCACTTAGCCCTTAGCCAATATTTTAAAAAAATTAATAAAACTAGCTTAAAATTTTTTTTTATGAAAAACAGGGTGTTACAATTCCACCCCCCTTATAAAAATTTCGTCCTCGAAATTTCTACGTACCTCAAACGAAAAGATGTGGATACGCCTCCATCATCTGACTCTCGAGCTCCCAGGTAGCGCTTTCCTCAGTTGCCCCGCTCCAAATTACCTTAACCAAGGGAATCTCTTTGCCTCTTAGCTGCTTCACCCTCCGATCCTCGACTCGAAGGGGTAACACCTCAAATGTCAAGTTCTCTTTTAACTGTATTGTATCGGGAACTATCACGTGACTAGGGTCTTGAATGTATTTTCTGAGTTGAGACACATGAAAAACATTGTGGAGCTTTGACAAGAACGGGGGCAAGGCTATTTGGTAGGCGACTTCGCCGACTCTTTTGAGGATTTGGCAAGGACCAATGAACCTCGGAGTAAGTTTCCTCGCCTTCATCACTCTACCAACCCCAGTCATCGGGGTAACTCTCAAGAATACATGATCGATTTCCTGGAATTCGAGCGCCTTCCTCCTTTTATCATGGTAGCTCTTCTGCCTACTCTGTGCAACTCTCATCTTTTCCTGAACTAACCTGATCTTTTCTGTTGTTTCCTGGTCTATCTCTGGCCCTAGCACCACACTATCACTAGGCTCACTCCAACACAAGGGTGTCTTACATCTCCTCCCATACAAGGCTTCATAAGGTGCCATCTCAATGATGAAATGGAAGCTGTCATTGTAGGTGAACTCTATCAGGGGCAAAAACTTGTCCCAACTACCAGACTGTTCTAACATGTTGTTTTGGCTTCAAAGACTCAAGAGGGGGGGTGAATTGAGTTTTCAAAAATTCTTCTTTTAATAAACTTACTTTTCAAAACAGATTTGCCTCAGGATCTTTAACAGATTAAGAAAGGGCTTTTCAAGATTCAGAACAGGTAATACAGGTATTAGATACAGGCCTTAATCAGTCAGCAACTGAAGTTACAATATCAGTTTCAGATTCCGTTTCAGTTTTAATCAACTCAGTTTTGAACAATTAATAACTCAAGATTGATTGCAATAATACTTCTGGTTTCAATTCAAATTAAACAGATCAAGTTCTCAACTTTAACAACCAGGTTTTATAGCATACAATTCAATCTTTAAAAAACAAGATCATATTGTATATGATTGAGTTTTAAGCCTTGCAATTCAAAAACAGGTTATGCGCAATTCAATTCAGAGAGTAAGTCTTTAAGATTAGATTTGAACTGCACAGATTAGATTGTAGTTTGTACAAAGTTCAAACAGGTATTTCAGACTATAACAGAAACAATATTGAACAATGAATATCAAGAACTCAGTTTTATGCGCAAGACAGAAATTAAAGAGCTTTGAGTTTAGGAATACCACACAACTAGATTTATCCTGGTTCAGCCACCACCACTGTGACCTACATCCAGTCCTCACTCCACATGTGGGATTTCACACACTAACACAACAAGCTTTAGCCAGGTAGCTTGAAAAACCTTTACACCACAGAGCACTTCTTTCACTTCTAGGATACCACACCTCTTGTGAAAAAGCCTCAATGTTCTTCCTTAGGATTCCTCACCCTAATCACACAGAGAGACTCCCTCTCTCTTACAATCAAATAAAAACAGAAAGATTGATTTCTAACTCTCAAAAGTTGAATACACAAATTGAAGCTCTAACAAGATGAAACACTCTTTTCACAATAAGCTCAAGAAAGATGATGAATGATTTTCACAATTGATCTCTCAAATTGATTTCGTGTGTTTCTGATATGATGTCAGTATTCTATTGATCCCACTTTATATAGAAAATAAGTTGTAACCGTTTTGGGATCAGTCCAAACAGATTTGGGTCTGATATCAGAATCAGCTAAACTGATTCAAGTTCTTGGACAGGGGTTGAGTATAGGGATGTATTAACCATTTTACATACTGAAAGTTTCTATACACCTGTGTAATACATGGCTGTAAGAGTTCTTTAAAAACTTGATCTTGGTTAATCCATCAGTACCACCAGTACACCCATTCAGTACATCTATGTATTAATGAACATCAGATTTTTCTAGAAACTTGAATACACGAGTACATAGCATATGTACAGGCCTGTATTTAGTTAACCATTTATAACTGATCTGATTTCATGTTATTCATAGGTGTAGTACATCTATGTACTGAATATTAAGAACTTTATATTCACTTGTCAGTTACAGGAAATGATATAAATCCATTTAATACATGGCTGTACTGACAGAGAATTTACTTAACTTCCAAAAATCATTTTCATTAAAACTTATTCCTTTTTAATGCAGGTTATGAAAATTGATTTTCTTCATGCATCATTTCAACTGAGCTATTTGTGAATAAGAGATTTCTTCTCTTACAAATCATCTAAGGCTTAATTCTAATTTCTTCTTTAAGCTCTTGTCTTGATGACTCCTTGATGTTTGTCCTTGTTTGTTGCTCCTTGAGCTCTTCAAGTTCTTCTTTGGATATTCTCCTTTTAATTGCTTACAGAACTTGATACTTTACAGCTTGATACCTGTCTTTGCAATTTGATACTAAAACACTTGCACACACATTAAATTGTATATTTGTCATATATCAAAATCTCTATGTCATTGAGTCTTACATAACACACAAGCCCTCAACAAGTCCTCTAAGGACTGGATGGTCCGCTCGGACTGCCCATCAGTCTGTGGGTGGTAAGCTGAACTAAGCCTAAGCTTTGTCCCTAAAGCCTCTTGCAAACTATTCCAAAACCTAGAGGTAAACCTCGGGTCTCTATCTGAAACTAAGCTAGAGGGTACACCATGAAGCCTAACTATCTCTTTGATGTACAACTTAGCTAACTTCTCCAATGGATACTCCATAATCATCGGAATGAAATGGGCAGACTTAGTCAGTCTATCCACAACAACCCATATAGCCTCAAAACCAGCTTGAGTCCTAGGGAGTCCAGACACAAAATCCATGGAGATGCTATCCCATTTCCATTCTGGGATATTCAAAGGTTGCAACCTACCTGAAGGCCTTTGATGCTCTATCTTAGCCTTCTGACAAACTAGGCACGCATATACAAACTCAGCTACATCCCTTTTCATCCTAGGCCACCAAAACATTCTCTTAAGGTCCTGATACATCTTGGTGGCACCTGGATGCACACTCAGTCCACTCCTATGACCTTCTTCTAAGATCAACTTCCTAAGCTCAGGAACATTAGGTATGCATACTCTATCTTTGAACCTCAAGATACCATCACTGCCATCCTTAAAACTTAGGTCTCTACCCTGAGCGAGCAACTCTCGCTGGTCTAAGAGAAACTTGTCCAACTTCTGACCCTCTCTAATCTGATCCATCAAACTGTTGGTAACCTTCAAGGTTCCAAGCCTAATACTCTTAGGGGTAAACTCACAAGCTAGACTAAGGTCTCTAAACTCCTCAATCAATTCCATCTCCCTAACCATCAAAGCGGAGACATGCATGGTTTTCCTACTCAAGGCATCGGCCACCACATTGGCCTTTCCTGGGTGATAGGTCAGCTTGAAGTCATAGTCTTTTAAAAACTCCATCCATCTACGATGCCTCATGTTCAACTCCTTTTGATCAAAGAGGTACTTCAAACTCTTATGATCACTAAAAACCTCAAACCTCGCTCCATACAAGTAATGCCTCCAGATCTTCAAGGCAAATACCACAGCTCCTAGCTCTAGGTCGTGGGTAGGGTAGTTCTTCTCATGGGTTTTCAACTGCCTAGAAGCATAAGCTACTACCTTACCATTCTGCATCAACACACCACCTAACCCTTCCTTAGAAGCATCGCAGTAAACTACGAAGGGTTCACTAGGATCTGGCAAAACTAAAACTGGTGCTGATGTCAAACTATTCTTAAGGGTTTGGAAACTCTCTTCACACTTAGAGTCCCACACAAATAACTGTCCCTTCTTGGTGAGACGGGTTAAGGGTAAAGCTATCTTAGAGAAACCTTCTATAAACCGCCTATAGTACCCGGCTAACCCCAAGAAACTCCTAAACTCGGTTACAGACTTTGGCGCTTCCCACTGGAGCACCGTCTCTACCTTAGCTGGGTCCACTGCTATGCCACCCTTAGAGATGACATGTCCTAAGAAGCTCACTTCCTCTAACCAGAACTCACACTTAGACAACTTAGCATACAACTGCTTTTCCTTAAGGGTCTGCAAGACAACCCTCAAGTGTTCCTCATGTTCCTCCTTACTCTTGGAGTACACTAAGATGTCATCTATGAACACTACCACAAACTTATCCAAGTAAGGGTGAAAGGTCTTGTTCATGTAGTCCATGAAGACCGCAGGAGCATTGGTTACATCGAAGGGCATAACCAAGTACTCATAGTGACCATATCGCGTCCTAAAAGCTGTCTTCGGGATGTCCTCAGACTTAACCCGAATCTGATGGTACCCTGACCTCAAATCTATCTTTGAAAAGATGCAAGCGCCCATCAACTGGTCCATAAGATCATCAATCCTAGGGAGGGGATACCGATTCTTTATGGTCACCTTGTTGAGCTGCAGAAAGTCGACACACAACCTCATACTACCATCCTTTTTCTTCACCAACAACACAGGTGCTCCCCACGGAGACACACTGGGCCTAATGACCTGCTTCTTCATCAGGTCCTCCAACTGTTCCTTCAACTTAGCTAGCTCTAGAGGAGACATTCTATAGGGTGCTATGGAGATTGGCCCGGTGCTAGGCACTAAGTCTATGGTAAACTCAACATCTCTCTCTGGGGGTAAGTTATAAACATCCCCCGGAAACACTTCAGGAAATTCCCGCACAACAGGCAAGCTGGCGACATCAGGAGGGTTGCTCTCTACTTCCAGGGAAGCTAACATCATGTATTCTTGGGCTTCGTCTTTCATCAAAGCTTGAACTTGGCTGGCAGAGAGAAGGTTCGGATTCTTAGACTCCTTTGAAGTTCCAAAAATCAGAGTTTTATCAAAACAGTTGAGGAGGACATGGTTGGAAGATAACCAGTCCATACCCAGAATAATATCCAGATCTTTTAAAGGCAAACATACAAGATCAACAATGAATGTTTTATCATTTATAACTATATGACAGTTCTTGCATGCATAAGAAGTAGAAACAGGTTTATTTGTAGGTGTAGAAACCAACAAATCATACTCAAGGAAAGTAACAGGCAATTCAAGACTCTCGACCCTATCATGCGATATAAATGAGTGAGTAGCACCTGAATCATACAACACAGTTAATTAAGTCCCATCAATAAGACATGTACCTTGAATCAAGTCATCAGACTCGGAGGCTTCGGCTCCACTAAGAGTAAAGACTCTTCCAGTGGTCTTCAGTCGGTTGGCCTGAGACTTCTGATTCTTGCTGGCGCTGGGAGGCTCGGCCTTGGCTCCTTCACACTCTCGACTGATGTGTCCTGGCATGCCACACCTGAAGCAGATAACCTGAGTCTCCTTGCACTGAGACGAGTAGTGGTCTGTAGCACCACACTTGCCACACCGGATGGGCCTAGAGACATTTAAGAACCCGCCCCTGAACCCATCCTGCTGAAACTGTGGCTTCTTACCACTCTGCTTGAAATCTCTGCCGGTCGGAGCATATCTCTGCTTACCCTTGTCTCTCTGATCAGTCCTCCTACCACTCTGACTGTCCGATCCCTTGGAACTAGCAACCCTGAACTGGCTGGCATCCTCATAGATCCTGCACTTGTTGACTAGAATAGGGAAGACTCTGATCTCCTGGTAGCTGATGGCCTGCTTGATCTCAGGTCAGAGTCCCGCCTCAAACTTCACACACTTCGAACGGTCATCCGTCTCATGCTGGTAGGGAGTGTAGTACCTGGCCAACTCCTCAAACTTGGCCGCATAGTCACCGATTGACAACAACCCCTGCCTCAAAGACAATAATTCCATCTCCTTCTTGTCCCTGATATCCGCTGGAAAGTACTTCTCCAGGAATCTCTGCCTGAACACAGCCCATGTAACCGCTGTGCCCTCAGCCTGAATCCTCTGCCTGTAGTTATCCCACCAGTGCTCTGCCTCCTCGGTCAGCATGAAGGTAGCGAAGATGAGCTTCTGCTGATCGTTGCAATCCATGGCTCGGAAGACCTTCTCTGTCTCCCTCAGCCACAACAAAGCTCCTTCCGAATCGTACGCGCCCTTGAACGATGGAGGGTTGTTCCTCTGAAACTTATCCAGTCCCTGGAACTTAGCTGGCCCACCATTGTTAGGGTTGACCTGACCAATAGCATTTGCTAGGAGTGCCAATGCGTCAGCAATCGCCTGGTCGTTGCGTCCTCTACCGACCATTAGTTCCTGTACAAGTCCAACACAACTCTTAATACAGAAACTTAAGCGAGTAAAAGCTACAGGCAACTAACTTGAAACATCATTATCTATGCAAGCATAGACAATTCACACAAGAGTCACACAACAGACTCACAATAGACTCATACCACGTCCGAACAAGGTCGAACTGCTCTGATACCACTAAATGTGACACCCTTCTACCCAGCATGTAATAAGGCAATTAATATAAATAATTTAAAATAAAAACATGCAATTATATCATAAGTTTAAAACAATTGTCCATGGGTAGAAAAGCCCCACATGAACCGGTTACAACATGGAAAATAAACCAAGTTCTTAAACGATAAAACATGAACAAATAACTACCCAACCCCGATGTCACAACTCAGAGCTGGTATAACCATTCCGGAAAATAACATCCTCGGAATACAACCGAAAATAAACTAAACAATAAACAGGCCCTAACTATGAGTGGCGGCTCCTTAGAGTCACTGCTCTCCGGGCTGCTCGTCATTCTCTGCAATGCCGATCAGGCCAAACACAAACAATAACAGGGAGTAAGATTCATGTAATCATATAAACAACAGGGGAATAGTATGCAAGGTAAACATACACATAAGCATACATCAACATCCAACAGTATCATAACAACCAAGTATGCTATGCTATGCAATGCATCAACTACTCCGCTACTCCAACTATGCATGTGGATCCAAACTAACTCAGGATGAACGACTTTGGAGTTACATATCCGTATTGGCCATAAAAGCACCAACACCGGCAGTTCACCAAACCTTGGGTGAACCCCATGGATAGCCAAAGCATCAAACCGTGGATGCCTCATCACGGGGGGCCTCGGTCACCAAACCTTGGGTGACCTACCGTGGATGGCCAGATCACCGTACTCTCGGGCGATCTCCCTTTTGTCGAACCTCCCCCATCAACAACTCCAATGCTCTATGCAAATGGCACAACAACAAACAATCTCAACCACCTCCTTGCTTGAGCCATGAAGCTCCCAAGACTTCAACATCAACATTCAACATAACCTTAGACCCAAACCGAGGGGTCAAGGCTCCCTTGGCCAATAAGCACCAAGGTTCAACTCAACGTGCTTGGGTCACTAAGCACCCAAGACTTAACTTAACAACGTGCGGTAACCCAACGGTTACCGACTTAACACCTTGTTATCTTAATTATGTTATATAATTAATAACCAGATTGTCTAATCTTTATCTTTGATTAGTTATCTCAACTTATCATCATAGGGGAATGGTGTTTAAAACCCCTTAAGTCCTTTAATTGCACTACTGTCCAGTAGGGGTCAGCACGGTCGTGCTTAGACCCTAGCACGGTCGTGCTTGGACACGTGAGGGCGTGCTGCCCTTTTAAGTGAAGCACGGTCGTGCTTCACACTCGGCACGGTCGTGCTCATCAGCACGGTCGTGTTGTTTGACCTGCACGGCCGTGCTGAACAGCGCGGCCATTTTCCAGAATTTAAATGGGAGCACAGTCATGCTCCCTGTTCAGCACGGTCATGCTCAATGCACGACTGCACTGTTCTGGGCAGGGACTGAAAGTAAGTTCTAACCAATTATGTTAAGGATTCAACTTCTTAAACTGAATACGTTTTTAACATAATTAATTAATTAAGTAATCTCCTCAACATTACCCTTAACACAACAATCACAACATCAATCCACCAAAACATGTTAATAACAATAATTAACATATCATCATGCTCATTAAACCATATCAAGAACATGAACATACATTCACTATATCCAAATAGTTATCAGCATATTGTCACAATCAAACAACCATTTTATTACACATAAACACATACAATAACCGGGGTCATGGAACCCTGTTACCTTACACTACCCACTGCCTAATGAATACAATCCCACTTCTCCCCATACCTGGATTGAAGGTTGCTCTACTGACGGTTCCCAACGGTAATCCGATCTCGAATCCTCAAACGGCTCACTTTGAAGTCAAGCCTTAGACAACCAACATAATCTCAATTAGTTTCTCCAATCAATATAAAAGGAAACTAAAAAGGGAAAGGGGACTATTACCTCTAACAAGACGGACGTATATGGCTTCCCCAACAGTTCCCAAGACTCCACTATAGCAAGGAATGGAGAGGGAATAGGGAGAGAGACACTGTAACCCGTAACAGTGGCTGCCACAAATAGGAATTAGGGTTTCACGTTAACCGCCCTCGGTTCCTGCGCCAAGCATATATAGCTCGGACTTGAGCACGGTCGTGGTCAACTTAAAATCAGAAACACGTTTCTGACTTTAAGTACGGGCGTGCTGGTTGTTGAGCACGGGCGTGCTCATGTACCAGAAAGGGACTTTTAGGCTAAAATCCCACTTAGCCCTAAACCAATATTTTAAAAAAATTAATAAAAATAGCTTAATAAAACATTTTATGAAAAACAGGGTGTTACATGGAGTGGGGCCGCTCCTATGAAATTGTGGCGTAATTTCTAGAGCACTCATTAATAACCAGGCATGCGCATGGCCGAAAGGCGCCAAACAGCGTAACAGCAAGATATGTGGGGGTGCAAAGTGATTGGTAGGATTCCTACTTACATAAAGTGTATTGGTTCATAGAAATTTAAAACTTCACCAATACATTGTAGGTAATCGGCCTATCAGTCTAGGTCTGGTTCATAGTTCCAGAGACACCATATTCGAAGCATTTACACTTATGTTATTTTCTAACTCAGAATCTTTTTCTATCTTTAAATTTTTGAAATATGTGGGGGATTGTTGTATATTTAATGGTATTTCAAAATATTTATTTGAAAATCTATTTTTAATAATATCTTAAATATTTAATTTTATTCATAGTCTTTGGTTTCCTTTCAACACATTAAAGTTTCAGTTTTAAAATTCGAATTGTTTAATTAACATTTATTTGAGTTATAATGGAAATTGATTTTGATTATGCTATTTAATATTATTATTCTCAAATCAATTTGCTTTTAAATAAATATTTAATGTGATTGATAATGATTAGTGCATTTGGCAACGTGCACTTTTATTTTGGAAGGCAAATGAAGATTCTTTTATATGGACAGCTAGCTTTTATTTTCTTTTACTTGGTTGTCCGTTGGAATTAAGAGGAACGTGCCATATTTGCTTTGAATGGACAATAACTTGTCATTACTCCATTTTATTTGTTGGGCGGTTTCTCTACATAGAGTTAACGGCAAAAAGAAAAGATTCAAGCTGCACTACTCAATATATATTTATACTATGGAAGTTTTTTGTGGGTATGTATGCAAAAAGATAGAATATTCTGAGTGGTCCAAAATTCTGAGTGATATTTGATCTTGCTGTTCTGGTCCTGGTCTTTATGTCAGAAGAGCCTGTTATATCCTGGGAGAAGTTTCGCATTTTGTAATTTATTTTCGTGGGCGGAATAATCCTTAAGGACAGTGTCCCTTGACACGTCTCAGGCTATTTCTTGTACTCAACATTGTTATTTTATCAATATTATCCAACATTTCTTCCTCAATTACCCTAAATTCAACTTTGTCAATAGATTCGTGATCAATTGGATCATAACATGTCTGGTTGTAATGAAACCTAAAATAAAGCATCACAATATCAAAAAGGAAATTAATAATGCTAAAAATATAAGTAAAACAGTGTTTTGACTTTTGACATATAGAAGTCTTTATACCTATTCTTCAAACGCAAGTTATAATTAATATGAACAAGATCATTTAGTCTTTGATGTTCTTGTCTATTTCTTTTCTTCATATGGATGCGTTCAAAGACAATACAATTTCTCTCACACCAAAAGAAAGAAGTTTGACTAAGAAGACGAATTACCAACTTTTGCAAAGCTGGAGCACTACCCCCATACAATCTCCACCATCGATATGCAAGAAACATATTTAGTTATATGAACATAAAAGTGTAAAACACAAAGTATGCATCACTATTTACGTATAAAACTATAAATTGGTGCTTACCAGGTTCGATCATCTTTGTTACAGTAAGAGAACTTTTGTCAACTAAAACTTCCTTGCCGGTCATGATACACTTGCATCTCTTGAATGACTTTGGAACAATCATTACAAAAAGCTTTTATATTAGACAAATCAAGAATCGCTTGCACAACCCTATTCTTTTCATAGAACTTCTCATCATAAAAGAATGCAAAATTTAAAAAGTAAGTTGCTGCATGAAGATGGCGGTTTAAATGTGTATCCCATCGAGCTTGAATAATATCCAGGCTCGCCAGAGAAGGATACTCGTTGTTTGTGAGAGAAGAAAGGGGAAGAAGTTGCTAGATTTAGCAATCTATTAGGGCTCCTCGATTTCACTCTTCAAAATCGTGATTCAAAGATGGAGAAAGAAACCAAAAGGGCAAAATGATGTCATTTTGCCAATTTTCTAATAAAAAAAAGGAATTCTTCAAATCGGTCAACCACCAATTTCCCTGGTTCACCTTCGGTTCTACCTGTTTCCATTCGGTTTGATCTATGAAAGGTTTTATGGTTAGTCCGGACCGGACTCCAACCGGTCCAACTGATTGATCCGGTCCGGTTTTGATAACCATGGTGAATAGCTATAGCCCACTTCTCGAAATGGTCAACCAAGAGCAAAGTGCCACATTCATATTTCAAAAGGAGACACTGCCACCCAAGTACCAAGTCACTTTATCCTGAAATCAAGAAGAGTAAATTAAAATGGTTCAATTGATAAAAAATATCAAAATGTTTCAAGAGCTTTCAACAACCATGTATAATTTCTATTTAATTATGATAATTTAAAGGCTTAAAGAAGTTTTTGGTCCCTGAAAATATGGTCACTTTTGATTTTCATCCCTATCATATTTTTCTTTGCATTCCATGTTTTTAACTTTTCATGTTTTGCAATCCGTCCCTGCCGCCAGTTTTCACTGTTAACTGCTAACTGGTCTAATGGAGATGTCATTTCAACACACCATGTGCATTAAAATTTAATATTAAATTTTAATGACATGTGAAAATTTTGAAAAAATAATTTTTATTTTATTTTCAATGATAAATTTTTTTTAAGAAATTTTGAAATTATTTTTTAAATAAATATTTAATAAGTTTTCCTTTCTTTCTCTAATCAAACCTTAATTCCCTAATCCCCTTTGATGATGCTGGACTTCCCCTATTCACTGACGCCGCTGACCACTCACCCCCGACCCTGCTTCCTCCCCGTCTGCGAGGATTGCTGGACCAACGAAGCCTCCTCCACCCTTGTTGACGCTTGGGGTCGTTACTATTGGTGTAACCAGGAAGAAGCATAGCTATAAGCGTAGGGTTTGTTCTTCGAATTGGTGTTAGTGTTACCTAAATTGGTCGATTGAGGAATATGGGATTGGGAGATGAGAAGATCGGAGAGAGGCTAGTGTTTTATCGAGTTCGGAATTTAGGGTTTGGTGGAGGAGGTAGGTGACATGGATGTGGGGGGAGTGGGAAGGGCGAGATGGTGTGTTTGGTGGAAGTGGTGGGAGGGTTAGGTGGCGGCGGAGAGGAAGGACGAGACGAAGGTGGCAGTGATGGGGGAAGTAATCTATGAGGTGGAGAGACCCATGTGCAAAGCTTCCAGTTCATCTATCAATCCTTTCGCCTAGTCCAGTCCGACTACCTTTTATCGTAGCTCCTTCTTCCTTCCAGAAGATGAAGAAGATGAAGCAAAATGAAACCCTAGACGCCATTGTCTTTCGAAATAAGAGAGGTCAAAGACGAAGAAGATGAAGCAAAACGAAGGAGGCGCACAGTGGAGAGAGAGCGGTGAGGGATTTCATATGAAAGGAGGTAGCACGAAGAAGAAAGAGGGAAGAATGTGAAAATGTTAAATGAGGAAGCACCTACTACATCGGTTTGAGGCCGCAACTGATGTAGAAGTACGATTTTTACATCGGTTTTGATGCAACGGACGTAGAATGTTAAACACCACTCTAATTATTTACAAAATTACCACCGCCTCCTTTTTAAAATCAGTTAAAAAGGAACCGATGTAGGTTCTTGTTGTGGAATGTATATTTTACATTAGTGAATCCTTCCAGTCTTACATCAATTCCTTCGAGCGCACCTTCAATATTCGCTCTGCCTGTGGCTTCCAATTTCCAAACTAATCCCATCTCTTAGGCCTGCATTAACATCACCACTGAGCAACAAGTTGAAGCACTTTGGAAAGGGGCAGTGGAGAAGAAAATGTAAACATAAAAATGGAAACTCGAAGCCGTAATCGGGCGGAGGCTTCCTTAGCTGCCCCTTCATCCTCCTCCTTTGGTCCAACCGCCCGTTCAACCAAGCATGCATTCATCCACCGTAGCCGCAACTGCCACTACCACCACCCGTTCTTGCGTATCTTGCTCTAAAGAACCCTTGCCGTCGATTAAAAAATAAAAGAGATTCGGAAAAAATTTAAGTTAAAGGTTAAAGAAAATTTCAAAAAAAAAAACTGGTTTATAATTTTAATTTTGAAATTTAAAAAAAATAAAAAATAAATGCCACATGACATTAAAATATCAATTTTTTACCATGTGGCGTAGTTGACCTGACTTCCACTAAACACCTCAGCAGTTAACGGTCAAACATGACGGAAGGGACCTAATGCAAAACTGAAAAAGTTAAAAGAACACAATGAAAAGAAAGAAAAATCTAGGGATGAAAAACAAAAGTGACTATATTTCTGATGACCAAAAAGTTTATTAAGCAGTTAAAAGGGTTAAATATGTTTTCAGTCCCTCAAATTGGGTGATGTTCGGTTTTAGTCTCTCATTTGGAATACATACTTTTTTAGCCCCCAAATTCTAAAATGTGACATTTTCATCCACAAACATACATTTTTTTGTCCTCAAACGTACGTTTCAGAATTATCCAAATGTATGTTTGAGTCCCGTTTGGGGACCAAAATTGATATATTTTAGAATTTGAGCGACTAAAAAAAGTACGTTTTTCAAACGACGGACTAAAATAGAACATCACCCAAATTGGATGAACTAAAAACATATTTAACCCTAATTAATTATGTCAATTAAAGCGTTATAATAAAAGATATATCGAATGTCTTTCACCACATATATAGAAATTTCAAATTCAAACTTTTTTTGTTTTTTCATTCTTATGATCTAGTGGCAGCCATAAAAATTACAATTTTAATAATTTTTAGGGCTCATTTGGTGGTCAGGATAAGAGAGACAATATAGGATAAACTATCATATTATGTCTTAAATTACTGTTTGGGGAGCCAGCGGGATAGGAAAAATCAATCATGCCACCTACCATATCGTGTCCATCTAGTTAAAATTTTATCATGTGGGGAGGACCGAGTTAGAAATCAACAGGATAAGATAGGGTAATTTAAAGTATAATAGAATATAAAAATATATTATATGTAAGGTATAATTAAATAATAACTTAAAGTATAATAAAATATAAAAAAATATTTAAAATAAAAAACTAAAAAGTTAATATTCTAAATTATAAAATAAATTTAAATTAATAGAAATATCCAAAAGTTTTAAAATTAATATTAAAAAGTATATAAAATATTTTTTATCTAAATCTAAAAATAAAATATTAATATAAAATATAAAACTAATTAAATTAATAAAAATATTAATAATTAGTTTAAAAATTATTTTTATTTTAGCACAATACTAATTTTATTATTTTAAAAAACTGAAAAATATAAAATTTATTCTGATAATTTAATTAGGGTGGGGATCCACTTACTCCTTATTAGAGTTACTCTGCTTAATAACTCATCGAGGACAATGAATTTCAACAATCCAATCGTTGAATTAAAACTTCTTATTGAGTAGATCAACTTCTCAAAGTTTCATAAAATTTCAAAAATATTTAATACTTAATCAAACAACTTCGATTAAACGTATGATACATTTTCTAAAAATAAGAGTAAATGTCGACTATAAGATTACATGGTTATCATTGTCTAATTTTTGTGAAATATGGTGTACATGATTGATAGCATAATATGACAATATTCAATGGTTGGATTGTTGAAATTCAATGTCTCCGATGAGTTATTAAGCGGAGTAACTCTAACAAAAGTTACTCTTAGAATAAGTGGATCCCCACTCATTTAATTCTATTTAAAGTAAAAACTAAAAATGAATATTTAAAAATATAAAAAATTTAATTTAGGATAAGGAATATTTTAAAAATTTGAATAATTATATGTAATTTTATCACAAAAATAATTTTATCTATTGATTTAATTTTAAAAATTGAAAATTATAAGAAAACCTAAAATTTAATAAAATATGAAAACATTTGGAATAAAAAGGAAAAAATTTTTAAATTCATATTAAATTTAGAATGCTATCATGTTGGTCATTTAGTGGACATCAAATGTTGGATTGGATGATAGCTTATCCTGCTCATATTCTATCATGTTCTCTTATCCTATATGGTTTTAGCTTATCCTAACCACCAAACAAGCTCTTAATTTCTTAACCTTGCAAGACCATTAAGATCATTTGTTTATTGCTAGAATACAAATACTTTTATTTTTGCACCGGAGTCAAATTTGAATTAATAACATATATTAAAATCAATTTAATTTGTTGAAGGAAAAAATGTCGCTAAGCTTTGTATAAAAAAAAAAAAAATTGCCGGTAAGTCTTTTTTTTTTTTTTTAGTGTGTACATGGGTGAAATGCTTGAAATACTTCACTGTTTAATTGAGTAAAATAGTAGTTCGTGATTTTAGTAAAAAAATATATGTTTGATTATTGTCAGATAAAATTGATTTTGTCTTCAGAAGCGATTTTACCTAGCGATAAAAAGTAGCTTTTGCATTGAATTGAAAATTTGCACTAAATTTTACATCAAACTTGTTTTTAAAATAAAAAAAATCTAAACACAAATCATTTCACTACAAACTTAATTCTAACCAAATCAATTTTACAAAATCACTTTTATCAAATACATATCCAAACACATTGATAGGGAGGTGCTTAAATTTTTAAACACCGATGCTTATTTGTTTATGCTGATGGAGTAGGTGCTTAACTAGCACCTTAAAATTGAGGTTGTTTCCACAAGCACTTGGTTCTTGTGGATTTTCTTTTACCTTTTTTTTTTTTTTATTAAAACATATCAATGAAATATAAGGATGTGGGGTGATCGGTGGGGTCCATTTAAGAATTTTTTGGAAGTTGTTGGATTGGAGAGATGGGATACTTAATTAAATTATAAAAAAGTAAAATAGGTGATGTGTAATGGTACCCATTTAAGAACTCCAAAGTAGGGTACTGAGATAAATATGCTCTTATGGAAATCATGAAAACAATTAAAAATAGAAGAAAACTTTGAAACAATTTCATATGAACATTAAGTGTTATTTTTTAATAGAATAAATAAATACATGTGTAACAGTTCATAGATATCTTATATTTTCATTAATGAGGTGTTGCATATTTTATAATTTTATTGGAAAATAACACCTAATACACATATGAAATTGTACCTAAATTTTGTCGTATTAAATATTGAATTCGATGAACATGAGGTAGTTTGCAGTATTATCTTAGAAGGATACAACATTAATTATCATTTGACCAAAGAAATCCGCATGAGTTTAAATAACTTTAATTTTCACCATTTATATGTAAATGTGTGAAAATATTCATTTCACTTCCTCATAGTGATTGTTTTTTTTTTTTTCAAATGCTAACCAATACCCTAGATACTGACAAGTTTTGATGGAAAAATAATGGAGTCAACGTATCGAGGACCGAAGCTTTTAGTTTTTTTTCCCCTATAAAACTTTAACTTTTCTTGATTAGTGCTTTATAAACATTGGTTAGTGAATTAATTAAAAAGAGTAAACTCTATATTGGAAAACTAAATATAATACGCACTTATATTCCCTTCGGTCTATATTATAAGCAAAAAATTAATGCAACACACATATTAAGATGGTTAGTTAATCTCATTTAATTTGGTTAAAAAATTAGGTTTTTACCTAAATTACCCTTTATGGTAATGAGAAGTTGCTTGTATTGTTGGGAATAGAACGAGTCATTGGAAAACAAAATTTATATTAAATGAAGGGTATTTTAGGAATAATGTCATTAAATGAGTTATTAAAAAACAAAATTTGCTTATATATTGGATCAAATATTTGGGATTTTCTTATTTATAATATGGACCGAAGGGAGTATTACTATTACGTTTGGTTTCACGTTGATTTCCGTGAAATCACGTTACCGATGGCATAGTTGTAATTTGTTTTACAAAAGACTTAGAAGTTACAACATACTCCTCTAGTCTCTATTATAAGCAAAGATTAAATAAAATATGCATATTAAGGTGACTAGTTAATCTCACTTAATATTGTTAATTTTATTTAAAAAATTAAATTTGTGACCTAAATTATCATTCATCTTATTTATTAAACTTGTGTTGTTGGGAATAAAAGAAGTTATTGTAAAACAAAATTTGTATTAAATGAAGGGTATTTTTGAAATAATATCATTAAATTGTATAGAAGTAATTAAAATTTATTTACATTTTTTGATAAAAAATTTGGGATTTTTTTTCTTATATTAGAGACTAGAGGGAGTACCTGCTTCAAAATTTTTACGTCCACGTCCATGTCCACGTCCACGTCCAGTCGTAGACTCTAACTTACAACCAAACACATGCTTGCAATATATTTAATGCTTCATTTTTAACCAAAATTTACCTTTTTGTAAGCGAACTTATAGTTAGCAATTTTTTTAAAAGAAAAATTGTTAGAAAAATACAAACATTAGTTATGCTTTTACTAAAGATCCAACGGTCAAAATTCTCCGCTTCTCTAGTACAAATTGTTTATGGGTCTTGCTAACCGGCGCCCTAAAAACATTAGTTAAAGAATCTAAACATAAATTTTTTTATTGAAAATTATAATTTTTAAATTTTCAAAGTATTAAATACATTATTTTTCAAAACAAACTTTCTATTTCACATTCCTTAACCATTGCCACGAGGATATTGGTTAGCATTTGCCATTATTTATATAGGTTACTAAGATTCATTGGGAGTCACCATCATTTTCCACAACCAGATAATGAGTTCCTCAAAAGTTTTAAAACAAACACATACACACACAATTTGTTGGAAAGATACAAACATTGATTATGCTTTGACTAAAGATCCAACGGCCAAATTCTCCCATTCTTTAGTACAACAAATTGTTTACACATGATGTAGTGCTTATACATATAGGTAGGACCTTGTAAAATATATATATATATATATATATATATATATATATATATATATATATATAGGTACCCAAGAACCATCATTTTCTAGTAAAAAAGAAGAGAAAAGAACCATCATTTTCCACAACACAAGATAATGAGTTCCTCAAAAGTTTCATACTTGTTATTTACTCTTTCCTTGATCCTCATATTCCATGCTCCTTTGCCGGCATCATGCGAGAGGTTGTTTGAAAATCTTTGCAATGAAACCGGAACCGCAAATGACACTAGAGCCTGTTTGGAACTTTTGAAAAACTACCCGAAAATCACGTCGGCTACAAACTATTTTGACCTCTCCAAGTTGATCCTAAAGATGGGAATAGTGAAAGCGACAGAAGAACAGAAGTATTTCTTCGAATTGGCTAAGACAAATCCTAAATCTCAAGCCATTAATCAATGTGCAACCTTTGACTACGCTGGCTATATTTCATCATTTTGGAGTGCAGAGAGGGAATTGACTGAGGATGTTGACACTGCAACCTATGATGCAAAAGTTGCCGGTGATGGACCTGTACGTTGTCAGGAATCTGTTGATCAAGAGAAGATATCCACTCCTACTATTGTTGAAATAAACAAAAGGATGATTTTACTTAGTTTCGTTGCTTTTTTAGCCACAAACCATCTTCCGGAGAATAATAATTAATTTACAATTGTAGGCAGGGAATTGTGGGGAACCTTTAGGATCGATCTCCATTGATATGTAGTGTAGAGGGAAATGTTAATTAATAAAATCATCATAAAGCAGGTTTACAATATTTTGTTCATCTGAATATTTTGTTATTTCCTTTCTTATCTATATTTGTTTGTTTTTTACTTTTTTTTTTTTGTTTTAGGGTTTTGCTAACAAATGCCTTAAGAAAATCATAAAAAGAATTTTTGTATTAAAAATCTAAGTTTAGCACTTTTAAAAATATTAAATACCCATATTTTCTACACAAATATTTTTCTTTTGATTTGTTAACCAATATCCTGAGGACTCCTTTTTTTTATATGCAAATGTAAGTTTTTTTTTTCTTATCTATATATTGTTAATAGAATAGAACTGTAATTGAAAGCATCATGATTAGTTAGGCTTCTTTATCAAAGAAAAGAAAGTTGATGAAAACCCCAAAATTAGTAGCAAAGACCATGAGTTTAAATTTGGAGAAAATCTTCATGAATTCAGAACTTAGTTTCGATCTTAAAAAAGCTTTTGCTTTGGAAAAGGACCTTTGAAATCTCAATTACTTCTTGGCAATAGGGTTAAACATATTACCTAATGGTAAATAACGTGTGAGGAGCATACTTATGCATTGTTTAGAAAGATAATTTAGATAAATAAATTAAAAATTATAGCATAATGAAAAATTGCTGATAAATTAATATTTTTTATAATATAAAGGGTTAAAAAAATTAACCATTCCTATGACATAAGGAAATATTTTCAAAATTTTATTTTATTTTTGACATTGTACACTCTGTTTTTCGCTGTTTTAAATAACAGGAATACAGAATAATATGTTTAATTAATTATTGGTGTGTTAGAAAATTATTTTAAATAAACGGAGTTTACCACTCAATTCTACTTGAATGTAGAAAGCTACGAGTAAAATTTTGGTTGAAACGACGGGCGAATCCTGGCCCGCTATTTTCACTGACAGTATATTTATACTGACCAGAAACCTAATTTTAACTCGTGAACGAAAAACTTAAGATTTTTGTTTTATTTCCTACGATAATGTATTTTTAGAATTATTTACAAAAAATGAAATAATTTACGTTTTTCGGGCGTTATACTCAATCGGGTAAACGACGGAGCAAATAACCGAGTTTCTTGGAGCCGATAAATAGTTTATCTTATAATTTTAAGTTGATTCATATGGATGAGTCACTTTGGTGAATTCTTTAAGTTTTCACAAAGGCTAGATAGAATTTTAAAGAATTTGCACTTAGGTCCTTAAATTTTCTAGTGATTGTCTTTTAGTCCTAAGTTAATTCTTCTAGTTCTAATTGGCTTTTGGATCAATTTATAACCCTCAAATGTTCATAAGGGCTACAGCCAAGAGTCCCAAAATTCATGACCAAGGATAAATTTTCACGATGCCAATTTCAGTCATTTAAGTTCCTTTGTCATGGTTTAGGTTTTAAGCCATTTTCATGTTGCAAAAATCAAGTTGGGCTTGGGATTTTGGGCTAGGGGTGGCGCAAGGCCCATGAGGGAGGGAGGATAGGCTTAAATTTTCATGATGCCTTCATCTTCTCCATCATTCTCCATTCTTCCACAACCTTCCTTTTCTTCCAACAAGAAACACCATTTTCTCTTAAGCAAGAAAGCTTGATTTGTGAAGGAACTTGAAGATTACTTGATCATTTTCAACTTCCAAGAGGTGATTCTTCATCCTCATCATCTCTAAGCTAGTGTTTCTTCATAACTTTTCATGTTTTAATGCTTTAAATCTCATGATTCATCTTAGTTTTTCTTAACTTTGATAAATCCTAGAAAATCATAGAAAAATCCTACAAAATGTGAAACCAATTCCTATGTTCCTATTATCCTCTCTACTATCATAATCCAAGAGATCATGGCAAACAAACTCTTCCTTCCTATTTTTCTTGGCTAGGCCGAATCACCCTAGAAAGTGGCATGAAAGATTTTGTTACTTCTCTTGGAAGCAACCTAGTTAGCCTTGATAACCATCATGTATGTACCCTAAATCCATGTGTATGTTGAAAACAAATATTTCCTTCCTTTCCTACTCATCATGGCCGAATTTAGCTAGGGTATTTTGAAGGAGATTTTGTTCATTTTTCTACCAATAGTCATGTATATTATCTTGTTAGTATGTATGTTTAATGAATCCAAGTTGTGTTGAAAAACTAAAAACCCTAACCCCATGAACAAGTCATGACCGAATCCTGGGGTTTGTGAGTTAGGAATTGTTGATTCTTAACCTAGTTGCTTAGTTGCTAATTCATGGTTCTAGGTAGTTAAGGATCCTTAATCCATAACTTAGGCATAATTAGGAAATTTTAGTCACATTAGACCCTTGGGGCCGTGACCATGTAGAAGGAATTTAGGTGTTTTTAATTTCTTGTTTTGTAATTATTTGATTGTAATGGTTGAAGGTTAAGTGAATACGACGGGTACGTGGAATTCGGACTTTTGACGAACAACATTTTTCACTGAAAATTCTACAAGAGGTAAGAGGGGAATTCCTCAGGGATTTTCGGATGGTCATGTACCATTTGTGTTTGGTATGTATATTGGTTCTGTGGGTGTGGTATTTGTTTTCGGTTATTTGCTTTCAGTTGTTTTATTTATTCTGTGTTTGGTTATCTGCTTTTAAATTATTTATCTGCAGTTAGTTGTTATGTTATTGTGATTGTATAATCTGTTTAGAATTATATTGTTATGTTGTTGAGAGACGTTGTTTGAGAAGCCTGACAGTGGTCAGTGCCCAATCGATTAATCGGATAAAAGCTTTAATAAGCTTGGTAAATTATATTCAATGTTTAATTGGCAAATATTGGAATATAATATTAATGGAATTTTTATTTGAGAATAATAAGGGATATTGGAAAAATAATATTATTTTAATGAATAATCAGTGAAAAAGTGAACTATGAGTCACGGAGAGGGCGAAACCGTGAAAATATTTTAGTACGGCTAATTTTTGTGTAAGAAATTCTGGAAAATTTGAAAATGTTATTTTATGAAATTAATTTTCAAAAATAACTTAATTACGATTTTTAAATATTATTTAAGTAGAAAAAAACTAATGTTAGGCTTAAACGACGTTAAAAATGTGAACTGACGGCAATTTGGAAAAGTATTGACGGCGATTATTTTGAAAATGACAGTATGTATTTTTCACAAGTTTGAGACTTTATGGAATCATTTTCAGGAAACTAAGTTTTTATATCAGACGATTTTCTAGAATCAAGTTTTACTTAACTACGTTAACAAGTGGTTTTGAACTTAGTAACTGAGACGTCAGGGTACTAATGTTCATTGGTGTTGTGGACTGAGTGTCCTTCGGACATGGGGTCCTGTAGATTGGATATCTACTGTATACATGAGGTATACTGTTTAAACATTTAAAATGTTTTCTATTACCACGAACCTAAAACTGGTGCATCGGTTTATGGGTTTTGTGATTGAGCATTCGGACTTGAGGTCCTGTGTTGTTAATAAAAGAGTTAAGATACTTAAAACGATGGTGGTTGTAAGCGTTTTGTGCTTCAACAGAGGAAATTTTATACACGAAGAGAAATGACGAGAATAAAAGGTTTTACATGCATTTAAGGCAGACGTGTCTATAAAGTTAATCATGGTATCAAGGAGATATTCATGTATTTATATCATTGTACCTTGGTGGGCTTAGTTCAGCTTACCACCCACAGACTGATGGGCAGTCTGAGCGGACCATTCAGTCCTTAGAGGACTTGTTGAGGGCTTGTGTGTTAGAACAGTCAGGAAGTTGGGACAAGTTTTTGCCCCTGATAGAGTTCACCTATAACAACAGTTTCCATTCCAGCATTGGGATGGCACCTTATGAAGCTCTGTATGGGAGGAGATGTAGGACACCCTTGTGCTGGAGTGAACCTAGTGATAGTGTGGTGCTAGGGCCAGAGATAGTCCAGGAAACAACAGAAAAGATCAGGTTAGTTCAGGAAAAGATGAGAGTTGCACAGAGTAGGCAGAAGAGCTACCATGATAAAAGGAGGAAGGCGCTCGAATTCCAGGAAGGCGATCATGTATTCTTGAGAGTTACCCTTACGACTGGGGTTGGTAGAGTGATGAAGGCGAGGAAACTTACTCCGAGGTTCATTGGTCCTTACCAAATCCTCAAAAGAGTCGGCGAAGTCGCCTACCAAATAGCCTTACCCACGTTCTTGTCAAATCTCCACAATGTTTTTCATGTGTCACAACTCAGGAAGTATGTTCATGACCCTAGTCACGTGATAGTAGAACCTGACGTTTGAGGTGTTACCTTTTCGAGTCGAGGATAGGAGGGTGAAGCAGCTAAGAGGCAAGGAAATTCCTTTGGTTAAAGTGGTTTGGAGTGGGGCAACTGAGGAAAGTGCTACCTGGGAGCTGGAGAGCAAGATGATGGAAGCATACCCGCATCTTTTCCCTTGAGGTACGTGTAAATTTCGAGGACGAAACTTTTTTTAAGGGGGGTGGAATTGTAACACCCTTTTTTTCAGAATATTTTAATTAAGCTGGTTTTGGTTTAAGTTGGATTTACCGTTTAAGGGCTTAGTAGGATTTTTGGTTAAAGTCCCTTTCTGGTACATGAGCACGCCCGTGCTCATTAGCCAGCAAGCCCGTGCTTAGAGTCAGAAGCGAATTTCTGATTTTAAGTTGAGCACGACCGTGCTCAACAGCGAGCACGCTCGTGCTCAACGTGTTGACCGCGTCTTGTAACGTTAAGTTGAGCACGACCGTGCTCGAGGATGAGCACGACCGTGCTCGAGGATGAGCATGACCGTGCTCAAGTCCGGGCCTATATACGTTGAGCAGACTCAGGGTTGCGCCGTACACTTCATCTTTGCTACTAAAAACCCTAGTACGGCTGCAACCTCCCTTCTTCCCTTTTTCCTTCATACTCAGTGTGGTTTTGAGTATTGGAGACACTAGGGAAACGTGGTTTCGTCTGCACTTAGTGTATAGGTAATGTTCCATTCTTTTTCTTTAGTTTCCTTTCGTTTTTGGTTGGGAAACTAACACCGTTTTAATCTGTTTGTTTAAGGCTCGTTCGTGCATGAGCCGCCTAAAGGAGAGGAACCGGTTGCTGTTAGGAAGTCTTAGAGAGCTACCTTCAATCCAGGTATAGGGAGAAGGGTAGTATTTACATAGGTCTGGGGTTAGAGTAAAGTAAAAAGGGTTCCCATAACCCCGTTTTTAATATTCGTTGTTATATGATTAATGTTTGAAATGATGATGCATGTTGACTGCTACATGATGAGATTGTCATATGTTCTATATTCTGGAAAGAATGTTTATGTTGAATGTGAGTATGATATTGATGTGTTAATCTTGTTATTAACATGAGATGGTTGTTGATGTTGCTGGCTGCATAGTTGATGCTATGATTACTGAGTTACTGCTGTTTAATCCCTAAAAACGTGTTAAAAGTGACTTAGGACATTTTTAAGGATTAAGACCCGGAAAGATTGTTAACTTTCAGCCTCTGTTCCTGCCCAGAACAGCACTGTCGCGCGATGAGCACGACCGTGCTGAACAGGGAGCACGACCGTGCTCCCAGTTGAATTCTGGGAAGATGACCGCGCTGTTGTGCACGGCCGTACAGGACAAAGAGCACGATCGTGCTGCTGAGCACGACCGTGCTCATTAAGAAGCACGACCGTGCTTCACTTACAGGGGAGCACGCCCCTCACGTGCTTAAGCATGACCGTGCTGGGTTACGAGCACGACCGTGCTCAACCCATTGAGACAGAACAAGATTAAAGGACTTAAGTGAAATAGACAACTATAAACACGAGAAGGGGGGTTGAATTGTGTTTATTAGAATTTAAAATAAAGTTAAAAACTTTTTGCATGCAAAAGCTAAGCACAGACGGGTGTAAAAAGATACACAGACAGGTCACCTGTCTGTTGTAGTTTTCTCAGAAAAACAACACACGTAGAGATAAGAAAACAGACTTGACAGAAACAGTTTTAACCCCTTTGTTAGAAAGCAGATGATATATATAATCAAAGTAACTAAAGAGATTAAGGGAAGAGAGATTAACACAGAGATTTATCATGGTTCACTCTTTAACACAAAGAGCTACGTCCAGTCCTTGGCAGCACCAAGATTTATCCACTATAACTGATCAGGTTACAGACTCCAAGTATTGTTTGCACACCTAGCCTCTTCAGGCTCCAACACAAGTATTCTTTGCACACCTAGCCTCTTCAGGCTCACTCAGATTTGTTTGAGAGTTTGGTTTGTAATAAATACACTTACAGACCTTTCACTAACACTCAGAGAGTGGTTTAAATATAAAGCTTTAGGAAAGTCTGCGTAATAACTTCAAATGATTGAAGAATACAGAATGAATAAATGAACAGAGTAATGGCTCTTTAATGCTTTGTAAAACTCTGATTATGTTCATCTTCAATGACTTCTGTATTTATAGCCTTCAAACATTTAATATCCGTTAGAGACATTCCTTGCAACTATGGCTTCAAGCAGAGCTTCATTAAATGCAATATAGTCGTTCTGGGCAGCCATTAATGCAATGAAGACGTTGTTGTACTCTAACATGAGGGATAATAGCTTTATCCATCGTGTAGACACCAACTCAGAGTTGTGCAGAGTGCTTTTGTACTTTTGCAGAGTACATTTCCCTTTCTGTGTAATGACTGAAAGTACTAGGGAATAAAGCATGTTGGAAATGTTCTTTAACTGGAAGTTTATCTCTGACTTCCTAGTTTGCTTGAGAGAGAGCACTTCTGAGTTTCTTGATAAGCGTGAGAGAGTTCTCAGAGTATTCTTCATGAGGGGACAGCTTGCAAAAGCTTCCTGTACTTCGAGTTCTTTAACGAAGAACCTTAGACAAGTTGTAAAATTAGTTTGCACATAGTCAACAATCCTAGTCAGCAGACAGGTTGACTTCTTGGCTAATACGGACAGGTGAGACTTAGGTAGACAGATAGGTGAGTTTTGTAATCTTCTGATCTGTACACTAAGTAGACGGGTTAGCAACCACAAAATAGGTTAATTAAATCATTACCCAATGTTTAGTTTTCATCAAAACTTAGGGAAATGCACACAGACATTTTAGAGACTTAACAATCTCCCCCTTTTTGATGATGACAAACATTCAGATGATTTAATGAACCTTTGAAAATATCAGAGTACAGAAGTACAGACAGTAGATAAGTTGATATTTTCTAGTAATATGCAGCAGGTTTAAGTTCATAGTATTATATCAGAGAATGAACACTTAGCATATATTGTTTACATTAAACATCTTAACATTTTTCTCCCCCTTTTGTCAGCAACAAAAAGAGTTAAATAGATAACAGTGGAGAGAAAAAGAAAAACGAAAAAGAATAATAAAGTAAAATTTGATTTGTATTCATCATAAGCAATTCAATTACAAGACAGTTCCTACAACTACTTATTTAGGCTGATTAAACATAAGATACAGGGAATCAACTTTCTGTTCTAACAGCAGCCTAGCATGCCTCTCTGCATCCAATTGTCTTCTGACTTCTTCTAGCTCAGTCTTAAGGAGATTGAAGCTCACTGAATCCACCATTTGAGAGGAGGAGACTTCTGTAGACAGGCTGGTTGAAGCATCAGACAGGGATGGATACCAGGGTAAGGCTAAAACTGGGGGTGCCTTAGGTACAGAGAAGGGTGAGGAGACACGGGGAAAGAAAAGTTGATGAATGGTTTTGAAATAAAATAAAGGAAGAAACGCTATTTTAAACAGAGGGGTGATTCTGACTATGTCAAAATCAGGAGAGGGAAAGACATAAGAGAGTCTTTCACAAAGAGACAGTCGAGTGACTCTTATTGGAATAGGAGGGGGAAGAGGTTGATTGGCTAAGACAGATGGAGGTAGGGGTAGGAGAGAGTCTATGTGGGAAAAGAACGAATTAGACCCTGTGACTAAAAGAAAGAAATATCTAGACCTAGAGGGTAACATTACAACAGAGGCAGGATAGTTAGATCCTTCCAATGTTCTAATGAACAACACAATAGGGGGATAAAAGAAGATCTCCCTACATGGGTTCAGAATGTGAGGTGGTGGAGAAGGGATGACAGATAAGTGAGATATACTTGCAGTCATCTGAGATTGCAATTCACTCACAAACAGTCTAGATGATATGCCAGATTGTTCTCTGGGAGTTGAGTCCCTGTGAACAACTGTGTATTGACATACATCAGACACGACATCAAAAGATGGTTGAGAGGGGTGAGAGGAGACAGGTGAGTGAAAAGGGGAGGCAACAGATAAAGGGTTGACACAGAGAGCAGAGGGGGAAGAGACAGCAGAATCTGGAATACCTAGATGAAGGGGAGAGGATGGTGCAGAAGGGAAGGTGAAGAGTGGTTCTTCAAAAAGCCTTGCTTTCTTCCTTGAAGGAGACAGAGAAGCTTCTTCATGATGACCAACTGTCTGTGTTCCAGCAGACAGGTCAGTTGAGGGTGCAGAAGCAGTAGCAGCAGCAGCAGGCTCTTCTGCAGGGACAGCTTCCCTTTCAGCAACCGCCACTACAGGCATAGGGTAGCCTGACCTTCTTTTTCTGGGAATGAAACCCAGATCAAGAGATTTGATCTCCCTAGGCTCTTCTGTAGGTGGAGAAGTCTGCTCCCCCTGAGCAGGTGCTTCCTCTTTACTAGGCACAGACTTCACTTGTCTGTCCTTGGTAAAGGTCTTCACCAGTCTTCTTCTCTTGGTGGGTTGTGTAGAAACCACACCTGATTTTCCAGCCTCACTGGTCTTCCTCTTGGGAGAGGGCTTCTTCAGCTTGAATCTGAGAGGCTCTACTGTCTCAGCAGATCCTTCAGAAGCTGTGGGTTCCTCAGGCCTTTGATCCTGTCTGGCAACCTTTCCAGCAGCTTTCCAAATCCTTTCAGAGATAGGATACTCTGATTCACCAGTGGAATCAGCAGGCTCCTTTGCTATTTCCTTCAGTTTCTGCTCAACAGCAGGCTTCTTCTTCTTCTTCTTCTTCTTCTCTTCTTCCTCATCCTCCAGAGGGATTCCTTCAATCCCCATCATAGACAAGACCTTCTTGTCTATGGGCAGAGCCATGTCCACAAAGTGGACATCAGTTGGAACAAATATCTTGTTCCTAAACACCCTTGTCAGCAACATTCCATAAGGGTAGGTAGGCATATTTGTCCTTCTGATTAGAGACTCAAGATACATGTAGATGAGATCATTGATGTCTATCTTGATTTTGTGAATCAAGTGGTACAGAGCAAATCTGTCCAACTTGGTCACATTGTCTCTTGACCCTCTTCTGGGCATCACACACTCCAGAAGTAGCTTGTGCAAGAATCTGCACTTAGGCACCATGCAGACAGGCTTCTTGTTCTCAGGGTTGGGAACACCATAAACAGCAATGTTGATATTTTCAGTTCCCACCTGATCTTCCCAGTCAGGTCTGAAGGCAGTTCCAATCCTTGGACATCTGGTTGCCAGTTCCAGAGAGCTTATAGGGAACTGAAGAGTTACATCAGCTGACATTTGAGCCTTGAAGCTCTTGGTTCCATCAACCACATTGGTGATGACCACAGCATTCCTCCAGAAATCTCTGAGAAGCTTGGGATGGACCAGCTCCTTGATATCAAAGAAGGCTGTCCACTTAGAGTATTCCAACTCCTCAGTGACATCCATTCCCCATCTCTTCATCTGTTGAAGATCAACAGTCTTTCCAGGTAGAATCTTCTCTACATCAGTTAGTCTCATCTCGTATTTCTCAGGAATCTCTTTTGGAGACAGGCGTTTTGAAGATGCCATTTTTCAGAAAAGAGAGAAAGTTAAAGTTTTGGAAAAGAGAAGGGTTTGAACGAGAGGAAGACGAAGACGAAAAGACTTAGGGCTTTTTGAGAAGGATAAAGTTTGAAACTTTCTGAAGATTTGCCTTTTAAAGAAGTAAAAGCAGGAGAGAGAAGAAAGACATTTTTAATTAAGAATGGCACGATTTATGTGGGGAACTGTAGCGCCCACTTAGACATAAAGAAAACATGGTTTCGAGGTAAAAACTGCCGTGTTCATGATTAGCTTCAGATTAACAAATGGTATTAAAATAAATGAATAAATAATAACCATTTCAATAAAACTGTTGGGTTTCAGCATAGTGACTCAGCAGAGTCAGACAGGTGATCACAGACAGTTTTAAAAACTCAGACATGTCATTCAACAATACAATGCATGTTTAAATTATCTCTAATAAATAAAAATCTTTCTTCTGCTAAGGGCTTAGTGAAGATATCAGCCCATTGATTTTCAGTTTTAACAAACTTAATATCAAAAATACCTTTCTGAACATAATCTCTAATGAAGTGATGTTTGATTTCTATATGCTTAGCCTTAGAATGCTGAATTGGATTTTTAGTTAAGCAGATAGCACTAGAATTATCACACCATACAGATATATTATGCTCAAAAATAGAGTAATCCTCAAGTTGATGTTTTACCCATAGAAGCTGAGAGCAACAACTAGCAGCTGAGATATATTCTGCTTCAGCTGTAGATAGAGCTATAGTTGTCTGTCTTTTGCTTGACCAAGAGACCAAGTTTGCTCCAATGAAGTGGCATCCTCAACTGGTGCTTTTTCTTTCTATTCTGTCTCCAGCAAAGTCAGCATCACAGAATCCCACTAATCTGTATTCATTAGTTCTTAAATACAGCAAACCAAGATTAGTAGTACCAAGCAAATATCTAAATATTCTCTTAACAGCTTTAAGATGAGATTCTCTTGGGTCAGATTGAAATCTAGCACACATACAGACACTAAACTGAATATCAGGTCTGCTTGAAGTTAAGTACAGCAAAGATCCAATCATACCTCTGTAGACAGTTTGGTCTACCTTATTACCTTCATCATCTTTACTAAGTTTTGCATTGGTTTCCATGGGAGTTTTCATAAGTTTAGCATTTTCCATTTTGTATTTCTTGAGCATTTCCTTGATATACTTTTGTTGATGGATGTAGATTCCATCACTTGTCTGTTTGATTTGTAGACCAAGGAAGAACTTCAATTCTCCCATCATGCTCATCTCAAATTCTGCTTGCATCAGCTTTGAAAAATCCTTGCACAGCTTTTCATTAGTTGCTCCAAAAATAATATCATCAACATATATTTGGACTACAATGAAATTTTCTTTATAGCTTTTCTTAAACAGAGTAGTATCTACTTGACCTCTTGTAAAGCCGTTATGCATGAGAAAAGAGCTTAGTCTATCATACCATGCCCTAGGTGCTTGCTTTAAACCATATAATGCCTTTTTAAGTTTAAAAACATGATCTGGTTTATCAGTATCTTTAAAACCAGGGGGTTGTTTAACATAAACTTCTTCTTCAATTATTCCATTGAGAAAAGCACTTTTCACATCCATTTGAAAAAGAGTGATTTGGTGTTGTGCAGCATATGACATTAGTATGCGAATAGCTTCTATTCTAGCTACAAGTGCAAAGGTTTCAGTATAGTCAATACCTTCTTGTTGGTTATAGCCTTGAGCTACTAACCTTGCCTTGTTTCTGACCACTTTGCCATCTTCATCTAACTTGTTTCTGAAGACCCACCTTGTTCCAATGACAGACTTGTTTTTGGGCTTGGAGACAAGTGTCCAGACATCATTTCTGGTGAACTAGTTGAGTTCTTCTTGCATAGCAAGAATCCAGCTTTCATCATCAAGAGCTTCTTCAATGTGCTTTGGCTCTATTTCTGACAAAAAGGCCATATTGCTTGATTCTCTTAAGGTAGATCTGGTTCTTACTCCTTCTGAGGGATGACCAATGATGAGATCCTTAGGATGATAAGTTTTGAATTTCCAGTCTCTTTCAAGAGGACCTTGACTTGTCTGTGTCTGCTGACTTGTCTGTTCCACTTGTCTGTCTAGTTCTGCTTCAGGTTCTGGTTTGGTTAAGTCAGGTTGTTGATCTTCTGACTTGTTTATATCAAGACCTGCAAGATCATCTTCTAGATCTGACAATTCCTTATCAGTCTTTAGGTTATCATTAAATTTGACATGAACAGATTCTTCAATAACAGATCTTCTAGAATTGTAAATTCTAAAAGCTTTAGACATTTCAGAGTATCCCAAAAAGATACCTTTGTCTGTCTTAGAGTCAAATTTTCCAAGTTGATCCTTGGTATTTAATATGTAGCATTCACAACCAAATGCATGAAAGTAAGAAATGTCGGGGCTTTTTCCTTTCCACAGTTCATAGGGAGTCTTCTTTAGAAAAGGCCTAATGAGTATTCTGTTTTGTACATAACAAGCTATGTTTACTGCTTCTGCCCAGAAGTACTTAGGGAGATTATTCTCATTGAGCATAGATCTAGCCATCTCTTGCAGAGATCTGTTCTTTCTCTCAACCACTCCATTTTGTTGAGGAGTTCTAGGTGCAGAGAAATTGTGAGAGATCCCATTCTCCTCACAGAACTGACTAAACTGCTCATTTTCAAATTCTCCCCCATGGTCACTTCTTAGAGTAGAAATGCAGAAACCCTGCTCATTTTGTACTCTTTTACAGAATACTGAGAAAGCCTTAAAAGACTCATCCTTGTGGGTTAAGAAGAGTACCCATGTATATCTAGAATAGTCATCAACTATGACAAATCCATATTTCCTTCCAGCCAAGCTAGCAACACTAACTGGTCCAAACAGATCCATGTGTAACAACTGAAGAGGTCTAGAGGTTGATATTTGGTTTTTAGATTTGAAACTTGATTTTATCTGTTTACCTCTCTGACATGCATCACACAAAATATCTTTCTTAAAACTAATATCAGGCAATCCTCTCACAAGGTTATCTCTTTTTAGTTTTGAAATTAATTTCATACTAGCATGTCCTAGTTTCTTATGCCACAACCATCTTTCATCCTCTTTAGACATCAGACATGTTACACTTTGATCTGAGAGATCAGTCAGTTCAATCTTATACAGATTTTGTTGCCTTTTAGCTGAAAAGAGGGTTTTGCCACTAAGATCTTTAACTATACAGAAATCTTTGGTAAAGGAGACATCAAATCCACTGTCACATAATTGACTTATGCTAAGCAAATTGTGTTTTAATCCTTTAACCATAAGAACATTTGATATAGAGGGAAGAGGAGGTTTACCACCAATAGTACCAATTCCTATAACTTTCCCTTTCTGATTTCCACCAAATGCCACATGTCCTCCTTTCTTAAGTTGGAGGTCTAGGAACATAGACCTTTCTCCTGTCATGTGTCGCGAGCAGCCACTGTCCAGGTACCAGCAGTGGTGTTTTCTTTGTGCTGTTGAGGACATCTGCAACAGAGATTATTTGATCTTTAGGTACCCATAGTTTTCTGGGTCCTTTTCTGTTAGTTCTAGGAGTCTGTGAAGACTTCCTTCTTTTCTTATGGAGACACTTAGACATAACATGTCCAGTCTTTCCACAGAAATTACAGACAGGTATGGATTTAATAGAAGTAGATGTAGCAGACACTTTAGAGTGCTTAGTTGATACTTTATGATGTATCTGATGGACATATCCTATACCTTCTTTGTTAAGGGAGTGCCTCTGACAGCCAAGCAGCTTTGTCAGATTATCTCTACCATTAACAAATTTGGCAAGATCAGAAGTGAGCTCTTCCACTTTCTGTTGAAGTTTTTCAACTTCTTCAGATTGTGATGTATCACTAGAGATCTTAGCTTCATTAGACTTTTCAGTCTTCAGCTCACTGTTCTCCTTGGCAAATTTCTCACACTCTAGAGATTTCTGTTTATGCTCACTGAGGAGCTTAACATGATCTCTGTTGAGAGATTTGAAAGCCTTAGACAAACAGTTGGATTCCTCCAACAATTCTTCATAGGCATCAAGTAATTCCTCATAATCAGAATTTACCTCATTATCTGAATCAGAGTCAGTGTTAGCCATTAGACAGAGATTTGCTTCTTCCTCTGTCTCCTCATCAGTAGATGTTGACTCTAGATCTTCCCAAGTGGCCATCATTCCTTTCTTCTTCTTTTTGAAGAACTTCTTAAATGGGGCTTTCTTGAGTTGAGGACATTCTGCTTTGATGTGTCCTGGTTTCTTGCACTCATAGCAGACAATTGAGTTTTTGTCTGTTGAAGTGGAATCCTTGAAATTCTTGTCCTTGTTGAATCTTCTGAATGGCTTATCCTTTCTGAACTTCTTTTTCTGTAGGAGAAGCTTTATCTTTCTGGTTAGGAGAGATAGTTCTTCATCACTTTCAGAATCCTCAGATTCAGACAGGTCAGCATCACTGGATGACTCGTCTGCCTTTAAAGCTTTAGAAGCTTTGGAAGACTTTTGATCAGCCTTCAGAGCAATTGACTTGCCCTTCTTTGTTGAGACTTCATCTCCAAGTTCTTGCTCATGAACAGTAAGTGTTCCAAGGAGTTCATCCATAGTCAAGGTGGTAAGATCTTTGGCTTGAGAGATAGCAGTTACCAGAGGTCTCCACTGCTTAGGTAGGCTCCTAAGTATCTTTCCAACCTTCTCAGCATTGGAGTAAACTTTGCCAAGAGACTTTAGACCATTGATGATAGTTTGAAATCTCCCAATCATTTGAGCAACATATTCTCCTTCTTCCATGAGAAATAGTTCATACTTTCTGACAAGTATGGCAATTTTTGATTCTTTGACCTTGGCGGTTCCTTCATGTGTGACAGCTAAGGTGTCCCATATTTCTTTGGCAGAGTCACAGGCACAGACCTTCTCAAACTCATCAGGACTGAGCGCACAAATAATGTTGTATCTGGCTTTGTGATTCAGCTCCCATTTTGCCTTTTCTGCAGGGGTCCACTGAGCTTTTGGCTTGTCAGTGTTGTCATCATTTTTAGGGATGAAAGGACCATCTGTGATGACATCCCAGAGATCAGAGTTTGTAGATAGAATGAACCATTGAAATCTATCTTTCCAATAGTTGTAGTTTCTCCATTGAAGAATGGAGGTCTGGTTAAGGAGGCTCCTTCAGTCTGGTTACTTCCACTAGCTCCAGCAGTCATGTCTATTCTTCAGGATCTTTTACCTCAACACTGTTAGATGCTCAACCTAGAGGCTGAGCTTTGATACCAACTGAAATAGACAACTATAAACACGAGAAGGGGGTTGAATTGTGTTTATTAGAATTTAAAATAAAGTTAAAAACTTTTTGCATGCATGCAGAAGCTAAGCAAAGACGGGTGTAAAAAGATACACAGACAGGTGACCTGTCTGTTGTAGTTTTCTTAGAAAAACAACACACGTAGAGATAAGAAAACAGACTTGACAGAAACAGTTTTAACCCCTTTGTTAGAAAGCAGATGATATATATAATCAAAGTAACTAAAGAGATTAAGGGAAGAGAGATTAACACAGATTTATCCTGGTTCACTCTTTAACACAAAGAGCTACGTCCAGTCCTTGGCAGCACCAAGATTTATCCACTATAACTGATCAGGTTACAGACTCCAAGTATTGTTTGCACACCTAGCCTCTTCAGGCTCCAACACAAGTATTCTTTGCACACCTAGCCTCTTCAGGCTCACTCAGATTTGTTTGAGAGTTTGGTTTGTAATAAATACACTTACAGACCTTTCACTAACACTCAGAGAGTGGTTTAAATATAAAGCTTTAGGAAAGTCTGCGTAATAACTTCAAATGATTGAAGAATACAGAATGAATAAATGAACAGAGTAATGGCTCTTTAATGCTTTGTAAAACTCTGATTATGTTCATCTTCAATGACTTCTGTATTTATAGCCTTCAAACATTTAATATCCGTTAGAGACATTCCTTGCAACTATGGCTTCAAGCAGAGCTTCATTAAATGCAATATAGTCGTTCTGGGCAGCTATTAATGCAATGAAGACGTTGGTTGTACTCTAACATGAGGGATAATAGCTTTATGCATCGTGTAGACGCCAACTCAGAGTTGTGCAGAGTGCTTTTGTACTTTTGCAGAGTACATTTCCCTTTCTGTGTAATGACTGAAAGTACTAGGGAATAAAGCATGTTGGAAATGTTCTTTAACTGGAAGTTTATCTCTGACTTCCTAGTTTGCTTGAGAGAGAGCACTTCTGAGTTTCTTGATAAGCGTGAGAGAGTTCTCAGAGTATTCTTCATGAGGGGACAGCTTGCAAAAGCTTCCTGTACTTCGAGTTCTTTAACGAAGAACCTTAGACAAGTTGTAAAATCAGTTTGCACATAGTCAACAATCCTAGTCAGCAGACAGGTTGACTTCTTGGCTAATACGGACAGGTGAGACTTAGGTAGACAGACAGGTGAGTTTTGTAATCTTCTGATCTGTACACTAAGTAGACGGGTTAGCAACCACAAAATAGGTTAATTAAATCATTACCCAATGTTTAGTTTTCATCAAAACTTAGGGAAATGCACACAGACATTTTAGAGACTTAACATTAAGGGGTTTTTAACCCCAATTCCCTATGATGATAACTGATTAGACAACTTGGTTATTGTTATTAAAGATAATTAAAGATGATGAGATGGTGAGATGTCAAGTCGATACCCTTTTGGGTGCCGCAAATTGATGAGCTGTGCCTTGGCGCTTTTGGCCAGGGAAGCCTTGACCCCGCGGTTTGGGTTCAAGGTGTTGATGTTGCTATGTACCTTGGTGGCCGAGAGTTTGCCCCAGGTACTGCGGTTGATTCCGCTTAAGTCCTCAGGTAGATTCCGTGAGGCAAGTTGGTGCGGTTAATTCCGCTGTTACCTTCGGTCGTTTCTGTTGGAGTTATGGAGGTGGTGATGCCGTTGTTGTTGTGTTGCATACGCATTGCATCGGAGTTGTTGTTTAGGGATGTTCGACATAGGGGAGATCGTCCTAGAGTACGGCGATCCGGCCATCCACGGTTGGAGTAGATTCTCCTAGCGCCCCCGTGATGAGGCATTCGTTGGTTTGATGCGTTGGCTATCCAAGGAGTAGATTCTCCGGCGTTGAGTAGATTCTCATTCTGGATATGTAACTCCGAAGTCGTTCATCCCGAGTTTAGTGGATCCACATGCATTGATGGTTTAGCGGAGTAGGACTGCATTGCACTGCATAGCATAATGATGATGTTGATGGTTGATGTGATGCTGCTATGTTTGCTGTTTACTTTACTGCCCACCTCCATGCTAATATGTTTATACGATTCTTACTCCCTATATATGTTTGTTGTTTGTGTTTGGCCTGATTGGCATATTGCAGAGGATGACGAGCAGCCCGGAGAGGAGTGACTCTGAGGAGCCGCCACTCATTGTAGGGCTAGTTTATGTTATCGTAGTTGTTAGTTTCAGTTGTAATTCCATGGATTTTATTCCGGAACGGTTATACCAGCTCTGTATATGACATCGGGGTTGGGTTATATTTATTGGTTTGTTATGTTTTTACTGTTTAAAACTTATTTCATTTCCGCGTTGTAAATGGTTCATGTGGGACTTTTCTACCCATGGACAATTGTTTATTTTATTCAATAATTGCATGTCTTTCCTTTAATTGTTTTTAAATTAAATGGCTTTTAACATGCTGGGTAGAAGGGTGTCACAGGTACAACTAACCTCGTATGAATATTCCCAATCATATGACTCGCCACTTTGGCAACTATACAATGCAACAAACATCCTTAGTTAACATTGGAACCTCATCACTTGTTCACAACACCTCACACACTCAATGTCCAAGCATTCTCTGCCTCATAGCCACATTCTCGAGGCATTACCACAGTATTAACCCAAACCTCACAGACATACCATCACATTTACCAAATTAACATCGACATGTATATAGTAGCAATAAAATCAGAGCAAGCATGTCAAATATCGCATAGAACCAAGTATTAACATATCAAACATATCATCATGCATCTCATTAAATTGCCAAACTTCAACAAAAAGTGGAGGTGCTCACTTCTGATCTTACCATATTTGTTAATAGCGAAGATAATCTGAGCATTCATTTTTTTTATTTTATTTGCATTTCTTTGTTTGAAAATTTCTTCAGTTTTGAAAATTTGAAATACTATGACACTTGTCAAATAGCCCTTGTCATGAGAATGGATGAGAAGGTAAATGAAACATTAAGAAATAAATAGAGAAAATGCATGAGAATGTATTCTAGAAATATATTATCTTAATTAGTAATTTGAAATTTGAAATTAAATAATAATTAAATTAAAGATGATTGATATACAAATAGAAATATTTTCATTTATGGTATATATATCTTACCATTAATGCTTTGATTATTTCATATTTTATGAGTCGATCAATATCTTACCATTAATGCATTGATTTAATTTCAAATTTCAAAATTTATTGATTATTTTTTAATTAAAAAATTCAGAACATGAAATCATAGAATCACACTTTGTTGACATTTTAATGATAATCAAATTTGGTCTTTAAACTTAATTAATAGCAAGAAATAGATGCTAAAATCTCCATCCCGTTAACACATGCACTTTTTGAGAGGAGATCCCTATATTCCAAATCTGAACGCTCTCTATTGTATTTTTTGAGCTAACACATTTCTCAATATGCACCAACAGCTTCCCACATTTTTGGGAGTAGTTATATCTGATAAAATTTTCTCTATGTAGATCTATTGTCAATGATCGATTCAGACTAAGTAATTATCTGGACAGGCCTAATTCTTACTACTGATGAGTGCAAGGGTGCAATTGGTGGGACACATGCGGTTACAGCACTGATGCACAGAACAACAAAAAATAAAGCAAAGTCATACTCATGCCTATTTTAGACACATACGTTGGAACTAAAAATAGATTAGGCAATAAACACTAAGCAAAATGCTTTACCAAGAAAAAAAACTATATTTACGTATAGTAGACCACACCCATAACAAAGTTAAAATGTTACAAATTTTTTTAAAATTTTTTTGTCGAAGTCAGCGTTGTTAAAAGAAAACAAATAGCATGCCATCAAATAACGTCATAAACACTGTTGATTGTTGAGACTTTATAAGCTCGGTTCTGGCATTGATATACATGTCAGTAAAGCAACGAAGACAATTCAACCTGCCATTGAAATCATGCCGACATGAAATGTAAAGTTTTTGCATCTAGAAGAATGGAACATTTATAGACAACCCACGCATTGAAATCAGATAATAGGAAATAACTTCTTATTTGGACCCCGATTGATTGGTCAATCAATAAAATTGAATTGCTGCCCAGAATAATAGAATCTCTTGTTGGTAAAAATCTTTTATAATCAATACCACATCTTTTTTTTTTGGTTAAAAATCTTTTTTTATAATCAAAAGAAGATCATGTTTGACTATTATTCTCTACAATCATGAGTATTGATTATATTTGATTATATACATTAATATTACTCCAAATTCAACTAGAGCATGACACATAAGCAAAAAAGGGAGGAAGACTTGTGGTTATGTCACATGTGAAAATTTGAGTAGAGTGAAAGCTCCTATGAGTTACACATGAAGGTTGCCACTCTGAGATTATTCACAAATATATTAGATATAAATATAGATTATAGATATATATATTATATAGATATAGATATTATATAAGTACATTATAGTGTATATATATATATATATATATATATATATAGGTACCTAAGATTCATTGGGAGTCACCGTATATCATTGTCCACAACACAAGATAATGAGTTCCTCAAAAGTTTCATTCTTGTTATTTACTCTTTCCATGATCCTCATATTCCATGCTCCTTTGCCGGCATCATGCGAGAGGTTGTTTGAAAGTCTTTGCAATGAAACCGGAACCGCAAATGACACTAGAGCCTGTTTGGAACTTTTGAAAAACTACCCGAAAATCACGTCGGCTACAAACTATTTTGACCTCTCCAAGTTGATCCTAAAGATGGGAATAGTGAAAGCGACAGAAGAACAGAAGTATTTCTTCGAATTGGCTAAGACAAATCCTAAATCTCAAGCCATTAATCAATGTGCAACCTTTGACTACGCTGGCTATATTTCATCATTTTGGAGTGCAGAGAGGGAATTGACTGAGGATGTTGACACTGCAACCTATGATGCAAAAGTTGCCGGTGATGGACCTGTACGTTGTCAGGAATCTGTTGATCAAGAGAAGATATCCACTCCTACTATTGTTGAAATAAACAAAAGGATGATTTTACTTAGTTTCGTTGCTTTTTTAGCCACAAACCATCTTCCGGAGAATAATAATTAATTTACAATTGTAAGCAGGGAATTGTGTTTAGGATCGATCTCCATTGATATGCAATGTAGAGGGAAACGTTAATTAATAAAATCATCATAAAGCAGGTTTACAATATTTTGTTCATCTGGATATTTTGTTATTTCCTTTCTCATCTATATTTGTTTTTTTTTTTTTTTTTTTTAGGGTTTTGCTAACAAATGCCCTAAAGACATTGGTTAAGGAAAGCATAAAAATAAAATTTGTATTAAAAATCTAAGTTTAACACTTTTAAAAATAATAAATACACAAAATTTTCATACAAACGTTTTTTTTTTATTGATTAACCAATGCCCTAAGGCCATCTCCATCGGTGGCTTTTTTGCTGGTGCTACCTTAACAAGCATTGGTACTTAACAAGCACCCCTTGTTAGAGGTGATTTCACAAGGGGTGCTTAACAAGATGGGGTCCTTGTATAACTGTATAAGGATCGGTCCTTATACTATTAAGTGGGCCAAGTTACAATTTTTAAATACAAAAAAATACATCAAGGATGAAATATAAGGATGTGGGTTCATTAGTGGGGTCCATTTAAGAACTTTTTTGAAGTTGCTGGGTTGGAGAGATGAGATGCTTAAGTTGTAAAAAGTAAAAATAAGTGATCAGTCAAAGTGGGACCCATTTAAAAACCCCAAAAATAAAAATATGGGATGTTGGGATGGAGAAGGCCTAAAGACTATTTTATAGGCAAATGAAAGTTGTTTTTTTCTTATCTATATTTTGTTAATAGAATAGAATTGTAATTGAGAGCATCATGATTAGTTAAGTTTCTTTTCAAAGAAAAGAAAATTGATGAAAACCCTAAAATTAGTAGCAAAGACCAACTTTAAATTTGGAGAAAATCTCTTTATGGATTCAGAACATAAATTTTCAATCTTAAAAAAGCTTTTGCTTTGGAAAAGGACCTTTGAAATCTAATTTTTTTTTTATAGGCAAAAAGTATATTAATTAGAGTACAACTCAAACCTATATACAAAGACACTGCAAAATAAAAACAAGGTTTAAATAAGTTTTTGGTCCCTGCAAAGTTTATCAATTTTTGTTTTAGTACCTGAAAAAAAATAAATTCTAAGGAATTCGTTCTGTAATCTCAAAATTTTTGTAAATAGTCCCTACCATAACCTTTTTTCGTTATCTAGTACTTAGGGGTACCAAAGTAATTTCATTTTACTGCCCGACTTGCCATGAAATTTAACCAGAAAATAGAAACAAAATCATACATTGGGGACCACATAGTTATAATTGTTAAATTCCTACTTTTTATATGATATCTAGTACTCAGAGGTACCGATGTAAGTTCTTGTTCATGTCAGAATAGCTCCAAAATTTGGCTAGAAAATATTAAAAAATCATATATTAGGGCAACATGGTTAAAATTGACAAATGTTTTCATTTTGTATGATTTCTAGTACTCAGTGGTAACAGTAGGGACTATTTACAAAAATTTTAAATTACAGGGACGAAATCCTAAGAACATTTTTTACCAGGACAAACCAAAATTGATGAACGTTGCAGGGACTAAAAACTTATTTAAACCTAAAACCAAACAAAGGGCCAACCAACGTAAATAAAATATTGAGTAAAACTACACAGTATTAGTTTTACACTAGCATCCCAAAACATACCCCTAACAACCAACTAGTAAACTGTTAAGTACAAACCATAGAAGTCCCCACAATAATATATCCCCCCAGAGTCTAAACTGATGAAACATCACCAAAAGGTGAACTGTAACACCCCAATTTTTCTGCTTTCTAAGATCGGTATATAAATAAACGTTTATATTTTTATCTGAAACTTAGATATGATTTTGGATAAAACAAAGTCATATTTATACTCTACTATATCGTAGAGAGTTACGGTTAAATTTTGGGTTGAAAATTCAGACGAAACTCGATCTGCGTTTTCACTGACAGTAAGATTTTACTGGTCAGAAAACCTAATTTTGACCCGAAAACAAAATCGATAGATTTTATATCCCATTTCCAACGATAGTGGTTATTTTGAAATTTTTCAAAATAAATAGGTTATTATACTTGATTCGGGCGTAAAACCTAAATCGGGTAATCGACAGATTCAAGAACAGATGTGCAGAGACAAAACCCAACATCGGATGAGGAGACATCTTGCCACCTTGGGTGGTGGGTCATAGAGGTGACTCACCTAGCATTTAATTTATGTAATGATGGGTTTAAGTGTGAAAAGACCAAAATACCCCTAACCTAACCTATCCTAGTTAAACATTAACCATGGTTAAGGCAAGACAAATCCAAATTGGCTTCTTCCTATTTTATTTGTGGTCACAAATAAGCCACACTATCTACAAATCATTACCACTCAATTTTCATGATTACCTTATGCATGAAAAGACCATTATGTCCTTAAGTCTTAATTAAATGTCAAAATTGCCCCTAAGTGAAATTACATTTTTGTCCTCAAATGAAAGACAATTTGGACATCCTAGCTGCGACAACCCATTCCCAGGGTATCACATTTACGTAACTTATTGCGGAAATTAAACTTAACAAAAAAATATATTGCTGGTTGCCTTCGGAAAACAAATAAGTTTCTAATCACTTATTCTTTATAAAATGGTGATAAATTTTTTTCCTTTTTCCTTTATATCACATAGAACCAAACACCATTAATATATATATATATATATATATATATATATATATATATATATATATATATATATATATATATATATATATATATATATATATATATCATCAGAGTTTTACATAAGACCTTTATCCTACCAGGTCATCGTCTACAACTAAACAGTCAATACATTAAACTGAAACAAAATAACTATATCATAGTGGGAGTCTGAAAATACTACTCAAAAAGATTGGCTCTCAGTAGCCAAACAGTCAGACTATCTAAAATCACACTCTTCCCAAAAGAACTACATTCCTACAGCTGGTCGCTACTAGTGAAACCCGTTGGGGAGTCCAGTATAGACAACCCCACCTCCAGGAGGTGTATCTGGAGAGGATACGTCAACCCCCTCTCCAATGTCTGAGACTACACTATCCTCAAGAGGAACATAGTCCAGATCCTCCTCAGGATCCTCATCCATCTCCTCTTGTGCCTCCTCCGGGATCAAAACTATAGGCCCTAGAGGTGACTCCGGGGCTACCTACTGTAAAGGCTGTACGTGCGGAGGTGGTTGATGCTCTAAGTCCCTGTAGCGCACCAAATGCTACAAGATCATCCAAATGGGAGGTAGTGAAACCTCGATCGTCTCCCTGCTATGTATGAGCTGTTGTGGTCCATCTGCTACAGTCCCTCAGAGTGTCCTGTGACACCCTTCTACCCAGCATGTAAAAAGGCAATTAATATAAATAATTTAATAATAAAAACATGCACTGATTTAATAAGTTTAAAACAATTGTCCATGGGTAGAAAAGTCCCACATGAACCAGTTATAACGCGGAAATAAACCAAGTTTAAAATCAACAAAACATGAAGAAATAACTACCCAACCCCGATGTCACACTCAGAGCTGGTATAACCATTCCAGAAAATAACATCCTCGGAATACAAAATAAAAACAACTAAATATAAATAAGCCCTAACTATGAGTGGCGGCTCCTCAGAGTCACTCCTCTCCGGGCTGCTCATCGTCCTCTGCAAATGCCAATTAGGCCAAACACAAACAATACAGGGAGTAAGATTCATGTAATCATATAAATAGCAGGGGAGTAGTACGCAAGGTAAACATACACATAAGCATACATCAACATCCAACAGTATCATAACAACCAAGTATGCTATGCTATGCAATGCATCAACTACTCCGCTACTCCAACTATGCATGTGGATCCAAACTAACTCAGGATGAACGACTTTGGAGTTACATATCCGTATTGGCCATAAAAGCACCAACACCGGCAGTTCACCAAACCTTGGGTGAACCCCATGGATAGCCAACGCATCAAACCGTGGATGCCTCATCACGGGGGGCCTCGGTCACCAAACCTTGGGTGACCTACCGTGGATGGCCAGATCACCGTACTCTCGGGCGATCTCCCCTTTGTCGAACCTCCCCCATCAACTACTCCAATGATTTATGCAAATGGCACAACAACAAACAATCTCAACCACCTCCTTGCTTGGGCCATGAAGCTCCCAAGACTTTCAACATCAAACTCAACGTAACCTTAGACCCAAACCGTGGGATCAAGGCTCCCTTGGCCAATAAGCACCAAGGTTCAACTCAACGTGCTTGGGTCTATAAGCACCCAAGACTTCAACTTATCAACGTGCGGTAACCCAACGGATACCGACTTAACATTTGATTATCTAATTCTCTTATATAATTAATAACCAAGTTGTCTAATCTTTATCTTTGATTAATTATCTCAACTTATCATCATAGGGAAATGGGGTTTAAAACCCCTTAAGTCCTTTAATTGTATCACTATCCAGGAGGTCAGCACGGTCGTGCTTAGACCTTAGCACGGTCGCGCTTGAACACGTGAGGGCGTGCTGCCCTTTTAAGTGAAGCACGGTCGTGCTTCACACTCAGCACGGTCGTGCTTCACACTCAGCACGGTCGTGCTTTAATTAGCAGCACGATCGTGCTATTGGACCTGCTTGGCCGTGCTGAGCAGCACGACCATTTTCCAGAATTTAAGTGGGAGCACGGTCGTGCTCCCTGTTCAGCACGGTCGTGCTCAATGCACGACTGCACTGTTCTGGGCAGGGACAAAAGCCAAAATCTAACCAAATTTTTAATGGATTAAATATCTAACCTTACACGTTTATTAAACTTAATTATTCCATTCAACAGTTTTACCAACAGCAATCATCACAGCCATAACATTAACCAACCAACATCATATCAACAACAATAATCAATATATCATCATACTCATTAAACAACCCACATGTACATAAAATACATATAGCATCACAATCAACCCAAAAATAGCATGTTATTGACAGAAACAGTGATCAACATATAAACCATACAACATACAATGACGCCGGAGTCATGGGGACCCCGTTACCTTACACTACCCACTACCTAATGAGTACAATCCCACTTCTCCCCATACCTGGATTGAAGGTAGCTCTAACACGTCCCAACGAACGAACCGGTTCCTCCTCTTACGGTGACTCACACCAACACGAACCTTGGATCCACAAAACAACCCAAGAATTAGTCCCCTATTCACAATAATGAAAGGAAACTAAGGAAGGGGAAGGAACCTTACCTCTGTGCACTGACACAGTTAAACTAGCGATCTCCCAAGGCTCCCAAAACTGATCAAGAGGAAGAGGAAAGGAAGAATGCTAGTCCTGGCCGCACTATGGCTGCTGCACTACACCAAAAAAATGGGGTTATATGCCAAACCCTCGACTCTGTTTACGTATATAACGTTCGGACCTGAGCACGGTCGTGCTTAGCATTGAGCACGGTCGTGCTCCACTTAACGTCAGTGAGACGCGGTCCACGCATTGAGCACGAGCGTGCTTACTATTGAGCACGGTCGTGCTCAACTTAAAATCAGAAACACGCTTCTGACTTTAAGCACGGGCTTGCTGGCTGATGAGCACGAGCGTGCTCATGTACCAGAAAGGGACTTTTAGGCTAAAATCCCACTTAGCCCTTAACCAACATTATTAAATTAACAAAACTAGCTTAATAAAACATTTTATGAAAAACAGGGTGTTACATGTCCTCATCGGACCAGTATAGGTAGCACTCCGAGCCCCTGGGTTGATCACCCAGGCGTTACCTTGGTCCACATTGTCAAACATCAGAGCTCGGACCCCCGAGTAGTTCAGCTCCACTCCTTCCGGATCCATCTGAATTCAGATATGTATACATTCCACATAGTAGAGGAAACAACAAACAAATATGCAAGGGTGAGATACTAATATATGAGTTTTGATAAGACAACCGCATGCGCGACACACAAAACAGCATATACCAAATATTCACAACATATAAAAATTATTCAAACAACAGAATAACTCTATCTCAAAAAGGGTTTCATACCCGACAGTCATCGTCATTTTATAAAAAATGCATGACACTTCAATATTCAAGCTCTAATTTGATACCTAATCTTCGGAGATCCCACAACTTTCTGTGTCGTTTTGAGCAGATCAAGCTCTTTACATGGCCCATTGTAAAAACGAAATAAAACAATGTCCAACAGTATGAATCAATCAGAATTTTCTTGCCTATTTTCCCTCTCAAGGCCGAAACCCTAAGTAGTGTGGGTGGAGGAACTTTGTTCATTTTTTTGGAAAGTCATGCTTGATTCAATCCTTCTAATTCATGTATGTATTGGATCCAAGATGTTGAATCAAAATAAAATCTCTAGCCTATGTTTTATACGATGACCGAAAATTGTGTTCTTGAGAGGTTGAAATATTTTATTTCAATCTTTGTGTTTCAATCATTGATCTAGTATTTTAAGTGCTTGTGCTTAAGGATCACTAATCCAAGAGCTTATGATTTTTTTTAAATTTTTTTTAGCCATATAAACACCTTATGGCCGAACTTCCTATAGGGAAATAGGTGTCTTTAATTGTTTGGATTGTTGATTTATTGTTATGGTTTGTTGAAGGATAAGTATCGTATCGGGAACGTGTGCTACCGACTTTCGGATTTTCGACTAAGCTTTAATCGGAAGGAAAAATCTCCAAGAAGTAAGGGGAGTACCTGAGGGAATTTTTCGGATAGCTATATGCTTTTAGTGTGTGGTCTGTATAATTTATTTGAGCAGTATGTCATAGTTTAAATTATTTTACGTTGTTAAAATTATCTGCTTTTAAAATATCTGCTTTTAATTAATTATCTGCAGTTATGTGTTATAGTATTTAATGCATGTTATAAACTTTTTTATATGCTATATTGTGGATGTGGACATTTTATGGATATTGATTGTTGATTGAGAAGCCTGACAGTGGTCAATGCTCAATTAATTATGAGGATAAAAGCGTTAAGAAGCTTTATGAGAAAAATTGTATTTTTTTTAATTGGTGGAATATAGTAATATAATATTACTTAATTATTTGATTGGTTAAAAAAATGTGGAATAGTTGAAAATACTATTATTTTAATGATTTATCGGCGTAAGAGTAGTTTATGAGTCATAGTGAGGGTGTAACCGTGAGAATATTTTAGTATTGCTAATTTTTATGTAAGAAAGTACAGAATATTAGAAAATGTTTTTATAAAAAGTTAAGTTTCAAAAATAATTTAATTATGGTGTTGAGAAAGTTATTTTACTAGAAATGACAAATTTTGACTTAAAACGTTTTTAAAATGTCAAACGACGGATAATTCCGAAAATATTTACGGAAAACTTTCTTAAAAACAGCAATATTTGTTAGAATAGAGAATTAGTCTTAAAACGATTTTTTTTCTTTGAACTTAAGTTTCAAATAAAGAATTTTAGAAGAAAGTGAGTTTTTAAGTGATTTGATGATTTTATGAACGAATTTCCAACGTGAAAGGATTTTCTGTAAATTGGTTTTATACAATGGTGTTATTTCCGACAACTTGGATAAGTTAAGGAGATTTTGTTTTTGATTTGTGTTTCACAGAAAGAAAAAGATTTTAAAGTTGAAAAACGAACCTAGTGGCCGAGACGTTGGGGTTCTGGTGTTCTATGGTGTGGACCATGTGTCCTAAAGGTGAAGTTGTGGACTATATGTCCTATAAAAGTTGTGTTGATTTTTGTGTGCTACAATCTACGAATCTAAGACTGGTTCATCGGTCTAGACTTCGTGATTTGCACATTTTGACTTGGATTCCTTTGGTTGAAATTGATGACAAACTTAAATGTTTAAAAGTTGAGTTGGTCGTGAGCCTTTGAGCTTCGACAAGGAAAGAATGAACACAAAGAAAAAAAATGACGTGAATAAAATGTTTTACATGCATTTTTGGCAGACGTGCCTATGGGTTTGATCTTGATTTCTTGATAGCAAGATAATCATGCAGTTCATCATTGTGCCTTGATGGACAATGAAACCATAGACTATAGACAGTAACCACTGTGCCTTGGCTAAAATCCGGTGTACCTTATTTGGCAAAGAAAGCTTGATCAGCTCATTGATACAGTGTTGGGATCTCCGGAGATTAAGTACAAAATTTTAGATGGTGAATATTGAAGTATCATGCATTTGTTTTAAAAATGACGATGACTGTCGGGTATGAAACCCTTTGATAAACTATTTGTTTATTTTTGAACATCTATGTTGTTATAACTATACATGTTATATGATGTTTGTGTGTCGCGCATGTAGTTATCGTTTTAAAATCCATATATTGGTTCTCACCCTTACGCATTTCATTGTTGGCTCCTCTTCCATGTGGCATATATTTCTATCTATCTGAGTATAGATGGACCCCGAGATGCCTCTGGCTCATTCGATGATCCATTCCATCAGGTTTGAGAATGCCAGGGATGTTGGCGGGTGGGTTATTAACCCAAGGGCAGACAGCGCCACGTACACGGGCCCTATACAAGAGGTTTTCGGCGCACTAGCTGCGCGACCTCAGAGACGGACTCATCTTGTAGCGATGATTGAGGTATCACTACCACCAGCATGGCTTTTTCTACGGCATATGTTTGATCATGGGGGCCGACCAGCTTAGGTTTGTGTTTGATGATGTATGTTTTGAGAAGTTTATTACATGTGTCTTGATAATTTTCATATAGTTTATAAGAAAAGACTTTTGAGAAAAACTTGTACATTGTGGTAGGTTGGATTATGAATAAAATTTAGTCTATATGTGTGGGTGAGTATAAGATATTTCTTTCTACTGTGATGTGTGCATCATTTTTCGAAGTGGTAAGAAGGATTTTTTTTTACACCCAGATTTTCTGACTTAAAGTAAATCAATTTCCGAAAGCAACCAACAAATTTCTTTAAATTATTTCCGCACGTGTTCACAAGGTAATGCCCAAGGGGGGTGTTACAGAGTGGTATCAGAGCTGGTCGAGTCTTTCGGGAACATTGGGGAATAGGTCTGTTATGTTTTTGTTGTGTGATCTCTAGTTGGACCCTGCTTGAATTGTTTCCTTGTCGAAACAATATGTGATGGTACACAAGGAGGTGTGTTTTGATGGGTTTTGATGTAAACGAGACCTTGTGAGAATCCATGAACATTAGATGGTACATTGACTGAATTACTTCTTTGAAGTAATGTGTTTTAGACACGTAAGTATACGTTTTAGTTTCTGGTTGCGGACTAACTAAGTTTGTCTTGTAGGTCAGTTATGGAACCAGGAATGGGATGTGGACGTGGACGTGGTCATTATGGTGATCATGCTCATGTCAGCAACAAGGAGGTGATTGAACAAATGAACCAGGCCGTTCAGGCTATGACTAGTGTTGCTACTGCTATGGCACAACAAACAATTATCATAGCTACACAGAATCAGCAGGACCAGGTTCGGGCTGTGTTGGTAGCCGAGGTGAAAAGTCTAGCAAACTTCAGACATCAGGAACCTCAACAATTTTATGGAGACGTCAATCTTGAGAAGGCTGACTTGTGGATAAAATAACTGGAAAGGATTTTCGAGCTTATCAACAGCCCTGAAGAAACAAAGGTCCCGTATGCTCTTTCTCTACTTTTAGGAGATGCAGGATATTGGTGGGATGATATTAGACAGATACTGAAAGTGGGCAACCAGGAAATAACCAGAACCAACAACCATATCGTCTAGCTGCTACTGCATTAGGTAGTGGAGCCCAAAAGAACCAGAGCCCAGGCCAAGGCAGAAGATGTTTAAAATGTGGAGATTCGAATCGTGTGGCATATAAATGCTCTTTGAAAGGAAATAAATGTTTCAATTGTAATCAAGTAGGATACTTATAAAAGAATTGTCATGCACCAAGGCATGGACCAGTTGCTAACAACACAAGAACCAATAAACCGACGGCAAAGGGAAGAGTCTACACCCTGAGTGGTGCTGAAGCTTCACAATTTGATGAACTTTTACATCAGGAGTAGTGTTGAAAACTTCACAACCTGAAGGTCTTATAGAAGACAGTTGCAGAGTTCTTCAGAATTTTTATCAAATCATGAACCAAAGATGTAGTTGTGCATAGGAATATTACATGTAAGATGCGTACTTTAATGACTAGTACACGTTAAGTTGTAATGGGTTCTAAGTAGAATCATATTTAGGTACCCTTGAGTATTTGACTCTCTAAGGTCTTTTATGTTGTTAGTCTTTTTAGTGGGTGTATGCTATTTATGACTTTTTGAGAATAAAGGTTTCGTGAAGAAAATTTATAACAGTCCCTTTTCTTTTGATTGATTTGATCAGTCTAGACTTTGGGGTCAGATAATTTCTTTTTATAAAGATTGTCATTTTTTTTAAACTTCAATTGTTGAACCAATCATGGTGGAATTTTTGTGAGCTGTCCGATTATTGTTCAGGATAGACACTTTCTTGATAAAAGAAGTTTCTAGATGAGACTTAGTATAGTCACTTTTACTTTTGGTAGATATGATTCCGTCTGAATTTTGTCGGACTGTTGTCATTTTTAAATTGTCATTTTATAAATCCCTTGTCCAAAGAATAAATCCTCTTAAGGTTAAGAACTATTCGTTTTGTGTGTTCCTAATCCACTGGGAGTTCTTGTGAAAGAAGGAACTTTAATAGAGTCATGTTTGTAAACATGTATTAGCTATGCATTTTTACACTCACAACCCTATTAAAGAATCTTTTTACATACTGGACATTCCTGTATTCTTTTCAGATTGACAAAGTTCTTCTATGACTATATACTTTCTTGTGAAAGTAAGACCTTGGGATTAAGAAAATCCTGTCTAGTTTTGAGTCACGAAATTTCGAGGACAAATTTTTTTTAGTGGGTAGTAATGTAACACCCCGATTTTTCTGCTTTCAAAGATCGGTATAAATATAAATAAATGTTTATATTTTTATCTGAAACTTAGAAATGATTTTGGATAAACCAAAGTCATATTTATAATCCACTTTATCATAGAGAGTTACGGTTAAATTTTGGGTTGAAAATTCTGATGGAACCCAGTCTGTGTTTTCACTGACAATAAGATTTTACTGATCAGAAAACCTAATTTTGACCCGAGAACGGAATCGATAGATTTTGTTTCCCATTTCCAATGATAGTGGTTATTTTGAAAATTTTCAAAATAAATAGGTTATTATACTTGATTCGGGCGTAAAACCTAAATCGGGTAATCGACAGAGTCGAGAACGGACGTGTAGAGACAAAACCCAACATCGGATGAGGAGAAATCTTGCCACCTAGGGTGGTGAGTCATAGGGGTGAGTCACCTAGCATTTAATTTATGCAATGATGGGTTTAAGTGTCAAAAGACCAAAATACCCCTAACCTAACCTATCCTAGTTAAACATTAACCATGGTTAAGGCAAGACAAATCCAAATTGGCTTCTTCCTCTTTTATTTGTGGTCACAAATCAGCCACACCATCTACAAATCCTCACCACTCAATTTTCATGATTACCTTATGCATGAAAAGACCATTATGTCCTTAAGTCTTAATTAAATGTCAAAATTGCCCCTAAGTGAAATTACATTTTTGTCCTCAAATGAAAGACAATTTGGACATCCTAGCTGCGACACCCCATTCCCAGGGTATCACATTTATGTAACTTATTGCGGAAATTAAACTTAACAAAAAAATATATTGCACATCCTAGCCCTCCATTCTCCACTGCCCAAACCTCCTAAATTAGGCCATCACACTCATTTATGCATCACTTCATCGTCTTCATCAACATTTCTTTCATTTTCTCTCAAAAGTTCTTAAGTTCCTACAGCCAAATTTGTGAAGCAACTACTTGATCTCTTGCTCATTTTGAAATTCCAAGAGGTATACCTTGCTCATCTCACTCTATCATCTCTATGGTCTTCAATTATTTTCATGATTCAAGGCCATGATCATCATTTTCCATTTTAGGGTTTTCATCTTCAAAAATCTATAGAAAATCATAGAAAAATCCTATGATCATGAAACCAATTTCTATCATCTTGTTATCATCTCTATGTTTATAATCCAAGAGTATGAATCAAGCAAAAAATTCTTTCCTATTTGCCCTCTCAAGGCCGAAACCCTAACTAGTGTGGGTGGAGGAACTTTGTTCATTTTTTTGGAAAGTCATGCTTGATTCAATCCTTCTAATTCATGTACGCATTGGATCCAAGATGTTGAATCAAAATAAAATCTCTAGCCTATGTTTTATATGATGGCCGAAAATTGTGATCTTGAGTGATTGAAATATTTTATTTCAATCTTTGTGTTTCAATCATTGATCTAGTGTTTTAAGTGCTTAAGGATCACTAATCCAAGAGCTTATGAATTTTTTTTAAATTTTTTTTAGCCATATAAACACCCTATGGCCGAACTTTACCTATTTATTGTTATGGTTTGTTGAAGGATAAGTATCGTATCGGGAACGTGTGCTACCGACTTTCAGATTTTCGACGAAGCTTTAATCTGAAGGAAAAATCTTCAAGAGGTAAGGGGAGTACCTGAGGGAATTTTTCTGATAGCTATATGCTTTTAGTGTGTAGTCTGTATAATTTATTCGAGCTGTATGTCGTAGTTTAAATTATTTTACGTAGTTAAAATTATCTGCTTTTAAATTATCTGCTTTTAATTAATTATCTGCAGTTATGTGTTATAGCATTTAATGCATGTTATAAACTGTTTTATATGTTATATCGTGGATGTGGAAAATTTATGGATGTTGATTGTTGATTGTTGATTGAGAAGCCTGACAATGGTCAATGCTCAATTAATTATGAGGATAAAAACGTTAAGAAGCTTTATAAGAAAAATTGTATTTTTTTTTTAATTGGTGGAATATAGTAATATAATATTAATTAATTATTTGATTGGTTAAAAAAAGTGGAATAGTTAAAAATATTATTATTTTAATGATTTATCGGTGTAAGAGTGATTTATGAGTCATAGTGAGGGCGTAACCGTGAAAATATTTTGGTACTGCTAATTTTTACATAAGAAAGTACAGAATATTAGAAAATGTTATTATAAGAAGTTAGGTTTCAAAAATAATTTAATTAAAAAATAATTTAATTATGGTGTTGAGAAAATTATTTTACTAGAAAAGTAAAATTTTGACTTAAAACGTTTTTAAAATGTCAAACGATGGATAATTCCAAAATTATTTACGGAAAGCATTCTTAAAAACAGCAATATTTGTTAGAATAGGGAATTAGTCTCAAAATGATTTTTTTTTCTTTGAACTAAAGTTTCAAATAAAGAATTTTAGAAGAAAATGAGTTTTTAAGTGATTTGATGATTTTATTAACGAATTTCCAACGTAAAAGGATTTTCTGTAAATTAGTTATATACAATGGTGTTAATTCCGACAACTTGGATAACTTGAGGAGATTTTGTTTTTGATTTGTGTTTCATAGAACGAAAAAGATTTTAAAGTTGAGAAACGAACCTAGTGGCCGTGACATCGGGGTTCTAGTGTTCTATGGTGTGGACCATGTGTCCTAAAGGTGAAGTTGTGGACTATATGTCCTATAAAAGTTGTGTTGATTTTTGTGCGCTACAATTTACGAATCTAAGACTGGTGCATCGGTCTAGACTTCGTGATTTGCACATTTGGACTTGGAGTCCTTTGGTTGAAATTGATGACAAACTTAAATGTTTAAAAGTTGAGTTGGTTGTGAGCCTTTGAGCTTCGACAAGGAAAGAATGAACACAAAGAAAAAAATGACGTGAATAAAATGTTTTAGATGCATTTTCGGCAGACGTGCCTATGGGTTTGATCTTGATTTCTTGATGGCAAGATAATCATGCAGTTACATCATTGTGCCTCGATGGACAATGAAACCATAGACTATAGACAGTAACCACTGTGCCTAGTTTTGGACAGTGCTATGGTTAAACCCCGTGTGCCTTGGCTAAAATCCGGTGTGCCTTATTTGGCAAAGAGAGCTCGATCAGCTCATTGATATGGTGTTGGGATCTACGGAGATTAAATACAAAATTTTAGATGGTAAATATTGAAGTATCATGCATTTGTTTTAAAAATGACGATAACTGTCGGGTATGAAACCCTATGATAAACTATTTGTTTATTTTTGGACATCTATGTTGTTATAACTATACATGTTATATGATGTTTGTGTGTCACGCATGTAGTTGTCGTTTTAAAATCCATATATTGGTTCTCACCTTTGCGCGTTTCATTGTTGGTTCCTCTTCTTTGTGGCATATATTTCTATTTGAGTATAGATGGACCCAGAGATGCCTGTGGCTCAATCGAGGATCCGTTCCATCACATTTGAGAACGCCGGGGACGTTGGCTCCTGGGTTATTAACCCAGGGGTACACAGTGCCACGTACACGGGCCCCATACGAGAGATTGTCGGCACACAAGCTGTGGGACCTCAGAGGCGGACTCATCTTGTACAGATGATTGAGGTATCACTACCACCAGCATGGCTTTTTTGCAGCATATGTTTGATCATGGGGGATGACCACGAGATCTTTTCAGTGAATGTCTTGTAGGACGACCAGCTTAGGTTTGTGTTTGATGATGTATGTTTTGAGAAGTTTAGTACGTGTCTTGATAATTTTCATATAGTTTATAAGAAAAGACTTTTAATAAAAACTTGTACATTGTGGTAGGTTGGATTATGAATAAACTTAGTCTATATGTGTGGGTGAGTATAAGATAGTTCTTACTACTGTGATGTGTGCATCATTTTTCGAAGTGTTAAGAAGAATTTTTTTTTCTTACACCCAGATTTTTTGACTTAAAGTAAATCAATTTCCGAAAACTACCAACAAATTTCTTTTTAAATTATTTTCGGACGTGTTCACGAGGTAATGCCCAAGGTGGGTGTTACATGAACCGCATGTGCTTGTCAACACAGAGAGAAGTAAACACACATGGATAGAATGAATCCTGAACCAGCATTATCCTACCTCTCAAGGGAAGAATAAATGCAGATCCCCATAAGTAGAGAACAATTGCTGAGTCTGGTGAAACACATCTTATAACCCATTATACATCCAAAATTAATTCTAGTAGTTAAACTAACAAAACCACATTGTAGACTTGGCTTCTTCCATATAAATATCTTTTGCAGAGAACTCCCAAACCATAGAGGATTACCATGTGAAGGACCAATAAAACTGATACAAAAAGATCCAGTAGGTAACCAACTATAACAGAACAACCCATCAATCCTTCATTCCCATTTAAGCTCAAACCTAATATCCTAAGGCTATGTTTGTGAGGTGTTTAGGGTTCTCATAATCCCTTTAGTGCTTGAGGGATTTGTTGTTACCATTGTTGGTGTTGACAAGTGACCTCAAACACAAAGGGGGGTGAATTGTGTGTGAATTGATTTTTGAAAACTTTTACTAATTTAAACAACACTTAAAAACGGTTTTAGCGAAGCGATAGATAAATAATAAAACGTTACGAAATAAAGCTTAAGGAATATAAAAACGTTGCGAAAAGGTAAAGAGGAAAGGGAAGAAGATGACACAATGATGTATCCTAGTTCGGCCACACAACTACCCACATGGCCTACGTCGAGTCCCCAAGGCAATACGACCAAGGGTTTTCAATCAACTCTTGGTTTTAAAACAGGCTAAACTAGAACCTTTACAAATCAGAGCACTCTCAACACAAATCACAGGACATACTATCCCTTGTGCAAGAGTCTCAAAAAATAGTTTCGTGAGATCACACTCACTTAGAAAAACTTTAAAAGAATTATAATGAGAAAGCACTCAAAAGTGCAGATATGAAATACAACTTGAAGCGCGAACACAGTAACACCAATATGGTGTATAGAATTCTCAAAGGAATATGGTTAAGTGTAAGTGCAAGAGATGAAATATTTATTATAAAGAAATTGATTAGAGTTTAAGCACAGAGATAGATAGTAGAGTATTGTGTAACTGAGGCAAGGCTGCCCATTCATCTATTTATAGGAAATAGGTGATGGTTCAAAAAGAAATTAGGTCAAGCCTCCTAAAATTCATTTCTGTCGCGTAATAATCGGTTATTGAAAAGGCATAATCGATTATTTAAAGCATTTTCCAGGAAGCGCATATTTGGACAGAATAGTCATAATCGACTATACTAATCGATTATGAGTCCACTGACTTTCATGTAAAAGGTCATAATCAATTACATAATCGATTATGGGTTTTCTGTTTGGAGTCCAACTGAAGCCGGAGAGGACGTAATCAATTATACAAGAGCCATAATCGATTATGGTGCGTACCAGATTGGATTTCAAAAAAACTTGACAATTAAGAAAATGATTGTTTCAATTAAACTCACTTAATCGCCAGTTTTAATACTTTTAAACACATGTTAAAAACATTTAAGCATATGTTAAATGTGTGTGTGTGTGACCATAATTAAATTGAGAACTCTACTTACCATTTTACACATGATTCTAAAACATACAATACAAATAGTAAAATTTCCATTTTACCCCTTGTGCTTGCTTGCTTTACAATTTTCCACTTTGTGCACTTTAGTCCTTCTGGACCTTTTTCTTTGGTCCATCATCAAAACATATGTACCTATCAAGGCATATATCCACAGTTGGAGCAATGAATTGAATAATTGTGTGCTTAATGTATTGTTTATGTGAATAATTGAATTATTTGTATATTTAATTGTGATAGTGAATTTGTTGATTGCTCATGCTTATGGTTATTGAAATGAGGTACTCTTGGATATGTTTGTTGAAATGCTTTATGAGTCTTGTGATTTGAGATTAATGAATGTTCTATGAGATTGATGAGATAATCTTGATGTGTTGCTTATATTTGGATATATAGATAAAAGAACTATTATGAGAAGAGATTGATGGCTTGTTATAGGTATCGTTCTATAGTTAGTGTCTTGTGTCTTGGTGACTTAATTAATTGAGTTTTAGGAGAATTGAATGGTAAAGACGAGGTAGAAGATAAATGAGGGATAATGGTGATTATTTGTTTAGGAGTTGTAAGTTGTAAATGAATGAGTTTATTGTTAAGATTAATTAGAAGTAAAATGTAGGAGAAGAATTATGAATTAGAAAAAGTTAAGGTGAGGAAAGAAACTTTATAAAACACTGTTTTCTATTTAATCTCTGAAAAATGATACAATCATTATTTATATTTAAACAATTCTGCAATATATATAGAAGATAAGACATAAGAGATAAAGAAGAAAAAACAGAAATTGTTATCCTAAACTATAGGATGATAAAACCAAGCTAATACACTATTCTGCCTAACTTACTAACTTTCGTACTAACACTCCCCCTCAAGCTGATGAGTTCAAGTTGTGCATTCCCAGCTTGTCAATCAATTTCTCGAAGGCTGGTTTATGAAGGCCTTTGGTTAGAATGTATGTTGTTTGCTCCGAAGTAGGCACATATAACATGCAAAGAGTTCCATCATCTATCTTCTCTTTAATGAAGTGTCTATCCACTTCCACATGCTTGGTTCAATCATGATGCACTGGATTGTGAGAGATATTGATTGCTGCCTTGTTGTCACATAACATCTCCAAAGGCATCTTGAAGCCAACTTTTAGTTCTTCCAAAAGCTATTTGAGCCATAGAACTTCACATACTCCATCAGAAACTGATCTCAATTCTTCCTCCGCACTACTTCTAGCCACCACTGGTTGTTTTTTACTTCGCCAAGTCACCAGGTTGCCCCACAAAAAAGAGCAATAACCTGATGTAGACCTCCTATCACTAACATAACCTGCCCAATCAACATTTGTGTAAATTTGTATAGATCTTTATTCGTTTTTCCTGAAAAATAAACCTCTTCCAGGAGTTCCCTTTAAGTACTTAAGTATCCCATAAACTGCATTCATATGATCTTCATTAGGTGAATGCATATACTGACTTACACGGCTGACAGCAAAAGCGAGGTTTGGTTTTGTATGTGATAAATAAATCAATCTTCCAACCAATCGTTGATATCTCCCCTTGTCAACTGGACATGTATCAGGATTTGAATCTAATTTCTCATTAGGATCAACATGTGTTTCAACTGGTTTGCACCCCATCATCCCAGTTTCTTTCAATAAGTCCAACACATATTTTCTTTGACAAACTAAAATACCTGCTTGATTTCTGGCTATTTCCATGCCTAAAAAATATCTCAGATTCCCCAAATCCTTCATTTCAAATTCATGCGCCAATTGTTTCTTTAGCTGCTGAATTTCTTCTAAATCAGTAATGCAATCTTACCATCCTTATGCTTAAAGAATAGAGTATAATCTCCATGAGCCTTCTTATATCCTTCTCTTTTAGCAGCTTTGGTGAATCGATAGAATCATGCCCTTGGAGATTGCTTTAATCCATATAATGCCTTTCTTAGTCGACAAACCTTTCCAAATTTATTTTCTTCATCAAACCCGGGTGGCAAATCCATATAAACCTCTTCTGTAAGATCACCATTTAAGAACGCATTTTTTTACGTCCAATTGATGTAGAGGCCATTCCAAATTAGCTACTAAAGACAAGAGAACTCGAACAGTATTGATTTTTGCAACTAGAGCAAAAGTCTCCTGATAATCAATACCATATGTCTGTGTATATTCCTTAGCAACCAACCTGGCCTTGTAACGGTCTACGGATCCACCTGCCTTGTATTTGACTATAAAGACCCATTTACACCCAACAGGAGTCTGTTCCATAGGTCGTTATACAATGTCCCATGTCTGATTTTTTTCAAGAGCCTGCATCTCTTCCATAATAGCCCGTCTCCATTCGTCTTGTTTGTAGGCTTCCTCAACTTTGTTTGGTATTTTTAGTTCAGCCACGTTTACAACTAGAGTCTTAATTGAACTGGAAAGATGACCATATTGTACGAAGTTTGAAATGGGATGAGTTGTACATGATCTATTTCCTTTTTGTAGGGCAATGGGAACATCCAAATCAGCCAATGTGACATTAATACCTGAATTTGAGGTTGAATATTGAGGTTAACAAGTCAGGACCGGATTATTCTCTTGAGAATTGAGTTCTACAGTTAAGGAAGAATTTTTCTCCACGTTTTTAAACCTCTTCCGAAAATAGCATACTAGAGGCACTTTATTCCCTCCCCCTTCTGATTGGGTGTTCTGAATTAATGGGCCAGGAGCATCCAAAGAATTTGAATTTGAATGAGGTGGATGAGAATTGGAATTATGCAGATTGGGAGAAGATTTTGGTGGATGGAGAAGAGGTGAATCAGGTGGAGAAGGATGAGGAATAATTGAATTTGAATAATCAGATAGATTTAAACTGTGTTGACCAACAAGAGATTTAGAAATCGTAAGATGTGGGGAATTAACAAAATCAGTGGAAAGGGACAAATTTGGTGAGATAACAGCTTCGGTGGAATGGATAAGATTTGGTTGAATGGGCTGGAGATTTTGTTGTATGGGTTGGATGGTTGAATCAGTAGGAGATATGTGCGGTGAAATAACTTCTTCAGTTAAAGATGTCAGATTTGGTGGGATTTCGAGTTGAGGAGATTGGGACGAATTTGGGGGAGCTGGACGAGAAGGCTGGTGCGGATTTAGTGGGATATCAGGTTGAGAAGAATAGGGATTGATTTCTGCATTAATTGAAGGAAAAAAAATCCCAAAAGATTCCTAATTTGAAAAGGAATGGACCGATTGTTTGGGAATCTCAGAGAGACAATCCCGTGATGAAATCAAAACAGGATTTTGATAAAAGGATCGATTTTCAAAAAAAAATTTGACATCCCTAGATACAAAATATTTCCTTTTTTCTGGTGAATAACTACGATATCCCTTTTGGGTAGAAGAATAACCTAGTAAAATACATCTGTAGGCTCTAGGATCCAATTTACTGCGATTTGAATTGGAATTATGAACAAATGAGATACAACCAAAAAAATTCAAATCCAATTCGGAAAAAAAGGGTAATCTGGATAAGACTTAGAAAGAACTTCACGAGGTGTTTGGAAGTTCAAAATTTTGCTAGGCATATGGTTGATTAAGTAACAGGCCGTGAGAATAGCATCTCCCCAAAAACATTTTGGAACATTGGATTGAAACATAAGTGACCGAGCTACTTCTAAAAGATGGCGATTCTTACGTTCTGAAATACCATTCTGTTTAGGTGTATTAACACAAGAACTTTGGTGAATAATACCATTTTGATTAAGAAAGTTACAAAGAACAGAGTTAAAATATTTTGTTCCATTATCACTACGCAGAATTTTAACATTAGCATCTTGATCATGGAGTAGAAATTTTGAAGAAAAAAAATTTATCTAGATTTTTCTTTGAGTAAATACACCCAACAGACATGAGTATAATCATCAATGAATGTAATAAACCATTTTTTATTAGATAAGCTTGTTATACGAGAGGGACCCCAAATGTCACTGTGAATTAAAGGAAATGGTTGAGATGGTTTATAAGAAACAGGTGGTGAAATAGACAACTATAAACACGAGAACGGGGTTGAATTGTGTTTATCAAAAATTAAAATTAAGTTGAAAACTTTTCGCACACAGAAGCTCGGTTCAGACAAGTGTAAAAGCAGTTTACACAGACAGGTGACCTGTCTGGTATATTTTGACAGAAAAGCACACAATCATACAAATGAAAAACAAACTTGATATTCACACTTTTAACCCTTAGTTAGAAAGCAGATAATATGATAAAAAATAGCTAAAGAGTTATAAGGGAAGAGAGATTAACACAATTGTTTATCCTGGTTCACTCTTTAACACAAAGAGCTATGTCCAGTCCTTGGCAGTACCAAGTTTTATCCACTATAACTGATCAGGTTACAGACTCCAAGTATTGTTTGCACACCTAGCCTCTTCAGGCTCCAAGACAAGTATTCTTTGCTCACTTGGCCTCTTCAGGCTCACATAGGTTTGTTTTGAGAAGTTTGTTTGTAATAAATACAATCAGACAAACAGTTCTTTCACTATCACTCAGAGAGTGGATTAAATGTAGACTTAGGAAAGACTGTGTAATAACTTCAAATGATTGAAGAATACAGATAGAAAGAATGAACAGAGTAATGGCTCTTTAATGCTTTGTAATCTCTGATATCTTCATCTTCAATGACTTCTGTATTTATAGCCTTCAAACATTTAATATCCATTAGAGACATTCCTTGCAACGATGGCTTCAAGCAGAGCTTCACTAAATGCAATAGAGTCGTTTTGGGTAGCCATTACTGCAATAGGGACGTTGGTTGTACTCTAACATGAAGGATCATGACTTTATGCATCGTGCAGTAGCCAAATCAGAGGTGTGCAGAATGCTTTTGTACTTTGCAGAGTATATTTCCCTTTTCGTGTAATAACCAAGAGTGCTAGGGAATAAAGCATGTTGGAAACATTCTTTAACTGGATGTTATCTCAGACTTCCTAGGTTGCTTGTGAGAATGACCTTATGAATTTCTTAATAAGTGCGAGAGAGAGATTCAGAGTCTTCTGCATGAGGGGACAGCTTCCAAAAGCTTCGTGTACTCGAGTTCCTATCGAAGAACCTTAGACGAGTATGAGAGCATAGCAGAGACAGGTTGAAACTGATTTGTAGAAAGTCAACAATCTTAGTCAACAGACGGGTTGACTTTTGCTTATCCAAATAGGTTGTCATTCATGTGGACAGACAGGTGAGTTTTGCTATTATGATCTGTACACTAAGTAGACAGGTTATCAACCACAAAGAAGGCTAATTAAATCATTTTCTAATGTTTTGCTTTCATCAAAACTTAGGGAAATGCACACAGACATTTTAGAGACTTAACAATCTCCCCCTTTTTGATGATGACAAACATTCAGATGATTTAATGAACCTTAGAAAATATCAACACAAGAGATAATAGAAATAAGATAAGTTGAAATTTTCTATAACCAGAAGTATTGTGTAGATAGTTGCACTTAGATGCAATTCTAATCATTAACCAACACATTATCAGAGTTAATATCATTAATATATAGCTCAAGTTCAATTAATTATAACTTAATCATCTTAACTTTTACTTTCTCCCCCTTTTGTCAACAACAAAAAGGAACATGCAGAAAACAGTAAAGAACGAAGATGATAAAAGAACATTGAATTTTCATTCATCATAAACTTTCATAAGTACAAGGCAGAGTTTTTACAACAGCAACTACCTAGGCTGACTAAAAAGTATAAACAGAGAGTCAACTCTCTTTTCTAAAAGCAGCCTTGCATGCCTTTTTTCATCCAATTGTCTTCTGACTTCTTCTAGCTCAACTTTAAGCAAATTGAAGCTATATAAATCCACCATCTGAGGAGAAGAGGCTTCTGTAGACAAGCTGGTTGAAGCAGTAGACAGGTCTGGATACCAGGGCAAGGCTAAGATAGGGGGTGCCTTGGGTACAGAGAAAGGTGAAGAGATACGGGGAAGACATATTGATGAATGGTTCTGAAATAAAAGAAAGAGAGAAAAGCTAACTTAAACAAAGGTTTGATTCTGACTAGGTCAGTATCAAGAGAATGAAAGACACAGGAAAGTCTCTCACATAGAGACAGACGAGTGACTTTAATTTGTAAAGGAGGGGGAAGAGATTGATTAGCTAAGACAGATGGAGGTAAAGGTAATAGAGAGTCTATATGACAGAAAAAGGAATTTGACCCTGTTAATAAGAGAAAGAAATACCTAGACTTATTAGGTAACATTACAATAGAGGCAGGATAGTGGATCCTTCCAATGTTCTAATGAACACAATGATAGGGGGATAGAAGAAAATCTCCCTACAAGGGTTAAGAATGTGAGGTGGAGGAGAAGGAATGATAGATAAGTGAGAGACACTTGCAGTCATCAGAGATTGCAGATCACTCACAAACAGTCTTGATGATATGCCAGATTGTTCTTTGGGAGTTGAGTACCTATGATCAACTGAGTATTGACACATATCAAACACAACATCAAATGATGTTTGGGTGTGGTGTGAGGAGACAGGTGAGGGAAAAGGAGAGGCAACAAAAACAGGTTTAACAAAAAGAGCAGATGGAGAAGAGACAGCAGAGTTGTGGATACCTTGATGAAGGGGAGAGGATGGTGCAGAGGGAATAGAAAAAGAGAAAAACTGATCTTCCAAGAGCTTTGGCTTCTTCTTTGAAGGGGATGAAGTTGCAGCTTCAAGATGAACAACTGTCTGAGTCCCACCAGACAGGTCAACAGAAGTTACAGCAGCAGCAACATCTTCAGCAGAGGGTCCTTCTGCAGGAATTTCTTCCCTTCCAACATGAGCCACTAATGGCATTGGGTAGCCTGACCTTCTTTTTCTGGGAATGATTCCCAAATCAAGAGGCTTCTTCTCCTTGGGCTCCTCCAAGGGTGGAGTTGGCTGCTCCCCCTGAGTAGATACTTCATCTTTACTAGGTTCAGACTCCACTTGTCTGACCTTGGTAAAGGTCTTCACCAGTCTTCTCCTTTTGCTGGGTTGTGCAGATGCACCAATAACTTCAGCTTTACTTGTCTTCCTCTTGGGAGAGGGTTTCTTCAGCTTGAACCTTAGAGGCTCAACTGTTTCAGCAGATTCCTCAGAAGCTGAAGGTTTCTCTACCTCAGGCCTCTGGTCTTGTCTGGCTACCTTTCTAGCAGGCTTCCAGATTCTTTCAGAGATAGGAACCTCTGATTCATCAGTGGAAACCACTGGTTCCTCTATTTTCTCCTTCTGCTTCTGTTCAGCAGCAGGCTTCTTCTTCTTTTTCTTCTTATCTTCCTCTTCATCCTCTAGAGGGATACCTTCAATGTCCAACATAGACAGAACCTTCCTGTCAATAGGAAGTGACATGTCCATAAAATGAACATCACTTGGAACAAACAGCTTGTTCCTGAAAACCCTTGTCAACAACATTCCATAGGGATAGGTTTGCATGTTGGTCCTCTTGATCAGAGACTCAAGGTACATGTAGATGAGATCATTGATGTCTACCTTGATTTTGTGAATCAAGTGGTACAGAGCAAATCTGTCCATCTTGGTCACATTGTCTCGTGATCCTTTCCTTGGCATCACACACTCCAACAGCAGCGTGTGCAAGAATCTGCACTTTGGCACCATGCTGATTGGCTTCTTGTTCTCTGGGTTGGGAACACCATAGATAGCTATGTTGACATTCTCAACTCCCACTTGATCTTCCCAGCCAGGTTTGAAAGCAACTCCAATCCTTGGACATCTTGTAGCTAACTCCAAAGAGCTGATAGGGAAAAGAAGAGTTTTGTCCATCATTTGAGCCTTAAAGCTCTTGGTTCCATCAAACGTGCTGGTGATAACCACAGCATTCCTCCAGAAATCTTTGACAAGCTTGGGATGAACAAGCTCCTTGATGTCAAACAAAGAAGTCCACTTAGAGTATTCCAACTCTTTAGTGACATCCATATCCCATTTCTTCAATTATTGAAGATCAACAGTTTTTCCATGTAGGATCTTCTCTACTTTAGCAACCTTCATGTTGTATTTCTCAGCAATTTCTTTTGAAGAAAGACGCTTTGAAGATGCCATTGTTTTAGAGAAGGGGTTTCGAGGGTTTTTGGAAGAGAGAAGGGTTTGAGAGAAGAGAAGACGAAGATAGAACGACTTTAGGGATTTGAAAAGTTAAAGTTTGAACCTTTCTAATGATTTGCCTTTTATAGCAATAAAGGTAAGAGAGAGAAAGAAAACATTTTTAATTTTAAAACGGTACGATTTTTGTGGGGAACTATAGCACCCACTTAAGACATAATGAAAACATGGTTTCGAGATTAAAAACTGTCGTGCACATGATTAGCTTCAGATTAATAAATGGTATTAAATAATTAATAACCATTTCAATAAAACAGTTGAGTTTCAGCACAGTGGCTCAGTAGAGTCAGACAGGTAATCATAGACAGGTAATATAAAATCATAAGACAGGTAACATAGACAGGTCAATACTTCAGATATATCATTCAACAATGCAATGCATGTTTAGATTATCTCTAATAAATAAAAACCTTTCTTCTGCTAAAGGTTTAGTGAAAATATCAGCCCATTGATTTTCAGTTTTAACAAACTTAATATCAAAGATACCTTTCTGAACATAATCACTTATAAAGTGATGTTTGATTTCTATATGCATAGCCTTAGAATGCTGAATTGGATTTTTAGTTAAGCAAATAGCACTAGAATTATCACACCATATAGATATATTATGCTAAAAAATAGAGTAATCCTCAAGTTGATGTTTTACCCATAAAAGTTGAGAGCAGCAACTAGTAGCTGAGATGTAGTCTGCTTCAGCAGTAGATAGAGCAATAGTTGTCTGCCTTTTGCTTGACCAAGAGACTAAGTTTGCTCCAATGAAATGGCATCCTCAACTGGTGCTTTTCCTTTCTATTCTGTCTCCAGCAAAGTCAGCATCATAGAATTCATAGAATCCTACTAATCTGTATTCTTTAGTTCTTAAATATAGGAAACCAAGATTAGTAGTCCCAAGCAAATATCTAAATATTCGTTTAACAGCTTTAAATGAGATTCTCTTGGGTCAGATTGAAATCTAGCACACATACAGATACTAAATTGAATATCAGGTCTGCTTGAAGTTAAGTATAATAGAGATCCAATCATACCTCTGTAGACAGTTTGGTCTACCTTTTTATCTTCATCATCTTTACTTAGTTTTGCATTGGTTTCCGTGGGAGTTTTCATCAGTTTAGCACTTTCCATTTTGTACTTCTTAAGCATCTCCTTGATATACTTTTGTTGATGGATGTAGATTCCATCACTTGTCTGTTTGATTTGTAATCCAAGGAAGAACTTTAATTCTCCCATCATGCTCATCTCAAATTCTGCTTGCATTAGCTTGGAAAAGTCCTTGCATAGCTTTTCATTAGTTGCTCCAAAAATAATCATCAACATATATTTGGACTATGATGAAGTTCTCTTCAGAACTTTGCTTAAACAAGGTAGTATCTACTTGGCCTCTAATAAAGCCATTATGCATGAGAAAAGAACTTAATTTGTCATACCATGCTCTAGGTGCTTGTTTTAAACCATATAATGCCTTTTTAAGTTTAAAAACATGATCTGGTTTATCAGTATCTTCAAAACCAGGGGGTTGTTTAACATATACTTCTTCTTCAATTATTCCATTGAGAAAAGCACTTTTCACATCTATTTGGAAAAGAGTGATTTGGTGTTGTACAGCATATGACATCAGAATGCGAATAGCTTCTATTCTAGCTACAGGTTCAAAGGTTTTAGTATAGTCAATACCTCCTTGTTGGTTATATCCTTGAGCTACTAACCTTGCCTTATTTCTGATAACTTTGCCATCCTCATCCATTTTGTTTCTGAAAACCCATCTTGTTCCAATGACAGACTTGTTTTTGGGCTTGGAGACAAGTGTCCAGACATCATTTCTGGTGAACTGATTGGGTTCTTCTTGCATAGCAAGAATCCAGCTTTCATCATCAAGAGCTTCTTCAATGTGCTTTGGCTCTATTTCTGACATGAAGGCCACATTGCTTGATTCTTTTAAAGTAGATCTAGTTCTTACTCCTTCTGAGGGATTTCCAATAATAAGATCCTTCGGATGATGAGTTTTGAACTTCAAGTCCCTTTTAAGATCATCATGAAGATCTTGACTTGTCTGTTGACTTGTCTGTTCCATTTGTCTGACTGGTTCAACTTCAGGCTCTTACTTGGTCAGGTTAGGTTGTTGATTTTCTAACTTATTTATGTCAAGACCTCCAAGATCATCTTCTAAATCTGATAATTCTTTATCAGTCTTTAAACCATCATTAGATTTGACATGAACAGATTCTTCAATAACAGATGTTCTAGAATTATAAATTCTAAAAGCTTTAGACATTTCAGAATAGCCTACAAAGATACCTTTATCTGGTTTGGAGTCAAACTTTCCAAGTTGATCCTTAGTATTTAGAATCACAACCAAATACATGAAAGTAAGAAATGTTGGGGCTTTTTCCTTTCCACAATTCATAGGGTGTCATCTTTAGAAAAGACCTAATGAGTATTCTATTTTGTACATAACACGCAGTGTTTACAGCTTCTGCCCAGAAGTACTTAGGGAGATTATTCTCATTGAGCATAGATCTAGCCATCTCTTGCAGAGATCTGTTCTTTCTCCCAACCACTCCATTTTGTTGAGGATTTCTAGGTGCAGAGAAATTGTGAGAGATTCCATTCTCCTCACATAACTGTCTAAACTGCTCATTTTCAAATTCTCCCCCATGGTCACTTCTAAGAGTAGAAATACAGAAACCTGCTCATTTTGTACTCTTTGACAGAATACTGAGAAAGCATTAGAAGACTCATCCTTGTGGGTTAAGAAGAGTACCCATGTATATCTAGAATAGTCATCAACTATGACAAATCCATATTTTCTTCCAGCCAAGCTAGCAACACTAACTGGCCCAAACAGATCCATATGTAATAACTGAAGAGGTGTAGAGGTTGATACTTGGTTTTTAGATTTGAAACTTGATTTTACTTGTTTACCTCTCTGACATGCATCACAGAAAACATTTTTCTTAAAACTAATATCAGGCAATCCTCTCACAAGGTTATCCCTTTTCAATATTGAAATTAGTTTCATACTAGCATGTCCTAGTTTCTTATGCCATAACCATCTTTCATCCTCTTTAGACATCAGACAGGTTACACTTTGATCTGAGAGGTCAGTCAGTTCAATCTTATACAGATTTTGTTGCCTTTTAGCTGAAAAGAGGATTTTGCCACTGAGGTCTTTAACTATGCATAAATCCTTGGTAAAGGAGACATCAAATTCACTGTCACATAATTGACTTATGCTAAGCAAATTGTGTTTTAATCCTTTAACCATAAGAACATTAGATATAGAGGGAAGAGGAGGTTTACCACCAATAGTACCAATGCCTATAACCTTCCCTTTCTGATTTCCACCAAATGCCACATGTCCTCCTTTCTTAAGTTGGAGGTCTAGGAACATAGACATTTCTCCTGTCATATGTCGCGAGCAACCACTGTCCAGGTGCCAGCAGTGGTGTTTTCTTTGTGCTGTTGAGGACATCTGCAACAGAGATTATTTGTTCTTTAGGTACCCATAATTTTCTGGGTCCTTTTATATTAGTTTTAGGAGTCTGTGAAGACATCCTTCTTTTCTTATGAATACACTTAGACATTACATGTCCAGTTTTTCCACAGAAGTTACAGACAGGTATGGATTTAATGAAAGTAGATTTAGCAGACACTTTAGAGTTTTTAGTTGATACTTTATGATGTGTCTGATGGACATATCCAATACCTTCTTTGTTAAGGGAGTGCCTCTGACAGCCAAGCAGCTTGGTCAGATTATCTCTACCATTAACAAATTTGGCAAGATCAGAAGTGAGCTCTTCCACTTTCTATTGAAGTTTTTCAACTTCTTCAGATTGTGATGTATCACTAGAGATCTTAGCTTTATTAGACTTTTCAGTCTTCAGCTCATTGTTTTCTTTGGCAAACTTCTCACACTCTTGAGATATTTGTTTATGCTCACTAAGAAGCTTAACATAGTCTCTCTTGAGGGATTTGAAAGCCTTAGATAAGCAGTTGGAATCCTCCAGCAATTCCTCATAAGCATCAAGTAATTCCTATAGTCAGGATGTACCTCATTTTCTGAATCTGAGTCAGTGTTGGCCATCAGACAGAGATTAGCTTCTTCCTCTGTCTCTTCATCAGAAGATGTTGACTCCAGATCTTCCCAAGTAGCCATCATCCCTTTCTTCTTATTTTTGAAGAACTTCTTAAAAGCGGCTTTCTTGAGTTGAGCACATTCAGCTTTGATGTGACCTGGCTTCTTGCACTCATAGCAGACAATTGAACTCTTGTCTGTTGAAGTGGATTCTTTGAAGTTCTTGTCCTTGTTGAACCTTCCGAATGGCTTATCCTTTCTGAACTTCTTTTTCTGTAAAAGAAGTTTTATCTTTCTGGTTAGGAGAGATAATTCTTCATCACTTTCAGAATCCTCGGGTTCAGACAGGTCAGCATCACTAGATGACTCGTCTGCCTTCAGAGCTTTTGAAGCCTTTGAAGACTTTTGATCAGCCTTTAGAGCAATTGACTTGCCCTTCTTTGTTGTGATTTCATCTCCAAGTTCTTGCTCATGAACAGTGAGTGTACCAAGAAGTTCATCCATAGTCAAGGAAGTAAGATCCTTGGCTTGAGAGATAGCTTACCAAAGGTCTCCACTGCTTAAGTAGACTCCTTAGTATCTTTCCAACCTTCTCAGCATTAGAGTAAACTTTTCCAAGAGACTTTAGGCCATTGATGATAGTTTGGAATCTTCCTATCATCTGAGCAACAAATTCCCCTTTCCTCCATGAGAAACAGTTCATACTTTATGACAAGTATGGCAATTTTTGATTCTTTGACTTTGGTTGTTCCATCATGTGTGACAGCTAAAGTGTCCCATATTTCTTTAGCAGAATCACAGGCGCAAACCTTTTCAAATTCATCAGGATTGAGAGCACAAATGATGTTGTATTTGGCTTTGTGATTCAGCTCCCATTTTGTCTTTTCTGCAGGGGTCCACTGAGCTTTTGGCTTGTCAGTGTTGTCATCGTTTTTAGGAATGAATGGACCATCTGTGATGACATCCCAGATATCAGAGTTTGTAGATAGAATGAACCATTGAAATCTATCTTTCCAGTAGTTGTAGTTTTCTCCATTGAAGAATGAAGGTCTGGTTAAGGAAGCTCCTTCAGTCTGGTGACTCCCACTAGCTCCAGCAGTCATGTCTATTCTTCAGGACCTTTTACCTCTACACTGTTAGATGCTCAACCTAGAGGCTGTGCTCTGATACAAACTGAAATAGACAACTATAAACACGAGAAGGGGGGTTGAATTGTGTTTATCAGAAATTAAAATTAAGTTGAAAACTTTTCGCACACAGAAGCTAGGTTCAGACAAGTGTAAAAACAGTTTACACAGACAGGTGACCTGTCTGGTATATTTTGACAGAAAAGCACACAATCATACAAATGAAAAACAAACTTGATATTCACACTTTTAACCCCTTAGTTAGAAAGCAGATAATATGATCAAAACAACTAAAGAGTTTTAAGGGAAGAGAGATTAACACAGTTGTTTATCTTGGTTCACTCTTTAACACAAAGAGCTACGTCTAGTACTTGACAGCACCAAGTTTTATCCACTATAACTGATCAGGTTACAGACTCCAAGTATTGTTTGCACGCCTAGCCTCTTCAGGCTCCAAGACAAGTATTCTTTGCTCACTTGGCCTCTTCAGGCTCACACAGGTTTGTTTTGAGAAGTTTGTCTGTAATAAATACAATCAGACAAACAGTTCTTTCACTATCACTCAGAAAGTGGATTAAATGTAGACTTAGGAAAGACTGCGTAATAACTTCAAATGATTGAAGAATACAGATAGAAAGAATGAACAGAGTAATGGCTCTTTAATACTTTGTAATCTCTGATATCTTCATCTTCAATGACTTCTATATTTGTAGCCTTCAAACATTTAATATCCGTTAGAGACATTCCTTGCAACGGTGGTTTCAAGCAGAGCTTCATTAAATGCAATAGAGTCGTTCTGGGTAGCCATTAATGCAATAGAGACGTTGGTTGTACTCTAACATGAAGGATCATGGCTTTATGCATCGTGCAGTAGCCAAATCAGAGGTGTGCAAAATGCTTTTGTACTTTGCAGAGTATATTTCCCTTTTCGTGTAATAATCAAGCGTACTAGGGAATAAAGCATGTTGGAAACATTCTTTAACTGGATGTTATCTCAGACTTCCTAGGTTGCTTGTGAGAATGACCTTTTGAATTTCTTGATAAGTGCGAGAGAGAGATTCAGAATCTTATACATGAGGGGACATCTTCGAAAAGCTTCGTGTACTCGAGTTCCTATCGAAGAACCTTAGACGAGTATGAGAGCATAGCAGAGACAGGTTGAAACTGATTTGTAGAAAGTCAACAATCCTAGTCAGCAGACGGGTTGACTTTTGCTTATCCAGACAGGTTGTCATTCATGTGGACAGAGAGGTGAGTTTTGCTATTATGATCTGTACACTAAGTAGACAGGTTAGCAACCACAAAGAAGGCCAATTAATGCATTATCTAATGTTTAGCTTTCATCAAAACTTAGGGAAATGCACACAGACATTTTAGAGACTTAACAGGTGGAAGAAAAGATCTTTTATGTTTAGCTAACTAACAAATTTCACATTGAAAGTCATCTTTATTGTGGAACAAAGTAGGAAACAATCGTCTCAAATACAAAAAAAATTGATGCCCTAGCCTAAAATGCAGAACCATTATTTGTTGTTCTCGAGTCATGGAGGAGAGACTGGCATTAGCATGACTCAAAGAAATATAGCCTGGAGTCTTCCTTTGCACTCCCAATCATCTTCCTCGAAGACATGTCCTGAAACACACAAGTAGATGGCATAAATTTAACTTCACACTTCAAGTCATTTGTAATTTTACTTATAGAAAGAAGATTGCAAGTTAAGTTGGGGGCATGTAAAACAGAATGAAGTGTAATAGTAGGACTTAAACATATAGATCCAATTCCAGCGACTTGCGAAAAAGACCCATCAGTATTCTTAACTTTATTTTTACCAAAACTTGGAAGATAAGAAGAAAATAATTGTCTACAATAGGTCATATGATCAGAAGCTCCAGAGTCAACAATCCACAACTCACCTTTTGTAAGTAAACTACTAGCGGCAGACAAAGAAGTACCTTTTTGTGCCACCACCGAATGACCAGAAACATTGTTATCAGCTAGAGGTTTACACAGTTGATCCATCCATTCCTTCGAAAATGGATCTGGAGAGGAGGATTTTGTGGAGTCTGACTCACTTGTTGCCTGAAAACCTTTTCCTTCTTTCCCTCTTGCTCCTCGAGGCACCCAATTCGCTGGCTTACCATGAAGCTACCAGTAAGTTTCCTTAGTATGATAGGGATGTTGACAATGATCACACCAAGATTGAGATTTTTTTTATTGCCATTGCTCCGAATAGCAAAAGCTGAGGTCTCTACATGAGTCAAAGAGGGACTGCCAAGCATGACACGTTTGCGACACTCTTCTCGACGAACCGCCGAAAAAACTGTATCAATACCTAGTAAAAGTTTTGTGGCAAAGATATGACCACGAACATCATCGAGTTCATGGTTCAAACCATCGAGAAAATAATAGATTTTGTCCTCTGTTAACATCTTATTATACTGGGTGCCATTAGCAGTATCATTCCAGTTACAAAAGCGAAAAGTGACAAGTTCTTGCCATACCTTCTTTAAAGCAGTGAAATACTAGGTTACAGATCATCTCTGCCTATCGAAGATTATGAGTATGATCCTGGAGTTCAAAAATTTGTGATGAATCTTCCGAATCAAAATATGCAAACGTGATTGCATCCCAGATCTCTTTTGCAGTGGTATAGAGCAAGTAAGTATCGCCTATGCTGTCCTCCATTGAATGAATCAGCCAAGCCATGACCATAGAGTTTTGAATCTCCGAGTTTGAAAATGTTGGATCCTTAGCATCAGGTTTCTTGATGGAACCATCCAAGTAACCAAACTTTCCTTTGCTGCGAATCACCAATTGAACCGGGCAAGACCATTGAACAAAATTTTTTCCAGAGAGTTCATGAGTAGTAATCTGAAGAGATATACTATCAGAGTGTTGTGCAGCGGGTACAATTATGGAGGTTGATTGTGAGATCTGGCTCTCAGAACCATCACCTCCGCTTGTACCAGAATCGGCCATAGTAGCCAAAGTTTCTCTCAACTCACAATTAACCTTTTAAATCTGACACCATAAAAGTTAAGGTAAGGAAAGAAACTTTATAAAATGTTGTTTTCTATTTAATATCTGAAAAATGATACAATCATTGTTTACATTTAAACAATTCCGCTATATATACATAAGATAGGAGATAAGAGATAAAGAAGAAAAAACAGAAACTGTTATCCTACACTACTCTGCCTAACATACTAACTTCCGTACTAACAATTAGAGATGTACTTAGAAATAATTATGAATTATGTATGAAATGGTTTAGTTTGGAATATAGATTATCTAGTGGTAACAATGGTCTAGAAATAGTTCATGAATAATATATTGGTTAGAATTATAAGACATGATTATTGAGTTGTATTTGATGTTAATGGAATAGAGGTGTAAGTGACAAATCATGTATCTTAGATGTTGTTAAGTAATAAGGGATGTAATTGAAGGTTTATAGGCCTAATGACATATGTGATGATTAGTGACTTTTTATATGCTTTAGAAAGGATGATATGACCTTAAGAGAAGGCTTTAACGAGTATTGTTAGGAGATGATGATAATAGAGATAATGTTCTTAAGGATGCATGTACTTGAGCAATGATTGTGATATATTGAGATATGATGCGATGAAATATTTAATGGTGTGGGACCCAGCTCTGTGGAGCCTGTTTGTGGGTACTCACTTGTGATTGTTGTATGGGACCCAGCTCTAAGGAGCTTGTTTATGGGTACTCATTTGTGAATGTTTGTGTGAGACTCGGCTTTATAAGGCCTATTTGTGGAACCAAGCTCCAGAAGCCCTGTTTGCGGGACTCAGCTCCGAAGAGCCTGTTTGTGAGATCCGGCCTATGAAAGGCCTATTTGTGGGATTCTGTTCTAAAGAGTCTGTTTGTGAGGTCCAGCCTATGAAGAGACTGTTTGTGGGACAGCCATCTATCCATAGAGCAGCTAGGGATGTTACATATGGTATCAAAGCGGTACCTTTCCCAGTACAGTGTGGTTCGGGGACAAACCAAGTAGAAGCTGGTGGGCATGTGACACCTGAGGCTGACAAGGATGGGGAGTGGTTGCCAGTGCAAGAAGGCACAGACAAGGAACGACTCCTGGCAGGCTTCTAGGTGGAGGGACACATGAATAAATCGATGGGTGACCTGGAGCATGCTTGACTTGGACCAATTCTCGGATGCGTGACCTCCTGGGAAGTTTTCCAAGGAAGCGTGTGAGTGAGGACAAAGCACGCTGAAACGGCCCGTGTTGGTTTGTGGGGACAGTCATCAATCCGTAGAGTAGCTAGGGATGTTACAGGAAGGGAAGGGTATGAGACGTTAATTTTCTCTCCCTCCTATTATAAATGTCTTTAATAGGACAAAGGAAACACGTTGGCTGGTACTTGGACAGTGGCTGCTCCTGATACATGACAGTAGCAATGTCTATATTCCAAGACCTCCAACTTAAGAAAGGGGATATGTTGCCTTTGGAGGCAATGAGAAAGGAAAACTAATTCATATTGGCACCATTGGTGGTAAACTCCCTTAGCATAATTCAATTATGTGATACTAGACTGGATGTCTCCTTTACCAAAAGTGCTTGTATAGTTAGACAAGAGTGGTGAAACCCTCTTTTCAGCTAGTAGGCAGCAAATCTGTATAAGATTGAGCTAACTGAACTTTCAGATCAAATCGAACCTGTCTAATGTCTAAAGAGGATGAGAGATGGTTATGACATAAGAAATTAGGACGTGCTCGTATGAAACAATTTCAAAATTGCCGACAGTACATGGAGATACACCGTCGTCACTGTGTTGTGACCAGTAGCGATGAGTTCGTGTGGGAGCCACAGGCCCGAGTTTATAAGCGGCGATATGGAGAAAGCGAGGGTAGTTCTAGACGCCCACATTACTGAGGTGAGTGAGACCCGGTGACACTCCACACACCCAGCCCCTCTCAAAAGTACATCAAAATAGGCTCACAGACACACACCTATGTACATGCAGAGTACGCACTGGCCAATCCTACTATGGATGGCTACTACTACCCTTACCCTGACTCTCTCCTATAGTCCCTCTGTGTCTCCAGTGCGGTCGGGAAGATCCAGAAGCTCCTCGGCTGCTACCGGAAGTACTCCCTCTAGGGCGCTGCTGGAAACGTCGTCTATAAAGAGCACTATGGCGTGATAACATCTACCGAGCCTCGGGAACTTGAACTGGATCTATGTCAGGAACTACCGGATCTGAGTCATGGGGCTCTGGTGCTAGTGCTGGTATAGGTACCGATACTGGCATTGGTACTGGGTACATAGAAGGCATCGGCGACATCGGTGGCATCGATGGTGCAGGGAAACCGATGGGAAATGGGAAGGATTGGCCGAGACAGAGCATCCCGACTAATTCGAAGTGAGGTCCATCACCTATCCTAGTATACACTGAGACAGGACCCGTATATACAGTGAAGCAGGTGACCAGATCCAAAAGCCACCCCTCGTCGTCCAGAAAATCAAATTTTAGGGTTCTCATCAAGGGAATCCCGGCTGGGTCCATCATCCACGGATGATCTAAGTGTGGCATCGTGCACGTCCGAGTCTGATCGCGAAAATATAGAAAAGACATACATAGAGGAAAAGAAAGGGAGATAAGAAACTATCTAACATCAAATATGGAAAAGGGTGCATAGCATATAAAAACAATAACAGCACACAGACATGCATCACACAGTAACATGTATAAGTACAACCATCCTCGAATTATATTATCACCCTCTACCCATCGCGCTCATGCAACTGATCCTGTATGCTAATGTGGCCACCACAATCCTGTCACACATCCCTCGTCTGATCTGGGATATTAGTCAGTTGTCTGAGCGGCTCGTCCCTAAACATCGGTGGACACCCCTATTCCCGGTAGGGCGCTCATGCAAAGCAATGACACTATAGCTGCATAGTATACATCGGTGCACACCATGGTTCTCTCTAGGGTGCTCATGCAAAGCAATGACACTATAGCTGCACAATAAAATACGGGACGGTTCCGTAAGGACTTCAGACACATCACGGTAGTCTCTCTCAAACTCAGCGTAAGGGAACTCACCTGTGATTCTAGTATCCATAATCGAATACTCTGACCTGATCATGTGTTCCACTCACACGGCTATGATAAACACAATACATCTATATGAGTCTCTCTGACTCGTATCAAGTCATAACTTAGTGCATCAACCTTTCATCATCATCTCATATAGTATCTCAAGTCTCATGATAATAAAATATTAATTAATTACTTAGGTTAGGAACGACTAAGTCATATGTCGTACACTTCCCAACATGCATCACTCCAAATTATCATATATCAATGCATAGGAACCAACTAAGCATGTTATAGCCGGCAAGGCACATTATCACACTAAGCATGTTAATATAAATAAAATAATAATAAAATATTTAAATAAACATAATTAATCAAAATAAACATATTAATCCAAACAGCATAGCAACAGCTCAATAGGCAAACCATGCAACCTCAAATATCTCAATTATAACCTAACGGTAATAAACCTATAATCTTCATATCATCATTAGTGCCACTAAGTAGTTCCCAATGTGATATTAACAGTCAATTATTTGCCCACTAGTAGGGTTTAGGTCATCCTACGCCATTATTGTAAAATATGTTACTTAGCCATTTCCGACGAATAGGGGGTTCCTTTCTCCCACCTGAAGTGTCTTAGGCTATCTTAGAAGCAACAAAACGAGCCCTCTTCTACTCTCTAGCTTGCTGCAAAGTGAAGTTCCACACCTTTCGGGACTCCGAAAATTCACCTAAATACATATCATGAAGCACGTGTTACGGGTAACCTTAATCTGAAGACAATTGGAAACCGATAAATGAATAAAAAGATAATCTCAATACCATCGCCGACGTCATTTCAGTATAAAAAGGACATAGGTTTACCTTAGCCTAGATGAGAAAAGAAAGGTAGGGTCAAGAAGATGTCGTCGCCACGATCATAGTGGTGTAGTCGGAATCGCGTTAGGACGAACGGATTGATCGGAATCGATGACGGAAGCTCACTCTCTCTCACTGCCTTCTCTCTCCCTCTCTATATTTTCGTTTCCTTCTTTTACTCTGGGTGAAAAGTGAACTTCGTTTCACTTAAGTTTCTTTTTATTTTTGCATTTCAATCTGCTAGCTCTCAAGCACTGATATCCCAGCGTCTGAGCGCTCTGGCGCTCAAGTGCCACTGTCCCAGTGTTGGGTTCTGAGTCTAAACTTCAAGACGAAGATTCTCTGACACGTGTGCTCTTATACTGCCATGACTTGACACGTGGATTGACCCCATGAACGCTCAAGCACCACAAAAACCCCGCTTGAGCATGCTGGTCCATACAAAAAATCCTAATTTTGATTCTCGTCTGATTCGAAACCGATCATTCGCGTACTTTCCATGCAAGGTTCCCGATGCTTAAACATACATATTAGAGATATAATCAACATCTTCAACATGGTCTTTAACGTATAAACAAAGTCTTAAAATACGGATTCTACATTGTTACCCCCTTAAAAGAAATTCCGTCCTTGGAATTTACGTACCTCAAAACAAATGTGGATACAGCTGCTGTATGTCTGCCTCACGCTCCAAGGTAGCATCTCCTGTCATCTCATCCCAAATGACCTTGACCAAAGGAGTATGTCTACCTCGAAGCTCCTTAATCCTTCTACCGGTAAAGCCTCATATTCTAGATTCTCTCGGAGTTGTATAGACTCAGGCTCAAGTACATGTGAAGGATCAGGGTAATATTTCCTCAACTGAGATACGTGGAAGATGCAATGAAGGTTAGAATGGTTAGGCGGCAAGGCTATATGGTAGGCTACTGGACCAACCCGTCAAAGAATCTGGAAAGGTCCAATGAATCTAAGAGTAAGCTTTCTAGACTTGATAGCTCTGCCAATTCCAGTCTTCGGAGTGACTCTAAAAAATACGTGAACACCTTCCTAGAACTCTAAGGGTCTCCTCCTCTTGTTACTGTAGCTCTTTTGCCTATCATGGGCTTCCTTCATCTTTTCCCTTATCTTCCTAACTTGTTAGTATCACATCAGGACCCAACACTTGGCTCTCACCAGTCTCATACCAACATAAAGAGTTCTACACTTCCTGCCATACAAAGCCTTATACGGTGCCATCCCGATACTGTTGTGGAAACTGTTGTTATAGGTGAATTCGATCAAAGGCAAAAACTCATCCCAACTGCTAGTGTGTTCCAACACACAGGCCCTCAAAAGGTCCTCCAGTGACTAAATAGTCATTTCTGACTGTCCATTTGTTTGGGGATGATACGCATAACTCATCCTCAACTTCGTCCCCAAAGCACTGTGCAACTGTCTCCAAAATCTAGATGTGAATCTAGGATCTCGGTCAAAGACAATGTTCGACGGTACACCATACAACCTGACAATCTCCTTGATGTAGATCTGGGTCAACCTCTCCAAACTATAACTTTCACCAATAGGTAAGAAGTGAGCACACTTCATTAACCTATGGATGATAACCAAAATCGCATAATGTCTCTTAGGAGTTCATTGCAATCTGTCGCGTTTTATTTTCTTCCGTTGTGTATGGTTTAAACGTTTTAATTTATCGCTTCCACAACTTATATTATTTTCGTGTGTAATAAACGCGTAAACGCTGATAAAATGGATTAAGGATTAGTTAATTAGGGTTGTTCTTTAATAGGACATTAGGGTGTCTCGCATGCCAGCCTTAATGACTCACGTAAGGGAAACCCTAGCAGAGAGAAACCCTAGCACAACCATCTCCCCACTTTTTTCTATATCACAAACTTTGCTTCCAAATATAACAATTATGATCCAATTAATAATCAATAAAAACCAACAACATATTCCATCATAATTTGCATCATACAACATAGAACAATAATTTGCACAAAGTAAAAGAGAGCAAGGGAAGAAGAAGATCACACACTCAATTTATACTGATTCAATCACAACTACCATCTGATGCAATTATTCTGGTATAGAAACTACCATTAGATGTCCTTGTCCAGATTACTTGATCATCTACCACATGAATATTAGTTACTATGCTACTCACGATTTCAGCCACAACCCCAGGCGAGTCATACCTCTCAAACTGGTTGTTATCACCTAAACTCACGGAATTAAACATAGTCGTTGTTAAACTAGCCGTTGGGGTTAGCCAAGTCGGAAGCTAGTGGCGGGTTGTATTGGTAGCTGACGAAAAACGACTATTGATTGGAAACGGTTAAGTAAGTGATATGGATTAAAGGATAATATCTCGAGCAATCCGTTTATTGTTTAAAATGGACGTGATAACCAAAGAAGCCAATGATCCTCATAGCTGTTGCACGTGCTAACATATTTCCTAAATAAGGGGAAAACGGTTTTAGCTGTTTAGCTTTTTTTTAGGAAGCAAAGAGACGTTGAGGAATGAAGATAACAAGCTTAAGCGGTTATTGGCGGATGATCATTGAGGACGTTCCTAAATAATAGGGATTTTCGTTAGACATGGTTAGCCATTGTAATCTAGTTGGTTCACGTTGGCCACTGAGTGCATGATGCTAAATTGTAGGAGAATGTGGCCAATAGGGACAGTTTTGCATAGTGTTTGAGTTGTAGCGTATAAATACTAATTATAAATATTGTATTAGAAACATCAATACAATCAAACACATTTTTATACATATTTTCTATTGCTTCCAATTTACTTTCGTGAACTTAGTTTAGTTATTTTCACCTTCCACACTAAACACTCTTTGGAGTAATTTAGGAACCCGCAAGTTAGGAGGCAGAATCCCCCCTCTAACATTATTTGACTGATAAGGGAATCATTGTTATTTGAAGTTAGTCGAGGTCAAGGCTAATTTTAGTTCACTAGATAACAGTTTTGGCATGCCCAGTGGGACCAGTGAAGGTGAGCATATTGGGAAGTTTGCCTCTCCTGGTCAAGACTTCAATTGATGCATGCACTTGCGTTCTGGAAAACGCTTGAGCAACATGGAGCCACAACCAACACTGAAGAAGGGAGCAAAGGAACATACTGAACTACATCATGCTTTGGGGATTCCAGTATCCTTCCAATCATCACCCAGTACTTATAACACCCCAGTTTTTACTGTACATCAATAATAGTAAATATCTATATGTTTATATGTTTGTATTATTTTATTTGGTTTAAGTAACTTCAATTACTCCTTTAAAATGATTTTTATTGAGTGCGTTAGCATAGCTTTATTTCAATACAAGTATGTTTGTTAGACAATAATGTTATCTTATTGTCACTATTAATATTTATTTAGGAAATATTTTAAATGATATAATTGGGAGAGAAGTATTTTCACATTTTATTCTGTTTAATTTTAGACTTGAAAATAAATTGGTTTGGCATCAATCGGAAATTAATTTTGGACCGAGTATTTTCTTAGTTGATCAGTTCAACTATTAATCTTTTCTCTAATAATTATCACTCATATTTGTATCTATCCCTCAATATTAAGAAAAAATTCAATTTCTCTCCCCTACTTCTATCTGAAACTCGTAGCCCCCCCCCCCAACATTTATTCTTTCTTTTTTTTTTTCTTCTTTCCTTTCTCTCTTCTTCCCCATTTCTTCTTCCTCCCTCCAAACTCAGCTCCTCCTCTCAACAACCAGACAGCGCCGCCCAGCCAGCCGAGTGTCGTGTCGCCTGCTCGCCACCTCCACAGTCGCGCGAAGTGCGCCTTCTCCAATGCGACTCCGCCCTCCACCGCGGTGATGCTCCGGCCGCCGCCGCACCCGTTGGCTTCCCAGTAGCCACCACTCGTTCCTCTTCGCCTTAGGTAAGAGTTTTACCCCTAATCTTTTCTCTTTTGTAAATCCCTAAATCTGATTTTGAAACCCTAACCCTAACATTTTGATTTCAGCTTTAAACTTTGAAATTAAATGTGTATTCGTGCAATTGAGACTACAAATTGATGTTTTATTAAACTAATTTCATGATTCTAGGATTAGAATGAGTTTTCCCAATTTAGGATATGAACCCTAAAACCCCAATTCGATTTTTATTGAAATTGGTTATGATTTGTAAAATTAAGTATGCATTTATGACATTGGGACTGTTAATTTAAGTTCTGACAAATCAATTTTGCTTTTCTATAAGCAAATCTTGTTTTCCCAAAATTTGGTTTAGGAGTCATAAACCCAAATCTAAAATTAGTTGAAATTGACTCATCCTTGTGAAATTAACTATGATTTAATGAAATTAGGACTTTTAATTGATGATTTATAAGTTTAGTTTCATGATTCTTTAAGCAAAAACAAGTTTCCCAAATTGTGTGATGAAACCTCTTTTGCCCGAATTGATTTTATTGGAAAATCAAAATACATTTTGTGAAGTTAAGCTCCAAACATGATTTTCCTTGAAAATGACCTTGTTTGGTAATAAGATTAAGTGTTTAGATCAAATTAGAATGTGTGTTTGATCATGTGTAATTGATTTCTTGATTTCTGGTTGTTGCGCGTTGTTGGATTCCCTCTCTGAGACGTTTGACACGGCTATGCTTGCTTGATGGAGTAGATAGTTACACTCTTGGAGCTAACGTGAGCATTAAGACGAGGATCCTTTACTTGTCTTCAAAGATAAGAGGGGATTGCCTATGGATATTCAATGACTATATGCATGTGTGTATGTGTCTACTTGAATGATTTGAATATTGTTATGATATTGAACCGATACTTGAATAACTTGTTTACTTGAACTATTGTGATTATTACTTGAAGTTGAACATTACTTGCTTTAAAGTGTTATGAATTATATATATGTGATGAACTGTCATTAACTGTGATATTATTATTGTTGTGAATATATTAATGTTGATTGAAGTTTGAGAAGCCGGACTTGAGTCTGTGCTCAATGATTATAAGGATTAAAAGCCTTAATAAACCTTGAATAGTACTTTGAAAGTCTTGGTTTCAGTTATAAAAGTTTCTTGTCTAAAGTGCTTACTTTAAAAGAATAAGATTCTTGCTTTTAAAAGAAAAGTTGAAGTGATTTTGAGTCAACAGAAACTACCTTTTATGATCTAAAGTCTTGTACGAGAGAAAATCTTTTTCGAACTATATGTTTTATGAACGAAAAACCCTTTGAAAATATTTGACCCTATTTCATCAAGGATTTCAAAGAGCAAACGAATTTCCTAAATATTTTATAAAAGAGTTTGCAAAGGAAAATGATTTTCTCCTAAATGATTTAGAAACGTTCCGGTTACTTGGATAAGTGACCGAGGTTTTGTTTTGGATTTGATTTTCACTGAGCGAAAGGTAGGTACATGTGAAAGAGAATCTAGTTCGCTAGACGTCGCCTCTAGTATTCAGTTATATGCACGTGATCTAGGATCCATGTTAAGAATTATGGGCCAAGGGTCCTAATCGTGATGTATGGGCTAAGAGTCCTAATTTCGGAATTGAGGACGGTGTAGTCTAATTTCGTTGCTGCGGACTAAGAGTGCTTATCATGTTAGAGTAAAACATGGATAAAATCATAAGTGATTTCTACGATCGCAAACCTTGACTGCGGCATCGGTCTAAGGCGTTGTGATTGAGCACTCGGACCGCGTGTCCTGTGTTTTCTTTAAGTTCAAGTGATGGGGAATTATGAATAGTCGTTAGCTTTGAGCTTCGACAGCGAAAAAGAGTACACACAAAGAAGAACCTTGATAACGGAAAGTCTTTTATTCATATGCATTTCCCCTTAGCAGATGTGCTTAAGTAAACCAGATACAAGGTGGTATCTGAGGGTCAGTTTGATTGGCCCATTTGAAAGCATTCGAGATGTTGTGCATCCGGAGACCTTGGTGCACGAGGTTATGGTGGCAACTTGCCAGTGGGCATCAAAGCTTGACCAACTCTTTATTACTACTATAATGAAACAGTGTTGTTATCTCATGAGATTAAGTTAGAGCCTGAATATTGAAGTGTCATGCATTAATTTTATAAAACTGATTGTTCGGGTATGAGACCCACTGATATAACACTTGTTGTCTTATGATCTTATCTTGATTATTGAATAAATGTGAATATGCTGCTGTGTTGTATGTATCATGTATATGGTTGTTGTATGATATATCCAATTGTCGGTATCTCACCCTTACAGATATATCAGGTTTCTTCTGGTTTTGATATTGTACCTTGGTACGCTAGTACCGATGTTGCAGAGGAGTCTTTCTAAGTCGTTCGAAGACTTGGTTTTAGCTCTTTGATAGAGTGACCAGCTTAGGTTTTTGAGATGTTATAAATTTCTAATAGTATTTATTTGTATGGCTCGGAGAGCCTTTATTTTTGAATGTGAAGTTTATAGCTCGGAGAGCATTTCTTTTGAATGAAAATCTAAGATTTTCCTTTTGGGTCCTGTATAGCTTGTTGATGTAATTATTTCCGAAATAATACTATCTGGATGTATTTTAGTGTAATTGGAATTATGGAATGAGAATGTAATTATTTTAGTAGGTGTTCTTTTACCTGGGATGTTCGAATTACAGAGGAGACTCTATCGAAATTTTTGTAAAAATACTAGCTTTTATTCAAGTATGTTTCTAAATTAAATAGACTTGTAAGCCTGTATGCCGATCAAGGCTTAGGTTTGAAGTCGTGACAAATTTTTATACCCAATTTCAGACGCTTATGTACTTATATAAATTATTTTCCGAAAGCAACCAGCAAACTATCTTTTTAATTTAAATTCCGCATGTGTTAGTAATACCTAGTGGGGGTGTTACAGTACTCCTGCGTCAAGTAACACACCTGTTAGCCAGGAGCAAAAAGGGCTGATCCAAGTCAGTCGGTGGTGGTAACTGCGTCTTTTATCAAAGAGCAAATTGACTCTGGACTCAATGAACTTATGTTCCAGATGTCAAAGCAACTGGCTGAGATAGTTCAGCCCATGGTCAGAAATGAAATCCAAATGACAGAACTTGGCCTCAAGTCTGCCAATAGCTCGGCTACCTCAGTTAATCCAGGGCAGCCGAATCCGATGAATCCTCCAGTAGGAGGACATGTTGAATATGGCATGCCACAAGTTCAGGCGGGACCATCGAGTATGGTACAGCCGAATGTAGTGCAGCAGGTACCATCTCCTATCCCTTTATACTTTAATATGACCATGCCTACTACTAATCCCGTAATGTTCCCTATGGGACGTGATGAGATCCATTCTAAAATACAACATGGATAGGTTTCAATGGCTATAAGGCTACCCGGAACTATTGGATCATTGGGAATACCTTACTTGGTGCCAAATGCTTCGGCTCGTGGAACCGGTGTTCAGGAAGCCATGCCACCTCAGACCTTATATCTAGCCACTGGCTATGGGACAACACAGACTAAGCCGTTCGGCAACTATGGAATTCTATTCCACCTTCCTTGATTAGTTTACTGTTTGGTCAGACTGTGCCAGAACAGCCTCCTTATGGTCATTTGGGTTCGATTCCTCAACGAGGAGTTTTGTGCAAGACACCGGGGGAGTATTCAGGTGAGCAGGTATGGAATCATTTTCCACCTCATGCTGGAAGTTACTCGGCTGTCCAAGGGATGCAATACCGAATTCCTGAGAGTTACACGAATGAGCAACAATGGACTAATAATCCACCTCATATGGGTAACCCAGCCAGAAATTCATACACGCCAGAGCATGGTTATCAAAATCCGTACCAGGGGGCATCCATGCCTTTCGTGTAGCTAGTCGTTGGAGGAAATCCCCTCTATGGAATGGCAGCGTCGGCAAGTCTCCCGGACCTCAGCTAATCGATCCCAATATGATTGCTGAGACTATTAAGAAGTATTTTGGCAGTCAACTGAAGCCGTTAGACAAACCTGTTTATAAAAAGCCCTACCCTGAATGGGTAGATAAGATGATGTCCTTGCCGAGGGGCTTCAAGACTCCAGATTTTACCACCTTTTCAGGTGATGATGGGAAGTCTACAATGGAGCATATTGGTAGGTTCACGGCTCAATGTGGGGAGGCAAATTAGAATGAATACTTTAAATTGCAGTTGTTCCCCCTTTCTTTGACAGGGACTGCTTTTACATGGCACTCTCCCTTACCGCCCAATTCTGTCCAGAGTTGGACAGATATGGAGAGATGTTTCCATGATAGGTTCTTTAGGCCTCAGCCAGAAGTGACCACGGCTGATGTTATGAATTTAAAACAACAAGTCATCGAACCAGTCGCGGAGTTCATTGAAAGACTCAGGAAGCTAGGGAGCCATTGCAGTGTACAATTCCCAGAATCTGAATATGCCTTTATGGCCATAAGCAATATGCACCCTCAGCTAAGGGAGAAGTTGGTGGCTCATCGTGTCCTAGATTTCGGTTAGTAAGCTACCATAGCAACCCAGGTAGAACAGAGAAGATCCAGTAGGCATAGAGGAACCCATTAGATATCTATTGTAGAAGCCGAGGACTCGGATGACATAATGGAACCACCGATCGAATCCACGACTGACAATATGGCAGCCAAGATCCTCAGAGGGAAGCCTTTTTCTTGTCTTGCTTTAAGGGCTGCTAAAGGAAAAGAAGTAGATGCCCCAGAACATAAGACGGAGTATTCTTTCGATATATCAAAGGCCGACCAGATTTTTTACTACTTTCTCAAAGATAAACAGATTCGCTTAGCAGAAGGCCATAAAATTCCATCGACTAAAGAATTGAAGGGCAAGAAGTATTGTAAATGGCATAACTCCTACAACCATGCCATGATGAATAACATAGTTTTCAGGAAAGCCATCTAGAAGGCAGTGAAGGACGACAAATTCAAATTATCCGATAAAACAGTAGCAGAGATGGGTGTGGATATAGATCCATTTCCAAACATAGCCATTGGCATGGTCTCCTTTTCTGGAGGATCTGGCTCACCATACAAGAAATGGAAGCAGCCGACCCATCAGTAGTGGAGGGTAAAGAATATAACCGAGACACAAGGGGGTGAAAAAGCTCTAGTCGAAGTCAACAGAGGCGATCAGAAGTCGAGTGTGTTCGAAAGAATAGGGACTCTATCAGGAAATACACTGCCCCAGAGGTATACTGTGTTCAATAGGTTGGTTCAACCGATGGGAATGGTAGTGTTGAAGGCCTGAGAAGATGTTAAATGGTGAACTAAAATTATCCGTGACCTCGACTAACTTTAAATAACAATGATTCCCTTATCAGTCGAATAATGTTAGAAGGGGGATTCTGCCTCCTAACTTGCGGGTTCCTAAACTACTCCAAAGAGTGTTTAGTGTGGAAGGTGAAAATAACTAAACTAAGTTCACGAAAGTAAATTGGAAGCAATAGAAAACATGCATAAAAATGTGTTTGATTGTATTGATGTCTCTAATACAATATTTACAATTGGTATTTATAGGCTACAACTCGAACACTATGGAAAACTGCCCCTATTGGCCACATTTTTTAATCCATATCACTTACTTAACCGTTACCAATCAATAGTCATTTTTCGTCAGCTACCAATACAACCCGTGACTGGCTTCCGACTCAGCTAACCCCAACGACTAGTTTATCAATGGCTATGTTTAATTCCATGAGTTTAGGTGATAACATTTGCCCCCTTATATCTTCTATCTAATTGAAATGAAGATAGAATGATATAATCAATTTTATCTTAAGCACCGTAATACAACCGTTTATCTTAATTCACACGCTTGCCATCTCAGCTCCTTACCCCTTCTTAATTGCCAACGGTTAGTTTCCACAACCAATTTCCTCCTTTATAAAATCAGCTGACGACTTCCTTCAACCATTTACTTTACCTTCTTCTTTGATCTTCTCGAAACATCTCTATTCTTCAATCAAACATGTCTTCCGCTTCTGATTCCTAAAACCCTGATAACATCTCCTACGGCCAAGATGCCTCGGATGACTCGGATGACTCGGCTTCCATTGGTCCCAATCGATCCTCATCTTCTTTGTCTGATTCCGAACAAACCACGAGTATTCTTTACCGTATTGATCACTCTATGACCTTAAACCCTTCCACTGAAAATCAAGACAAAGGCAAGTTGTTTCTTGATAACGTCTTGTACCCCAGCTTGTTTGCCTTACCCATCGCTTCGAATTGGTTCACCCTCGATCAGAGAACCTCAAGCTTCAGAACTTGGCCCAGCGGCACTATTGCCTACAACAAATGGCTCCATCGTGTAGCCTTGGCCAAGAGCAAAGATTAGAAATCTTGGGGAATTTTTAACCTGATCATGCTCTCGCATCACGAAATCCCCCTCAATGTTGACAACTTTTTCGGCTTTTGTGGTTTCTGGAATACTTCCATCAACGGCTTTGTTTTTCCTTTTGGCATGATGAGCCCCACCTTACTCGACGTCGCGGCTATTATCGGGCTTCCCCTTCACGGCAACGAAGTCCCTGCTTTCTCTGAAGCAGCCAAACTAATGGCTGGCATCAAATGTTCTAAGCCACACTACTATTATCGCAATTTCATTACTGCCAACTCGAGTTCGACTGGAGACGTTACTGACCTCAAGCATCATGCTTTCTTGCTGTACTGGATATGCAGATACTTCATTTGTACCAATTCGGTTCAGATAGTCATTGAAGCTCTCAATTATGTTCAGCTTATTACTTCTGGGCCCTGGCTCTTGGTCCTTTGTTTCTCGGCCTGCTTTACCAGAGCATGTTTGTATATGTGGAACGGCTGAGAAACCAAGAGAAAATTGACAACATTCCTGGTCCTCTTTGGTTCTTGTATCTTTGGATCCTTCATTATTTCCCAGAATTTGTATCAATAACCGAGGATCCGGTTCCTCCTCCTCACAATCCGCCAATCTTGGGGGAACGACTGGCTATTGTCGCCCCATTGGAATGCTTGACTGTAGGGGTAGTGAACATTCTTCTTTCCCTCACTCGACCTTCCTCAGAGTTCCATCCTACTATTTCGGCTGGAATCGACCCATCCTGGATTTTTACTTCCTTTGAAAGTACGGCCAGTCAATATATCCGTCTTGCAATTGCACTTGGTTGGGCTAGTGCCTTAACGGCTCAGAACCTCCTCACTGGAATCAAACCCAAGTCGAGAAACAGCAAATCTTCTTCGGAATATTACAACCCACAATGCCTTGCCAGGCAGTTTGGACTGTTGCAGCACATCCCTACATCTTTCTCTGAACTAGCATCCCCCTCTTTTAGGCCTACTTATACTGAAGAAGAAGTCGCGGAGCAATTCGCAATGATTTTTGATCGGTTGTCTTCCTTTTGATACCGAAGCTTTAAACGGCAACCAGGAACAACCTCAGCTATTCTTAATTGGTCGTCGTCCGTAGTAGACAAAATCTTCAATGACTCCACTGCTGACTGGATTAATTGACTGATAGAGGGCAGGATAGATGAACGATCTCCATCTCCTCCTTTGAATATCTAGCTCATTTCGTTGAGTCATCCTCCTTTATCTTCACAAGCTAAAGGTAAGCCGATGCTCACTGAATCATTCTAATTAATTTCGCATTTTAACCATTCTTAATCATCGGCTATCCTTCAATGTAGGCAAAGGAATCATTGATCTGGATAATGAACCCGATAACGCCCCTCTTTCCTCTGTTAAGAAAAGGACTAGATCCCAAGGAGTGGTCATTAGAGAGCCTTCGGAAACTGCCTCCCAGAAAGCCAAGAAAGGAGCTGAAAGTTCAACCAAGGTATATTTTCTAATTAAACGACTATTGAGCTTTCCTTTTCTTTTGTTTTTAAAACAACATTCTAACGACTGCTCCATCCTTTTCAGAAAAGCAAGAAGCAAACTCCTGAAGTGTCACCCTCAGTACACACCAGCCGAGGAAAAGAACTCCAAGATTGATTGTTGAGGTATATATACTCTCTCATTTTTCTTGATTTTTCAACTCTTCATCGGCTAACATATGTTTCATCTCTGCTAGCCAACCATTCCAGAAGTCACCTCTCATTCATTGCCTCAGAAACCAGCGGCTGACATCCCAAACATTCCAGCAACATCAGCCGTTCCTCCAATTCCTCAACCAGCTGAGGGCCAAGTCCAAGAAACCATTCATCCTTCTACCCCAACGAACACCGTGGCATCTCCTGAATGCCTGATTCCGGATGACGTGCTTCCCCAGTATTTCAATACTTCTGTTATTCCAACGGCCGTCCCTCATTCTTCCCGAGTGGACGAGCACCTGTCCTTTATTGAAGAGCAGTTGGGGGATGAAGTGCCTTCTGATGAGGCGGCTATCACCAAGCTATGGCTAGCACTGTCCAAAGCGGCCCAAAGCCCAAAGTTATCAGAGAGTCAGAAAGCCATTTTTAGCCACATCTTGACTAAAATTGGAGATATTCATTATGATCACTTGGCCCATGTAAAGTGGCACGAAAAAGCTTCCAACAGCCTTCCTCATCTTTCTGTTCTTGAGGCTCGAAAACTTCAATTACTGACTACCTTCCGAGCCGTACAAACTGAAAGAGAATCTGACACGGCTAAAAACAAGAACCTAACCGATCGCCTTGCTTATTTTAAAGCTGGGCAAGAAAGGATAGATAAGGAGATAGCTGAGACTGAGCCTGGACTGAAAGTTGAGGAAGAAAAACTCAAGTCGAGTGCCAAGACCAGAGTCTAGTTATATCAACAATCCACCGTCCTTGACAAGGAAATCAGTCCTCTTGCCCAGCAACGCGTCACACTGGAGGGAGATCTATCCTTGCCCTCGAGTCTGGCATATTGATTTCGGAGCCAGCTGTTGTCATGCCCCTCTCAGACGACACCATTATCTCCATAGTTGTTGGTGATATCGTAACCAATGAAGCACCTAATGCGGCTGAAGGTAATGAAGAAGCAAAACCAGTTGACGAGGGATATATTTCTACCGAAGATGTGGTACTGGCTGCCTCCGATGAGGCTCTTCCTACTGCGTAGACCAAAGATAAAGATGGCTCTGCAATCACACCAAATCCATCGGCTGACCCAATTAACTAGGATAGTATTTTAGCAGTCGATGTTACTCTCCTTTTGTAGTTTTTACTTTAATGGTTTTAAGAAGCTACTTGCCGGCTTGTGGCCATCATTTTGAAATCACCCCTTCCCAAATTGAAGGGTAATAAGACATTAAATATTTTCCATTTATACTTCTGTTCAACTCTTCCCCTTGCATAGTAACTAGTCGATAAGCACCTCTAGTAATAACTTGACAAAAAATAAATGGCCCTTCCCCATTAGGTGACCACTTCCCAAATTTAGGATCTTTGCTCCCAATTGGAAGAATGGTTTTCCAAACCAAGTCCCCTTCGGCAAACTGCTTATTCTTAACATGATTGTTATAAGCCTTAGCAACCTTTTGCTTATTTCGCCGAATGTTATCAAGAGCCATTAATGTGACACCCTTCTACCCAACATGTTATAAGGCATTTATTGTAAAAGCAATTAAAATGAAAAACATACATTTTACTGAATAAAATAAAACCGTTGTCCATGGGTAGAAAAGTCCCACATGAACCAGTTTACAACGTGGAAAAAATCAAATTAGTTTAAACAAATAAGCATAAAGAAAATAATAACAAACCTCCCAACCCGATGGCACAACAGAGCTGGTACAACCGTTCCGTACATCACAGAAAAACAACTAGACAAACTAACTAGCAAAACGAAAGGCCCTAACTATGAGTGGCGGCTCCTCAGAGTCACTCCTCTCCGGGCTGCTCGTCATCCTCTGCAAAATCCGATCAGCCAAACACAAACAATAACAGGGAGTAAGATTCATGTAAACAAATACAGCATGGGAATAGTAAACAAGGTAAACATACAACATAGGCATACATCAACATCCAGCAGTACTATATCAACCAAGTATGGCTGTGCAATGCATCAACTACTCCGCTACTCCAACTATGCATGTGGATCCAAACTAACTCAGGATGAACAACTTTGGAGTTACATATCCATATTGGCCATAAAATCACCAACACCGGCAGTTCACCAAACCTTGGGTGAACCCCATGGATAGCCAACGCATCAAACCGTGGATGCCTCATCACGGGAGGCCTCGGTCACCAAACCTTGGGTGACCTACCGTGGATGGCCAGTTCACCGTAATCTCAGGCGATCTCCCCTTTGTCGAACCTCCCCCATAACAACTCCAATGCTTTATGCAAATGGCACAACAACAAACAATCTCAACCACCTCCTTGCTTGGGCCATAAAGCTCCCAAGACTTCAACATCAACATTCAACGTAACCTTAGACCCAAACCGTGGGGTCAAGGCTCCCTTGGCCATGAAGCATCAAGGTTCAACTCAACGTGCTTGGGTCATTAAGCACCCAAGACTTCAATTTATCATCATTCGGTAACCCATCGGATACCGACTTAGCATCTTATTATCTTAATAATCTTAGATAATTATTAACCAGATTGTCTAATCTTTCTCTTTGATTAGCTATCTCAACTATCATTATTGGGGAATGGGGTTTTAAACCCCTTAAGTCTTTTAATTGTATTACTGTCCAGGAGGGGTCAGCACGGTCGTGCTTAGACCCTAGCACGGTCGTGCTTGGACACTTGAGGGCGTGCTGCCCTTTTAAGTGAAGCACGGTCGTGCTTCACACTCAGCACGGTCGTGCTGTTTGACCTGCACGGCTGTGCTGAACAGCGCGGCCATTTTCCAGAATTCAAATGGGAGCACGGTCGTGCTCCCTATTCAGCACAGTCGTGCTCATCGCGCGACAGTGCTGTTCTAGGCAAGAACAGTAACCGAATTCTAACCAAATTATTTAGGGATTAAATTCATTAATCCTAACCCATTTTAGCAACATAACACCATCATCCAGTCAACAATAATCACAACATACGTTCAACCAACATATTATAATCATACTTATGAATACAACAACCATTATAAAACAACCAATCAACTAACAGGTAAATCATACAATCACATATAATCAACCGGGGCCATGGAGACCCCTTTACCTTACACTACCCCCACTGCCTAATGAGTACAATACCCTTCTCCCCATACCTGGATTGAAGGTTGCTCTACCGTAAGCTCCACACAGTGAAACGACCACGGTTCCCAACGTGACTCAACTAGCCTTCCACACCTTGGTTGAACAAGATAATCCCGTCAGTTCCAATTTAAAACATGAAAAGGGAAAGCACAAAGGAAGGGAACGTTACCTCTAGACCAACAAGACTCACAGAAGGCTCCAAAAGGCTTCCAAAACTCTAGAAACGGGTTGAGTTTAGTGGAAGTAGGGAAAGGGATCACTCTGGCCGAAACTGGTGATGGCTGCCAACACAAAATAGGGTTTCACGTTAACCCTCGGGTTCTGTGCCAAACTTATAAAGTTCGGACATGAGCACGGTCGTGCTCACCCATGAGCACGGTCGTGCTCCACTTAGCGTCAGCGAGATGCGGTCAGCACATTGAGCACGGGCGTGCTCACTATTGAGCACGGTCGTGCTCAACTTAAAATCAGAAACACGATTCTGACTTTAAGTATGGGCGTGCTGGCTGATGAGCACGGGCGTGCTCATGTACCAGAAAGGAACTTTTAAGCTAAAATCCCACTTAGCCCTTAACCACAACTTTTAAATTAATAAAACTAGCTTTATAAAAACATTTACAAAAACCGGGGTGTTACAATTAATCTTTCCTCATCGACTGATTCTAACTCCATCAACAGAGCTTGTAGATAGTCATCTAATATTAACCCATGATGTCTAGCTACCATTAAGGATTTCATATTAATCTCCAAATGTAGCACAACATCTTGGCCAAAGGTTAGTCGATAAGGTGTCAAGCCTGTAGCCGTGGACTTAGAGTTCCTATAAGCCCACAATACTTCAGATAATGCTTCATGCAACTTCCTGGGTTTATCCTCCATGGTCTTCTTGATCATGGCAATCAACACTTTTTTAGTAGCCTCGGCTTGCCCATTGGCTTGAGCATAATATGGGAAGAATGAAGTAACTTGATCCCATATTCCTGTGCAAAGGCCACCATTTTTTTCACCAGTAAACATAGTTCCTTGATCAGTGGTGATTGTCTTGGGGATCGATGGATTATATGTTGCTTGATGAAGTTAATAACTTCTTGTTGAGTGACACTGACCATCGACTGTGCCTCCACCCATTTTGTAAAGCATCTATTGCCACAATAATGAAAGCATGTCGTTTAGTCGATAAGGGATATATTATCCCAATCAAGTCCATCGCCTATCCTCGGCAAGGTCATGGTTAGACTATGGTATGAAGTTCCTCGGCTGGTACTCTTTGAATAGGACCATGTCTTTGACATACCTCACATCCTTAGCATACTTATAGCAATCAGCCGTCATAGTGGGCCAGTAATATCCCATCTGATGCAAAGTCCATTTCATAACTGGTCCTGCCCTGTGAACACCACAAATTCCTTCATGAACTTCTCCCATAACTCTTAATGCCTCTTTATCACCCACGCATCTAATGTATACTCCATCGATTCTCCTTCTTACTAACTCCCCATCAAGAAATGAATATTTCAAAGCCTTCTGTCTTACTTTGTAGTCTGCCTTAGCCGAGGGATTCTTCAAATAATCTGTAAGTCGAGTTCTCCAATCCTCTGCTAGCTGATTGCAAGAACATTATTTCTTTTAGATTATCCGTCTGACTATCTAATATTTTCATTTCCTTATAGCCAGAGGCATGTTGGGCCAAGTTGTTAGCCTCCTCATTTTCTTCCCGGAACATGCATTACTACGAAATCGGCAAACTGTTTTAAGAATGAGTTAGTCGTTTCGTAATATTCCAACACCTTATGGCTGTTACATTTATGGTTTGTTTGGATTAGGAAAGAAGTAAGGGGGAGAGAAGTGGAGTAGAAAGAAGTAAGAGAAGAGAGAAAATGAATAGAAAATGGATAGAATTTTAGGTTGTTTGGATTGAAAGAAGTAGGAGGGAAGTAGAAGAGAAAGAAAACTTGAATTTTCTTTTCATTTGTTTGGTTGGATAGAAAAGTGAGAAGAAAGAAAATGAGTTTTTAGCATAAAGACAATTATGTCCCTATCAAAAATACTAATAATAATAATAATAATTTTCATTCTCATTATAATTTTTATTAAAAAAATAAGAGTTATAGTTTTAGTAATTTTTAAAATCATCATGTAAGTGTATATATATATATATATATATATATAATTATCTTTACTGTAAAAATAACGTGAAAATTCAAAATTATTGTGTATGCCCGCCGCTAGTTGCTAATGTGAGAGAGACGTAGTAAGGACAAGCCTGTAAATTCAAATGCCACTTCTCTTTTCTCTCCCGTTTTCTTCCCAGTGTAGGTGAGAAAATTTTAAAGTGGGACCCACCTCACTTTTTTTCTTTCTTCTGCCTTTTCTTGGTGCAACCAAACGAATGAACTCTGCAAACTCTCTCCATTTTCTCTCCTCCTCACTTCTCTCTTTCCATTTTCACTCAAAACAAACAAGCCGTTATATTCCCCAGTTAATTGCTTAACAACCAACTGAGAATCACCTATTATTTGGACATATTGAGCTTTTATGGATGTCAAGATTCTTAGTCCCATGATCAAGGCCTTATATTCGGCTTGGTTATTGGAACAATTCGATTGCAGCTGACAAATAAACTTCCAATTTTGTCCAGTTGGCGCTACAATTGTAATTCCGGCCCATGTACCTTTTTTGGTTTTCGATCCATCAAACGTCAAAACCCATGGTTTAAGGTTAATACAATGATTAACCTCTTCAAACAGATCGATTATATCAACCGAGGGATGCTGAGCCACGAAATCGGCTACAGCTTGGCCTTTTACAGCCTTTAAAGGTACATATGTTAATGAATATGCACTTTACTTAATGGCCCACTTCATCAATCTACCTTGTAAGATAGGCCTATTAAGTAAGTATTTAACAATATCAATCTTGCACAAAATCAACACTTCTTTGGATAATAAATAATATTCAAGTTTTGTACAAGTGTGGAATAAAGATAAACACAGTTTTTCAATAGGAGTATATCTAGACTCAACCGAATTTAACAAACGGCTAAGATAATAGACAGCCCTCTCAGTACCATCATCGGCTTCCTGTGCCAAAAGGTAGCCGATTGATCCCTCTACAGCCGATATGTAAAACTGATTATGTGGAATGATGGAAAGACAGAAATAGTTTTGGCAGACAAAAATCCATTTACAGCTGAGGTGAGGGAAACAGAAGCCTTATTCTATTCACCTTATATGGAACCTATCGTGATACATGAGGATTATGAAGAAGGGTCTTGGGAGTCATGTGACTTGACCTCAAAGGGTTTTGCAGTGAAAATGTTGGTCGAACCACGGCCTTTAGACATTTTTAATGATCAGTAAACCTCAAGTCATTAAAAATCTTCTCCAACAACTGACTATGTTCACGACTGAAAATAAAATCAGTGAGGCAGGGTCAAAGGGGAGATGCAAAACGAAGTTGAGGAAGAAACTAGGGGACAGGTTTGTGGTGATAAGATATACCACCCTCAATACATAAGAAGTTGCCAACTTTTGAAGCACAAGATCCAAAGATACCAGTTAATTTGGGAACGGATAACGAGCCGAGAATGACTAAGGTCAGTGGTTTGTTAGCCGAATCTGATAGGGTCAGGTTAGTCGAGCTCATTAAGCAATACAAAGATTGTCTAGCCTAGGATTACAGTGAGATGCCTGGATTGTCTAGGCAGTTAGTAGAGCATCGGCTACCGATTAAGGAATGATTCAAGCCGTATAAACAACCATCTCGGAGGTTCAATCCAGATTTGCTTCCCAAAATTAAGGCAGAGATGGAGAGATTACTTTAGGCTGGGTTATCCGGACAGTTAGATACACTGAATGGCTCTCTAACATTGTTCCAGTATTCAAAAAGAATGGCAAAGCGAGAATTTCCACTGATTACCGGAATCTAAACTTGGAAACACCTAAAGATGAATATGTCATACCCATAGCCGATATGTTAGTCGATGTTGTGGCGAGTAATGGGATTCTTACAGTAATGGATGGACACTCAGGCTATAATCAGATTTATATAACCGAGGAGGACGTTCATAAGACTGCTTTCAGATGCCCAGTTTCAATTGGGATATTCGAATGGGTGGTGTTACCCAATTACGGAGATGAAACTGATTTCAATGTTGGTTACTTTCGGAAAATATCTTTTTCTCGCTAGATAAGTACACTAAAAATGGTAGTTATTTTTTTTTTTGAAATAAAAGTGATGAACACTCAGAATGTGAATTTAAGACAAAATACATATATATAAGACATGTCCCAGTTGGGACCAAAGCTTTGGTACAGATGCTAGGGCCTTATCAATGGCCATTGGTATAGAGTAAAAGGTCCAAAAGATACTACTAAGAAAGGATAAGCAAAATACGGGAAAGGGGGAAATCCGGGACCACATCTCAAAAGGTTAGCTCTAAGAAGCCGAAAGTCGGACAGGAAAGACTATCCCTAAACTACACTCCTAATAAGGACACTGACAACCACTACAAGAGGAATCACCATAAGCACTACCATGAGAAGATACTCCAGGGGATGGGTAGATAATATCTCCACCATCATCCGCTGAGTCGTCATCATCATCATGATCCAGGACGTCGTAGACAGGCTCGTCCTCTTCCATGAACTCATAAGGATCCTCCTCAGGGTCCTCCTCAGGATCCTCCTCGATCGGCGATGCTGGCGCAACTTCAAGAGGCAGTCACTCATGCAAAAATCCATTCACCTGTAGCGCGTGTAGATATTACCAAGTAGGAGGGAGTGAGACTCTTCTAGTCTCAATAGTCTGGACTCTGCGGATAGGGTCTCCATCGACATTCGTCTCCATCGTGGTGATAGGTCCGGGGTAAGTGGCAGATGTCGTACCGGGATCTATCCTCCATGCCCCTGCATTCCCAGCATGGTCGAAGACCTCAGTCTTCGATCCCATCGAAACTAGCGGGATATTCGGATCCATCTGAACTCGTATACATACGACGATACCAAAAGGAAGAGAAAATAACAAGTAGAAATGCAAGAGTGAGATACCGACAAATGGATATATCACACAACAACCATATACATAATACATACAACATATTGGCATATTAGTATTTAAGCATTACTCATAGATAAAACAACAAGTGATATATCGGTGGGTCTCATACCCGAATCAATCAGTTTTTATAAAAATAATGCATGACACTTCAATAATCAGGCTCTAAACTTAATCTCATGAGATATCATCACCTTTTCATCATTAAGAAAATAAAGAGTTGATCGGGCTCATATGCCGCATTGGCAAGTTGTCTCCGTCACCTCATGCACCCGAATCAACATCATCATGAATTCCTTATCAATGGCCATTCGGATGTATACATCATCGAACACCACATCTTAAGCGAGTATTCAGTAACTCAAGCACGTCTGCTAAGGGGAAATACAATACATATGAATAAAAGACTTTTCATTATTCAAGACTTTTCTTTGTGTTCACTCTTTTTCGTTGTCGAAGCTCAAAGCTAACGACTATTCACAATTTTCATCACTTGAAAATCAATAACACAGGACGTGCAGTCCGAGTGCTCGATCACAACACCTTAGACCAATGCCGCAGTCAAGAGTTGTGGTCGCAGAAACAATTATAATTTTATCCATGTTTTATTTCAACATGATAAGGACTCCTAGTCCCCAACAACGAAATTAGAACACGCGGCCCTCAATTTCGGAATTAGGACTCCTAGCCCACAACATCATGATTAGGACCCTTGGTCCATAATTCTTGACACGGATCCCAGATCACGTGCATATCACTGAATACTAGAGGCGACGTCTCGCGAACTAGATTCCCTTTCACATGTGCTTACTTTTCGCTCAGTGAAAATCAAAACCCAAAACCAAACATCGGTCACTTATCCAAGTAACCGGAACATTTCCAAATCATTTAGGAGAAAATCTTTTCCTTTACAAAATCTTTTTTAAATCATTTAGAAAATTCGTTTGTTTTTTAAATCCTTGATGGAATAAAGTCAAATATTTTCAAGGGGGGTTTTCCTTCATACAACACACAAATCGAAAAGGTTTTCTCTTGTACAAAACTCTTGATCATGAAAAGTTAGTTTCCTTTAACATAAAATCACTTCAACATTTTTCTAAAAACAAAGACCTTATACTTTTGAAGTAAGTACTTTAAACAAGGAACTTTTATAAGTGAACCCAATACTTTCAAAGTTCTATTCAAGGCTTATTAAGGCTTTTAATCCTTATAATCATTGAGCACAGAGTCAAGTCCGGCTTCTCAAACTTCAATCAACAGTAATATATTCTCAAACAATAATATCACAGTTAATGACAGTTCATCACATATGTATAATTCATAATACTATAAGGCAAGTAATATTCCACTTCAAGTAATAATCACAATAGTTCAAGTAAACAAGTCATTCAAGTATCGGTTCAATATCATAACAATATTCAAATCATTCAAGTAAACACATACACATATGCATATAGTCATTGAATATCCCTAGGCAATCCCCTCTTACCTTCAGTTAGGTAGAGATATGAGATGCTTGGAGAAAAGAACTTCGAACGTCCTCGCTTTCTTCGTCATGAAAGTCTAAGGTTAGGAACACAAAATCACAAGTTGAAATCAACCAAGAACACTAAACCACAAGGTATAGGTTCGGCCAAGACTAGTTCTTAGGGTTAGAGATCCCCGAAAATTATACAACTTATGGATTTATGATCCTTAAGTGTTAAGAGTTCATAAACAATGATCATTTAACAAAGTTGAATGAAAATCCCACAAAGTCATAGACTTAGTGTATTCGGCCAAGGCCATTAAAATAGGTTAGAATTCTCTAAACTTTCCAATCTCTTAGGTCTAGCATCCATATGTATTAAGGAGCTCAAAACCCATGATCATTTTGGAAAATGAAAACAAGCATCCTAGGTCCACAACCTACTAGGTTCGGCCATCATGGGATGATGAGGGAAAGTTCTTTGTTTGATGAAAACTCATAGGCATCACAATGTATTAAGAGTTCTAAAGGATCATAGTTGAAAAGTTCAAACAAGCATCCTAAGCCTCAAAACCACATGGTTTGGCCATCATAGGACAACAAGCTATCAAACCTTCCAACATTATAGACTTTAAGATGAGGAGGTATCTAGAAGCTCAAAACACATGATCATTTAACAAAAGTTGAAACAAAATTTCCTAGGCCATTAAGGGGTAGATTCGGCCATCATAGGAAAAAGGGAGTTAGAAATTTTTGTTTTACACAAAATCTTAGTATGTTAAAATACAAGTAAATAGAAGACTATAGAATTTGGTTTCAACTCAAAAAGAACACATAAAGAGCACATAAAGAACACATAAAGTAAACTACGAAATAAAAGAAGAAACTTGTAAAACGATTTACATGAGAGTATTACCCTTAGTGTTAGGAAGAACTTTGATGAAGAACTTGAAGTAAAAAGACAAGTAAAAATGAAAGCTTTAAATGTTTGAAGTTAGAAGAGAAAGGAAGAAGTAAGAAAGTGATGAAGTGAAGAAATGAAATGGTATTTATAGAGGGAGAGAGAGGCACGAAATTGATGAGAGAGGAAATGAGCTTGGAGAGCAAGTTTTGATCTTGTGCCTTGTTTGGTTTGAGAAGAGAGAGAAAAATGGGCTTTTAGAATATAATATGATATAATTTGAAAAGTGTGATGATTACACTTTTGGAGTGTGTCATAACCCATGTCCATCACATCCCATCAAGTCACTTCACTTATTTTGTGCTCCCTAATCCACTCCATTTCATACCCGGTTGCATTTCCGATCGTAAATTTCCGATGTTTTCGCCCGAATAAAATATTTTTGAATTTTTGAACGAAAATTTTCAAAATAACTAAAGTTGAAGGAAACATGATAAAAACACTAACCGTCTCGTTCACAGGTCAAAATTAGGTTTTCTGCACAGTAAACTTGTACCGGCAGTGAAAACGCAGACCGGCTTCCGTCTGAATTTCAACCGAAAATTTTACCGTGACTTCATATGATATAACAACACAAGAAAATTACTTTAGTTTAATTAAAATCATTCTCTAGATTTTATCAAAAATAAATACATATTCATATGTATTTACAGCTACAGAAGGACACAGAAATCGGGGCCTTACAGTCATGTTGTTTGGGTTGAAGAATCCTGGAGCTACTTATCAGAGAGCTATGAATCCATCTTTTATGATCTAATTGGGAAAAACATGGAGGTATAGATTGATGATGTAATGGTTAAATCTACAGATTTTGAAGCACACCTGCGTGATTTGGAGATGGCATTTCAGAGAATGAGATTTCATGGTCTGAAGATGAATCCAGAAAAGTGTTCGTTTGGAGTCTTGGCTGGTAATTTCTTGGGTTTTTTGGTACATCAGCATGGCATCGAGATAGACAAGAACAAAGCAAAGGCAGTGTTGGATGCATCACCTCCCAGAAACAAGAAAGAGTTGCAAAGTCTGATAGGAAAGATCAATTTTCTAAGAAGGTTCATAGCTAACTCAGTTGGGAAGATGAAGGCATTTTCTCCATTGCTTAGGCTGAAGAATGCTGAGGAGTTTGTTTGGGGACCAAAGCACCAAGAAGCGTTCGAAAAAATTAAACAGGCCTTGGCAAATCCTCCTGTTTTGATGCCACCTGTACCAAGAAAACCCCTGAAGTTATACATATCGGCTACCTTTTGGCACAGGAAGCCAATGATGGTACTGAGAGGGCTGTCTATTATCTTAGCCGTTTGTCAAATTCGGCTGAGTCTAGATATACTCCTATTGAAAAATTGTGTTTATCTTTGTTTCATGCTTGTACAAAACTTCAATATTATTTATTACCCAAAGAAGTGTTGGTTTTGTGCAAGATTGATATTGTTAAATACTTACTTAATAGGCCTGTCTTACAAGGTAGATTGATGAAGTGGGCCATTAAGTTAAGTGCATATGCATTAACGTATGTACCTTTAAAGGTTGTAAAAGGCCAAGTTGTAGTCGATTTCGTGGCTCGGCATCCCTCGGTTGATATAGTCGATCCATTTGAAGAGGTTAATCGTTGTATTAACCTTAAACCATGGGTTTTGACGTTTGATAGATCGAAAACCAAAACAGGTACAGAGGCCGAAATTACAATTGTAGGGCCAACTGGACAAAATTGGAAGTTTATGTGTCAGCTGCAATTGAATTGTTCCAATAACCAAGCAAAATATGAGGCCTTGATCATGGGACTAAGAATCTTGACATCCATAAAAGCTCAATATGTCCAAATAATGGGCAATTCTCAGTTGGTTGTTAAGCAATTAACTGGGGAATATAAATGTAACATCCATAAGGTGTTGGAATATTACGAAATGGCTAACTCGTTATTAAAACAGTTTGCCAATGTCGTAGTAATGCATGTTCTGAGGGAAGAAAATGAGGAGGCTAACAACCTGGCCCAACATGCCTCTGGCTATAAGGAAATGAAAATCTTAGATAGTGAGATGGATAATCTAAAAGAAATAATGTGTTTTGACAATCAGCTAGCCGAGGATTGGAGAACAGAACTTATAGATTATTTGAAGAATCCCTCGGCTAAGGCAGACTACAAAGTAAGACAGAAGGCTTTGAAATATTCATTGCTTGATAGGGAGTTAGTAAGAAGGGGAATCGATGGAGTATACATTAGATGCGTGAATGATGAAGAGGCATTAAGAGTTATGGGAGAAGTTCATGAAGGAATTTGTGCTGCTCACAGGGCAGGACCAGTTATGAAATGGACTTTGCATCGGATGGGATAATATTGGCCCACTATGACAGTTGATTGCTATAAGTACCTAAAGGATATGAGGCATGTCAAAGACATGGTCCTATTCAAAGAGTACCAGCCGAGGAACTTCATACCATAGTTAAACCATGGCCTTTACAAGGATGGACGATGGACTTGATTGGGAAAATATATCCCTTATTGACTAAACGGCATGTTTTCATTATTGTGGCAATAGATTACTTTACCAAATGGGTGGAGGCACAGCCTATGGTCAATGTCACTCAACAGGATGTTATTAACTTCATCAAGCAACACATAATCCATCGATATTGCATCCCCGAGACAATCATCACTAATCAAGGAACTATGTTCACTGGTGAAAAAATGGTGGCCTTTGCTTAGGAATATGGGATCAAGTTACTTCATTCTTCCCCATATTATGCTCAAGCCAATGGGCAAGCCGAGGCTACTAATAAAGTGTTGATTGCCATGATCAAGAAGACCTTGGAGGATAAACCCAGGAAGTGGCATGAAGCATTACCTGAAGTATTGTGGGCTTATAGGAACTCTAAGTCCACGGCTACAGGCTTGACACCTTATCGACTAACCTTTGGCCAAGATGTTGTGCTGCATTTGGAGATTAATGTGAAATCCTTAAGGGTAAGCAGACAACATGGGTTAATATTGGATGGCTATCATCAAGCTATGTTGATGGAGTTAGAGTCAGTCGATGAGGATAGATTAATGGCTCTTGATAACATTCGGCGAAATAAGCAGAAGGTTGCTAAGGCTTATAACAAGCATGTTAAGAATAAGAAGTTTGCCGAAGTGGACTTGGTTTGCAAAACAATTCTTCCAATTGGGAGCAAAGATCCTAAATAAAGGAATTTGTCGCCTAATTGGGAAGGGCCATCTATTCTTAGTCAAGTTATTATTGGAGGTGCTTGTCGGCTAGTTACTGTACAAGGGGAAGAGTTGAAAAGAAGTATAAGTGGAAAATATTTAAAGTCTTATTACCCTTCAATTTGGGAAGGGGTGATTTCAAAATGATGGCCACAAGCCGGCAAGTAGCTTCTTAAAACCATTAAAGTAAAAACTACAAAAGGAGAGTAATATCGGCTGCTAAAATACTATCCTATTTAATTGGGTCGACCGATGGATTTGGAGTGATTGTAGAGCCATTTTTATCTTCGGTCTGTGTAGTAGGAAGAGCTTCATCCGAGGCAGCCAGTGCCACATCTTCGGCAGAAATATATCCCTCGTCAACTGGTTTTGCTTCTTCATTACCTTCAACCGCAAGAGTTTCTTCAGCCGCATTAGGTGCTTCATTGGTTGCGATATCACCAACAACTGTGGAGATAATTGTGTCAGATGAGAGGGGCATGACAACAGCTGGCTCTGAAATCAATATGCCAGACTCGAGGGCAAGGACAGTTGGTTTTATGGCTATAGGAGCTGGTGGTACTTTTGCTTCCAAGAACAAGGTTTTCAATTCTTTCCAAGAAGCCTTGGTAGCCGAAAGCCCATACTCTGCTGTAGACAGATCTCCCTCCAGTGTGACACATTGCTGAGCAAGAGGACTGATTTCCTTGTCAAGGACGGTGGATTGTTGATATAACTAGACTCTGGTCTTGGCACTCGACTTGAGTTTTTCTTCCTCAACTTTCAGTCCAGGCTCAGTCTCATCTATCTCCTTATCTATCCTTTCTCGCCCAGCTTTAAAATACACAAGGCAATCGGTTAGCTTCTTGTTTTTAGCCGTGTCAGATTCTCTTTCAGTTTGTACGGCTCGGAAGGTAGTCAGCAATTGAAGTTTTCGAGCCTCAAGACCAGAAAGATGAGGAAGGCTACTGGAATCTTTTTCGTGCCGCTTTATATGGGCTGAGTGATCATAATGAATATCTCCAATTTTAGTCGAGATGTGGCTAAAAATGGCTTTCTGACTCTCTGATAACTCTGGGCTTTGGGCCGCTTTGGACAGTGCTAGCCGTAGCTTGGTGATAGCCGTCTCATCGAAAGGCACTTCATCCCCCAACTGCTCTTCAATAAAGGACAAGTGCCCATCTACTGGGGAAGAAGGAGGGACGGCTGTTGGAATAACAGAAGTATCGAAATACTGGAGAAGCACGTCGTCCGGAATCAACATTCAGGAGATGCCACGATGTTCTCTAGGGTAGAAGGATGAAGGGTTTCTTGGACTTGGTCCTCAACTAGTTGAGGAATTGGAGGAACGGCTGATGTTGCTCGAATGTTTGGGATGCCAGCCGCTGGATCCTGAGGCAATGAATGAGAGGTGACTTCTGGAATGGTTGGCTGGCAGAGATGAAACATATGTTAGCCGATGAAGAGTTGAAAAATCAAGAAAAATGAAGAAGTAAATATACCTCAACAATCAATCTTGGAATTCTTTTCCTCGGCTGGCTGTGTACTAAGGGTGACACTTCAGGAGTTTGCTGCTTGCTTTTCTGAAAAGGATGGAGTAGTTGTTAGAATGTTGTTTTAAAAACAAAAGAAAAGGAAAGCTCAATAGCAGTTCAATTAGAAAATATACCTTGGCTGAACTTTCAGCTCCTTTCTTGGCTTTCTTGGAGGCAGTTTCCGAAGGCTCTCTAATGACCACTCCTTAGGATCTTATCCTATTCTTAACAGAGGAAAGAGGGGCGTTATCTGGTTCATTATCTAGATCAATGATTCCTTTGCCTACTTTGAAGGATAGCCGATGATTAAGAATGGTTAAAATGAAAAATTAATTAGAATGATTCAGTGAGCATCGGCTTACCTTTAGCTTGTGAAGATGAAGGACGATGACGCGACGAAATGGGATGGATATTCAAAGGAGGAGATGGAGATCGTTCATATATCATGCCCTCTATCAGTTGATTAATCCAGTCAGCAGCGGAGTCATTAAAGATTTTGTCTACTACGGACGACCACCAGTTAAGAAAAGTTGAGGTTGTTCCTAGTTGCCGTTAAAAGCTTCGATATCGGAAGGAAAACAGCCGGTCAACAATCACTGCGAATTGCTCCGCGACTTCTTCTTCATTATAAGTGGGCCTAAAAGAGGGGGATACTAGTTCAGAGAAAGATGTGGGGATGTGCTGTAACAGTCCAAACTGTCTGGCAAGGCATTTTAGGTTGTAATATTTCGAAGAAGATTTGCTGTTTCTCGACTTAGGTTTGATTCCAGTGAGGAGGTTCCGAGCCGTTAAGACGCTAGCCCAACCAAGTGCAATTGCACGGCAGATATTTTGGCTGGCCGTACTTTCAAAGGAAGTAAAAATCTAGGATGAGCCGATTCCAGCCGAAATAGTAGGATGGAACTCTAAGGAAAGTCGAGTGAGGGAAAGAAGAGTGTTCACTACCCCTACAGTCGAGCATTCCAATGGGGTGAGAGTAACCAATCGTTCCCCCAACATTGGTGGATTGTGAGGAGGAGCCGGATCCTCGGTTATTGATACAAACTCTGGGAAATAATGAAGGATCCAAAGATGCAAGAACCAAAGAGGACCAGGAATGTTGTTGGTTTTCTCTTGGTTTCTCAGTCGTTCCACATATACAAACATGCTCCGGTAAAGCAAGCCAAGAAACAAAGGGCAAAGAGCCATGGCTTGTCCAGAAGTAATGAACTGAACATAGTTGAGAGCTTCGGCGACTATCTGAACCGAATTGGTACAAATGAAGTATCTACATATCCAGTACAACAAGAAGGCATGATGCTCGAGGTCAGTAACTTCGCCAGTCGAACTCGAGTTGGTAGTAATGAAACTGCTATAATAGCAGTGTGGCTTAGAACATTTGATGCTAGCCATTGGTTCAACTGCTTCAGAGAAAGCAGGGACTTCGTTGCCGTGAAGGGGAAGCCCGATAATAGCCGCAACGTCGAGTAAGGCGGGGCTCATCATGCCGAAAGGAAAAACAAAGCTGTTGATTGAAGTATTCCCAAAACCTCAGAAGCCGAAAAGGATGTCAACATTGAGAGGGATTTCATGACGAGAGAGCATGATTAGGTTAAAAATTCCTCAAGATTTCCAATCTTTGCTCTTGGCCGAGGCTACACGATAGAGCCATTTGTTGTAGGCAACAGTTCCGTTGGGCCAAGTTCTGAAGCTTGAGGTTCTGTGATCGAGGGTGAACCAATCTGAAGCGATGGGCAAGGCAAACAAGCTGGGGTACAAGACGTTATCAAGAAACAGCTTGCCTTCATCTTGATTTTCGGTGGAAAGGTTTTAGGTCATGGAGTGATCAATACAGTAAAGAATGCACGTGGTTTGTTCGGAATCAGACGAAGAAGATGAGGATCGATTAGGACCAATGGAAGCCGAGTCATCCGAGGCATCATGGCCTTAGGAGATGTTATCAAGGTTTTGGGAATTAGAAGTGGGAGACATGTTTGATTGAAGAATATAGATGTTTCGAGAAGATCAAAGAAGGAGGTAAAGTAAATGGTTGAAGGAAGCCATCAGCTGATTTTTTAAAGGAGGAAATTGGTTGTGGAAACTAGCCGTTAGCAATTAAGAAGGGGTAAGGAGCTGAGACAGAAAGCGCCTGAATTAAGATAATTGGTTGTATTATGGTGCTCAAGATAAAATTGGTTATATCATTCTATCTTCATTTCAATAAGATAGATGATATAAGGGGTTAAATGTTATCACCTAAACTCACAGAATTAAACATAGTCGTTGATAAACTAGCCGTTGGAGTTAGCCGAGTCGGAAGCCAGTCGCGAGTTGTATTGGTAGCTGACGAAAAATGACTATTGATTGGAAACGGTTAAGTAAGTGATATGGATTAAAGGATAATATCACGAGCAATCTGTTTATTGTTTAAAATAGAAGTGATAACCAAAGAATCCAAATAGGAGCATTGATCCTCGTAGCCGTTGCACGTGCTAACAGCTTTCCTAAATAAGGGGAAAACGGTTTTTAAGTTGTTTAGCTTGTTTTTAGGAAGCAAAGAGACGTTGAGGAATGAAGATAACAAGCTTAAGCGGTTATTGGCGGATGATCATTGAAGACGTTCCTAAATAATAAGGATTTTGGTTAGACATGGTTAGCCATTGTAATCTAGTCGGTTCATGTTGGCCACTGAGTGCATGATGCTAAAATATAGGAAAATGTGGCCAATAGGGACAGTTTTGCATAGTGTTCGAGTTGTATCCTATAAATACCAATTGTAAATATTGTATTAGAGACATCAATACAATCACACACATTTTTATGCATTTTTTCTATTGCTTCCAATTTACTTTCGTGAACTTAGTTTAGTTATTTTCACCTTCCACAATAAACACTCTTTAGAGTAGTTTAGGAACCCGCAAGTTAGGAGGTAGAATCCCCCTTTTAACGTTATTCGACTGATAAGGGAATCATTGTTATTTGAAGTTAGTCGAGGTCACGGCTAATTGTTGTTCACCAGATAACACAGGTCCAACTTCCATTCACCATTTGCATTGATAAAACTCTATCACAGTACATGACTCTTGCTCCAAAGGATATTGTTGAATAAGAACATTACTCAGCACTATGCTTGAATGAAGCAACTGGCCCACTACCAAAAATTTATTTTTCAAACCATTTCTAGCACTCCATCTACATCCATGAACAACATGTCCCTATGTCATGCATATTCCCCTCCACACGATCGTAACTGTCATGGAGGGCAAAAGTGTAACACCCTGTTTTTCCGTTAAGTGCTTTTGTGTTCTTGTTTGGTTGGTTAAGCCTTAAGACTTAGCTTGAGGGCTAAGTGGGGACTTCTAGGCTAGAAATCCCTTCTCTTAGGCTTGTGTCTTGTGACTTTCTGAGTCACAAGCACGGCCGTGCTCGTTGTTAGTGATCGTCTCGCTGACGCTGAGTTGAGCACGCCCGTGCTCAAGTGCAAGTCGTGCCTCGTAGACGCTAAGTTGAGCACGCCCGTGCTTAAGGAGGAGCACGCCCATGCTCAAGTCTGCGTCTTTATAAGCAGAGCGTGACCGAGGGTTGCGTCATAACCCTATTTTGGCACTAGTTGCTTCCCTAGTGCGGCTACAACCCTTTCGTTCCCTATTTTTTTCTCTAAACTCCTTCCGTTCTTGGAGCAGTGGAGACCCTTGGGATCGTCTAGTTAGTCGGTGCCAATCGTTGTAAGGTAACGATCCCTTCCCTCTTGGTTTCCTTTCCCTGTTGATCTGGAAACTGATAGTTGTCCCTGTTGTTTGGCCAAGGCTTGGAAGCTGTTCAAGCCGGTTGAGGGAACGAGTCCAGTTTGTCGTGGTCTTGTTGCAGTTGATTCTTCATACCAGGTATGGGAGAAGAATTGTGTATACACTAGGCTAGGGAGTAGCGTAAGATGAGGGGTTCCCATAGCCCCGTTTTATTGTTGTTATAACTGTTACGTTTAACTATTGTTGATGCCATGATCTGTTTGGGTTGTATGAATTAATTATTATAATTGCTAGTTGGTTAATGGTATGTCTATGGTTTCTAATTACATGATATATGTCAATGATATTTAAATGGTTGAATCTGTTCATGATATGAATATGACTGTTATGTGGATATTGTTATGAGATTGCTATTGGCTATTGTTATGTTGAATGTTAAGTGGCTGATGTTGTTAATACGTTATATACGTTAATAAGACTCTAATTGGTTTAATTAGGACTCTTAGCTAACAAAGGAATTAAGGGATTAACTCCCCAATGCTTCATAAGATATGAACCTGTTAGTGTGAGGTGAGGTTGATGCCAACTGGATTAGTCCAAGGACTCTAGGATCTGATTTGAGAGTATTAGGGAGTTTTAACCCCTAGAATACGTTTGATTTCTGCCCAGAACAGTATGGCCCTGCCCAGGAGCACGGCCGTGCTGAACAGGGAGCACGACCGTGCTCCCAGTTGCATTCTGGAAGGCAGGCCGCGCATTGATCACGGCCGTGCAGGACAGTGAGCAAGACCAGGCTCCACTTAAGTGGCAACACGACCGTACTGGGGTGAGCACGCCCGTGCTCCCCTTACTGGTCGGAACCTGAGATTAAAGGAATTAAGGGGTGTTTCACCCCAAATGTCCCCAATAATGTGATAATACACCAATCAAACGATGATGAGTTAGATAACTTAATTAAATAATAATTAAGATGACAAAGAGTAATAAGCTGGCTAAGCTGGTACCCTTTGGGTTACCGCACGTTGTTGCGCTTTGGTGCTTTTTGGCCAAAGTAACCTCGATGCTTTTTGGTCGAGGTGTTGTTAAGTTGGACCTTGGTGCTTTTTGGCCAAGGGGACCTTGACCCCATGGTTTAGGTCTAAGGTGTTGATGTTAATGTTGGTGATAAGTCTTGGGTGCTTTTTGGCCCAAGCAAAGGAGGTGGTTGACTTGTGTGTTGTTGTGCTCACGCATTCATACGTTGAAGTTGATTAGTGGGGGATGTTCAACATAGGGGAGATCGTCATGTTATGATGATCTAGCCCAAGTCTCGGGTGGTTCACCGATGGTTTGGTGAACCGTGCGCCCCCGAGATGGCGTACCCCGTTATGGTACGTCGGCTATCCAAGGGGTTCACCCATGGTTTGGTGAACTGCCGGCGTTGATGCTTTTATGGCCAATGTGGATATGTAACTCCAAAGTTGACTTCCTGAGATAGTTCGATCCACATGCATAACGAAGTAGCGGAGTAGTGTTGCACCGCATAGCATCTTTTGACTGTTGACTTGTACTATGTAAATGATGTTGTATGATGTTGATGCTATGCCTGATATGATGTATGTTCATCTTATTCCCTATTCCCATGCTGTTGTGTTTACATGATTTCTTACTCCCTGTTTTCCTGTTTCTGTTGTTGCATGTATCTCTTTATGCAGAGGACGGTGAGCACCCAGTGGAGGAGTGACTCTGAGGAGCCGCGACTCTAGTTAGGATGCTTAGCTATAGTTGTTAGTTGTTTTTAGTTAACTCAGTTTGTTTCCATGATGTATCCGGAATTTGGTTATACCAGCTCTGTATGTGACATCGGGGTTGGGTTTTTCTTTATCTGACATGTTTATGTTTTATTATTTTAAAACTATGTTATTTCCGCGTTGTTTATGTTGAGATGTGAAACTTTTTTATCCAAGTAATTATTTTAATCAAATAAAGGCATGTTTTTATATTACCTCTTTTAAGTAAATGTTTTATATTAACATGCGGGGTAGAAAGGTGTCACAAAAAGGATTCAAGGATGTCATGTCATGCATATTCCTGATGTCCCCATGTCATGCATATCCCCCTTCCCATGTCGGGTCATGCATCTTGGTTTTTGAATTTGAATTGGTTCTCCCACGTGGCTCCAGCACACACTGCTACATGAAGCATGTGCTAACTCAATTGTCCATATTATCAATCAACTGCCCCATATGCTAAAATTAGCAGTCTTAGTTGTAACACCTTGTTTTCTCGATTAAGGAATCGGACAAGGATTAAGTGTGCATGATGGATTAATCTTGTTCGTTAAGTGATAATAAGCCAGAATATCAAGTTTGAGGTTAGTCGGACTTAAACTGGACTCAGAGTGGATAGAAATGCACGAAATCGGACAACCGGAATCAGTGAGCACGCTCAAGCATGGCATGGCTCATGCTCAAGCGTCCTAGACATCAACACGTGGCTCCACGTGTCAATTGCATGGACATGTGGTAGATTCAGGGTTCCATGCTCAAGCGTGGGGGGGCTTGCACTCAAGCGCCAGCGCCAGCGCCACCTAACCCCACTCACTTCTTCTTCACCCACGTTTCATATATCTTCTTCATTACTTAACCACAACCAAAATAGGCTAGAGAAAGGGCAGAGCTTGGATTGAGAGAGAAAGTTGAGGTTCCGGGAGTTTCGATCATCCATTTTCGATTCCGAGTACATATCTGTGTTCAGGGCGACGAGCAAGTCACATACATGCCTTTGATTCGCGAAACAGTGGAGGTAATACTCGAATCCCTAACTCGTCGACACGTCGACATTGTCATTCTCGTTTTGTGAATCTTCCTTCGATTCTGGGTTTGTATGTGAAACTGTTGCAAGATTAGGGCTTATGACATTGTCGGGACTGTCCATGTGTTCAGGACGAAATTCGGAGCACCGAGGCGTTCCTTGTGAACGAGGTAGCAGCTGTGTGGGTGTGAGACGCACGGATTTCAAGGCGTGGATGTTATGTTACGACTGTCTAAGGTGGGGAGAAAGTATCCGACAAGCCTGGGAGGCAAGCGTAATATTGTATATTATGTTGTATGCGTAGGGCGCCCCAGACCCTACTAATTGTCGAGTAGCTTGTGATAATAAAATCCCTATTGAAACTGAATTTTAAATTGTATACTGGATTTAGTTATGGCATGCTTTTTGATGTTAGGACTATTTATCGTTTTACGTGCATATGTTGAGGTTGTCTGATTTACTCTTTATTGTTGTTGATGGATTTGCTGCTGGTTGATGTGCGTTGTTTGATTTATATGCATGATGATGCCTGATGTTATGATGTTAGAAATAATGTTAAGTTATTATTGATTCTGAGTTGATGATTATATGATGTTGGCATTGGTGCCATTGAGTTGTCTGGATTGTCTGTTTGTGCTGTTGGAAACCGTAGTTGACACTTGAGGGTATGTTGTTGAGTGAATGATGAGAATGGATTCTGAAAGCGGTATATGGGTACCAAGTCGAGATTGTGGATACCGAGTGCATCGTAATACGTGTAAGTGAGTAATGGTACCGGTGTCAACTTAGGTTATGTTGCATTGCATATTTGCCAAAGTCGCGAGCCGTGTGACTGGGAGTCATGCGAGGTTGGTGTACCCGGGTGCGGGTACGGAATGCAAGCAAGATGGTTCAGGGAATCTTGGGGATGTAGCCGGGTTCAGATTGACCGACAGTGGCCAATGGTTTGCACCCATTATGTTGTGGTCTCCACTGGTACTCGACTATCTCGACGTCTAGGCTCGGAGTGTTCCAGTCTATGGTGGACGTCCCGAGGAGACCAAGACACCACTATTGGAGTTGAGCTCATAGGGGGAAGCACCCTTATTGGTCACGGTGAGCAGAACTGTTACCAGGACAAACCAGCTGACATTCCCTGGGCGACGGATAGGCCCGAGAGAGAAAGAGAATGTCCGGGGGATCAGTATCCCTAGTGTGAGAGATCGCCCGACATGCATGGGAGTGTGACTCCTTAGAGGATTGATCCTAATCGGATAATCGAGGTTGACTGTGACAGTATGATTCAGGAGATGTTTGATGCATGTGTTGACTGCTGTTTGATAGTATGTTGTACTATGTTTTCCCCTATCCATGTTTTTATGGTAGTGTTTAGATTCTTGTCTCCCTTTATTTCTTCTTCTTCTTCTTTTTCTTCTTTTTTCTATGTATGTATCAGTTCGTCAGATGAGCAGCCGTATGCCAACAGCAATCGGACCAGAGCAGCGTCAGATGCACTACCTGCAGATGGTTCCGCCGAGGGTCCAGATCCTGGGGGACATTGAGATCGTATACCATGACGAACATGGGTGGCAGGTCGACCACTCACAATTCTTCATGTGTTACGTCGGCCCAGCCAGTATCTACGTCCGTCTTGGAGGAGGACCTGAATTTACTATGCTAGGTTCTTACCGGATCTTTCAGCGACTGCCCTTCACAGAGATGTGGTATCCACCACGTCAGCACGAGTTCCTGGATGATAGGTGGAGTAGTATGAAGCAGTCCATGATGCAGGACAGAGTTGGCAGAGTCTACAGAGGCAGGAGGAGGAGGATTACAGAGATGTTTCTTCGCTATAAGCGCCGCAAGGTTGTTATCAGCAGTGATGAGTCTGTGTGGGTGCCCCGGATTCATACCATGGATGCCTGAGATTATCGTCATGCTTTTGCTGAGGGTGAGGGTAGTTCCAGATGCCCATATCGTCTGTGACATGATTCGTCGGTAGCATCTTCTAGGGAGAGCCTCTGTGAGCTTAGTCTTCTTTTGATCTTTTGATGTATTTTGTGAGAGTCGGGCGGGTAGATGCTGTCTGTACTAGATTTTGTTGTCTTTTCTGTGACCAGTCTTTCTATGGCCAGTTTACTGTTTCTTTTCTCAGTCTGTATATACGTTAGGCTTCTGATCCCTCTGTTGGGATTGATGATACTCGATGGACATGAAGTATATATTATGTATATATCTGTTGTTTTATCTTTCTTCCGCTGTGTAAGTTTTAAGTTTTGTTTTTCACGTTTCCGGAAACTTATGATATTTTTGAAGATATATTCGTGCTAACGATAATTAAACGTATAAAGGAATAGTTAATAAGGTTGGTATTAGAGAGGTATGCTTAATTCCTTGTGACACTCACAAGGGTGTTGCAATTTGGTGGTAACAGAGCAGTTCGGTTCTAAATCGGACTGTGGGACTAGGTCTGTTGAGGATTAAGGACTATAGGATTAGGTCTGCTTTTGAGGATTGAGGACCTTACGGTAGGATGAGTACCGACGCTGTTAGTTGAATCCACATTTGGATATCAGTTATGCTTAGAGTGGGTAGAGTGTCCGATACGCGAGATATTCTGAAAGTATGAGGATGACTGCTTTCTGCATTTGTAAGACATATAGTGGATGTATCTGTTTATGTATTGAAATATATGTCTTACAGATGAGTACTTGTGTGTTCTTTTTCAGGGAGTTAGAATGGTACATCATGGAAGGGCCAGAATTGGCGGAGTTGTCGATAACCCAGCTGCAGATAACCCAGGAACTTCCTCGGAACAAATAATGGTGGTGAAGCTGGAGAGACTATGAAGGTGATAAGGGAGTTGGCAACTGCCATTCTGCAACAAACTCAGCAGAATACTCAGTTTATGAGAAGGCAAGAGGAGATAGATATGCCTGTCGTATGCGAATTTCCTGAAGTTTTTCGGGATGATATGCCAGGATTACCACCTAAGAGGGAGATATAGTTCACGATAGATCTCATACCAGGGACAGGACCGATATCGATTGCACCTTATCGAATATCCCTAATGGAGTTAGCAGAGCTTAAGAAGCAGCTTGGTGATATGCTTAAGAAGGAGTTCATCCGACCAAGTGTTTCATCGTGGGGAGCACCGAGGTTGTCCATAAGGAAGAAGGATGGAAGTTCAAGGTTTGGTGTAGACTACCGGCAACTGAACAAGGTAACAATCAAGAAAAAGTGCCCGTTGCCGAGGATTAATGATCTTATGGATCAGTTGTGGGGAGCAACTGTGTTCTCTAAGATATATCTGACGTCTGGGTACCATCAGATCCGAGTGAAAGAAGATGATATACCGAAGACTGCTTTCAGAAGTCGTTATGGTCATTACGATTATCTGGTTATGCCGTTTGGCATGACTAATGCTCCAGCCGTGTTCATGGACTCCATGAATCTGATCTTCAGACCGTGCTTGGACAATTTTGACGTTGTGTTTATCGACGATATTCTAATTACTATTCAAGTAGCGAAGAACATGAAGAGCATATTCGGGTTGTACTTCAAGTATTAAGGGACAGACAACTCTATGCCAAGTTGTCGAAGTGTGAGTTCTGGTTAGACGAAGTAAAATTCTTGGGGCATGTGATCAACAAAGATGGAATATATGTGGATCCTGCTAAAGTTGAAGCAGTGGTGAACTGGAAAACCCTAAGACGGTGGGCGAAGTAAGGAGTTTTCTTGGTTTGGCAGGTTACTACAGACGGTTTATTGAAGGATTCTCGAAGATTGTGTTGCCGATGACGCAGATGACGAGAAAAGGAAAGGTGTTTGAGTGGACTGATGAGTGGAAGCCTAGTTTTCAGGAGTTGAAAAGGTGGCTGACAACATCTCCAGTGCTAGTCTTTCCGGATCCTTTAGTACTATTTGACATGTACTGCGATGCGTCACATCAAGGCCTAGGTTGTGTTCTCATGCAAAGTGGAAAAGTAGTGGTGTATGCCTCTAGATAGTTAAGAGTACATGAGAGGAATTACTCAACCCATGACTTAGAGTTGCCGCAATAGTGTTTAGTGATCATAAGAGCCTGAAGTATTTGTTCGATCAGAAAGAGATGAACATGAGACAAAAGAGATGGATGGAGTTCATAAATGATTATGAGTTTGATCACCAATATCATCCTGGAAAAGCAAACGTTGTAGCCGATGCGTTAAGTCGGAAATTTTTGCAAGTGTCTGCTATGATGATCAAGGAGTTAGAACTGATCGAGCAGTTCAAAGACATGAATCTTGGGATAACGAAATTATCCCAGAACAAGATAAGTTTGGGAATGGTCACTATTACTAGTGGATTCCTAGACTTAGTTTGGAAGAAGCAAGCGGAAGACCAGTATCTCCAAAAGGTTAATCAGAAGATAGAAGCAGGAGAGTATATGGAGTTTAAGCGAGGTACTGATGGAATCTTGAGGCTTGGTGATAGCATCTATGTGCTAGAGGATAAAGAAGTTAAGAATTTGATATTAGAAGAAACACACAAGAGTAAGCTAAGTTTTCATCCAAGTGCCACAAAGATGTATCAAGATCTAAAAAAGATGTCCTGACGGCCTGGAATGAAGAAAGAAGTGGCAAAATATGTCCAGTCCTGCTTGGTGTGTCAGTAGGCGAAGATTGAACACCATAAGCCAACGAGATTATTGCAATCTTTAGACGTTCTAGAATGGAAGTGAGACAGTATTGCAATGGACTTTGTGTCAGGTTTGCCTAAGGCACAGAAGAAGTATGATGCAATTTGGGTAATCAATGATAGGTTGACGAAATATGCTCATTTCTTACCTATCAATCAGAGGTTTTCTTTCGAAAAGTTAACCCAGTTGTATATTAAAGAAGTAGTGAGGTTCATGGTGTGCCAGCGATTATAATTTCGGACAGGGATCCGAGGTTTATTTCAAGGTTTTGGCAAAGTTTAAACAGTGCATTGGGAACTAAGCTACGTATGAATTCAGCATATCATCCTCAAACGGATGGCCAATCAGAAATGACAATTCAATCTTTGGAAAATTTTGTTAAGAGCGTGTGTGCTGGAACACACAGGAAGTTGGGACAAATTTCTTCCCTTGATTGAGTTTACGTACAATAACAGTTTCCATTCAAGTATTGGCATGGCGCCGTATGAAGCAATGTATGGAAGTAAGTGTAGAACACCACTCTGTTGGTATGAAACTGGTGAGAGTCAGCTAATTGGACCGGAGGTGGTTCAGCCGACGACTGAACAAGTTAAGAGGATTCGGGAAAAGATGAAAGCAACGACAGATTGGTAGAAAAGCTACGGCAATAAGAGGAGAAGGCCATTGGAATTCCAAGAGGGTGACCATGTTTTCATGAGGGTCACTCCAAGAACTGAAATAGGCAGGGGAATCAAATCCAGAAAGCTTACACCTCGTTTCATAGGACCTTTTCAAATTGTTTGCTGAATCGGTCCAGTAGCCTATCAAATAGCCTTATCGCCCAATCTTTCAAATATCCATGATGTTTTTTATGTATCTCAGCTTCGTAAATACCATCCTGATCCATCGCACGTTATAGAGCCCGAATCAATCCAGATAAGAGAGAATCTTGAGTATGAAGCTTTACCTGTACGAATGGAGGACCAGAGGATAAAGGAACTTCACGAAATGCAGATTCCATTGGTGAAGGTTATTTGGGATACAGTTACAGGAGATGCTACCTAGGAAAGGGAAGCAGACATGCAACAGCGATATCCACATCTGTTTCTCTTAGGTAACTTAATTTAAATTTTAAGGTCGAAATTTATTTATAAGGGGGTAGTAATGTAACACCCCATTTTCTATATTAAGGAATCGGACAAGGATTAAGTGTGTGTGATGGTTTAATCTTGTTCGTCAAGTGCTAATAAGTCAGAATATCAAGTTTGAGGTTGATCGGACTTAAACCGGACTCAGAGTGCACCGAAACGCCCCAAATCGGACAAACGGCATCAATGAGCACGCTCAAGAGTGGCATTGCTCACTCTCAAGCGTTCTGGACATCAACACTTGGCTCCACATGTCAGTTGCATGGACATGCAGCAGATTCAAGGTTCCACGCTCAAGCGTGGGGTGGCTTCCGCTCAAGCGCCAGCGCCACCTAACCCCACTCACTTCGTCTCCACTCACATTTCATGCATCTTCATTTCTCAACCACGACCAGAATAGGCTAGAGAGAGGGCAGAGCTTGGGTAGAGAGAGAAAGTTGAGGTTCTGGGAGTTTTGATCGTCCGTTTTCGATTCACGAAAAGTGGAAGTAATGCTTGAATCCCTAACTCGTCAACATGTCGACATTGTCATTTATCTTGTTTTGTGAATCGTGCTTCGATTCTGGCTTTGTCTATGAAAGTGTTGCAAGATTAGGGTTTATGACATTGCCGGGACTCTATCCATATGTTTAGGATGAAATTCGGAGCACCGAGGCGTTCGTTGTGAACGAGGCAGAAGTTGTGTGGGTGTGAGACGCATGGATTTCGAGGCATGGATATTACGTTACGACTGTCTAAGGTGGGGAGAAAGTATCACGCCAGGGAGGCAAGCGTAGTACTGTATATTATGCTGTATGCATAGGGTGCCTCAGACCCTACTAATTGTCGAGTAGCTTGTGATAATAAAATCCCTATTGAAACTGAATTTTAAATTGTATACTGGATTTAGTTATGGCATGCTTTTTTATGTTAGGACTATTTATCGTTTTACGTGCATATGTTGAGGTTGTCTGATTTACTCTTTATTGTTGTTGATGGATTTGCTGCTGGTTGATGTGCGTTGTTTGATTTATATGCATGATGATGCCTGATGTTATGATGTTAGAAATAATGTTAAGTTATTATTGATTCTGAGTTGATGATTATATGATGTTGGCATTGGTGCCATTGAGTTGTCTGGATTGTCTGTTTGTGCTGTTGGAAACCGTAGTTGACACTTGAGGGTATGTTGTTGAGTGAATGATGAGAATGGATTCTGAAAGCGGTATATGGGTACCAAGTCGAGATTGTGGATACCAAGTGCATCATAATGCGTGTCAGTGAGTAACGGTACCGGTGTCAACTTAGGTTATGTTGCATTGCATATTTGCCAAAGTGGCGAGCCGTGTGACTGGGAGTCATGCGAGGTTGGTGTACCCGGGTGCGGGTACGAAATGCGAGCAGGACGGTTCAGGGAACCTTGGGGATGTAGCCGGGTTCAGATTGACCGACAGTGGCCAATGGTTTGCACCCATTGTGTCGTGGTCTCCGCTGGTACTCGACTATCTCGATGTCTGGGCCCGGAGTGTTCCAGTCTATGGTGGACGTTCCGAGGAGACCAAGATACCCCTATTGGAGTTGAGCTCATAGGGGAATCACCATTATTGGTCACGGTGAGCGGAACTGTTACTAGGACAAACCAGCTGACATTCTCTAGGCGACGGATAGGCCCGAGAGATAAAGAGAATGTCCGGAGGATCAGTATCCCTAGTGTGAGAGATCGGCTGACATGCATAGGAGTGTGACTCCTTAGAGGATTGATCCTAGTTGGATAATCGAGGTTGACTGTGACAGTAGGATTCGGGAGATGTTTGATGCATGTGTTGACTGTTGTTTGATAGTATATTGTACTATGTTTTCCCCTATCCCTGTTTTTATGGCAGTGTTTAGATTATTATCTCCCTTTCTTTCTTCTTCTTCTTCTTCTTCTTCTTCTTCTTCTTCTTCTTCTTCTTCTTCTTCTTCTTCTTCTTCTTCTTCTTCTTCTTCTTCTTCTTTTTCTTCCTCTTTTTGTGTATGTATCGGTTCATCAGATTAGCAACAGTCATACGCCGACGGCAATCGGACCGGAGGAGCGTCAGATGCACTACCTGCAGATGGTTCCGTCGTGGGTCCAGACCTTGGGGGACATTGAGATCGTATACCATGATGACCGTGGGTGGCAGGTCGACCGCTCATAGTTCTTCATGTGTTACGTCTGCCCAGTCAGTATCTACGTCCGTCTCCGAGGAGGACCTGAATTTACTATGCTTGGTTCTTACCGGATCTTTCAGTGACTGCCCTTCATAGAGATATGGTATCCACCACGTCAGCACAAGTTCCGAGTAGTAGGAAGTAGTATGTGGTGCAGGACAGAGTTGGCAGAGTCTACAGAGGCAGGACGAGGAGGAGGAGTATGCAGACGTTGCTTCGCTATCAGTGCCGCAGGGTTGTTATCAGCAGTGACGAGTTTGTGTGGGTGCCCCGGATTCATACCATGGATGCCCGAGATTATCTCGTGCTTTTGCCAAGGGTGAGGGTAGTTCCAGATGCCCATATCGTCTGTGATATGGTTCGTCGGTAGAGTCTGCTAGGGAGAGCCTCGGTGAGCTTAGTCTTCTTTTGATCTTTTGATGTATTTTGTGAGAGGCGGGCGGGTAGATGCTGTCTGTACTAGGTTTTGTTGTCTTTTCTGTGACCAGTCTTTCTATGACCAGTTTACTGTTTCTTTTCTCAGTCTGTATATATGTTAGGCTTTCGATCCCTCTTTTGGGGTCGATGATACTCGATGGACATGAAGTATATATTAAGTATATATCTGCTATTTTATCTTTCATCCGATGTGTATGTTTTAAGTTTTGTTTTTCATGTTTCTGCAAACTTATAATATTTTTGAATGTATATCCGCGCTAACGCTAATTAAACGTATTAAGGAATAGTTAATAAGGTTGGAATCAGAGAGGTATGCTTAATTCCTTGTGACACTCGCAAGGGTGTTGCATTAGTAACAATGTGAAAGAAGTAAGAACTAATCAAGGGTTGGTCGAGTAGTAAGCATCTCGACTCCATATGGAGGAGAAAGTAAGTTTGAATCCTGGTGGCGGCATTTTAGTTGAGAGGTTGCGAAAACCAAGCATTAATTTCCAGCTCTAAGCAGTCGAGTGAAGATTAATCCCGTAGTTGGTCCAAAGGGTCGAAGTTTGTGGAGATACTCGTGATGCCACTAGAAAGCCAAAGGCCCTAATTACGGTGGTTCATTAAAAAAAAAGAATAAAAAAGTAAGAAGGGCTCACATTTAAGAAATAGAGACTAAAATGAGTCTTTCTAAAAATAGATAACCAAATCAAATCTAAAAAAAATAAAATAAAGAATCAAAAATAAAATTTAGCCCAAAAAATGTACTTTCAATTTGGGTTTTTTTCTTGACTAGTATACCAAGAATCTTTGTGTAAATTTTTACTACTTAAATTTGATATATTTTATAATAAGACTTTAATTGGAGTATTAGTGTAAAACTTTGTCCATTGGTAATTAATCACAAATCATGGTTGAATGACTTTTAAAACAGTTAGAATAAGAGTCAAAGATTTTTAATAATATGACAATTTATGATTAGTTGACAATATAAAAATTCTTTATGTGCATACTAATTAAATCCTTATAATAAAAGAACAAAAATTATATTTTAACCGTATTAACCAACGTTAATACCAGGGATGACAATCTACATCCTACACATTGGATACCCGAAAAAATACCTATTATGGGTAGTGCAAATATCTGCTTTATTGGTATGGGTCCGGATCTAGGTAATTACTCATAAATTTGGATGAATATAAGTGCAGGTACGAGTACTCTAGTACCCACCCTGCCCCCGCACCCGCATATATATATATATATATATATATATATATATATATATATATATATATATATATATATATATATATATATATATATATATAGGGGTCATATCTAGTGAGAGAGCTCTTCTTATATGAGAGTGAGAGGGGTAAATCTGGGCCATACAACCATACATGGATGGTTAGGATTAAAAGTTATTTCATGGTTTTAAAATGTCACATGACCACTTAAAAAAGTCACATGACTTTGTGACTTAATCTTGACCATTTAAAGTTTGATCTAGTGGTTATGATATAATCTTCTCACTCTCACATAAATAAGGCTCTCTCACTTGATATGTCCCATATATATATATATATAAGAATAGAATTAATATAAAAATATACCTAGGATAGTTCATTTAGGGATTATAACATCGGCTCAAATACTTACAATTTCATGAATTTTTTGTTTTGGATGTTTGTTGTGATATTTACCCGTTTTAGATGTTTTTATTTAGTTAAATACTTAGGTTTGTAATGTTTTATGAGTAGATTTGAAGGATCTTTGGATGGTTTTTAATTGAGTTATAATGTTTTTTTTGTTATTTATTGTTTTTTCTTAGTTAAAATATGGGTAACGAGTGCGGGTATGATTATTTATATACCCAGAAGGTACGGCTACGGGCATTGAGGTTGTTACCGCACATGTACAGATCCGGGTACGGGTATTTTTTTTTCAAAAAAAAGGGTGTGGGGACGAGTACTGTGGTACCCTACCCATTGCCATCCTCAAACGTTATATTGGTCCGAGTGGAACTAGGCTCAGATCCCTAAAGCAAGGTTTCGAATTTGAGTCTTTTGGATTGAAAAAACGTGGTTGGGAGGGGAGACCCTACTAAAGGTGGCCAACCACATTCCCCGATAGAGATTAGTCATCGACGAAGCTGGTGAATACTTCGCACTTATGTCATACTAAAAAAAAGGCAAAATATGTAGATTGTTCCTATTATTTATTTATTTTTATTTTTATTTTTATTTTTATTTTTCACATTGCTCCGGTAAGTTTTTTATTTTAAATTAGTCCTAAACATTACGTTTCGTTTCTATGTTAGTCATTTTCATCAATTTCGATCTTACGGAATCAGAGCAAAAGTCATGTGTCAGACTAACGTGATAGCCACGTCAAGTCAAAACTGACGACATTGGGTTGAAATTGAAGGAAGTTACTAATATGAAACGAAACGTAATATGTAGAACCAATTTGAAAAAAAAAAAAAACTTATAAAACTCATGTGAAAAGTAGTAAAAACTTATGAGACCAATTTTAAAAAACATAAAAGAAAATTTAACCTTATTATTGTTCTCCACTTGAAAAGTGTCGCGCACTGGAGCCGGTTGTTACTTGTTAGCCTGTGTGATGATAATACACTGAAATACTGGTCTTCAGAGCCCAATTACTCAACGGCTGCGACATCACACACCTCTACTTTTCTCCTCGAATTTCGGATTATTCTCTTCACATAAGTGTGTTACTCGCTTCATTTCTCGGTAAATGTCATTTCATTTCTTAACGATCTATTAACCTGTTTTCACATCTCGCTTCATAAGCTTGTTTATGGAAAAAAAAATAAAAAAAATTGGGGGGCATTTGAAATTGGACTCTGATTTCTGATTGAGATAATAAAACATGAATGAATAGATGGAAATTTTGAGGTGCGGTTTTGTTCTCATTTCTCACGATAATAAAGTGTTGTAAAATGATTGTTGGCTTCTGGGGCAGTTTTAATATGTATTTAAATTGGTCTGAATTGATGTATGGGTTGCAAGTTTTGTGTTTATTTAAATGCCCAAGTGAATTTTGTAAGATAGGGCTTTCTTGGTTGTTTATTTATTACGGTCTGTTTAGTGGTGGCTCTGTTAAAAGTGTATGGCTTCGTTAAATACTTGTAGGTGCTTGGCTGCTGGATAGTGTTCTTGGGTCTCTTAGTAGTGGTGGAATAGGCAATGTTCTTGGTGACTATTTCTTGTTTAGTGAGATTGCTTGCATATTGGAGACTCTTTCTAGGTAATGTTCTTAATATTGGGACAACAAATTTTGGGCTAGACTAATTTTCTCAAGTTACTACAATTATGTGATCGCAATAATTTGGTTCCCTTCTTGTTTACTTCTTTATACTTTGCGTGACGTGTTGATGGCACTATACGGGGATGTTGGATTGCCTCATCATCTATGAGAGAATTTCTTTCAACGATAGCAATTTCGTCATGCAAACAAACTTCGCTTAGTTTGCACAATTTATCAGGAGAACCATTTTATTCATTTCACAAGTCACAGCCTCCTCTCTACTTTTAGTACACCTAATGGTCTTGTAGTTGCTATGGTTTGGGTAAAGTGTAGCATGTTCTTCCAAGGTTGTTTACATTGATATTAACTTTATTGTCATATTTTGTTGCAGCTAAATTTATCATGTAGTAGAAAAAATGTATATTGATCTAGTTCTTGAAGCCTAAACATATAAATAAATGTATATAAAATCCCAGTATTCTTGGTGACCTTACTTTTTAGACACAGTTTGTGACCTAAACCTTTATATTGCCAAATTTTTAAGTGCAATGGTATTTAACTTTGTCCAAATGTTTACATGCTTAAGAACTGAAAATATGCACTATGGTTTACTGAAATCTATTTGGTAATTTGTTTGAGGATATTCAGCTTTAAACAATGTCTAAATTTACATTTAAGCTATTTTTTATTTATCTATTGGCTTCCAGAAAATAGTTGTGCAAAGTTTCTTGCATTCTAGTGCATACTGGAATGCGGTGGTTCCCCGTGCAGTATAAACTTCACTCCTTTCTTTCAAGCTCCTGTTGTGCTCTTGCTAAATTTAGAATGTTTTATTGTTGGAGGTCCTGAAAAAATTTGCATGCTGCTAACTGTGTTCTTATGCTGACTATGGGAGTCTCTTAAGGTTGCTACTATGTTTTCATGGATTTTCTGATTTTCTCTCTTTAATCTGTTGACAACTGCCGTGTTCTTGAGCTTTGTAAATTACTCAAGCTTTTATCTTTCTCTGGCTGCTTCTGTTGCTCTGGTATGAGGTTTATCATTTTTAAGTTATGCAGTCAGTTTTCATCCTTAATTCTTCCATTTCCTTCTTACTTGTGCACTTCAATTTTCATAAATCTGTTTCCATAAGACAAAAGCTTTAGGCTTTGTTTGTGAGTTTGGAGGGTAAGGAAAGAGAGGAGATCAAAGGGGAAGGAAAGGGGAGGGAGGGGAGGGGAGGGGAGGGGAAGGAGAGTATTATCCCTCCCTTTGTTTGTGAGTGCATATTGTATGAGGGGAAGTAAATGGAGGGTTTACGACATGCTTTTACAATCTTACCCTTATTTAAAAAATTAACATAAGTAATATTCTTTAAATAATATTAATGTACCTTTCAAAAAAAAATATTAATGCAAATTAGTAAAGACTGTAAGGATAAATTAGTAATTTAATTATTTTCCCCCAAAAAACCCCAAATTGGGGTAAACCAATAAATTGGGTTGAGGAGGGGTTTGGGGATTTTTCTAAAATCCTCAAAACCCGCCCCTCCAAATTTTTAAACTCACAAACAAGGGAGAGATTCTCACAAACCTTCCATTTCCCTTACTTCCCCTCCAAAACAAAGCTCACAAACAAAACCTTAGGGAAAATAAGGCTATCTGCTTGTAATTATGAGGTTTGTGTCTTTTGGTGATAATTTAGCCAATGTTTGATTTCTTACTGCAGCAGCTGCATGAAATATTAATAATTAATTCTTTGAAGAGTTTTCAACTGAATCAACATTCAAATGAGTTTTATTTTTGTCATATTTGATGTGAATTCCTTTTTGCAGGAAATTCCTTAACAAATGGTCGTTGATGATTTGTCAAAATGAATAAGTTTTTAGAGTTTGGGAGGAAAGCCCTATTTTATGTCCGGGTGCTTTCTGGATATGAAGAGCGAAGAATACGATCTTTTAGGCTGCAGCTTGAGAGACAACTCAAACAGGTCTAACATCTTTTTTCTGAAAAGTTATATTCTTGTGTTAGATCCTGTTCTATTTTAGAAACAACATAAGAGATAAGACACGTGAATGTTGAGTTGGGACTTGGAATTTCATATGAAGCTGGGACTCTTTGCAAAGAAGCGAGTCTCTCATTTTAAAAATAAATTAAGACCGACCTAATTTTAGAGAGAAGGGATTAACTTTACCCTAGTTGTTCTTAGAAAACATCCACATTCAGCCAATTTAAGATGGAATAGTTTTTAATGGATCAAGGTGATAGGAACTGGATCAGATTATAGAAGAAATGGTGTTTATTGATTGAAAAGGAATGCTTACAGTCTAGGTATTTGAGAGATATCTGGTGCCCTCGCACTCCAATTTCCTTAACCAAAGATACCATCCTTAACCCCTCCTTTCTATTATTTATAGCCTCTCATCTCACACTCCTAAAGTTCGGTTAATGACCCATCTTCCTCGGCCACCATGCTTGACGACACCCAGAGGCTCTTTAGTTGCACAAATACAACCATCTCGACCTTCATCTTTGCCATTGACGTCACATTGTCTACGATACCAGTTCCGCTCTTTGTCTACAGAAGTCGGGTCTTCATGTCGGTGAGCCTGAGTTTCATCGTTGTCGATGGCCCATCACCCTTTATCGAAGAACTCGCGTTTGATGGCTTCGGTGGTGGTGGTGGTGGTGGTGGGTCGTCCAGCTTACCCGAGACCCACCCCTCTAAGGTGGTCGTTCTTGACGGCCTCATCCTTATTCTGACATCACTACCCACACCATGCCTCTTGGCGCTGCACCTATTAAAATGCCCAACTCTGCTTTGCTCTGTCATCTCTTTTCCACCATCGCGCCACTCACGGGTGCATTTTTTGCTTCTCTCTCTGCTTTTGCCATTTCTACCTCTTCCTTCCCCTTCACCATCTCTTCCTGAAATTATTTGCTGAGTTCTTGGACCCATTCCTCCTCCTTCCTAGTTTCTCTTCGCTCCTTCTGTGTGAAATTTCTCCCATCCTCTAAAACTAAGAATTCTGATTTTGCCTCTGAAGCTTAAGATTTCCCCTTGGTCTCTTTTCCTCCCTCTGTTTCTTCTTTTGTAGTTGATCTTGATTCTTTTCTTGCTCCCTGCAACAACTTTGACTCTTCTCTGCTGCCATGGTTCTTGATCCCTAGAATTCCATCTTCCTTTCTGTTTTCTTGCTCCTCAGATCCTGAATCTTGAATATGAATCCCAAGCACTCGTTGGAATCACATGAGCACAGCCTTCTCAAGGTGAAGAATTTAGCATTCTGGTTGATTTTCTTCCCCAGTAAAACCACCAATGGAGAGCTTTTTCATCCAATGACATCCAAACCCATGATAGATTCTCCTCCTCACGTACTCTAATGGCCTCAAGATACTGATCTAAATTAATCAGCCACCAATAAGCATTGCCACTCCCATCAAATTTTGGCATCATTTTCACGAAACACTTCCCCACAGCTCCAAGATCGGAGCTCTGATACCAGTTGATAGGAACTGGATCAGATTATAAAAGAAATGGTGTTTATTGATTGAAAAAGAACTATTATAGTCCAAGTATTCGAGAGACCTGGTGCTCTCCCAAGAAATTTCCTTATGAAACCAAAGATACCCTCCTTAGCCCTTCCTTTCTATTATTTATAGCCTCTCATGTCACACCCCTAACTAATTGACTTACTAACTAACTCACTAGCTAACTAACTAATAACTAAGAGATTACCTATCACAACTTCACAAGGGTGATGGATTTACTACTTTTAAAAAAATTAGAATAGCATTGTTTATGTTGAATAGGGGTTATTAGTTACAGTCATTACAAATACAAGGCACAATATTGCATTTGTTTTTGTAGGCAATAAAGCACTTCCATGTTGATCCATAGTCTGAATAAGTAGTAATATTAAGAAGGGCCAGCTTACTTTGAGCTGATTTTATATTCTTATAGAATAGTTAAAACAAGATAGTTAAGAAGCATTCTTTGAGCAGATTTTTTAATCGTGTAGAATAGTTAAAACAAGATACTTAACATATTACTTTATAATATTTTCTTCTTCCTTGTTGCTAGGCTCCTATTCACATGAAAGAAATATGAATTTAATCTTCATGTTTCATTTGTCTAATCTCCAATGTGAAGGCAGATACAGAATTTTCTATTTAGAAGTGCTTTTGAGTAGCTTCCAGCCAAAAGCACTTGGACCCAAATCATTCAAGTTTCCAAACACGCTAAAAGTCTTTGTAATATTTGGTTATCACGTTTACTCCCTTTCTGATATATGATATTCCCCCATGAAAAGGCACAAGAAAGGAAGGCAGCCATAAACAAAGTACCTGAGCAGATTATTTTATCCGAGGTTCGTCGTATGGTTGAAGAGATGCAAGCTTTGAACAAGAAGCTGGAAGAAACAGTAAGTTGTATCTTTGTGTAAAATATAAATTTTGGAAATTTAAGATTTAAATACATGTATTTCTTTGGGAATTTTCTTTGAAGTTTTCAAGCCTTTCCTCCCTTCAAATATGAAGGCACCATACCATGTCTTCTAAACAAGAAGTTCTATTTTTTCCCTTTAGAAATACTGCATGCAATGGAGAACTTAAAGTGTGCTTTTACCTTTTAGTTGTCCAATATACTTACTTTTGCTGTGTGAAGTGCATTTCCTTTTCCTACTTTTGCCATTACTGAAATTGGATCATTCATATTCTGTCATGATTGTTTTAATCCTGATATTTGTCTATTATATGGAAGTTGTTCAATATTATTTGGTTTGTTTCCTTAATGTGTCCTCCGTGATTGTTTCATTTGTGGCCTAAAAATTTGTTGCATGACAAGATTCAATATCATGCAGGAGGCAGCTGTTGAAGAATATTTCAAGCCTCTCGACAACGAAGCTGAAATTTTAATGAAAATGCAACTTGAAAGGGAGGAGAAAACTTCGGAGATGATGATGAATGCACTGCAGGAACAAGCTTTGCTGCAAACTGCTAAAGCAGAACAAAATTCAAGCATGAATCCTGTAGAAAATTCTGGAACCAACCAGAATGAAGGCGAGATTATGATGAAAATGGGTTTAGCTGAGGAAGAGAAAACTTTGGAGGAGATGATGAAAGCAATGCAGCAGCAAGTTTTGCTTGAGAAAGATGATGCAGCAAATATTGAAAGTGTCAATCCGATGCCCACATCCACAACCACCCCCAAAGTAAGCTGAGATTAGATAATTTTGAAACATTGGTGATAACTGATTTTGAGATTTGAAATGCGTTTCCCTTGGCTGTTGAAATGTTAACCATCCTTGGTGATTGGGACACACCAAGGCAGGACTAGGGCAGATTTTTGTTTACTTGTATAACTTATTTTATTTTATTCAATAAAAGTTACCTCTTGAGATATGGTCAAATTGTATTGCTTGTTTATAAGGTATGGTTGAATAATAATAGACTTTCCTGGTTGTTTTTAGTACTATAATGGGGGTGTTGTCTAAGGTGCACCACCCACCAAAGGGGTGCAGTGGTGCATCACCTAAGTGGCAAAATTTGATCCAATCAATTTGCCACATGGGTTGGTCAATTTGTCAAAATGTGGGGTTGGATTTTTTGTATAGTCAAAGGGTATATTGGGTGCAGTATAGTACCTGACCTTTATGTATTTGCTTGTTTATTGTATTTTATTCATATTAGAAAATCTTTTTTTCCCATTCTGTTCTGATGGCCACCCCCACCAACTCGCTGGCGCCGCCACCCTTCTCCGGCGACCGCCACCATCGCCTCCACCTCATCTCACCTTGTCGATTGGAACCCCGGATGATAGTGAGAATAAGGAGGATGAAGATGGGGTGCAGAGCAAGTTGAAGGAAGAAGATCAATGAGAAGCTTTTCTGGAGCTTTTCTCTAGCAGATCTGGTAGAGATCTGGAAGAACATGATGATGAGGAAGAAGATGGGTTACCAGGTCTGGGTTACGAATCAGAGAGAGGATGGGCATGAATCCGAACTTATCGAACCGCTGCCACCATAAAACCCAAATTTGCAGCCAAATCCGCCATTACCAACCAAACACAGGCAAAAATGTAGGAAGATGAAGACCAAGCTTTGAAGAAACGTAATAGAAATGGAAAATAATAGAAGAGGAGGGACAAGAGGAAGAAGAGGATGGGGAGAGAGGGGCGTACAGGTTACGCCACCGCGGCGGTGCTGCTATCTATCGTTCATCCGTGTGGCGGTGTTGGCATTGTTGTTTGCCGTCCTTCCGTGCGGCGGTGGCACTGTCTACTGTCCATCCGTGCGGTGGCTCTACGGTTAGTAGAAACAGAGAGTGCTGGCTTGTTGGGTACATAATTTTTATTTTAATAATAATAATAATAATATTAATATTAATTATTATTAAAAAGCTACTTATGCAAATATAGAAACACAATGTCTTATTTTGCAAATACAAAATACAAAATTATGTTTTGACCACCATAAATTGTGTTGAAAAGTCAAGCAGTTCAAGTGGCAAAATGAATGGACCACATTTTGCCACTTGGGTGGTGTACCACTGCACCATTTTGGTGGGTGGTGCACCATAACCTTCACCCTATAATGGTGTTACTTATTAGGTTAAAGTAATGTTTTGGTCCCTATACGTGACACTGATTTTCAATTTGGTCCCTATACGTAAAAAGTTATCAATTTGGTCCCTATACCTATACGTGATACTGATTTTCAATTTGGTCCTTATACGTAAAAATTTATCAATTTAGTCCCTATACGTGACATTGATTTTCAATTTGGTCCCTATACGTGACACTGATTATCAATTTGGTCCTCACCGCTAATTGGTCCCTATATAAGAGTGACCAAATTGCAAATTATTATCACATGTAGGGATCAAATTGAAAATAATTGTCACATGTAGGGGCCGATTTCAATTTTTTTTTTGTTGAATTGGTCCTTACATGTGACAATAATTTGTAATTTTGTCCTCTTATATCGGGACCAATTAGCGGTGAGGACCAAATTGAAAACCAGTGTCACGTATAGGGACCAAATTGATAACTTTTTACGTATAGGGACCAAATTGAAAACCAGTGTCACGTATAGGGACCAAATTGATAACTTTTTACGTATAGGGACCAAATTGAAAACCAGTGTCACGTATAGGGACCAAATTGATAACTTTTTACGTATAGGGACCAAATTGAAAATCAGTGTCACGTATAGGGACCAAAACATTACTTTAACCTACTTATTATCATATTACGACAATCTCTCCTGTTGTCCTATTAATTTTTTTTCTCTCTTACAATGTGTTTGGGACCAAAGTTAAATGGTATTAAAAACGTAATTAAGAGAGAAAAACATAATTAAATATAAGACCAAACATAAGATAAACCACATTAATGGATTGGTAAGGGCGCAGAATGGTGCCTTGGGCTGGTCAAGGTCCTCGAGAGTGTCTGACAAGGGGTTAAAGTTGTGTATACTAAATTGGTATTAAAGGTTTTCTTTGTGGTTTCTAACTTAAGTGATATAGTCTGAGTCCTTGGATGAGTTTGTTGTTTTTCAATTGTCTAGTCACTAGTTTGTTAGAAGTTTTTCTATTTTCAAAAAGTTGAGTAAACACAATTCAACATCACTTCTCGTGTTTACTTTGATTATATTAGTTATTATCAAAGCTCGGCCCATGGGTTGAGTATCTAACAATTTAGAGAAGATCCTTGAACAAAAATGACAGGAGAAGCAAGTACTAGTTCAGGCAACTACATCACTAAAGGAGTGTCAGTGACAATTGACAAGGACCCCAATCTTCATTGGAGTACATTATCATTACTAGAAAGACTAGATGAAGATGTTCATCGAGTTTATGTGATCTCATCGTGGATGATCCATATACACCACAAAATGATGGAGTCCCATTCCCAAGGCTAGACGGACAAATGATCAAAAGACCAAATGGCAGCTAAATGCCAAGGGGAAAAACACTATCTTATCTTTGTCTTGAACAGAGTAGAATATGACACTTTGTGCTTATCAGTAAAGAAAATATGGGACACCTGCCCAAGAGGGAATTGACAAAGTCAAAGAAACTAAGACCAGCATGTTGGTCACAAAGTGTGAACTCTTCAAGATGGTCAGAAAGTTTAATTATTTCTTTGTTTATTTAACTTCTTGCGAACAAGGATTAACTGTGATTTCTAAACAAGCATTTGTTTTATCAAAGGTTTTCTAGCGCCTATATTTGAAACACTCGTCTCAAGCAAGTTCAAAAAAATATTAGACGAGTCTATTGTGTGATTGCCTTTTCTAACATTTGCTTCCTGCCTTGTTCAAAAGTTTTTGTCTTGTAAAAAAGTTTAGTAAACATAATTCAATTCCTTTTTTTGCGTTTATCTTTGATCATTTCATTAACTTTGCTTCATGATAGTAAATTTTTTGGAAAACTTATGATGTCACAATATACTTAAACATGATAAAACTTTCATGTGTCTTCAAAATCTAACTAGACCTAGAGGGGTTGAGATATTTTGAATTCCTCACCATATATGTTTGTGCTACAAGCTGAGAGCATTTTTCTCATGTCGCTCTTCAATTACTTCAAACTTGCATTGCTTGTTCTTCTTCGACTCATACTTATATTCCTTCTCACCCACTGATTCCCCCTATAGATTCTTCAACATCCTGCTAATTTCAATGTTCGTGATTTTCTTGGTAGTTCCCTTGCATTTTCTTCTCAAAAAGTCAGATTCTGAAATGTGTAGTGGGTTTCTACATCGACTAAACGAGTAAATAGCCAATTTGGTCCCTGAAACAGTAAGCTAGGTCGTATCAACTTGGTCCCTGAAATTTCCGAAATTCCAAAAAGGTCCCCGAAACTGTAAAACGTTAATCAGGTTAGTCCCTCCGTTAGTCAGGGTTGACTGACACCGTTAACAGCGCTGAGGTGGCATGTTAAGTGTCCATGTGGCTGTCATGTCATCATTCCACGTCAGAGGGTCACAGTACCCGCTAATTTCAGGGACCAAATTGACACAGGGACCAAATTGACACTCAATTTTTTTAAATACCTAACGTCTCTCTTCTTCTTCCCCAGCCTCTTTGCTTCGTCTCTCTCTCTCTCTCTCTCTCTCTCTCTCTCTCTCTCTCTCTCTCTCTCTCTCTCTCTCTCTCTCTCTGCTACTGCAACTCCACAAAAGTGACGTCGATGGGTGGTGGTTCGCCATTACCATACTCAAGACAAACCAAGAAAGCCACAAGCCCCTCTTGGTCGAGTAGCTCTAAGGTTAATGGGGCAGAAATCCACAACCCCTTAGCTTTGTTTTGCAACTGTGAGAGGAGGGTTGTGTTACGAAACTCTAGGACTCCAGCTCAAGTGCAAGCTCATCCACCATAGTTGCAAGCTCCACCAGAGGAAAGAGTGCAGAGGGTAAGTTGCCAGTTGCAGGGACTGAGTTGATTTTATAATTACATTGTCAGGGACGAATTTGATTTTAAGTGCAATAAATCAGGGACTTATTTGATACTATGTTTTCGAATTCAACATCTGCAGGCAAGGAGATATGGTATAAGAGGTCCTCTTATACCACTAGTACCAAAGGCAACCCCAGTCAGGGGCCCATCAGCACCAGCTCCATCTACACAATCTCCATCTACACCAGCTACACTTCCACCTCCACCAATTCTAGCTGCACGGTCTATCATGGTCCAACTTCCAACACCACCAACTGGATCCAGGGGAGGTCAAACTCAGTTTATGTCTTTCATTCCAATTCCAGGGCTGCCACAGATAGGTGCTTTTGTTTTTTGTTTAGGAAACCATTTTGGATAATTTAGTACAATGGATGTCGCATTGGATGTTTAGGAATCCTTGGTTATTTTGGATGTTTATTTTGGAAGTTTTCTTTGGTTTGTTTTGGATATTTGGGATGTTAATTTTGGATCTTGGACACCTTTTGGTGCTTAATTTAAGTATAGTTTCAACTTTGTCAGGGACATTAGGAGTTGCACATTAGGAGTTGCACAAAATCAAATCCTTCCTGATAATCTAATTATAAAATTAACCCAGTCCCTGCAACTGGTAACTTACCCTCTGCACTCTTTCCTGTGGTGAAGCTTGCAGCTATGGTGGATGAGCTTGCACTTGAGCTGGAGTCCTAGAGATTTGTAACACAACTCTCCTCTCACAGTTGCAAAACAAAGCTAAGGGGTTGTGGATTTCTACCTCATTAACCCTAGAGCTACTCGACCAAGAGGGGCTTGTGGCTTTCTTGGTTTGTCTTGAGTACGGTAATGGCGAACCACCACCCATCGACATCACTGTTGTGGAGTCAAGTAGTAGAGAGCGAGAGAGAGACGAAGAGTTGAGAGAGTGAGAGAGACGAAGCAGAGAGGTTGGGGAAGAAGAAGAGAGACGTTAGGTATTTCAAAACAATTGAATGTCAATTTGGTCTCTGTGTCAATTTGGTCCCTGAAATTAGCGGGTACTGTGACCCTCTAATGTGGAAGGATGACATGGCAGCCACTTGGGCACTTAACATGCCACCTTAGCATCGTTAACAGCGTTAGTCAACCCTGACTAACAGAGGGACTAACCTAATTAACGTTTTACAGTTTCGGGGACCTTTTTGGAATTTCGTAAATTTCAGGGACCAAGTTGATACGATCTTACAGTTTCAGGGACCAAATTGGCTATTTATTCTCGACTAAACCTTTAAGTAGTGTATATGTAATTTTCAACAAGTTAATCGATTATCTGCTATTAACTAATCGATCATGTGTAGAAATAATCTATTGTGTTGCCTTTATCTAATCGATTAGGACAGTTCTGATTTATTGAATCGTATATGTAATAGATTATTAATTAGGCCTTTGGTTAATAGATTAGTAGGGTTTTGTTTATAGTTTGCACTCTTTCCACGAGAAATAATTGATTAACTTTACATATGCTTGATAGATTAGGTAGATTCTAGAACTAGGTGGCCTCTTTTTCGAGAGCTATTAATCGATTATTTAGGCTAAAAAATCGATTATGTGAATTCTATAATGAAAGTTTTGTTGAAGGTGTCTACACAAATCATCTAGTGGTTAAGTTAGTTAAATTAGTTTTCAGTTATAGTTAGTTACTGATCACAACTAACTTAGCTTTGAAGCAAAACTAATTTAACAAACTAATTGAATCTAGCTGATGCAGTGTGAGTGTCTATAAATATAGTGAAAGTCGACTCACTAGATACAAGTGACAAAAGCTTCTTTGTAATTCGATTCTTGTGAGTTTTATTCGGTGAGTTTTAGATAATCAAAGGGTTAGTTCAAGAGAGAGATAGAGGGTTGGAATTCTTGGAAGGGAACTCGGTTGTAATAAGGGACTGAGGGTAGTAAAGTTCAGGAGAGTGTGATACCTCTATTGTAAAGGATCTTGATCCTATCTTTGATTGATTCATAGTAGAACAACACTGCTGCACCTCACATGGACATAGGCTATTCATAGCTGAACCATCAAATACTGGTGTCATTCTTCCTTTACCTATTTTACTGCATTTTAGTGTTTTACAGTTTCTTGCACTACTAGTCTTGGTTGTTCTCTTTATTTCTCTGTTCTGTATTTGGTGACAGAGAATTTGGCTTAAAACTCTTACAAGTTTGAGTTGCAGAAGCCTTCTATTCTAGTACATGGAGCAATGGAATCGATTATACAACCCAAAAAATCTCCTCATTTAGTTTTAATCATCTGCAATTTCAAAAACAACTTATGCTACTTAGGTTAAGGGTTGAATCAATAAAAGAGGTCTTGTAACATTGGGGTGTTACACTCAGGTGACAAAGAGGGCATCTGGAAGAGTCTATAGAGAGACTATTTGGGTTTATCTTATCATATGAACACTCAAGCAATTGTTAGAAAAAAGTTTATGAAAATAAGTTAGGACCTTTAAGTTCTTTTTTAGCTTATTTCAAAAAGCTTGCTAGAGCTTATAGGAAGGTCATAAACTCTCATGTTATAAACATTTAATTAAACTGTTTACCCAATCACAAGAAAAGTCATGTTTCTTCCTTGAAAGCATTTAAATTCTCCACCTTCTCCATTAAAAAAAAGGTCACGGTACAGAAAGAATTATTAGGCTAGGAGAAAAAAAACCTGATTTCAATGTCATGGAGTATCGCGAATAATAATATGACTTGCTAGTTTTTTTTTTTTTTTTTTTAAAAAAAAAGACTAAAGACTCAAATTGGTCCCTCACAAAAAATTAGGGTACACTTTTAGCCCCTTAAGAAAAAAATCAACCATTTAGTCCATGAGAATAACAAAATAAGGATACATTATTCCCTTTGTCCAGTTCCATTTAGGAACATTCGTTAGTCATCCTACGTGTCCTATTACCTTGCCTATGTAGCTCGTTAATGGTCTTACGTGGCCTATCACGAATTTTCACCATGGAAAATGAAAAAAAAAATGCACAAATTTGAACAATTAAAAATATGCTCCAACATAGGGCTTCACTCTTTCATTCCGCTCCCTTGTTCACTTTCTTTTCTTCTTTCCTTGTTCTGTTTCAAAATGTATCTCCTGCAAAATGTACCATGTTATGCAGAATGCACTCCTCAAAAAAGTTCCAAACAATATCCCTAAAATGGACCAAATATGCACCAATTATAAGCCAGACACCAAACCAGAAATGCATTTCAAAAAATAGACCAGGCACCAAACCAAGCATCATTTATGCACCTTTTATACACCTAGTATCCACTAGAAGGGGGGACAAATAAGTACCTGCCAAATTTTTTAACACGACAAATCAGTTCCAAAGAATAAATTTAGTGTCCCAAAGAGGTCCCTAAGAATTTAGTCGTGACCCAAACCAAACCATGCATGCACCTAGGGGTGGCAAAGCGGGCCAACCTGCCCCGCCGCCAACCGCCTAAAACGGGGCGGGGCGGGTTGAATTTCGGAAATGGGTTGAAAATGACCCCCCGCCCCGCCCCGTTGCGGGTTGGCGGGTTGGCCCGCCAAAAAAATTTAAAAAAATTTAAATAGTTAATTTATTAATTACTTCAACTATCTTAAAAATAATTATATTTCCACTTGAAAATGATTTAAATTAATGAAAAATTATCAATACAAATCACAAAGACTTGTTAAATTATGATTTATGAGAACCTAAAAATTAAAATCCTAAATTATACATGGCACCATTTCCCTAACAATCACAATGTACTCATGTAGTACTAACATTAAAACTTAAAAGGCAAAAAATAAAGCATGCATTAGTCCAATAAGTCCAATAATCAAAAGTCCATAACCATCACAAACACAAATTAGTTTCAATAATCCAAAAGTACTACTACTAACTACTAACCAAAAGTCCAATAATCCATAAGTCCACAACCACACAAACACAAATTAGTTTCAATATTTTAAACCACATCCACAAAAAAAGTAATACACAAAACATGAAATCAATCTTCATCATCTTCCAAGTTTACAACATTGGATGCTTGCTTGGACATAGTCATCCCCACTTTTTTTGCATCATCCTTATCCTTATCCTCGTCATCTTCATGTACATATCACAATTCCAAAAGAAATTAAATAAATTAACAAACAGTTATCAAAATTCAAATTAAAACAACAAAGAATGATTATGAATTATGATCGAATTAAACAAATTACCATCGCTAACAAAACCATGCAACCAATTGCGCATACATATCAAAGCTTCCGCATTTTTTGACAAGAGACGGCTTCTATATTTGTTTAGAACAATAGAACCAATGCTAAATGCAGACTCAGAAGCCACGGTAGTAATAGGAATACTCAACAAGTCACAAGCCATTACTGATAAATCTGTAAATCGACCCCTATTATCTTTCCACCATTTTAATACATCCAAGGTTTCATGCTCACCATAATCCAAAGTTGGCTCATCCAAATACATATCAAGTTGATTCTTCCCAGTTTTAGTAGCAAGCTGTTGATTGTGCATTTTCAATCCCTGTTGTAGTTCACAAATGAAACACGTGAAAAGAAGAATATGAAAGCGACACAAGATTTAAAAATTACAACAAAGAAAGTAATCAAAACTATTAATTCATTAAATTTATACTTACATTAATCAAGTTCTGGGAGAAATGTTGGGGTTCCTTAAACCCACTAGAAGAGGGGGTATGAGTAGAAACTCGCTCTTTGAGGAAAGTACTTCTAGTAGAATATTTCTCAAACAACTTGTAAAGGTTTCTCTTTACTTCACTTGTCTTTGATTCACTTGTAGTTTCATCAACACTTGAGTAACAATAAGTCAAAGAAGAAAGCTTTATTCGCGGGTCAAGAACAGCTCCCAATGCAAGCACAACACTATACTCATCCCAATATTTGTCAAACTTAGAAAGCATCCTTTCAGACATATTTTTTATGACTTCATCTTCATCCCTCAAGCTATTAAGTAGAACACACTGAATTTTCCAAACTTGCAAAAAGTACAAGTTGGAAGTAGGATATGATGTGCCAGAAATCATATTTGTGGTTTCATAGAAAGGAGACAAAAACACACAAATTTTTTCTCCTCTATTCCACTCTTCTGTCGATGGACAATACACATAATTATCATCTTTAAAATGAAGATGAGCAAAAACACGACGATATTTGAGGGCACATTCAAGCATCAAATAAGTTGAGTTCCATCTTGTAGGAACATCTAAACACAAGCCAGCAGAAGTGTCAACACCACCAATACCTTGAATGCATTCTTTGAATTTTTGCATTCTACTCTCTGAACCCCTCACATATTTGATGCTGTCTCTAATTTTATTCAAGGCATCACCAAGTACTTTCAACCCCTCCTGAACAATGATATTTAAAATATGTGCAGAGCAACGCACATGAAAGAATTGTCCATCACATAACAACCAATTTTGAAGGACAAGCTGACTCTTCAAGTATTCTTGCAAAACATTATTAGAAGCTGCATTATCTAGAGTAAGAGAAAAGATCTTCTTCTCAATTCCCCAATCAGTCAACAACTCAAGCAGCTTCTTAGATAACTCAGATCCAGAGTGAGGGGGAGGCATATGACAGAAGTTGAGAATTTTACTTTTTAAATTCCAATTGAAATCAATATAATGCGCAGTCAGACATATATAGCCCTCAGTGGTACATGCAGTCCATAAATCAGAAGTTAAAGAAATCCTATATGGAATGCTAGCCATTTCCTCTTTGAGCTTCTCCTTCTCTCTCGCATAAATATTTAGTACATCAGCCTTGGCAGTATTTCTAGTAATGGGAATTGAATCAGGATTCAAATACTTTATCCAACTCCTAATCTTCTTATACTCAACAAATTTGAAGGGCAAATCATGTGCAATGATTGCCGCAGCACACATCTCACCCGAGACCATTTGATCTATCTTACGTGATTTCACTTTTCCTTGCATATCAACAATCATTTGACCTACATCTTCATATTTAGTTTCTTTACAAGTTAAGACATGACGATTTAAAGTTGAGGTGCCATATTGTTTCCCACCCACCTTGTACACTTTATTACAAGCATTACATTTAGCTCTTCCAATTCCATCGTTACCTGGCCCTATTTTAGTGAAAAATTTCTAGCAATCAGATGTATTTGTTTTGGCCTTTTTCACAACAGGCTGAACCGATTGAGATTCCTCAACCACATTCTCCACATCTTCCCCATCAACATCAGGTTCATCATAATGCATGATATTGATGGATTCAACAGGTTCACTCATACTGAACAAACAGATAAACAAACAAATAACTAAATAACAAATTGCTAAACAAAACAAACAGATAACTAAAACTAATACTGAACAAGGGTTGAGAAATATTCAAATAAGGGTTGACAAATATCAAATACATACCTGTTGGCTGGTGCTTTTCGAGTTGAGAAGGAGGTCTTGAGCGGCGCCGTCAGGGAATGGTCGGCGTCTGGGTGGCGGAGCTCAGCGTTTCGCGATCTGAGATGGAGGCCGTTCGCGCGAGCGGATCTGAGATGGAGGGAAAGGGAATGGTCGTTTCGGGTTGCTGTTGGTGCAATGGTGCTGCGTTCGGTCTTGGGCAGCGGTCTTGAGCGGCGCCGTCAGGGAATGGCCTGCGTCTGGGTGGCGGAGCTCGGCGTTCGCGATCTGAGATGGAGGGAAAGGAAATGGCCATTCCAGGTTGCTGTTGGTGCTGCGTTCGTCGTTCGGTCTTGGGCGGCAGTCTTGAGCGGCGTCGTCAAGGGAACGGCCGGCCGCCGCTTGTGGGTTGGGGTCCTTGGGGAGGCTGGCTGACGGGCTGAGAGAGTGAGAGTGAGAGTGAGGGAATAGGGGGCGTGAGTGAGAGTGAGAACTGAGAAGTGAAAAAAAAAAAAAAACAAACCCTAGTAGTAAGTAAGTCTGTAAAAATTTTAAAAAATAAAATTACAACTTTAAAAATAATTTTAAACAGCATTTTTTTTTAAAAAAAATGAAGACCCAACCCGACGGGCCAACCCGCCCCGCCCCGTTTTCATGGTGGGTTGTGGCATGGCGGGGCGGGTTGTGGCGGGTTGGTGGGTCAAAATCCTTACCCCGCCCCGCCAAAAAATGGCGGGTTGGCGGGTTGGCCCGTCGGGCTCAACCCATTTTGCCACCTTGCACCGGTATGCATTAGATAGCCATGATACCCAAACCCGAACCAGTATGCACCATATAAATGATTGCTACAGTATGACACATGCAATATGACTAACATAGAATGACTCATGAAAAATGACAAGCACTAGATAACTCATACACCACTATGCACTAGAAACATGGTTCATGAAGAATGTCAAACTACGCATTAAACCATATATTTAATAACATACACAGAGACCCACTAAGCACCAGACCATAAAATAAACACAAAGATACACCAGATACTACACACACAAAGACACTAAGTACTAAATCAATTCCTGTGAAACCAGAAAAAAAATACTACACCACTACCACACATGCATCAATGCAACTCATGTACAATATATGCACCAAAAACCATATTCATTAAAGCTAGACAAAAAAAAATGAATGCACGAAAGCCAAAACAAAAAGGCAATACAAAACATATGTAGAGTTCACAAAGCAAAATGCAAACTAAAAAAGGTTCCCACAATGTCCTCACATGCCCAACAGGTGCAATCCCCAACTTCCAACCCCCACATGCCATTGAAAATGCAAAAAAGACAAAAAGAAAAAGACTAGACAAACATAGACAAATGCACCAAACAATATGCCAAACACTAGATTTTCACACAACACAAGACGAACAAGACAAATGGAAAAGGGCAAAACAGAAGTACAAAGATGAAGACAACAAAAATTTCTTGTGAGGGACCATTTTGGGCTTTTAGTAAAAAGATATGTTCCTCCAAAAAGAAATCATCAGCATCAACCACCAAGGTTCTTCGATGGAGTTAAAAAAAATTTTTTTTGTTTACCATGATATTGGTACGAAGTACCCACTGGCTTCACTGATGACTAATCTCCGCTGGGGAACCTGGTTGGCCACCTTTAGTGGGGTCTCCCCTCTCAACAACAATTTTTACATTCACAAGGCTCAAACTCGAGACCTTGCTTGAGGGATCCGATCACAGTTCCACTCGGACCAACGTAATGTTAGTGGAGTTAGGGATTTTAAATAGTGATGGAGTAAGTAGAAAGATAAGTACTTGAAACACATCGTTTTTGGGCAGTTAGGAATTTAAGCATTAAAATGATTTCCAAGTTTTTGGATATTTTTTTAAACATTTCCCATGTTGGAATATCACTAACGGGACTCGTTAGCAGGTTAATGGGGTTAACAGACATTGGTGGATGGAGAGTAACGGTGGGACTAACGTGTCCCTGTTTTATCATTTTTCAGGGACTAAATGGTTAATTTTTTCTAAGGGATTAAAAGTGTATCCTCATTTTTGTGAGGGACCAATTTGGACCTTTAATTAAAAAAAAAAAAAAACACACACACACACACGACACACCGAATAACATGTATAACATGTGTTATTTACTAGAGGGACTCCTTGAGATATTGCATGCATTATTATGTGTTTTTTTTTTCTTTTCCATTGTATTATGGGTAGTTTTTTTTTTTCCTCTTTAAAAGTTTTGTTTACGCTCGTATTGGGTCAAGCCCAAGTTGTTCTAAATCGAGGACAGATCGACTTCCATGAGTCACTTTAGCCTGTCTAGTGTCACCAAGGTAGCAGCTGATCACTCTCATTGGACTAAGGCTCACACCCGCTAAGGCTTTGTCTGGGCGCAATTTGCCTATGGCTCCAAAGTGTCAAGACCAAACACCTTGAGCAAACGATGGGTCATGAAGGTCGAGAACCGACCTCCTTTCGGTCGAGTAACTAGGTAATACCCGGCCCCTCCAAGCCAAGATCGAGCGCCTCCAATCCATGCCTTACAAATGAGTCGGATGACCGAGTTCTTCTAATTGAAGACCATGAACCGATAATTGGGTACGTTTCCTTTGTATCACCAAAGGATGCCTAATAGGTCCATATTTGAGTACAGTACGGGATCCAGCTTTCCTCTGATACGCATGTGGTGGAATCTTCTAGAAACGAGCCATGTGTAAAGGATAAGGTCGTACAAAAAGGACGACGTAATCGAATCCACACTCACACCAGCAATTCCGGCTAAGGGAATTGGGGCCACCACCAGCAATGGACTAACACATCAGGGACCTTCGTATAAGGCTATACAAACACCCTCGAAGGTATGATAGAGACGAGTCAAGACTATTACCCTAAACACTTGTATTAACACCACAATAAAAAAAACGTTCCGACAGACCGGATCGAGTTCATTAAAATGGAGAAATTTTACTAAAAAGTTGAACTAGATTAATATGTTACATAAGAAAAAGTAACACAAAGAATTTTCAAATAATTAATTAAGGATTTATCAGGGTTGTCAAAATCGGACCGGACCGGCCGGTTCAACCGGTTTAACCGCGAAGCTGTCTGGAACATGCTAAGAATCGCTTGTCCAGAAAACTGGCGGTGGATCGGTGGAACCCGGTCAAAACCGGCCAAACCGGTCAAAACCGATTCTTCGAAATCATCTCACGTCTTAGCTATGTCGATCTTCTTCGTCCTCTCAGTCGGCGCCGTTTGTTTCACCGTCGTCGTTATGCATCATATGTTCCTCCTCAGTAGCCGCACGTTAGAGAAAAAGAAAAGGAAATGAGAGAAAGGGAGGAAAAGTAAAAGGGAAATGCGAGATGGAAATAACAGAGGCCAAATGTTTATGCTTCTTCTTCCATATATGCTATCTCCCGCTGATATGCTATCAGCGTTGATGGAGGTTGGAGGCTGATCTACTATCTGCACTGAAACAGGGACAAGTGAAACATGCGGGTGTTGTACCTTTTCTCCTTTTAGATTTAGGGTTTTTAGAAATATTGGGCTTTGGGCAATCATTATGTCATTTTTTATTTTTTCATGGTCCAGCTTAATGCAAAGGGTATTTGTTGCTACCTATAAATATTATTATAGGATAAATATTATTTTTAATGGTCCCTAAATATAGATGTGAAACCAGTCCCTAAAGTGTTGGGTAATAGGAATTTGACCTCTTTTACCTAAGATAAATTTAAATAATAAAATAAAAAGGGGGACAAACATTAATTATAAGTCCAAGGACTATTTAGAAATTGTATGGGGAGGAAGGAGAAAATATACAATAATCAAGGGATCTAACTATAATAAACAAATAGTGAGTTAAAAATAAAATAGGGAGTTACTCTCCCTCTTTATTCTCCATCGTGAAGTCAAAGAAAGAAGAAAAGAGAAGTGGGTGTTAGGGTTTTGGGTGGAGAGGAGAAGTGGTAAGTTCTCTCTTCATCTTCCTCTTCTTCCCTCTTGAAAATTCATGAGTTTCACGCTTTTCATCTCTATCATAGTGTAGAAGAAGAAAGAGCTAGAAGATGAACTTGAAGAACTCTATTTCATCTCAAGAGCTTAGGTTTTGAATAACCTTAGAGGTAAGGGTCTAAAATTCCTAATCTTGTAAATTTCTGGTTTTGAATTTAACATTGTATTTTTAATTATTTTTGGGAACACGAATTTGGGAAGAGTTTGATGCAAACTATTTGAAAATGATTATCATTGGAATCCCGTTGTCAAATCTATTTCATGGTGTAAATCTGGCTGAACATTAAAATGGATTGCTAGAACATTAGATAGATAAATAAGTCTTGAGAGAAAATTTAAAATGAGCACATGGAGCAACGCATCCTTTTCCTCTGTCTGGGCAGCAAGAGCTGCGTTTTTTCCCCCATGGAGTAGTAAATGCTACGTTTAGTTGTTGGTCAAGCAACACAATTTTTGCAAAAAATAAAATAAAAAATATTATGACCCAAAGGAGTACTGATCAACCTTTGATTCATCTAGTTTTATGGCTAGAAAGACCTCAATTTTGATATTACCAATTTCTCGTTTTGGCCCAAATTTGGCTTTAATTGTTCACAAGCGACATTTTGAGTCTTAGGAATAATTTCTAGCAATTTCTTCTATTTTCTAGTCAAAATAAAGCATTTAACGCTATTTTTAATTTTAGGTTAAAAGTGAAGCTCTGGGAAAGTTGGATTAAATGAGGAAAACAAGCAAAAAGAATTTTTCAAGGTCTCGCCCTGCAAGATAGTGCTCGCCCCGTGAGCCAGAATTGATGCTGAGCAGGAAGCTGGAGTATTTCGGTCTCGCCCCGCGAACCAGGCACATGGTTCTGAAGACTTTTCAGTCTTGCCCAGCTAGACATGCCCCGTCCCGCGATGATTCAAACTCAGACTGGAGCCAAATTTAAGTGCTCGCCCTGCGAGCGACCGCAGAAGCAGACTCCTATATATAGCTTGTTATTATGCGAATTTAGGGATCCAATCCTAGTTTTTTGTAAGCTGCATCTCGTTTAGGTTTGCATATACTTTTACTGTTTTTATTCATGTAACTTTTGGATCGATGATGTTGAAGCACTCCATGAGGAACTAATCCTCTTTTCTAAGGAAGCGGTGAAGCCGCTCATGACGGCATAGTAAGATTGTGATGTTTTCTACTCCCTAATTCTCAATTCTGTTTCTTAATTCTGATTTATATGTGTTGATCATATGAGCTTGTGATTAACTAGTCATGCGTGTTAAGTCTGACCGGAGATTGACGTTTTAGGGCTTGAATTAAGAACACAAATTGAATATTGATAGAGATATAATAGGAGATTTGTGCAATCGTTATAGGGAACCAAGGACTTAATGAATCTTTCATGTTTATCATCATAGAGATATAGTTGATTGGCATGTTAGGTATTTGGTTCTGTGCTCGACCGAGACATTAGGATAATTTTGGGTTCCTAATTGGCATGTAATTGAACCTAGGGATAGAAAATAATCACTGTTGAACTATGTTTAGTTGAGTTGGTGGATTCGTAACCTTAGATTTTCCCCATTCATAAATTACAAATTCTTGATAATTGCTCTTGGTTTGATGAAACTCTTGCTTGATTCTTGATAATTGGTTACAATTCGATTTCACAGTAAACTTTCTCTCTTGACTTGATCAATCTTAACTGTTTCCTTTAAATATTGAATATAATTGGCCACCCAATCCCTGTGTTCGATACTTGATAATTACTTACCATTTTAATTATTACTTGCTTCAATCCGATACACTTGTCAGAGCCCATCAAGTTTTTGGCGCCGTTGCCGGGGATTGGCATGGCCAATTTTTCTTTATTTAAAGAAAATAGTTAATTTGAACAAGCCAATTTTTCCTTTTGAATTTTATTTTTGAATTTCTTTTATATCTCTTTGAAATTCTTTGATTTCACTTGGTCTTGCCTTGTTTTTGTTGTATGGGAGGTACCATTCCACAGGAAAACTTGCTATACGACCCAGAAATTACAAAGACCGAGAGGAGGTTAAGGAAGGAACTAAGAGAGAAAAAGAGGCTTGAAGCAACCCAACTCATCAATCTTGAAAGGATTGCAGAAGGAGATCCTCCATCCTACAAGCCTCTCTATGAGTACAATCTTCCTCACTTGGATGATTGTACTTCTAGTGTTGTTAGGCCACCCATCACGGCCAATTCTTTTGAGATGAAGCAATTTGCCCTCGACCAAGTGCAAAGAGATCAATTTGATGGGAGTGGACACCAAGATCCTCACAGGCATATTGCTCACTTCTTGGAGATATGTGACATGTTCAAGGCTCTAGGAGTTTCAGATGATGCCTATCGTTTGCAACTATTCCCTTTCTCTCTTCGGGATAGAGCACGCGATTGGTTAGACTTGAATTTGGATCGTACTAGCATCACCACTTGGGAACAAATTGCTCAGAAGTTCCTAACAAAATACTTTCCTCCTTAGAAAGCGGCACAGTTGAAGATAGCCGTCACTTCCTTCAAGCAATATGATGATGAGTCCTACAATGAAGCTTGGGAGAGGTATAATGTGCTTTTGAGGAGATGTCCTTCTTCCTACTTTGACTTAATTTCCAAAGTGCAACACTTCTTTAATGGGTTGAAGGGTCGCTATCAGATGAATTGCGATGCCGCAGCTGGCAGTTCTTTTTCTTGCAAATCAGCAGAGGATGCTTGGGCTTTATTAGAGAGGATGTCAAGGAATGATTACAACCGTAACATGGGCACTTCTTCTAATGCTTCTGGAATCAGTGTGGCATCTTTAGAGGCTATTATTGAACAGAACACACTCTTGAAGAAGCAATGTGAGGCACTTACTAGCAAGATGAAGGTTAATGAAGTGCAAGTAGGTTTGCCTCCGGGGTGTGATTTTTGCAATGGTGATCATGATAGTGAGAATTTGCCCGGTAATTTCCCTTAGGAACATGTGGATTCGTGTCACAACTTCTATGACACAGTACCATAGAAAAACTATCAGAGGAACAAGCAGAATAACTACCATCAGAGTTGGGGTTGGAACATCAGGAAAGACCATCCGGGTTTCACTTGGAGTAATACTTGTGGTGGTTTTGTCGGGCAACAACAATAGACTCAGAGGCAGAACTATGGAATTCAACAGAACAATACTCAGCAAGCTCTCCCTCAACCTACTCAATTGCAAATCACAGATGGTGGGAAGCAGACTTGGGAAGTGGCCTTTGAGAAATTAGCTAGTCATACCAGCATAGCCATAGAGAAACTGACAGTGCACATTGATACTTCCATAGATAAGCTAGCAACTCACACATGGTCGGCAATCCAGCTCTTAGAAACTTAGGTAGCTCAACTTGCGAAGCAAATGAATGAGCGTCTTCCAGGAACTTTTCCAGGTAACACAGAGAATAACCCCAAGGCCCAATGAAATGCCTTATCCACTAGAAGTGGTAAAATGTTGGAGCCAATGGGGAATACTTCGAAGATAATGAAGATCAAATTCGGGAGGTGCCACATGAGGAAGCGGAGCAAGCAAAGGGAAGAAGTAGTGAGTGAGAAGGTGCCAGAGCAAGAGGGGAGGTTGAAACTAGTGGATGAAGAATGGCGAAAGAAGAAGTGGATTGAAGCTAAGGATCTCCCTCCTTACATGACGGTACCATATCCAGAGCGGTTGAAGAAGCCAATGCAAGATCAAAAGCAATTCTCAAGGTTTCTTGATATCTTCCGCAAGCTTCAAATTAACATTCCATTTGCGGAAGCCTTGGAACAAATGCCTTCCTATGCCAAGTTCATGAAGGAGCTTCTCTCCAAGAAGCGGAAGATTGTTGATGATGAAACAGTTGCTTTGATCGAGGAGTGTAGTGCAATCCTACAATGCAAACTACCTCCAAAGTTGAAGGATCCAGGTTCCTTTAGTATTCCATGCACTATTGGGGAGATGACAATTGAGAAGGCGTTGTGTGATCTAGGGGCAAGCATTAACTTAATGCCCCTCTCTATGATGAGGAAGCTTGGCATTCAAGAGGCAAGGGGACGATGATGCAACTCCAACTAGCCTATGGTTCTATTAAATACCCCTATGGGGTAGTGGAAGACTTGTTGGTGATGGTTGACAAGTTCATCTTTCCAGCAGATTTTGTGGTACTTGACATGGATGAAGATGCCAATATTCCTCTCATATTGGGTAGACCATTCTTGGCTACCGGAAGAGCGCTCATTGAGCGTGCAACTAGGCAAGCTCACACTTAGGGTTCAAGATGAAAAAGTAGAATTTGATGTCTTTGAAGCTATGAAGAATCTGGTGGAGAGAGCTAATTGCTATAGTGTGGATATGGTGCAACCTCTTGTCAAATCAACTCCTACACATGAAGAAAATGGTTCAACACTAGATAATGTGTTAGTAAAATCCCACACTTTTGAGGATGGCATAGAAAAGGATGAGTCGGCACACTTGGGCATAAAGATGAGTTGCCTATATCTATTATGGATGACCCAAGTAAATTGGAGGAGAAGCCGCAAGAGCAACATGATTCACTCACTAAGGGAGCCGGTGTAATAAGGATGCTAGATCCAATTAAGCTCAATGAAATCTGTTTGAGAGCTTATGAGGAAGGTCGAGGTAAAAAGGGGCAACAAGAGGTAGGCCTTCCCAACTTTGAGAAGAAGTTAATTTCGGACCAATTGAAGTCTTGTTGGCGAGTGAAAGTTAGGAAGAAAACAACTAATTCCAGTGGTTCTTTTAAGAAAGATTGTTAGGATTCCGGTGACACATTTGATGCTAATGGCCAAAGGTTAAAACTCATTGTGGAAGAAGGAGTTGGAGGCCATCATGATGAGTTTGCAGTAACTTAGTCCTCTGGAGCTATGACCGTCAGGCTCGGGACGTTAAACAAGCGCTTCTTAGGAGGCAACCCAAGGTTTATATCCTTTGTTGCATCTAAAAATAGTCATAAAAACACAAAGTGTCTTCATATAGGGTCCTTAGTTTAGAAAACATTTGCATTAGGAAGCATATAGGACTTAGATTGCATGTAAACAAAGGCAGATGTTTGTCTCTGGCTCACCCCGCGAGCAGAGGTTCACCCCACGAGATAGAAACCCCAATTCTAGGAAGTCTCTGTCTCGCCCCGCCGGAAGCTATTAGCCCCGCGAAATAGAGGGAAAAATAGCAGAGGTCCTCTGTTTCGCCCCGCGAGGCCTCCTTCGCCTCGCGAAAGGGGTGGTAATAAAAAAAGATATATTTGATAATTGATTTTTTTGCCTCAGTTCATCTGGCCTGCTAATCCTAGGGACCATGATCCTCATCTAGGGGGGCGAGTCTGAGGCAAAGAGTTGATGATTTTTAGGTGGTATGAAACTCCAATGGAGGAGGCCACAAAGACTAGTGAGCCGGAAGAGAATGAAGAGATGAGGAGCATCAACGAAAGTTTGGGGTCCGCACGGACCTCTTGAGATAACATTTTCTAAACTCTACTCTTTTTCTTTTCTTCGCTCTTGCTTTTCTTTCTGCTAGTCTTATAATGGGTTATATACATAAATAAGTTAATAGTCTTGTTGGTAAGTTTTGATGGGATTAATTGCATTGTGCCTAAATTTGAATGCATGTGATAAAACTTGAAAAATCTTTGATGTTTTCCCTTATGCATTTGAAAAATGAGAAAAATTGATCCCTATGAAAAATTGAAAAATAAACTTTTAGAAATTTTATTATGATTGCATGATTTATGACAAGTTTGTGATGAAGGGGTGCACACATTAGGGATGTATCTCGGTCAAATAATTAGCTAAAAAATGTCCAGGTGAGGAATTTGAGCCTCCAACACATTCTTGAAAATTGTGTGAATCACTTTTAAGTTGCACTTTCCCGGATTTGCTTGAATCTATGCATGGTTTGCATATCTATATGTTGCATCATATGATCTAGGCATTGTTTCTTTGAAATAGCTACTTGGCCAAAATGAACCATTCCTAATGCATGTTCCATAGTTAGCCAACTTGAGCCTATAAGCCTATTGTTTCTGAATGACCTAACGTTACAAGCTGAAATTCCGGAAAAGTTAATCCGATCTTAGGATTTAGGAGAGCATGGATGCTTTGTTAAGAAATAGGGTTGTTTAGAAACTAAGTTTGGGGTGGCTACAATGAATTATCTTGTTACTTGGGAATGAGAAAAAGAAAAAAAAATAAAGGTTAAAGCCAAAGGAAAAAGAGAAAAAGGAAAAGGAAAAAAAATACAAAAATACCAAAAAAAAAAGGCAAAATAAAAGGTTATCAAAGGAAAAAGGTTTGTAGCCACCCAAAGCGAAAAAGAAAAAATTGAAAAAGGAATTAGAAGAAAAACAAAGGTGTGAAAAGTTCATGCTCTCTTGATTCCTAGGGACTTAAAGCCTAGTACCTTTGTATATCCTACCTTTAGCCAGGCCCTATTACAACCTTTAAAATACCTTTTGATGTTGCAAACATGTTTTTGTGGGGACTTTATTCAGATGAAGATCAAATCCATGGAAGGTGCGCTTGAAATGTGAATTTGAGTGAAAAGTTGAAAACCTTGACAAATTGAGCGAATGAGTGAATTACTAAATGCCCTTGTGAGGAAGGAAATTGTTTGAATTTGGTGATCTCCCTTTTGTGTGTAAATTTGGATCCTTTTCTTAGATTAATGATTGCATGATTGATTGAATTCTCATTGTTTGAAAGTAGATAAAGTTGGGGAAGGATTAATTAAAGTAAAGAAAGGGAAGGCATTGATTGAAATTGAATTGATGGGATTGCATGAAATTTGGTGCAAGGGTGATTAAGTCCATTGAGCTTACCTAGTTTTGAGTCTTTCAAATTGTTAGTTTGCTTGGGGACAAGCAAAGCTTAACTTTGGGGTATTTTGATAAACCTTTGGTTCATCTAGTTTTATGACTAGAAAGACCTCAATTTTGATACCAATTGTGCGAGTTCATTCTCGTTTTGGCCTAAATTTGGCTTTAATTGTTCACAAGCGACATTTTGAGTCTTAGGAATAATTTCTAGTAATTTCTTCTATTTTCTAGTCAAAATAAAGCATTTAATGCTACTTTTAATTTCAGGTTAAAAGTGAAGCTCTGGGAAACTTGGATTAAATGAGGAAAACAAGCAAAAAAAAAATTTCAAGGTCTCGCCCCGCGAGCCAGAACTGATGCTGAGCAGGAAGCTGGAGTATTTCGGTCTCGCCCCGCAAGACAGGGCTCGCCCCACGAGCCAGACACAGGGTTCTGAAGACTTTTCAGCCTCGCCCTGCGAGACATGCCTCGCCCCGCGAGGATTCAAACTCAGACTGGAGTCAAATTTAAGTTCTTGCCCCGCGAGCGACCACTGAACCAGACTCGTATATATAGCGTGTTGTTATGCGAATTTAGGGATCCAATCCTAGTTTTTTGTGAGCTGCGTCTCGTTTAGGTTTACATATACTTTTACTGTTTTGATTCATGTTACTTTTGGATCGATGATGTTGAAGCACTCTATGAGGAACTAATCCTCTTTTCAAAGGAAGCGATGAAGTCGCTCATGACGGCATAGTAAAATTGTGATGTTTTCTACTCCCTAATTCTCAATTCTGTTTCTTAATTCTGATTTGTATGTGTTGATCATATAAGCTCGTGATTAACTAGTCATGCGTGTTGAGTCTGACCGGCGATTCACGTTTTAGGACTTGAATTAAGAACACAAATTGAATATTGATAGAGATATAATAGGAGATTTGTGCAATCGTTATAGGGAACCAAGGTCTTAATGAATCTTGCATGTTTATCATCATAGAGATATAGTTGATTAGCATGTTAGGTATTTGCTTCTGTGCTCGACCGAGACATTAGGATAATTTTGGGTTCCTGATTGGTATGTAATTGAACTTAGGGATAGAAAATAATCACTGTTGAACTATGTTTAATTGAGTTGGTAGATTCGTAACCTTAGATTTTCCCCATTCATAAATTACAAATTCTTGAGAATTGCTCTTGGTTTGGTTAAACTCTTGCTTGATTCTAGATAATTGGTTACAATTCGATTTCACAACAAACTTTCTCTCTTGACTTCTTGACTTGATCAATCTTAACTGTTTTCCTTAAATATTGAATACAACTGGCCACCCAATCCCTGTGTTCGATACTCGGTGTAATTATTTACCGTTTTAATTATTACTTGGTTCGATCTGGTACACTTGTCGGAGCCCATCACGTGCTATGCCCTCCATACGCTTTTAGTAGCCAATTTGGGATTATTCGCCAGTATATATATATATATATATATATATATATATATATATATATATATATATATATATATAAGCAAAGAATGAAGTATGCAAAAGCATCACCATAGGAAAGGACATCCCAACTAGGTTGGCACCGCAATCCCTAACAATCATTTGCAGCATACTCCTAGATTTATTAATAAGAAGAGAAAAAATAAAGAATACAAAAGACCATGGGGGGACATGAACCGTACCCATGAATTAGCTATCTAAATCTATAAAAAGGAAGACCACATCTATTCCTGAAAAGTCATCCTCAATGAAAGTAGGAATAGTGTCCCACCAAACATAATTACCAACATTAAGACCATGGGAGGCCAACTTATCCGCACAAGAATTGCTCTCTCTAAAAATATGAGAAATAAAGAAATTCATCCTTCTAGTCGATTCCAAACAGTTAGACCACCTATTTCTTAATTTCCAAGGGATGACTAATTTGCCTGCAAAGGCTTCCACAACCAATTGAGAATCACTCTCAAGCCACAAATACATCCAACCCCTTATATAAGCTTGCTCAACAGCAACAATTGCTCCCATCAATTCTGCATGAAACGAGGTACCAACACCAAGATTTAGAGAAAAGGATCCCAGAGCAGCCCCTCTATAGCCTCTAAAGATTCCTCCACAAGCAGACCAACCTGGATTACCCTTAGAAGCCCCACCTGAGTTACACTTCACCCAGTTACAGGGAGGAGGTTTCCAAGTGACCTCAATAATCTTAGGAGCATGACAAACATGGCCATTTATGCTGAAGGCTTTTAAAATAGAGAATTCTTTCATGGAAGATGACATAAAGCCCTTAGAAAGAATACCAGTGAGGTGAACTGCTGCCACTATGTTGTTAATGCAATATCTCAAGGAGAGAGATTTATTTTCAAACCTGAGTTTATTTATGCAGAGCCATATCATGCCAATTGAATAAGTGATGGCAGCAAGAATTATGTGCTTTATTTGACTACTCCAGCCCTTATCACAAACCGAAAAAATTGAATTGACTGAAGACAGATCAATATCACTGCCAATGACTCCTTTCAGCCAGCTCCATATATCCAAGGCAAAAGGACAATTGAGGAAAAGATGAAATGATGTCTCTAAATTACAGTTACACAGGCTGCACATTGAAACAACAATACAGCCTCGAGTCTGCAACATATCATCAGTTGGCAGCTTCCTGTGCTGTAATCTCCAAAGGAGAAATGATTTTGAGCGAGGTATACATGATTGCCAAATCAACTTACACCAGTTTTGAGGCTGTGGCCTTGGATTTAGAAATGTGTAAGCATCTTTAAAAGAGAGAGAACCAGATTCTGATTTAGACCAGATGAGACAATCCTGACCAGGATCAAAAGGGATAGTCACTAGCTTAATAGCATCAACTATATCAGGGCAGTAAACAGCCAGCTCAGCAGGAAATGACCAGGAATTATCTCTAATAAAGGTGCTAACAGAAGACTTGAAGAAAGCATGAAGATCAACTGGAAAATTCATCATATCCAAAACTGGAACAGGCAACCAACTATCAAGCCAGAAATTAATGCTCTTGCCATCACCAAGCACCCAAGAGGCATTATCTAAGACAATTTGCACAAAAGGCTTCACTGAGGACCAAATAGCATAACTGATGTGGTAAGAAACAGGCATACCATCCTTAAAAAATCTGGCCTTAAGGAACTGAGACCATTGGCAGGTTGAGGACATGAGATTCCAACAAAGCTTTAAAGATGCAGCCTCATTAATGCCTCTAATCGATCTAAGACCAAGGCCACCAGCATCAAAAAGAGAACAAACAGTGTGCCAAGCAATTGTGACTATCTTCTTCACATTCACATCTCCAGACCAAATGAAATTCTTGATCCAACCATCTATGGTTTTAAGCATGAGCTTAGGCCAAGCATAATAGTGGAAAGAGTAAACCATCATGCCATGAATTATAGATTTTACTAACTGAACTCTTCCCATTATAGAGAGAAGAGAGCCTTTCCAAGTTGCCAATTTAGACTTTAACTTGTCAGCCAAAGGTTGGAGATATCTCCTTTTAGGCTTACCTCTAAAGATTGGAACTCCAAGGTACATGAATGGCATTCTACCAATAGAAAACCCAAGCAAAGTAGCAATACTATTAATTCTCCAAGAAGGCATAGCACCAGTGAAAAATTTACTCTTGGAAGGGCTTATGATTTGGCCAGAAGCTTCCTCATAATTCTTGAACAGTTTCATAAGATTATGCAAGCTCCTCTTATTCCCTCTACAGAAAATCATAATGTCATCTGCATATAGCACATGACTTGGAGTTTGGAAACCCCTCAGACTTGCCATTGGAAGGATAGAACCTGATTCTACAAGCTTTGTGATGGCCCTACTCAGAACATCCTCAGCTATACAAAACAGAAGAGGGGAAAGAGGATCACCTTTCCTTACCCTCCTCTTACATTGGAAAAAACCACATGAATGACCATTCACAGAAACAGAAAGCTTGGCAGATTGCAGAATTACCTTAATCCACATGCAGAATTTTTCATCAAAACCAAAAGAATGAAGAACCTTGAGCAGGAAACCCCAATCCATTGTATCAAAAGCCTTCTTTATATCAATCTTGATTGCCAAGTTCCCACCAAAAACTTTTTTATCCATCAGGTTCATGGCCTCAGAAGCTATGCAAATACAATCTTGGATCTGCCTGTTTTTTAAAAACCCTCTTTGATTCTCAGAGATTATCTTGGGAGCAACAGTTGACAATCTATCAGCCAACACTTTAGTGATGATCTTGAATTGAAAGTTTGCTAGAGCAATAGGTCTGAAATTCTCTATTTTATTTGCTCCACTGAATTTTGGAATAAGGACAATTACATTGGAGTTTAGATTAGGAGGGAGCCAACCTTGTGTGAAGAACTGAGAAACCGAATTAAACACATCATCCCCTATAATATCCCATATTTTCTGATAAAAACAGGCTCCAAAGCCATCTGGACCAGGGGCGCCATGACTGTTCATACCAAAAACTGCTTTCTTGACCTCCTCTTTTGATGGAATGCAAGTTAGCATGATGTTATTAGCATTATTCACCAAAGAGGGAATTACTGAATCAATCAGGTTATTACTAGAACAACTATTCTCAGAGGCAAAAAGGTTCTCATAAAAGCTCAAAACATGTTGCTCAATTTCCTCCTACTTATTAAGAATCACATCACCTGATTTTAGGATTGACATTTGCTTTGATGAGTTCCTAATCCTAGTTACTTTGTGAAAGAAACTAATGTTCCTATCACCATGACAAAGCCAGTTGATCTTTGATTTCTCTTTCCAAAACTCCTCTTGAAAGTGAGCATCCTTCTCCTTTGCCATAAGCTCATCATTACTGCCAAGAGCTTGAATCTGATTCTGGATTAGATCAATCTCCTCTTGAGCATGCTTGACATTAAGGTGCACATCTCCAAAAATTTCCTTGTTCCAAGTCTTCAGCTCAGACTTCAGCATTCTAAGTTTCTGAGCCAAAACCAGCATAGGACAACCATTCACTTGCCTTTTCCAGACCTCAGAAACCAGCCTCAGACAATCATGATGCTCTGCCCACATATGCATAAATTTGAAGTAAGAGGGATGGCCAGACAGACCCCTAATCAAACTCAGTAGCAGGGGATAATGGTCAGATCTGCTCCTTGATAGAGTGCAGCAGCCTGAACTGTCCCAAAACTGAAGCCAAGAATCATTGCAGATTGTTCTGTCCAATCTCTTTTCCACTAAAGATTCACCTCTCCTATTATTAGCCCAAGTAAACTCAGCTCCTCTAGTCATTAGATGTGTTAGCATGTTGCTATCAGTCCAGCACCTGAATTCATCACAGGAAACCTGCAAAGGTAAGTTACCCCCTCTTTTCTCATGAGCCCCAAGGATGGCATTGAAGTCACCTATAAAGCACCAGGGACCAACATGACTCTGTTGCAGGGAATTTAACTCGGACCATAAAGTTCTTCTCTCAACATAAGCCGTGCTAGCATACACAGCAGAAATAAAAACCTGCTGATTATCACAGTTAACAGAAAAAGATATCTGTTGTGCAGAAACTGCTAACAAATTAGGAAACAGATGAGTCTGACAAAGACACCATAGGTTAGGCATCAGAGTCTGCCTATCATTAACTGCAAAGAGCCTTAAGTTGAGGGAATTCCAAAAACTGTTAGGAAAATCACTAAACAAAATCCAAGGCTCAGCAATAAAAAGAAAGTCAGGCTTGTTAGTGACACAAAGCCTCTTGAGAACCAACTTAGTAGCGTGGTTGGCAACTCCTCTAGCATTCCAATAAAGGATCTTCATCAGGCAAAGTTTTTAAGACCTGCCCTACTTCGGGTGTTATGAACAACATTGATAGCATCTTTTTATTCTTTTGTCTCATCCTTTTCTTTTGAGATTTAGACAAAACCTCTTTAAATGGCTCTTCTGCCACCGTGGCCTCAGAGTTAGAAGAACCTTGAAAAAGCTCCTCCTGCTCCACTTGATCACTCCAGAACTTTGAAAGGACTCCAAATTCCTTCTGCACCTGAGGTGGCATTTGACTCAAAGTAGGAGATAAAGAAAGGGATGTTGAGGGAGTGTCAGGAACAAAGTTAATTGTTTCACCACCTGAGTCCATGTGTTTACCACCATTAAACTGATTCTCAATAGCCTGATCTGCTTCATCAAATAAAGTATCTACTGACTCACTGTCATCTTCCCCCTGAGGTTCAACAAATACATCTTCATCAATCAGAGGGCTAACCACCCTATTAACCACTAAATCCACTTTCCTTCCAGGACCTCTATTTTCATCCACATCAATCACTATGTCAGGTCCCTCCACTGGATCAATAACTAAGACCTTTTTGCACCCTTCCCCCTCCTTAGGAAGATCCACAACATTTTCGCCAGTTTGCTGAGCCTTTGGAACATATACTGCTTTGCCTTTTTCTTCATGAGTTAACTTCTTTTGAACCTTCTCAGTGACTTGTTGAACCTCCTTATAATCATTTGCTTTGGGAACCACCTTCCTCTTGCAATGAGCCACTGAATGGCCAATTGTATTGCAGTAGTTGCAATACTCAGGGAGTCTCTCATATTCAATCTGCACCTTGAATGCATAATCATCCCTTTCTACCATGATTTCATCTTCCAAACTCCCTCTGAGATCTAAATCAACCAGAACTCTAGCATAATGGCCGAAACATCTCTTTCTAGTCATTTCGTCAATCGCCATTGGATTACCAATGCCAGCAGCCACCTCAAACAGAATCCTAGTTCACCAATATTCTTGGGGCAGATCATATATTCTTATCCAGCATTGAGCATGTGTTTGTTTCTGATACCGTGGATTGAAGTCAGGAGTCCACTTGGATAATCTTAAAAGACCAGGATTAAGAGACCACGATCCAACACTCCAAACGCTTCGAAGATCCTCTTGTGAGGAGAATCCAAATTCAAAGTAGCCTTTTCCTAGAGCTGTCATTCTCCAACTGCCAATCGATTTCCATAACTTACCAAGCCGTGCCCGTAAATCATCAAACTTGATAGTGTATCTATGTTGCATAAATGTAAGGATAAAAATTAGGATAAATTTTAAGCATGCTTATATTTGACATCACGCATTCTATTGCTTCGAATTTTTTTATGATGGAATTATAAAAATGATGATATTAATGGTATTGAGTGGTTGAAGAAAGTATTGCTTTTCTAGTCGTGGAATTGTTGTTGTTATAACTTATAAGTAATAAGTAATACAATGGAATATGATAAGTTTCTCATTGTAGTCAAGTGGTTGAATTGAAAACAATGATTGATGCATTCATGGAAATATATGAGATATGGGATTGATGGGAGTTGAGTTATTCATAATTGTGTAAGTAATGTACGACATGGTGACGGGACCCATTATTCTTATCTTAATGACCACAGGTACAGTTGACACAAGCATAGATTGTCTCGCGCGCATTTGCACTTCCCATTATTCTTAGCTTTAGGAATGTCCATGACCGCAGTCTCTGCATAGCTGCGGCAAAAACAAGCGAATTAGATTGTTATTATCTCAATGCTCTTAGCCTGGACATATTAGGCAATGGCCATCAAACTTAAGACATTACCTTTTCTCAGTCTCAACTATGGCAAGAGCATAATTGTTTCCCTCCTTCCTGGATTACCAATCTCAAACCATAACTTCACTAGATTATAGATTGCTTCAATAACTAGCTTGCCACTAAAATTGGTAAAATGTTCTGCTGCATTTGGCAGATTTCCAGGAATGTGATAATGCACCTGAGCTTGCTTGTAACTTGCTTATTAACATATAATAACAATATTTGAGAAGTTCCTCCTTTGATATCTAAGTCATGTATTTTTTTATGGCTAGAATTTTATGCTTCTTTCTTTTGTAATGATGTTAGTTCTTTCTTGATCCTTGTTATATTTTTGTCTTCTCTGTTGCTTCTTTTTTTTTTTGTATGTTTTAGGGGTTCCACGAGCCAATTATTGTTTTTAATTATTTTCTTACAAGTTCTTAAGAGTTTTAAAATGGGAATAAGGAAATGCAGAACTAGAATCCCAAAAGGGGTGAAAGCTAAGGACTTGCTGCATAATTTTATCTATAACACCTTGCGGTTGAATTGTGTAACTTTTCATATACTCATCCAATTTGAGTAAAACAATATGTTTTTTTAAAGGTAACATCTTAAGCTCCATTTGGTTAAAATTTTAAATTTTTGACTCACTAGTTTAATGCCAGTTTTAATTCGAAGTAAGCCCAAGTTCTATAGTATGCTGAATTGCACCGTCTGCAATGCGGATTTTATAGCTCTCATCGTAGGTGTCCATAGCGCATAGACTTAGACTCCTTTGGAAGCTAACATTCTAACCTAAGCATGGGAAAATTTTCAGAATTTTTTGATTAACGAATTAATACAGTTTCAAGCCCAAGGTTGAATCATTATATGCTCCCAATTCTGAACAAGCAGTAAATCAGATTTCACATCTCTTGATCTAGGTGTCTAAATTTAGTGATACCGATCTTGTTTGAAAGTTAATACTCCACCCTAAGATTGGTTAAAATTTTAGAATATTTGGACTACGAGTTTAATATTAGTTCTGTTTTAAATTCAGACTTGGTGTTGGGGGAAAAAAAAACCTATGTTCTGAATAGCCAAAAACTTGATTGCATATCTTTTAGCATAGATACCCAAACTACTTGGGACTTGTTTGATTTGGAAGATAGTATACTAAATTTGGCCTTGTTCTAATATTAGAATTTATAGCTATCATATCCACCCTCAACCCCTATTTAAATTTAAGGCAAATAATGCAACAATGTAATTATGTTGTATTGATCTTTGAGAAATATCATTAACTAGTTAAGTATGGTACGGTGCTATGTGTTTCAATGGATTTTGGAGGCTTTATATACTTGTGCTTATCTTTTGGGACTATTTGTAACAATTTTAATCCTTAGTATTGTTACAATGAGTGATGCTAAAATGTTGAAAATGAGTTTGGATTTGATTAGATAGATAGAATTATGCTTTGGCTTATGAGATCTGTTGCCTAGGACCTGGAATTTTTTATTGTTGCCTTTGTAGCAAGGTAAAGCTAGGTAAAAAAAATTTACCTCAAAATAGTTAATCAAATTGAGTATCATAATCTTAATTGAGTGAAACCTATACCTTGTTGGTTTAAAAATAATTAAAGCCTCCTTTTTGCTTCATCATGCTATATATATTTACAAAAATACAAGTATTAGATTCTTAGTCAAACATTTGGAGAAAGAACCTCACATGGTAAAAAAAAAGTGGCAGCAAGCATTGTGATCCAAAGGAAAAAAAGGGAATTCTCTGGTATTTTTACAATTACAAATTCAATTCTAATGTATCTCATCCTTGCTAAAATCAATGTTAAAATTATGCCTTTAAGTTTGCGGTTAGGGCATTACCCAACAATTGATTATAGTGGGAGTATTAGTTGCCATAGCTGTATATTATTTATGTCAAAAAAAAAATCTAAATTCAGTTATTATATAAAAGGAACATAGTAAAGCTTGGATTGTTACATTTGAACAATGTTAATCACAATGTATTTTGTGACGGTTTCATGATGTTTCCCATATTGTGGGGTGAACATTAGAGTTTATTGAGTGGCTTGAAATATAAATATTAGTTTTGATTTAATTAAGTGGCATAGAATTTTGTACTTTACAAAAAGAGGTGCTAGAGTTCCTTTTAATTGGATGCATATAATGTGTATGCAACTTATATGCGAAATTTAAATTCACTTGAGCTGAAATGAAATACCATGATTTAATCTTCCATAAATATTAATGCTCGAGTCATAGATGTCGTTGTCCTATGTATATCAAGATGATGGGGAACTCCATCCCTCTAGCAATAAATCAAAATTTTTTTGGGATGGGTGAGCTGGATGGCAGCATAAAAGCTATCAAAAAAAAATGTTCTAGTGATGTTTTCAAAGTGTTATGGAGTACTATGGGTTGCTTGAAAACTGAAAGTTTGCATGTACATCTATAATTTGTCCACCTCGTGAATGCCTCGGATTTAAAGATTTACTTGTTGGATGTTGATAAAATTTCAAGAATTCGGTACGCATTTTTTTTAGGGGGGTAGATTGTGAAACCCATCCCTAAAGTGTAGGGTAATAAGAATTTGACCTCTTTTACCTAAGATAAATTTAAATAATAAAATAAAAAGGGGGACAAACATTGATTATAAGTCCAAGGACTATTTAGAAATTTTATGGGGAGGAAGGAGCACATATACAATAATCAAGGGATCTAACTAGAATAAACAAATAGTGAGTTAAAAATAAAATTGGGAGTTACTCTCCCTCTTTATTCTCCATTTTGAAGTCATAGAAAGAAGAAAAGAGAAGCAGGTGCTAGGGTTTTGGGTGGAGAGGAGAAGTGGTAAGTTCTCTCTTCATCTTCCTCTTCTTCCCTCTTGAAACTCATGAGTTTCATGCTCTTCATCTCTATCATAGTGTAGAAGAAGAAAGAGCTAAAACATGAACTTGAAGAACTCTCTTCCATCTCAAGAGCTTAGGTTTTGAAGAACCTTAGAGGTAAGGGTCTAAAATTCCTAATCTTGTAAATTTCTAGTTTTGAATTTAACATTGTATCTTTAATTATTTTTGGGTACACGAATTTGGGAAGAGTTTGATGCAAACTATTTGAAAATTATTATCATTGGAATCCCATTAATTGTCAAATCTGTTTCATGGTGTAAATCTGGTGCTAGAACAGTAGATGGATAAATAAGTCTTGAGAGTAAATTTACAGTGAGCACATGGAGCTACCCATCCTTTTCAAAAAAAAAAATGTATTATGACCCAAAGGAGTGCTATGGCCTTCATAGGCTTTCAGTAGCCAATTTGGGATTATTACCCACTAGTTGGGACAGTGAGCTAAATATATATATATATATATATGTATATATATAGAAGTAGAAGTATGAAATTATAGTGCATTTATTATTATGATGAGTTAAGATAGATATAATGTAGTGTATGTATGATGTTCCAAATTGGGATGAATAGTGTACCTGTGATGTATAAATGTAAGGATGAAAATTAGGATAAATTTTGAGCATGCTTATATTTGACATTACGCATTCTATTACTTGGAATTTTTTTATGATGGAATTATAAAAATGATGATATTAATGGTATTGAGTGGTTGAAGAAAGTATTGCTTTTCTTGTAGTGGAATTGTTGTTGTAATAAGTAATACAATGGAATATGATAAGTTTCTCATTGTAGGCAAGTGGTTGAATTGAAAACGATGATTGATGCATTCATGGAAATATGAGATATGGGATTGATGGGAGTTGAGTTATTCATAATTGTGTAAGTAATGTACGACATGGTGACGGGACCCATTACGATTGAGGTCCTTGTGCATATCCTAATTGAATCGACTAATCTTCTTCTTGAAATAGACAACTATAAACACGAGAAGGGGGGTTGAATTGTGTTTATCAGAAATTAAAATAAAGTCGAAAACTTTTCGCACACAGAAGCTAGGTTCGGACAGGTGTAAAAAGGTTACACAAACAGGTCACCTGTCTGTTGTATTTTTCACAGAAAACCACACAAGCATACAGATGAAAATAAGCTTGACAAAAATACTTTTAACCCCTTAGTTAGAATGCAGATGATATATAATCAAAATAACTAAAGAGTTTAAGGGAGGAGAGATTAACACAGTGATTTATCCTGGTTCACTCTTTAACACAAAGAGCTACGTCAAGTCCTTGGCAGCACCAAGATTTATCCACTATAACTGATCAGGTTACAGACTCCAAATATTGTTTGCACACCTAGCCTCTTCAGGCTCCAAGACAAGTATTCTTTACACACCTAGCCTGATTCAGGCTCCAAGACAAGTATTCTTTGCACACCTAGCATCTTCAGGCTCACTCAGATTTGTTTGAGAAATTTGGTTTGTAATAAATACAATTACAGACAGACAGATCTTTCACTAACACTCAGAGTGGTTTAAATGTAAAGCTTAGGAAAGTCTGCGTAATAACTTCAAATGATTGAAGAATAGAGATAGAATGAATGAACAGAGTAATGGCTCTTTAATGCTTTGTAATCTCTGATATGTTCATCTTCAATAACTTCTGTATTTATAGCCTTCAAACATTTAATATCCGTTAGAGACATTCCTTGCAACGATGGCTTTAAGCAGAGCTTCATTAAATGCAATAGAGTCGTTCTGGGCAGCCATTAATGCAATGGAAACGTTGGTTGTACTCTAACATGAAAGATCATGGCTTTATGCATCGTGTAGTAGCCAAATCAGAGTTGTGCAGAATGCTTTTGTACTTTTGCAGAGTAGATTTCCCTTCTTGTGTAATAACCGAAAGTACTAGGGAATAAAGCATGTTGGAAACATTCTTTAACAGGAAGTTTGTCTCTGACTTCCTAGGTTGCTTGAGAGAGAAAACCTGAGTTTCTTGATAAGCGTGAGAGAGAGAGAGATTCAAAGTCTTCTGCATGAGGGGACAGCTTCCAAAAGCTTCATGTACTTCGAGTTCTTTACAAAGAACCTTATACGAGTATGAGAGCAGAGACAGGTTGAAACCAATTTGTACAAGGTCAATAATCCTAGTCAGCAGACAGGTTGACTTTTTGCTAATCCAGACAGGTTGTTACTTAAGGAGACAGACAGGTGAGTTTTGCTATTTTCTGATCTGTACACTAAGTAGACAGGTTAGCAACCACAAAGTAGGTTAATTAAATCATTAACCAATGTTTAGTTTTCATCAAAACTGAGGGAAATGCACACAGACATTTTAGAGACTTAACAATCTCCCCCTTTTTGATGATGACAAACATTCAGATGATTTAATAAACCTTAGAAAATATCAACACAGAAAAAACAGAATGTAGAGAGGTTGAAATTTTCTATACGTGCAGACAGGTGCATTTAAGTTCAAATAACAGTATCAGAGCAATATGCAGCAGTCTTAAGTTCAAGATATCAGAGTATCAGAGATTAAAAGTTCAATTTTAACTATCTTAATTTTCTCCAGATTTGAACACATAGCATTTAACCATCTTAATCATCTCATACATTTTTCTCCCCCTTTTGTCAACAAAAAAGGGACAAACAGAAACCAATAAAGAGAGACAGTAAAGAGGTAAAGTAAAATTTATTTTTTATTCATCATAAGCTTCTCATTTACAAGGCAGTTTTAACAAAAACAGCTATCTAGACTGATTAAAAAGAAGATACAAAGAATCAACTTTCTTTTCTAACAGCAGCCTAGCATGCCTTTCTTCATCCAATTGTCTTCTGACTTCTTCTAGCTCAGCTTTAAGAAGATTGAAGCTATTTAAATCCACCATCTGAGAAGGGAAGGCTTCTGTAGACAGGCTGGTTGAAGCAGCAGACAGGTTTGGATACCAGGGTAAGGCTAATACTGGGGGTGCCTTAGGTACAGAGAAGGGTGAGGAGACACGAGGAAAGAAATACTGATGAATGGTTCTGAAATAAAAGAGAGGGAGAAAAGATAATTTAAACAAGGGTTTGATTCTGACTAGGTCAGTATCAAGAGAAGGAAAGACATAGGAGAGTCTTTCACATAGAGACAGACGAGTGACTCTAATTTGAATAGGAGGGGGAAGGGGTTGATTAGCTAAGACAGATGGAGGTAAGGGTAAGAGAGAGTCTATATTACAGAAAAACGAATTTGACCCTGTTATTAAGAGAAAGAAATATCTAGACCTAGAAGGTAACATTACAACAGAGGCAGGATAATGATATCCTTCCAATGTTCTAATGAACACAACAGTAGGGGGACAAAAGAAAATTTCCCTACAAAAGTTAAGAATATGAGGTGGAGGAGAAGGAATGACAGATAAGTGAGAGACACTTGCAGTCATCAGAGATTGCAGATCACTCACAAACAGTATTGATGATATGCCAGATTGTTCTTTGGGAGTTGAGTCCCTGTGAACAACTGTATACTGACATATATCAGACACAGCATCAAAAGATGTTTGGGTTGGATTAGAAGAGACAGGTGAATGAAAAGGGGAGGCAACTGATAAAGGTTTAATAAAAAGGGCAGAAGGGGAGGAAACAACAGAGCTTGGAATACCTTGGTGAAGGGGAGAGGATGGTACAGAAGGAAAGGTGAAAAACTGATCTTCAAAGAGTCTTGTCTGCTTCCTTGAAGGAGACAGAGCAGCAGCTTCAGGATGATCAACTGTCTGAGTCCCATCAGACAGGTCAGCAGAAGTTGCAACAGCAGCAACAGGTTCTTCTGCAGGGATTGCTTCCCTTCCAGCAATGACCACCAAAGGCATTGGGTAGCCTGACCTTCTTTTTCTGGGAATGGTTCCCAAATCAAGAGGTTTGATCTCCTTTGGCTCCTCTAAGGGTGGAGATGTCTACTCCCCCTGAGCAAATGCTTCCTCTATACTAGGTTCAGACTCCACTTGTCTGACCTTGGTAAAGGTCTTCACCAGTCTTCTCTTCTTGGTGGGTTGTGCAGAAGCAATACCAGATTTCCCAGTCTCACTTGTCTTCCTCTTGGGAGAGGGTTTCTTCAGCTTGAACCTGAGAGGTTCAACTGTCTCAGTAGATTCTTCAGAAGTTGAGGGTTCCTCAGGCTTCTGGTCTTGTCTGGTCACCTTTCTAGCAGGTTTCCAGATTCTTTCAGAGATTGGAACCCCTGATTCACCAGTGGAATCCACTGGTTCCTCTACTTTCTCCTTCTGCTTCTGCTCAGCAGCACACTTCTTCTTCTTCTTCTTCTTTTTGTCTTCCTCTTCATCCTCCAGAGGGATTCCTTCAATCCCCATCATAGACAGGACCTTCTTGTCTATGGGCAGAGCCATGTCCACAAAATGAACATCAGTTAGAACAAACAGCTTGTTCCTAAACACTCTTGTCAACAGCATTCCATAAGGATAGGTCTGCATGTTGGTTCTCCTGATCAGAGACTCAAGATACATATAAATGAGGTAATTGATGTCTATCTTGATTTTGTGAATCAAGTGGTACAGAGCAAATCTGTCCATCTTGGTCACATTGTCTCGTGATCCTTTTCTTGGCATCACACATTCCAGCAGCAATTTGTGCAAGAACCTGCAGTTGGGCACCATGCTGACAGGCTTCTTGTTCTCAGGGTTGGGAACTCCATAAACAGCAATATTCATATTTTCAGCTCCTACCTGATCTTCCCAGTCAGGTTTGAAGACAGTTCCAATCCTTGAACATCTTGTTGCTAACTCCAAAGATCCAATAGGGAAAAGGAGGGTTACTTCAGATGACATTTGAGCCTTGAAGCTCTTAGTTCCATCAATCACACTGGTGATGACCACAGCATTCCTCCAGAAGTCTCTGACAAGCTTGGGATGAACAAGCTCCTTGATGTCAAAGAAGGCGGTCCACTTAGAGTATTCCAACTCTTCAGTGACATCCATACCCCATTTCTTCATCTGTTGAAGATCAACAGTCTTTCCAGGAAGAATTTTCTCAACATCAGCCACTCTCATCTCGTATTGCTCAGCAATTTCTTTTGAGGACAGACGCTTTGAAGATGCCATTTTTCAGAGAAGAGGTTACGAGGGTTTTGAAAGAGAGAAGGGTTTGAAAGAGAAGAAGACGAAGATAGAAAGACTTTAGGGATTTTGAAAAAGATAAAGTTTGAATTTTTCTAAAAAATTGCCTTTTAAAGCAATAAAGGCAGGAGAGAGAAATAAGACATTTTTAATTCAAAACGGCACGATTTTGATGGGGAACTGTAGCGCCCACTTAAGACATAATGAAAACATGGTTTCGAGATAAAAACTGTCGTGCCCATGATTAGCTTCAGATTAGTGAATGGTATTAAATAAATAATAACCATTTTAATAAAACTGTTGAGATTCAATAAAGTGACTCAGCAGAGTCAGACAGGTAAACACGGACCGGTGATATAAAGCTATAAGACAAGTAGCATAGACAGTTCAAAAACCTCAGACATTTCATTCAACAATGCAATGTATGTTTAAATTATCTCTAATAAATAAATTCTTTCTTCTGCTAAAGGTTTAGTGAAAATATCAGCACATTGATTTTCAGTTTTAACAAACTTAATATCAAAGATACCTTTCTGAACATAATCTCTTATGAAGTGATGTTTGATTTCTATATGCTTAGCCTTAGAATGCTGAATTGGATTTTTAGTTAAGCAAATAGCACTGGAATTATCACACCATACAGATATATTATGCTAAAAAATAGAGTAATCCTCAAGTTGATGTTTTACCCATAAAAGTTGCGAGCAACAACTAGCAGCTGAGATATATTCTGCTTCAGCAGTAGATAGAGCAATAGTTGTCTGTCTTTTGCTTGACCAAGAGACTAAATTTGCTCCAATGAAGTGGCATCCTCCACTGGTGCTTTTCCTTTCTATTCTGTCTCCAGCAAAGTCAGCATCACAGAATCCCACTAATCTGTATTCTTTAGTTCTTAAATATAGCAAACCAATATTAGTAGTTCCAAGCAAATATCTAAATATTCTTTTAACAGCTTTAAGATGAGATTCTCTTGGGTCAGATTGAAATCTAGCACACATACAGACACTAAATTGAATATCAGGTCTGCTTGAAGTTAAGTACAGTAGAGATCCAATCATACCTCTATAGACAGTTTGATCTACCTTTTTACTTTCATCATCTTTACTTAATTTTGCATTGGTTTCCATGGGAGTTTTCATCAGTTTAGCACTTTCCATTTTGTACTTCTTAAGCATTTCCTTGATATACTTTTGTTGATGGATGTAGATTCCATCACTTGTCTGTTTGATTTGTAAACCAAGGAAGAACTTCAACTCTCCCATCATGCTCATCTCAAATTCTGCTTGCATCAGCTTTGAAAAATCCTTGCACAGCTTTTCATTAGTTGCTCCAAAAATAATATCATCAACATATATTTGGACTATAATGAAGTTCTCTTTATAACTTTTCTTAAACAAAGTAGTATCTACTTGTCCTCTAGTAAAACCATTATGCATGAGAAAAGAACTTAATCTATCATACCATGCCCTAGGTGCTTGTTTTAAACCATATAATGCCTTTTTAAGTTTAAAAACATGATCTGGTTTATCAGTATCCTCAAAACCAGTGGGTTGTTTAACATAAACTTCTTCAATTATTCCACTGAGAAAAGCACTTTTCACATCCATTTGAAAAAGAGTGATTTGGTGTTGTGCAGCATATGACATTAGAATGCGAATAGCTTCTATTCTAGCTACAAGTGCAAAGGTTTCAGTATAGTCAATACCTTCTTGTCGGTTATAGCCTTGAGCTACTAACCTTGCCTTATTTCTGACAACTTTGCCATCCTCATCCAACTTGTTTCTAAAGACCCATCGTGTTCCAATGACAGACTTGTTTTTGGGCCTGGAGACAAGTGTCCAGACATCATTTCTGGTGAACTGGTTGAGTTCCTCTTGCATAGCAAGAATCCAACTTTCATCATCAAGAGCTTCTTCGATGTGCTTTGGCTCTATTTCTGACATAAGGGCCACATTGCTTGATTCTCTTAAAGTAGATCTGGTTCTCACTCCTTCTGAGGGATTTCCAATAATGAGATCCGTAGGATGATGAGTTTTAAATTTCCAGTCTCTTTGAAGATCATCATGAAGATCTTGACTTGTCTGTTGACTTGTCTGCTCCACTTGTCTGTCTGGTTCAGCTTCAGGTTCTGATTTGGTTAAGTCATGTTGTTGATTTTCTGACTTGTTTATATCAAGACCTGCAAGATCATCTTCTAGATCTGATAATTCCTTATCAGTCTTTAAGCTATCATTAAATTTGACATGAACAGATTCCTCAATAACAGATGTTCTAGAATTAAAAATTCTAAAAGCTTTAGACATTTCAGAATATCCTAAAAAGATATCTTTGTCTGTTTTGGAGTCAAATTTTCCAAGTTGATCCTTGGTATTTAGAATGAAGCACTCACAACCAAATGCATGGAAGTAAGAGATGTTAGGGCTTTTTCCTTTCCACAATTCATAAGGTGTCTTCTTTAGAAAAGGCCTAATGAGTATTCTGTTCTGTACATAACAAGCTGTGTTTACTGCTTCTGCCCAGAAGTACTTAGGGAGATTATTCTCATTGAGCATAGATCTAGCCATCTCCTGCAGAGATCTGTTCTTTCTCTCAACCACTCCATTTTGTTGAGGAGTTCTAGGTGCAGAGAAATTGTGAGAGATTCCATTCTCCTCACAGAACTGTCTAAACTGCTCATTTTCAAATTCTCCCCCATGGTCACTTCTAAGAGTAGAAATACAGAAACCCTGCTCATTTTGTACTCTTTTACAGAATACTGAGAAAGCCTTAAAAGACTCATCCTTGTGGGTTAAGAAGAGTACCCATGTATATCTAGAACAGTCATTAACTATGACAAATCCATATTTTCTTCCAGCCAACCTAGCAACACTAACTGGTCCAAACAGATCCATGTGTAACAACTGAAGAGGTCTAGAGGTTGATACTGAGTTTTTAGATTTGAAACTTGATTTTACTTGTTTACCTCTCTAACATGCATCACACAAAACATCTTTCTTAAAACTAATATCAGGCAATCCTCTCACAAGATTATCCCTTTTTAATTTTGAAATTAGTTTCATACTAGCATGTCCTAGTTTCTTATGCCATAACCATCTTTCATCCTCTTTAGACATCAGACAGGTTACACTTTGATCTGAGAGATCAGTCAGTTCAATCTTATACAGATTTTGTTGCCTTTTAGCTGAAAAGAGGGTTTTGCCACTGAGATCTTTAACTATACATAAATCCTTGGTAAAGGAGACATCAAATCCACTGTCACATAATTGACTTATGCTAAGCAAATTGTGTTTTAATCCTTTAACCATAAGAACATTAGATATAGAGGGAAGAGGAGGTTTACCACCAATAGTACCAATTCCTATAACCTTCCCTTTCTGATTTCCACCAAATGCCACATGTCCTCCTTTCTTAAGTTGGAGGTCTAGGAACATAGACCTTTCTCCTGTCATATGTCGCGAGCAACCACTGTCCAGGTACCAGCAATGGTGTTTTCTTTGTGCTGTTGAGGACATCTGCAACAGAGATTATTTGATCTTTAGGTACCCATAGTTTTCTGGGTCCTTTTCTGTTAGTTCTAGGAGTCTGTGAAGACTTCCTTCTTTTCTTATGAAGACACTTAGACATAACATGTCCAGTCTTTCCACAGAAATTACAGACAGGTATGGATTTAATAGAAGTAGATGTAGCAGACACTTTAGAGTTTTTAGTTGATACTTTATGATGTGTCTGATGGACATATCCAATACCTTCTTTGTTAAGGGAGTGCCTCTGACAGCCAAGTAGCTTGGTCAGATTATCTCTACCATTAACAAATTTGGTAAGATCAGAAGTGAGCCCTTCCACTTTTTGTTAAAGTTTTTCAACTTCTTCAGACTGTGGTGTATCACTAGAGATCTTAGCTTCATTAGACTTTTTAGTCTTCAGCTCACTGTTCTCTTTGGCAAATTTCTCACACTCTAGAGATTTCTGTTTATGCTCACTGAGGAGCTTAACATGATCTCTCTTGAGGGATTTGAAAGCCTTAGATAAGCAGTTGGATTCTTCCAGCAATTCCTCATAAGCATCAAGTAATTCCTCATAGTCAGAATTTACCTCATTATCTGAATCTGAGTCAGTGTTGGCCATCAGACAGAGATTAGCTTCTTCCTCTATCTCTTCATCAGAAGATGTTGACTCCAGATCTTCCCAAGTAGCCATCATCCCTTTCTTCTTCTTTTTGAAGAACTTCTTAAAAAGGGCTTTCTTGAGTTGAGGACATTCTGCTTTGATGTGACCTGTCTTCTTGCACTCATAGCAGACAATTGAGTTCTTGTCTGTTGAAGTGGATTCTTTGAAGTTCTTGTCCTTGTTGAACCTTCTGAATGGCTTATCCTTTCTGAACTTCTTTTTCTGTAAGAGAAGCTTTATCTTTCTGGTTAGGAGAGATAATTCTTCATCACTTTCAGAATCCTCGGGTTCAGACAGGTCAGCATCACTGGATGACTCGCCTGCCTTCAAAGCTTTAGAAGCTTTTGAAGACCTTTGATCAGCCTTCAGAGCAATTGACTTGCCCTTCTTTGTTGAGATTTCATCTCCAAGTTCTTGCTCATGAACAGTGAGTGTACCAAAAAGTTCATCCATAGTCAAGGTGGTAAGATCCTTGGCTTGAGAGATAGCAGTTACCAAAGGTCTCCACTGCTTTGGTAAACTCCATAGTATCTTTCCAACCTTCTCAGCATTAGAGTAAACTTTGCCGAGAGACTTTAGGCCATTGATGATAGTTTGGAATCTTCCTATCATTTGAGCAACAGATTCTCCTTCCTCCATGAGAAACAGTTCATACTTTCTGAAAAGTATGGCAATTTTTGATTCTTTGACTTTGGCTGTTCCTTCATGTGTGACAACTAAGGTGTCCCATATTTCTTTGGCAGAACCACAGGCACAGACCTTTTCAAATTCATCAGGACTGAGAGCACAAATGATATTGTATCTGGCTTTGTGATTCAGCTCCCACTTTGTCTTTTCTGCAGGGGTCCACTGAGCTTTTGGCTTGTCAGTGTTGTCATCATTTTTAGGAATGAATGGACCATCTGTGATGACATCCCAGAGATCAGAGTTTGTAGATAGAATGAACCATTGAAATCTATCTTTCCAATAGTTGTAGTTTTCTCCATTGAAGAATGGAGGTCTGGTTAAGGAAGCTCCTTCAGTCTGGTGACTCCCACTAGCTCCAGCAGTCATGTCTATTCTTCAGAACCTTTTACCTCTACACTGTTAGATGCTCAACCCAGAGGCTGAGCTCTGATACCAACTGAAATAGACAACTATAAACACGAGAAGGGGGGTTGAATTGTGTTTATCAGAAATTAAAATAAAGTTGAAAACTTTTCGCACATAGAAGCTAGGTTCGGACAGGTGTAAAAAGGTTACACAGACGGGTCACCTGTCTGTTGTATTTTTCATAGAAAACCACACAAGCATACAGATGAAAATAAGCTTGATAAAAATACTTTTAACCCCTTAGTTAGAATGCAGATGATATACAATCAAAACAACTAAAGAGTTTAAGGGAGGAGAGATTAACATAGTGATTTATCCTGGTTCACTGTTTAACACAAAGAGCTACGTCCAGTCCTTGGCAGCACCAAGATTTATCCACTATAACTGATCAGGTTACAGACTCCAAGTATTGTTTGCACACCTAGCCTCTTCAGGCTCCAAGACAAGTATTCTTTGCACACCTCGCCTCTTCAGGCTCACTCAGATTTGTTTGAGAAATTTGGTTTGTAATAAATACAATTACAGACAGACAGATCTTTCACTAACACTCAGAGAGTGGTTTAAATGTAAAGCTTAGGAAAGTCTGCGTAATAACTTCAAATGATTGAAGAATAGAGATAGAATGAATGAACAGAGTAATGGCTCTTTAATGCTTTGTAATCTCTGATATGTTCATCTTCAATGACTTCTGTATTTATAGCCTTCAAACATTTAATATCCGTTAGAGACATTCCTTGCAACGATGGCTTCAAGCAGAGCTTCATTAAATGCAATAGAGTCGTTCTGGGCAGCCATTAATGCAATGGAAACGTTGGTTATACTCTAACATGAAAGATCATGGCTTTATGCATCGTGTAGTAGCCAAATCAGAGTTGTGCAGAATGCTTTTGTAATTTTGCAGAGTACATTTCCCTTCTTGTGTAATAACCGAAAGTACTAGGGAATAAAGCATGTTTAAAACATTCTTTAACTGGAAGTTTGTCTCTGACTTCCTAGGTTGCTTGAGAGAGAAAACCTGAGTTTCTTGATAAGCATGAGAGAGAGAGATTCAAAGTCTTCTGCATGAGGGGACAGCTTCCAAAAGCTTCATGTACTTCGAGTTCTTTACAAAGAACCTTAGACGAGTATGAGAGAAGAGACAGGTTGAAACCAATTTGTACAAGGTCAATAATCCTAGTCAGCAGACAAGTTGACTTTTTGCTTATCCAGACAGGATGTTACTTAAGGAGACAGACAGGTGAGTTTTGCTATTTTCTGATCTGTACACTAAGTAGACAGGTTAGCAACCACAAAGTAGGTTAATTAAATCATTAACCAATGTTTAGTTTTCATCAAAACTGAGGGAAATGCACACAGACATTTTAGTGACTTAACACTTCTATATTCACATTTTATGTTCTTTATGCTTTTAGTACATCCCCGTACTGAGTTTGTGTAACTCACTCCCTTAGTGTCTTAGGTGCGGGTGTAGGAGCTGCTGTACCATCTCGAGTTGCCCCGACGTCTTGAGTGGGGTTTCTAGTGCTATGCCTCGACCACGCAAAATGTCTGAATTTTCCTTTTTGGACAAACTTGATCTTGTAAAATTCCTTTATTTATACTTGGACCTATTACCTTCTTATGAAGTTGATCTCCAAGGGTTGTCTTTTGAATATTGTTGTAAACTTTTTTTTTTTAAGAACTATAGGAAGTGATGATCAGGGTTCATTATTGATGTTGGAAAATATATGGTCGTTTTGTTGTGTGAGACCTTTAGGCTTCGGAGATGGGACTTTGTCCCTTATTCTGGTCGGTCATGTCTTCGATTTTGGGTCATGACAATAGACTCTTGAATAAATATTGAGTTTTAGTGTATTATTGATATATTGAGTTTTATTGTTACCATGTTAATGAATATTAAAAAAAAATTAATCAATATTATGTTTTTTCTCTGGTAATGGAAGATAACAAAGAAGAAAAAAGAGGCAAAAAAAAAAATTACACTCTTAAGAATTCTATGCCAGTCATGTTCGCAAGGAGGTAGCTGCTAAGACCCTGCGGGGGAGATGAAAAAACCTTCCAAGCCCCTTCTTGATTATCACCCAGCTTAGCCATAAAATCAGCGCAATGGTTACCTTCTCTAAGAGTATTCTCCACTCGAACAGACCATTGGCGATGAAGCAAACTCTTAATATCCACTAGAAGAGACGCATATCCGTGCATGGGAGGGATAGGATTTGTTATCAAAAAAATAACAGTCATAGCATCGATGTAAAGGGTAATCTGATGAATCCCTAAGCTCCAAGCGTATTGCAGCCCATGGTACAAAGCCGATATCTCTGCATGCAAGATCTCTGATACACCAATTGAGCCCGCAAATCCTGAAACCCAGGCACCATCATGATTACGAATAACACCACCAAACCCATCCCTACTCGTATTACCAAAACAACTTCCATCAACATTCATGATATAATCAGAAGCTTCTGTATAATTCCACTTCACCCAAGTTTCCGAATGGCGCTCAGAAGTATGACCAGGAGAGCAAGCTTGAATGACACTAACAAGGGCATGTATTTCCAAAATAAACTTATAGTGTGGAATAATGTCCTTGCTTATACTATGAGAGTTTCTAGCTCTCCAAACCCACCATAAGCATGCAAGGAAAACAGGAGCTCGGGCACCAGTAGAATTCTCCTTAAGCCACACTTGCATATCCATCTGAAGAATAAACTCAGAATTCCAGAAACCCAGCGCCATCCATAGTCTCTTTGAGTGAGGGCAGTCACGGACACTATAGAAGAAAGTCTCAACAGCGCCTGTACATCTCTCACAAAAAATTAGTTCCATACATGCCTCTATGATGAAGAGTATCCAGAGTTGGAGTACCATAGTGACAGGCCAACCAAACCATAAATTCAATTTTTTATGGAACCCCTAACTTCCAAATCCAGCTCCAAGAGAATTCGGACTGCCCTTCCTCACACTTCCTCAAGATGCAAGCTGCACCAGACTTGGCTATATATTCTCCATTAACACTTTCTCCCCATATCATTGAGTCACAAACCTGGGGATTTAAATGAATGTTGGTTTTAGCAAGCACATCTTTTACGTTGGCAGGGAGCATGGTTGCTAAAGTATGAATCTGACAACTACCATTCAAGAATACATCACAAATTTTGAGGGTTGTGTCCTGGTTATCAACAAAATTGACATGCTCACAAAGAGGACCCAGTGACGTCTAGGGGGAGTACCAAAAAGATGAAGTACCATCACCCACCCTAAGAGTATAACCATCTCTAAGAGTATCCTTAGCCGTCACAAGAGAATTCCACACGTAAAACCCCGATATCTTCCCACCATCCAGTAGCAAGTTCTGTTAACATATTTACTACAAAGAAGTTGGACCCAAATTTTTTCTGGCTTGTGTTGGATGTCCCAAACTAACTTTCCCAATAAGGAGACATTAGCTTCCCTAGCTGATCTAATACCCAAGGCTCCCAGTTTTTTAGGCCTCGTAATCTTCTGCCAGCCCGCAAGATTGATGCCCTTATTAGATGTACCCTTCCAAATAACGTCCCTAGTAATCCTATCAATCATATTGCAAGTGGTTTGAGGAAGCCAATACACCTGCATGTAGTATGAAGGAAGCGACGATAGAACTGAACTAGCAAGAGCCAATCTCCCAGCTTTATTTATAAATCTATGTTTCCATGATGCGAGCCGAGACTGCATTTTCTCAATAAGTCAAAATCCACCTTCTTAACTCGACTTCTAAAAATAGGGAACCCAAATATTTGCCAATAGTGGTGGTGCAGCGCATTCCAGAAATCATAGTAAATTTATCCACTTTTGTTCTAGGCACACCTTTGGAATAGAAAGGTCTAGATTTCATTAGATTAACTTTTAGCCCCGAAACCTTGCTAAATTTCTCGAACATGTTGGCAATAAATCTTGCTTGAGAACTTTTAGCTTTTGTAAAGAGGAGAACATCATCTGCAAAGAATAAATGAGATATACTAGGGCCATTTTTAGATATCTTGATAGGGAGCCACTTTTTATCATTAACAGCTTCCAAAATGGCTAAGGATAATTTCTCCATACAAAGAACTAGGGGTGAGTGTGAGACGGGTTGGGACGGGTTATGCTTGCCCTTACCCGGCCCTAAACTTTGATGGAGTCAATTCTCTGAACCCGGACCTGTCCCTAGACCCAAAGGAACCCGATCATATGCAGGTTGGTTTAAACCGGGCCGAAATGAGATGGGATTGGGTTGACCCGAAATTAAATAGATCCTTTGTAAACTAAATTTTTTGTTTGTGGGAAAAATATTATCACACTTCACAATAAAGCAATTTATTCTCCAAATATATTTTGTTTTCAATGGTCTATCTTCCAACCTCACGTGTACCTTATTCAATTATATTCATAGTTCACAATAAAGCAATCTACAAGATATAAGAACATATAAAAAATGAAAGAGAAACAGTGAGACTAAAAAGCTATTGTAGTGAAACAAAAAATAAAGTGAGCTTGGTTTGCAAGGGACGGAGAGCAAAATAAAGATTGAAAATACTTCTAAGCCTCTTCTTGCAGGATTGCATCATCTGACACCCAGATATCATTCGGGAGGTTTAAACCATGAATTTTATTTCTTTTACGCCTAATGACAGTTTGAGCATGAAAGAAAGAAGTATTTGTATCTCCCAACTTTACCCATTTTTCTCTGGACTTTTGGTACCTCAAGAGTTCCTCCTGGAAATGAATTTGATTGTATTCATGTTAGAGTTGGCCTTCTAACCGAACAAGAGCCATAGAATCCACACTCTCCAGTCTTCTTTGAACACCTTTAAGCCTAGCTTCAATAATTCACTTCCTCTTAAAAATATTACCAAAAACCTCATGTTGAAAGCAATTGAATCTTCTCTAACCTTAGCCAAAGCATCCAAAGGTCTACCTTTGTTAACCAATCAAGCATCCTCAATCACTTTCTGATACTGATCATGGACAATCCAGTCTGCTTCAAACCGGAAGGGGTGGGGTCCTCTAGACTGAGGAAGGCCACCACACCTAAGAAGGTTTGGGTTGTGATCCGAATGGAAACGGCTAAGATTTTCCACAAAGGCCTCTGGGAAAGACATACGCCAACTGATGTTAATCAAGCCTATGTCCAACTTCTTCAAAATAGTTCTATTGCCTTTGAAATTTTGGTGCCAATTAAAACGGCCTCCCCCTGAGTCCAAATCAACCATGCCACAATAATCAAGGACTTGAGCAAAGCATCTGCTCTATTCTGAATAAAGTTTCCACCTCTCTGATATCCCGAGTATAGAACTTCATTGAAATCACCTATAAGAACCCAAGGCAAGTTGTTATTGTTGTTCATGTCCTTAAGATGTTGCCAAAAATCAGGCCTATTCACAGGGATAGGACTAGCATAGACACCAGTGCAGTTCCAAGAGCCACCACCTGAAATGATATTGAAAGTAATGGCATAACTACAAATGTCCAAAATGGAAATTGTGAAATTATTACCACTTTGTACAAGAACGCAGAGTCCTCCAGCATGGCCTACAGCATCAACAATAGCCACAGGAGTGTAACTAACTTGCTGCCATAAGAACTTAGTACGGTCAAATGGAATGTGAGTTTCCATAATTACAATGAACGTTGGATTCACTTTTCTGATGATAGCCTTTATGTGCCTTTTGGCTGTACTATTATTGGCTCCCCTAATATTCCAGGAGAGAATGGAAACATCATTAAATTGCAACATCATAAACAACAATTGAGAAAGAAAAGGGAAAAAATAAACACAAAATAGATTGACAAACGCTATCGTTGTGGGTTTCGTTGCATCTCAACTTCTTGACCATGTTGTGTTTCTGGAACAAACTCCTCCAATTCAACTATCAGGACTCCTTCATGCATTAGAGGTTGGGACGTATCAGGGGCTCCTCTATAAATCTGAAGTGATTTGGCCTAACCTGGTCAATGTTCATGGCTGTTTTAACATCTGGGTCAAGACTCCTTTGCTTCATGTCATTTGCGTTATCATTTGTAGGTTGGATCACGTAAGGCACAAACTTGTATTGCATGGCCTCGTTATTGCGCCTGAGGTATGCATGGGGCATTTCCCTTTAGACGCAATTTTGAGGTTCGCCTCCCGAAAAGAGCTATCTCCCATACCATTCTTAACATTTAAGTTGGGCCCACTCTTAAAAGTAACTCCCTGCCCTTGCTCGTGTCTTCTCTTTTTTGGTTTGTTCCAGTGTTTGTTGTTGTGATCCACCTCATTAATATCCGAATATCCTCTCCCTGATTCTCTAGCGGTCCCTGCATTGTTCTTTTGATGAGCAATTGATTTGCTAGCTTTAAATATAATGTTTCCATTCTTGGCATTAGGCTTGGAACCAGATATGGAATTCTACTACAATAACATCTCCACATATTTGTCATTAAGTACATTAAAACCATTATGCAATTTTTGATTTTCAAATCCCTTATTAGTAGCAGCATTGTTCACCACTTTATTGCTCCTCTTATTCCTCTTAACCACCAGCCAGTCGGATCTCGCCTCTATCAATATCTAAATCAGTAAAGGATTTTTTGGGATTCTGATCCTTGTTTCCAGCTCCTTCCTTAATTGGTTTTGTGTTTGTCACTGAGCCTTCTCCAACCTGAGCTTCTACCTGGACCTTCCCCTTGGGTTTCATCGAACAATCTTTTAGAAGATGCCCATAACAACCACATTGAGCACATATTAAGTGGAGGCCTTCATATACCATTTGCCATTGACTCCCACTTTTCCTACAACTGGTTGGTTTAAATCTACCTTGACGCAAACCCTTGCAAATCTTCCTCTTGCACCTCGAAGAGTATGAAGGTCTACCTTGATCGGTTTTCCAATACCAGAAGCAATAGCTAGAATGAAACTCTCATCAAAAAACAGCACATTTAAACTAAGAATGCGAACCCAAACAAGAATTTTATCTATGACTGCATGATCCGCAACAAAATCAGATGTCCAAAACCTTACAGACAGTATGTGGTCAAATATCAACCAAGGCCCCCCATTAATCACCTTAATTCTGTCCTCCTCCGCATCAAACTTTGCCAAGATGAAACCATTCCCTACATCCATGATATCAAAACCTCCACCCTGAATCTTCCATAATGCGGCCAGCTTGGTCTTCATTATATTGTATCCAAGGGTTTTGCCAAGAAGCTTGATAACCAGCACATCCTTCCATGGGATACTCCATTCCTCAATGATCTTCATATCAACGTAAAACATTGGCAATAAACGGTTCCCATTTATGAGTTCCTTCTGGACCACCTTAGTTGCAATAAGGTCAACTTTCTCCCTAGGTGCACACACCTTGTTACCTAGGACTTTGTCTCTAAACGAGACTGGCAAACCATGTTCTTTCATAAGTGATTCACCACCACAATCCAGTGGTTCTTTTGGCGGCTCAACGGTTGTAGCTGTGAACTCAAAATCCATGAACACCGAGAAGGAAAAAACCCAAGCAGAGCACGAAAGTTTTAAATCTACAAGCTCATGAAAATGTTTTATGTTTTTTTATTTTGTTCAATAATGTTTTATATATTATTTTTAAAATTTAAAAGTATTATTTAATTAGTACTGGTGCAATCACGGTACCTTGAAACGGTTTTAAAAACATTGATATTTTTTAAACTCATTAATTAATAGTACACCCATTTTTCAATTTCACCGCGGCATAGCTCGGCGTAATGTGAGGACCCAATCCTATATCGGTATTTTTTTTCGGTGTTCTCAAACTTAAAAATACACTGCTGTCTTTTTGAAATTGATCCTTAAATATATGTATACTTGATAATTATCCCGTAAATTAATGTACTTACCCTCAACCTGTAGTTTCGCCTGATCCCGAATTGAAAAATCACTTAATCACAAAATTTGATTATTGTTAAATGCGTTGAACATTTTTTTTTTTTTTTGATGATCCTGCGTTGAACATTTTAAATCAATAAAACAATTACTTGCACATGAAAGTGTAAATAATTAGCACCTGGTTTAAATCGACAATGAACACAAGAATTACAACATAACATTCTCGGTAAAGGCAAGACAACATAACATTCAACTTATTCTATCCTGCTGGAAGGTAACTCTCCATGCAATGAGACTTTAACGCTTAGGATTGAAGGCAAGACAGCCACAAGGAATGACGTCAACGGATACACAAATTTCTTAGAACCCATAGGTCTATACTATAACCCATTAGATGACGCAAAATTAGTACCAGAAATTATGATTAATACAAAAATTTCTTTGAACAAGACCTATAGGAGGCACTTGCTGCCACCTTTAGGTTGACAACCCATTTAGTTGATGCAAAATTAGCAAAAAAAAAAAAGGATTCGGTTAATGCAAAGTAATTGGGATTTAGGGTTCAGGATGATATCGCAAATACCACTTAGCAAATTTTGTGGCTTACAGATTTTGAAAATTTAACATTCTTTTAATTGGAAATTAGTATCCTTTAAATGTTAATGCTGAAAGAACATAAGAGATTTTAATTTTGTCCAAAAAAAATAAAATAAGATATTTTAATTTGATTTTAAATTGAATAAAGGAGTCTACTGTTATGTTTTCAAAAAAAAAAAAAAAAACGGAGTACTATTCAACAAATAAAATTGTTGAGCCCCATGCAATAATATATGTTTACATTAAATTATAATATTATAATATTAATATGCATGTCTAGGGCTTGTTTGGTTTGTTTCTAACATCACAAGATAACAATTTTATAATTATTTTTGTTATAATTATCGTTGAAATCAAGAAATAAAATTAACCAAATAGGTCGTGATTAACCAATTTTGAAAAGGCAAGTGGGGTGACAAAAAAATGGCCTATTATATTTTTGTTGTCTCCCAAAATATCCCCATATGTTAGAGATTAATCTCTCGAATACTGTCAGACACCTAAGCGGGATCCCTCACAATAATAATTTTTCTATACACATGAATCTAGGGATCGAACCCAGAATCTCTTGCTTTAGAACACAGGACCACATCCACATGGACCAAACATTGATATTATATTATATCAATATATATATATATATATATATATATATATATATATATATATATATCATCTTAAAACACCATCATGTAAAGAATATACTAATAACCATCCATCAAAAAAAAAAAGAATATACTAATAACCAGTAACCAGTAATCATGCGCCTTGATCATGCTCTTATATAAAAAATCCAAAGAGCATCCCTTCAAAAGCAAAATCATCCAAACAACCACATAATCATTACTGCATAAAGAAACTGAAAATAATAATTACACTCATAAGCTGTCCTCTATACTCTATAGGCATGATACCTCAAGCTACAAGAAAAGGATGGAATGGACAGTTCATATCCCATAATTTGGGCCATACCCCACGAAGTCAGAAACACCACAACGTGGGATAAATGACTCCCTGGCGTAGGCGTCAAAACTGCATTGACCGCATATTGAGCTAAGTAGACTATGATAAGGTTTGCTTATTTACATACTAAAAAATACAACACGAAAAACAAACTACTGGTGAAATTACAAGTAACATTACCAAAGTTGAAATTTACAAGTTCCCAAGGGTGCTGCAGGCTGTTGAGACACGGCACAAACCTCACAACACTTAAACATGTTACTGTACATTATTTAGCTGCTTTCACTTGTCTCCCAAGATGCACTTTGGCAGCGTCTTTTCCTCAAGCTCACCTGAAAAGGAAGGGGCACAATTAGCATTGGTCATCAACCAATATAACAATGACCAAACTCAGTAGTCACTATGCAAATAAGGATACGCCAGGAATTTCAGTATACAAAGTTGTTAAATTAACACCAGGTGGTTAAGGTAAGGGAGTTAAGGAGTGGAGTGACAAGGAGGTTGAGGGTTCAAACCTCACCCACTAACAAAATACTAACATTTACACTAACATTTGTCTATAAAAAAATAATAATAATAACACTAGCCAATATCTGTTTATGTGTAAGAAATGTTGATATACAAGAAAAAATCATTTTAATTTTCAAATAAATTATCGCAATCAGGGGCACCACAGGTTTTGAGTTGGACATTGATGACTATGCTTTTGGTTTTGAAACTTTCCTTGATTGAGGAGAGAACTGGAAGCATTATACTTGGACAAAATTACAGATACACTCAATGACAAACAGAAATTTAAGAAAGCAGTTCAGACATAAAGCAATGCAATGGAGATGAGTAACATAGGCAACCATACTGAAGAAATTGAAATCGGTAACTTTCTACGCTGACTGGTTCTTTATAAAGAAAGTAAAACAAAAGTTCTTTTGATTACCATAGTTCCGTATTGTTAGATCAAATTGTTAAACTCCTCAGGCTCATGTCAAATCTACTCCAATCAAGTCCTTCATCATCAAATATGAAAATTTGGGCTTTTGAAAGCTCTGCAACCAAGATAAGATCTACCTCAACCATAACGATAAACCACTACCTTGACTATATCCATATACTTAATTTTTAATTACGTCTTTTTCTTAGACAAGCACATGTTTGCCATTTGTCTCGTATAACTTAAGCATAAGAAACAATTATATACTAGAGAGAAGGTACAAATACAATCACCTCATAAAATTTGGTCAACAACAACAAATGACCATGACTAAAGAATTGTTGCACATACATTATTCTCAAGACTAACTTGTTTTCGTAAAAATTTGTGGGTGTATATAACAAGTTTTAAATTATACCTTGGCAGATGAAGGAGGCAAGGAAGCCCCACGCACAGGGTTTCTTAACTGTTTAATCTGTAGAAGAAGGTTTGCTATCTCCTCCGGAAGCTTCAACCGACCTTTTTCACTTTCTCCATTCTCTGCAACGGATGTCAATTTTTCTTTTTCATGTTTTACCATCCTCAGCCTTTCTCCAAGTATTTCAATTTCTTTGTCAATCTTTAACTTCTCATTATGGACAGCATATGCAGAATCGCTTCCTGAGTCAAAAGGCGAAGTTTTGCATCTTGAGCAAGGGAACGTGGACAACTGACAAGTTGTGCTTTCAACACTAGTATCACTTTCTGTCTTGCTTGTCTTCGGACAATTACTCACTACATCATTACTCTGTACCATTAGACCTCCAAATTCAAAATAACTATTTCTGGGTTCATTTGAAACGGTGCTAAATGAAGAGTTACTTGTATTTTCATTTTCCACTTCCCTAAGTTCTATGTTGTCATCTATGACATGGACATCAAGAACATCAGGTTCAGTGTCATAACAGGAGCTATGCAGATTGAAATGTGCTTGATCCTTGTGTTTGGTGTTTTTCTCCAGATCTTCTCCAACTTCGGTGTTGACACAAGTCTGAGAAACCATATAATTTGAAGAAATATTTGACATTTCATCTTTCTCAACAACTGACATGATGGTGCTTTCGGTTTGCAGTGGATCTTCACGTGTTTCAACTGGAATAGGTCTTTGTTCCCATTCATCAAGTAGCACCTTTGGCTTGCCATTTGACTGGTCACTTCCTCTCAAATCCAACTGCCTATATGCCTCAAGTTCCTTTTCCAGAAAATGATTCTCCATTTCCTTTCTTATAAGGATATCTTGCAGAATATCCATCTCTTCTTCATCATAATTAATTCTTTCTTCTATCATCCTCTGGTATTGCCTCATTTCCATCTCAATTGATGCCTTCTCCTCCTGAAGACGGGATATCATAGCAATGGCTTCATCAGCAGCAGTAGCAGCTGCAGCTCTCTCCTTCTCTAGCTCTAGGTAGAGAGCAGCATAGGCAGATTTCTCTTCTTCAAGTGCGTTTTCCAACATCTTGATACGGTTCTCTTCATTTCCAACAATTTGGACATTGTATTGCGCATTACCCACGTAGTTTTCCAACGACGATGAATATTTGTCTTGTCCTGGACTATCAACCATTGATCCATTAAATTCATAGCTGTGACATGTCTGTTCTTCCAAATGATGGCCAGTTTGGGCATCTTCAATGTCTAAATAATGGGATGGCAAAACACAGAAAGTTAAAAGCCAATATCCAGCATGCATAAAATAATAAAAATATAAATGTTCAATTCAATAAGAATATAAGATTCAACTACAGAATTTGGTAGGTTTGCAAGAATCATTAATATGCTAACATATGGGAGCAGGGTATTGCATACAAATTCACATTAACAATATGTAACTTCAATTGAAAACGTTCAATGAACATAATTATGCAGATAATTTCTCACTTACCAAGTACATTAAATTCTTTCTCTGAAGCACGATTTATGCTTTTATTCGTTTGATCTCTGACTATACTGCCATCACAAGGCAAGCAGAAAGTGGGGGCAACATCAAACTGCAGATTATCAGAAGGAACAACTGAAGAGAATTTTCCATTATCATAATTACCCCTCCTCCTGCGCCGAATTCCAGACCTTCTTTTCAGATTCACAATCCTCTTTCCCTTAGCATCATAACCGTTTTCCTTATCAACTAAGGAAAGCAATCGCGGTCCTGAAAATGAACTACAAGATGCCTCATCTTCCAACTCAACAAGCCTACTATCATATGTCTTCTCTTCAACTACATTGCACGAATGACCCTTCATCCGAACAAGATCAAATGGAAACCTTTTCGCGGCCATCACTAGAATGGAGCATATCTTCCGTGAAGGCCACTCAAACAGTATTTTGTGCACACAGAAATTGCTATTCCTATACCCAAAACTCCCCTTGCAAGGACACGGCAAATAAAGTCCAAAAAACCTGAAGAATTTGGATGCAAAGAAAGCAATAGCTGATCCACATAGCAAGAAATAAGCTAGGATAAGGTCAATAAAGGCTCCAATAAGACCTCCTAGAGTCCAAGAATGAATTTCCTGCAAAGGCATCTTCCCCTGGAGAGCTCAAAAACACACTAAGCTCTCAAGAAGCAATTGACCATCACAAGTGCCAAAAGAACTTACCCACTAAGCAAAATCCAAAATTTTCACCTACCCAAATCTCAAAATCTCAAATAAAAAGTATCCCAAAATCTAAAAAGCTATATTCACAAAGGATTCATATCAAAGCAGGTGGTAGAACAACTTGTAGAAAAAAACAAAAATACAACAGAAGCTTACCAAGATCATGCTTTGAAGAAATTACCAATTCAAAATTACAAACCAACCCTTTTTCTTGCTCCTAATTTTGGAGAAGATTACAGAAGCTTAGCTCGCAAGGAAAAAAGGGGTGAAAACCTGGATTTGAGAGAAGGTTGGTGGTTGAAGGTTAAGACTGAGAATTAACAAAAAGGGGTGCATGGATGAGAAGGAAAACCCATAAAGGATTCAACAAGAATAGTTTTGATTTTGTGATGAATTGAGAGAATGGCATGTGATGTTAATGATTGTAGAATTGTTTACTGCAACCACCAAAGTTCCAACCGATTTCTTCATTGTGTTGTTTGGGACAAGACAAGGACTGTGACCTTGGCTGCTTTCTTTGCACACAAGGGTAAGTTAGCAGTCGCCCGGGGGATACAAAAAACGACGTCGTTGGGTATTTCCACGTGGAGGATATAGGGGAAATTGTATTGATATTTAATGAGTTTTGATTTTATTATTACACTTTAAAAAAGTACTTAACTCTTCTAACATTAGTTAATTATTAACATAATACTTCCGCTGATGAACTACCGCTCATGAAAAATTATTAACTACATCATCATGGTGCCAAGCCCATTTTATCCTTGTTTTAGGGATAGGAAGCCAACCCCGAGCATGGTGGTAGATGTAGAATAACTGATGGGCTTTTGCCCCTCTGTTTACCGGGAAAAAAAAATAATAATAACTGATGATTTTTATTTTTTATTTTTTTACTCTTTTGGTGCTTATTGAAATTGAGAATAACTAATGATGAATATCTGGTTGCTACAATGGAAGTAGATGGGAAAATAAGATTGAAGGTGATAATTGAGTTATATTAAGTAAATCATAAAAGAGGCAAGTGTATTTTTAAAATAAAAGAGGTATTGAGCATAATTAAGGCAAACTTTATGAAAGATTAATGTAATTATTATGTTAAATTGGTCTTTAATAGAATATATTTAATAGCGATTTCGGGTGGAAATGCATTAAAGAAAAATGTGCAAAGGTTTTTAATAGCACTTTTAGGGGCCGTTTAAGGTGCACCATCCACCAAAGTAGTGCAGTGGTGAACCACCCATATGGCAACATGTGGACTAATTGATTTGCCAACTGGATCAGTGTAAGTTAGTTTGACTTTTCATATTGGTTTGTAGTCAAACATGTATTTGAGTAGTATTTGGCCATTAAAATACGGTGAAGCAAATATTGATTAATTATTCGAGAACAAATTTAAATTAAAAAATAAATATAAATTTAATTAAATAAAGATAAATCGGGTGTATTTTTGTTATGAAAGTTCCCACCAACTCGCCGACGCCACCACCATTCTCCAGCGACCGCCGTCGTCACCTCCACCTTACCTCACCACCCTCACCTTCACCCCCACACCAGCATCAACATTGCTTTCACAACCACAAACCCAAAATCCAAACAAAAACACGGCTGCGAGATTGAAAAGTTGAAACCCAGATTTTGGCAATCCCAGATCTGACAATCGCCTCAAATGGCCAAAGTTGGCGCAACCAAACTCTTCATTTCCCTAATCTCATCACAAGACCTTCAGCTTCAAGATTACAAAGTCACCACGATTTTGAATCTCTCCTTATAACAAAACCCTCATAGCTTCTTCAGGAGCGATTAAGCCTCTAGTTAAATCCCTGAAAAACGGAACCTCAACTGCGAAAGAGAACGCGGCGTGTTCGCTACTTCGTCTCTCACAGGTGGAAGAGAACAAGGGTATAATCGGAGGATCAGATACTATTCCAATTTTAGTAAACCTTCTAGAAAACGGTAAGTTTCGTGGGAAGAAGGATGCATCGACGACGCTGTACTCGTTGTGTTCGGTTAAGGAGAATAAGGTGAGGGCGGTGAAGGCTGGGATCATGAAGGTGCTGGTGGAGCCGATGGCGGCTTTTGAATCGAGCATGGTGGATAAGGCTGCTTAGGTGGCAAGTGTGCTGGTGTCGGTGCCGGAGGCGAAGGCGGCGCTGGTAGAGGAAGATGGCATTAGTCAAGTAGGGAGGGAGGGGGAGGGCATCATAGGCTTTTGGGTTGGCGGTGATGGTGGAGGATGGCCTCTGCTGACGGTGGGAGGGACGGTGGTGCCGTCGTGGTGAGGACCGCGGCGCCGTCATGGTGAGGACAGTGATGAAGCTCCAATTTTTTTTGCCCCCAATTTTGTAATCTCATTATTATTGCTTGTATTTTGTAAAATAAAAATACGAAAATACTTCCTAATATACAAACAAAGTTTGACTGGTGGAAACATAAAAATTGAATTGAAATTTCAACTTAACCTATGTGGCAAAACAATGGGTTCACATACAGCCATGTGGGTGGTGCACCATAGCCTTCACCTACTCTTTACATCAAACATTGTTATATGATACACCTTTAATAGTGTCTGCCCAGGAAAATATTATCTTTACCTCATACGTTTCTGAAAAAATAAAATAAAATAAATGCGCTCCACCTCTTCTAGTGCTTCCTCGAAGAAGTGTTATTAAAATATATATATCTATTTAATAACGTTTTATCAAAAGATGTTCTTAGAGGAATAACTATAATAATACTTGCTTGAGGAAATGATATCTTTCCTTTGTATTAAAATAAAATTGTGTATGTGACCAACTCAGTACACGTTAGTTAAAATAGTTCATGAACAACAAGAAATGAAGTTAAATAAACAATAATATTCCATACAAAAAAAGTTTTTGATGGTGAAATTTGAATTTCCCTTTTTCTGACAAGCGGTTAACAAAAGAATGTTTAATCAGGTGATTATGGACTCTCGTTTCTATGGTAACCTTGGGTAAGGTTTGTCAGAAAGGAGGTTTCTACGATAATCAAACAAAAATTAAAAGTGTGTGGAAAGGTGAAAGCTCAAGTAAGGTAAAATTTGACTGAAACATAAATGAAAACGTAAAAGCATTGCGAGGAAGGTTAAAAGGCGCTGGAAATGTAAATTTACATGAACATAATGTAGATGATGATTCTCCAAATGCGTTTCTAAAGCTACTCACACAGAAGTTTTGATGATGGACATTCAATCACAATTCCAACCTTGAAGATTTATGAAAAATAGTTTAGGATTTTGATGTAAGGTCTATAATTGTTTCTTTAATTAGTTAGCTCAAGTAAAAAGTGTTTTTAATATGATTTTAAATTTGCATAAATGTTTTGAAAATAATAAGAAATTATATGTAATCAACTGGGTTAGTTTCCAAGCGCTTTGTACCAAATATTTGTTTTGAAATAAAAGTAACATAATACTTTCAAAAGTAATAGATTACTTTTTAACTAAATCACATTTTAGTCAAAGTAAACGATCAACTACTTTAAGGATTTTAGACAATCTTGAGGTTCTGGAAATAAGTAATTGATTATTATGGAAAGTAACTGATTACTTCAAGACTGTTACAGAAAAGAAATTGATTACTGTGAAAAGTAATTGATTACTTTTAGGAAAATTCAGAATTATTTTTGAACTTATTAACCCTAATCATCCTCTATATAAAGGGAACTTCTATAAATGTACGTTTTGCAACAAAACTACATACAATAACATGGCTGTTATGCTGCTAAATTCTATCCTTAGCCTTCTCTTCTACATTCAATTTGTGATCATTGGAGCTTCCTTGCTAATTGCTATTCATTGAGGATTATGCATTTTTGAATGCTACATTTTTACCTTTTATTGTTTGTATTGTATTACTTGATTACTTATTGACGAGGGATCCCAATTGTATATCTAGAGTGAGGAATCCCTAGGGGTAGTATTCTTTGGGTGAGATATCTTAAAGAATAGGAAATAGGTGTTATATCCATTTTTTTTTTTTGAAAAGTTGTATGCTTGTAAATGTTGGTTTAAACATAGAGGAGGATCCAAGTTTAGCTTGGGGATTGGATGAAGATCATTGTAGTTGTGATCGGACAGAGATAAAATTGATTACATTACTTTTCTCTACCTTATCTCTTTAATTTCCAAGCATTCTTTAAATTGTTTGATTTTGAGTTGATTTGTATTGATATTGCTATTCTTTGTATGCACATGTAATATTCTAAGTTTGCTATTATATTAGTTTGCTTCTTGATCGAGTTAGTTACTTGAAGTATTAAATTTTCTACATATTGTATAACTTTCTTCAAAAAAAATATATCATTTTTAACACTTTGAAAAGGAAGTGGAAATTTTTGAAGAAAACTATATACTCAATTCGCCCTCTCTTGAATTTTATCATTTGAACAAACAATTACTATCTAAAGCAAGGCTTAACAACTTTCAAGAATAGTTCAAAATGGGCTCAAACTCTAACAGGCAAAACTAGTACTCTTGAGACCTCAAGCGACTAATGAACTTGGTTTTCCTTAGTTTTGATGATTTCAAGTATTTAAAGTATGATTTCATTGAACCATTTGAAGATGTCTGATATATTTGCTCAAGTGTGCAAAATTGAATATATAAGAACAGACGTTATCTTATATGCTAAACTCATAAATATGCTTCACTCATTTGATAATAAGTGTCATGATGACACTCTAGCACCTAACCTTGATGATTGTCTGAAAACAAAAAATCAACATATCTGCATTCTTACATCACTCGTATTGCCTTAAGTGTCTAATGAGTTGATATGTATATGGGCCTTCGGAAGACTTGTCTTAATGGGAAAAAAAAAAAAAAAACTCATGCTAATACTCGAAGAATAAGCATGCCACCTCAATTCTACAATAAAGATTGTTGTATCACCTTTTTAACGTAAAGCCAAAAGTACTTTTTCGAACTAAACTCGAGTGTTGCATGATAAAGGTAAACAACCTTGATCAAGTACAAAAGTATTGCTGCTGCTACCTCTAATATTTTCAACTCTTCATGAAAGTGAGAAACATTTTGCCTTGTCAAAGTTCAATGTTCCTCAAGCACTAAATATCTACTCAGAACGACTATTTGTCAATAATGGTAAACTAATTAATTAGAACTAAAGAATTCACTCTAAAGAATGTCTCTAATAGATTGATTTGAATGAAGAGTATATATAGAGAAGACCATGAAGAAGAAAGGAGAACAATCGAACATAATCAAGATATGCATTTACTCTGGTCGTTTACTTCTTCATTATTTCTTTCTTTATTGCTTCAATCATTGCTATTCAATATAGAGTTATTATTATTATTATTATTTTGAAACCATTCAATAAAGAGTTATCAAGCAGTATTTCCTAGTACTAATATTAAATTCACTCTAGAGAATGCTTATCAGAAAGACTCTCATTTATTACTCGGTTTTTAGAGCCTGAAGAGCTAGGTGAGAAAATAATAGTTGATGAAATTTCTTGAGCCTGGAGAGGCTAGGTACGCAAAGAATACTCATCTTGTAACTTGATCAGTTATAGTGAAGATCTTGGTGCAGCCAATGACTGACCGTAGCCCTAAGTTGAAAAGGGTGAACCAGGTTAAATCTCTATGTGATCTTCTCACCCTTGCTTTTCAACCTCTTTATGTTTAAATTAACTTGTTTTTAACAAGGGGTTAAACTATAATTTCTTAAATCAGTCTTTGTGTATTTAAGTTCCTTTCTTTAAACATCTTTTTGCAAAGTTATCACATTGATCAAACAAGTCACCCGTCTGATTAGCTTTTAAGAGTATCTTATCGTCACTGTTTTATGAAAAGACCTTTTGTAGTTTGAAAAAAATTAAGTAAACACAATTCAATTTCCTTCTTGTGTTTACATTTGTTTATTTCGAGTACATTCCAACCACAAAGCATCCTAATTTTAACGGTGATGGCTATGCCTATTGAAAGGCTAGGATAAAGATTTTTATTGAAGTCATGGATTTAGATATATGAGATGTAGTAGTAAATGGTGAGGAAAAGAAAAAACCTAGAAAGGCGAAGAAAAACGAAACATCCAATTAGACTTGAAGGCTAAAAACATCATTACTACTAGCTTAACAATTGTTGAGTTTTTTAAAGTTTCAAATTGTAAAATCACCAAAGAGGTATGGGATACTTTACAAGTAACCCGTGAATATATAAGTGAGGTTAAAAGTGCAAGAATAAACACTCTAACTGATGATTACAAACTCTTTAGGATAAAGCAAGGTGAAACAATCAAAGAAATGTAACAGTGTTTCACCCACTGACTTAGGTAAAGTTTTTTCAAATGAAGATCTTGTTAATAGAGTTTTAAAATGTCTTAGTTGGTCTTGGCAACCAAAGGTGACAGTCATTGCGGAATCAAAGCTTTGGCAACTATGTTTGGCAAGCTTCAAGAGCATGATTTGGAACCTTCAAGGCTAAATGAGAATGAAGAAGCGAATAAAAAGAAGAAAGGAGTTGCCCTAGTAACCTCTTCAAGGAAAGATAGGATGATGAAAGTGATAGCTCCAATAACAAATATCTTCAATAAGAACACATGAATATGCTAGTTAGAATGTTTTGAAAATTTCTCAAGAAAAAGGGAAGTTAAAGAAGTTAAATAATGGTAAGAAATGAACAAAGAAGGAGGCATAATCTTCCGTTTGTTTCATTCATTCATATTCAAATCAATGATTAACCAAAAGAGAATTTTCATAAATAATAATGAGATTTAGATTATTAAAATTTTGATATTTCTATGCAATAATTTGGTCTAATGAATTGATTTAGATTGATTATATCCATATCGGAGATAATAATAAAAAAAAGGGGACTTTCAACTCCAACATGCTATGAATGTGGTAATTTGGATCATATTAACTTTGAATGCCCTAACCTTCAAAAGAACAATGACAAAGTTGATAAAAAGATGAGGAAGGAAAAGGAAAGAAGAAGTGCTTACATTGCTTGGGAGGATAATGTCTTGAGTTCATCAAACAATGATGATCAAGAGAATAAAAAAGCCAAGCAATGCTTGATGGAAAGCCATCAAGATGAAGATGAGGTAAGTGATGTGAACTGGCTCATTCTTTCAATTATGATGAATTATATCAAGCATTTGTAGAATTACATGAAGAATCTATAGTCTTGGCTAAAAGAGTAACAAAACAAAAATCCATCACCTATTTTCTCTTGTTTATTGTTGGATTGATGCGTTTTGATGTTTGCTTTGAAACTTGATAAATTTATTAATTTTTAAGCTAAAATGTACTTTTCCTCCCCCGGGTTTTCTAATTGGTTGCTTCTACCATGAGGGAGCTACTAAATCCCTCATGGGTGAGGGACCTTTAACAACCATTGGATATATGTTTTTTAAAAATCGATGGCTGAGATCGTTTTGGGCTACCTGGAGAACCAGTCACCAATAATATTTATTCTTACTAACCCCAATTTTTTTTCGAAAAGCCCTTCTCTGGTTCAGCACGAAGGATGTCGTTGACCATGACCATGAGGAATGACCGTATGCTCACCACGAACTCACTCATTACACGTATGATTGTCTAAAATCGCAGGAAGGTTTTCGATGACTATCCTTACCAGATGTGTTTGTTAAGTTTCAATTGTTGATTGTGGGATGTTGCCTTTGATGAAGACGGAAGGGTATGGGTGTCGACTAGTGGATCCTAAGGAGCGGTTTGCTTCGATTTACTTAGGTAAGATCTTAATATCCAAGATTAAATACCTAGATAGTAGTATTTAGGGGAGGGCAACGATTGACAATCAAACCCGAACCCTAATTTCGCTGTTTAAAATTCCCTAAAATGAAAATAACAGTTGAATGTTTGTTCTTAATAATGCTATCTTTTCTTGATGTTTGAACATGAATGATCTCTGACTTGATGAACAGTAGTGTAATTCGTAATCTGGTTTATATTCATGTTGGTAGGCACTATACTTGTTTAGGTTGTTATTTTTACGAGTAATAGGGGATTATCTGGGTTGATGTCAATACGATTGATGAAACGTAATTACTGCTCACTACTATTGTTTCTGCCCCCCATATGATTTAACACTTGTAATGTGTGATAAGTGATTAATAATGTGTATGTGTAATGTGTTGGTATCTGATTCTTGTGATTGAGCTGAAGGATAGTTGTTAATGAACAGTCTGGTATGCCACTGTCTGATATACTGAAGTGATCAATAATGGAGTAAATGATTTTACAAGGAAGCCACAATGTTTGATAAGAAGGTTAGCAGCTCTTTAAAACTTTGCCTAGCACTGTGTTCTTTAAGCAAGGTATGTTGTGTGCATCATAATGAATACTGTAAGAACAAAGACTCAAATTGGAAAATTGTTGTTAGACATGGAGATGCTCTGTGAGAAGGTCCGGGTGGTCAATTTCATTAAGTGATGTGTGTCATGGTTCAATGTGTAGCTAATGCTGTAGCTATAGGTTGTCACTGAAGCATTGCTTTATTTTCATGTATTGCTTGTAGTGCTGGATGAGGCTGCCACATTTATGTTGGAGATGTAAGCGGTCCTTCCTTTGGTTTGGTGATGAGCACTTGGATGCATAGACCGTAATTCTGAAGCTGATGTGGAGGTCTTGGCATATGATACTCCTTCATTAATGAGCTGAGATGTTGATTGAGGGTCTTTTAGTTTTAGATACCATCTAGTGACGTGTGATTAGGTCTTGTAATGTATTGTATCGTTACGTTAGACATGTGATTCCGTGACATTGTTGAATTCAAGTCGATGCATTTTGTCATTAGTCATTTTATGGTTCTCAGATGTCCTGCATAATGATAAATCGGCAAAATGGCACGCGTGTAACATTTGGCACACTTAGTAACATGGTGTTAACTTTATTGGTTAAAAAGTAGCAGTCCTTTACATTACGTGTGTCGCTGTTCTAGATCAACATTTTTCCATGTAAGAACATGCATTCACTAGCTATATCATTCCAATACTTTGTTATGCCTTAATCTCCTTATTCTTCCAGTAATCAACTACGACAATATGTCTAATGAAGTACTTTCCAATTATATTAGGATATGCATCATGTGTTTTAAATTATCATCAATCTCACTGTCTAATCAATGAGGTTTAAGTGGCTTCATGGTGGCAATTGGATTAACATGGTAGAGAATGTATATCACTTAATATGAGACATTTCCTGAGAATTTTGTTTGCAAAATAATTCCACTAAACATGTCACTGGGCCATTCGGTTCATAGTGTGGCAATCATACTGATATGACCACTTACAAAAAATACACCATTGAAGATTAATTTGAAACTACAAAATGCTAATGATCCTAGCACACGATTAAAGTAAAGTCACAAACCATGTGATCTCAAAAAGGACAAAGTCAAAAGTCATTTGATCTCAAAATGGACAGCATATGATGAACAACCATAGACCATCTACTATCTAATTAGTGCCTAATTACGGACATGCTGCCAATGTCCCAAAAAAAGTTGCGCATTTCAAGCATTTTATAAATAAAAAAAAACTGCTACAAAAAGAAACCCAAACATACATGATATTTCCTTCATTCGCCATCACAAGATCCTCTGCACTGTTCCAGATCGATGCTCTGCAGGATGGTGAAAGGAAATGTAGCTTCTGCTGCCTTGCAAAAACCTAGCACCTTTTGCTTCAAAAACCAAGTTGCATCGCAGAAGAAATGATGCTTTGAGCATAAACAATGACCTTACAAAAACCCAGCTCCTTTAGTTTGTCGAAACCCATCTACAGGGGTTTTCAAATTCCAACTGCATGGTGAGAAGGAGTATAATGCTAGGGATTGTAATTCTAAAAACGTATTTTATAAAGGTGCCCCATGAGACTTTAAATTAATGCTGAGTACCCCGTGAAAACCAAAAGTGCCGGTAATTTAAGGTCCCTCATAAGTGAGGGACTTCTTGTCTCCCTCGTATTAGACGTGGCCATTATTTATATTTAAGTAATAATTTAATTTATAAAATATTAAAATTGGTAGGAACTGCCTTATGTTTAGCTTGAGCAAACCGAGTTTGAGAAAGATCAACAAGAGGAGGAATCCCACCGTATCTCACAAGCAAGCCTCTGTTTCTGATGCTATCAGCACAGAGTTGCACAAGTGTCAAAACAACAAGCTATTTTCCTAAAAAATAAATAAATTAGAAGGACAATTTTCAAAAAAAATATATATATCATTTTTAGAATGAATATGCCCTTGTTACCAAAAAAAAAAAAAGAATGAATGAATGTGCCCTTAACTAAAGTCAAGCAGGGAGTCATTTCCGTTTGTAAAATAGGCCTAAGCCTGCTTTAGCAACCCCGGCCTTTTCTATCCCTGTCCAGAAAGCCCAAATTATAACCACCAAAATATTTCCAAGTTTGGTCCATCAGCCACTGACCAGTGACCATTAGCACAGGCTGGCGCACTTACAGCGACTGAGCGGCTGAGCCCACTATGTCCCCTTCTCAATATGCTGTCACTGTCGTCACCGCACCAACCACCACCATCACCCCACCAACCACCGCCACCAAATCTCAATCCAACCCTAAATCCCATAAAAACAACAGAATAACAATCTCAAACAAAAACAACACACCACTTCCCCGAACAACCCATCACAAATAATGGCCACCCCTTCCTCACCAAAGACCATTTCCACAAACGACGCCGCTTCACCCACCAAGAGACCCCAACCCATCCCTTGGACCCACCAGGAAACGGTGAACCTCATCAGGGCATACAGAGAGAAGTGGTACTCCCTCAAGCGGGGCCCGCTCAGATCCAGTCAGTGGGAAGAGGTGGCCGTCGTCGTCGCCGCCCGATGCGGCTACGACTTCAACCACCCTTCCAAGTCCGCCGTCCAATGCCGCCACAAGATGGAGAAGCTCCGCCAGCGCCACCGCGCCGAGAAGCACCGCCTTGTCGACGGAAGCTCCGCTCGCGCCTGGCAGTATTTTGGGCTCATGGACGAGCTGGAACGCGGCCCGCTGCCTATTTCGGCCCAACCCCTCGTTGCTCTCGCGCATACCGCCGATGATGATGATGATTATAATAATAAGGAAGATGACGATGTAGATGACCATGACCATGACCATGACCATGATGATCATGATGAGAGCAAGAATTATATGAAGTCAAGGAGTATCAATTATATTCTTAGCCAGAGAACTAGATCAAACAGAATTGGAGGGTTTTTAAGGGAGCATGTTTCACAAGGGTTGTGGAGGGTGGATGATCATGATCATGATCATGATCACGATGATGATGAGGATGCTGAGGAGGTGGAAGAGGAGGAGGAGGAGGAGGATGAAAAAGTGGTGATAAATGAGATGGAGTTGGTTTCGGGGTTGACAGCAGAGATAAAAGCCTTTGCTAAGAGGTTTAATGCAATGGAGAATTGGAAGATGGAGATGATGAAGGAAACTGAGAGGTGCAGGTTGGAAATGGAGAACAAGCGGATTGAGATGATCGTCGAGTCGCGGCGGAGAATCGTTGATTCAATTGGGAGGGCATTCGGGTCTTCCAAGAGGATGAAGATTAGTAAAGAAATTTGAAGGTTTTCATCTTTCTCTTTTCCCCCTTGCTGTGAAATTTTGTCCTTGCCACTGTCACCCTGTGATAGGTTTATTTACTTTGCAAAGGCTAGCTTGAAACTCACTTTGCAATACTTGATTTATCCTCCAATCCATTGTTTCTTTTTCCCACTATAAGCATTTATTTTGTTTTGCAAGGCTCCTAAGAAGTATTGTATACAGTTACACAGTGGATTTGCTTGCAGAATGTGAAATACAATTATCAAAATTAGTTGTATACCATGCTGGAGTTAATTATTCTATTTCTTGTTGCATTGGAAGTCTTTACCATTATTACCCAATTCTCCACTGACTTCAACCACCTGAGTGTAAGTTAATTTTTTGACATTAGTTTGTTAAAATAATATCTTTAAAGCAAAATCATTACTGCGATAGCTGTTTATTGTTGCTGACTGCAAAATCATAATGCATGGATTTTCTTTTACTACACATTGGCCGACTTTAACTTGTATGCATGCTGCGTTTTCTTAATCTTTTATATTTTAACATTGGTAGGGAGAAAATCTCTTACCATGAATCAAAGACTAGACACAAAAATTACTAGCAAATTATCACTTTTAAGGGAGAGTCATGTTAAACTAATGCTTTTATCTCCTATATCATTATTGCAAATCATCATTTCTATAACATAGTACAATAAATTTCTGTAACATAGTACAATAAATTCTAGTAACCTATGATAAAGTTTTGGATTTTCAAGGTAAATATGTCTGCCAAGAAAATTCGATTCTTCCAAAAAACTTAAGCTGCTAGGTACTCAAGTATTTGCACTGAAATGATTTATATCTCTTAACAATATATTTCACTGGAATTAGAGGTTATTAGTAGTTGATCTTATGTTATTTTTTGATGTATCTTGTTCTTATGCTAAAGATAAAAAAGTAATTCTAGAGCCAACGAGCGTGTAGCTCAACTGGCTTTTACCCCATTTCTAAAACTGGGGTGTGATAATGCTGTCAGTGGTTTGATCCTCTATTAGGCCACATATCCCCTCCTCTACTGTGGCTGCTGCTTGCTTCTCCCAATGTTCCTCTCCAAAAAAAGTTATTCTGCATTTGTCTTTATATAACAGTTATAAGATGAATGATGAAAATCCCTAATTAAGATTTTTTCAACCTGACAAATAGATCATGCTGGTTATTATTGCAGTTCCAAGACAACTAGAGACATGACAAATTGCCATTGTGCCTATGTTTTTTAGTGCCTTCCAAAGCTAATTGTAATATGGTACCTGTTAAGCATAAAGAATGATGACCTGGATGTTGACACAGCTGAAGCTGCTGATTTGGATGCTATTGCTGGGATTTCTGCTATTGTAGCTTGAAGAGTAACCTCCTCTGCCTCTCCCTTGAGTCTTTCTATATTCAGTACTATTAGCCAATACTTTAGTATCATTAGCACCAGAATATTGCCTCTCATGTTGAATAACCCTAGAGAAAATTCTATTGAGATTTGGTAAGGGATCCATGAGTAGTATTTGTGATTTTACCATAGAAAATTTTTCATTCAAACCGGTTAAAAATCTGATGGTGCGGTTTAAATTGTGATAATGCTGAGCACTTCTCATACCTGTTAGGCAAGTACATTTCTCATGACATCCACATACCTGCATTTTCATATAGCTTTCCAATTCTTCCCATAGAACCTTCAGTTCTGTATAAAACTCTGTCACAGTCAGTGAGCCTTGCTTCAAACCATAAATTTCAGATTGCAAATCTGAGATTCTTATCAAATCTCCTTGAGAAAACCTTTCTTTTAACTCATTCCATACATCAATGGCATTGTCCAAGAAAACTATGCTCTGTCCAATTGGTTCAGCAGCCGAATTGACAATCCAAGACTGAATAAGCATGTTGCATCTGCTCCATGCCTTGAAACTAGGATCAAAAGAGTCAGGAACTTCAATAGTACCATCCACAAATTCAAACTTATTCTTACCTCCCAATGCTCTCCTCATGGACCGAGCCCAAGAGTGATAGTTTGCGCCACTGCTACTGAGAACTGGTGTGACTGCCACTGAAGATGGGCCATCACCCGGATGCACATAGTATGGACTTGATGAGTCCTGTGTTGGATCTTTTGGAGGCTGATTGTTGTTTATAGTACCTGAACCAGAAGAAGCATTTGTGTGGCTATTTCGGCCATGGAATATGATCGCAGCGGTAATAGTTTAAAATGCTCTGATACCATCTTAAACTTTAAACAAACACATGGTGGGTATGAATAAAACCAGAATGCAGAGAAAAGTAGTGGAACAACAATTGATCGAATGAAAATTCTCCTTTCATTGATGAAGACTGAAATACAAGTGGTAGTCTATTTATATAAAGAAAAACAGGTGCACCTAATGCTAGGCTAAGCATCATTACATGGACTGAAAACTACTACACCATAACAAACTAGGTGACTCAACGTAACAGAAACACTGACTCCCAAATGTGGCCTCATCACTCTCTGCTTGTGACTCTAATCCGTGTCAATCATTGGATGAGCTAACAGAATTGTAGGGAATATTCTCCAAATAAGTGGCACACTTCAAGCTTGCATCCAAGTCAGCAATAGCATCCAAATTAGCAGCTTCAGCTATGTCAACATCCAGGTCATCATTCTTGGATGCTATTGCTGACTTGGATGTAAGCTTGAAGTGTGCCACTTATTTGGAGAATATTCCCAACAATTCTGTTAGCTCATCCAATGATTGACACGGATTAGAGTCACAAGCAGAGAGTGATGAGGCTACATTTTGGAGTAAGTGTTTCTGTTACGTTGAGTCACCTAGTTTGTTATTGTGTAGTAGTTTTAATTCCGTGTGATGAGGCTTAGCTTAGCATTAGGTGCACTTGTTTTCTTTATATAAATAGACTACCACTTGTATTTCAGTCTTCATCAATGAAAGGAGAATTTCATTCGATCAATCATTGTTCCAGTACTTTTCTTTGCATTCTGGTTTTATTCATACCCACCATGTGTTTGTTTAAAGTTTAAGATGGTATCAGAGCATTTTAAACTGTTACTGCTGCGATCATATTCCATTGCCGAAATAGCCACACAAATGTTTCTTCTGGTTCGGGTACTATAAACAACAATCAGCCTCCAAAAGATCCAACACAGGAAATAGAATGAAAACAATGTGACATTTTTATAACTATTTTTGTGGTAATTATTTTTAAAAATAGGAAATGAAAATACAAACCAAACAGGTCCTAATTATTTTTGAAAACAAGAAATTAATATAAAAAACTGAACACAAAACAAACAGGCCCTAAATTTTCTAACTGGTCTAGGATTGTTCTTGTTTAGATGAAGAGAGAGAGATTGGTGAGAACAGAGGAAAAGGGGTGTGAATGAAGAGATGCTCCACATAAGATGAACAGCCAATAACTGCATTGAAATCCTACAGCTCCAGAAAACTAGTTGTAACAAAATCCTATTAGCTGGGTTTCGATCAATTGCATTTAAGCTATTCCTATATAATAGTAAAATTTTAGCACTCAAAACTAAGGAAAGGCATTGTTCAATTCGGGTAATAAATATCTAACAACTTTACCATTGGAATCTGCATTCTTAGGAATATTAACTTGCTTGTACCTTCCCAATTGAGTTCTTGATGCCATAGTACTCTATCAGCAAGAGCACCAATATTACACCCTCCCTCCGAGTCTGGGAGCTAGACTCCCCGATTCTCTAACCATGACATTACGTTGCTATTATTTACTGTTTATACGATTCGAACTTTCTAACAATGTACCTATACTAACCTTGTTACTATACAATATTTGTCAATTACTTGTATGATTTTTGCATGTAGCATCATTAGCACATGTCAGAGAATCATTTTGATTATGATGAAGTTGAAAGATGCTTGAAAAGCCTAAATGTTTCTCGAGTATACTTCAGCAGATCTAGTTAAAAGATGCTGTAACCGGTTTGGCCAATTTTCAACAATTTCATGTTTTCAAGTTTTTTTCTTGTAAGCTTATTGATTTTTATTATTAGATGTTCGGACGTTTCTCTCATTGTAGAAAACTTGTCTTTTGGTCAAGTTTCCCTGCAAACAGTAATGGATTTCACTTGATGAACACTAGAAAGAAAAATTAAAAAATATGACATGTAAAATCTAATGTGTATATGTATTAATGCCAATGGAAAAACATAAACAGCGACTTGTTAGTTTGATTCCATATGCATGGGTAAACAGCCTTATCTCCTTTTCATTGAACCTTCTATAAACTTTTATATGCTGTTTATTTGATATGTCCTTGGTACATTTTTATCAACAATCATTTTCATCACCAGTTTGTATGGTCAATATAATGTAACTGTAACCTGATAAATTCTGAAATAACCGATTTGAGAATTTTCATTCATAACCCTTCTCCATCACGGCCGAACATCTTCCCCAACGTCTGTAATGTCACAGGCTTCCCAGTATGGACACCTGCAACTGCTCAATGAAACAGAATAGGAGCATGCTGTAGCAGCTCTCTTTGGGAATTACATCTCATCAATGCTGTAGCCGAACCAAATAGATTGAGGCACCTTCCAGGTACCCTCCAAATTACATAATCCGACATTGAAGTTGTCAATATCACAAGGCATGGGCTGCTCCCTTGTTTTATTTGCTGTCAAATCATACTGAACTACTGCATCATATGCATCAGGATGCAAAGACATAAAATAACTAATCACATTCAATAACAACCTATCCCTAGTTTCATCTGTGACTCTCAGAGATTTATATAAGAACTCTTATGAAAACAAGCTCAAAGTCGGTTACTAAATTCACTACTTATATGACTCAGTACAAAGTGGCAACCATAGACACTAGCACAAGTTGATGACTTCCATACAAAGAGGCAACTATACAACTACTTAAAAAATAATGCATTGAGCACAATTGGATCTCTAGTGTGTGTAAGTTTTCGTTAAAAGACAAATAACTGAATTCCTAATCCTTGAAAATTCCAGTGGATAAGAATTTTATTTAGTGCATTTCTTTGTTCCAACTATTTGCCAGTGCGTTTATATTAAGAACATGCAGACTTAGGTTTTATCATACCGTCAAGCATGCAACATTTCAAAGCCTGCCATGAATTTGAAGAATAACGTAGAAGAATCACTAAAGGATTACTATTTTACTAGACTAGATTCTACATTGGCTAAATTATAGGGTGTCCTATATGAAGGATATGCAAGAGTTACAATTCCATGGATCAGCAACTTTCATTTGCTGGAACTCATTGTATCTTAATTCTTAGCTATATGTAGCAGGAACCAGAAAACTTTGTCACCAGTTTTTAAGATAGGTGATTAGTCAATAATTGTTTTAGAGCATTCAGTGCTATGAATCCTCCACTTGCAAAGCCATACATGATAAATGAAAATCCTCGACTTTTCTCCCAAAAGAACATGGATTTTTAAAACATCCATATGAATTTTTAGAATCAACTGGTGAACGCTGCCTCGCTTGCTCCAATAGGTTGTGGGCTCGAGTCATGTTATAGGGGAAGTGAGGACCACTATTGATCCACTTTTGAAAAAGAAAAAGAAAAAAAAGATCCACTTTTGAAAAAAAAAAGAAAAAAAAGAATCAACTGATGGTCCCAACTTCCGTTTTCGCTTTATAACATGCAAGGAATGTTATAAATCCAGTCAGAAGGCGGCTTATTCTACACTATCTTGAACAGTTTAAGAACATATGTTGGATGCTTGAAGAACATCTCATCCAAGAGGCAAATGCTTAAAGAAGTAATTGTTGCTTAGGCCTGTGACTCAACACTGATGCCATGTGGCCCTGAATTGGCACTCCTCCTAATTTTAATTTTACTGAATTAACACGATAGATATATCCACCAGTTCAATATTGGTAGATGCTGTTAGTGGTCTTCATTCCACCACACCATTTCCAAGGCACTCTAGCGTTTGCTGGCACAACAGAAAGTTAGAATACATCACTTCTGTGTCTCGGACGCATACATTCTTCAAAGAGTTGTGTTATTTGAACACAAATTTTAGATACCGTATGTGTTTCTTTCTATCTCTCACTTACCTTTTATCATCTTTGTATATCTGAAGTTGAGAAATTGAGTAATGCATATGATGAACTTTTGGAAGAATCCAACTGCTTGACTAAAGCTTTCAAATCCCTCAAGAGACAGTAATACACGCATCTAGAAAATACATCTAAAAACAAATGGAACACCATATATGGTGTCCCCAATTTTGTGTTAAAAAACATTCATCTTCTTCAAAATCAAGGGGAAAGCTCTACACATTAGGCCATTAAGGCGTAGGCGTCAGTATGCTCCTCAAGGTCCATGGACGGTTGGTTGAGTTCTGGTGGGACTTGCCCCGCGTTGCTCTAGACTCTCCTTCTGGTTTCATGCTTTGGTCCCTATTTGTGAGACTTAGTAATGGAATCTCTGTGAGTGGTGTGGAGGGATTCTTGGTAGGAATGATCGTTAACATCAGGTGTCAACATCCTCCTGAGCTAGGACAACTGCTTAGTTGGTGCATTGATGACGTGCTCTTGCCTGATAATCCTCTACTGGAATTGGGGTGGGATCAGGTGCCCTTTGGTCATTTGAGAGTGGTGGGTGCGAAGGGCGGAACGTGTTCGGCTCCCATCACCAGTAGAGGGTCGGACATGTCTTCTCACCTCTCACGTCATTCGTGGATGAATGGGTTGCTCACGGTGATGGAGTTTCCATCCTGTCAACCACACCCCTCCTTGCTTCTGGAATTGCATGTCTTTTGGTGTTGACCATGATAGATGGGATTAGAAGTTTTTCTCTTTCCACAAACGGTGCCAATGTTCAGTTGGAACTTCATATTCAACTGGTCTCATGTAGCTTGCCTGGGTCTTGTGTCTTTATTGAAAGGTTGGTCGACCTTGATGCTCTTCTTGGTTGGTTGGTCCAGTTGTTGCATTATGGAATGAATGGAAAAGTTAATGGGGAAGGGGGTGATAGTATCTAATATTTATGGGAATTGCTACCGTACCCATGAAAATTTAACTGGTTTGGTACAACTAAACTAATTGACCAATAGTTAAAGGAGGCTCATTTAATGTAGTATGTTACTAATGAAACTTTTGATTTTGCTATTTAGTCCTTTAATTGTAAAACGATATTTTTACTTCTAGTAAATTTTAATAAACATTATTTGAATTTATTAAATATGAATTAATTTAAAATGTTCATTAATTTGTAATTATGTGAAATTTAACGTTTTAAAAATGTTCATTTATTGAATATGAATTAATTTAAAAAATGACACCAAGACCTTTCTCCTCCTCCTCCTCCTCCTTCTCCTGTCTCTGTTCATTGTTTTCTTCTATCCGTCTCTGCTCATCCCTCCACCCACTCTCTCCAATCCGTTGTGACACAAGATTCTCCTGATGGCGACAGCAATGGTTATAGTTTCCTCTCTAAAGAATCCACATCAACTCGATCGATACTCTTAAAAGATGGGACACCGACGCTGTCGGTGTCGGTGCACCCCAAGGCGATGACTTTATGGTCCCATGTAAGGATCCATGACAACATCAGTGGACGGCAATTTATGATTCTTTTATGACAAAAAGCTTTGAGAAAATTGGCTAGGGATCAAGTTATTTGAGGATATTGATGGGAATAGCCTGATTTTTAAATTTGAGACAACCACGTTTCTCTGGCTTCGAAATAATTGGTGGTGGAGCGATTTTTTTTTTTTTTGAAGAGGTGGAGCGATTTTTTAAGTGCACATAAAATTGGTGGATTATATTTGACAATACGTTTTTTTCCAATGAATGGGATCCATCAAGGTGTTCCAATGGATGGGCATAGCTGGTTAGAAGCAGGGGGAGGGAGCCAACAGAGTGAGAGTGACGAAGGTTGAAGATAAGGAGGAAAAAAACAATAACGGTAAAACAATTTAGGGACCAAAGTGCAAAGTCTGAAACTTTGGTCAAATGGGTGCTCTAACTTTATTCAATGAAATACTATTCAGCTATTGGTCTAGAATATAACTGTACTAAAACAGTAAAATTCATTGAGGTACCGTAGAATTTCCCAATATTTATTGCCAGCCTTGCTTAGTGGGTTTGGTTGATCTCGTTCATTGGGGAGTGACTTATAGTCTCACATCAGCCATCGTCCCTCCAATAGCGTGTAAAGGGGGATTGAACACTCTTCCCTATCACTTCGGCCATTCCCTACAATAATTTGTGCTAGCTAGAGGTCGAGCGTGGCAGAGGTATGCAAATATAAGGGGACAAACCACCTATTTGGGTAGGTTGGCAACCTTGTTAGATTGCGTGTGGCTTGGTGCTGGGTTACCAAGTGGTCCAGTTGGTACTTGGTCGTTGCTGGGCCAAGTGTCTTTCCGTGTTGGAACTGTGCCCATCTCGAAGCATGTGGTTGGCCTATTGGGCCTTGGATGCTCCGTCGTGGCCCAGAACAGGTTCCAAACCAGATAAGTAAATTCTAAAAATTTTGCTCATAATAGTCCTAATACATAAATTTCTAGTAGTGACACCTGATCTGACACGTAATAGATATGGGCCTTTCATGTTGTGGCCAGGCAACCATAGCAATGGATGACTCTTTATGGTGTTGGTCTAAGGTCTCGTATTGTAGTGGTATTGAGGAGTAAGAGCTAGGGCATTAGATGAGAGTGGGTTTTGAAAATCAAATGAAATTGGGAAATTTATCTTAAAATGCAAATGTTTATACAACTGTTTTCCAATGAGAATAAGATATGTCTAACAAATATTATACATGTTATAATTTCATTAATGAGCTATTACAATGTGTCTTATTATTATTGGAAAAATCACCATAAACACTTAGATAACAACACCTAAGTTTTGTCTTTATACAAAAAGGCACAACTTATCAACTAGCTCTTCAAGCAAGCAAGTTATTCAAGTGAACTTTTTGAAATCTATTAATTGAACCCAACATTATTGGAGGGTTGGGTGCAGTAGCTGGAATTGGCATGAGCAACTTTTCGTGCACTTGGGATTCCAACCCAGCAGTTTCGGTATCAGACGTGAGGACGATGTAGGTAACACAATGCAATCCAATGATGATGTCGATGATGCCAATGATAGGATGCCTCCCCCACCCTCCCCCACCTTATTGTTTGTATTACGTTTTTTATATTATTGTTTTTGCATTGATTATTGTATTACATTTGAATTAGTTTATTTCATTTAAATTATATTATTTGGTTTAGGATATTTGTGTTTGTATAATTTACCTAACTATTATATGATTTTTATCTTAGTTTTAATATTTAGAAAAAATAAGTAAATGTGAAAAGCGGCACCCTGTCCATTTTAGCGACTGAATATTTTCAGTTGCTAAATGGAAAATTGTAAAATAGTGACTGAATATAGTTTGATTAGATCCATCGCTAATCTAGTCCTCACAACAGGTAATGGGGATCATTATAGCAACCATTTTTTACTACTTTGTGATCGTATTTTTTCATCGCAATTAGCGACCTAACATCTAAACAGTCGTTGAATCTATTAGCGATCATAGTTTTGACAATCACCAATGATCTGTTGCTAATTTGGTCGCTAACACAATTAGCAATCAAATTTATACTGTTAGCAACCGATTACTTCTATCCCTAAATGCATGTGTTTTTGTATTGGTCAATTGAGTTTGTTGGATACTCAAGTCTACCCAAAGCCATGTACAACCATGTCCTCAAACATTCTAGCTTTATATTTATTAATATGATACCAACCCCAAACATACGCAATATATTTAACCGTCTGCCTATAATGTGAGATAAATTTTGTATGGGTACAATGTCTATTTAGGCATTGCATCTAAAAAAAAGGGTCTATATAGGCATAGCCAATTAAATACTAATTAGCAATTAAAATACTAATTTAAAAAGACATTAATGCCCTTACTATAATTATTTCAAAATTATCTTAAAATTTTGATTGATTCTGACTAATGAGTACATACCTATACAAGACTCACTGATAATGTGATTGGGGAAGAATAAATCTCTGTTTTCCCTTTAATTAATGTAACTGACACCATACCTGAAGAAACTCCTCATTAATTAAAATGATAATGATCATCCATGAATAATAACTATAAAAAATGTAATTGACACCATACCTGAAGAAACTCCTCATTAATTAAAATGATAATGATCATCCATAATAATAACTAACAAAAATATGATACAAGGTCGTCTTATTTCACTTCTCATATCAATTCACAAATGAATCTTTTTATGAAGTTTTGGAAATCAATGGGTTTGTGCTATCTCTGTATAAATTTTATATTCAAAAGCGCAAAAAAAAAAAAAAAGATTTGTCTATAAGATATTGAAGTTCAACAGAAGATACAGTATGCGTCAAAAAAAAAGAAAAAACAACAACAACAACAACATACAGTACTTTACTTTTGACACAATTTCAAGTTTTCAACATGGTCATAATGGCAAAGCCTAAATGGAGACAACATCACCATTTAGACAATCATATATATAGTCTAACTTTCTGCTGCGCATGAGAAAATCTATCATGTGCATATGGTGTTATTTATTTAGGGCACTTGTTAATAATTAAAAATAAAATATTTAAATAAAAAATAAAGTAGTTAATATGTGAGGAGTGAGGACTAAAAAAGATATTTTTCACTTAAATTCTTTTATTTTTGAATCGTTATATTTTCTATTTAATTTTAAACAAAATGTAATTCATGATAACATATTCACATGCATACACATCCTAACCGTACTATCAGAAGTTAGTTTGCAATTTCAGAATTTCAGATCAACAAACGAAAACTAAACTGTGGGTAATTATGTTGTGAAACACAATTTAACCTGTTTGATTTTTAGTACCTCTCTATCACAGTTATGATTTTATTTTACTTTTGAAACAAAGATTTGTTTCGTTGCTTCAACAAGTTCTTTTTCTAATCTCAATTTAAATTTTACGTTATAATAATTGATACTTATCCATTCGAGTAACGTGTTTTATCAACAATAATGAGATATTTATGAATAATTACATAGCTACTTTTTTTGCGAGAGAGATCCAACACTATAATCTGAATGGGAGTTTTAGGCAATGGAAAAACTTGATATCTCTATTGCTGTGGGACAGTCCAAGACCCATGTTCATTTTGTCCAACATTATACGTGGAAGGAGCTCAAAGGATAGAAAGAAAAATCTTTTGTCAAGATGAGGACAAGAAGTATAAGTCTATTGCACAGTTCATTCCCATTTTATATTATGGGCTACTTTTGACTCCCTAGCTAGTTTCTTTTGTGATTTGAATGGAACCCACAATTAATCACTCGTTTGTGAAGGAATAATTAAAAGCACAATCCTTCTCAAAAAATGAAAAGCACAGAAATCATTGGAGCTTGGAGGAGGTGGAATCGATTTTGTCATATATAAAACAGGAAGGGCTATCACCCAAAAAAATGAAGGTGATTAATTTGGGGCTTTATTAAATAATTTTATTATGCCTTTTGGATTCTTAGAATGGTAGCTTCATGCAAAGCCAGCCCTAAAGATTTTGCGTATTATGTACGAACTGAGAAAATGATATTCTCATAATTATTTGACATATGATTAAAACCAATAGTGCTTTTCAGAAGATGCAAAACAAGTTTTTAGAACCGGCATGGCTCAAACGACTTCAAGCATTTAATGCTCAATTAGAACAGGTGCATTCAATACCACTGAAAATGTGTATGAAGATCCTCTTAATACTTGAAGTCTATAAATACCTACATTCTTTAAAGAAGACATTGCGAACAATTTGAAAATATTCAAGCGATCTTAAGTTGTGTCAAAACTTTCATTTCCTTTATATTGTAGAGTTATTCTTTGTTGAGTGTGAAACCGGTAATCTCCTCACAGATAGTGAGTTGACTCAAGTTCTGTAATAATTTTTATTGCTTTTCTTAGAAGTGAGCATGAAGAGGCTTGTTTAGAAAGAATACTTGGTAAGAACCTGAAGAGGTTGAGAATACTTGTTGTAGCTTGAAGAGGCGTGTAGAAGAATACTTGTAATTGCTAAGTGAGTTAGTGGAAAATTCTTCATGTAGAAAGTGAAATAGACAACTATAAATACGAGAAGAGGGGGTTGAATTGTGTTTATCAGAAATTAAAATAAAGTTGAAAACTCTTCGCACACAGAAGCTAGGTTCGGACAGGTGTAAAATAAGTTACACAGATAGGTCACCTGTCTGTTGTATTTTCACAGAAAACCACACAAGCATACAGATTAAAATAAGCTTGATAAAAACACTTTTAACCCCTTAGTTAGAATGCAGATGATATATAATCAAAACAACTAAAGAGTTTAAGGGAGGAGAGATTAACACAGTGATTTATCCTGATTCACTCTTTAACACAAAGAGTTACGTCCAGTCCTTGGCAACACCAAGATTTATCCACTATAACTGATCAGGTTACAGACTCCAAGTATTGTTTGCACACCTAGCCTCTTCAGGCTCCAAGACAAGTATTCTTTGCACACCTAGCCTCTTCAGGCTCACTCAGATTTGTTTGAGAAATTTGGTTTGTAATAAATACAATTTCAGACAGACAGATTTTTCACTAACACTCAGAGAGTGGTTTAAATGTAAGGCTTAGGAAAGTCTGCGTAATAACTTCAAATGATTGAAGAATACAGATGGAATAAATGAACAGAGTAATGGCTCTATAATGCTTTGTAATCTTTGATGTGTTCATATTCAATGACTTATGTATTTATAAGCCTTCAAACATTTAATATCCGTTAGAGACATTCCTTGCAACGATGGCTTCAAGCAGAGCTTCATTAAATGCAATAGAGTCGTTCTGGGCAGCCATTAATGTAATGGAGAGGTTGGTTGTACTCTAACATTAAGGATCATGGCTTTATGCATCGTGCAGTAGCCAAATCAGAGTTATGCAGAATGCTTTTATACTTTTGCAGAGTACATTTCCCTTCTTGTGTAATAACCGAAAGTACTAGGGAATAAAGCATGTTGGAAACATTCTTTAACTGGAAGTTTGTCTCTGACTTCCTAGGTTGCTTGAGAGAGAAATCCTCTGAATTTCTTGATAAGCGTGAGAGAGAGATTCAGAGTCTTCTGCATGAGAGGACAGCTTCCAAAAGCTTCATGTACTTCGAGTTCTTAACAAAGAACCTTAGACGAGTATGAGAGCAGAGCAGAAACAGGTTGAAACCAATTTGTACAAAGTCAACAATCCCAGTCAGCAGACAGGTTGACTTTTTGGTTATCCAGACAGGTTGTTATTTAAGTAGACAGACAGGTGAGTTTTGCTATTTTTCTGATCTGTACACTAAGTAGACAGGTTAGCAACCACAAAATAGGTTAATTAAATCATTAACCAATGTTTAGTTTTCATCAGAACTTAGGGAAATGCACACAGACATTTTAGAGACTTAACAATCTCCCCCTTTTTGATGATGACAAACATTTAGATGATTTAATAAACCTTAGAAAATATCAACTTAGAGAATGACAGAATGTAGACAGGTTGAAATTTTCTATACGTGCAGACAGGTGCATTTGAGTTCAAATAACAGTATCATAGAAATATGCAGCAGCTTAAGTTCAAAACAAATATCAGAGATCAAAAGTTCAATTTTAACTTTATCTGAACCATCTTATATTTTCTCCAGATTTGACACTTAACACTTACTTATCTTAATCATCTTACATTTTTCTCCCCCTTTTGTCAACAACAAAAAGGGACAGACAGAAAACAGTAAAGAGAAAAGAGATAAAGTAAAAACTGATTTTCATTCATCATAAGCTTCTCATTTACAAGGCAGTTTCTACAAAAACATCTACCTAGACTGATTAAAAGAAAGATACAAAGAATCAACTTTCTTTTCTAACAGCAGCCTAGCATGCATTTCTTCATCCAATTGTCTTCTGACTTCTTCTAGCTCAGCTTTAAGTAGATTGAAGCTATATAAATCCACCATCTGAGAAGAGGAGGCTTCTGAAGACAGGCTGGTTGAAGCAGCAGACAGATTTGGATACCAAGGTAAGGCTAATACTGGGGGTACCTTAGGTACAGAGAAGGGTGAGGAGACACGGGGAAAGATATACTGATGAATGGTTCTAAAATAAAAGAAAGGAAGAAAAGCTAATTTAAACAAAGGTTTGATTCTGATTAGGTTAGTATCAAGAGAGGGAAAGACACAGGAGAGTCTTTCACATAGAGACAGACGAGTGACTCTAATTTGAATAGGAGGGGGAAGAGGTTGATTAGCTAAGACAGATGGAGGTAAGGGTAAGAGAGAGTCTATATGACAGAAAAACGAATTTGACCCTGTGACTAAGAGAAAGAAATACCTAGACATAGAAGGTAACATTACAACAGAGGCAGGATAGTGAGATCCTTCCAATGTTCTAATGAATAGAACTATAGGGGGATAGAAGAAAATCTCCCTACATGGGTTCAGAATGTGAGGTGGAGGAGAAGGAATGACAGATAAGTGAGAGACACTTACAGTCATCAGATATTGCAGATCACTCACAAACAGTCTTGATGATATGCCAGATTGTTCTCTGGGAGTTGAGTCCCTGTAAACAATTGTGTACTGACATATATCAGACACAACATCAAAAGATGTTTGGGTGGGGTGAGAGGAGACAGGTGAATGAAAAGGAAAGGCAACTGACAAAGGTTTAATGAAAAGGGCAGAAGGGGAGGAAACAACAGAACTGGGGATACCTTGGTGAAGGGGAAAGGATGGTACAGAAGGGAAGGTGAAAAACTGATCTTCAAAGAGTCTTGTCTTCTTTCTTGAAAGGGACAAAACAGCAGCTTCAGGATGATCAACTGTCTGAGTCCCATCAGACAGGTCAGCAGAAGTTGCAGCAGCAGTAGCAACAGGTTCTTTTGCAGGGATTTCTTCCCTTCCAGCTTGAGCCACTAAAGGCGTTGAGTAGCCTGACCTTCTTTTTCAGGGAATGATTCCCAAATCAAGAGGTTTCTTTTCTTTTGGCTCCTCCAAGGGTGGAGTTGTCTGCTCCCCCTGAGCAGATGCTTCCTCTTTACTAGGTTCAGACTCCACTTGTCTGACCTTGGTAAAGTTCTTCACCAGTCTTCTCTTTTACTGGGTTGTGCAGGAGCAGCAACAGATTTCCCAGCCTCACTTGTCTTCCTCTTGGGAGAGAGTTTCTTCAGCTTGAACCTGAGAGGCTCAACTGTCTCAGCAGATTCTTCAGAAGTTGAGGGTTCCTCAGGCTTCTGGTCTTGTCTGACCACCTTTCCAGATTCTTTCAGATATGGGAACCTCTGATTCACCAGTAGAATCCACTGGTTCTTCTACTTTCTCCTTCTGCTTCTGCTCAGCAGCAGGCTTCTTCTGAAGTTGACACAGGCAAACACAAGAAGGGGGGTTGAATTGTGTTTGTTAATATTTTTCGAAAACAGCCTTTTCAAAAAGATTTTCTCACACAAAGTTAAGGAGACAGAATAAAGCACACAGAAAAGAAGTCTTTTGAAGGATTAACAAATTCAAGTTCAAATCCCCACAGTTAGTATAAATACGTAAAACAAAAGAGATAAGGGATAAGAAGATTTACACAAGATGTTTTATCCTGGTTCACTCTCTTCCAACCAAGAGCTACGTCCAGTCCCTTCTACTTGAAGGATTTTTCCACTATTTTCAAATAGATTACACCAAGTATTCAACACCTCTCCAGGCTCACAAGTATTTCTTTCTTACCAAGCCTCTTCAGGCTCTACCTCTAATAAAGAGTTTTGATATCTTTGATCTTCTAACTCACTATATGTGAGAGTATGAAAGTTTAAGATCAGATAAATATTATAGCAATATTCAAACTATAATATTACAGACTTTTGCTTTTGAATGAATAAGAAAATATTTGCTTCGCTAGAGATTTCTTGAAATTTCTTTGTATACGCAAAAGTTGTTTCTTCAAAAGCTTTAGTCTTCTATTTATAGGGTCCTTGATCTTCTCTTCAGAGTCTTCAACGGTTGTATTTGAAATACCCGTTTAGTAATAGAGTCAACTAGGTAAATATCCGTTGTGACTCAGCTTGCTCGAGGCCTTTGTACTGTGAGACAAATTCTTGCATGAAAAAGCACACCTCTGAGCAAAAGTAGCTTGCAAAAAAAAAGTTTTGCCTCCTTTGTACAAGTTCCAACTATATCAGCGTAAAAGGTGACAGGGTACAAAAACGTTTTGCATTGTACTATTCTGCTTTTTGCAAGTCCTGACTTGTACTATGTCTCTCTCAATGAAACAAGGCAAAAGGAATCGTTAATAGAAAACGAGAAGAACCATTATAAATGAAATGAATATCAATCATAAGAAATAAATTCGCTTTGGTTCAAATTGGTATAAATGCTTAAAAAATCTTCGTCCAGCAAACTAGCGTAAAGGCAAGATAAGCAAAAAGAGTTTTAAGGCTTCGTCCACTGACGTGGCAACCAAAACTTCGTCTACTCAAAACAGCGGTCTTGCCAGTACCTGAGATAACTAAAATCTCCGTCCAGTGACGTGGCAATAGCAGACTAAGGGCTCTCGTCTACACGAAGAGAAATTCTCCGTCCACTAAAAGCATTCAAGCGCTCGTCCACTGACGTGACACTGGAGTTATAATGGAGAGTGGACTCGACCATACTTTCAGCATAGATATTCAATAGAGAACATATGGACGCGGATTTGCAAGGAGAAAAGACTTAACATTTTAGCTTATAAGAACAGAGATTCTTTAAGACTAAAGGCACTTGTTAGATTTAAAGCATTAACACTTTGCTACACAAAATTAATTCTTATTGTTAACATCAAAACCTAGAGATTATTTAATCCAAATTATTTTGGTTCCAACAATCTCCCCCTTTTTGATGATGACAAAAACTAATTAAATTTATTTTGCAAAGTTTAAGAGAGCTTACAAGGCTCCCCCTAAGACAAGGCAGTCAACAGATAAATGCTGTTAAGGCATAATAAGTCAAGTCTCAGTTGCAATAACATTGATTAACAAATCAAGATAGCATCCTATAAAACATTAGAGTTCAAAGCAGTATTGAAGCATAAACATGAAGTCAAGGCATAGTATCAGCAAGATGAGTATATATTTATGCATATGCAGACAACTATGTACTTTTTAAAAAAAAATCTCTGTATTAATTATAAAATTTAATCTTTCCTTTCTCCCCCTTTTTTGTCATCAGACAAAAAGGCAAAAGGGAGTGGACCATCATTGGCAGCACACAAGAAAAGGATAAAGACAGAGAAAAGAACAGAAAAAAAAATTTAGATAGAAGGAGGTGGTGGAGGAGGTGGTTGATTAGGCTGGGGATTTTGATTCCTCTGAAACTCCAAGATCAGAGCCAGCATTTGGTTCATCACTGCATTTGTAGGGGCCAGAGAGTCTTGAACTTGCTTCTGCACCCTTTCTTCAAGCTGTTGAGCCATCTGCTCAGTCTTTTCCTCAACTATCTTGCCAACCTTATCATCAACAATTTTCCCAATAATGTCTTCAAGATTGGGTGGCAAGGTAAGTTGTCTTGAGCTCTCAGCAGTGTCAGAGACAGTGTCTTGAGCCTGGGCTGCTGTTCTGACCATAGCAAGAGCTAATGGTTGAGAAGAAGTCTTAGCAGACTCAGCTCCTTGCTTAGAGACACCAGCCTCAGCAGACTGCTTAGCTTGTGCAGATGAAGGTTCAACTGAAGTAGGCTGAGAAGACATTTGCTCATCAAGTTCAGGGCCTTCTACAATTAACTCTTGGACTGCCTGATCTGAGGAAGAAGTTGTTGGAGGTGCAGTGGCAACTGTGATAGGTTTCTGAGGTAAATCCTTTGCCCAGTGGATAGGTATGATTTCCTCCACATCCCTGCTGGTAATAGGAAGTCCCCACAGATCTTTGTAGATCATGTGCCTTACTTTGGATAGGCCACATTTTCCTCTGTACTTAGGAATTTCCTTCTTCTCTTCTTGAGTCAAACCAGAAGAAGAGGCTTTCCTGGTGCAGTGGATGATGTGAGATAACCAGAAGTCTGCAGCCTTCATTTCTCCAATTTTCTGCACATCCTCCATATATAGATAGAAGTCAAGCTCGGAGTGATCAAAGAGTTCCTGAGACAAGTCCAGAATGGCAGAGTGAGCTTCAGGCATGACCCCTTTATTTCTTCTGCACCTCATGTCTTTGTCTTTGTTGAGGTCTATCATGCCAAGCCTTGGACAGATGGGGTAGGGAGCAATGCCTACTCGAGTTTCCTTATGGTGTCTCAGCCAAGTGATAGGAACCCATCGTGCAGCTCTTTCAATCTGGAAGTAGCTGAACTCCCACTTCAAAATGTTGTAAATCAGTTGATCTGCAAAGTGGTCTGAGGCACTTCCATAGATGCTGGGATGCTCAAATTTCATCCATTGTGTGTTTGCATCCAGAATAATTGGAACGTGCCTAGATGATCGAGCTCTCCTCTTAGGTAAGGTAGGCAGATGGTTCCTTTTAGGATCAGTTTCCCATACGGGAATGATGTGTCGTGCTACTCCTTGAGTGTGAGGAATCAGAGGTGGGGTTTTTTGTAGGTTGGGGTAAATTTTTCTTGGAGGGAAACGGTTGAGGGGTAGATGGGTGAGGAGAGGGCCATGGTGGGTGTTCATCTCTGATGGAAAGGGACCTTTTGGGGGCTGAGAGTTTGGGTATTTGGTGGTCCAGGGGTATTCCTCATAAGGTTCATAGTCATACTCAGGATGGGAGTACCACCTGGTCAGAGGAGTTTCAAGGTTAAGTTCAGGGTCAGGTTGGTGAGTATGGAACAGAATTTTCCAATTTCTTTTGACCTGAGCCCAGTTCTCGGACCTATTGGCAAAAATAGTGGATGAAGGTATGATTGGTGGAAAAAGTTTTCTTAGTTGTTTAGGGAAGGGGGCACCTCTGCAGATTCCATCATCCTCTTGATGAAACCAGGGATCTGAATCAGGAATAATGGGTGGAAAGAGGGTTTTGAGTGGTGTAGGTTGAGGTGAGGTTAAGTGAGTTGGGCTATTTAGTGGTGAAGATGAATTTGTGGTTTGGTCAGGTTGTTCTCTTTGTGGTGAGGGTTGGGGTGAGGGTAAAGAAGGTCTATATACATTATCAAAGAAATCTACACTTGGGGTAGGGACATCATCACTCACATTAATAGGAGGAACATCAGAGGATGTGTTGACCTCAGAGGCTGCAAAGGTTCTTGCTTTCCTTGCAGGTTGCCTCCTCTTGGTAGGCACAGCAGCATCAACAGCAACAGCTGCTTTCCTCTTTAAAACTGTTCCCAGTGGAACATTATCATCTTCATCATCGTCTTGAGGCAGAATTAGTTTTCTAGCTCTCTTGGGAGCAGGTTGAGGAGCAAGTTGAGGGGCCTCACTGCCAGGCTCATTTATAACAATGCCTCTGGTAGGCCTTCTAGGAGCAGGCTTTCTGACAGCCATAGTTTTCCTTCTAGTTCCTCTCCTGAGACCAAGAATAGCTGCATTGTTGGCCTCAACTGCTTCTTCCTTAATCTTCATTTTCTCTTCTTGTTTTGACATTTCAACAAGCTTGTATGTGTCAAGGTGCATGCTACTTAGATTGCTTTTTCCAAAAATGGCAGCTTGCATCCCCTTTGAACGAAAGATCTTGTCTTGTTCTTCTTGAGGCTTTGCATCTAAGTAATCATACAAGCCTTGCTGCTTGAAGACTTTTGACAGAAGATGAGAGAAAGTGATATGAGAGGCTGTTTCCCTGTGTGTGATGGCATCCTTGAAACGATGAAACAGGATCCATGGCAAGTTTATTTTTGTCTCATAGACCAAGTTACAGAGACAAAACTTGTGAAGGGCAGAGAGGTTGTCCTTAGACCCTGCCTTGTGAAGCACTGTCTTGTTCAGAATCTGATGAAGAATCCTGATGTGATCCTTCATTTCAGATGACTTCCATGAGTGAGTCCTCACTGTGTCATCTCGCATCAGTGTAACAGCGATGGTTTCAATACCACCAAGATCTTCTTCCCAATTTTCTGTCATGATTAAACCCTCTTGGGCACAAACGATTGCATCAGAGATGGTCTTCTCAGAGACAGTTATCTTCTTTCCTTGGACAAACCCTACTATCTCAGTTTCAGTAATCGTTGGTTTCCTTCAGAAGTCCCTTATTAAGTCTGGATAAATCGAGACCTTTTCCAGAAACAATCCGTCCCAACCAGCAGCGTTGATGAACTTGCTTACATCCAAGTTGTACTCACACAAAATTTCAAAGTTAAAATGATGTTCAGCCGCGATATTGATGATGTCAGTAACATAGGCAGGTTCGGGAGTTGAGGTTGAAGCCATTGTTGAGTTCTTGAGTAGGTTAAGGTTTGAAGAAAGAGAGTTCGAAAACTTTTCAGAGAGAAGTTATCAAAGATGAAGAGTAGCGAAAGGTTTTTCAGAGGGAAAGGAGTTACCTTTAAAGAGTTTTCGAATACCAACAGTTTCCAAAAAGAAAAGATTGATTAGACAAGACTTAAAAAAAAAACGGCGTTGGTGTATTGGGACCGTAAAAAGGTTACGATGGGATTGATGGAAGTCGCTGACTCAGCAAGGAAATGATTAAAATCAAACGTTTTAATATAACAGAGTTTTTTTAAAAAAAATTTTAAAAGACAAAAGTATGTAAGATTGGGTCCACATAAGGTTGAGGGTGGACGCACAAAAACATAAGTAGTGGACGCGGCACACCAACAGAAGTGGACGCGTAGACTACACAAGTTCTGGACGCCAAAACTAGTGGACGCGCAGATAAAACATGCAATCAATACATATACCATTTTAAACCACATACAACATGTTAAGATGTTTTCTGATAAAAGTAAATCTGTCCTCAGCAAGAGGTTTAGTAAAGATATCTGCCCATTGATGGTCAGTATCTACAAATTGAATATCAAAAACACCCTTTTGCACATAGTCTCTGGTAAAGTGATGTTTGATTTCTATATGCTTAGCCCTAGAATGAAGAATTGGATTCTTAGACAGATTAATTGCAGCAGTATTATCACACATTAGTGGAATACTACTTACAGACACATTATAGTCCTCCAATTGGTGTTTGATCCAGAGAAGTTGTGAGCAGCAGTTTGCAGCTGATATATATTCTGCTTCAGCGGTTGATAGGGCAATGGTACTCTGCCTTTTGCTTGACCATGACACTAGATTAGCTCCAATGAAGTGACATCCCCCACTGGTGCTTTTTCTTTCAATTCTATCTCCAGCATAGTCAGCATCGCAAAAGCCAACTAATCTGTAATCTCCATCTTTCTTAAAGCACAGACCAAGATTAGTAGTACCTTTCAAATATCTAAAGATTCTTTTAACTGCTGATAAATGAGATTCTCTAGGATCAGATTGAAAACGAGCACACAAGCAAACACTGAACATTATATCAGGCCTAGAAGCAGTTAGATACAAGAGAGATCCAATCATACCTCTGTATACCTTCTGATCTACCTTTTTCTCTTTATCATCTATGTTCAGTGTGGACGTGGGATGCATAGGTGTGTTCATAGGTTTGCAATCATCCATCTTAAACTTTTTGAGAAGTTCCTTTGTGTACTTAGTTTGATGGATGAACACCCCGTCCATAGATTGTTTGACTTGAAGTCCAAGAAAGAATTTGAGTTCTCCCATCATGCTCATTTCAAACTCTTTCTGCATTAGCTTTGAGAATTCTTTGCACAAAGATTCATTAGTAGCACCAAAAATAATATCATCTACATAGATCTGTACTACAATGAAGTTGGAATTAATTGATTTTCTAAATAAGGTGGTGTCTACCTTTCCTCTGACAAAACCATTATCCATTAGAAAAGAACTTAGCCTATCATACCAAGCTCTTGGGGCTTGTTTTAGGCCGTATAAAGCTTTCTTAAGCTTGTATACATGTTCAGGTTGGGTTTCATTCTCAAAACCCGGTGGTTGCATAACATAAACTTCTTCATTGATAAAACCATTTAAAAAAGCACTTTTTACATCCATTTGAAAAAGCATAATGTTATGATGTGCAGCAAATGAGAGTAAAATTCTGATTGCTTCCAATCTTGCAACGGGTGCAAAGGTTTCAGTATAGTCTATACCTTCTTCTTGAGAATAACCTTGTGCAACCAATCTTGCTTTATTTCTTATAACCTTACCATTTTCGTCAAGCTTGTTTCTGTAAACCCATTTTGTTCCTATAACAGATTTATTCTTAGGTAGGGTTACCAGAGTCCAAACTTCACTCCTCTCAAACTGATTCAGCTCTTCTTGCATTGCCAAAATCCAACCATTGTCCAGCAGAGCCTCATCTACAGTTTTTGGTTCCAATTCAGACACCAATGCAGAGTCTTCTTGCTCTCTGAAAGTTGATCTGGTTCTTAGCTTATCGCTTGGATTTCCTATTATTTGATCCGGTGGATGATAATTCTTGAAATGCCAAGTTCTCTGAGCATTGTCTTGTTGAGAGGTGGATGCTTCTGGTTGATGAGAAGGGTCTTCAACTGGATCATCAGTTTTGACTTCATTTGTTTCTCCTGTGATGTTTAAGTCAAGATCTGCAAAACTTTCATCTAGCTCTGATAGTTTCTTATCAGGCTGTTTGTCATCAAATCTAACATGTATAGATTCTTCTACTGTTAACGTTCTTGAGTTATACACTCTAAAACCTTTTGAGGTTTCAGAAAATCCTAGAAGAATTCCATTGTCTACCTTTGCATCAAACTTACCAAGTTGATCTTTTGTATTTAAAATAAAACATTTACATCCAAAAGGATGAAAATAAGATATGTTGGGTTTTCTGCCTTTCCACAATTCATAGGGAGTCTTATTCAGAATTGGTCTAATGTATATTCTGTTCTGAATGTAGCAGGCAGTGTTCACAGCTTCAGCCCAGAAGTGCTTAGGGACAGAATTGTCATTGAGCATAGTCCTAGCCATCTCTTGAAGAGATATGTTCTTTCTCTCTACCACACCATTTTGCTGTGGTGTTCTTGGTATTGAGAAGTTGTGTTGAATTCCTTTTTCTTCACAAAACTCATTGAATAGCTCATTGACAAATTCTCCCCCATGGTCACTTCTGATTGAAGCTATACCCATCCCCTTTTCATTCTGTACACGTTTGCAGAATACAGAAAAGACCTTGAAGGACTCATCTTTGTGAGCAAGAAACATAACCCATGTCCATCTAGTATAGTCATCCACAATGACTAGACCATATTTCTTACCACTGATAGAAGCAGTCCTTGTTGGACCAAAAAGATCAAGGTGTAGCAGTTCTAGTGGTCTTTTGGTACTTACAATATTCTTAGATTCAAAAGAACCTTTGACTTGTTTTCCCTTCTGACATGCATCACAGAGAGCATCAGATTTGTATTTAAGGTTTGGTAAACCTCTCACGAGGTTATGCTTATTTAGCTTTGAGATTAATCTCAAGCTTGCATGACCTAGCCTTTTATGCCAAATCCAACGTTCATCTTCAATGGACACTAAACATGAGACACTTTGATTTGAGAGGTCCTCCAAGTCAATTTTGTATAAATTGTTTTGCCTCTTAGCAGTGAATAAAATTGATCCATCATTTTTCTTGACATAACACATGTTCTTATTAAAAGAAACATCATATCCACTGTCACATAATTGACTTATGCTCAGTAGATTATGTTTTAAACCATTCACCAAAAGAACATTATCAATGGAGGGAAAAGGATGTTTACCGATTTTACCTATACCAGTGATCTTTCCTTTCTGATTTCCTCCAAATGTCACCCAGCCACCATCCTTATGTTTAAGGTCTTGGAACATATACTTTTCTCCCGTCATGTGACGTGAGCATCCACTGTCCAAGTACCAGGATGTTTGTTTCTTTCCTGTTGTTAAGCAGATCTGCAACAGGTATTATCTTGTTCTTAGGTACCCAAACTGACTTGGGTCCTTTCATGTTAGTTTTCTTTGGACGAGAATATTTAGTATGCCTATTATGTATGCATCTAGATGTAGAGTGCCCACTTTTTCCACACACTTTACAAAAGGTGTTGGACGGGCCAGATTTGGTTTTTGCATACCTAGCTGGAGCTTTTGAAGCTCTTTGCTGCATAGGTGGTTTTGACTTAGTGTAAGATGCCTCATACTTCTTATTGTCATAACCAAGGCCAGATTTATCAAAGGGTGACCTAGAATACCTTAGGATAAGACTAAGCTTATCTGAGCCTCCTACCAGTTTTGACAGAGAGTCTGTCAAGTATTTTACATCTTGTTTTAGTTTTGCAACTTCACAAGAATTGTCAGGCTCACATTCAGATTTGTCAGTTAGACTGACATTCTCTGATTTCAGCTTATCATTTTCTTGGAACAAACTTTGTTTTTCCATGCAAACTCTATCATATTCTTTGGTTAATTTTGCAAACTTCTTTTTAAGACTTTTGTATTCATGAGATAATATGGATGAGTCATGCAGTAATTCATCAAAGGCATTTTTGAGAGTTGAAGGTTCAGAATCTGTTACCTCATCATCATCAGTGTACTCATTCTCTGATGATGTGTCTGCCATGAGGCAAATGTTTGCCTCTTCCTCTGCTTCCTCTTCCTCATCTGATGAGGATAAGTCCAAGTCTTCCCATGTAGCCATTAAGCCCTTCTTTTTCTTAAAGAACTTCTTCTTCTCTTTTAGGTCAGGGCAGTCGGCTTTGAAATGTCCAGGCTTTTTGCACTCAAAGCACAAAGGTGGACCTTTTTCTTTGGAGTCTGACTTCTCCTTAGAAAATTTCTTGTTGAATGGCTTTCTCTTGAAATTATTTTTTCTTCTCCACATATGTTGTATCTTTCTGGAGATGAAAGATAGTTCATCTTCATCTGATCCTTCATCACTGTCTGAAGGTTCAGCATCATCTGAAGACTCAGCAGCTTTGAGAACTTTTGAAGAACTTGCTTTCTTTGCCTTTAAAGCAATGGACTTTCCCTTTCTGGAATTGTCTTCCTCATTTAGTTCAAGTTCATGAACTTTTAATGATCCTAGAAGTTCTTCCAGAGAGAGAGTATTCAGATTCTTAGCTTCTTGAATAGCAGTGACCTTTGGTCTCCACTGTTTGGAGAGACTTCTCAGAATCTTTCTGATATGATCTCTATTCTCATATACCTTTCCCAGAGATCTGAGACTGTTTGTTATTGTTTGAAATCTTCCAAACATCTGATCTATAGACTCATGATCAGTCATCTTGAAGAGTTCATACTGGTGAACCAGCATGCTTATCTTTGACTCCTTCACTTGTGATGAGCCTTCATGAGCGAGAGCCAGTGTATCCCAGATTTCTTTTGCTGTGTTGCAGCTGTGAACTTTATCATGTTCTGATCTGGTAATAGCACACATCAAGTAATGTTTGGCTTTGAGATTTAGTTGATGTTTGGCTTTTTGATCAACACTCCAATCTGCTCTAGCCAGTACAACTTGATTTTCACTTCTTGGCTCAGTGTAGCCATTCTCTATCAGTTCCCAGATGTCTAGATTCTGTGCATCTAGGAAGGCCATCATTCTCTTCTTCCAATAGTCGTAATCTGTTCCATCAAAGAGTGGAGGTCTGTTGATAGCTTGTCCTTCTGCATCCATGGTGATAGGATCGTACTTCCTCAGCACTTGTTAGATGCTCAACCCTTTCGAGGCTGAGCTCTGATACCAACTGAAGTTGACACAGGCAAACACAAGAAGGGGGGGTTGAATTGTGTTTGTTAATATTTTTCGAAAACAGCCTTTTCAAAAAGATTTTCTCACACAAAGTTAAGGAGACAGAATAAAGCACACAGAAAAGAAGTCTTTTGAAGGATTAACAAATTCAAGTTCAAATCCCCACAGTTAGTATAAATACGTAAAACAAAAGAGATAAGGGATAAGAAGATTTACACAAGATGTTTTATCCTGGTTCACTCTCTTCCAACCAAGAGCTACGTCCAGTCCCTTCTACTTGAAGGATTTTTCCACTATTTTCAAATAGATTACACCAAGTATTCAACACCTCTCCAGGCTCACAAGTATTTCTTTCTTACCAAGCCTCTTCAGGCTCTACCTCTAATAAAGAGTTTTGATATCTTTGATCTTCTAACTCACTATATGTGAGAGTATGAAAGTTTAAGATCAGATAAATATTATAGCAATATTCAAACTATAATATTACAGACTTTTGCTTTTGAATGAATAAGAAAATATTTGCTTCGCGAGAGATTTCTTGAAATTTCTTTGTATACGCAAAAGTTGTTTCTTCAAAAGCTTTAGTCTTCTATTTATAGGGTCCTTGATCTTCTCTTCAGAGTCTTCAACGGTTGTATTTGAAATACCCGTTTAGTAATAGAGTCAACTAGGTAAATATCCGTTGTGACTCAGCTTGCTCGAGGCCTTTGTACTGTGAGACAAATTCTTGCATGAAAAAGCACACCTCTGAGCAAAAGTAGCTTGCAAAAAAAAAGTTTTGCCTCCTTTGTACAAGTTCCAACTATATCAGCGTAAAAGGTGACAGGGTACAAAAACGTTTTGCATTGTACTATTCTGCTTTTTGCAAGTCCTGACTTGTACTATGTCTCTCTCAATGAAACAAGGCAAAAGGAATCGTTAATAGAAAACGAGAAGAACCATTATAAATGAAATGAATATCAATCATAAGAAATAAATTCGCTTTGGTTCAAATTGGTATAAATGCTTAAAAAATCTTCGTCCAGCAAACTAGCGTAAAGGCAAGATAAGCAAAAAGAGTTTTAAGGCTTCGTCCACTGACGTGGCAACCAAAACTTCGTCTACTCAAAACAGCGGTCTTGCCAGTACCTGAGATAACTAAAATCTCCGTCCAGTGACGTGGCAATAGCAGACTAAGGGCTCTCGTCTACACGAAGAGAAATTCTCCGTCCACTAAAAGCATTCAAGCGCTCGTCCACTGACGTGGCACTGGAGTTATAATGGAGAGTGGACTCGACCATACTTTCAGCATAGATATTCAATAGAGAACATATGGACGCGGATTTGCAAGGAGAAAAGACTTAACATTTTAGCTTATAAGAACAGAGATTCTTTAAGACTAAAGGCACTTGTTAGATTTAAAGCATTAACACTTTGCTACACAAAATTAATTCTTATTGTTAACATCAAAACCTAGAGATTATTTAATCCAAATTATTTTGGTTCCAACATCTTCTTCTTCTTCTTCTTCTTCTTCTTCTTCTTCTTCTTCTTCTTCTTCTTCTTCTTCTTCCTCTTCATCATCCAGAGGGATTCCTTCAATCCCCATCATAGACAGGACCTTCTTGTCTATGGGAAGAGACATGTCCACAAAGTGAACATCAGTTGGAACAAACAACTTGTTCCTGAATACTATTGTCAACAGCATTCCATAGGGATAGGTCTGCATGTTGGTCCTTTGGATCGGAGACTCAAGATACATATGGATGAGGTCATTGATGTCTATCTTGATTTTGTGAATCAAGTGGTACAGAGCAAATCTGTCCATCTTGGTCACATTGTCTCGTGATCCTTTTCTTGGCATCACACACTCCAGCAGCAACTTGTGCAAGAACCTGTACTTGGGCACCATGCTGACAGGCTTCTTGTTCTCAGGGTTGGGAACTCCATACACAGCAATGTTCACATTTTCAGCTCCTACCTGATCTTCCCAGTCAGGTCTGAAGGCAGTTCCAATCCTTGGACATCTTGTGGCTAATTCCAACGATCCAATAGGGAAAAAGAGGGTTTTGTCAGATGACATTTGAGCCTTCAAGCTCTTGGTTCCATCAAGCACACTGGTGATGACCACAGCATTCCTCCAGAAGTCTCTGACAAGCTTGGGATGAACAAGCTCCTTGATGTCAAAGAAAGCAATCCACTTAGAGTATTCCAACTCTTCAGTGACATCCATACCCCATTTATTCATCTGTTGAAGATCAACAGTTTTACCAGGAAGAATCTTTTCAACATCAGCCACTCTCATCTCGTATTGCTCAGCAATTTCTTTTGAGGACAGACGTTTTGAAGATGCCATTTTTCAGAGAAGAGGTTACGAGGGTTTTGGAAGAGAAAGGGGTTTGAAAGAGGAGAAGACGAAGATAGAAAGACTTTAGGGATTTTGAAAAAGATAAAGTTTGAACCTTTCTGAAAAAATTGCCTTTTATAGCAATAAAGGCAGGAGAGAGAAATAAGACATTTTTAATTCAAAACGGCACGATTTATATGGGGAACTGTAGCGCCCACTTAAGACATAAATAAAACATGGTTTGGAGATAAAAACTGTCGTGCCTATGATTAGCTTCAGATTAGTGAATGGTATTAAATAAATAATAACCATTTTAATAAAACTGTTGAGATTCAGCAAAGTGACTCAGCAGAGTCAGACAGGTAATCATGGACAGGTGATATAAAGCTATAAGACAGGTAGCATAGACAGTTCAAAAGCTCAGACATTTTATTCAACAATGCAATGCATGTTTAAATTATCTCTAATAAATAAAAATCTTTCTTCTGCTAAAGGTTTAGTGAAAATATCAGCCCATTGATTTTCAGTTTTAACAAACTTAATATCAAAGATGCCTTTCTAAACATAATCCCTTATAAAGTGATGTTTGATTTCTATATACTTAGCCTTAGAATGCTGAATTGGATTTTTAGTTAAGCAAATAGCACTAGAGTTATCACACCATACAGGTATATTATGCTCAAAAATAGAGTAATCCTCAAGTTGATGTTTTACCCATAAAAGTTGAGAGCAACAACTAGCAGCTGAGATGTATTCTGCTTCAGCAGTAGATAGAGCAATAGTTGTCTGCCTTTTGCTTGACCAAGAGACTAAATTTGCTCCAATGAAGTGACATCCTCCACTGGTGCTTTTCCTTTCAATTCTGTCTCCAGCAAAGTCAGCATCACAAAATCACACTAATCTGTATTCTTTAGTTCTCAAATATAGCAAACCATGATTAGTAGTCCCAAGCAAATATCTAAATATTCTTTTAACAGCTTTAAGATGAGATTCTCTTGGGTCAGATTGAAATCTAGCACCCATACAAACACTAAATTGAATATCAGGTCTGCTTGAAGTTAAGTATAGTAGAGATCCAATCATACCTCTGTAGACAGTTTGGTCTACCTTTTTACCTTCATCATCTTTACTTAGTTTTGCATTGGTTTCCATGGGAGTTTTCATAAGTTCAGCACTTTCCATTTTGTACTTCTTAAGCATTTCCTTGATATACTTTTATTGATGAATGTAGATTCCATCACTTGTGTGTTTGATTTGTAAACCAAGGAAGAACTTTAACTCTCCCATCATGCTCATCTCAAATTCTGCTTGCATCAGCTTTGAAAAAGTCCTTGCACAGCTTTTCATTAGTTGCTCCAAAAATAATATCATCAACATATATTTGGACTATAATGAAGTTCTCTTTAGAACTTTTCTTAAACAGAGTAGTATCTACTTGTCCTCTAGTAAAAGCATTATGCATGAGAAAAGAACTTAATCTATCATACCATGCCCTAGGTGCTTGTTTTAAACCATATAATGCCTTTTTAAGTTTAAAAACATGATCTGGTTCATCAGTATCTTCAAAACCAGGGGGTTGTTTAACATATACTTCTTCTTCAATTATTCCATTGCGAAAAGCACTTTTCACATCCATTTGAAAAAGAGTGATTTGGTGTTGTGCAGCATATGACATTAGAATGCGAATAGCTTCTATTCTAGCTACAGGTGCAAAGTTTTCAGTATAGTCAATACCTTCTTGTTGGTTATAGCCTTGAGCTACTAACCTTGCCTTATTTCTGACAACTTTGCCATCCTCATCCAACTTGTTTCTAAAGACCCATCTTGTTCCAATGACAGACTTGTTTTTGGGCCTGGAGACAAGTGTCCAGACATCATTTCTAGTGAACTGGTTGAGCTCTTCTTGCATAGCAAGAATCCAGCTTTCATCATCAAGAGCTTCTTCAATATGCTTGGGCTCTATTTCTGACATGAAGGCCACATTGCTTGATTCTCTTAAAGTAGATCTGGTTCTCACTCCTTCTGAGGGATTTCCAATAATGAGATCCTTAGGATGATGAGTTTTGAATTTCCAGTCTCTTTGAAGATCATCATGAAGATCTTGACTTGTCTGTTGACTTGTCTGCTCCACTTGTCTGTCTGGTTCAGCTTCAGGTTCTGATTTGGTTAAGTCATGTTGTTGATTTTCTGACTTGTTTATATCAAGACCTGCAAGATCATCTTCTAGATCTGATAATTCCTTATCAGTCTTTAAGCTATCATTAAATTTGACATGAACAGATTCTTCAATAACAGATGTTCTGGAATTATAAATTCTGAAAGCTTTAGACATTTCAGAATATCCTAAAAAGATACCTTTGTCTGTTTTAGAGTCAAACTTTCCAAGTTGATCCTTGGTATTTAGAATGAAGCACTCACAACCAAATGCATGGAAGTAAGAAGTGTCGGGGCTTTTTCCTTTCCACAATTCATAGGGTGTCTTCTTTAGAAAAGGCCTAATGAGTATTCTATTTTGTACATAACAAGCTGTGTTTACTGCTTCTGCCCAGAAGTACTTAGGGAGATTATTCTCATTGAGCATAGATCTAGCCATCTCTTGCAGAGATCTGTTCTTTCTCTCAACCACTCCATTTTGTTGAGGAGTTCTAGGTGCAGAGAAATTGTGAGAGATTCCATTCTCCTCACAGAACTGTCTAAACTGCTCATTTTCAAATTCTCCCCCATGGTCACTTCTAAGAGTAGAAATACAGAAACCCTGCTCATTTTGTACTCTTTTACAGAATACTGAGAAAGCCTTAAAAGACTCATCCTTGTGGGTTAAGAAGAGTACCCATGTATATCTAGAATAGTCATCAACTATGACAAATCCATATTTTCTTCCAACCAAGCTAACAATACTAACTGGTCCAAACAGATCCATGTGTAACAACTGAAGAGGTCTAGAGGTTGATACTTGGTTTTTAGATTTGAAATTTGATTTTACTTGTTTACCTCTCTGACATTCATCACACAAAACATCTTTCTTAAAACTAATATCAGGCAATCCTCTCACAAGATTATCCCTTTTTAATTTTGAAATTAGTTTCATACTAGCATGTCCTAGTTTCTTATGCCATAATCATCTTTCATCCTCTTTAGACATCAGACAGGTTACACGTTGATCTGAGAGATCAGTCAGTTCAATCTTATACAGATTTTGTTGCCTTTTAGCTGAAAAGAGGGTTTTGCCACTGAGATATTTAACTATAAATAAATCCTTGGTAAAGGAGACATCAAATCCACTGTCACATAATTGACTTATGCTAAGCAAATTGTGTTTTAATCCTTTAACCATAAGAACATTAGATATAGAGGGAATAGGAGGTTTACCACCAATAGTACCAATTCCTATAACCTTCCCTTTCTGATTTCCACCAAATGCCACATGTCCTCCTTTCTTAAGTTGGAGGTCTAGGAACATAGACCTTTCTCCTGTCATATGTCGTGAGCAACCACTGTCCAGGTACCAGCAGTGGTGTTTTCTTTGTGCTGTTGAAGACATCTGCAACAGAGATTATTTGATCTTTAGGTACCCATAGTTTTCTGGGTCCTTTTCTGTTAGTTCTAGGAGTCTGTGAAGACTTCCTTCTTTTCTTATGAAGACACTTAGACATAACATGTCCAGTCTTTCCACAGAAATTATAGATAGGTATGGATTTAATAGAAGTAGATGTAGCAGACACTTTAGAGTTTTTAGTTGATACTTTATGATGTGTCTGATGGACATATCCAATACCTTCTTTGTTAAGGGAGTGCCTCTGACAGCCAAGCAGCTTGGTCAGATTATCTCTACCATTAACAAATTTGGCAAGATCAGAAGTGAGCTCTTCCACTTTCTGTTGAAGTTTTTCAACTTCTTCAGACTGTGGTGTATCACTAGAGATCTTCGCTTCATTAGACTTTTCAGTCTTCAGCTCACTGTTCTCTTTGGCAAGTTTCTCACGCTCTAGAGATTTCTGTTTATGCTCACTGAGGAGCTTAACATGATCTCTCTTGAGGGATTTGAAAGCCTTAGATAAGCAGTTGGATTCCTCCAGCAATTCCTCATAGGCATCAAGTAATTCCTCATAGTCAGAATGTACCTCATTATCTGAATCTGAGTCAGTGTTGGCCATCAGATAGAGATTAGCTTCTTCCTCTATCTCTTCATCAGAGGATGTTGACTCCAGATCTTCCCAAGTAGCCATCATCCCTTTTTTCTTCTTTTTGAAGAACTTCTTAAAAGGGGCTTTCTTGAGTTGAGGACATTCTTCTTTGATGTGACCTGGCTTCTTGCACTCATAGCAGACAATTGAGTTCTTGTCTGTTGAAGTGGATTCTTTGAAGTTCTTGTCCTTGTTGAACCTTCTGAATGGTTCTGAACTTCTTTTTCTGTAAAAGAAGCTTTATCTTTCTGGTTAGGAGAGATAATTCTTCATCACTTTCAGAATCTTCGGGTTCAGACAGGTCAGCATCACTGGATGACTCGTCTGCCTTCAAAGCTTTAGAAGCTTTTGAAGACTTTTGATCAGCCTTCAGAGCAATTGACTTGCCCTTCTTTGTTGTGACTTCATCTCCAAGTTCTTGCTCATGAACAGTGAGTGTACCAAGAAGTTCATCCATAGTCAAGGTGGTAAGATCCTTGGCTTGAGAAATAGCAGTTACCAAGGGTCTCCACTGCTTAGGCAGGCTCCTTGGTATCTTTCCAACCTTCTCAGCATTAGAGTAAACTTTGCAAAGAGACTTTAGGCCATTGATGATAGTTTGGAATCTTCCTATCATCTGAGCAACAGATTCTCCTTCCTCCATGAGAAACAGTTCATACTTTCTGACAAGTATCGCAATTTTTGATTCTTTGACTTTGGCTATTCCTTCATGTGTGACAGCTAAGGTGCCCCATATTTCTTTAGCAGAATCACAGGCACAGACCTTTTCAAATTCATCAGAACTGAGAGCACAAATGATATTGTATCTGGCTTTGTGATTCAGCTCCCACTTTGTCTTCTCTGCAGGGGTCCACTGAGCTTTTGGCTTGTCAGTGTTGTCATCATTTTTAGGAATGAATGGACCATCTGTGATGACATCCCAGAGATCAGAGTTTGTAGATAGAATGAACCATTGAAATCTATCTTTCCAATAGTTGTAGTTTTCTCCATTGAAGAATGGAGGTCTGGTTAAGGAAGCTCCTTCAGTCTAGTGACTCCCACTAGCTCTAGCAGTCATGTCTATTCTTCAGGACCTTTTACCTCTACACTGTTAGATGCTCAACCCAGAGGCTGAGCTCTAATACCAACTGAAATAGACAACTATAAACACGAGAAGGGGGTTGAATTGTGTTTATCAGAAATTAAAATAAAGTTGAAAACTCTTCGTACACAGAAGCTAGGTTCGGACAGGTGTAAAATAAGTTACACAAACAGGTCACCTGTCTGTTGTATTTTCACAGAAAACCACACAAGCATACAGATGAAAATAAGCTTGATAAAAACACTTTTAACCCCTTAGTTAGAATGCAGATGATATATAATCAAAACAACTAAAGAGTTTAAGGGAGGAGAGATTAACACAGTGACTTATCCTGGTTCACTCTTTAACACAAAGAGCTACGTCCAGTCCTTGGCAGCACCAAGATTTATCCACTATAACTGATCAGGTTACAGACTCCAAATATTGTTTGCACACCTAGCCTCTTCAGGCTCCAAGACAAGTATTCTTTGCACACCTAGCCTCTTCAGGCTCACTCAGATTTGTTTGAGAAATTTGGTTTGTAATAAATACAATTTCAGACAGACAGATCTTTCACTAACACTCAGAGAGTGGTTTAAATGTAAGGCTTAGGAAAATATGCGTAATAACTTCAAATGATTGAAGAATACAGATGGAATAAATGAACAGAGTAATGGCTCTTTAATGCTTTGTAATCTCTGATGTGTTCATCTTCAATGACTTCTGTATTTATAGCCTTCAAACATTTAATATCCGTGAGAGACATTCCTTGCAACGATGGCTTCAAGAAGAGCTTCATTAAATGCAATAGAGTCGTTCTGGGCAGCCACTAATGCAATGGAGACGTTGGTTGTACTCTAACATGAAGGATCATGGCTTTATGCATCGTGCAGTAGCCAAATCAGAGTTGTGCAGAATGCTTTTGTACTTTTGCAGAGTGCATTTCCCTTCTTGTGTAATAACCGAAAGTACTAGGGAATAAAGCATGTTGGAAACATTCTTTAACTGGAAGTTTGTCTCTGACTTCCTAGGTTGCTTGAGAGAGAAATCCTCTGAATTTCTTGATAAGTGTGAGAGAGAGATTCAGAGTCTTCTGCATGAGGGAACAGCTTCCAAAAGTTTCATGTACTTCTAGTTCTTAACAAAGAACCTTAGAAGAGTATGAGACTAGAGCAGAGACAGGTTGAAACCAATTTGTACAAAGTCAACAATCCCAGTCAGCAGACAGGTTGACTTTTTGTTTATCCAGACAGGTTGTTACTTAAGTAGACAGACAGGTGAGTTTTGCTATTTTTCTGATCTGTACACTAAGTAGACAGGTTAGCAACCACAAAATAGGTTAATTAAATCATTAACCAATGTTTAGTTTTCATCAAAACTTAGGGAAATGCACACAGACATTTTAGAGACTTAACAGAAAGTATTTGATGTAGCTCTAGAAGAATACTTGTAATTACTAAGTGAGTTGGTGGAAATTTCTTCAAGTAGAATTATTGGATGTAGCTCTAAGTTTAAAGAGTGAACTAGTTTAAAACATCTCTGGTGATTCTCTCTATCCCTTTTTTGTTTTAATTATTTTTCATTAATGCTTGGGGATTAATATTGAAAATTCTTAACATTTTCTTCAACTTCTATTCAAAAGGCTTTTACTTGTGTATAAAAAAACTCTTGTGTTCTACGCATTCCTTCATTGTTCTCTGTTAAACCTGGTTTTTGGAAAATCTTATCAAAAAGTTAAGAAACACAATTCAACCTACTCTTCTTGTGTTTCACGTGTTCACTTCAACGTTGACGGGGGAGCAGCTGCTTGAAAAGGTAAAGGACCCGAGTATTAATTTCAGTAAGCCTTTTAAGGGATAGCTTGTCACAAGATGGTGGAAGAAAATGGCGAGTTTCTTTGAGTTGCCATATTGGAAGTCATTATATGTTATACATTTTCTTGATGTGATACATGTTGAAGAAAATATTTGTGACAGTGTCATCGAAACATTATTGAATGTACCAGGAAAGACTAAAGGTGGCATTAATTACCGAAAGGATGGACTCGGTTAATATGGGAAAAAGAAGATAATTGGAACCGATAAAGAAAGGAACATGTACATATCTACCTACAGAAAGGCAGAAAGTCATACTCTATCTAGAAAAGAGAAATTGCTTTTTCTAGGTTTTTTCATGGCGTTAAAGTTTCAAAAGGGTACTCTTCAAACATTTGGAACCTTGTATCGATGAAAGAACTGAAGCTAAAAGGTTTAAAGTCTCGCGGGTGACATGTTCCCATGGAGGGATTTGCTACCAATCGAGATATGGTTCATTTTGCCCAAAAAAAAGTGTGATCGTCCATGGCTAAGCTATGTTTATTCTTCAAGGCGATTTGCTGCAAAGTGGTGGACCCTATGAAGTTGCCGACATTACAAAGAGGAATTGTTGTGACTTTGTGTGACCTTGAGATCCATTACTCACCTTCGTTCATTGACATAATGGTTCATCTATCTGCTGACCTGGTTAAAGAGACACAATTGTGTGGGCCCGCTTGTAGGAGATAGATGTACTCGTTTGAGTATTACATGAAGATATTGAAAGGGTGTGTGAAAAATCAATCACGACCAGAGAGTTGTAATTGTTGAATGGTATATAGTGGAAGAAGTTTCAAAATTTTGTATCTAATACCTATGCAATGTCGATTCCATAGGCCTTCCAATGTCTCGTCACAGGAAGAACATTAAGGGTAGGGATAACAGGAACTGAAATAATAACCATGTCAAAGACAGAATGGGAGCAAGAGCACTTGTATGTTGTTGAAAGACACAATGACATAATTAAGGGTAAACCCAAATAAGTTTGAGAATTGGATAACAAGATAACACAATAAGTGTTTTATAACATGGCTGAAGGATCACAATTTTGAAGAGTTTGTTGAAAATCTAGTTTCAATTCCAAAAGATTGAGATGGTAAGCACAAGGTCCATGTGTACATGCCTTTTCTTACACAGGTCATCTAATTAATGAGCACACATTCTATACGAAAGAACATGATGATTAGAGTACAATGCAAAATAGTGATATGACTTTTATAGCTCAAGCTATGAATGTGGCAAGTGCCAAAGACAAAACCCTATATATGTGAATATGTCATATTTCGGGGGTCAATGAACGCATATTGGAGTTGGACTACATGATATTTTGGTTGCTTGTGTTCCATTGTAAGTGGGTTGATAACAATAAAGGTGTCTAGGTTAACGAGTTGGGGTTCATGCAGGTGGATTTCAACACGGTGAGGTATAAAGATGACCTTTTTATTTTGGCATCTTAAACTTAACAAGTGTTCTATGTCATCGATCCAGCTGATAAGAAGTGGGCCATTGTTCTTTTGACTAACATGATAAATGTCAATAAGATTGATGATCAAGATAATGAAGCTACTGATATTGAGTATGATCCTTTCTTTAAGACATCACAATCACTTGAGATTGATCCAAATGGAGATGATGGGTTATATATGAGGGATGATCATGATGAGGGGATTTGGGTCAATTAATCATCTCGTATTTGTAAGAGACAGACAAGCCTCAATCTGACGAGGAAAAGGAAACGGTCGACTTAAACATGTGTGGTATTTTATAATTAATTTATATTTAGGATCTTTAATTATTTCATTTGTATATCCTTCTCTTATAGTCCAATGATGCTTCACTTGTCTGTTCTCTAATTTTGTTGCCATTAAAATGACATCTCTCAATGATGATATCGCTCCTAACTCCTAGCAAAATGGGTGCCAGCCGGTGTGGGCTGACCATTACAAAATTTGAGGCAATACTTACTTTACTTTATCAAGTTCATCCATGGAAGATTCTGTAATTCTTTTGCATGGTCAGTTCTATTTCATAAAATTTGGTGTTGCTTGCATATGAGGTATATTTAAGAATTCGTTTAGTTTGATAGTGAATTGCGTAATATATATGTTGTTTCTTTGATATTCTAATGTTGGTTTTTGAATGTCGAATGTTGTTTATCAATATGTTGAATGCTTGCTTTTAAATGTTGAATGCAGATGAATGTAAAGAAAGCACAGAAAATATATATTTTTTCATATAAAAAGCGAGGGAGTAGATAGCACTTCGCCAAGCAAGCACTATTGTAGGTCCAACTATGATAGCATTTTCTTAGACATGTACCTACGACAACGTTTCTTCTTAGACTTGCAATCTAAGTTATATCTACTATAGTTTCCTTACGGAAGCGCTATTGTAGGTACATCTACGATAGAGCTTCAAAAGTGCTATCATTCTTTACCTCATTTAATAGCGTTAAGATATATAGCATTCAAAAACACTATAAAATGTATTAAAAAAAATGCTATTAAAGGTCAAATCTGACGTATTTTATTCACTTGTTGTTTTCAAAGATCACTTTTCCATAGTTTATGTGTGAATCAACCTTCTTTTGTAGAACAGTCCCACTTCTTTTCTTTTCCGCCTTTTAGGATCTGGCAAATTAAAAATTGTATTAGAATTATGTACAATTTTAAATTTATATAAGAAGTGAAATAACCAAAGTAAACACAAGAAGAAGGGTTGAATCGTGTGTCAAACTTTTTCAAACACAAAGAAAATCTTTTCGCAAACAAAGAAGGAAGAAAGCTTGTATAAGAGATAGAGAGAGAATATTTGATGGTTGAATGGTTTTAAACAGCAAACACGCAAACATAAACTCTCTCAAGATATTTTATATTCACATATTTAACCCATTTGTTAGAAAACAAGTTAGGTAAACTCTTAAACAAGTAAAGAGATAGAGAGATAATATCACACAATAGATTTATCCCGGTTCACCCCTTAACTGATAGGACTACGTCCAATCCTTGGTAGCACCAAGTTTTCTCCACTATAACTGATCATATTATAGTACAAGTATTCTTTGTACACCTAGCCTCTCCATGCTTACTCTTATACAAGTTTTATTTGCTTACATAGCCTCTTCAGGCTCAATATCTAAGAGAGTAATAGAAGTGTTTATAATAAATACAAGTTGCACGTCTTCTTTATGAACACTCAGAGAGTGGAATAAATATCAGAGTATGGAAAGACTGAGTATTAACTTCTCAAATGATTGAAGAATACAGAATGAAAGAATGATGAAATAAATTAGCAGAGTATATGCGCTTGAGTTAGTGTTCTGTATCTTCATCTCCATGGTTTTCTCTATTTATAACCTTCAATAAATTTAATTCGTTAGAGACATTCTTCAGAAAATGATTTCTTTGATTTAAAGATCTGGGTCACCATTAATGCCAAAGAGTCGTTATGAGTAACATTAAATGCTTTAGGACGTTGAGCTTTGACAAAGCAGACCAAGATTCACTTCAGTTATGAAGAGCAGATGTATTTGAGGTAAACATGTCTTCTGTACTTTCAGCAGAAAGCATTGCCTTTTTAGTGCAACACTCAAGTTCAGCTTTGTAAAGTACTTTTGTTTGTACTTAAAAGAGTGAAATGTATAGCTGAGTTTTGCAGAGAGAGGTAGCGTGTAAATTCCTGAAAGTCTTAAAGGAATTTTCTGGTTCGTTTTGTCTAGGAGGTCTTCAATACTTGGAATCTTTAGAGTTAATATTCCTTGACTTGATTTGGTTGACTCTGACTTTCCACTTAGATGCTTGAGCTTAGACGAGTGCGAACTTGATCTTCAGACAAGTGTGGACTTGTGAGGCTTCCTTGTATTTTGCTGAGATAGGTCTTCATATGACACGTTAGCTTCACTAGACGAATGCTTCATATAAATGATAGACGTATTCTTCTTTGTTTAATGCTGAGTTATCATCCATTTGATAGCTTCACTTGACGGGTCCTTTAGACTGTTCATTGAACACATGTCATAAAAACAGAACATTTTTCCTGTTATCACTAGATTGGTGATATTAGATGAGTGAAGTATTTATCATTTGTCTGCGCACTTGAATAGATTTATTAGTAATTCCACATGATCCAATATAATCAAAACTTTAAAGAATTATACACTTTAAATGTGTATTAGACATTTGAGGTCCTAACAAGAAGAATATGGTGAAATTTTACTTATATTTTCAAAAGTTTGGCTTAAATATATTCAACACGTTCCTTATTTCAAAAACAATACTAATCTTCACGAGTAAGAGAGATAAGTTTCATGACACCATAACCTTCAAAGAGGTAATTATGATGACAAACATAAACTTTGACGGTAAGTGTATCATAACAACATAAACATCAAGAAGGGTCGATGTAATTTTTAAATAAGAGTAGTGTTAAAGTGTGTTTGGGAATGATAGATTGTTAGCATTTCAGCTGTTTTTTGTCTTAAAAAGCTGTTTCCTATACAATCTAATGTGTTTGGCATTTAGATGAAATTTTTAAAAAGCTTTTTATTGGATATAAAAGCTGTTTTTATACCATCTTCCAATTAGGACTGTTAGATTTTTTCATCTTGATTATTTTCCAATCCCAAAATCTTGTTCCCCTTTTACCCCCAACACCAAGCTATTACACTGACGTTTTTTTTTTTCACTCATGCTTTTTCTAAAGCACATGTTTTTTTTTTCCTTCACACTGCCAACTCTTAGAGTGTGTTTGGGAAAGATTATTTTCCCACATTTCAGCTGTTTTTTAGCTTAAAAACTGTTTCATAGATAATCTATCATGTTTGGCATTTTGCTTAAATTTATAAAAAAGCTTTTTTTAGGGGAAAAAAACTGTTTTATGCTATCTAGTTTTTTCTAGTTTAAGATTGTTGTAATTTGATTATTTTTCATTCTCAAAACTCTCTTCCATGTTTACCCCTACAAAACTAACTTCTAAAGAAATATTATTAAATTATACAAATAATTTCATACCCTTTTTCGTAATTCACTATGTAAAAGTGATTATTTTTGCACCACCCAAACGAAATAGATTATCTTAAAATCACTTTTCAGCAAACATACCCAAACAAAAACAGATTATGATTATAATCGATTATCACAATAATCGATTATTTGAAAACAGATTATCAGCATAATCTTTTTTTTCCAGCTTTCCCAAACGCACTCTTATATTGTTGGACTGTAAGTTGTACAAGACTACGAGAGCTTCACTTTTCAAAATAAAAAAATCTAACAAATTTTACTTAGTTTTTTATAATAGAAAAAATTTGATGACAAAATATTAAAAAAAATAAACATTTTAACAAGTTTTAATGTTAAAAGAAAAATCAAAATCATTAACATAAACAAATAAATTTATACCCTTTTTCGTAATTTACTATATAAAAGTGATTATTTTTATACCATCCAAACGAAATAGATTATCTTAAAATCGCTTTTCAGCAAACATACCCAAACAAAAACAGATTCTGATTATAATCCATTATCACAATAATCGATTATTTGAAAAAAGATTATCAGCATAATCTTTTTTTTTCCAGCTTTCCCAAACACACTCTTAGTGTGCTTTCTGAATAATAATTACTCCAATTAGATACACGGAGCGTGTTTAGCGTTTGATGATGGAAAAAAATATATTAGCAGCACACCTTTTAAGATATTTTATTTATTTAACACATTCTTTATTATTATTGAATTTTATATAAGACATGCTAAGTCACATGTCTCGAGTGACTAGTCTCCGCAATTGCAATTCGGGAGGGAAAAAAAAATTCACATGGCTCAACTCTCTATAAGTTTCACATAAAATTCATTTAATAAAATATGTGTTAAAAAAAGTGTGATAAATAGTTTGTTACTAATAATATGGATAGAGTTAAGTCAAACTTCAAGGGAGTTTAATGTAATTCCCAAAGAGAATAAATATTATAGGCTTAATTGTACTTTTGGTCCTCCTACTATTGGTCATGTGTGATTTTGGTCCCTAAAGTTTTTTCTGTGCACATTTGGTCCTCCTCTTTTTTCAATATTCCGTCCAATGTCAAATTTTCAATAATTAATAGAGAAGAACCATTTCTCTTAGCATATAGAACCTTTGGTTGAGCTTCTGTAGTAAATGACCTTGTGACGAAATCAAAAAGAGGTCCCGAAAAATAGGGACAAAACTAGCAAATAGTAGAGTTGAACCATTGAATAATGTTGAATCGGAGAGGTAGATGATGGAGAACATCAACCAGAGGTTCTATGTGCTTAGCTGAGTGATTTTTGCATGTTGATCATTGAAAAAATTGACTGACATTAGACAAAAGGACCGAATTTGCAATATTGAAGAAATAGGGGACCAAATGTGGACAGAAAAAATTTTAGGGATCAAAATTGCACATGACCAATAGGAGGACCAAAAGTACAATTAAACCAACATTGTATTGGTATTGAAACTCAATCATTAAAATATTGAATTTAATATATGCAAATTTGAAAATAAATAGTAAAAACAACACCAAAAAATTACAATAAATAGAATTATGTGTAAAAAAGAATATGGAAAAAGTGTGTAAAGACCTAAAACTTGTCCTACTATACCATGCAATCAGATTAATAAGAAAAGCTGTTTCAAATATAACAAATGCACATGTCCCTGACTTTAAGGACCCTGCCCACCGCGCATATAGTCATATCTATCACCATAAGTTACGCATGGCTCTTAAATACTTTGACTTAGAGCCAAAACTTTTTTCTTTCTTTCTTTCTTTTTTTTTTTTTTGTGAATAAACTTTTTTCTGTTTGCATCTACATGAAAGGAATGGAGCCAGTAGGGAAAGATATAGGCGCTAATTTTTTAGATGAGTTTGTCTCTAAAAGACTAAAATAATAAAATAGATATATATTTATTATTAAATCATTTATCAAATTAAAATCTAAAGATATGCTGTTAAATTATATATAAATATACATTATTCTAAAATAAACTTATTTTAGAAGAATTTATTACAAAGCTATGATATCTCATCATATCACCATGAGGCCCTACTTCATATGGCGTCGTCCCATATAGCGGGTGGGGGCAATCATAAATCATTAAATTATTAAGAGTAGCCCACACCCATCTCTATCCAAGTTTTGAGTATTTTTTCTCCTTTTTGACCTTTATATGTTTGCTTTCTTTCACGTGGTAAGGTCAAATGCAGGTGGAAAAGGAGTTAGCTTTTCTATTTTTTATCCCTTTCACTGAGTTACTCCCACTCGATTTTCCCTTTGGTGAATGCCAAGCAATACAATTTTCAAATCCTTGCCCTCGATGGTCACTTCAATTTTGTTCACCGACCAACTTGGCACCATCCTATAATTTCAGATATCAAAATGAGAACTCACTCAAAATTATATCATCCCTTTGCTATTATATTTTACAACTTAATTTTAAAATTAATGAAAGAGTACGTGGTTCATTAAATTGTAACTATTCATTATCAATTAAAACTCTTCCACTGTACATTCCAAATAAATATATCAAATATATATAAAGCAAGTTTTTTTTCGATAATTATATCAATTTCATTAATAAGTTTAGCTTTAGCATGAAAGTGGATACTTCCCTCACCTTTGATAAATAGAAAATGAAATATAATTAGCACTATCACGTCCATTTGGATGATAGATTTAGAATTGTAATTTTAATTGAATTAGAATTAGAATTCTATTGCATAAATAACCTTATAAGAAAATAAAATATTTCAGATATAATTTAATAATTAATAGAATGTAAAATTATTATTAATAAAATACAGTAATATTATTTGTGCATCCCAAATCCGACAACTTGTAACACCTGGTTAATGGTATTCAAGTTTGTGATTAGTGATGTGCTAGACTTGGTTAATGAGTACACATGTACCAGTAGTGAATGCATGACTCACTAACCATCAATTGAGTTTCATTAACCAAGATTTTGTACATCTTTGATCTAGTTGTCAGTTAAGGAGTTATCAATACAAGTACAAGTATACCTATTAACCAAGTATAATACACCATTAACTACTTAACCACAATTCTGAACCTTCATTAACCAGATGTCGTAAGTTGTCATGTTTGAGGTGTATAAACAACATTTTTATTTTCAATAAAGTTTATTGTGTGATTAAAGTAGCCACTACAGGATCAAAGGCTTTTTTTGTAGTGACATTTTGTTGCCAAAACTCTCCACTTCCCTTTATTTAATGAGGAGTGCTAGCAACACACTCTCTAACACACATCTTCCAACACACCCCATTTTATTGGTTAAAATTCATTTGGGTTCCATTAATTCATGTGGGTCTCACTTGAATTTTGTAGGTCCCACATGATTTTCAACCAATAGAAGGGAGTGTATTGGAAAATGTGTGTTAGAAAGTGTGTTCCTAGTATTTCTCTTATTTCATTCCCCTCCAACCAAATATTATGTAATGATTTGATAATGCGCTATTAATATTTTAAATTGCTTATTTAATTACAATATTATGTTCTCTTTAATTTTATCCCCTTTAGTGGAGCAAAACGTGTCACCTTTTAATCCAAACATTTTATTATGTTCTAATTATAAAATACACCAAACATAAAATAAAACTCATATATCCTATTCTGTCTCATTCTAAGATGTTTATCAAATGCTATCTAAAGTGTTCTAACTTTAAGAGAAAATTAGAGAGATTTATTTAACCTATGTTTGGTTTCATGTTTGAACCTAGCAAAAATGCTTTTTGAATAGTCAAACGTGGTTTTTGACTTATTTGGAGATGTTTGGCTTTGTGTAAGGGAAACAACTTGTGCATTTAGAGTCAATTATAAGGGGAAGCAACTTGTAGCTTAATTTACTCTTGGAGAAACACTTCGAATCACCTTTTATTTTATTTTATGAAAGTATCCAAATATAAATCATTTTACTTTTAACTTACTTTTAACCAAAATTAATTCTGCAAAATCAATTTCATCTAAAATTACGTTTGTGCAACACTCACTAAATCTTGTTATAGCAAAGTTTTTGGTACGATCATGAGATATTCCAATATGTTAACCTACTCAACGTTATATATGGAGTCCACAAATTCTGCCCGAATGTAATTGCATTCTTTTGGTAACATGATAAATTTTTTTTTTTGGTTCAGGGCTTACCGTGATTAAGGTCTTTGGCACTCCAGTGAGTCCACCAAGTATCCCATAGCTTACATCATTTGGACCCACTATGAGATTAATTTCCGCTCGAGGTCCACAAGCAGCTTAAAGTCCAACCCCCACTCTCCAAGGATGCATTCGAGGAGAATTGATACTGAGACCTTCCCTTATCAACTCAGTGTTGCTTACCAACTGAGCTGCACTGCACCTATTGGGTTTTAGTAACATGATATGACTATATGTTTAAGAGTTCAATTTTTATATATTATTAATATAACAAAATTTATAAGACCAACCAAATATAAGTTATTTTATATATGACTTTTAAGATAGTTATGATATCAAACATTTATGATGATATGATAGTTTATTATTGATTGATAGAATGAAAAATCTTTACACGTCCCGTACTTATAAATTAAATGTTATGTTTAATAATGAGAAGATTTTTTTTTTTTTTACAAATAATAATTAGAAGAATGAAATAAAATAAATATTCAAACCTTGGTGACAAAGCATAATTTTTATTACTTTTTGGTCCAAAAGGAATGATGGATTTTGGAGTAAGAGGGACAGGATGCATACTGGGTTTAGGCTAAGGTGCACCACCTGTATTTTGCACCGTCCACTATATCATCTATGTGGTAAATTTTGGGCCAATCAAATTATCATGTGGGCTGGTCAAACATCCTGGTTGTATTTCTACTATTGTCAAACTATATGAATACAATATATTGTAGTATAGTATATGTACTTTTTGTATTTGCAAATTTAACCCATATTAAAATAATATTTTTTTATTAAAAAAAAAAATCTGATTATCTTGCAAAATATTATTGACCATCATTCTCGTTGGGTGACGCTGAGACACGGTCAGTGTCTTCCTCACCCGTTTGGGGAGAAAACGGGTCGTATGACCCGCATAGAGGACCCGATTCGATCTCCTTCTACAGACCACCAAATGCTACGATTTCACAGAAAATTGTTCATATTGGAACGTCTAAGAGAACCTTGATTTCTCTTATCTCTTTCTCACTCTGCTGCTTCTTCCAAAAAGCTCTCTTTTTTCTGAACCAAAATGGAGCCAATCTTGAACCCAAATGTGCAATCTTCATCAATTCGTTGTTCTCAAAAATGGGTTCTTTCCCATTTCTGAGCTCATTCTTTTCTCTCTTTCAACCCCATTTTCATAGCAATCTGATACACTCTCTGTAGGTTTTAAATTTTCTTGCACTTTCACGTGTTCTTTTTGATAAAAAAGACTGACTTTTTCAAAGGGTTGATCAGAAATGGTGCCTTCTAACGACCCAGTTGAGTCTTTCTTCAATTCCATTCAAGTTATGAAGGAATCACTATCGCCAGAGGAAGTGGGTATTCGCAAGGCGACGAAGGATCTTGAGCATTGCTTGTTGCCAAAGAACAAGGGTAAATGTGTTTGTTTGATTGCGCAGGTGAGGGAAGGTGGTGTATTTCAGATCTTTGATGTGAAAAAGAGAAGTCGAATAATATTTTGTAAGATAATCAGATTTTTTTTAATCAAAAAACATTATTTTAATATGGGTTAAAATCGTAAATCCAAAGAGTACATATACTATAGGCTAAATTACACTTTTGGTCCCCAAATTGTTATTAAATGTTCAATTTGGTCCCCAAGTTTTTAAAATATTCATTTTGGTCCCCTAATTCGTTAAACTTGTTCAAATAAGTCCTTCCGTCAAGTTGACTAACGGCGACGTCAAGCCTAATGACGTGGCATTAAGTTTAATATTTTAATGTTCATTTTGGTCCCCAAATTATTTTAAAATGTTCATTTTGGTCCTCCAAATTGTTCTAAGATGTTCATTTTGGTCGCCAAATTGTTTTAAAATGTTCAATTTGGTCCTCAAGTCTTTAAAAAGTTCATTGTCGTCCCTTAGTCAACTTGACGTCGCCGTTAGTTAACTTGACGGAAGGACCTATTTGAACAAGTTTAAGGAATTAGAGGATCAAAATGAACATTTTAAAAACTTGGGGACCAAATTGAACATCTAATAACAATTTGGGGACCAAAAATGTAATTTAGCCTATACTATACTATAATATACTGTATTCATATAGTTTGACTGCAGTAGAAATACAACCAGAAAGTTTGAAATTTTGATCAACACCCAAAATTTGTCACATGAGTGATACAGTGAGTGATGCAAAATATGGATGGTATACCTTAACCCAACTTGTATAATGACTAGACTTTGATCCGTTGTCCGCACGGAACAAATCATAAATTAACACAAAATCAAATTGTTTGTTCGTAACCTCTTTCTCCACCCTCTCCCTGTTCTTCTCTACCTCTCCCTGTTTTTTCTGCAAAACGAGAACCCTTTTCTCCACCACCCCATGTTCTTCAATCATTTTAAATTAAAAGAAGAAAAACTAAAAAAAAAGGCCAGCAATCACGGGTCCAGAAACCTCTTCACCCATTTCTCTACAACAATGTTCGGCCGTTCGCGGGTCCACACCTCCTTGCTACCGCAACCCAAGGTTTCTGTAAAATCAATCGCTCATGTCTTCCTTCACCATTCAGGCGGCGGCGAGGTCTAGGCGACGGCGAGATCGATGTAGTGTGGCCGCAGCGAAGGCCAAGGCGGTGTCCATGTCTGCGGCACAGAGGCGGGGCAGAGGCTTTGGGTGGTGGTGGTCGACGGCATATGGCGTAGGGAGTGCGTTTCTGGTGGTTGGCACGGAATAGTGCGGCGGTACATAGCCAATTGCGAGGTGGAGGCAGCGGCGAGGTTACTGTGGTCATGGCGGAGAGTTTTGGGGAAGACGGCTTTATGACAGGGAGAGATAGAGAAGAATATGGATGGCGGGTGGAGGAAGTAGAAGCAGTAACTAATTCGTAGAAGGATAAGATCTGATATTTTGCTAATTTTAAATAAATAAATAAAATTAATTGAAATGCTGATGTGGTGAAATTTGATTGGATGTCAGTGTAAAGTTGTTTTACATTGATAGTGTACAGCACTTAATCTCTTTTCATATTTGTATGAATACAATAGAAAATAAAAAAGATATGATAATGACACGTGAAAACTAATACATAACAAATTTTTCTTGCATAATGGATTGCTTTGTATTATTTATATAAGATAGATATAGATAGGTAGATTATATATATATATAACACAAACATTTCTAGCATACATAATAGATAAAAAAATTATTTAGCGTCATTATGGAGATAAAGTTATTAAAAAAAAACTATAACTTAGTGCTAATTATGATATATATGTTAGTAATTTAAAATTTGCTTTAATTTTAAAAAAGAAATTAATAGTATTTTTTTTTTTATACAAAAAGAAATTAATAGTATGGTGCATATGTTTTTTATGTTACAATATAATGTTACATATATCCTTTCTTAATGAAATTAAATTTTGTTTTAATAATCACAAAGATACTGGTCAAGATACAACATTGTCACCAATTAATATGTCAAATGTAAATCATATCAATAGGTATTAGTTACACCTGCACTTTTTTTTTATTGTCTCTTTTTTCTATAATAACAAATTTCAAAATTCATAAGATCAAAATAATTGAGAAATAAATGAACACAAAATTATTAAAATCACATGCCTCGGTACAGTTTCTGATATCTTCCAGTGTCTTTCTCTGATTTGCAGCAAGTCTTCTTCAATAGAAATCTTTGGAGAACAACGTATTTGACTTAGAACTCTTTGTCCAATATCATTATTTTCGAGAACCCTTTCATGACATAAATACATTATTGAGTACCAAATAAAAAATAAAAGAGTTATAATATATTGACGGAAGTTGTTGGCAATCCCACCTTTTTTTCTTCTTTCAAATTTTCAGCTTCTTCAATCTCAGGATTGAAGATAAGTTTGGTTGAATGCATGACATTTTGAAGACTGCCATTTCCTGCAATCATTTTGGCAGATTAGGTAATATAGGTTAAATTTACTTATAGCATTTGATATAAGAGGTTCCAGTAAACCAAAATGTACCTTTGTAAGTTTTTACCTTCGCGCCTTGTATAACAATGATGGAGTTGATAGCATTTCCCAAATCCACAGTAGCATTGAAAACGAATTTGCGAGACGGTTGGAATTAAACTTAAAAGTAAACAATAGAGTTGAAATTATCTTTTTTTATATCAAAATTTATATTTATTATGCCTTTTAAATCAAATATCAAATTTGAAATCAAATCTATAAACAAATAATTATTTTAGATAAGTTGTTACAATGTTACTTGTTTTATAAAAACAAAGATAAAAAGAGATAAGGTAGGTACTTAGAATCAGTTATTTATTTAAATTTTAATTTTAATTCACGTAATTTAAATTTAATTTCAATTTTGATAAGATTTACGTAAATACATCTTGTATGAACTTAAATTTGAAATTAAAATTGAAATAAATTAAATAATTAGATAAGATTAGTTACATTTAAACTTAAATTTTCAATTTCAATTTTGATAATTTTCATTCAATTTTTATTTTTAGTGTGTTATTTTTTTTAAGTTTATAAATTCAAAATAAATCAAAAAAGTTTAGTGTTAACATTTGACATATGACACATGGCAATATTTCATGTATATGAAAGATAACATATGACAAAACTATATTGTATAGGAGATAGAATTATATTGTTTATTTATATAAATGACAAAATTGTCAAAAACATGTTTAACAACTTTTGTTCCCGCTTTCATTCCTGTTCCTTGGAGCACATTTTTGACTTTTCTGCACAAATCCATTGTTTATTTAAGGAACAAAAGCATCCCTCCCTTCTTTTCCGCCTCTTTAACTGCTTAAAGAAACCAAGAATATTAAAAAAAAGCACCGAACGTGAAAATAATAGAGCTTCACTGAGTTCACTCGGTCGCTGCCACACAATTGCTCACCCTTTCAGTCATTCTTGCACCTAACTAAAAGATTGTGAAACAAATTGAGGGCCATACCATACCATTAGAAAAATATTTTGTAGTTCTATTATGAGCTCGTTCACGATGAACACTGAACCAGCATACATACGTGATAGCTTGTTTATTTAATTCTTCTAGATAATTTTTTATTAATAATATTGTCACGTCACATTGTTTATCCTAAATAAATGTAAGTTCATTGTAACATAATATCTTTTTATATTAATTTTTTTTTACTTATGCACATATCTTGAAATCATATTAATATAAGCCAATAATGTGATATGTAAAATAAGGTAGGAGCAGTTATAAATCAAGAATGTGGTTATTGATATTCTTACTCTTTTTTTTTTATATATAATAAAAAACTTAGGATGAAGGGATGATACCCCAGTCTAAAGCAGGGAAAACGTTCGGGCTTAGAGAGCATATATAAAGGGATTTATATTTATCTTTCCCCAAAAAGGTTAGTGGGGGCTCGAACTTGCAACCTATTGAGACTTGCCATGCTCTACTGAACCAACCCATTGGGATTATTTGATATTCTTACTTGTCATTCATTTTTTTAATCAATTTATCAAAATTAAAGAAGGAATACTTCTAAATCCTTCTACTCAATTCTTTTATGAAAAAACAAAAATAATAATGAATTGCCTAGCTATATAGAGTATAATTTGATAATTTAAAATGTCAATAGTTTTACTCATAAGATAAAGACAAAATTTAGGTGCTACTTTTGGATATTGGTGATATATTAGTTCCAATAAAATGACAACATATATAATTGTTGTTACACATTTTTTTTTTCATTAAGTTATTACACATTTTAAGAGAACATGATCTAAGGTGATGTTTGGCAAGCAAACAAAAAGGATGAAACAAGATGCAAAATATTTTGTTATATTCTTTAGGGTTTACCTATTTTAATACAAATGAAAAAAATTTCACTTTTTATTCTTGCCTCCTTGTATGTTCCATCAATAAAACATAATAAAATATATAATATATAATATAACTCATATTTTATTCCATTTCATACTAACATGTCTACCCAATAGTATCTATGTTTGGATGGATGAAGTTGAGTGGTTAGTAAATAAAGTAGAGTGATTGAAAGCATTAATCCATTTTTTGAGAATTTCTTTACAATGAAGTGAAATGATTTAGGATGATAATCAAAACCACTCAATCTCATTCAAACCATCCAATATTTATATACTGCAATTTGGTATCTCACTTAGTTCGCACAGTAAACTTAATGATATACATTTACGTTTTCCGTCCACTTCATTACTAACAATTCTATTACTTATCACTCCAGTTCATCTCTTTCAAAATTCTCAAAAATTTTGTCCATAAATTAAATAATGTACAAATATGTAATGACGTGTGTGTCTACCATTATTATGAAAGGAAAAAAAGCAACGTATGACCCACACAACACAGGCCCATTGCTTTGGACAATTGCAATCTATGCATCGAGCACCACCTGTTTAGCGAAAATGGCTAAAGAACTCCCCCAACAGCAACATCTTCAACTTGGTCTCTGTCTCTTTCATCACTTTCACTACTACTACTACCTTAAACCCACTACCACTGTACTTTTTCTTTCCCTCCACGTTCTATTCTGTTTCACTGTACTGGTTGTTTTCCCTGACTCGCTATGGACCGTACTGACAAGCAACAGCATCAGCATCAGCAGTTGTCCTCGGCCAAGAGTGCGCGCCAAAGATGCAATGAATGGTTTGTGAATTTTCCATGCTTGTGCTTTTCTTTAGTTAATGGTTGTTGGGTTTTGCTTGTTTTCCTTTACTAAAAAAAAGTTGCTACTTGAAGGGTGAGTTTTTGTTTGTGGATAATGGATATGTTGTTTTGTTGTGGTATTCTTATTACTATCATGGGCATTGAGTAGTTTTTCCTTTGTTCAATCTTTTCTTTGTGTTGTCACTAGGTGATCTATTGAATAGCCATTCTGTGAGTTTCTGTTTGTGCATATGTATTGTTAAAAATAAGCTAATTCACTTGGCTGTTCCTGAAGATTGTTGTTACTTTAACTTACTTTCCCATGCTTCTTCTGTTCTTGTTGCTGGAAGAAATGACCAAAGATGAAAGATCTGTTCTAATATTGTCACTGGAGATCATGTTGTAAAGTATCTCGACCATTGATTGATCTTCTATAGTTCTATGTTATAGATCAATGATCTCTCCAGCATTTCTGCTTTGGGCATGGGATGGCTTATTCTTGGGTATTTGGATGCTAAAACTATTGATCTGGACAACTTGGTTGTGCTGTAATTCCATCTAAATTGTTGGTTTGAAGTGAAACTGTTTTCTTTGTTTAATACTAGTTAAAAAAAGTATTCTTATTTCTGATTTCGTTATGTTTTGTATAATGGTATCTATGCCAAAATGTTATTATTTTATTTCTACCAATGTAAGTTGATTTTACTTTTATTTTTCATTTCTTTATTCCCTGAGTAAGGGGCATATTGACAAAGCTCCTTTTCTAATTAAGCTAGACAATGATCATATCAATAAAGCCTGTTTGTGAATTTAACCAAAATTTAATCAGTGGCATGCTACTTTTTTATGGTGTGTTCGGTTTTCTGTTTGGAAAGGCTCAAACTTACGTTTAGCCAAAAGCTAAAACCAAACACACTTAATAATTTGATTAACTGATCTATGGGTTAAATGGTATTCCAATTTTAAACTGACTTTTATTCGTGGGTTTGTTCTTTTTATTGAATTAATGCAGGTAATATCTTAGTTCCAAAGTAATTGGCATTAATGCCTTTTTAATATTGATTCATTATGAGTGTTTTTATCCTTGTAAGCAAAGGAAAGATCAATTTTCTAACATGCTTATATGTTTTTTTAGAGTATGGTGTATGTGTTCTAATATATACTCAAGAAAGAGAATTTACTGCCCAAAATTATTCCCCAACTAACACTTAAAATTAGTCTTGAACTTTACAAGTTCATAAAAAAACTTTTTTCCTTTTGAATGATTTACTTATTAATCTTTTGCAGGATTTTTCGGGATGTGCCAAGTGATATAAGTATCGAAGTAAATGGAGTATCATTTTCATTACACAAGGTAAGTCTCTACCTAGTTTAATTTTAATTTTGTTATGATGCTTCATAATTACATGACAATAACTATGCACAAGTTTCCCTCCATGATTGTTCTAACTGTTATTATGTTTGTATGAAGTTTCCTCTTGTCTCTCGAAGTGGGAGAATCCGGAGGTTAGTGGCAGAACATAGGGATTCTGATATCTCAAGAGTTGAGCTTCTTAATCTACCAGGAGGGGCTGAATGCTTTGAGTTGGCTGCTAAATTCTGTTATGGTATTAACTTTGAGATCACATCCACAAATGTTGCTCAGCTATGTTGTGTTTCTGATTACCTTGAAATGACTGAAGATTTCTCAAAAGAAAATCTTGGCTCGCGCGCTGAGGAATATCTTGATTGTATTGTTTGCAAGAATCTTGAAATGTGTGTTGAAGTCTTGCAACAATGTGAAAGCCTACTTCCTCTTGCTGATGAGTTAAAAATTGTTAGCCGCTGCATCGATGCAATAGCCTCAAAAACTTGTGCAGAGCAAATAGCTTCAAGTTTCTCAAGATTAGAGTATAGCAGCTCTGGGAGGTTACACATGAGCAGGCAAGCCAAATGTGATGGTGATTGGTGGATAGAAGATATTTCTGTTCTGAGAATTGACATGTATCAAAGAGTCATAACAGCGATGAAATGTCGCGGGGTTCGTCCTGAGAGTATTGGTGCTTCCCTTGTGAGTTATGCACAGAAAGAATTGACAAAGAAATCTAGCTTGTGGAATCCATCTAGCCAGACTAAAGTTGATTCAAGTTCCACTGCACATGAAATGCTTGTGGTGGAGACCATTGTCAGCCTTTTGCCTGTTGAGAAACTTGCCGTTCCAATCAATTTCCTTTTCGGTCTTCTGCGAAGTGCAGTGATGCTTGATTGCACAATTGCTTCCAGACTTGACTTAGAAAGAAGGATTGGATCACAGCTAGATGTTGCCACTCTTGATGATATTCTGATTCCATCTTTCAGGCATTCAGGTGATACCTTATTTGATGTTGACACAGTTCATAGAATTTTGGTTAACTTCTGTCAGCAGGATGATAGTGAAGATGAACTGGATGATGCTTCCGTTTTTGAATCTGATAGCCCTCATTCACCCTCCCAAACTGCATTGGTCAAAGTGGCAAAATTAGTGGATAACTACCTTGCTGAAATTGCCCCTGATGCTAACCTGAAGCTTTCTAAGTTTTTGGTCATTGCAGAAACCTTACCAGCACATGCACGCACTGTTCATGATGGGTTATATCGAGCAATTGATATTTACTTAAAAGTATGTTTTGCTATCTTGTCATGATGATATGTTTACAATTTTTTGCTAAGTGAATCACCATTTTAGTCCCTTAAATTGTAGGTCGGTGGCAAGTTGGTGCCTCACATTAAGAAATAGGTAAAAATGTCTCCCAAATTGAAAAAACGTTCATTACGTTTTTGTTGTTGTTGTTGATAAACACAATATAAACATTCATTACGTTATGGTCCCCAAATTGAAAAAGATCGCTAAATTGGACTAACGGGATGGACTTTTCTTAATTGGAGGGACATTTTTGCCTGTTTCTTAATGTGAGGGACCAACTTGCCATCGTCCTATAATTTCAGAGGCCAAAATGATGATTCACTCATTTTTTTGCTACTTGTGGTGAACAACTTTAAGGAGGAAATGGAGTAAAGCTGTTAGTGTTGAATTTAATCTAAAAAAATAATATCTTGTTTCATCTCAGATATATACTTTCTTGTGATTTCCCAGAACTAGTTTAAAAATATATGGATAAAACAGCTAATTGATTATATAAGATTAACATATATCATTCATAAACTTTTGTGGGTTAATCAAAATTTATGTTGTAAATATGATGTATTTTTTATTTCTATCCATTTTCAAAATCTTCCATAAGGTAAGACCTTTAGTTGATTATGTAACTTATAAAGTTAGCTCTGCATTTTTTTTAAAGCTGATGTTTACTTTAAATACATTTTCAGGCCCATTCAGGTTTGTCAGATTTGGACAAAAAGAAACTATGCAAATTGATTGATTTCCAGAAGCTTTCTCAAGAAGCTGGAGCACATGCTGCACAAAACGAGCGTCTTCCTCTCCAATCAATTGTGCAAGTTCTATATTTCGAACAATTAAGACTTAGAAATTCTCTGTCTTGTAATTCTTATGGTGATGATGACTGCCCCAAGCCAATGCACCAGTCATGGCGCATAAGCAGTGGTGCATTAAGTGCAGCTATGTCACCAAAGGACAACTATGCCTCATTGAGACGCGAAAACCGCGAGCTAAAACTTGAGTTGGCTAGACTAAGAATGAGACTAAATGATCTAGAGAGGGATCATGTTTGCATGAAAAGGGATATGGCAAAGTCTGGTTCCCGTAAATTTATGAGTTCTTTCTCAAAAAAAATTGGTAAGCTTAGCTTCTTTGGACATAGTTCTTCAAGAGGATCAAGTTCACCATCCAAGAATTCTCACAGAACAGATTCAAAGGTGATTGAGAGAACCTGTGCTAGCACAGAATAGGTAAATGTGTAACTTTTTTTGTTTTTTTATTTCACTTTACGCATCTTGCAACTGTGAGTTATGCTCATGGTGACACATTGGCTTCCATTTTGTTTATCTTTGTTCCTTTTTTTTTTTTTTACCAACTGTAAGTTATGTTAGCACAACTAGGAAGGCTACTCTTGCTTGCAGGTTGTTTTTTAGTGATTGCTGCGTTAGTTTTGTTTGACTATATCATGTATAAAATGTTGACACGAACCTGTAGCCAAATATATGTTACAAGCTTTTCTGTCGTATCGATTCTCTGCTAGAAGTACTCTCCCTTATTATTTATTTATTATAATAATAATAATAGTAGTAACGACAACTTGAATAAAATAGAGGATCAAAAGTGTACTTTAACTTTCTTCTAATTAACTCTTAATGCCATTTGTGATGCATAATAGGCATGTTGTCCAACTACTAAGAGGAGCACCACTATTTTTTTGCAATTTCTTTGAATCAAATTGTGTATCTTAGGTCTCAAAGAAACAATTCACTGTCTCTCATTTGAGCACTGAAGCTCAACACAAATCTTTAGCAACCATTGCTGCTGACCAGTGTTATTAAAACCAAATCAAATCAGTCATCGACTCAATCAGGGTACTGGGTCAATGGTTCAACCGGTGAGTCACTAGTTGAACCGTTTGAACCGATACATACCAAATTTATAACTATTTTTATTAAAACTATGTATATATATAATATATATATAATAATAATAATAATAATAATAATTTTCGTACATATAACAACCCAACATCTTGGTCCAGCGGTACAGGAATGACACTTCATTTGTTACCACTCGTGTTTGAGTCCCATCTCCAACATTTTGTATGATTTTCTTTTTATTTTCTCTTGATGCTATTCCATTCCGCGTGATGATGTTAGGAACCGGTCCGGTTCTGTGAGCCGAGTCATCGGTTTACACCGGTTCAGAGCCGAGTTAATGACGTCACCACCGATTCATATGCCTATCCGGTCTGACATACTAACCGGACCGGCCACAGGTCCGGTTCCCGGTCGGACCGGCCCGGCCAGTTCAGTTTTAATAACACTGCTGCTGACCATACATGGCTTCAATATCTCTTCCATGACCTCGACATCAAACTTGAACTTTATCCATTCCTATTTTGGGGGATACAGATCACATATTCCATTTTGGTGTATCACACTACGTAACAACTTGTCACATATTTCTACATTTTTAATATTATATAAAATTTTAACTTATATGGTGAGATATTAGTGACGGGGACAATGTATGGTATATCAAAATTGTGACAAATAATCTCTATCCTATTTTGAAATAACAATATATAGCGCTACTTGTCTCACAAACCCGAGTTTCATGCTCGAAAAAGTTGCTACTATTGATCTTCAACTTCGATACTTGCTTATAACTCAACAAATTGCATGTGTTTCAATAAGGCATTATATTCTTTTACCACTTTTCGCCACAAGCTTGGTGTTCGTCCATCCTCACTAGCTACCAACCTAGAGGGGAATCCAGATTTCATCAAATGGAGTTCAAATAAACCGTCAGAAGGTCAATCTTAATGAATGCATTGCATGAAATCAAACCAAAAAATTGCCATAAAGACCCTTGATCTCATTTCCTTGGAGTTGTATGAAATCAATCCAATTAATTGCTATAAAGACTTGATATCATTTCCATATATATTGCTTGTTGCCATTTAAGTTGTATCCAGTATCCATATATATGTACTTGATACACAAACTCATGAACATAAGTGGAAGGAGCACAATGCATTCACCCATTGAGCACCTCTGCCTTTTGGCCATTTTTATTAATAGAAAGAGGACCACGATATTATTGCATCAAATTTGTCCTCTTTGCCTGTACTTTTGCTGTCGGATTCAATTGTTCCTTCTTTTCACTACGTTATAATTAATAAAGATGTTCATGATTCTGTGTTTCTCGTTACTATATATACTTTATATTACCAAAACAACATAGAAATTCAACGATGTCCATGCTTGGACTATGCCGACAAGCGTGCCTATTTTTCTCTTTATAAGGTGGACAAAATATAATTAGAGTAAAGACCCAAAGTGGTCCCTTAAATTTTTCAAGTAGGACAGTTTGGTCCCTGAAAAAAATAAAGGACAATTTGGTCCCCCAAATTTCAAAACGGGGGACAATTTGATCCTTACGGAGGGATCAGAACGTCCCCCGTTATGAAATTTGGGGGACCAATTGTCCCCCGTTTTGAAATTTGGGGGACCAAATTGTCCTTTATTTTTTTCAGAGACCAAACTGTCCTACTTAAAAATTTTGAGGGACCACTTTGGGTCTTCACTCATATAATTACTCTTCATAAAAGTTCTCATATGTACTATAGATTACACATGATCCACTTGTAACTTGGGGAATATTATACCTCATTCACCTGTAAATTTTTGGACTTTTTTTTGTTACATTGGAATTGCAAGGAACTGATTAGAGATGAAGAAAATGTAATCTGGGGTAGGATCAAAATCTAACACCATTGCAAGAATATGCAATAAAACATTAATTAGTTATGCTATATGTTTGGATCATTTTATAAATGGAGCGAAACAAGACATGAAACTTAACAGTAAATATTTTAGTTCCATAGAAAGGGGTTCCATCATGTTTTTTATCCCCCCAAAAAAAAAAAAAAGGCTGCCTTAAATACTTTGTCTGCTTACCTTTTACTTCTCATATTTTTGGTTCAGTTATTTATAGATTGATTAAAAAAACTGAGTAAATAGACTAAAACTTTTAAAATAAAAGTGACTATGGTAAGTTTCTTGTGGGATATAAATTTATCAAAAGGATTTCATGTCTGCACAATTTATAACAATCTTATTGTAAAACTTGAAGCTATGCATAAAAAAGTTATTGACATCTAGTAATTTATAGAGAAAGTTGTGACAAGTATAATATTTTTTTTTTTTTGTGCGAATGCATTATTAATTATTAATAAGAAATCAAATATGTAAATTTTTTTATGAGGTGCCTATATTTTTCAGTTCATTATGTTCAATGTCAAGTATGAATGATGTAATGCCCATTCCGTTAGTGTATCATAAAAGTAGTGGCAGCAAATAGATCACCCGCGCATGCAAATTCAGACATGATTAATTAGTGTCTGAGGCTCTTTATTTTTTTATTTTTTTATTTTTGTGGGAAAAGAAAAGAGAATGATATTTTATAAGAAAAAAGTTATTTTTTGTAGGGTAGCTTTTGACTCTGTAATAAATATTGTTGATAAGCTAAGCTAGCTTATACAGTTGACCGGTTAAATTATAGCTGATAAGTTAATTTTAGCAAATCGCTAGCTGATAACTAAAAAAACTAGCTTATTGAATTTGAAGCGTTTAAAAAAATTAGTTGTCAAATTATCTTATACATATAAAAGAATATAAAAGGACATAAGTTTTACATACTAGAATAATAATTTTAGATTTTTTTTAATATATTTTTTTTTAATTAATATAAATGAAATGACATGTTTATATGATTTTTTATATAAGTTTATTTTATGAGGTAGGGGTTGGGTAAAATAGGAAATTCACTAAAATAATAAAAATGAGAGAAAATTTAATAAGTTATAAGCTAAATAAAATAGTTTATGAACAAAAGTTATAAGCTAATGAAATAAACTTGTTTATCAAACACCTCTACTTTGATCAAACAAATAAGCTAGTCAAATTAGCTATAAATTGACTTATTGGATTTGTGAAAGAGACTTTTTTTCCTTACAAATCTCTCTTAATATGTTATTAGGGATATGAGCGAGCCAAGCCAAAAGCTGAATTTCAAGCTTGACTTATTAAAAAAAATGCTACTCAAACTTGATAGATTTATTTAAATAAATCAAATTTAAAGTTTGGGTTTAAATTATTTAAAAATTAAAAATATGAAGTTTAAAATTTCCCTGATTAGCTTGCTTGTAACTTGAAAGTATTTTGCATACACACAGTCAAGAATTGAAACTGATCTACCATGCTTTAGCAATCCATGCCTTTGATTTTTAATTTCCTTGCAAACCTTTAAATTATCACGCATCCTCGCTTCTCCGTCTCTAAAGATGTTAAGTATGATGCTCCTTCCTTGAGAGAAAGTGTGAGTTTTATTTTTAAAATTTGAGAAATAATAGCATTTACTTAAGTAAGCGCAGTTAAACATACCATTTTAAATAGCGCTTGTCCAACTACTCGTTGCTGAAAGGTACAACATTAAATAGCTTTTTCTCAGTAAAGCAATGTTAAACGTAAATGTTTAATACCATTTCCTTTATGACGCACTGTTAAAACTCTCTCTCTGTGTGTGTGTGAGAGAGAGAGGGAGGGTATGATTGTACGTTTTCGTCTTCTCCACTAACGTTATAATTAATAACTTCATCAGTAGCGACTCTTCAGTTGGTTACACGTCTGCAACCATGAATAATTCCACAAGTGTTGCTGTTGATTGATTTATCCCCTCGCAATGTATAGGGACCAATACGATTTTTAATGCTTTTATGATGCATGTGTAAGGAGTGGGAACCTTGAAGCACAATTTATAAGAGGGATGAAGAAAATAGTTTGTGGCTTGGAGTTTGATGCCACTTAGGAGCATGTTATATGTATGGCATTCTGCTTATTTGGAGACCGTCGTCAGAGTCCACATTGGCTCATGATTTGTCTCCATTGCGGTCTATCAGAAAACCCAACGCCATTTGAAAAATAGAGTAGATATTTGCCTCGAATATATTCCCTAACAATGTCTACTCTAAAATTAATACCTCGAGGTGTAGACCTTTTTTAGCTGAAATCAGCGTCTTTTGAAATGTAACATCTAAGGCTACATATGATTTAAAATTCAGAATTTATGGCAATCGGTGTTGTTACCAATAATTGTTTGAATTCACCCTACACTTGTTAGCAACTTGTTCTGGCAACTGACCTTGGTAAGGCTATGTTTGTTTTGGGTCACAAACCTTGAAATTAGTTACCTCTTAAGCATTAGAAAGCTACTAAAAGTTGGAAACTGTGTTATCCATAACTAACAATAATGAATAGTGAGTTGAAATTCTTGTATGTGGCCAAATAGGCCTTTTGTGATGGAATTGATTGGATGAATGCCTAGTTAATGGTTAAATGACCTATCTTTGAATTGCTAAGCATTAAATTGAATTTCTTTGATATATATTGAGTTGCCTGACTATGTGTGCACAATGTTGGTATGCCTTGAATAAGAAAGAAGTATTGGTATGACCTTGTTAATGGATGAATTATTGTGCATGAATAGAATTGTTTATGAATTGATCAAAGGATTTTTTATATATGAGAATCAATGATTATCATGAAGTATTGATGCATGTATGATACAAGTGCTGGAGTTGAATCATGAATGAGATGTTAACCTAAAATGATTTTAGTCATATATGAGCAAGGTATGATGGACTTCATAAACTAATTTTACTCCTGTGAATATTTTCTTTTATGCCTGGGAATAATTTTCTAAAACTTATACCAAACATGAGAAACTTTTCATTCTCATGCACACATTCCCGAGATTATTAAAATAAAACTTAAATCAAATGCTATCTTAAGAGGAATTTATTAAGGCAAAGAGGTAGGTCAAGAAAAGAACTCTTGACTTTACCTTGGCTTCATAAGATTTAAGTGTTGAAGCTTGAAAGCTTTGTGTGTGATCATGATTCATTTATTGATGTGATATGATGTGATGTGATGACACTACAAGGAATTTATCTTTTAGTATCGGCCAAAAGCCCACGCTATAAGGCAAAAGCCGATGCTAATGGCCACTTTAGCGTCGGCCATGCGTCGACTTCATAACCAATGCTAAATCCCTCATCACAAAGTTTAGCATTGGTAACATTGAGGCTAGCATCGGCTAGGCCCACACGGATTCACCAGGGGGGAAAAAATTCAATGCACGTAATTCTTGTGCATTGACATTGTTCGTAGGCCAATGTTCTTGATTGCACCCCTCTATGAACATTAGGAGGTAAATTTCAATTCTCTATGAACATTGACTCCTGATGACGACTTAATGGCTCATGCTGACTTACAGAAGGGGAACAGCGTGCATCTAGTGATTTCTTGTAGTGTGACAACATGATTTTTGAGATGTTGATTGGCAATGATGAAGTTTGAATAAGAATGATGGTGCAATGTGTTGTGATAATTTACATCAGAAAGTGGAACCTATTAATGAATACTTTCAAAAGATAAGTTTTTAACTAGTTTATTGAAAATCAATTGAAGTTTCAAAAGTTTGAACTTCAGAAAACTGTTCCTGAAGCATGTCAATGCACAGAGAATGAAAATCTTATATTTAAAAGCAGATTACATGGCAAGGGAAACAAGCACAATATCATCTTGCATATAGAAATGACATATCTTTGCAATCCCTCATAATTGTAATTCAAAAGAATCAAACAGGCAGGGGTTTTACAGCATTAACATATTATTGCTCATTCCTATATTCAAGTGCTCTTGCAGTTCAAATGATTATGTTGATTTGGTGTAGAAACGAATACCGACAGCCAAACCCAAGATAAACAGGGGAACTAGAAACTGGAGGACCTTGATGATGAAATCTGGTGTCTTGTCCTGATTATAGTGAGGTTGTTTTGGAGGAGTGTACTCAACATTGGAGGGGATGGTTGATGAATCAATGTCTCCAACATAGAACTCATCCATCATGGATATGGCACTGGTGCTGTGACCAATATCGTCGAAATCACTAGTTGCATCTTTCCCTGAAAACATGTGATTTGGCTATCAGAAGGCATTTTCAAACATCTCACTTTGGTGAGACCAAGAGGTATATGAATAATTAGGTGCATTCAGAAACAATGCTGGATACCTGTGGAAGACAACAGGACCTCATCCCCACCTGGGTGGTCCTCTAAGAACTTTGTCACATTATAAACCTGTTCCAGAAAGCTTTAATAAGGTAAAGGAAGATATAGATAAGAGGCCACCACACAACATGATTCCAAAATCCAAATCAACTAACAGATCAAAGACCTAGCACTCCCAAACTTTTAGAGTTTGAATTTCATTCATTTGATCACTAACTTACCTCAAATACTTAAGTCTCAAAATGGCATTTTTTAAAACCCCACAAGCAAATGGCTCCGGATTCGCTTGCATAAACTCAACAGACATGATCACGATCTATGAGCACAAAGAACAAATCCCAACCATTCATACATCTTATGACTGTATTTCAGTGGAGAAAGACATTAAAATTGGACAAAGAAGACATACAAAAGGACAATATCAAGGGTGAGTAAAAACAATTCACCAATACAGAGTTTGCTTCTTGTATAATAATCACACACACGCACACGCACACGCACACGCACACACAGGTGCAAAAGAACGATTTTGCTTCCTTTATAATACACCACACACACACACATTTCAGACAATTCAAACCATTAAACCATCAATTATCGAATGGTTGAAGTTCAAGTTAATCAGTGCCTTAAAAGCAATTCATATATGCATCAAATAACACTGATATAGCTGCAAAATAACATAAGAAAAGCACTGTCAAAATTTACATAATTTCAAAAATCCCTTTACACAGGATGGAATTCCTCAATCTAAACAAATACGTGCCCTTAGATAGATCCAACTTCGAACCAAAGAAACTGAAAAACATACAAAATAAAAAACAAAACAATGTGAGAGAATCTGATATCATTCCGTTCCTAGTGAGTTCCATTCAACCCCAAACACTATAATCTCAAAATGAATCAAAGAAAAATTGAAAACCCACAAGTTTAAAATTAAAAAAAAGAAGCCAGCATTGCATTACCTTTCCACGAATGACAAGCCAGCAGTCATTGGAGTTATTGTGCTGCGAGACCTCAGCCAAAGTGAAGACCTTGTTGTTGTGCTCCCCACCCATTATTGATGTGACTATGAAGAAGCAAGAAGAAGGGTGTGATTTGGAAGAAGGAGTACACAAAAGGGTATCAGAAATTGGGGTCCCTGTTACACCAAGAATGGTTAGGAAGGCTTTGAATAAAAGAAAATTGGTGGTTGGTTGGTGAATGGTGAGAAATTAATACCAATTCTTGGTTGGGTTGGTGGGTTGGTGACGCTATTGGGTTGGTGAGGATAGGTCGAGGACTCGAGGGGAAGTTTTATTTTTATTTTTTATTTTTTTTTTTATTTTTTTTCACTAACCTCTTAGGCCCAGTTTGCGAGTTTGGATGGGAAGGAAAGAGGGAAGATCAAAAGGGAATGAAAATGAAAGGGGAGGGAGGGGATGAGAAGGATAGTATATCCATCTTCTTGTTTGAGAGTGAAATGAAAAAAATAGGTTGAGGAGGAGAATTATGAATTAATTAAAATACCCTAAACCGCCCGCTTAGGTGCGTCACAGTACCCTGGGAGATTAGTCTTTCACCTATCGGTTGGGAGGACACTCTAGGAAACCAAAAAAATTAAAATATCCCAAAACATTTCCCTCCAATTATTAGAACTCATAAACAAGAGGGGGAGAAAATTAATATCTCATTTCCTTCCCATGTCCTAAAAAAAAAAAAAAACCCTTACAAACATAGCATCAGGGAATTTTCTGATATTTAGGTACTCTTTTTGTTTTTAAAAAATAATGTTCTTGTATTTTTTAAAGACAAATGTTAACGGGTATCTTAAAAATATTAGTTAAAATATTTAAAAAAGAAATTTTTTGTAAGTAGTATATTTAATATATTGAATACCAGTTCTGATATATTTTTTGAGTAATGTTCTTAAAATATTCATTAATAAGTTTTTTTTTTTAAAATTCAAATGAGGATAAAAAAGTATGTATTAAAAAAATCTTTGAACTTGAAAAATATTGTACGTTTTAGAAGTGCTTAAATTTTAAATTCATAAAAAGATAAATTATAAATTATGTGTTGTCAATTTTTATATACTACTGTTGTGTACCATTTTCGATTAAAACCAGCTTTAGTTAATTAATGGTTAATAAAAAGAAGACTGTTATAAATATTTAGATTTTGTGGATTATTATATTAATTTGTTATCTTATAATATCTTTATCGTTACTATGTATTTACTCCTTATTTATGACTATTGATTTGGTCCATGAATTAGTGGTTCATTATCATTATAAATAGGACCATAGGTTTGTCCTTGTAGATACTCAATTAGATTATCAATACAAAGATTATAGCTAGTTCTCGAAGAACTAGCCTCTGAATCCTAGTTTCTGAAGAACTAGCATTTGAGTCCATATTTCTATTATCTTCATCTCCCTATTTTCTTTTCTATTTATAACACGTTATCAGCACGATCAAGTCTCTAACAGTGCTGTAACACCCCGATTTTTTCAATGCTTTCCAATATCTGTAGAGATGTTCATATGGTTATAATTTTATCCGGAATCTAGAAAAATGATTTTTACTAAAACAAAATCATATTCATATCATGTTTGATGATGTAAAGTTTCAGTAAAATTTTGGGATGAAAATTCAGACGGAACCCGGTCTGTGTTTTCACTGACAATATAAAATTACTGATCAGGAAACCTAAATTTGAAAAATGAACGAAAGATTTATGATTTTTATCTCTTTTTTAGAGATATGGGTCATTTCCATAATTTCGCTCAAAAAATCAATATTATAATTTATTCGGGCGAAGTAATCGAACAGAACGTGCGTAAAAATCTTCAGTTGGGTAAACAATAGAGCTGAGAAAGGTGCAGAGATGATGGAAGTGATTGAGATGACTCATGAAAATTGTCACATCATGTGTCATTAAAAGTCATCATGACAACTTTAACAATATATTTTTATATTGCGCAAAACCCATTAATTAGCATGTCTTAAGGCAAACTAAGCCTTAAAATATCTAATGCCCTCCCCCGTATAAATCCCTCCCCAACCGGCGCCCCCCTTCTCACACTCTCATTTCTTCATCTTACTTCTACCAAATTTGTGAGCTAAGTGGTTTGAGTTCAACCAAGCTAAGGCCATCATCTTCTTTGTCTTCAACTTGGGTAAGCTTCTTGCCATTGATCCTTCTCTTTACTCATTCTCTTCATTATTTCTTTGTCATGTTCATGTAGTTAGAAGACCCATTTTCCTCTCTTATGAACTTACATCCTCTTGTTGCAATATGGTTAAAGTTTAGAGAGTTAAACTCACTTGATCTTCATGATCTTGTTGTTGTTGTTGTTGTTGTTGTTGTTGATGGAGGATTTGAAAAACCAAACCCTTACCCCTATTTTTTTTCTGGGGCCGAAACTGACCTTGAAGGAGGGTTGGTGGTTTTTGCTTCATTTTCAAATTCTAACACTTGATTTAAACTCCCTAGGCCCTATATGATCAAACTCTAAGAGCTTAGGTTCAACAAAAATCCCTGACCCATTTTTCCCTTTTAGGCCGAAAATCCCTTCTAGTGGGATAGGATGAGTTCTTGTGAAGGAAACATAGTTTAAGAGTACTTTCCGGATTCGTGAGAGGAAGCTGAATTAAGAACAACTCTTCATGGGCAAAGATTTCACTGCTTGAGGTAAAGAGAGTCAGCCTGAGGAGCTATTTTGGATAGTCATATACAATGTTTGTATTGATTTGTGATATGATTGTTTTTAAATATGTGAGTTAGAATTGATTGATGATTGTGAATGATGATATATGTGGATGAATATTGAATGGTTGATATGAAAATGTTGTGGAATTGCCTGTGATGACATGATTAGACTTGATGAGGATGAATATGTTATTACTACAATATAATGATAGTTTTAGATTGATTGTGATTGGCTGATGGCATGACACTGGTCATTGCTTGTTAATAAAGACTAAGACATTTAAAATGTGTTAATCCACAAAGATTGAAACAATAATGTTTTGTTTTCTTTAAACAAAAGTGGAAAGAGAATCCTAATGTATAAAGGATTGAGATAGACTAATCTTAGGAGAAGAAAGAAAATGGAAAATTTGCGGAAAGTCCATGAATCATGTTTTGAGGAAACAAAGATTTTTAAAAAATGGAGAAATCCTTAGAAAACAAAGATTTTCTTTTGAGTTTTTAAAAAGTGGTTTTCAACAATGGAAAGTTTTGGAAAAAGGATCTGTTGGAATTAATTTTAGTATGAAAATTTTGGATTTTTGCATTAAGTTGAGAAAAGTTTTTAGTGATTTTCTAAATTTATAGAATATGATTTTTCTAAAAGAAAAAGTTTTGTAGAAAAAGGGTATTTCTAAGCATGAAATTTTATTTACGGTACAAAGCCTAGAAAACAAGAAAGTTTTGCTTTTCGATTTAGATTTTCACTGAACGAAAAGAAAATCAAGTGGAAAAGGAAATGAAGTGGAAATGACCTAGATTACCGAAATTACGAGCTAGGATTCCTGTTTTGTTTTTGAGGAAAGAAAAGGACCTAGGTTTCCGAGCTATAAACCCGGGCTGGATTTGGATTGCCGAAATATCGGGCTGAATTCGGAGTGCCGGTAAAGTCGGACTAGTGTTCCCGTTGAGAAGAACCTTGATTACCGAGACGTCGGGCTAGTGTTCGATTTGAGGAAAAGATTTTTAAGATATTTGTTTTGACTTAAAAATCTTCAGTTGGTATTTAGAATATATCTAATACTTGGATAAAAGTAGTCGAGAGCTTTAAGCCTTGACGAGGAAAGAAATGATGCGAAAAAGAAAAGTGGAAATGAGAACCTTTGTTTTACATGCATAGTGTGGCAAAAAAAAAAAAATGCCATTGTGGCAGACGTGCCATTGTGTATCGAGCGACAGTTTCACAAAGGGTGAAATGACAAATTGGATAGTTACGGACCAGAGATGGATCTTTTAGTCTTTGGGTCTATTAGGGACATTCGGGCTTGAAAACCCACGGAGGGCTCGGGCACTTGCACCCTCGGGCCGTGGAAATCGGTTACCCAGCACGTAATGTACTCAATCACGAACTATTCAATCTTATTTAGGTGATATGCTATCCCCTAGAACAATTGGGGATTGGACCTAAATTGAGAGGCCAACCCAACGCGAAACAATTGTGTTATAGGCATTATCGCGGCCTATCATGCTCGACGAAGGGGATTTAGGATCCCCGGAGAATTATAAGTTAGAGGGAAATTTTGAAGTGACATGAAAGTTTTTATAAAACTGCATTTGGTTGTTTGGTTTGAACTCTTTACTTTAATTATTAAATTATGTTATGAAATGTTCATGTTGTTATGACCTTGTTTGTGTGTGATGTACGTGGCTACCATTAAATGCTCATATATTGGTAACTCACCTTTGCACTACTTTTGTTTGGTTCTCTTTTGTGGTATGCCCTATTCTGTCCATAGATGGATCCGATGAACAACATGACCCACTTGGGGTACCTGGGACTGGCTTTTGAACTGAGGGACGAGGGTGGCGCTTGGGTCATATGCCCGGGGGCCCGAAGCGCTGTATATATGGGACCTTTACTTACTACAAAGGGAACAGAAGCAGGAGCCATGACTTGTACTCATAGCATCAAGACAGTAGAGGTGTCATTACCCCATATATGGCTTCTCCTGAGGACTTTGGTTGCGACTGGCAACACTTATCATCAGCCTCCCTCACTTCAAATGATTCCGGGGCCAGCACCTATAGTTGTGGTTGGAGGAGAGAACGATGATGACTTTATGGTAGAAGAAGACCCTGAGGAAGAGGATCCGATTGAAGAGGATCCAGAGGAGGATGAGGAGGGGGTAGAGTATCACCCCCCAGATGATGATGCTGTTGTCCCCGTGGGTGATGCGGAGGTTGGAGTAGGTTCACCCGATCCTTCTCCAGTTAGGGATGATCATGGTGGTCTCCCTAACGGCTTCCATTAGTCTGACCAGCTTAGGAGTTGTCTGATAGGGGTAGTGTTTTTGCTTTCTTTTACTGTATATCAGGCTGATGAGAACCATATCTTTTTGAAATCTTGTTTCTCTGCTTAACCCCTTAGTTTTTTTTGGTATTGTATCTTTATGTCTGTAATTATTTCTAAATACTTGCAACCTCTGACAAATGACCGTAACTGCTAGGGTCCTAGTAATGTAATTAAGTCTGATGATGTGTAATTATATGAAGGTGTATGTATATGCAGGTTATTTTTTTTTTTTTCTGTATGTTGTAAGTCAAAGTTTTTTTTTATTTTTTTTTATATATACCGTTTTTCGAAAACCAGAATAAGAGATATTTTCTTTTCTGAAAGTAAACCAGCAAATGATTTTCTATTTTATTTTCCGCATTTGAGTCTTTATGTAGCGTCAAGGGAGTTGTTACAAGTGCAACGATTTTTACATAGGTATCTTTTCAATGTAAGAATTCATGCTAAATGGCAGAACATCAACTTCTATTTGACATATATCAGAGCTTGAATCTCTAAGCAAGGGAATAATTTTCTTTTCTTCTTCTCCCTAATCATAGCTTTCCTATATGAGTTATTTTATTCAAATTCTTTTCAAGTGTTTTCACCACGTATCTCGCAAAGCTTGAATTCATCGCTTTTAATAAATTCTGGAAGAATCTATTATTAAAGCATCCCTGAAGGATTGCACAAAGCCAATAATTTTTCTTGGTAATAGTTATATGAAGATTGGTGGTATAGTTCCTAAAGAACTAGACCTTTGAACCATGATTGAAATTTAAAAGATCATCTGATCTTAGTATAAATTGAAACTATTTATGTGAAAAATTGCTAATCAGCCGAATAAGAACTCAATCGAGAAACACGTATGGATTTTGAAGTGATCAAGCGATTTGGTACCAAGGGCAAAATCCAACCCTCAGCATGGGTTCCTAGACTACTAAAGAAAGTGTTTAGCGTAGAAGGTGAAAGAGGAAGCTAGCTAAGGTTGCATGAAAGCAATAAAAGAAAGCAATAAAGGAAAGATAAATAAAGTAAAGAGCAAAACAATATGAATAAGTTGTTTGATTGATGGAGGTTGTGTATCAAAACAATCTGTACAATTAGTATTTATAGGCACAAAACTAAGCTACTCTGAAGTCTTTCCCACTAGCCACTATCTCCTTTTTTCTAGCAACATCATGCACATCATGGTTAAACCTATACTAACATTATTTGCCACGTTCTTAACCCACTACCTTACATATTACATCATATAAGATCATGGCTAACAACATAAATATAGGCAACTACCCCGTCAGCTGAGTTACAACCCATAAATGCTTAGTTAGCTAACTTATTGACAGCCATATCAGCTGACCACGCCCTCCATAACCCTATTTTTTAGGAAATAGGTCTTCATGCATGTCTTTGACTTGGTCAACTTATATTATTCTCATATCTTCTTAATCACGTAAGTTATGGGCCAAACGACTAACTACCCATCAGCTGACCATGATCTCCACATCCCTATCTTTAAGGAAATAAGCCTCGATGCACGTTCTTGACTTGGCCAACTTAGAGAATTCATATATCTGCTCAATTAGCTAAGTTATAGGCCAAACAGCTAACTGCCATCAGCTGACCATATTCTCTATATCCCTATTTTTAAGGGAGTAGGTGTTCAAGCACTTTTTTGACTTGGTCAACTCATAAACTGCCTTGATTACAGCTGGTCAGGCTCTATCATCATTTTCTCTCTCCAAAACCACCTTCAACTCCATCCCAAAAATCTAGGAAAGTGGTTATTTTTGACTTCTTCTTTTTTCTGAATATTATTAAAGCCTTGGACTCAAAAATCACTATCCACACTTTTCTTATTTATATTTTTGCCCATCATAAAAATAGAAATAGCCATACACCTTACTTGAATTAGATCACTTTAATTTGGCTAATTAAAATAACTGCCCTAACACATTTAAACATTACATGTGTGACCCAAAATTTCTAACAATCTCCCACTGGTCACATATGTATCCTTAAAAAATGTGTTAGACTTTATGAGCTTAAAGTCCGCCATCATAAAACTTGGACATATCTGTTATGTCTCTAAAATGTCTGATGTGCATTTCCCTAAGTTTTGATGAAAACTAAACATTTGTTAATGATTTAATTAACCTTCATTGGTTGCTAATCTATCTATCAAGTGTGCAGATCAAAACAGTAAGAAGTCACTTTCTCACCTGTCTGCCCACATAGATGACCACCTGTCTGGAGAAGCAAAAGTCAACTTGTCTGCTGACTAGGATATTGACTTTCTGCATTGAAAGTTTAACTTATCTTCTGATAAGTTCTCATACTTGTTTGAAGTCCTTCGATAAGGACCACAAGTACAAAGAGCTTTTGAAAGTTGTCCCTTTGAATAGAAGACTCTGAAGCTCTCTCTTTCTCCTTTTCACGTTTATCAACAAAGTCAGAAGGGCATTCTCACAAGCAACCTAGGATATCAGAAACGAAGTCCAGTTAAAGAATGTTTCCAACATGCTTTATTTCCTAGTACTCTTGGTTATTATACGAAAAGGGAAATATGCTCTGTAAAGTACAAAAGCATTCTGCACAACTCTGATTTGGCTACTACTCTATGCATATAGCCATGATCCTCCATGTTAGAGTACAACCAACGTTCCTATTGTATTAATGGTTGCCCAGAACGAGTCTATTACATTTAATGGAGTTCTGCTTGAAGCCAACGTTTGAAGGAATGTCTCTAACGGATCTTAAATGCTGGAAGGCTATAAATACAGAAGTCATTGAAGATGAAGAACACACATCATTAAAGAGCCATTACTCCGTGCATTTATTTCATCATTCTTTCAATCTGTATTCTTCAATCATTTGAAGTTATTACGCAGTCTTTCCTAAGCTTACATTTAATTCACTCTCTGAGTGTTAGTGAAAGAACTGTCTGATTGTATTTATTACAAGTAAACTTCTCAAAACAAACCTTTGTGAGCCTGAAGAGGCTAGATGAGCAAAAAATACTTGTCTTGGAGCCTGAAGAGGTTAGGTGTGCAAACAATACTTGGAGTTTGTAACCTAATTAGTTATAGTGGATAAAACTTGGTGCTGCCAAGGACTGGACGTAGCTCTTTGTGTTAAAGAGTGAACCAGAATAAATAGCTGTGTTAATCTCTCTTCCCTTAAACTCTTTAGTTGCTTTGATTATATTATCTGCTTTCTAACTAAAGGGGTTAAAGTGTGAATATCAAGCTTGTTTTCAATTTGTATGCTTGTGTGATTTTCTGTTAAAATACACCAGACAAGTGACTTGTCTGTGCAGTGCTTTCACACTTGTCTGAACCTAGCTTCTGTGTGTGAAAAGTTTCCAACTTTATTTTAAATTCTGATAAACATAATTCAACCCCCCTTCTCGTGTTTATAGTTGTCTATTTCAGTTGGTATCAGTGCTCAGCCTCTGGGTTGAGCATCTAACATGGTAGAGGTAAAGGTCCTGAAGAATAGACATGACTGCTGGAGCTAGTTCAGGTGGGAGCCACCAGATTGAAGGAGCTTCCCTAACCAGACCTCCATTCTTCAATGGAGAAAACTACAACTATTGGAAGGATAGATTTCAATGGTTCATTCTATTTACAAACTCTGATATCTGGGATGTCATCACAGATGGTCCATTCATTCCTAAAAATGATGACAATACTGATAAGCCATAAGCTCAGTGGACCCTTGCAGAAAAGACAAAATGGGAGCTGAATCACAAAGCCAGATACAACATCATTTATGCTCTCAGTTTTGAAGAATTTGAAAAAGTTTGTGCTTGTGGTTCTGCTAAAGAAATATGAGATACTTTAGCTGTCACACATGAAGGAATAGCCAAAGTTAAAGAATAAAAAATTGCCATACTTGTCAGAAAGTGTGAACTGTTTCTCATGGGGGAAGGAGAATCCGTTGCTCAGATGATAGGAAGATTCCAAACTATCATCAATGGCCTAAAGTCTCTTGGCAAAATTTATACTAATGCTGAAAAGGTTGGAAAGATACTAAGAAGTCTACCTAAGCAGTGGAGACCTTTGGTCACTGCTATCTCTCAAGCCAAGGATCTAACTTCCTTGACTATGGATGAACTTCTTGGTACACTCACTGTTCATGAGCAAAAACTTGGAGATGAAATTGCAACAAAGAAGAGAAAGTCAATTGCTCTGAAGGTTGATCAAAAGTTAGTAAAAGCTTCCAAAGCTCTGAAGGTAGACAAGTCATCTAGTGATGCTGACATGTCTGAACTCGAGGATTCTGAAAGTGATGAAGAGTTATCACTCCTAACCAGAAAAATAAAGCTTCCCTTGTAGAAAAAGAAGTTCAAAAAGGATAAGCCTTTTAAAAGGTTCAACAAGGATAATAACTTCAACGAATCCACTTCAACAGACAAGAGTTCAATTGTCTGCTATGAGTGCAAGAAGCCTGGTCACATCAAAGCTGAATGTCCTCAACTCAGGAAAGCCCCTTTTAAGAAGTTCTTCAAAAAGAAGAAGAAAGGGATGATGGCTACTTGGGAGGATCTGGAGTCAACATCTTCTGATGAAGAGACAGAGGAAGAAGCTAATCTCTGTCTGATGGCCAACTCTTAGATTTTGGGCTTGGGCCTAACTCAACCCCGAAAGCTAGCTTGTAAGGTGAGGATTACCCAAGCTTTATAAGTACTATTTTGGCCATATTTCTAGGCGATGTGGGACTAAATACACCCCTCATACTCAGCACAATGAAGGTGCTGGAGGCTGCAATGAAGGCAGCCCAAACTTGCCACAATTAAGACGGCTAGGGGCGAACCGCAATTAAGGCGGCTTTCCAACACACCTCCTCATGCCCAAGCCCAATGGGCTTGAAGCGTGGATGATGCGGGCAACCCAACAACGAATCCAGGATAGGGTCTGATACCATCTTAGATTTTGGGCTTGGGGCCTAACTCAACCCCGAAAGCTAGCTTGTAAGGTGAGGATTACCCAAGCTTTATAAGTACTACTTTGGCCATATTTCTAGGCGATGTGGGATTAAATACACCCCTCATACTCATCACAATGAAGGTGCTGGAGGCTGCAATGAAGGCAGCCCAAACTTGCCACAATTAAGGCGGCTAGGGGCGAACTGCAATTAAGGCGGCTTTCCAACACCAACACTGACTCAGATTCAGATAATGAGGTACATCCTGACTATGAGGAATTACTTGATGCCTTTGAGGAATTGCTGGAGGAATCCAACTGCTTATCTAAGGCTTTGAAATCCCTCAAGAGAGAGTATGTAAAGCTCCTTAGTGAGCATAAGCAGAAATCTCAAGAGTGTGAGAAGCTGGCCAAAGAGAATAGTGAGCTGAAGACTGAAAAGTCTGACGAAGCTAAGGTCTCTAGTGAAACATTACAATCTGAAGAAGTTGAAAAACTTCCACAGAAAGTGGAAGAGCTCACTTCTGATCTTGCCAAATTTGTTAATGGTAGAGATAATCTGACTAAACTGCTTGGCAGTCAAAGACACTCCCTTAACAAAGAAGGTATTGGATATGTCCATCAGACATATCATAAAGTATCAACTAAAATCTCTAAAGTGTCTATTTAATCAACATTCATTAAATCCATACCAGTCTGTAACTTCTGTGGAAAAATCGGACATGTTATGTCTAAGTGTATTCATAAGAAAAGAAGGAAGACTTTACAGACTCCTAGAACTAACAGAAAAGGACCCAGAAAATTATGGGTACCTAAAGAACAAATAATCTCTGTTGCAGATGTCCTCAATAGGACAAAGAAAACACCACTACTGGTACCTGGACAGTGGTTGCTCGCGACACATGACAGGAGAAAGGTTTATGTTCCTAGACCTCCAACTTAAGAAAGGAAGACATGTTGCCTTTGGAGGAAATCAGAAAGGGAAGGTTATAGGCATTGATACTATTGGTGGTAAACCCCCTCTTCCCTCTATAGTTAATGTTCTTATGGTGGAAGGATTAAAATACAATTTGCTTAGCATAAGTCAATTATGTGACAGTGAATTTGATGTCTCCTTTACCAAGGATTTATGCATAGTTAAAGACATTAGTGACAAAACCCTCTTTTCATCTAAAAGGCAACAAAATCTGTATAAGATTGAATTGACTGATCTCTCAGATCAAAGTGTAACCTGTCTGATGTCTAAAGAGGATGAAAGATGGTTATGGCATAAAAAACTAGGAAATACTAGTATGAAACTAATTTCAAAACTGAAAAAGGATAACCTTGTGAGAGGATTGCCTGATATTAGTTTTAAGAAAGATGTCTTGTGTGATGCATGTCAGAAAGGTAAACAAGTAAAATCAAGTTTCAAATCTAAAAACCAAGTATCAACTTCTAGACCTCTTCAGTTGTTACACATGGATCTGTTTGGACCAGTTAGTGTTGCTAGCTTGGCTGGAAGAAAATATGGATTTGTCATAGTTTATGACTATTCTAAATTTACATGGGTACTCTTCTTAACCCACAATGATGAGTCTTTTAAGGCTTTCTCAGTATTTTGTAAAAGAGTACAAAACGAGCAGGGTTTCTGTATTTCTACCCTTAGAAGTGACCATGGAGAAGAATTTGAAAATGAGCAGTTTAGACAGTTCTATGAGGAGAATGGAATCTCTCACAATTTCTCTGCACCTAGAACTCCACAACAAAATGGAGTGGTTGAGAGAAAGAAAAGATCTCTGCAAGAGATGGCTAGATCTATGCTCAATGAGAATAATCTCCCTAAGTACTTCTGGGTAGAAGCAGTAAACACTGCATGTTATGTACAAAACATAATACTTATTAGGCCTTTTCTAAAAAAGACACCTTATGAATGGTGGAAAGGAAAAAGCCCCAACATTTCTTATTTTCATGCATTTGGTTGTGAATGCTTCATTCTAAACACTAAGGATCAACTTGGAAAGTTTGATTCCAAAGTAGATAAAGGTATCTTTGTAGGCTATTCTGAAATGTCTAAAGCCTTTAGAATTTATAATTCCAGAACTTCTGTAATTGAAGAATCTGTTCATGTTAAATTCAATGATTGTTTAAAGACTGATAAGGAATTATCAGATGTAGAAGATGATCTTGCAGGTCTTGAAATAAACAAGCCAGAAAACCAACAACCTGAACCGACCAAGATAGAACCTGTAAATGAACCAGACAGACAAGTGGAGCAGACAAGTCAAGATCTTCATGATGATCTAAAAAGGGACTGGAAGTTCAAAACTTATCATCCTAAGGATCTTATTATTGGAAATCCCTCAGAAGGAGTAAGAACCAAATCCACTTTAAAAGAATCAAGCAATGTGGCCTTCATGTCAGAAATGGAGCCAAAGCGCATTGAAGAAGCTCTTGAGGATGAAAGCTGGATTCTTGTGATGCAAGAAGAACTCAACCGGTCAGAAATGATGTTTGGACACTTGTCTCCAAGCCCAAAAACAAGTCTGTCATTGGAACAAGATGGGTTTTCCGAAACAAATTGGATGAGGTTTGCAAAGTTGTCAGAAATAAGGCAAGGTTAGTAGCTCAAGATTATAACCAACAAGAAGGTATTGACTATACTGAAACCTTTGAACCTATAGCTAGAATAGAAGCTATTCACATATTGATGTTGAGACACCCCGATGTCCCATTAAAGAAAACCTAAATTTAACTAAAACTAAATCATGATATTAAAATTATACGAATATATAGGAAATCATAAATAAACAAACTATAAATATATATATATATATAAAATAGAATATAAACATCACACCACATATGTCTATGTGCTGATACATTGTAAATGGTACCCCATCAATAGGGTCCCATAATATACATACTAGTACAAATTGATATATGCAACGAAAACTAAAATGTCTCAAAATGATGCACTGGCCATAGACTCTAAACTCAACTGCTAGGGTCTACTGCTCGTCCTCCAGCATCTGGCTCATAAGGAGTCCCATCTAGCTCCTCCGCAGGGTCTTCTCAAAACGATCACATAGAAGAAACATACATAGAAAAGAAGTAGGGAGATAAGAAACGTGCTATCATCATAAGCGGAAAAGGTTACATAACATATCAACAATAATAGCACACAGACATGCATCACATAATGTCCACTTATAGATATAACAATCATCCTCGAAATAGATAATATTCTGAAGTTGACACAGGCAAACACAAGAAGGGGGGGTTGAATTGTGTTTGTTAATATTTTTCGAAAACAGCCTTTTCAAAAAGGATTTTCTCACACAAAGATAAGGAGGCAGAATAAAGCACACAGAAAAACAGTCTTTTGAAAGAATAACAAATTCAAGTTCAAATCCCCACAGTTAGTATAAACACGTAAAACCAAAGAGATAAGGGATTAGAAGATTCACACAAGATGTTTTATCCTGGTTCACTCTCTTCCAACCAAGAGCTACGTCCAGTCCCTTCTACTTGAAGGATTTCTCCACTATTTTCCAAATAGATTACACCAAGTATTCAACACCTCTCCAGGCTCACAAGTATTTCTTTCTTACCAAGCCTCTTCAGGCTCTACCTCTAATAAAGAGTTTTGATTTCTTTGATCTTCTAACTCACTATGTGTGAGAATGTGAAAGTTTAAGATCAGATGAATATTATAGCAATATTCAAACTATGATATTACAGACTTTTGCTTTTGAATGAATAAGATAATATTTGCTCGCAAGAGATTTCTTGAGATTTCTTTGTATGCGCAAAAGTTGTTTCTTCAAAAGCTTTAGTTTTCTATTTATAGGGTCCTTGATCTCCTCTTCAGCATCATCAACGGTTGTTTTTGAATTTTCCGTTTAGTAATAGAGTCAACCAAGTAAATATCCGTTGAGACTCAGCTTGCTCGTGGCCTTTGTACTATGTGACAAATTCTTGCATGTAATGGCACACCTCTGAGCAAAAGCAGCTTGAAAAACAGTTTTGCCTTCCTTGTACAAGTTCCAGCTATTTCAGCGTAAAAGGTGACAGGGTACACAACGTTTTGCATTGTACCATTCTGCTTTTTGCAATTCCTTATTTGTACTATGTCTCTCTCATTGAAACAAGGCAACAAGAGCCGTTAATAGAAAATGAGAAGAACCATTATAAATGAAATGTATATCAATCATAAGAAATAAATTCGCTTTGGTTCAGATTGGTATAAATGCTTAAAATTCTTCGTCCAACAAACGAAAGCAAAGGCAAGGTAAGTAAGGAGAGTTTTAAGGCTCCGTCCACTGACGTGGCAACCAAAACTTCGTCTACTTAAAACATCGGTCTTGCCAGTACTTGAGACATTTGAAATCTCCGTCCAGTGACGTGGCAATAGAAAACTAAGGTTATTATTTGAGAGAAGCTCACGTCTACATAAAAGAAATTCTCCGTCCACTAAAAACATTCAAGCGCTCGTCCACTGACGTGGCACTTGAGTTTAAAGGGAGATCCTTGATAGAGTGGACTCGACCACTCTTTCAGTATAAAATATTCAATATAAAATATATGGACGCGGATTTGCAAAGAGAATAGACTTAACATTTTAACTTATAAGAGCAGAGATTTCATTAAGACTAAAGGCACTTGTTAGATTCAAAGCATTAACACTTTGCTACACAAATTTAATTCTCATTGTTAGCATCAAAACCTAGAGATTATTTAATCCAAATTATTTTGGTTCCAACAATCTCCCCCCTTTTGATGATGACAAAAACTAATTAAATTTATTTTGCAAAGTTTAAGAGAGCTTACAAGGCTCCCCCTAAGACAAAGCAGTCATCAGATAAAAGCAGTTAAGGCATAATAAGCTAAGTCTTATTTGCAATATAACATTGGTTAACAGATCAAGATAGCAGCCTATTAAACATTTAGAATTCAAAGCAGTATCGAAGCAAAGTCATGAAAAAAAATGTTAAGGCATAGTATCAGCAAGATGAATATATATTTATGCATATGCAGACAACTATGTACTTTTAAAAATCTCTGTATAATAAAATTTAATCTTTCCTTTCTCCCCCTATTTTGTCATCAGACAAAAAGGTAAAAGGGAGTGGACCATCATTGTCAGCAAACAAAAAAAAGGGTAAAAACAGAGAAAAAGTTTTTAGGTGGAAGGAGGTGGTGGAGGAGGTGGTTGGTTAGGGTGTGGATTTTGATTCCTCTGAAATTCCAAGATCAGAGCCAGCATCTGATTCATCACTGCATTTGTAGGGGCCAGAGAGTCTTGAACTTGCTTCTGCACCCTTTCTTCAATCTGTTGAGCCATCTGCTCAGTCTTTTCCTCAACTATCTTGCCAACCTTATCATCAACAATTTTTCCAATGATGTCTTCAAGATTGGGTGGCAAGGTAAGTTGTCTTGAGCTCTCAGCAGTGTCAGAGACAGTGTCTTGAGCCTGGGCTGCTGGTCTGACCATAGCAAGAGCTAATGGTTGAGAAGAAGTCTTAGCAGACTCAGCTCCTTGCTTAGAGACACCAGCCTCAGCAGACTGCTTAGCTTGTGCAGATGGAGGTTCAACTGAAGTAGGCTGAGAAGACAGTTGCTCATCAAGTTCAGGGCCTTCTACAATCAACTCTTGGGCTACCTGATCAGAGGAAGATGTTGCTGGAGGTGCAGTGGCAACTGTAACAGATTTCTGAGGTAAATCCTTTGCCCAGTGGATAGGAATAATTTCCTCCACATCCCTGCTGGTAATAGGAAGTGCCCACAGATCTTTGTAGATCATGTGCCTTACTCTGGATAGGCCACACTTTCCTCTGAACTTAGGAATTTCTTTCTTCTCTTCTTGAGTCAAGCCAGAAGAAGAAGCTTCCCTGGTGCAGTGGATGATGTGAGACAACCAGAAGTCTGCAGCCTTCATTTCTCCAATATTCTGCACATCCTCCATATACAGATAGAAGTCAAGCTCGGAGGGATCAAAGAATTCCTGAGACAAGTCCAGCATAGCAGAGTGGGCTTCAGGCATGACTCCTTTATTTCTTCTGCGCCTCATGTCTTTGTCCTTGTTGAGGTCTATCAGGCCAAGCCTTTGACAGATGGGGTAGGGAGCAATGCCTACACGTGTTTCCTTATTGTGTCTCAGCCATGTGATAGGAACCCAACGTGCAGCTCTTTCAATCTGGAAGTAGCTGAACTCCCACTTCAGAATGTTATAAATCAGTTGATCTGCGAAGGGGTATGAAGCACTTCCATAGATGCTGGGATGCTCAAATTTCATCCATTTTGTGTTTGCATCCAAAACAATTGGAACGTGTGCAGATGATCTAGCACTCTTCTCAGGTAAGGAAGGCAGTCTGTTCCTCTTAGGATCAGTTTCCCATACAGGAATGATGTGCCTTGCTACTCCTTCAGTGTGAGGAATCAATGGTGGGGTTTTTTGTAGGTTGGGGTAAATTTTTCTTTGAGGGAAACGGTTGAGGGGTAGATGGGTGAGGAGAGGGCCATGGTGGTTGTTCATCTCGGATGGAAAGGGACCTTTGGGGGGCTGAGAGTTTGGGTATTTGGTGGTCCAGGGGTATTCCTCATAAGGTTCATAGTCATAATCAGGATGGGAGTACCACCTTGTCAGAGGAATTTCAAGGTTAATTTCAGGGTCAGGTTGGTGAGTATGGAACAGAATTCTCCAATTTCTCTTGACCTGAGCCCAGTTCTCAGACTTATTTGCAAAAATAGTGGATGAGGGTATAATTGGTGGAAAGAGTTTTCTTAGAGGTTTAGGAAAGGGGGCACCTCTGCAAATTCCATCATCCTCTTGATGAAACCAAGGATCCGAGTCAGGAATTATGGGTGGAAAGAGGGTTTTGAGTGGTGTAGGTTGGGGTGTGGTTAATTGAGTTGGGCTATTTTGTGGTGAAGATGGATTTGAGGTTTGGTCAGGTTGGTCTTTTTGTGGTGAGGGTTGAGGTGTGGGTAATGTAGGTCTATATACATTATCAAAAAATCCTACTCCCGGAGTAGGGGCATCATCACTCACAGTATTAGTAGGAACATCAGAAGAGGTGTTTACCTCAGAGGCTGCAAAGGTTCTTGCTTTCCTTGCAGGTTGCCTCCTCTTGGTAGGCACAGCAGCATCAGCAGCAGTATCAACAACAGCAGCTGCTTTCCTCTTTAAAACTGTTCCCATAGGAACATTGTCATCTTCATCATCATCTTGAGGCAGAACCAGCTTTCTAGCTCTCTTGGGAGCAGGTCGAGGAACAGGTTGCGGAGCCTCATTCCCAGGCTCATTGATAACAATGCCTCTGGTAGGCCTTCTAGGAATAGGCTTCCTGACAGCCACAGTTTTCCTTTTAGTTCCTCTCTTGAGACCAAGAATAGCTGCATTGTTGGCCTCAACAGCTTCTTCCTTAATCTTCATTTTCTCCTCTTGTTTTGACATCTCAACAAGTTTGTATGTGTCAAGATGCATGCTGCTTAGGTTGCTCTTTCCAAAAATGGCAGCTTGCATCCCCTTCGAACGAAAGATCTTGTCTTGTTTTTCTTGAGGCTTTGCATTTAAGTAATCATACAAGCCTTGCTGCTTGAAGACTTTTGATAGAAGATGAGAGAAGGTGATGTGGGAGGCGGTTTCTCTGTTTGCAATGGCATCCTTGAAGCGATGAAACAGGATCCATGGTAGGTTTATTTTAGTCTCATAGACCAAGTTGCAGAGACAGAACTTGTGAAGGGCAGAAAGGTTGTCCTTAGACCCTGCCTTGTGAAGCACTGCCTTGTTCAGAATCTGATGAAGAATCCTGATGTGATCCTTCATTTCAGATGACTTCCATGAGTGAGTCCTCACTGTATCTTCTCGCATCAGTGTAACCGTGATGGTTTCTATACCACCAAGATCTTCTTCCCAGTTTTCTGTCATGATTAAACCCTCTTGAGCACAAACGATTGCATCAGAAATGGTCTTCTCAGAGACAGTTATCTTCTTGCCTTGAACAAACCCTACTACCTCAGTGTTAGAAATCGTTGGTTTCCTCCAGAAATCCCTTATTAAGTCTGGATAAATCGAGACCTTTTCTAGAAACAAACCATCCCAACCAGCAGCGTTGATGAACTTGCTTACATCCAAGTTGTACTCACACAGAATTTCAAAGTTAAAATGATGTTCAGCAGCGATATTAATGATGTCAGTAACATAGGCAGGCTCGGGAGTTGAGGTTGAAGCCATTGTTGAGTTCTTGAGTACAGGTTTAGGTTTGAAGAAAAGAGATTTCGAAAACTTTCAGAGAGAAGTTATCAAAGATGAAGAGTAGCGAAAGGTTTTTCAGAGGGAAAGGAGTTACCTTTAAAGAGTTTCCGAATACCAAAAGTTTTCAAGGGAAATTCAAAAAAGAAAAGATTGATTAGACAGGACTTTAGTGAAAAAACGGCGTTGGTTTATTGGGACCGTAAAAAGTTACGATGGGATTGATGGAAGTAGCTGACTCAGCAAGGAAATGATTAAAATCAAACGTTTTAAGATAACTGAGTTCAGATATATAAAGATGCAAATATTTTAAAAACAAATGTATGTAAGATTGGGTCCACAAAGGATTGAGGGTGGACGCAAAAAAAAAACATATGTAGTGGACGCGGCGCACCAACAGTAGTGGACGCGTAGACTACACGTGCTCTGGACGCCGAAACCAGTGGACGCGCAGATAAAACATGCAATCAATACATATACCAAATTAAACCACATACAACATGTTAAGATGTTTTCTGATAAAAATAAATCTGTCCTCAGCAAGAGGTTTAGTAAAGATATCTGCTCATTGATGGTCAGTATCTACAAATTGAACATCAAAAACACCTTTTTGCACATAGTCTCTGATAAAATGATGTTTGATTTCTATATGCTTAGCCCTAGAATGAAGAATTAGATTCTTAGACAGATTAATTGCAGCAGTATTATCACACATTAGTGGAATACTACTTACAAACACATTGTAGTCCTCCAATTGGTGTTTAATCCAGAGAAGTTGTGAGCAGCAGTTTGCAGCTGATATATATTCTGCTTCAGCAGTTGATAGAGCGATGGTACTCTGTCTTTTGCTTGACCATGACACTAGATTAGCTCCAATGAAGTGACATCCCCCACTGGTGCTTTTTCTTTCAATTCTATCTCCAGCATAGTCAGCATCACAAAAGCCAACTAATCTGTAATCTCCATCTTTCTTAAAGCACAGACCAAGATTAGTAGTACATTTTAAATATCTAAAAATTCTTTTAACTGCTGATAAATGAGATTCTCTAGGATCAGATTGAAATCGAGCACATAAGCAAACACTGAACATTATATCAGGCCTAGAAGCAGTTAGATATAAGAGAGATCCAATCATACCTCTGTATACCTTCTGATCTACCTTTTTCTCTTTATCATCTTTGTTCAGTATGGACGTGGGATGCATAGGTGTGTTCATAGGTTTGCAATCATCCATCTTAAACTTTTTGAGAAGTTCCTTTGTGTACTTAGTTTGATGGATGTACACCCCGTCCATAGATTGTTTGACTTGAAGTCCAAGGAAGAATTTGAGTTCTCCCATCATGCTCATTTCAAACTCTTTCTGCATTAGCTTTGAGAATTCTTTGCACAAAGATTCATTAGTAGCACCAAATATAATATCATCTACATAGATCTGTACTACTATGAAGTTGGAATTAATTGATTTTCTAAACAAGGTTGTATCAACCTTTCCTCTGACAAAACCATTATCCATTAGAAAAGAACTTAGCCTATTATACCAAGCTCTTGGGGCTTGTTTTAGGCCGTATAAAGCTTTCTTAAGCTTGTATACATGTTCAGGTTGGGTTTCACTCTCAAAACCCGGAGGTTGCATAACATAAACTTCTTCATTGATAAAACCATTTAAAAAAGCACTTTTTACATCCATTTGAAAAAGCATAATATTATGATGTGCAGCAAATGAGAGTAAAATTCTGATTGCTTCCAATCTTGCAACAGGTGCAAAGGTTTCAGTATAGTCTATACCTTCTTATTGAGAATAACCTTGTGCAACCAATCTTGCTTTATTTCTTATAACCTTACCATTTTCGTCAAGCTTGTTTCTGTAAACCCATTTTGTTCCTATAACAGATTTATTCTTAGGTAGGGTTACCAGAGTCCAAACTTCATTTTTCTCAAACTGATTTAGCTCTTTTTGCATTGCTAAAATCCAACCATTGTCCAGCATAGCCTCGTCTACAGTCTTTGGTTCCAATTCAGAGACCAATGCAGAGTCTTCTTGCTCTCTGAAGGTTGATCTGGTTCTTAGCTTATCGCTTGGATTTCCTATGATTTGATCCGGTGGATCATAATTCTTGAAATGCCAAGTTCTCTGAGCATTGCCTTGTTGAGAGGTGGATGCTTCTGGTTGATGAGAAGGGTCTTCAACTGGATCATCAGTTTTAACTTCTTTTGTTTCTCCTAAGATGTTTAAGTCAAGATCTGCAAAACTTTCATCTAGCTCTGATAGTTTCTTATCAGGCTGTTTGTCATCAAATCTAACATGTATAGATTCTTCTACTATTAAAGTTCTTGAGTTATACACTCTAAATCCTTTTGAGGTTTCAGAAAATCCTAGTAGAATTCCATTGTCTACCTTTGCATCAAACTTACCAAGTTGATCTTTTGTATTTAAAATATAACATTTACATCCAAAAGGATGAAAATAAGATATGTTGGGTTTTCTGCCTTTCCACAATTCATAGGGAGTCTTACTCAGAATAGGTCTAATGTATATTCTGTTCTGAATGTAGCAGGCAGTGTTCACAGCTTCAGGCCAGAAGTGCTTAGGGACAGAATTGTCATTGAGCATAGTCCTAGCCATCTCTTGAAGAGATCTGTTCTTTCTCTCTACCACACCATTTTGCTGTGGTGTTCTTGGTATTGAGAAGTTGTGTTGAATTCTATTTTCTTCACAAAACTCATTGAATAGCTCATTGACAAATTCTCCCCCATGGTCACTTCTGATTGAAGCTATACACATCCCTTTTTTATTCTGTACACGTTTGCAGAATACAGAAAAGACCTTGAAAGACTCATCTTTGTGAGCAAGGAACATAACCCATGTCCATCTAGTATAGTCGTCTACAATGACTAGACCATATTTCTTACCACTGATAGAAGCGGTCCTTGTTGGACCAAAAAGATCAAGGTGTAGCAGTTCTAGTGGTCTCTTGGTACTTACAATATTCTTAGATTCAAAAGAACCTTTGACTTGTTTTCCCTTCTGACATGCATCACAGAGAGCATCAGATTTGTATTTAAGGTTTGGTAATCCTCTCACGAGGTTATGCTTATTTAGCTTTGAGATTAATCTCAAGCTTGCATGACCTAGCCTTTTATGCCAAATCCAACGTTCATCTTCAATGGACACTAAACATGAGACACTTTGATTTGAGAGGTCCTCCAAGTCAATTTTGTATAAGTTGTTTTGCCTCTTAGCAGTGAATAAGATTGATCCATCATTTTTCTTGACATAACACATGTTCTTATTAAAAGAAACATCATATCCACTGTCACATAATTGACTTATGCTCAGTAGATTATGTTTTAAACCATTTACTAAAAGAACATTATCAATGGAGGGAAAATGATGTTTACCGATTTTACCTATACCAGTGATCTTTCCTTTCTGATTTCCTCCAAATGTCACCCAGCCACCATCCTTATGTTTAAGGTCTTGGAACATATACTTTTCTCCCATCATGTGACGTGAGCATCCACTGTCCAAGTACCAGGATGTTTGTTTCTTTCCTGTTGTTAAGCAGATCTGCAACAGGTATTATCTTGTCCTTAGGTACCCAAACTGACTTGGGTCCTTTCATGTTAGTTTTCTTTGGACGAGAATGTTTGGCATGCCTATTATGTATGCATCTAGATGTAGGGTGCCCACTTTTTCCACACACTTTACAAAAGGTGTTGGACGGGCCTGATTTGGTTTTCGCATACCTAGCTGGACCTTTTGAAGCTCTTTGCTGCATAGGTGGTTTTGATTTAATGTAAGATGCCTCATGCTTCTTATTGTCATAACCAAGGCCAGATTTATCAAAGGGTGACCTAGAATACCTTAGGATAAGACTAAGCTTATCTGAGCCTCCTACCAATTTTGACAGAGAGTCTGTCAAGTATTTTACATCTTGTTTTAGTTTTGCAACTTCACAAGAATTGTCAGGCTCACATTCATATTTGTCAGTTAGACTGACATTCTCTGATTTCAGCTTATCATTTTCTTGAAACAAACTTTGTTTTTCCATGCAGACTCTATCATATTCTTTGGTTAGTTTTGCAAACTTCTTTTTAAGACTTTTGTATTCATGAGATAATATGGATGAGTCATGCAGTAATTCATCAAAGGCATTTTTGAGAGTTGAAGGTTCAGAATCTGTTACCTCATCATCATCAGTGTACTCATTTTCTGATGATGTGTCAGCCATGAGGCAAATGTTTGCCTCTTCCTCTGCTTCCTCTTCCTCATCTGATGAAGACAAGTCCAAGTCCTCCCATGTAGCCATTAAGCCCTTCTTTTTCTTGAAGAACTTCTTCTTTTCTTTTAGGTCAGGACAGTCAGCTTTGAAATGTCCTGGCTTTTTGCACTCAAAGCACAAAGATGGACCTTTTTCTTTGGAGTCTGATTTCTCCTTAGAAAATTTCTTGTTGAATGGCTTTCTCTTGAAATTACCTTTTGTTCTCCACATATGTTGTATCTTTCTGGAGATGAAAGATAGTTCATCTTCATCTGATCCTTCATCACTGTCTGAAGGTTCAGCATCATCTGAAGACTCAGCAGCTTTGAGGACTTTTGAAGAACTTGCTTCCTTTGCCTTTAAAGCAATGGACTTTCCCTTTCTGGAATTGTCTTCCTCATTTAGTTCAAGTTCATGAACTTTTAATGATCCTAGAAGTTCTTCCAGAGAGAGAGTATTCAGATTCTTAGCTTCTTGAATAGCAGTGACCTTCGGTCTCCACTGCTTGGAGAGACTTCTCAGAATCTTTCTGATATGATCTCTATTCTCATATACTTTTCCCAGAGATCTGAGACTGTTTGTTATTGTTTGAAATCTTCCAAACATCTGATCTATAGACTCATGATCAGTCATCTTGAAGAGTTCATACTGGTGAACCAGCATGCTTATCTTTGACTCCTTCACTTGTGATGAGCCTTCATGAGCGAGAGCCAGTGTATCCCAGATTTCTTTTGCTGTGTTGCAGCTTTGAACTTTATCATGTTCTGATCTGGTAATAGCACACATCAAGTAATGTTTGGCTTTGAGATTTAGTTGATGTTTAGCTTTTTGATCAACACTCCAATCTGCTCTAGCCAATACTGCTTGATTTTCACCTCTTGGCTCAGAATAGCCATTCTCTATCAGTTCCCAGATGTCTAGGTTCTGTGCATCTAGGAAGGCCATCATTCTCTTCTTCCAATAGTCGTAATCAGTTCCATCAAAGAGTGGAGGTCTGTTGATAGCTTGTCCTTCTGCATCCATGGTGATAGGATCGTACTTCCTCAGCACTTGTTAGATGCTCAACCCTTTCGAGGCTGAGCTCTGATACCAACTGAAGTTGACACAGGCAAACACAAGAAGGGGGGGTTGAATTGTGTTTGTTAATATTTTTCGAAAACAGCCTTTTCAAAAAGGATTTTCTCACACAAAGATAAGGAGGCAGAATAAAGCACACAGAAAAACAGTCTTTTGAAAGAATAACAAATTCAAGTTCAAATCCCCACAGTTAGTATAAACACGTAAAACCAAAGAGATAAGGGATTAGAAGATTCACACAAGATGTTTTATCCTGGTTCACTCTCTTCCAACCAAGAGCTACGTCCAGTCCCTTCTACTTGAAGGATTTCTCCACTATTTTCCAAATAGATTACACCAAGTATTCAACACCTCTCCAGGCTCACAAGTATTTCTTTCTTACCAAGCCTCTTCAGGCTCTACCTCTAATAAAGAGTTTTGATTTCTTTGATCTTCTAACTCACTATGTGTGAGAATGTGAAAGTTTAAGATCAGATGAATATTATAGCAATATTCAAACTATGATATTATAGACTTTTGCTTTTGAATGAATAAGATAATATTTGCTCGCAAGAGATTTCTTGAGATTTCTTTGTATGCGCAAAAGTTGTTTCTTCAAAAGCTTTAGTCTTCTATTTATAGGGTCCTTGATCTCCTCTTCAGCATCATCAACGGTTGTTTTTGAATTTTCCGTTTAGTAATAGAGTCAACCAAGTAAATATCCGTTGAGACTCAGCTTGCTCGTGGCCTTTGTACTATGTGACAAATTCTTGCATGTAATGGCACACCTCTGAGCAAAAGCAGCTTGAAAAACAGTTTTGCCTTCCTTGTACAAGTTCCAGCTATTTCAGCGTAAAAGGTGACAGGGTACACAACGTTTTGCATTGTACCATTCTGCTTTTTGCAATTCCTTATTTGTACTATGTCTCTCTCATTGAAACAAGGCAACAAGAGCCGTTAATAGAAAATGAGAAGAACCATTATAAATGAAATGTATATCAATCATAAGAAATAAATTCGCTTTGGTTCAGATTGGTATAAATGCTTAAAATTCTTCGTCCAACAAACGAAAGCAAAGGCAAGGTAAGTAAGGAGAGTTTTAAGGCTCCGTCCACTGACGTGGCAACCAAAACTTCGTCTACTTAAAACATCGGTCTTGCCAGTACTTGAGACATTTGAAATCTCCGTCCAGTGACGTGGCAATAGAAAACTATGGTTATTATTTGAGAGAAGCTCACGTCTACATAAAAGAAATTCTCCGTCCACTAAAAACATTCAAGCGCTCGTCCACTGACGTGGCACTTGAGTTTAAAGGGAGATCCTTGATAGAGTGGACTCGACCACTCTTTCAGTATAAAATATTCAATATAAAATATATGGATGCGGATTTGCAAAGAGAATAGACTTAACATTTTAACTTATAAGAGCAGAGATTTCATTAAGACTAAAGGCACTTGTTAGATTCAAAGCATTAACACTTTGCTACACAAATTTAATTCTCATTGTTAGCATCAAAACCTAGAAATTATTTAATCCAAATTATTTTGGGTCCCACATATTCCTCTACCCTTCGCACTCATGCAACTAATCATGTATGCTGACGTGGCCACCACCTAATCCTGTCACACATTGTGACACCCTAAACCGGGGCGCCACATCTTAGTTACCCGTTGCGGAAAATAAAATAAAAGATATTAAATTGCTGGCTGCTTTCGGTAAAAGATCATGTCTTTAAAGTAAGTAGCCTCAAAATGGTGGTGTATATATATATATATATATATATTAAGACAAAGGGAAAACAAAAAATAATTGATGAACACTCCAAACATGAAATGTAAACATCATATATATAACTATCCCAGTGGGATTCAGAGTTTAGTACAGAAATCTAGGGCCTAAACAAGATGGCCATTAACAACAGGGTTAGAAATCTAGAAGATACAACTGAAAAGAAAGTAAGCGATAACACGGGGAAAGAGGGTCCGGAACCACATCACAAAAGAGGTAACTCTAGAAAGTTAGAAGACGGAAGACTGTCCACAAAACGCTCCACACTGGTCACTGACACTGGCTGCAAGCAGGGTCTCCTCAAATGCTCCCACGAGACGAGACATCAGGTAGTGGGTCTATGTCGCACCCTTATCCACGGAATCGTCGTTGTCGTCATGATCCAGGACGTGATACTCAGGCTCCTCCTCTTCCATGACCTCATAGAAGTCCTCCTCGGGATCCTCCTCAACATCCAGAGGGGGTAGCTCATGTAGCAGACCGTTAACCTGCAGTGCGTGGAGGTAGTACTAAGTTGGAGGCAGAGCAACTCTCCTAGTCTCCACGGTTTGGCTCCTACGGATCGGGTCTCCGTCAGCATTCAAATCGGTTGTGGTGATTGATCCGTGGTACGTGGCAGACGTCGCCCCCGGATGAATCTGCCATGCCCCGGCATTCCCCGCGTCATCGAAGACCTCAATCTTCGACATCGTCGGCACAAGAGGGATATTGGGGTCCATCTGAGCTCATATAAATACGGCGATACCAAAAAGAAGAGAGAACAACAAGTAGAAAAGCAAGAGTGAGATACCGACAATAGAGATATCACTCAACAACCATATACATGATACATACAACACATTGGCATATTAGCAATTAAACATTATTCAGAGATGAAATAACAAGTGTCATATCAGTGGGTCTCATACCCGAATCAATCAGTTTTTATAAAAGTAATGCATGACACTTCAATAATCAGGCTCTAAACTTAATCTCATGAGATAACAACACCATTTAATTGTCGAAGGAATAAAGAGTTGGCCAAGCTCTGATGCCCACTGGCAAGTTGCCACCGCTACCTCGTGCACCAAGGTACCCGGATGCACAACGTCACGAATGCCTCTTTACTTGGGCCATTTGGACTGACCCATCAGATACCACCTTGTATCCAGATTACTTAGGCACGTCTGCCAAGGGGAAATGCATATGAAAAAGACTTTCCATTATCAAGACTTTTCTTTGTGATCACTCTTTTTCGCTGTCGAAGCTCAAAGCTAACGACTATTCATAATTTCCCATCACTTGAAAATCAACAACACGGGACGCGCAGTCCGAGTGCTCAATCACAACACCTTAGACTGATGCCTCAGTCACGGTTTGTGGTCGTAGAAATCACTTATGATTTTATCCATGTTTTATTCTAACATGACAAGGACTCCTAGTCCGCAGCAACGAAATTAGGACGCACTGTCCTCAATTCCGAGATTAGGACTCTTAGCCCATAACATCATGATTAGGACCCTTGGTCCATAATTCTTATCACAGATCCCAGATCACGTGCATATAACTGAATACTAGTGGCAACGTCTCGCAACTAGATTCTCTTTCGTATGTGCTTACTTTTCGCTCAGTGAAAATCAAAATCCAAAACAAAACCTCGGTCACTTATCCAAGTAACCGGAACATTTCTAAATCATTTAGGAGAAAATCTTTTCCTTTACAAACTCTTTTATAAAACATTTAGGAAATTCGTTTGTTTTTGAAATCCTTGATGGTAAATACTTTCAAAGAGTTTTTCCTTCATAAAACACATAGTTCGAAAAAGGTTTTCTCTTGTACAAAGCTTTAGATCATAACAATGTAATTTCTATTGACTTAAAATCATTCAACGTTTCTTCTAAAGAGAAGAATCTTATTCTTTTGAAGTAAGCATTTTAAACAAAGAATGAACCCAATACTTTCAAAGTTCCAATCAAGGTTTATTAAGACTTTTAATCCTTGAAGTCATTGAGCACAGACTCAAGTCCGGCTTTTCAAACTTCAATCAGTAGTAATATATTCTCAACAATAATATCACAGTTAATGACAGTTCATCACATATATGCACAATACTTCAGAGCAAGTAAGATTCAACTTCAAGTAATAATCACAATAGTTTAAGCAAACAAGTCATTCAAGTATTGGCTCCATATAATAACATTCAAATCATTCAAGTAGACACCTACACACATGCATATAGTCATTGAATATCCCTAGGCAATCCCCTCTTACCTTCGGTTAGGTAGAGATATGAGATGCTTGGAGAAAAGAACTTCGAACGTCCTCGCTTTCTTCGCGATGAAAGTCTAAGGTTATGAACACAAAACACAAGTTAAAATCAACCAAGAACACTAAACCACAAGGTATAGGTTCGGCCAAAACTAGTTCTTTGGGTTAGAGATTCCCGAAAATTATACAACTCATGGATTTATGATCCTTAAGTGTTAGGAGTTCATAAATAATGATCATTTAACAAAGTTGAATCAAAATCCCACTAAGTCATAGACTTAGGGTATTCGGCCAAAGCTAGTAAAATAGGCTAGCATTCACTAAACTTTCCAATCTCTTAGGTCTAGCATCCATATGTATTAAGGAGTTCAAAACCATGATCATTTTGGAAAATAAGAACAAGGTATCCTAGGTCCATAACCTTCTAGGTTCGGCCTTCATAGGATCTATAGACTATAAATCTTTAAAGTTTCTAATCTCTTAGACTTAGCATCCAAATGTCTTATGGAGCTCAAGTCCATGATCATCTTGGAAAAATGAAAAGTAATACATCCTAGGTTTAATAACATAGAATAAACAAGTTAGAAATCTTTAAACTTTCCAATCTCTTAGACTTAGAATCCAAATGTATTAAGGAGCTCAAGTCCATGATCATTTTGGAGAAATGAAAACAACACATCCTAGGTTCACAACCATCATAGGATAAATAGACTATACAATCTTTAAACTTTCCAATCACTTAGACTTAGCATCCAAATGTATTAAGGAGCTCAAATCCATGATCATTTTGGAAAAATGAAAACCAAACCTTCCTAGGCCACGAAGGTATAGTTTCGGCCATCCTTGGAAGAATAGGTTAGAAATCTTTGTTTGATAACAACTTTTAGGTTTAGAATCACAAGGTATTAAGAGTTCTAAATCCATGATCATTCCAAGGTTTATAGATTTAAGATCAAGGAATAGTTAGAAACTCAAACACATGATCATATTCCAAAAGTTGAAGCAAAAACCTCCTAGGCCACATATGCATAGCATTCGGCCTTCATAGGAAGAGATAGATGGGGATTTTTGTTTTACACAACCTCTGAGTATGTGAAAATATAAGTTAATACAAGACTATAGAAAGTGGTTTCAACTCAAAAGGAGTTTTCTACAATTTTAGAGAGATTTTAGAAGTTTAAAGCACATAAAGAACACATAAAGCAAACTAAGAAATAAAAGATGAAACTTGAAAAAATATTTACATGAGAGCATTACCCATAGTATAAGGAAGAACTTTAATGAAGAACTCAAGTAGAAAAGATGATTAAAAATGGAAGCTTTAGGAGAAGTAAGATGAAGAAGTGTAAAGTAAGATGAAGGAAAAGTGATGAAGTGAAGATGAAAGGTGATTATATAGAGAAGGGAGAGAGTGGCACGAAATTGAAGGGAGAGGAATGAGCTTGGAGAGCAAGTTTTGTCTTATGCCTTGTTTGGTTGAAGAGGAAAGAGGAAAATAGGTTTTTTGAATATAATATGGTATAATTTGAAAAGTGTGATGATTACACTTTTGAAGTGTGTCATAACCCATGTCCATCACATCCCATCAAGTCACTTCACTTCCCTTATGCTCCCTAATCTGCTCCATTTCGTACCCGATTGCATTTCCGATCGTAAATTTCCGACGTTTTCGCCCGTATAAAATATTTTATTTTATTTTTGAACGAAAATTTTCAAAATAACCAAAGTTGAAGGAAACATGATAAAAACACTAACCGTCTCGTTCACGGGTCAAAATTAGGTTTTCTGCTCAGTAAACTGGTATCGTGAAACGCAGACCGGCTTCCGTCTGAATTTTCAACCGAAAATTTTACCGTGACTTCATATGATATAACAACACAAGAAAATGATTTTAGTTTAATTAAAATCATCCTCTGAGTTAATCTAAAATAAACACATTTAAATATGTTTATACTACTACAGAAAGCATAGGAAAAACAGGGTGTTACACACATCCCTCGTTTGATTAGGGATTTAGTCAGTCGTCCAAGCGGTGCATTTCCAAAGATCTCTGTGTGCCTCTATTCCTTAATCTCTAGTAGGGAATAGTGCATAAGCACGGTGCGCCGCTATTCCCCCATTGGGAATAGCGCTATAAGCACACAACGGTGCGCCCCAATTCTCCATAGACCTCAGCGCGTCCAAAAAGACCTTAGCGCATCCTATGAAGGAATAGTGCATAAGCACTCAGCAGCTCGTCAAGGACTACAAGAGTACCACAATAGTCTCCCCCATTTCCATTAAGGAACTGACCCATGATATCCGGTATCCGTAATCAGATACACTGACCTCGTGCATCCACCTACACGGCTGTGAACAACACAATGCATCTATATGAGTTTCACTGACTCCCTCGGGTCACAACCTAATGCCTCAACCTTCCCTAACAATCTCAACTCATACCTCAGGTCACATCAATATAAAATAATATCTTATTAGGCTAGGTACTACTAAATCAAATATCACACTCTACCCAACATGCATATCTTTGCAATATCATATCTCAATACCTAGGAACCAACTAAGGAAGGCATAGCAGCTAAAGCATATTATCATTCAATACATGTTATCAACCATAATCAAAATAAAATTATAAAAGTAAAATCATAATAATAATAAAATAATAATAACATATTCAAACAAACATAATAAACTATAATTAACATGTTAATCCAAACAGCACACAGCAAGTAGCTCAAATACGATAAAATCAGACAACCTCAAAATATCATAAAATTAACCTAACGGCGATAAACCTACAATCTCCATATCATCATTGGTACCACTAAGTAGTCACCAATGTGATATTGATATTGTCAATTATTCGCCCACTAATAGGGTTTAGGTCGCCCTACGCCATTATTGTAAAATATGTTATTTAGCCAATTCCAACGATAGGAGGCTTCTTTCTCCCACCTGAAGTGTCGTAGGCTAGCTTTAATGCAATGAAACGAGTCCACTCCTATACTCCTCAAAACTGCCACGTACAGTTTCACACCCTCCGGGGCTCCGAAAATTCACCTGAATACCTATTCATGAAGCACGTGTTACGGGTAACCCAAATCTGAAGACGGAATTGGAAACTGATAAACGAATAAAAGGATAACCTCAATACCGTTGCCGACGGCATTTCAGCATAAAAAGGATATAGGTTTACCTTAGCCTAATCAAGAAAAAGAAAGACAGGGTAATGAAGTAGACGTCGCGAGGATCACAACGGTATAATCGGTTTCTCAATAGGACGAACGGATTGATCGGAATCGGCTTCGGAAGTTTCACTCTCTCCCACGGCCTCTCTCTCTCTCTCTCTCTCTATTTCTCATGCTGTCTCTTGGTTTTCTTTTTTTTTGCCTTTTGCGTTAACTTGTGTGTGAAAGAAAGCAAAGTCAAAAAGAAAGAAGCTAGATGTGGTGCATAAGGAAACAAAACAAGGCCTCATGTACCCAACAGTTGGCGTGGTTTCTTAGATGACCATGCAATGGTTAAAATTTGCATGAATTAAATAAAGGAAAGGCAAGCAGGGGCGTGGCTCTTTGATAGTCATGGAATGAACTTAAAATTTACATGTATTATGAAAAGATACAAGCAGGAGGCGTGGTGCTTATATTATCATAGAATGAGATTGAAAACTTGCGTGACTTATGAAGGGACACAAGCAGGAGGTGGCATGCTTTCATGCAGCCAAAATTTTGGAAGGTGGAGGTGTCATCTATTATAAAACTGCTGTGTACTACTACTCATCAGATTATAAAAATTATTTTAGTTAATTTAATTAAGTTAAAACTTGTAACTAGAGCATAGTTAATTAAGATTAGTGTTAATTAATCATGATGAGTAAAACTTTGAGTAAATTGATTATAATTATCTAGCTATGATTAAGATCTATATCTATGGCTAATTATCTTTTAATTTTTGTTAATGAAAAACCACCTTACTTAAGGATTTAAATTGAGGTGCTTGCCTATTGAAAATTTTGAGGTGTTTGAATTTTATTCTAAACTTGCATATACATTCGGATTCTTAAATATTTTTTATTTATCTAACCCTCATTCCCATCTAATTAAAATATCTAATTTTTATTCACAAAAGATAGGATGTTACAGATGTCATATGCTGCACAACACCAAATCACTCTTTTTCAAATGGATGTAAAAAGTTCTTTTCTAAATGGTATAATTGAAGAAGAAGTGTATGTTAAACAACCCCTTAGTTTTGAAGATACCGATAAACCAGATCATGTTTTCAAACTTAAAAAGGCATTATATGGTTTGAAACAAGCACCTAGAGCATGATATGATAGACTTAGTTATTTTCTCATGCATAATGGCTTTACTAGAGGACAAGTAGATACTATCTTGTTTAAGAAAAGTTCTAAAGAGAATTTCATTATAATCCAAATTTATGTTGATGATATTATTTTTGGAGCAACTAATGAAAAGTTGTGCAAGGAATTTTCCAAGTTAATGCAAGCAGAATTTGAGATGAGCATGATGGGAGAATTAAAGTTCTTCCTTGGATTACAAATCAAACAGACAAGTGATGGAATCTACATCCATCAACAAAAGTATACCAAGGAGATACCTAAGAAGTACAAGATGGAAAGTGCTAAACTCATGAAAACTCCCATGCAACCCAATGCAAAACTAAGTAAAGATGATGAAGGTAAAAAGGTAGACCAAACTATCTACAGAGGTATGATTGGCTCTCTATTATACTTAACTTCAAGCAGACCTGACATTCAATTTAGTATCTGTATGTGTGCTAGATTCCAATCTGACCCAAGAGAATCTCATCTTAAGGCTGTTAAAAGAATATTTAGATATTTGCTTGGGACTACTAATCTTAGTTTGCTGTATTTAAGAACGAATACAAATTAGTGGGATTTTGTGATGCTAACTTTGCTGGATACAAAATAGAAAGGAAAAGCACTAGTGGAGGATGTCACTTCATTGGAGCAAGCTTGGTCTCTTGGTCAAGCAAAAGGTAGACAACTATTGCCATATCTACTACTGAGGCAGATTACATTTCAGCTGCTAGTTGTTGCTCTCAACTTTTATGGGTAAAATATCAACTTAAGGATTATTCTATTTATGAGCATAATATATCTGTGTGGTGTGATAATTCTAGTGCCATATGCTTTACTAAAAATGCAATTCAGCATTCTAAGGCTAAGCATATTGAAATCAAACATCATTTTATAAGGGATTATGTTCAGAAAAGTATCTTCGATATTAAGTTTGTTAAAACTGAAAATTAATGGGCTGATATTTTCACTAAACCATTAGCAGAAGAAAGGTTTTTATTTATTAGAGATAATCTAAACATGCATTGCATTGTTGATTGACATGTATGATAATTAACCTGTCTATGCTACCTGTCTTATTTTTTTATATCACCTGTCTTTGTTACCTGTCTGACCCTGCTGGGTCATAATGCTTGAACTCAACAGTTTTTTGGTAAAATGGTTATTAATTATTTAGTACCATTTACTATTCTGAAGCTAATCATGTGCACGAAAGTTTTAATATCGAAACCATGTTTTCATTATGTCTAAAGTGGGCGTTGTAGTTCCCCATGTAAATCGTGCCTTTTTAAATTAAAAATGTTTTTTCTCTCTCTCTCTCTCTCTCTCTCTCTCCCCCCCCTTGACTTTATGACTTTAAAAGGCAAAGAGTCAGAAAGGTTCAACCTTTACGCTTCTAAATCCCTAAAATCGTTTCGTCTTCGTCTTTTTCTCTGTGAAACTCTTCTAAGTTTCCAAAACCCTAGAAATCTCTTCTCTCTGAAATGGCACCCTCAAAGCACCTTTCTTCAAAAGAAATTGCTGAGAAGTACAATATGATACTCTCAGATGTTGAGAAGATCTTGGCTGGCAAGACTGTGGACCTCCAACAAATGAAGAAGTGGGGAATGGATGTCACAAGGAGTTGGAATACTCCAAGTGGGCCTCCTTCTTCGACTTAAAGGAGTTGGTTCATCCCAAACTTGCCAGAGATTTCTGGACAAGTGTCATGGTTCTCACCAGTCCTATTGATGGAACCAAGAGCTTTCGTGCTCGAGTGATGGATACAACTCTCCTATTTCCCATCAGTTCTCTGGAACTTGTCACTAAATGTCCAAGTATTGGAGCTGCTTTCAAGCCTGAGTGGGAAGATCAAGTGGGAATAGAGAATGTAAACATTACTCTGTATGATGTTTCCAATCCAGAAAACCTGAAACCTGTGAACATGGTAGTAAAGTGCAGATTCATGCACAAGCTACTATTAGAATGTGTGATGCCTAGGAAAGGCTCGAGGGATAGTGTGACCAAGTTGGATAGGTTTGCCCTGTACCACTTGATTCACAAGATCAAGGTGGATATCAATGATCTGATCTACATCTACCTGGAAACCCTGATCAAGAGGATAAACATGCAGACTTTCCCCTATGGAATGCTGCTGACAAGACTCTTCAGGAACAAGCTTTTTGTTCCTGGTGATGGAAAGTTCACAGACATGTGCTTTCCTATTGACAGGAAGAATCTATCTATGATGAACATCGAAGGTATTCTTCTGGAAGATGAAGAGGAAGACAAGAAGGACAGCCTGCTACTGAGCAGAAGATGGTAGAGGAACCAATGGTCTCCACTGATGAGTCAGAGATGCCTATCTCTGAAAGGATCTGGAAGCTTGCTGGAAAAGTGGCCTGATAGGACCAGAGGCCTGCTTTGGAGAAACCATCAGTCTCTGCTGAGACTGCTGAGACAGTTGAACCTATAAGGTTCAAGCTAAAGAAGTCTTCTCCCACGAGGAAGACAAGGGATTCTGAAGCTTCAGAAGCTGAGTCTGGAAAGTCCAGCAAGCAGAGAAGACTTGTGAAAACCTTTGCCAAGTCCAGATAAGTGGAGTCTGCACCTAGCAAAGAGGAAGCACCTGCTTAGGGGGAGCAGACAACAAGTCCCTTAGAGAAACCCAAGGAGAAGAAGACCCTTAATTTGGGACTCATTCCCAGAAAGAGAAGGTCTGGCTACCTAGTGCCTACTGTGGCATCTGCTGAAAGGGTAGAAGTTCCTGCAGAAGCTCAAGCTCAAGCTGCAGAAGTTGAAGTTGCTACTACAACTACTGCTAAGGTTGAAACTTCGACCCTTCTTCTGCCAAGGAAGAAGCTGAAGTTGTCAGAAAACCAGTTGGTTCTTCCATCCATCCCTTTCGCACCATCTTCCCCTTCTCCTCAAGGTATCCTTAACCCTTCTGTTTCTTCTCCACCTACCCTGTCTGTCCAACCTCTCTCCATTGTGTCTCCATTTTCTTCACCTGTCTCCTCTCACCAAACTCAATCATCACCTTATGATGTTGTGTCTGATATATGTCAGTACACAGTAGTTCATAGGGATTCAACTCCCAAAGAACAAGCTGGCATATCATCATGTCTTTTTATGTCTAACTTGCAATCTCTTATGACTGTAAGCTTCTCAAATCTTTCCGTCATTCCCTTTCCTCCACCTCATTTTCTTAATCCATGTAGGGAGATTTTCTTCTATCCCCCTATTGTCTTGTTCATTAGAACATTGGCAAGGACTCACTATCCTGCCTCTGTTGTAATATTACCTTCTAGGGCTATGTATTACTTTTTATTAGTTATAGGGGCAAATTATTTCTTTTGTCACATAGATTCTTTATTACCCCTATCCCCTTCTGTTCTTGGCAAACAACCTCTTCTCCCTCCTATCCAGATTAAAGTCACCCGTCTGTCTCTGTCTGAGAAACTTTCTTGTGTCTTTTCATCTCCTGATACTGACTTTGTCAGAATCAGTGTAACACCCTGTTTTTCATAAAATGTTTTTATAAAGCTAGTTTTATTAATTTAAAAATGTTGGTTAAGGGCTAAGTGGGATTTTAGCCTAAAAGTCCCTTTCTGGTACATGAGCAAGCTCGTGCTCATCAGCCAGCAAGCCCGTGCTTAAAGTCAGAAGCGTGTTTCTGATTTTAAGTTGAGCACGACCGTGCTCAATAGTGAGCACGCCCGTGCTCAATGCGTGGACCGCGTCTCGCTGACGCTAAGTGGAGCACGATCGTGCTCAATGCTAAGCACGACCGTGCTCAGGTCCGAACGTTATATACGTAAACAGAGTCGAGGGTTTGGCAGATAACCCTATTTTTGGTGTGTTGCAGCAGCCTTAGTGCGGCCAGAACTAGCATTCCTCCTTTTCCCTTCCTCTTGATCAGTTTTGGGAGCCTTGGGAGATCGCTAGCTTAACTGTGTCAGTGCACCGGTAAGGTTCTTTCCCCTTCCTTAGTTTCCTTTCATTATGGTGAATAGGGAACTAATCCTTGGATTGTTTTGTTGATCCAAGGTTCGTGTTGGTGTGAGTCGCCGTAAGGGGAGGAACCGGTTCGTTCATTGGGACGTGTTAGAGCTACCTTCAATCCAGGTATGGGGAGAAGTGAGATTGTATTCATTAGGCAGTGGGTAGTGTAAGGTAACGGGGTCCCCATGATCCCGGTGTTATTATATGTTGTATGATTACGTATTAAACACTGTTTCTGTCAATAACATGCTATATTTGGTTAATTGTATTTGTTGTATGTATGTTATGCATATGATGGTTGCCTATAAATATGATGCTATGTATTTATTGATTTAATGTTGTTGGATGGTTGGTTGTTGTTATTGTCGCTGTTATGATGAGTTTAATGTTGACAAAACTGTTGTAAGACTCAATGACATAGAGATTTTGATATATGACAAATATTCATTTAATGTGTGTGCAAGTGTTTTAGTATCAAATTGCAAAGACAGGTATCAAGCTGAATATATCAAGTTCTGTAAGCAATTAAAGGAGAATATCCAAAGAAGAACTTGAAGAGCTCAAGGAGCAACAAGCAAGGACAAACATCAAGGAGTCATCAAGACAAGAGCTTAAAGGAGATTTAGATTTAAGTCTTAGATGATTTGTAAGAGAAGAAATCTCTTATTCACAAATAGCTCAGTTGAAATGATGCATGAAGAAAATCAATTTTCATAACCTGCATTAAAAAGGAATAAGTTTTAATGAAAATGATTTTTGGAAGTTAAGTAAATTCTCTGTCAGTACAGCCATGTATTCAATGGATGTATATCATTTTCTGTAACTGACAAGTGAATATAAAGTTCTTAATATTCAGTACATAGATGTACTACACCTATGAATAACATGAAATCAGATCAGTTATAAATGGTTAACTGAATACAGGCCTGTACATATGCTATGTACTCGTGTATTCAAGTTTCTGGAAAAATCTGATGTTCATTAATACATAGATGTACTGAATGGGTGTACTGATGGTACTGATGGATTAACCAAGATCCAGTTTTTAAAGAACTCGTACAGCCATGTATTACACAGGTGTACAGAAACTTTCAGTATGTAAAATGGTTAATACATCCCTGTACTCAACCCCTGTCCAAGAACTTGAATCAGTACAGCTGATTCTGATATCAGACCCAAATCTGTTTGGACTGATCCCAAACGGTTACAACTTGTTTTCTATATAAAGTGGGATCAATAGAATACTGATATCATATCAGAAACACACGAAATCAATTTGAGAGATCAATTGTGAAAATCATTCATCATCTTTCTTGAGCTTATTGTGAAAAGAGTGTTTCATTCTCATTAAGAGCTTCAATTTGTGTATTCAACTTTTGAGAGTTAGAAATCAATTTTTCTGTTCTATTACATTGTAAGAGAGAGGGAGTCTCTCTGTGTGATTAGGGTGAGGAATCCTAAGGAAGAACATTGAGGCTTTTTCACAAGAGGTGTGGTATCCTAGAAGTGAAAGAAGTGCTCTGTGGTGTAAAGGTTTTTCAAGCTACCTGGCTAAAGCTTGCTGTGTTAGTGTGTGAAATCCCACATGTGGAGTGGGGACTGGATGTAGGTCACAGTGGTGGTGGCTGAACCAGGATAAATCTGGTTGTGTGGTATTCCTAAACTCAAAGCTCTTTAATTTCTGTCTTGCGCTTAAAACTGAGTTCTTGATATACATTGTTCAATACTGTTTCTGTTATAATCTGAAATCACTGATTGAACATTGTGCAAACTGCAATCTAACTTGTGTTGTTCAAATCTGATCTTAAGGCTCAATATCTGAACTGAATTGCATATAACTGTTATTGAATTGCAAGGCTTAAAACTCAATCATATACAATATGTTCTTGTTTCTTAAAGATTGAATTGTATACTATAGAACCTGGTTGTTAAAGTTGAGAACTTAATCTGTTTAATTTGAATTGAAACCAGAAGTATTATTGCAATCAATCTTGAGTTATTAATTGTTCAAAACTGAGTTGATTAAAACTGAAACTGAAATTGATGTATTGTAACTTCAGTTGCTAACTGATTAAGGCCTGTACCTAATACCTGTATTATCTGTTCTTGAATCTTAAAAAGCCCTTTCTTAATCTGTTAAAGATCCTGAGGCAAATCTGTTTTGAAAAGTAAGATTTTGAAATGGAAGAATTTTTGAAAACTCAATTCACCCCCCCTCTTGAGTCTTTGAAGCCAAAACAACAACTGTTAAATTGAATAATTAGGTTTAATAAACGTGTTAAGTTAGGTGTTTAATCCCTAAATGGTTTGGTCGAACCTGGTCTCTGTCCCTGCCCAGAACAGTGCAGTCGTGCATTGAGCACGACCGTGCTGAACAGGGAGCACGACCGTGCTCCACTTAAATTCTGGAAAATGGCCGCGCTGCTCAGCACGGCCAAGCAGGTCAAATAGCACGATCGTGCTGCTGAGCACGACCGTGCTGAGTGTGAAGCACGACCGTGCTTCACTTAAAAGGGCAGCACCCCCTCACGTGTCCAAGCACGACCGTGCTAGGGTCTAAGCACGACCGTGCTAAACCCCCTGGACAGTAACGAGATTAAAGGACTTTAGGGGTTTTAAACCCCATTCCCCTATGATGATAAGTTGAGATAAATAATCAAAGATTAAGATTAGACAACCTGGTTATTAATTATATAAGATAATTAAGATAACAAGGTGTTAAGTCGGTATCCGTTGGGTTACCGCATGTTGCTAGATTAAGTCTTGGGTGCTTATTGACCCAAGCACGTTGAGTTGAACCTTGGTGCTTATTGGCCAAGGGAGCCTTGACCCCACGGTTTGGGTCTAAGGTTATGTTGAGTTTGACGTTGAAAGTCTTGGGAGCTTCATGGCCCAAGCAAGGAGGTGATTCAGATTGTTTGTTGTTGTGCCATTTGCATAAATCATTGGAGTAGTTGATGGGGGAAGTTCGACAAAGGGGAGATCGCCCGAGAGTACGGTGATCTGGCCATCCACGGTAGGTCACCCAAGGTTTAGTGACCGAGGCCCCCCGTGATGAGGCATCCACGGTTTGATGCGTTGGCTATCCATGGGGTTCACCCAAGGTTTGGTGAACTGCCGGTGTTGGTGCTTTTATGGCCAATACGGATATGTAACTCCAAAGTCGTTCATCCTGAGTTAGTTTGGATCCACATGCATAGTTGGAGTAGCGGAGTAGTTGATGCATTGCATAGCATAGCATACTTGGTTGTTATGATACTGTTGGATGTTGATGTATGCTTATGAGTATGTTTACCATGCGTACTATTTCCTTGCCGTTATATGATTACATGAATCTTACTCCCTATTATTGTTTGTGTTTGGCCTGATTGGCATTTGCAGAGGATGATGAGCAGCCCGGAGAGGAGTGACTCTGAGGAGCCGCCACTCGTAGTAGGGTTGTTTTAAGTTTAGATAGTTTGTTTCCAGTTATATTCTGAGGAGTTATTTCCGGAACGGTTATACCAGCTCTGAATTGTGACATCGGGGTTGGGTTGTTTATTTGATGATGTTTTTATTTGATTAAACTTATTTTTATTTTCCGCATTGTAAACGAGTTCATGTGGGACTTTTCTACCCATGGACAATTGTTTTATTTAATTCAGTTAAATGCATGTTTTTATTTTAATTGTTTTATATTTAAATGTCTTATAACATGCGGGGTAGAAGGGTGTCACAATCAGGCCTTTGTTTAAACTAGCCTTTCTTCCATTCTTCTACTATAGATCCCTTCATCAGTATGTCTTTCCTTGTGTCTCCTCACCTTTCTCTGTACCCAAGGCACCTCCAGTCTTAGCTTTGCCCTGGCACTCAGACAAGTCTGTTGCTTTACCTTGTCTGACAGTAGAAGCCTCCCCTCCTCAGATGGTGGATCTTCTCAGACTCAACCTGCTTCAGGCTCAGCTAGAGGAAACTAGAAGACAGCTAGATGAAGAGAGGCATGCTAGGCTGCTTTTGGAAAAGAGAGTTGAATCTATGTTTTTGTTTTTTAGTCAGCCTAGGTAGTTCTTGTTTGTAAAATCTGCTTTGTGTTGAACAGCTTATGATGAATAAAATAATACTTTTATCTCTTATCTTGTCCTGTACTTTTCGGTTTCTTAATTGTTTCCTTTTTGCTGTTGACAAAAAGGGGAGTAAGTAAAGTTAAGATGATTAAGTAAGTTAAGATTATTAAGTAAAGTAAAATTGAACTTGACTCTGAGCTGCATAATTCTATCTCTAAATGATATTCCCTCTGATACTATGCTGTTTGAAATATGATTTGAACCAAAGTGCCCTTGTCTGCACAATCCTTCTGGAAAATTTCAACTTATCTGAATCATGTTAGCTTTCTGTTGATATTTTCTAAGGTTCATTAAATCATCTGAATGTTTGTCGTCATCAAAAAAGGGGAGATTGTTAAGTCTCTAAAATGTCTGATGTGCATTTCCCTAAGTTTTGATGAAAACTAAACTTTTTTTAATGATTTAATTAACCTTCATATTGGTTGCTAACCTATTTATCAAGTGTGAGATGAAATATTAAGAAGTCACTTTCTCACCTGTCTGCCCGCATAGATGACCACCTGTCTGGAGAAGCAAAAGTCAACCTGTCTGCTGACTAGGATATTGACTTTCTGCATTAAAAGTTCAACTTGTCTTCTGATAAGTTCTCATACTTGTCTGAAGTCCTTCGATAAGGAACACAAGTACAAAGAGCTTTTGAAAGTAGTCCCTTCGAATAGAAGACTCTGAAGCTCTCTCTTTCTCCTTTTCACGTTTATCAAGAAAGTCAGAAGGTCATTCTCACAAGCAACCTAGGATATCAGAAACGAAGTCCAGTTAAAGAATGTTTCCAATATGCTTTATTTCCTAGTACTATTGGTTATTACACGAAAAGGGAAATATGCTCTACAAAGTACAAAAGCATTCTGCACAACTCTGATTTGGCTATTGCTCGATGCATAAAGCCATGATCCTCCATGTTAGAGTACAACCAACGTTCCTATTGCATTAATGGTTGCCCAGAATGACTCTATTGCATTTAATGGAGTTCTGCTTGAAGCCAACGTTTGAAGGAATGTCTCTAACGGAACTTAAATGCTTGAAGGCTATAAATACAGAAGTCATTGAAGATGAAGAACGCACAGCATTAAAGAGCCATTAATCTACGCATTTATTTCTTTATTCTTTCAATATGTATTCTTCAATCATTTGAAGTTATTACGCAGTCTTTCCTAAGCTTACATTTAATTCACTCTTTGTGTGTTAGTGAAAGAACTGTCTGATTGTATTTATTACAAACAAACTTCTCAAAACAAACCTTTGTGAGCCTGAAGAGGCTAGGTGAGCAAAGAATACTTGTCTTAGAGCCTGAAGAGGCTAGGTGTGCAAATAATACTTGGAGTCTATAACCTGATCAGTTATAGTGGATAAAACTTGGTGCTGCCAAGGACTGGACATAGCTCTTTGTGTTAAAGAGTGAACAGGATAAATAGCTGTGTTAATCTCTCTTTCCTTAAACTCTTTAGTTTCTTTGATTATATTATCTGCTTTCTAACTAAAGGGGTTAAAGTGTGAATATCAATCTTGTTTTCAATTTGTATGCTTGTGTGATTTTCTATTAAAATACACCAGACAGGTCACCTGTCTGTGCAGTGCTTTCACACTTGTCTGAACCTAACTTCTGTGTGCTAAAAGTTTCCAACTTTATTTTAAATTCTGATAAACACAATTCAACCCCCATTCTCGTGTTTATAGTTGTCTATTTCAATATCCTTATCTCGTCCATTAGTTACATTAATCGATTATGATGTTACTGACTTTTACACGAAAGGCTATAATCGATTACAGGGTTTCTGTTGAAGCTCAATGAAAGTCAGTAAGGTCATAATCGATTATTCAATTTTAATAATCGATTATTTTATTTCAAAATTTGAATTCAATGACTTTAATATCATAATTGCTCATTAACACTCATTAAAGCCATTTAACCACGACTCATAATCGATTATAGGATTTCCATAATCGATTATGGTGCGTATCAGATTGAATTTCAAAAACTTGACAATTAAGGAATTGATTGCCTGATTAAACTTAATTAATTGTCAGTTTTAAACACATGTTAGAAAACATTTAACCATATGATAAGCTTTTTAAGCACATGTTAAATGTGTGTGTGTGTGTGACCATTATTAATTTTGAGAATCCTACTTACTATTTACAAATAATTCTAAAACATACAATACAAATAGTAAAATTCCCTTTTTACCCCTTGTGCTTGCTTGCTTTATAATTTTCCGCTTTTTGCACTTTAGTCCTTAGACTTGAATACCTTTTGTCATTCATCAAAATACATGTACCTGTCAAGGCATACATCCACATAGAGGAGGTGACTTCTTTCTTAGATTTGAAACTTGATTTTACTTGTTTACCTCTCTGACATGCATCACACAAAACATCTTTCTTAAAGGAAATATTAGGCAATCCTCTCACAAGGTTATGCTTTTTCAATTTAGAAATTTGTTTCATACTAACATGTCCTAGTTTCTTATGTCATAGCCACTTTTCATCCTCTTTAGACATAAAGCATGTTACACTTTGATCTGAAAGTTCAGACAGGTCAATCTTATACATATTGTTTTGCCTTTTGGTAGAAAAGAGGGTCTTTTTACTACTGTCATTGACTATGCATGCATCCTTAGAAAAGGATACAGAAAATCCACTATCACATAATTGACTTATGCTAAGGAGATTATGTTTTAGCCCTTTCACATATAAAACATCACAGATAATAGGCAAGGGAGGTTTACCACCAATTTCACCTATACCAACAACTTTTCCTTTCTGGTTGCCACCAAAAGTTACATGTCCACCTTTCTTAGGTTGGAGGTCTAGGAACATAGACCTTTCTATTGTCATATATCGTGAGCATCCACTGTCCAGGTACTATGACAGGTGTTTGCTTTGTCCTGTTAAGTATATCTGCAACAGGAATGATCATGGACTTAGGTACCCATATTTTCTTGGGTCCTTTTCTGTTAGTATGAGGAGTCTGTGAAGACTTTCTTATCTTTTTGTGAATACACTTGGATGTGATATGTCCAGCTTTTCCACAGTAGGAACATATAGGTTTATTTAAACTAACTGACACAGATTTAACAGTTATTTTTCAGAACTTTGTTGATGCTTTATGATGTTCTTGATTAGAATAACCTATACCTTCTTTGTTAAGGGAGTGCCTCTGACTTCTTAAGAGTTTAGTCATCTACCATTAACAAATTTGGCAAGATCTGAGGTGAGCTCTTCTACTTTCTGTTGAAGTTTAGTCACTTCTTCAGAGGGTAGAGTTTCAACTAAGATCTCAGCTTTAGACTTCTCAGGCTTAAGCCTACTATTCTCTTCAGCCAACTTCTCACACTCTTGAGATTTCTGTGTATACTCATTTGAGAGTTTAGCATACTGTCTCTTGAGGGATTTGAAAGCTTTAGATATATAGTTAGATTCTTCCAATAGTTCATCATAGGCATTATTCAATGTCTCAAGTTCAGAATGTACCTCAGTTTCTGATTCTGAATCAGTATCTGCCATAAGATAGAGATTTGCTTCAAGCTCCTCTCCTTCACTTTTAGTGGAGCTTTCATCAAGATCTTCCCAGGTGGCCATCATTCCTTTCTTCTTTTTGTTGAAGAACTTCTTGGGAGGTAGCTTTTTAAGTTGAGAACGTTCTGCTTTGATGTGACCAGGCTTTTTGAATTCATAGCACACAATGGCATTTCTGTCATTAGATCCATCATCTTTGTTGTGTTTTTCTTTGTTGAAGCGCCTGAAAGGTTTGTCCTTTATGAAGTTTCTTTTCTTCCATAGATTTTTCATTTTTCCTGGTGAAAAGAGAGAGTTCATCATCTTCATCATCAGAGTCATCCTCATTTGATTCCTTAGATTCTTCTGAAGATTCATCTACTTTGAGAGCTTTTGAAATTACTCCCTTAGATGACTTCTTGTCAGCTTTGAGTGCAATGGATTCATTTTTCTTTCCACTGTTCTCTTCAATCAGCTCTTGTTCATTGTGACACCCTAACTTGGGTCATCACATGGTTACCCGTTTGCGGAAAATAATATTTTAATTTGCTGGTTACTTTCGGAAAATAATGTTTTCTCCACGTTTATCTTTTCAAAATATGGTAATAAAAACTTTCTCTTGTTAATCTCATAATAACAACATCATAAACAAATCATACTTAAGTACATAATTGTATATAAGTCACACAACTATACTGCCTCATATGTTTTCACACTTATGTCTGTAATAAGCATAGATTATTTCCAAACATAACATAACATAAAACCTAAGCTGGTCGTAACTTAACTAATACTATAACAGTAGAGGGTAGCTTCAGCACTCTCCAACCTAAAGGGTCTTTCCCTTATAGTCGCCAACAAGAAGAATACCTGATATTGTTTGTAAGGGTGGGACACCAATATATGGATATAAGCACGATAACCATTATTGTGACTCACATACGGCACATACACATATATAAGTATATACTCTATCGATGGGTTTCACACCCCAAACATCAACATTTTAAAACTATGCATGAACACTTTATATACACCATCTAAACATTCACACTTAATCTCATGAGATATCCCAACACGTAATGAGTGGATCAAACTCAATAGCCATCCCATGGCACAAGGCACGCAGCCAAAACCCATTGCACACTGTCCAACACCGTGGCACAGTGATAAAATCGTAAATGGGGTTTCATTGTCTAGCCTGGCACAATGAAGAAAATCGTAATTATGAAATACCTGACGCCGCAAGGTATTCATACATAAAACCATAGGCACGTCTGCCAAATGCATGCAAGAAAACACTTTGTTCTTGACACTTTTCTTTGTGTTCAATATTTCCTTGTCGGAGCTTAAAAGCTTACGACCAACCGTAATCTTAAACATCTTAAAACTTTCATTAATAACACAGGACCTCAAAGTCCGAGTGCTTAATCACAAAACCCCTAGACCGATGCATCAGGCTTAGGGTTTGTGGTAATAGAAAACATCTTAAAATGTTTTAACACCTTTAACAACCATCAAGTAAACATCCCGTTTACGGGACCTCAAAGTCCAAAGGACACCAAGTCCACAACACCTTAAGAACCTTAGTACCCCGACGTCTCGGTTACTAAGTTCCATAACACCTTTAACCTTTAACACCACCTAGAAAACTTGATTTCGGAAAATTGTTAAGTGAGAAGATTTCTGTTATAAAACACCGGTTACCGAAAAACATCAGTTTCAGAAAAGAGGGTCACAGAGATTTGAAGTTCATAAAAAATGCACGTTGCTGTTTCTAAAATACTTGCCATCGTCGGTTTTCCAAATTGTCGTCGTTAAGTCCTTTTAAAGCATTTTAAGGTAAAACTTAGCTTTTTCCGCTTAAACAATTTTCTAAATTCATGATTAATTTATTTTAGCAGATTAACTTCACAAAATAACTTTTTATAATATTGCGGAATATCTTATGTAAAAATTAGCCGTAGTAAAATATTTTCACGGTTCCGCCCTCTCTGTGACGACCGTTAAAATAATAATATTTTCCAAAAACTCTTGTTTTTTCCCAAATAATATTTTCATAAACATTATATTCCAACATTTTCCATAAAACATTGAATATAATTTTATGCAGCTTATTAAAGCTTTTATCTGATTAAACTGTTGTGCATTGACCACTGTCAGGCTTCACAAACAACATCTAACATCATCATCAAAACTATATTACCAGACAAATCATACATCATAGCAATATAATATATATCTGCGAACAATTAAATAAATCAAAAGCAGAGAAATCACCGAAACACAGATAAACAGCTAGAAACACATAGCCCAATAAAATAAACCAAAAACACTACAACCACATATATCACACACATAGTTATCGAGAAAAATCCCTCAGGCAAGGCTCCCCTTACCTCTTGATGATTTCGAACTAGCAGTTTCAAGAAATCTCCCTATCCCGATCCAATTCTCCTCCGTCGGCTTAAGTCAAACTTACTCGATCGATTCCTTCAAACGAATTGCAACCAACATAAATCAAATCAAACAACAACATACTTAGATCATGAAGGTTAGGTTTCGGCCTCAACAAATTTTCTAGGTTAGGAAAGTTGAAAATTTGTTAACTTCAGGATTTATGATCCTTAAGTATCTTAGACATGATTAAGTACATAAACCAAGATCATGAACTAAGAACATGGAATAAAACTCATCTAGTTCCAAGAACTAGTGTTTCGGTTTTTCTCAAGATCAATAGGCTAGGGTTTGATTTTTGATCTTCTTCTTACTTACATACAAGAACTATCATGGTATTAAGAGATTAAATCATGAATCATGACTTGAAATTGAAACAAAACCCATGAACATCAAATTTCCATGGATTCGGCCCAGCTCAGAAAAATAGGAAAGAAATTTCTCATGATCACATGCTTCTAGATGATGAATATAGAGATGATTATGAGATTATAGCAATTGGTTTCAAGTCGAAAGGATTTTTCTACAATTAGTTATGGATTTTTGAAAAAAGCTTCATGAACTTTAAGTGAAATGAAGAACATGATGATCAAAGGCTTAAACTCATAAAAGTTGTGAAGAGAAAGATTTAGAATAACAAGATTATTAGAGGTTACCTCTTGATCATCAAAGGAAATGATGATTTGGGTGATGTTCTTCACAAAAATCATCAAGTGTTCTTGAGAGAAAATGAAAGAAAAGTGAAGAAGATGAAGGTTTAGAGCTATTTCGGTAATCTGTGCATATCTCCCAATATACTCATCCATTTTCGATGTTCTTTAGCTCGTTGGAAAGAAGAGAGGAAGAGGAACAACTTTCATGTATGAAGTTTTACGAGTTTCGAAACAGAAGTTCTTGATGTTCTTGATGAATGATGAAGAGAAAAATGGTTTTGGGAGAAGAATGAAGGCTGGCGTACAAACAAGGGAAGAGAGGAGAATGAACAAAATGATTCTTATGTTAAATGGAATTAAATGATGATGTGTGGTAAAGAATGAAGCCATGTAGTCTTGTTTAATGTGTGGTTGAAATGGAAGTTGATACTTGGCTACAAATGGAGAAGGGTGGGCAGCCTTAGGGCCATAAAAAAATGATGTGGATGAGGGCATTTAGGTGGTGTGGTCGCCTCCTATACCACATATTAGGGAGAAGATATTCTGTGTGGCAAATCATGGTTAGTTGACCTCGGTTAGTTAACCAGACGTAGGTTAGGTTAACATTTAAAATATCTAGATATTTTCTTTGTCTGACTAGAGTAAATTATCACCATGATAATTCTTTTCCCTTGAGTCATCATAGATGACTTGTCGGTCTGTTTCACGATATATCTCTGCACAAACGTACCTGATTCCAGATGAGGGTTTTTGAGAGAAATGAGTCTTGATTCATGAAGATGATATAAGTGAGTTGAAAAATTGCCTAAGTGTAGGGGAAAAAGGATTAGAACCGTGTGGGGGAGGGTAGAATGGTCCCAAAATTTCAATGGCAAGCTTTATAATTTCCATAGGAAACCAAGGGTAAAATGGTCATTTCCTTACAAAAATATCTAAAGGCATTTATGAGCCATTATGGCCATTATGATACGGATAGGATCGTCCTAAATGCTAGTCACATCAGTCACATCAGTCATCTGAGCTCCGTTGCTGACCTTTTTAGTTCATCTGACGCGGATTTCCTAGAGATATCTCGACGTATACGCCCGCAGCAAACAAAATATTTTATTTTTATACGAAAATTTTCAAAACTTCCAATATCAAAGCACATATGATAAAAATATTTTTCATCTCGTTCACGACTTAAAATTAGGTCTCCTGAGCAGTAAACTTTTATTGTCAGTGAAAATGCAGACCGGGCTCTGTCTGAATTTTCAACCCAAAATTTTATCGTAAGCTTATAAGACTAAGCATAACATGGAAATGACGTTGGTTTACCCAAAATCATTTTCTAAGTCCAGCGAAAAATCGAGGTGTTACATTACTACCCCACTAAAAAAAAATTTCGTCCTCGAAATTACGCACTCGAAAAACAACAAAATTTCTTATTCCTAACACTTTACTCTTACTGGGAAAAAAAACACAGAATAAGTTCATCCAACTGAAAAGAATACAAGAATATCTCATGAATAAAGATTCTTTGATTAGTTCAGGGAAGTAAAAATGTATGATCGGTACACGTTTACAAACATTAATCTAAGAAAGTTTCTTTTCTCACAAGAATTCCTTGCCAAAAATTTAAAAGAACTATGGTCCGACAAGAATTCAGACTGAATCACTTTCTACCAAAAGTAAAAGTGACTAGAGCAAGTCTCCTTGAGAAACTAGTTTTGTCAAGAAAGTGTCTATCCCGAACAACAATAGGACAGTCTAAACATATAGAATTCCACCTTGAAGTTTAAAACAATGACATCATGAAAATCAAAGAAACAGATAATTTCAACAGATCCACACACAATCCATCGAAACAAGTATGAATTGTACTAGAATTTTAAAAGTATAATTGAGAGATTACCGTCTTAGTTTGAATTCCCAGCTCCCCACACATTATACCGCACACATTACTTCTAAGAAGTAATCCAAACAAAACTTAACTCAGAGAAAACACAATGTCAACACAACAGACCTATCTCCCAAAGATCCCGAAAGACTCAACCAGCTCTGATACCACTAATGTGACACCCTAACTTGGGTCATCACATGGTTACCCGTTTGCGGAAAATAATATTTTAATTTGCTGGTTACTTTCGGAAAATAATGTTTTCTCCACATTTATCTTTTCAAAATATGGTAATAAAAACTTTCTTCTTGTTAATCTCATAATAACAACATCATAAACAAATCATACTTAAGTACATAATTGTATATAAGTCACACAACTATACTGCCTCATATGTTTTCACACTTATGTCTGTAATAAGCATAGATTATTTCCAAACATAACATAACATAAAACCTAAGCTGGTCGTAACTTAACTAATATTATAACAGTAGAGGGTAGCTTCAGCATGCTTCAACCTAAAGGGTCTTTCCCTTATAGTCGCCAACAGGAAGAATACCTGATATTGTTTGTAAGGGTGAGACACCAATATATGGATATAAGCACGATAACCATTAGTGTGACTCACATACGGCACATACACATATATAAGTATATACTCTATCGATGGGTTTCATACCCCAAACATCAACATTTTAAAACTATGCATGAACACTTCATATACACCATCTAAACATTCATACTTAATCTCATGAGATATCCCAACACGTAATGAGTGGATCAAACTCAATAGCCATCCCATGGCACAAGGCACGCAGCCAAAACCCATTGCACACTATCCAACACCGTGGCACAGTGATAAAACCATAAATGGGGTGCCACTGTCCAGCCTGGCACAATGAAGAAAATCGTAATTATGAAATACCTGACGCCGCAAGGTATTCATACATAAAACCATAGGCACGTCTGCCAAATGCATGCAAGAAAACACTTTGTTCTTGACACTTTTCTTTGCGTTCAATCTTTCCTTGTAGGAGCTTAAAAGCTTACGACCAACCGTAATCTTAAACATCTTAAAACTTTCATTAATAACACAGGACCTCAAAGTCCGAGTGCTCAATCACAAAACCCCTAGACCGATGCATCAGGCTTAGGGCTTGTGGTAATAGAAAACATCTTAAATTGTTTTAACACCTTTAACAACCATCAAGTAAACATCCCGTCTACGGGACCTCAAAGTCCAAAGGACACCAAGTCCACAACACCTTAAGAACCTTAGTACCCCGACGTCTCGGTTACTAAGTTCCATAACACCTTCAACCTTTAACACCACTTAGAAAACTTGATTTCGGAAAATTGTTAAGTGAGAAGATTTCTGTTATTAAAACACCGGTTATCGAAAAACATCAGTTTCAGAAAAGAGGGTCACAGAGATTTGAAGTTCATAAAAAATACACGTTGCTGTTTCTAAAATACTTGCCGTAGTCGGTTTTCCAAATTGTCGTCGTTAAGTCCTTTTAAAGCATTTTAAGGTAAAACTTAGCTATTTCCGCTTAAACAATTTTCTAAATTCATGATTAAGTTATTTTCGCAGATTAACTTCACAAAATAACTTTTTATAATATTGCGGAATATCTTATGTAAAAATTAGCCGTAGTAAAATATTTTCACGGTTCCGCCCTCTCTGTGACGATCGTTAAAATAATAATATTTTTCAAAAACTCTTGTTTTTCCCAAATAATATTTTCCATAAAAATTATATTCCAACATTTCCCATAAAACATTGAATATAATTTTATGCAGCTTATTAAAGCTTTTATCTGATTAAACGGTTATGCACTGACCACTGTCAGGCTTCACAAACAACATCTAACATCATCATCAAAACTATATTACCAGACAAATCATACATCATAGCAATATAATATATATCTGCGAACAATTAAATAAATTAAAAATAGAGAAATCACCGAAACACAGATAAACAGCTAGAAACACATAGCCCAATAAAATAAACCAAAAACACTACAACCACATATATCACACACACAGTTATCGAGAAAAATCCCTCAGGCAAGGCTCCCCATACCTCTTGATGATTTCGAACTAGCAGTTTCAAGAAATCTCCCTATCCCGATCCAATTCTCCTCCATCGGCTTAAGTCAAACTTACTCGATTGATTCCTTCAAACGAATTGCAACCAAAATAAATCAAATCAAACAACAACATACTTAGATCATGAAGGTTAGGTTTCGTCCTATACAAATTTTCTAGGTTAGGAAAGTTGAAAATTTGTTAACTTAGGGATTTATGATCCTTAAGTATCTTAGACATGATTAAGTACGTAAACCAAGATCATGAACTAAGAACATGGAATAAAACTCATCTAGTTCCAAGAACTAGTGTTTCGGTTTTTCTCAAGATCAATAGGCTAGGGTTTGATTTTTGATCTTCTTCTTACTTACATACAAGAACTATCATGGTATTAAGAGATTAAATCATGAATCATGACTTGAAATTGAAACAAAACCCATGAACATCAAATTTCCATGGATTCGGCCCAGCTCAGAAAAATAGGAAAGAAATTTCTCATGATCACATGCTTCTAGATGATGAATATAGAGATGATTATGAGATTATAGCAATTGGTTTCAAGTCGAAAGGATTTTTCTACAATTAGTTATGGATTTTTGAAAAAAGCTTCATGAACTTTAAGTGAAATGAAGAGCATGATGATCAAAGGCATAAACTCATAAAAGTTGTGAAGAGAAAGATTTAGAATAACAAGATTATGAGAGGTTACCTCTTGATCATCAAAGGAAATGATGATTTGGGTGATGTTCTTCACAAAAATCATCAAGTGTTCTTGAGAGAAAATGAAAGAAAAGTGAAGAAGATGAAGGTTTAGAGCTGTTTCGGTAATCTGTGCATATCTCCCAATATACTCATACATTTTTGATGTTCTTTAGCTCATTGGAAAGAAGAGAGGAAGAGGAACAACTTTCATGTATGAAGTTTTACGAGTTTCGAAACAGACGTTCTTGATGTTCTTGATGAATGATGAAGAGAAAAATGGTTTTGGGAGAAGAATGAAAGCTGGCGTACAAACAAGGGAAGAGAGGAGAATGAACAAAATGATTCTTATGTTAAATGGAATTAAATGATGATGTGTGGTAAAGAATGAAGCCATGTAGTCTTGTTTAATGTGTGGTTGAAATGGAAGTTGATACTTGGCTACAAATGGAGAAGGGTGGGCAGCCTTAGGGCCATAAAAAAATGATGTGGATGAGGGCATTTAGGTGGTGTGGTCGCCTCCTATACCACATATTAGGGAGAAGATATTCTGTATGGCAAATCATGGTTAGTTGACCTCGGTTAGTTAACCAGACATAGGTTAGGTTAACATTTAAAATATCTAGATATTTTCTTTGTCTGACTAGAGTAAATTATCACCATGATAATTCATTTCCCTTGAGTCATCATAGATGGCTTGTCGGTCTGTTTCACGATATATCTCTGCACAAACGTACCCGATTCCCGATGAGGGTTTTTGAGAGAAATGAGTCTTGATTCATGAAGATGATATAAGTGAGTTGAAAAATTGCCTAAGTGTAGGGGAAAAAGGATTAGAACCGTGTGGGGGAGGGTAGAATGGTCCCAAAATTTCAATGGCAAGCCTTGTAATTTCCATAGGAAACCAAGGGTAAAATGGTCATTTCGTTACAAAAATATCTAAAGGCATTTATGAGCCATTATGGCCATTATGATACGGATAGGATCGTCCTAAATGCTAGTCACATCAGTCACATCAGTCATCTGAGCTCCGTTGCTGACCCTTTTAGTTCATCTGACGCGGATTTCCTAGAGATATCTCGACGTATACGCCCGCAGCAAACAAAATATTTTATTTTTACATGAAAGTTTTCAAAACTTCCAATATCGAAGCACATATGATAAAAATATTTTTCATCTCGTTCACGACTTAAAATTAGGTCTCCTGAGCAGTAAACTTTTACTGTCAGTGAAAATGCAGACCGGGCTCTGTCTGAATTTTCAACCCAAAATTTTATGGTAAGCTTATAAGACTAAGCATAACATGGAAATGACGTTGGTTTACCCAAAATCATTTTCTAAGTCCAGCGAAAAATTGGGGTGTTACATTCATGGATTTGAAGAGTACTAAGAAGCTCATCAAGCTTCATTGTTGTTAAGTCCTTGGCCTGAGACACAACAGTTACAAGGGGTCTCCATTGTTTTGGAAGACTTCTGAGAATCTTTTGAATGTGTTCCTCGGTCTTGTAAACTTTTCCCAGAGATTTCAATCCATTGGTTATGGTTTGAAATCTTCCATACATTTGGCCAATTGTTTCTCCTTCTTCCATTTTGAACAGCTCATATTTTCTGACAAGCATGCTGACTTTGGTCTCTTCGACCTTGCTAGTTCCTTCATGAGCAACAGCTAGTGAATCCCACATTTCTTTTGCAAACTCACAAGCACAGACTTTTTCAAATTATTCTCTGCCTAAAGCACACATGATTGCATATCTAGCTTTGGCATTCAACTGCCATTTTGTTCTTTGATCAGTGGTCATGTTTGCTTTAGGAATTTCAACTCCTTTGTCATCTTTAGGAACATAGGGACCTTCATCAATGATATCCCAAAGATAAGAGTTAGTGGATTGTAAAAACCACTTCATATTTTCTTTCCAGTAGATGTAGTCCTCTCCATTGAAGAAAGGAGGTCTCGACATTAAGGATCCTTCTCCAGCATGGTTCTTGCTTGTACTGGTTTCTCTTGCAATTTCCAAGATCTTTTCCTCTACACTGTTAAGTGCTCAACCCAGAGGCTGAGCTCTGATACCAATTGAAATAACCAAAGTTAATGCAAGAAGGGGTTGAATTGTGTTTACCAACTTTTTGGGTTACCTTAAAAGGATTTTCGCAGGCACAATAAGCAGAGCTTAGATACAAGAAAATCAGACGAGTGATACGTCTAATATTAAGATAGAGCACACGAGCAAACAGAGAAGGGTAAAACAGAGTTTGATATTCACAATATTAACTCCCCAAGTTAAAAGCTTAAAACAGAATAATACTTAAGCAAATTAAAGAGATAAGGGAAGAGAAATATCACTCAAGAGTTTTATACTGGTTCACCCCAAAATCCACAGTGCTACGTCCAGTTTCTTGGCAGCACCAAGTTCCCACTTTAACTTAGTAAATTACAGTACAAGTATTCTTTGCACACCTAGTCTCTTCAGGCTCATCACTTAAACAAGTATTCTTTTCTCACCTAGCTTCTTCAGGCTCAACACAGTAAGGAATGAAAAGGTTTTGTGTAATTAATACAACTTGCAAGTCTTTCAGATGACACTCAAAGAGTGAAATAAATATGAAGTATGAAAGACTGCGAATTAATATCAAATGATTGAAAGTGTATTCAATGAAAGAATGAAGAAGTTAATGAAGAGAGTAAATGCTTCTGCGCAGTGTTCTTAATGATATTCAACTTCTTGTCTTCATCTTCATTGTTTGATCTATTTAAAGACTTTAATCAAAATATCCGTTTAGTCACAGCTTCAGAAAGTGTGCTTTTCTGATTTGAGCTTCTGAGACACCATTAATGCCAAAGAGTCGTTATGTATAAACATAAAATGCTTGGGAGCATTGAGCTTTGACAATGTACTAAAAAAGCTAAAAAGTTACTGCTGTGGTACAGAGATTGCGTGTTTATTCCTTAAAACCTTGAAACAACGTTCTTTATTCTTTGTCCTTTGAGCTATTGTCCAGAGGTCTTCGAGATCCTTAAGGAAGGCATCTAATTTGAATAAGGTGACTTGGACTTCATTTCTGACACACTGACATGGTAGCAGTAAAGGAAATTTAGACGGGTGAAAGTCAATCCAAAAATTAGATGAGTGCTTATGTAGTTCAAAACTAGACGGGTGCTAGCGTATTCCAAAAACTAGATGGGTGATCCACTGAGTCTTTTCCAGACTGATGCTTCTTGCCACGTCATCAAGTAAACTCAGATCTTGACTGAGCGTTGACTTGATCTTTGACTGAATTTTAGACGAGTGGTTTTTAGACAAGTCTAAAAATTGAGCTTCTACTAAAAAGTAGACGGGTCATAAATAGACGAGTGACCTTAAGTCTATTTTCCTGCACACTTATCAGATATATCAGTAATTTCGTATGGTTCAATACTACCATACTTAATCTATTTGGAATCATCAAAACTTAGAGAATCTACACATGGAATGTGTGTTAGACTTATGAGGTCTCAACACAGAGTGGATACAACAACCTGAGGGCCAACTGAAGCTTCCCCGGCCTATGCTGGAGCCTTTGGCAAAGGTCTGGTACCACTTTCTCAAGTACAAACTCTCTCCAACAACACACATTGAGACGGTGGAGAAGGAATGTCTAGTCTTTCTTCACTGCATTATGAAGCAGACGAAGATAAATGTGGTTCAAATGATTGCGGAGCAGATCTCTGTTTGTGCGATGAAGAAGAACGACAATCTGTCTTTCCCCTGCTTGATCACAAAGTTATGTCTGCTACAAGGAGTTGAGTTTCACCCTAGAGAGGGTTTGGAGAAGAATGCTGGGCCCATTGACATGAACTGCATCCTCAGACTATTTTTCGACTCAGATAAAGCTGAAGCAAGTGCCAGCAAGCCACCTCGAGTAGGCACCCCAGAGCAGCAGGATCGCTTTGGGATGCTAGAGCAAAAGTTGGATCAGCTCACAGATATGCTGCACCAGCAAGTGCAGAGAGAGAAGAAATTATGGGAATTCTGTTTCATCAAGTACCAGTGGGAGAAACAGACAATGAAACTGAACAACTGGAAGCTGGAAACTCCCATCCCACAATTCCCTAAGGAACTGTTACCACGTTCTGAAGAGCCTGAACAAGTCCCCACTGAAAAAGTTGTCCTCATTGCTGCCATTGAAAACCCCAACATCAACATCAAGACCACACCTGCCAATATCACTTCATCTGACCACGTGTGGCTGGCTGTTCCCCCCTCTGAACAGCAAGCTATTGTAGTGTCCCCTGAGCCCAAAAAGAAGAAGCTGATCCCAAACAGCCCCCAACAAGAACAGGGGAGCACAAAAAGGGCCCGCGTTGCAGCATCAGACGAAGTTCCTCCCTCTACCATGGAGGTAACAAAGACTACTCCTCAGCTCCCCAAGCAAATCAAGAAGTTCAAAAACAGTGCTGGAAGGGGAGCACTATAATGTAAATAGCTGCTGAGTATGCTTCAACTGATGAAGAAGAGGAGGAGGAGGATGCACCAATTCTTCCTCCCTCAAAGAAAGCAAAGCAAGTTGTATCATCTGCTGCAGCCATAAGCAAGTTGTATCATCTGCTGCAGCCAAGATTAAACAGGAGAAGGCTGCAGCAAGGGATGATGAAATGGAAGGGGATGATGCAGTTGAGCAGGCTGGAGCAGAGGAGGAAGCAGAGGAAGGAACTGAGGAGGAAGAGGAAGAAAATGAAGAAGGAGATGAAGATGTCCAGATCACTGGAACAATAGCAAGGAAGGCACCTTCCACCAAAAGTGGGGGTACTAGGAGGAGCTCTCGCGTCAAAGCGCCATTGGCTTGAAACAGAGCCCTAGAGGATTGCTGAAGAGCCTGAACAAGTCCCCACTGAAAAAGTTGTCCCCACTGCTGCCATTACCAGCAATTTCTGTTTTAAATTTCTGCAGTAGTCAGGATCAAGTTCGTAGGGCCATTAGGGCCATAATTGTTTAAATTTCTATCTGTTGTTGGCTATGCATGTGCCCCACCTATCTTATTCTATATGATTAATGATTAAATGGAAGTCGCCTCTGGCCTTTTTGGTGTGCTTCAATTGGACTTAATGAATGAAACACTTGCTAAATAACTCAATATTTAGAATTGAATACACACTGTTAACTTTGCTGCACCACTGGGTTAGTTAAGAGGATACATGTGCTGCAGCATGAACCACTAAATGTGAGCTTGAGTGTTAGAACTACAATGCACATATACATCACACTCATGCATTATCTGTAAGGCTTGCTCTGGTTCTGTTTAATATGAATGTACACTGTTTGCACACACTTTATGCTTGAGGCATTTTTCTTGAATTTTCTTTATTTTAGCTAGAGCCTTAACAACCAACCCTCTCAATACATATCTCCATAGTGTTGCCCTTTGAGCCTTAGCCCTTTATTGTGATAACTGGCACATTACAAGCCCTTAACTGGAAAAACAAAAATACCCGAATAGGTAGAGTTTAAGGATGCTTTTTGTGGCTATGATTTGAAACAAGTTTGGGGATAGCTTGAGGATAAACACCAACTTAAGTTTGCGGGTGCTGTGCTGTACAGCTTATGTATAGAAAACAGCAAATAGGGAAAGCAGCAAAGGAACAAAGAACACACAAATGTGAAGTTGCATTTTCCTTTATAAAAAAAAGAAGAAAGAAAACTGAAAAATTAGAGCAAAATAACACTGCATATTATGAAAATATAACAAGAATTGTTCTTTGCTCTCAACAAAAGTAATAAAGTGTGGGTTTTAGAAGGAGAGGAAGGAATTGTAGGGATTTAAGTGGGATTGTAGAAACATTTGGAGTACTGAGCTGAATTGAAAAGCGTCCCTTTGCTTTACCTTGTGATTAGCTACTTATCCAAAATTTTAACCTCACCTATCCTAAGCCCCATTACAACCATAAAAGCCCTCTTGCTGTATGCAATGTTGTGTCATTTTGATTATGATAGAACTTTATCAAGCTTAAATCTGAGATGTATGATTGTGCTGAGAGTGAACTTCTGATGAGTAGGTGACAAACAGAACCAACTATTCTGAGTGAATTTGCTGCAGCATGTGTTAATCTGAATCTAGGTCAGTTTGTGACAGTTGTTTATGTGTGCATGATAGGAAGAGTGTTTTGTTATGATTGCAAGTGTAGAATTCTGTGTCTTGAAAAGAAAGAAAAGAAAAATAGTGTGAGCCATGCATGCCATTCAGTGGGCAGATTTATTTGTTGCCCTGTTTTCCCTTTTTGCATTACTTGAGGACAAGCAATGGTTCAAATTTGGGGGTGTGATAACTCTTTGAAAGAAGAGTTATTCATTACCTTTTTACTCTCATCTGTTGCTATCTTTAAGTATAAATCTCTGTTTTTGCCAATAAATATGCAAATTTGTAAATATATGTGGTTGAATCAAGTGGTTATCAATATGTGCTCTTATAATGCTATATCATTGTCTCATGTATTTCTGTGTGCTTACAGAGAATTGCTGGAGCATGGATGAAGCATTGAGTATGGAGTCCTTGACTATTTCTGCAAGTTGAACTTCAGAAGCTATGCACAAGAGGACAAAGCTGATGTGGACACCTTTTCTCTCTCCTCACAAGCGCTTGTACCTCTGTATTGTGGAGCCCATGTACCTAGGGATTAGTGCTCCTACGCGTTTGGAAATGGGCTAGGGTCCTATTTTAATATTTTTAAATGCTAGCCCAAAAAGGAATGAAAGAGGATAGAGGAATGTAAGCATTAGTGACCCTAAAAGGATACAACTTTTATGACATATACTTGTTGTTTCACCTAGGGGAATGAGCAGCATCGAGCTCTTCATCTTCAACCTTCTTATTTTCTGCCATTTTCGTTTTCTCTACCATTGTAATGACCTCTTTCTCATTTGTAGTTTTTGTTTTACTTAAGCTCAGCATGAGCTAATTTGTTGTAGCTTTAGATATGCTTCTGTAATGAATGCTTAGCTGATTTTTATGCAATGCTATGTTCTGCATTTTCCTTTATCATGTGTTGTTTGTTGTTTAGTTAATAATGATAAACTTAATTAAATATTGAGCTTACTTGGTTTGGAAAAATTGAGTAATGTGGAAAGGGATAAAGGATAGGGATTAAATCATTAATTGGAAAATTAAATGGTGTTGAATAGACTAGAAATAGTTATTCAAGTCCTTAAACTAACTGGAACATGCTCATTAAGAAGATGGTGTAATTAATTTGAATCTAGGAATATAAAGCAATTAATGAACCTGATCTTTAAGTGTTGGAAAACATACATTTACTTCCTGGAGTTAATTACTGGAGCATATGCAGAGCATAATATAAGCTAAGCAGGATTTATGAAAGAGCATACTTAGGGCTGTTTTCTCATATTTGACAACACAACTCTTTTCATCTTTATCTTCTGAAACCTTCATGTTCACAAGCCTATTTTATGTTTACCTTACACACACAACCAATTTTTGTTACCCAATGTAACTTCAAGAACATATAGTTTAAATTGGAATTATGCTACAGCATTATAATCTTCGTGGGGACGATATCTTACTTATTTTCTATACTACTTGCTGTGATTTGTGTATCCTTTCACAAGCTTAAAGGCATCTGTTTTTAAGGCACCACTCCCCCTCCACCGTACCTCGTATGCAGTCGCCAGCCGCGAATCACGTATTAGACGCTTTCCTCACACATGCAATCGTCGTCTTCCTCACGAAGAAACCAGACCTGCGATACCATCCCTCTGCCTAGATCCGCCATCCACGATGCTTGCTTCACTATCATCGTGGTTCCAACTTTGTGCCAGCCTCCAAGAGTGTCCCCCTTGAACTTATCAGCTACCTCCATGCTTGGACTACATAACATAAACTCCACTACTCCACCCAACTTTTGTTTCAAAAATACCAATTGACAGTTTTTATTATTATTAAATAATCATTAGTAATATTTTAAAATTTAAAAATATACTCTCAAGGACTAAATCGTAAAGACTAAAACTATCCATAGTCAATAGCACTGGCGGATCTAGGACCCCGGGACAGTGGGGGCAACATATTTTCAAAATAATTAATAATAAATATCATATCATATATATATATATGTGTGTGTGTGTGTGTGTGTGTGTGGGTGTGTGTGTGTGAAGATAAAGTCATGAATTTTAAAATCATAAAATTTTAATATATTAAATCAAATAAATTACATATCTCATAATTGCCCTCTACGTGACTTCATTTTTTGAATTGTTGAATAATCAACTCATTGTTGATGTTGTTGACCACTTCTCTCCCAATCAACCAATTTGATGAAATAGACAAATTAGGTTGTTCCTCCAAACCAATGTTTTAAGAACTGAACCGGCGAAACCCTCGGGTCTTGGTTCAATTGATTCAACTGGTTGAATCGGATGACTAATAAATAAATAAATAAATTACTTATTAAATATATATTTGTATATATAAAAATTTAAAACATAAAAAATTAAATATTTTTAATACATGCAAAACTCATTTAAGTATTTAAATTATGTGACAGCCTTTTACTCTCAAGGACCGCACCTATTGATTAAATATCCATCACTCACCTATTGAAGAAATCATTTAAAATTTTAAATATCCATCACTCACCTCACAGGCTCACATATTGGCAATCATGTTTTGTCTAATTCCCAAGTGCTATAAAAGTGGGTGAGACCGCATGGTAAGTAGGTGAGGTCATTCACACAGTACCCCCGACCCGGATTCACTCCAGTGGCAGGAGCATCCTGCCGCTGCGTTGGGCCGTCAGATCGTCCCTCTGGGAGCAGGAGCAGCTGGTCCCACCCTCCACTTCGCAACTGGACCGTCGGATCTTGCAGGGGCGGCGCTGGACGGGAGCAGCAGCAGGAGTCAATCCGTTTTGCAAAATCAGAGTGAGTGATTGACTTCTCTGAGGAAGCACTCACGGTGGTTGCCCTGTGGTGGTGGACTGGTCGATGCAATGCAACCAAGGGAAAGGGGACAAAGAAGGAGAAGCAAGTGGTGGGTGCAATTTTTTCTATTATAGGCGGCAAAAAATTATAGGTGGTGGATTGGTCGATGCAATGCAACCAAGGGAAAGGGGACAAAGAAGGAGAAGCAAGTGGTGGGTGCAATTTTTTCTATTATAGGTGGCAAAAAATTTGAATATAGTATAGTTGTAAATATTTTAAAAAAACTGATCGGGTGCATGTGCACACCCTCAACCATATGTGGATCCGCCCCTGGTCAATAGTTAAAGGATACTATGATTACAATAAATGAAACTCTTCAACTATTGGTCAGAATTTAGATGTACCAAAACAATTAAATTAGTAAGGGTATAATAGAATTTCTCTTTATTTATAACAAAATACTCATAAACAAGCCCAAAAACAAGGCTAGCTTACAAGCATTTTCTAAAGGATTATTCGATTACATTGTTATTCAAGTATGGATAAAGTTGTGAATAGGATTTGTGCCATGACGAATTGATAATGTGGGATGATTAGCTTCAATAGGTTGGAAAGACTTATCGTGCCTTGGATCTGGACCACCAGGACTTAATCTTGTAATATGATCAATTTTGTTGGGTTGCAAAGAATTGTCATGTGTTGAATCTTGACCTTCTGGACTCAATCTTGTAATATGCTCGATATTCCTGGGTGACTTAGGGTTGTGTAATGGATTTGGACCTCCAGGTGTTCTAATTCTAATACCGTAAATTTTGTTCAGTCGCAAGGACCTATCATGTATTGGATCTAGAGATGGACCCATTGGATCTGGACCTCCTGGACTAAATCCTGTGATGTGACTAACATGATGAGGCTGAAAATTGTGTTTTGCATCTAGAGCTTTTCCGGTCGTTGTGGAGTGAACAAAGTGAGTTGCAACTGTTTCAGCATTGTTGTTGGTAAACATTGCTAAAAGAGCAACTCCTATTAGGATTCCTGAAGGAAACATCCTATGCAAGTTTTTCATCTCTTAGTAACGATTGGAAAATAATAGTTATGGGAGTACCACTTAGAATGACCCAGTAATATATAGACCCAATATAATAGTACCTTATTTAAAGTTTATCTCTTTTTTAGGTATTTCTCAATATATGGATATTTCCAATATCTATTTCTTGTTTGGTAGTAAATCTATATGCTTTAACATTCCATATCTGATTTTGGATTCGAATTTAATTTGGTCTAATATTTTATATTTAATGTGTAATCCATATCACAAGATCGTTTCTTTATTCATTATTATTACAAGAATCCCAATTTAATAGTACTTTCTCTTTTCGGCGACAGATGTCATAAATTTAATTTTTTTTATCCCATGTGTGCTTCTAATAATCACTTGCTTTTTTTTTTTTTTTTTTTATTTTACTGATTCTTGTGTAGAGCAATGTATTAGTCCAATAAAAATGAAATGCATAAGCCAACGAAAATTGGTTCAGTTGGTAAGGATACGACTCATATATAACAAAGATATGAGTTCGAATCCTGTTGCTAATATGAGGATCTCGTTGGTGGGTAATCTGTAAATTACTTTGTAAAAGACAACACGAAATACATAACATGAAATACATAAATATGAATTACGTAACATTTATAATCATAGGTACTGTTAGATTAAAAGATAAATATTATTAAATAAAAAATAAATAGTTAAAAACTATCCAAAATAAATATATTAGAATTTCTCACTTTTCTAAGTTTTGTTTTTGAAGCTATTGTAGCCCATAGAAATTGAAATGTCAAAACGTTTAAACTTATTAAACTGAAGTTAAACAATTATGTTTTCCGACATAAAAATAAAATATTAGTTTTTGGGTGTGAAAATTTTTGAATAGAGAACCCCTAAAGCTCTGCTAGGGCTTGCATGAAATTTTAGGCTTTCACGTGCCACCATGGCTGACATTGCACCTTGGCAATGTCTGTTCCCTGAATCAATCATCCCTCCTCTCCTCCTCCTCCTCCTCCTCCTCCTCCTCCTCCATCCCCTCCTTCTGCTCTCCCTTCTTCTTCCATACAGCAACCTTTGAAGGTTCTGCCTCCACCGAAAAAGTCCTTTGCACAAGCCCTAAATAATGCTTGTGATATTCCAATCAGCCAATTGCCTATTCCTTGCCTAAAGGATGATGAAGTTGCGGTCACCATCCCTGAAGATGAATACATTGCAGGGTTGGAGGCATCAAAATGCAATCTGCACGGCTGCATCTTTTTGTCCAAGGGAGATCCTCCGGTCAAAACCAATGACTTGCGAGTCAAGTTGTTAAACCTTTGGAAACCGATTGCTAAATGGAAGCTAACTCCTTTAGGAAAAGGCTACTTTGAATTCTCTTTCTCCTCTTTTGAAGATATGGGTAGAATCCTTGCTGCTGGGGCCTGGAATATTAAACCTGGTTTGCTAAGGATGTCTGCTTGTACTCCAGATTTTAACCCAGCTTGTGTCAAACAAAAGAATGCTCAATGTTGGATCAGAGTTTTTAACCTTCCTCAGGAATATTGGAGGCCAAGAATTCTCTTCTCAATTGCTAGGGGCATTGGTACACCTTTATCCTTGGATGATGCGACCAAGAATAAAACATTAGGCCACTATGTAAGAATTTTGGTGGATATTGACTTGTCTGTCCAGCTGTGAGATAAGCTGTTGGTGGAGAGGAAATATTTGGCATTCTTTGTTGCCATTGAATATGAGAATTTACCTGAGTTTTGTTCCAATTGTAAGATGATTGGCCATTCTTTAGGCAATTGCAAGAAAACTAATGTTTTGGTCAAGAACTAGGTTCAGGATGATAATAGGCCTCAGATTAAAAAAGTTTATATTCCAAAGCACAAAAATGCTGAGGCAAATGATAGAATCCTTAAGGATCCTATCCAGACTGAGGCCCCGAAGGTTAATTTAGCTTATGCTTCAATTGTTCCTGATCTTATTAAAAGCAAAGAGGGGATAAACCAGATTCCTAGCAAGAACCTTCAAGATTGTGTTTCTAGTGCAAATCAGCATCTAAAAGTTCCTGATATTGGTGCAGCAAGAAAAACAGATGTTCAGAGCAAAGGGAAGGGGGTTGCTTTTGATCCTATCACTATAATAGTGGAAGAGGAAGCAATGGATAAAGCTGCCTTCTTTGGAGTCAACAATGAGCCTATGCATCATGCTTCGAGTTCTAATCCTCTTCTGGGATTTGTGGATGAGATCATTGTTGATGAGATTGGCCCTAATCAATATGAGCATGGTCTGGTTCATGTTCAGTCTTCTCAAGAAGGTCATTCCTCAGCCCAAAATCTTGTTGAGGGTGCTTCTCAGGCTGATAGTCCCTTGCAGATCACTCATGTCTCTCAGACTTTAGACAAGGTAATCTCTGATTCTTTATCTAGTGTTCAAGCTGGTGCTTCTAATTGTACTGATCATGAAAATTTCTCATCCTATACTGAGAGTTTTGGTGATCATCCTCCTGTTAATCCTATTATTGACAATGATATGAGGATTATAGGAAGGTTTTGGAGTGACGATAACCTTGAGGAGGAAGTTTCCACAAAGAAATTTGATGATGGTACTGATGTGGTTGAGGGCAGTTTTCAGAAAGTTCTTTCTATATCCCAAAAAAAGAAATTGAGACAGAAAAAAAGGTTTGAATTGAAAACTGAACAATACAACACCCGTTCTAGGGCAATTTCTCAATCTATCACTTTTTGATATGAAGCTTCTCTTTTGGAAGGTTAGAGGTCTTGCAAATGCTGCATCTAGGCAACCTCTCGGATCCTTTTGTAATAGTCATAATCATGACCTGCTTTTCATTGTTGAACCTTGGGTGAATATTGAATAAGTTCCTGCTACTTTCTGGAGAAGTTTAAGCCTTAAACCTTTTACTTTGAATGATAGAGGATCTCAATCTCCTAATTCATGGGGGTTGTGTGCTAATCATTTATCTGTGGATGTGCTTGCTAGATCAAGACAATTTTTTGCTATGTCTGTAATGTTTGATCAATGCAAAATTTATGTTGTAGCAGTGTATGCTGCAACTAGTCACACTGTTAGAAGGGATTTGTGGAATGAGCTGCAATCCTTAATTCTGAACTGTCATGGCCCTTGGTTGTATGCTGGTGATTTCAATTCTATTCTAGGGGCTCATGAACTGAGAGGGAATGGTTCTGTTTCCACTGTGGCCTGTGATGATTTCAGAAATTGGTCAGATATGTGTGGTCTTACCTATTTACCTACAATTGGTTCAGCTTTTACTTGGACTAATAATAGGAGTGGTTCAGCTTTGACAAAAAGAAGGTTAGATAGAGCCTTATGTAATGGTAGTTGGTTGGATTTTTGGTGTTCCACATCATGCTCTACCTTGACAAGAATTAAATCAGATCATTATTCTCTATTTTTGAGCATGCAGTCTGTTATTCTATCCTTTCCTAAACCTTTAAATTTTCAATCTATGTGGGTGCAGGATAATGACAATAGAAGACTAGTCTCTGAGATTTGGAAAAGAGAATTTTTTGGCTGTCTAATGTCCATTCTTTTCCAAAAGCTGAAGACCTTAAAGTCAGCTTTCAAGTCTTGGAATAAAGAGACTTTTGGTGATGTTCTCCTTGGTTAAAAATGCTAAAAAAGACTTGGATAATATCCAAAAAGATATTGATGAATCTGGTTATATCGATGGTTTTGCTGATAAGGAAAGGGAAGCTCAAAGTATTCTCCAAAAAGCTTTGGCCATTGAGGAAGAATTTTGGAGAGATAAGGCCAGAATAAAATGGTTCTCTCAAGGGGATAGAAGCACTGCCTTTTTCCAAAAAATGGCTAAGATTAGACAAGCTAAAAACAAGATGAGTATGCCAAAGAATGGTGATGTTATGCTTGAGAATCAGCAGGATATTGAAAGGCATGTGTTGGCTTACTATGAAACTCTCTATGCTTTTGAGAATGTATGCACAGATTCAGAATTTATCCAAAAAGTAATTCCAAAAATGCTTTCTCATGAAGACAATTCCCTGTTTACCAGTTTGCCATCCCTAGATGAGGTCAAAGCAGCTATGTTTGACATGAATGGTTTAGGTTTTCCTGGCCCGGATGGTTTGGGAGGTGTGTTCTTCCAATCTTTTTGGGATATTATAGGTGTGGATGTTTTTAACTCAGTTTCTCAATTCTTCTCATTAGGCTGGATTATGCCAAACTTAAATTCTAACATGGTTGTCCTCATTCCTAAGTTTGTTAGTGCTGAAAAAATTAAGGATTATAGGCCAATTGCTCTTGCAAACTTTCAATTCAAAATAATCACAAAGGTGATAGCTGATAGTTTGGCATCCATTGCTCCTATGATTGTTTCAATACAACATAAGGGATTTTTGAGAGGAAGGAACATCTCTGAATGCATTTGTATGACTTTAGAAGCTATGAACATGTTGAACTACAAGACTTATGGTGGAAATGTAGCTTTGAAGCTAGACATAAGAAAGGCTTTTGACTTAATTGACTGGGCTTTCTTGCTAAGTGTTCTTGATTCTTTTGGCTTTAATTCCACTTTCTGCTCCTGGATTAAAATCATTCTCCATTCAACCAAGTTGTCAATTTTGGTTAATGGTCACCTAACTGGTTTCTTTTCTTGCAAAAAAGGTGTTAAGCAAGGAGATCCACTCTCCCCTCTACTGTTCTGCCTTGCTGAGGATGCTTTAAGTAGAGCCATATCCAACCTTGTCTCCTCTGACCAATTGCAACCCATGACAGGTCCTAGGAATTGCCCTCCTTGTACACATGTGTTCTATGCTGATAACATTATGGTATTCTGTAAAGGTACAAGAAGTAACTTAAGAACCTTGTTGGCTCTTTCCAAGCTTTATGAAGAGGAATTTGGTCAGTACCTTAGCTTGGAGAAATGCAGGTTCTTTGCAGGTTCATTGAGTGCTGCTAGAATCTCAAATCTCTAGTCGTTCCTTGGTTTTAGATGTGGCAGCCTCCCCTTCACATATCTTGGAGTGCCCATTTTTTTAGGGAAGCCAAAAAATGGTTCATCTCCAGCCAATAGCAGACAAAATCAAGTGCAAACTCTCATCTTGGAAAGGCTCAGCTTTGTCTTTCATGGGAAGGGTGCATTTGGTGAAATCCATTATCCATGGTATGCTGGTTTACAGCTTTCATGTTTATAGGTGGCCTTTGTCTTTGTTGATATCCTTGGATAGATGCATAAGGAACTTTATTTGGACTGGTAATGTCAACAAAAGAAAGCCGGTTTCTGTTGCTTGGAGCAAGTTGTGTCAGCCTACTGCTTCTGGTGGTCTAGGCTTGAGATCCCTAAAATCAATTAATGAAGCTCTCTTGAAACTGAGTTGGGAGATGATATCCTCAAATAATCACTGGTCTGTTTTACTAAAATCCAGATTCATGAGGTTCGATAGGCCTATTATTCACTATGCAAAGTCTTCCATTTGGCCTAGAGTGAGAGAGTATATTAATACTGTTTTTGATGGTAGTTGTTGGCAACTTGGAGATGGGAAGCAAATCAACTTTTGGAGAGATTACTGGTTGGATAGACCTATAGCAGATATGCTGCACTTGCAGGATTCTTTGCTTCCAAAATTAATGTCTACTGTCAGTGAGTTTCTTCACAATGGTGCTTGGCAAATTCCACACACAGTCAGCCATGCTTTCCCTAATCTGGTTTCCTTAATTCAGCAGGTAATTATTCCCTTTGATCCAGGTCCGGACATTTTGGTTTGGAAGAGTTCAACTGATGGTTGTCTCAGTTTCAAGGATGCATTCTCTTTCCTTTTCCCGAGCCAGAATCAGGTAAATTGGGGCAAGTTGATTTGGAACAGCACAATTCCTCCAACCAGATCTTTCCTTGCTTGGAGACTGATCTTAGATAAGTTGCCAACTAATGACAACTTAATCTCTAGAGGTTGTGTGATTGTTTCAAGATGTTGTCACTGCAGAAGACATTTGGAGACTTCTAACCACTTGTTCTTTCTTTGTGATTATGCTGCTTCCCTTTGGAATTGGCTAAGCAACATGTTGGAACCAAAGTAATTTGGATTAAATAATCTCTAAGTTTTGATGTTAACAATAAGGATTAAATTTGTGTAGCAAAGTGTTAGCTGTAATCTAACAAGTGCCTTCAGTCTTGAAGGATCTCTGTTTTTATAAGTTAAAAAGTTAAGTCTATTTTCTTTGCAATCCACGTCCATATATTTTGTATTGAAAGTTTTCCAGAGTGGTCGAGTCCACTCTATCATTGGAAGGATCTCCTTTAAACTCAAGTGCCACGTCAGTGGACGAGCGCTTGAATGTTTCTAGTAGACGGAGAAATTCCTTTCAAGTAGACGTGAGTTACTCTCCAATAATAACATTAGTTTTCTAATGCCACATCACTGGATGGAGATTTTAAATGTCTCAAGTACTGGCAAGACCGTTGTTTTAAGTAGACGAAGTTTTGGTTGCCACGACAGTGGACGGAGCCTTAAAAATCTTCTTACTTACCTTGCCTTTACAATTGTTTTGCTGGACGAAGAATTTGAGCATTTATATTTAAATCAATCTGAACCAAAGCGAATTTATTTCATATGATTGATATTCATTTCATATATTTATAATGGTCCTTCTCATTTTCTATTAACGGTTTTTATTGTCTTGTTTCTATGAGAGAGACATAGTACAAATTACGCTGAAATAGCTGGAATTTGTACAAGGAAGGCAAGACTATTTTTCAAGTTGCATTTGCTCAGAGGTGTGCCATTACATGCAAGAATTTTGTCACATAGTACAAAGGCCATGAGCAAGCTGAGTCACAACGGATATTACTTGGTTGATTCTATCACTAAACGGAAAATTCAAAAACAACCGTTGATGATTCTGAAGAGAAGATCAAGGGCCCTATAAATAGAAGACTAAGGCTTTTGAAGAAAAGACTTTTGCGCATACATAGAAATCTCAAGAAATCTCTTGCGAGCAAATATTCTCTTATTCTTTAAAAAATAAAATGTCTGTAATATCATAGTTTGAATATTGCTACAATATTCATCTGATCTTAAACTTTCATATTCTCACACATAGTGAGTTAGAACATCAAAGAAACCAAAAACTCTTTATTAGAGGTAGAGCCTGAAGAGGCTTGGTAAGAAAGAAATACTTGTGAGCCTGGAGAGGTGTTGAATACTTGCTGTAATCTATTTGGAGAATAGTGGAGAAATCCTTCAAGTAGAAGGGACTGGACGTAGCTCTTGGTTGGAAGAGAGTGAACCAGGATAAAACAACTTGCGTGAATCTTCTAATCCCTTATCTTTTTGGTTTTACATGTTTATACTAACTGTGGGGATTTGAACTTGAATTTGTTATTCTTTCAAAAGGTTGTTTTTCTGTGTGCTTTATTCTGCCTCTTTATCTTTGTGTGAGAAAACTATTCTTGAAAAGGTTATTTTCGAAAAATATTAACAAACACAATTCAACCCCCCTTCTTGTATTTGCCTGTGTCAACTTCTGTTGGTATCAGAGCTCAGCCTCGAAAGGGTTGAGCATCTAACAAGTGCTGAGGAAGTACGATCCAACCACCATGGATGCAGAAGGGCAAGCTATCAACAGACCTCCACTCTTTGATGGAACTGATTATGACTATTGGAAGAAGAGAATGATGGCCTTCCTAGATGCGCAGAACTTAGACATCTGGGAACTGATAGAGAATGGCTATTCTAAGCCAAGAGGTGAAAATCAAGCAGTGTTGGCTAGAGCAGAATGGAGTATTGATCAAAAGACCAAACATCAACTAAATCTCAAGGCCAAACATTACTTGATGTGTGCTATTACCAGATCAGAACATGATAAAGTTCACAGCTGCAACACAGCAAAGGAAATCTGGGATACACTGGCTCTTGCTCATGAAGGCTCATCACAAGTGAAGGAGTCAAAGATAAGCATGCTGGTTCACCAGTATGAATTCAAGATGACTGATCATGAGTCTATAGATCAGATGTTTGGAAGATTTCAAACAATAACAAACAGTCTCAGATCTCTGGGAAAAATATACGAGAATAGAGATCATATCTGAAAGATTTTGAGAAGTCTCTCCAAGCAGTGGAGACCAAAGGTCACTGCTATTCAAGAAGCTAAGAATCTGAATACTCTCTCTCTAGAAGAACTTCTAGGATCATTAAAAGTTCATGAGCTTGAACTAAATGAAGAAGACAATTCCAGAAAGGGAAAGTCCATTGCTTTAAAGGCAAAGAAAGCAAGCTCTTCAAAAGTCCTCAAAGCTGCTGAGTCTTCAGATGATGCTGAACCTTCAGACAGTGATGAAGGATCAGATGAAGATGAATTATCTTTCATCTCCAGAAAGATACAACATATGTGGAGAAGAAAAAATAATTTCAAGAGAAAGCCATTCAACAAGAAATTTTCTAAGGAGAAATCAGACTCCAAAGAAAAAGGTCCATCTTTGTGCTTTGAATGCAAAAAGCCAGGCCATTTCAAAGCTGACTGTCCTGACCTAAAAGAGAAGAAGTTCTTCAAGAAAAAGAAGGGCTTAATGGCTACATGGGAGGACTTGGACTTATCCTCATCAGATGAGGAAGACGAAGCAGAGGAAGAGGCAAACATTTGCCTCATGGCTGACACATCACCAGAAAATGAGTACACTGATGATGATGAGGTAACGGATTCTGAACCTTCTACTCTCAAAAATGCCTTTGATGAATTACTGCATGACTCATCCATATTATCTCATGAATACAAAAGTCTTAAAAAGAAGTTTGCAAAACTAACCAAAGAATATGATAGAGTCTGCATGGAAAAACAAAGTTTAGTTCAAGAAAATGATAAGCTGAAATCAGAGAATGTCAGTCTAACTGACAAATCTGAATGTGAGCCTGACAATTCTTGTGAAGCTGCAAAGCTGAAACAAGATGTAACATACTTGACAGACTCTCTGTCAAAATTTGTAGGAGGCTCAGATAAGCTTAGTCTTATCCTAAGGTATTCTAGGTCACCTTTTGATAAATCTGGCCTTGGTTATGACAATAAGAAGCATGAGGCATCTTACATTAAGTCAAAACCACCTATGCAGCAAAGAGCTTCAAAAGCTCCAGCTAGGTATGCTAAAACCAAATCAGGCCCGTCCAACACTTTTTGTAAAGTGTGTGGAAAAAGTGGGCACTCTACATCTAGATGCATACATAACAGGCATGCCAAATATTCTCGTCCAAAGAAAACTAACATGAAAGGACCCAAGTCAGTTTGGGTACCTAAGGATAAGATAATACCTGTTGCAGATCTGCTTAACAACAGGAAAGAAACAAACATCCTGGTACTTGGACAGTGGATGCTCACGTCACATGACGGGAGAAAAGTATATGTTCCAAGACCTTAGACATAAGGATGGTGGCTGGGTGACATTTGGAGGAAACCAGAAAGGAAAGATCACTAGTATAGGTAAAATTGGTAAACATCCTTTTCCCTCCATTGATAATGTTCTTTTAGTGAATGGTTTAAAACATAATCTACTGAGCATAAGTCAATTATATGGCAGTGGATATGATGTTTCTTTTAATAAGAACATGTGTTATGTCAAGAAAAATGATGGATCAATCTTATTCACTGCTAAGAGGCAAAACAACTTATACAAAATTGACTTGGAGGACCTCTCAAATCAAGTGTCTCATGTTTAGTGTCCATTGAAGATGAACGTTGGATTTGGCATAAAAGGCTAGGTCATGCAAGCTTGAGATTAATCTCAAAGCTAAATAAGCATAACCTCGTGAGAGGATTACCAAACCTTAAGTTCAAATCTGATGCTCTCTGTGATGCATGTCAGAAGGGAAAACAAGTCAAAGGTTCTTTTAAATCTAAGAATATTGTTAGTACCAAGAGACCACTAGAACTGCTACACGTTGATCTTTTTGGTCCAACAAGGACTGCTTCTATCAGTGGTAAGAAATATGGTCTAGTCATTGTAGATGACTATAGTAGATGGACATGGGTTATGTTCCTTGCTCACAAGGATGAGTCCTTCAAGGTCTTTTCTGTATTTTGCAAACGTGTACAAAATGAAAAAGGCATGTGTATAGCTTCAATTAGAAGTGACCATGGGGGAGAATTTGTCAATGAGCTATTCAATGAGTTTTGTGAAGAAAATGGAATTCAACACAACTTCTCAATACCAAGAACACTACAGCAAAATGGTGTGGTAGAGAGAAAGAACAGATCTCTTCAAGAGATGGCTAGGACTATGCTCAATGACAATTCTGTCCCTAAGCATTTCTGGGTTGAAGCTGTGAACACTGCCTGCTACATTCATAACAGAATATACATTAGACCTATTCTGAGTAAGACTCCCTATGAATTGTGGAAAGGCAGAAAACCCAACATATCTTATTTTCATCCTTTTGGATGTAAATGTTATATTTTAAATACAAAAGATCAACTTGGTAAGTTTGATGCAAAAGTAGACAATGGAATTCTACTAGGATTTTCTGAAACCTCAAAAGGATTTAGAGTGTATAACTCAAGAACTTTAATAGTAGAAGAATCTATACATGTTAGATTTGATGACAAACAGCCTGATAAGAAATTATCAGAGCTAGATGAAAGTTTTGCAGATCTTGACTTAAACATCTCTGGAGAGTCACTAGAAGTTAAAGCTGATGATCAAGTTGAAGACATTTCTCATAAACCAGAAACATCCACCTCTCAACAAGACAATGTTCAGAGAACTTGGCATTTCAAGAATTATCATCCACCGGATCAAATCATTGGAAATCCAAGTGATAAGCTAAGAACCAGATCAACCTTCAGAGAGCAAGAAGATTCTGCATTGGTCTCTGAATTGGAACCAAAAACTGTAGACGAGGCTCTGCTGGACAATGGTTGGATTTTAGCAATGCAAGAAGAGCTAAATCAGTTTGAGAGGAGTGAAGTTTGGACTCTGGTAACCCTACCTAAGGATAAATCTGTTATAGGAACAAAATGGGTTTACAGAAACAAGCTTGATGAGAATGGTAAGGTTATAAGAAATAAAGCAAGATTAGTTGCACAAGGTTACTCTCAAGAAGAAGGTATAGATTATACTGAAACCTTTGCACCTGTTGCAAGATTGGAAGCAATCAGAATTTTACTTTCATTTGCTGCACATCATAATATTATGCTTTTTCAAATGGATGTAAAAAGTGCTTTTTTAAATGGTTTTATCAATGAAGAAGTTTATGTTATGCAACCTCCGGGTTTTGAGAGTGAAACCCAACCTGAACATGTATACAAGCTTAAGAAAGCTTTATACGGCCTAAAACAAGCCCCAAGAGCTTGGTATGATAGGCTAAGTTCTTTTCTAATGGATAATGGCTTTGTCAGAGGAAAGGTTGATACAACCTTGTTTAGAAAATCAATTAAATCCAACTTCATAGTAGTACAGATTTATGTAGATGATATTATATTTGGTGCTACTAATGAATCTTTGTGTCAATAATTTTCAAAGTTAATGCAGAAAGAGTTTGAAATGAGCATGATGGGAGAACTCAAATTCTTCCTTGGACTTCAAGTCAAACAATCTATGGATGAGGTGTACATCCATCAAACTAAGTATATAAAGGAACTTCTCAAAAAGTTTAAGATGGATGACTGCATACCTATGAACACTCCTATGCATCCCACGTCCATACTAAACAAAGATGATAAAGAGAAAAAGGTAGATCAGAAGGTATACAGAGGTATGATTGGATCTCTCTTATATCTAACTGCTTCTAGGCCTGATATAATGTTCAGTGTTTGCTTATGTGCTCGATTTCAATCTGATCCTAGAGAATCTCATTTATCAGCAGTTAAAAGAATTTTTAGATATTTAAAAGGTACTATTAATCTTGGTCTGTGCTTTAAGAAAGATGAAGATTACAAATTAGTTGGCTTTTGTGATGCTGACTATGCTGGAGATAGAATTGAAAGAAAAAGCACCAGTGGGGGATGTCACTTCATTGGAGCTAATCTAGTATCATGGTCAAGCAAAAGGCAAAGTACCATTGCTCTATCAACTGCTGAAGCAGAATATATATCAGCTGCAAACTGCTGCTCACAACTCCTCTGGATTAAACACCAATTGGAGGACTACAATGTGTTTGTAAGTAGTATTCCACTAATGTGTGATAATACTGCTGCAATTAATCTGTCTAAGAATCCAATTCTGCATTCTAGATACTGATCATCAATGGGCAGATATCTTTACTAAACCTCTTGCTGAGGACAGATTTATTTTTATTAGAAAACACCTTAACATGTTGTATGTGGTTTAATTTGGTATATGTATTAATTGCCTGTTTTATCTGCGCGTCCACTGGTTTTGGCATCCAGAGCACGTGTAGTCTACGCGTCCACTACTGTTGGTACGCCGCGTCCACTACATATGCTTTTACGCGTCCACCCTCAATCTTTTGTGGACCCGATCTTGCATACAATTTCTTTTTAAATTGCATTATTTTATATCTGAACTTATTTATTTTAAAACGTTTGGTTTTAATCATTACCTTGCTGAGTCAGCTACTTCCATCAATCCCCTCGTAACTTTTTACGGTCCCAATATACCAACGCCGTTTTTTTCACTAAAGTCTTGTCTAATCAATCATTTCTTTTGAATTTTCTTTGAAAACTGTTGGTATTCGGAACTCTTTAAAGGTAACTCCTTTCCCTCTGAAAAACCTTTCGCTATTCTTCATCCCTGTTATTTACTCTCTCAAATCTTTTCGAACTCTCTATTCTTCAAACCTTAACTTTTACTCAACAATGGTTTCAACCTCAACTCCCGAGCCTGCCTATGCTACTGACATCATAAATATTGCTGCGGAACATCATTTTAATTTTGAAATTTTGAGTGAGTATAACTTGGATGTAAGCAAGTACATCAACGCTGCTGGTTGGGATGGATTATTTCTGGAAAAGGTCTCGATTTATCCGGACTTAGTAAGGGATTTCTGGAGGAAACCAAAGATTACTGACACTGAGGTAGTAGGGTTTGTTCACGGCAAGAAGATAACTGTTTCTGAGAAGACCATTTCTGATGCAATCATTTGTGCTCAAGAGGGTCTGATTATTACAGAAAACTGGGAAGAAGATCTTGGTGGTATAGAAACAATCGCTTAGGGGTGTAAGTGGATCTGATCCGACTCGCGAAACCGACGGACCCGAACCGATCCAATCCATTTTGGCGGTTTGGATCGGATCATTAGTTCGGTTCGGGTAAAAATCAACTGACCCGACCATGGTTTGGTTCGGTTCTCGGGTCCAGGAAAATTGAACCTGGTAGAACCGAACCGAACCGAACCCCCAATTTATTATTTTTTTTCTTTTTGAATTATGTATCACTTACAGTAAGGCAAGGCCGGCCCAGCCCCGATCTCGAAGTCGAACGCTCACCAACACTCGAAGTCTCGAAGACAGAACAAGAGCAAGCATCGGTTCATCCCTTCACCTCTCATCCTACCCTATTTCACCTCTCATCCACGGCTCCAACGACGGCGGCGGCATCACGGCGTCACCGTCCAAGTTGTAATCGCTCCAAGCCTCCAACCGCGAGACAGTCAGACGGCTCTTCTAGGGAGATATTACTAAGGCTAACGTATAAAGCATACGTGGAGGACGAAGAAGATGACAAGACTGAGGTGGATGCCACTGATATAGATGCTTCAGATGATGAGTTATTTGATTTAGAAGATGCAAATATCACTATTGAGAAGGTTGAAAGAGATTCTATGTATGAAACGGATAATGAGTCGTTTATGGATGTATTGGCAGCGTTAACTGTCAGTGAAGAATTCCAAGGGATAGTAGCATCTGAAACTGGGTCTACCAAAGTTTCGGATAATGGCTCAAATACAAGATCTAAAGTATCAAGATCTCCTGTTGCCAATCCTGAATCAATTCCTTCAAGTTCTGATAATTCCGAAGGTTTTGCAGGTACTGTGCTTGGTTTTGTAACCTCTTATTGTACCCCCCCTGTATTATATAAACATGAATTATCTTAAGTTTTTTTTTTTTTATAAGCAGAATTATCTTAAGGTTTATAAGGTGGGAACCCGACGGTCCGAACCGAACCGAACAGAACATGATCGGTTCGGTTCGGTTCGGGTCTGCTACCTGAAAATGCAAAAAACCGAACCAACCCAACCCGAACATTTTTGATTGGTTCGGATGCTATTTATGCTCAAAACCGAACCAACCCAACCCGATTACACCCCTACAATCGCTGTTACACTGATGCGGGAAGATACAGTGAGGACTCACTCGTGGAAGTCATCTGAAATGAAGGATCATATCAGGATTCTTCATCAGATTCTGAACAAGACAGTGCTTCATAAGGCAGGGTCTAAGGACAACCTTTCTGCCCTTCACAAATTCTGTCTCTGCAACATGATCTTTGAGACAAAGATAAACCTACCATGGATCCTGTTTCATCGCTTCAAGGATGCCATCACAAACAGGGAAACCGCCTCACACATTACCTTTTCTCATCTTCTTTCAAAAATGTTCAAGCAGCAAGGCTTGTATGATTACATAAGTGCAAAGCCTCTAGAAGAACAAGAAAAAATTCTTCATTCGAAGGGAATGTAACCTGCCATTTTTGGAAAGAGCAACCTCAGTAGCATGCATCTTGACATGTACAAACAAGTTGAGATGTCAAAACAAGAGGAGAAGACGAAGATAAAGGAAGAATCAGTTGAGGCAAATAATACTGCTACCCTTAGTCTCAAGAGAGGAACCAAATAGGAAGACTATGGCTGTCAGGAAGCCTAATCCTAAAAGGCCTACCAGAGGCGTTGTTATTAATGAGCCTAGGGCTGAGGCTCCTCAACCTGTTCCTCCACCTGCTCCCAAGAGAGCAAGAAAGCTGGTGCTGCCTCAAGATGAGGATGATGAAGATGACAATGTTCCTCTGGGAACAACTTTAAAGAGGAAAGCAGCTGCTGCTGCTGCTGATGCTGATGTGCCTACCAAGAGGAGGCAACCTGCAAGGAAAGCTAGGTTGGTGTTAATACTAAGAATGTTGGTGCCCCTACTCCTGAAGTAGGATTTTTTGATAATGTGTATAGACCTACATTACCCACACCCCAACCTTCACCACAAAAAGACTAATCTGACCAAACTTCAACTCCATCCTCACCACAAATTAGCCAAAATCAATTAACCATACCCCAACCTTCACCACTCAAAACCATCTTTCCACCTATAATTCCTGACTCTGATCCTTGGTTTCATCAAAAGGATGATGGAATTTGCCGAGGTGCCCCCTTTCCTAAACCCCTAAGAAAACTCTTTCCACCACTTATACCTTCATCCATTATCTTTGCCAATCAGTCTGAGAATTGGGCTCAGGTCAAGAGAAATTGGAAAATTTTGTTTCATACTCACCAACCTGACCCTGAAATTAACCCTGCCATTCCTCTAACAAGGTGGTACTCCCATCCTGAATATGATTATGAACCTTATGAGGACTACCCCTGGACCACCAAATACCCAAACTCTCAGCCTCCTAAAGGTCCCTTTCCATCTGAGATGAACAACCAACATGGCCCTCTCCTCACCCATCTACCCCTCAAACGTTTCCCCCAAAGAAAAATTTACCCCAACCTCACAAAAACCCCACCTTTGATTCCTCACACTGATGGAGTAGCAAGGCATATCATTCCTGTATGGGAAACTGATTTTAAAAGGAACAAACTGCCTACTTTACCTCAGAAGAGAGCAAGATCATCTGAGCACAATCCAATCATATTGGATGGAAACACAAAATGGCTGAAATTCGAGCATCCCAGCTTCTATGGAAGTGCATCAGACCCCTTCACAGATCAGTTATTCTATAATATTCTGAAGTGGGAGTTCAGCTACTTCCAAGTTGAAAGAGCTACACGTTGGGTTCCTATCACATGGCTAAGGCATAATAAGGAAACACGTGTAGGCATTGCTCCCTACCCTATCTGTCCAAGGCTTGGCATGATAGACCTCAACAAGGACAAAGATAGGAGGCTCAGAAGAAATAAGGGAGTCATGCCTGAAGCTCATTCTGCCATGCTGGATTTGTCTAAGGAAACCTTTGATCACTCCCGGCTCGACTACTATCTGTATATGGAGGATGTGAAGAATATTGGAGAGATGATAGTTGCTGACTTCTGGATGTCTCACATAATCCACTGCACCAGGGAAGCTTCAACTTCTGGTCTTTCTCAGGAAGAGAAGGAAGAGATTCCCAAGTTCAGAGGAAAGTGTGGACTTTCCAAGCTAAGGCACATGATCTTCAAAGATCTGTGGGCACTCCCAATTACCAGCAGGGATGTGGAGGAAATTACTCATATCCACTGGGCAAAGGATGTCCCTAAGAAATAAAAAAAGGCTGCCACTGCATCTCCACCAACCTCATCCTCTGAATCTATAGCTGAGGAGTTAGTTGTAGAAGGCCCTGAGCTTAATGCTAAGACTTCTTCTCAACCTACTTCAGTTGAACCTCCATCTGCACAAGCTGAGCAGTCTGCTAAGGTTGGTGTCTCTAAGCAAGGTGCTGAGTCTGCTAAGACTTCTTCTCAACCATTAGCTCTTGCTATGGTTAATCCACCAGCCCAAGCTCAAGACACTGTCTCTGACACTGCTGAGAGCTCAAGACAACTTTCCTTGCCACCCAATCTTGAAGACATCATTGGAAAAATTGTTGATGATAAGGTTGGCAAGATAGTTGAAGAAAAGACTGAACAGATGGCTCAACAAATTGAAGAAAGGGTGCAGAAGCAAGTTCAAGATTCTCTGGCCCCTACAAATGCCATGATGAATCAGATGTTGGCTCTGATCATGGAATTTCAGAGGAATCAAAATCCAAATCATAACCAACCCCCTCCACCACCTCCTTCTACCTAAAAACTTTCCCTCTCTGTTTTATCCTTTTTTTTGTTGTTTGCTGACAATGATGGTCCACTCCCTTTTACCTTTTTGTCTGATGACAAAGAAGGTGGAGAAAGGAAGGAAAAATTAATTTTTATAATACAGAGATTTTTTTTTTAAAAAAGTACATAGTTGTCTGCATATGCATAAGTGTATATTCATCTTGCTGATACTATGCCTTCTATGCCTTGACTTTATGTTTATGCCTAATTTTGTCTAAAGTCAATTATGCTCCGATACTGCTTTGAATCTCAAATGTTTAATAAGCTGCTATCTTGGTCTGATAACCTATATTATATTGCAAATAAGACTTAGCTTAATATGCCTTAACTGCTTTAATCTGAATGCTTTGTCTTAGGGGGAGCCTTGTAAGCTCTCTTAGACTTTGCAAAATAAATTTAATTAGTTTTTGTCATCATCAAAAAGGGGGAGATTGTTGGAACTAAAGTAATTTGGATTAAATAATCTCTAAGTTTTGATGTTAACAATAAGGATTAAATTTGTGTAGCAAAGTGTTAGCTGTAATCTAACAAGTGCCTTCAGTCTTGAAGGATCTCTGTTTTTATAAGTTAAAAAGTTAAGTCTATTTTATTTGCAATCCGCGTCCATATATTTTGTATTGAAAGTTTCCCAGAGTGGTCGAGTCCACTCTATCATTGGAAGGATCTCCTTTAAACTCAAGTGCCACGTTAGTGGACGAGCGCTTGAATGTTTCTAGTAGACGGAGAAATTCCTTTCAAGTAGACATGAGTTACTCTCCAATAATAACATTAGTTTTCTAATGCCACGTCACTGGACGGAGATTTTAAATGTCTCAAGTACTGGCAAGACCGTTGTTTTAAGTAGACGAAGTTTTGGTTGCCACGACAGTGGATGGAGCCTTAAAAATCTTCTTACTTACCTTGCCTTTACAATTGTTTTGCTGGATGAAGAATTTGAGCATTTATATTTAAATCAATCTGAACCAAAGCGAATTTATTTCATATGATTGATATTCATTTCATATATTTATAATGGTCCTTCTCATTTTCTATTAACGGTTTTTATTGTCTTGTTTCTATGAGAGAGACATAGTACAAATAAGGAATTGCAAAAAGCAGAATAGTACAATGCAAAACGTTGTGTACCCTGTCACCTTTTATACTGAAATAGCTGGAATTTGTACAAGGAAGGCAAGACTGTTTTTCAAGTTGCATTTGCTCAGAGGTGTGCCATTACATGCAAGAATTTTGTCACATAGTACAAAGGCCACGAGCAAGCTGAGTCACAACGGATATTACTTGGTTGATTCTATCACTAAACAGAAAATTCAAAAACAACCGTTGATGATTCTGAAGACAAGATCAAGGACCCTATAAATAGAAGACTAAGGCTTTTGAAGAAAAGACTTTTGCGCATACATAGAAATCTCGAGAAATCTCTTGCGAGCAAATATTCTCTTATTCTTTCAAAAAGCAAAAGTCTGTAATATCATAGTTTGAATATTGCTACAATATTCATCTGATCTTAAACTTTCATATTCTCACACATAGTGAGTTAGAAGATCAAAGAAACCAAAAACTCTTTATTAGAGGTAGAGCCTGAAGAGGCTTGGTAAGAAAGAAATACTTGTGAGCCTGGAGAGGTGTTGAATACTTACTGTAATCTATTTGGAGAATAGTGGAGAAATCCTTCAAGTAGAAGGGACTGGACGTAGCTCTTGGTTGGAAGAGAGTGAACCAGGATAAAACAACTTGCGTGAATCTTCTAATCCCTTATCTTTTTGGTTTTACGTGTTTATACTAACTGTGGGGATTTGAACTTGAATTTGTTATTCTTTCAAAAGGTTGTTTTTCTGTGTGAGAAAACTATTCTTGAAAAGGTTATTTTCGAAAAATATTAACAAACACAATTCAACCCCCCCTTCTTGTGTTTGCCTGTGTCAACTTCACAACATGGTTCACATTCACATTGATCATAGTAATTTCTTATCAGTAATCTCCATTGTAAATCGAAATTGGAGTGACCAGCTTAGAGACTTGGTGATTTCTGTTATAATTCACATTATTTGGGTCATTTGGCTATCAAGAAACCAAAACAGGTTCAACAATATACATACATCTACAAGGAGAGCTATTCACCTTATGTCCTCTAATAGCTCAATTTCGGGTAACCTGTCTTCTGCTAAAGCTTTCAGGTCAGATTTTGAAATTGCTCTCTTCAATCACTTCTCAGTTAATGTTCACCTTCCTAAAGCTCCTATCATAATCCAAGTTAATTAGTTGAAACCCCATTGTGGTTGGATCAAGTGTAACACAGATGGTGCTTCTAGAGGTAACCCGGGTCTTTCAACCTGTGGTGGGATTTTCAAGGACTCAAGTGGGGCAATTTTGGGCTGTTTTTCTGACTTTATTGGAATCTGAACCTCTATCACAACTGAGTTGTTAGCTGCTATTCAAGCCATTGAGATTGCATCTCAAAAAGGATGGAGTAGAATTTGGTTGGAATGTGATTCGACCTTGGTAGTTTGTGCTTTCAAAAATGTTGACATTGTGCCTTGGAAGTTAAGAATCCGTTGGTCTAATTGCATTTGCCTTTTGAAGAGAATGCAGTTTCATGTATCTCATATATTCAGAGAAGGGAATTCTTGTGTGGACAAGCTAGCAAATTATGCTTTCACAAGTCACAGCTTTACTTGGTGGAACTTACCCCCTAAATTCATTTTGAATGATTTTAATTGTAATAGGTTTAATATTCCTTCTTATCGTTTTAGATAATTTTGGGCTCAGACATGGGTTTTGGTTTGGTCCCCCCATGCTGCTTGTATTCTTTATTCTTTTTGATTTTATTAATAAATTTTTAAGCGTGCTGCAAATGATTGGTAGGGTTTGAGGTGCCAATCAAGTTGGGATTTCTTGTTTTCACAGTGATGCTTTTGCACCCTAGTCATAATGGCGGGTAAAAAAAACAATTATATTTTCCTTTATTTAGAAAACAATTCAAAATCTTCATAATCAATCATCCTAATAATCAATGACTAAGCTTAAAGAAAAATAATGAGGGTGCCAAAATATAAAAAGTAAAGTAGAAGCAAAAAACCAACAAAGTATAGTTGGGTTTCTTAACCATATTATAAGAGTTTTGGTTCTTGCCGTGCCTATGAAAAAACTTTGTTGGGAGTGGCAAAACCCACTTCAAGTGATCTCTACATCCCGAAAGGGATTAGTCTCCGGCTATCAGCTGAAGGATACCCTTAGTGCACCTAAAAAAGTAAGATCATAAATATTGTTATTTTTAAATCTTTAAGCCATTTTTCAGTTACTAATAAATTAGAAATATTTACACATGCCATAAAAGAAAAAATGTTGAGTTTAAACCAATGTTGTAAAAGCCCGGTCGAGCAGCAAACCAGGAAAGGTTATAGTTCAGGCTCAATTGGATGGTCTAAGTGAATAATTTAAAACATAAGTTTTTCTCATAAGTTATAACTTGAAATACTAATAAAATATTATAAAGATGAAAAGTGTAAACCAGAAATTAAGAACTATGCTTACAATCTCTATAATATAATGATATTATTTTAAAGTTTATAACTTATAGGTTTTAACTTTGATTTAAGTAACTTTGAAAGGATTGAGGGGTCTATTTGCATTCTCAATTTTCCACTATATTGTAACACAACTACTTAACTCAAATGTGTGAAGACTGAAGATCTAAATGAGTGAGCGAGTAAGTGCAAATGAACCAATAATGAAGATTGTGAGCGACTACACAAGGATGAAGATAAAAGGATGGGATAGAGGGCCAGACACACTACATTAAGGATAGACTCAGGCAAAGATTAAGGGATGAGATGGATGACCGGGACGGAGCAAGAACTTTCTTTGCTTTGCACTGCGGCAGTTACTAAGGAAGGAATACTTGATCTGGATTAAAGGATTAGCCACCCGATTAAAATTTCTTTTCGGTTTCACTTTTCTGCTTTTTGTTTCTTTTCAATTTTTTAATTTTTTAAAGAATCCGGTCAAATCCGAGTTAACCTTGTTCAATCTGGTTAACCGATGTTAAATGTCACTTTTTGACCGGTTTTGACTGCTTTAAAATGGTCCGACCTTTGAAACGGTTTTACCCTTGACATGGACCGGACAAGACACCGGTTTACGGTTCAACATGTTCATAACCTTTCTTTTAAACAAAGGCTTAGAAATAAGCTGGCATCCCAAAATTAAACCTAAATGTATGAGTTATTTAGATTTATTTAACTCGTTTACTCATTTATTGCAAAGTCAAGTAAAAAAAAAAACTGATTTACTAGATACCTAAATTTCTCTCTAAAGCAATTGGTCTGCTTTTCAACCGGTTTAAGACTACTGTTATCTCTCTTTTCTATGTTTTGACTATAATGGTACATATATACACACACATGTCACGTCCCGAAAATTTAGTAATGGAACACTCTAATTAATCATATAATGAAGAATTTAAGTTTAAAATATTAAGGATTTTATTATCTAAATAAAAACGCATAGACCCTGATGACAGTGTATTTTAGTAATTCACCCGATTTTATTAAAAGCCTATTAGTATTCAATAATACATGCTAAGTTATAAAAGATGGAAAATAAATACAAGTGTTGGAAGGAAGTGTATGTGTGATGTTAGAAACAAAAGGAAAAGACAAGAGGAAAAGACAAAAGGACAAGAAAAGAAAGTGGTGAATGAGTATTTGCCATGTGGCAATAAGTGGTGGAGTGAATGTGACAAGTGTAAGTATGTGCATCATGATAAAATATGGCTCAATCTATAATAAGGAGAAAGTACAAGGATAAATCCCAAGAGGAGGAAGGGGTTGTTTGCAAAACAAGCTAAAGTTCAAGGGCCTAAGTGCAAAATGACCTCCACTATAAAAGGCCAAAAATAAGCTAAACCTCATTTGACCCATTTCACTCCTCTTGGCCGAATGGCCCTCTTCCTCTCACACTCTCATTTTCTCTCCACCTCATTAAGAAGCAACTCTCTCACTCTCTCAAATACTCAAAGTCATTCATCTCCACACCTTCTCACCCTACACGGCCACCATCAACAACCACCATCCACCACCACTTAAACTCATACTTATATCATTTCTCTTGGCCATATACTTCATACAACTACATGATATTAAGAAATCTTCATCAACTAAAGCATGAAACTCCTTCAACCTTTCCTGGCAGAACCGCTGCCCAAGGGAGAACAACTTCATTTTGGTCTCTCACTTTTTAAGAGCTTCAAATCTTTTAGAGCAAGGGTAAGATCTCTACATGCATGTCCATTTTGCTTGGTTTTCTTCCTCATGCATGTGGATAAATCCACTTCTAACTTCTAGATCTACAATAAAGGGGTCATCTTGGAGCTTAAAAGATCAAGCTTGAAGCTTTTCCAAGCTAGGAGTCATGCGGTTTTAGGATCTTCAAGAGGTAGGGGGAGATCCTTTGTATATTCTTGTTGGAGCCTTATGTATGTTGTGTGGTTTGTTTGAATATTTTATTTGTAATACCTCCCTTGGCATTACATGCCTAACTCATTGCGGAAATATAAAACAAAAATAAACGCTGGTTACTTTCGGAAAAATAAAATTTTCTAATTACTTAGCTTTACTCGAAAATAGTTGTAAAAATTTTCTTTTTCGATATAAACAAACATCACATCTATATATGCATCATCATAAACATTTTACATCAGGACCTTTATACATACAGGTCATTTGTCAGAGTAAATACATAAGTAAAATAAACACATAACTATACTGTAGCGGTAAGTCTGGAACCATAACTAAAAAAAAAAAGGCTCTCAATAGCCAGATATTCAGACTGTCGAAAATATCACTACTTAAAAAATGAGAACTAAAAAGTCCTAATGTTGGTCGCACTAATGGAAACCGTTGGGAGACCGCCATGGCCCTCTGCACTTGCAGGGGTATCCGGTGAGGGTACCTCTACTTCCGCTTCAGCAGCGGGGTCCACACCATCCCCCAGAGGATGATACTCAGGAACCTCCTCCTCCTCCTGCGGGTCCTCCTCAATCTCATCGACTATCTTCGGTACAGGTATCAGAGGGGCTGGTGGTGAATGTGGTGCTGCCTCCTGAAGTGGCTGAACGAGTGGAGGCTGATGAACGATGTCTCCCTGCTCCACTAATGCTGCCAACAATAACCACATAGGTGGTAGTGGGACTTCCACAGTCTTGACACTATAGGTACGCATCTGTGGTCCTGCTGCTAATGTGCCCTCAGTGGCACACACCGGCCCTGTGTACGTGGCGCTACAGGCTCCCGGTTTGATAACCCACGTACCGCCGTCATCAGCATCCTCAAACATCAGGGACAGAATCCCCAAATAAGATAGAACCCCCTAGTGCTTCATCTGTACTCGAATATAAAAATATCACTGTAGAAACCCAACAGAAATAACGTAACGGTGAGATACCAACATATGAGTTTTATAGCGATAGCTACATGCACGACACACAGATATATATATATATATATATATATATATATATATATATATATATATATATATATATATTTATATACACAGCATATGAATTCTCAAATATAAATTATAATCTTTTAAACAATGGGATTCATACCCGAAAATCGTCGTAATTTGTAAAAATGCATGGCACTTCAATGTCCACTATCTGTTTTAATATTTATTCTCCGGAGATCCTAACTACCCTTCGTCGAGTAGAATAGGCCGTAATAATCCCCATACCACAATTGTTTCACGTCGGGTCAGTCTCTCAATTAATTCAAATTCCCATTTATTCTAGGATATTATGTCTCACCTAAATAATATTGAATAGTTCCTTATTGAGTACATCCGTGTAGGGTAGTCGAATTTCCACGATTCGAGGTTGCAAAGCCCTGGTCATTTGTGGGGTTTTCGAACCCGGATGTCCCTAAAGACCCAAAGACACCTCTTTGGTCCGTAACTATTCAATTTGTTAATACACCCTTTGTGGATTGTGGCTCGATAACACAATGGCACATCTGCCACAATGGCACGTCTGCCAAACGATGCATGTAAAACATTTTATTTTCGCTACTTTTCTTTTTCGTTCATTCTTTCTTTGTCGAGGCTCAGAGCTCATGACTGTTTTTACTCAGGCACCAAGCCTATTCACGCTTAACACATGACACGCAGTCCGTGTGCTCATAAGACGAATCTCTAGGCCGATGCACCGATCACTAGGTTCGTTCACATAAATGACACGAAGTCATGTCGCCAGCGTAGGATTTTAAATTCGCGACCACAATACTTTCTCACAAGAACACTAGCGTAGGATTTTAAATCTTACATGCATTGATTGGCAGACATGCCATTGTACAGATGTACTCAATTGGGAACTATTTAATATTATTTAGGTGAGACGTGATACCCTTGAACAATTGGGGATCAGACCTAATTTGAGAGGTCGACCCAACGCGAAACAATTGTGGTATGGGGCTTATTGCGGCCTATTCTGCTCGACGAAAGGAAGTTAGGATCTCCGGATAATAAATAAGAAAAATAGATAGTGGATATTGAAGTGTCATGCATTCTTACAAATTACGATGATTGTCGGGTCTGAATCCCATTGTTTAAAATAATATGATTATTTTTTAGAGTTAATGTGCTATGAATATATGTTGTTATCTGTGTGTCGCGCATGTGATATCTCACCCTTGCAATATATCTGTTTCTGGTTTTGCTGTTGTACCTTAGTACACGAGTATAGATGGTGTAGAGAAGTTCCTAGCTTCAGTCGGGGATATTAGTCTCGATCTTTGAAGAGGTTAGTGATAATGGTGAGAACCATGGAGGTCTTTCCAATGGATGTTTTGTAGAGTGACCAGTTTAGGATTTTCTTTGGATTGTATGTTTGAGAAGGTCGATAACTGTAGTTTTAGGAAATAGTCTTTGGTTTTAATTTTTGTTTTGAAAATTGAAAACTTCTTCCGGAAAAGTTGTACACTGTGGCGGCTTTATTATGAACATGATCATATTATTTGTATAGAGATGTACAATATGGTTTTACTGCTTTAATGCATGTATCACGTTTTCAAAGTATTCCGCAGAAAAAAATTTTATACCCAAACTTTTTGACTTATATTAAGTAATTTTCCGAAAGCAACCAACTTTTATTTTCATTTTATATTTCCGCAACGAGTTAGTCATGTAATGCCAAAAAGGGGTGTTAAATATTAGGCCTAGTCACTATGTTTTTCCTCCATCCTTTTACAAACTCCAATTTGTGCACAACCTCACTTAGATTATATGGGCAATTTCTTTACATGTTTATTATATTAGTTTAATAATTTAAATGATTTTAATACTATAACTTTAATAAAATTTATTTATAAAAGATTTATTATCCTAAATTATTCTATTAAGTAAATTTAGTATACATTTAAATGATTATAAAGGATTAGGAATAGAATTTATCTTAAAATTTCATACAATTAATTATCCGGAATGATTTAGTTAATAATTAATTATAGAATTGATTTTATATTAAATTTCACCTTCTTAAATTATCAAATTATTCATTGGTTATGAAATTACCAAATTAAGCCTAAAGCAATCCTAAACTACATTTACATTAAAAAATATTTATTTTTTACACAAATAATTTACAGTTTTAACCCCAACTACTACCTCTCTTTTTTTATCAATCCCACTACCTTCTTTGATATGTAAAGATATAAAGATATGTTTGTTTAAATGGATATAAAACCAAACATATCCATTTAAACTTAAAGGAACCTTTTTTTAAGTTGGAACCATAACTTTTCAGTTAAGTTTATCAGTGTAACATCCTTTCGAATGCCACATGAAAGTTAACATGTTATTGATGCATGTAATTATAACAGAAAAATTTAAAACATTTAAAACATAATATATATATATATATATATACAACATCAGAGTATCACAGAAGCTACGACGTATACAATAATTGATACTCCACTGGCCGTGGTATAACTATGAAAGAGCAAACAACATATTTGAAAGTCTTCTAACATGAGAGACATTAGCATCGTCATCACCTTCTTCGTCTCTGCACCAGCTAGGGGCTCATATCTGTCTTCGATTCACGATCCGAACCAACATAAACATAAACAGAGAAACATACATATACAGGAGGTAAGAAACTCTACAATCATCATAGAATAGGAAACAACATAAAATACTACATATTAACATGTATATCAACAAACAAAACTGTCTCCCAAGATCATCGTCATAGAAATCAACCTCGAAATCTCATCAACTAGGATGATAACTTATTCTAAGGGCACAACTGATCCTATATGCATGATTGGCCAATTCTACAACCACGTCAGTCGATAGTTGGGCTATTGACTCCTGCGTTACCAAGAAAGTGCAACAGAGGTCCTCCAACGCTGAGGAAACACTGCCTTCCCAAATCCCTTCAACTATGAGAAACACGAGAAGTTCTCCAACAATGACAAAGCACCCGCGTGGCTCCATCATGAGTTCCGCCAACTTGGTCGCTCCGGATAGTTTCACCTCAACCTCGTGTGGCAATTGCTCAGTTGTTGCAACTTTTCACACACGGCTTCACCGTGACAACCACTCAAACGGTTGTTGCAGTCAACACGGTCACCTCCCTTGTGTAATAACCACTCAAACAGCAGCTGTTGCAGTTATACACACAAGTATGATTCGACCTCGTACGACAGCTACTCAAACGGCTTTTGTATCTATTCATACGGCTCTCCCGTGACAACTGTCCAACCATCGTTGTAGTCGTTCACAACCATCAACCCCATATTAGTAACCGCTCAAACAACTGTTACGACTACCCACAAGGTTGATCAACAATATGTATGATATGTGCATGCATCCATCACCACTTGATTTCACACAACCTTTACATTTAACACCTTGATATCACCATGTGATCATATTTTCCTACTTAAACTATCAACTTCGTCAAAATCTCAAAATTCAAGCATAATCAGATCCATCACAACCTTAACCTATCATAGCACACAGTCCACATATTGTCATATTATCAATAAGATAATATAGAGTTACCACATGCATACTAAACATCATATAATCATAGTATACTCATACAAGCAAGTAATCACATAAACATATTATTCAGATACCAACACACCAAGCATATACCAACTATCAACGGGGTTTGAGAATCCCCACACATGTTAATGGTCATATTCTATGCCTATTTTCCTGATAACTGAGGTTTCTTCCCCCTCACCTAGTAGCGACTATATGCACCTCCAGAACTAACGAACAACCTTGACCCTCGATCGCCGTCAATCACGAGCACATCTACGAACACATTCCAAATCTGCCATCATCCCCACCAATATGACCACCATTCCATTTTCCATTCCGAGCACACATACGGGTATCACGTGTCGCCAGAAACACAGAAAAATATCAAAACCATATTAGAGACCACGACGATTACGAATATGAATCTAAAACCACAATTCACATAGGGATACCTCTGCTTCCTCAAGAGCATTCTCGCTACCTCTAGGCTCCCTTGAAGTCAAGAACCAGTTTTCACGACAACGGTAAGAATCCTCGCTTATTCGACGACCAGAACTATAATCGAAAATCATAGATATGTATAGAATAACACCAAGGCTAAGAATCCAAGAAGAACGGGCCAAGCACATCGATGAAACTATAACATACCTTTGTCGATTCGAGAAACCAACTATCGAAACTTGTAGAATTCGAAGCTACGAACACAACGGTATGATTGGTTTTCGATTTCGATATTCGGATTACTCGAACGAAGTTCCGAAACCTCAACAATAGCCCTCTGCCTCATCTTTGCTCTAAACCATGGGAGAAGAACTCACAGGCTCGACCAAAGTTTCCAATGAATCAATGAAACGAGTCCTTTTATAGAACTTCAGCACGCTTGAGCGTGCAGATTCCCACGCTTGAGCGTGAGGACGCCTCAGCGTGACCGTTTCCACGCTTGAGCGTGCCGTGACCGCTTCTACCTCTTCCACGCTTGAGCGTTGGGATACCCACGCTTGAGCGTTGGGATACCCACGCTTGAGCATGCCAACGCTTAAACGTTGGATTTTGCATGTTTGAGCGTGTTATGCTGATCAGGACTCGTTTTACTGCGTTTTGGCGTGTTTCTTAGCGTTCTGAGTTCGTTCCAAGGCCAAATCTCTTCAAATTTGAACCACAACGTCCTCATACCATAAGAAACATTATCTAACAGTTAAACATACTTAAATCACATCTTTCATATACTTGAAAAACGGGATGTTACATTACCACCCCCCTTAAAAGAAATTTCGTTCTCGAAATTTTGTGGTGGTTATATGCAGCATCGTAGGTTCGTACAAAAGTTTTAATTCCGCTGTGCACTCTGATACAACTGTTGATAACATGATCTTACTGATTCATACATATATTTCAACTTAAACATATACCAACTTGTCGATTCCTATATATATATATATATATATACACATAGCATGTCTTTAGCATCCATACATCATCATCTTCACAATAAATACATATATGTATCTAACTTATAGCTTCAAAATATTGTCTTGTCCAAAACATAGTGAGAGAAACTTGCTAACTAATTCCAGAAGATCATTGAACAAAACGTTATTGCTTACGATTAAGAAGACTCAGTTCCTCTTAATGTAAATCCACGCCCCGTTTTTGGAGTTCACTTTGTCTATTGTCCCGTTCCTTGAGATTGTGTTCCCAGTTCCTGCCTTCCATCATTTGATCTTGTCATTCCTCCTTGTCGGCAGTCCCAAGAAAAATGTTCCTTCTTACCACATTTAAAGCAAACAAAGTCTTTTACTTGGAAATCTTTCATTATGTGTGCTCCTCCACATTTGAAACAATTAAGTTGTCTTTGTCCATCCATTCCAACCGTTACAGTTTGTTGTTTTGGAAGATCATATGGTTTATGTTCTTGACGAAGTCCCTCATCCCTATTTTGCTGATGATTCCTTATTAGCCCTTTATTCTTCTTTTGTTGACGAGCTTCGATCCTTTTATCATGACTTTCCAAAGCAGTACATCTTTCGATCAGTTTCGGAAGTCTGAAAATTCCCAATGGTAACATTGCTCTCTGTAATTCACTTCTTAAACCATCTTTAAATCTTTTATAGAACCACTTCTCATCTGGGCATACTTGGTAGAATTTGGAGAACTTGAGCAAAGAATCAAACCTTGTAGCATATTCTCTGACTGACATATTTCCTTGTTTCAAACTCATAAATTCTTGCTCCTTCTCATGTCTAATTGTTTCAGGAAAATACTTTTCCAAGAAACATTCTTTAAACAATTCCCATGTAATTATTCTTCCTTCTGTTTCCAAAATCTTTTGTCGATTCTTCCACCATGACTCTACACCTCCTACCAGTATAAAAGATGTGTAGGTGACTTTTCTGTCTTCTCTGCAACGCATAGCTGTAAAAACTTTTTCTATTTCTTGTAACCACAACTCCACTCCTTCTGGATTGTATTCTCCGTGAAATTGTGGCGGCTTGCGTTTCATGAATGCTACCAGTCCCGTATCCATTATTCCTTCCTCATGTTCTTGATTATGTGATTGTTGGTTTTGTTGTTGTTGAAATTGTTGCATTAACTGTGTATTCTGCTGCAACTGAAGCATCATAGTTTTTACCATATCCCATATTGTTCTCGTGACTTCGGACTCATTTTCTTCCTCCGTTCCAGGAATCTCTACATCCATATTAGCCACAGGTTCCAGTAAAAGTAACCACCAGCTCATATTCATAAGAAGTACGTATTATATATATCTTATGAATAATCGAAACAGTTATCATTGTCTCTCAACATAGAAACAAAAAGATAACTCGCTACGGACACTCTGCCCAAACACAGTCGACACCCGGTGGGGTACAACTAGACACAGCCAGTAACAACATCTTGTACCTCGCAGTCCTGAATTCTAATCGCAGATAACCCCACAGTCCGTTTTAGAACCGAACTGCTCTGATACCACTAATTGTAACATCCTTTCGAGTGCCACATGGAAGTAAACAAGTTATTAATGCATGTAATTATAATAGAAAAATTTAAAACATTTAAAACATACAATATATATATATATATATATATATATATATATATATATATATATATATATATATATACACAACATCAGAGTATTACAGAAGCTATGGTGTATACAATAATTGACACTCCACTGGCCGTGGTATAACTACTAAAGAGCAAACAACATCTTTGAAAGTCTTCTAACATGAGAGACATTAGCATCCTCGTCACCTTCTTCGTCTCAGCACCAGCTAGGGGCACATTTCTGTCTTCGATTCACGATCCGAACCAACATAAACATAAATAGAGAAGCATACATATACAGGAGGTAAGAAACTCTACAATCATCATAGAATAGGAAACAACATAAAATACTACATATTAACATGTACATCAACAAACACAACCATCTCCCAAGATCGTCGTCATAGAAATCAACCTCAAAATGTCATCAACTAGGATCATAACTTATTCTAAGGGCATAACTGATCCTATATGCATGATTGACCAATTCTATAACAACGTCAGTCGATAGTTGGGCTATTGACTCCTGCTTTACCAAGAAAGTGCAACGGAGGTCCTCCAACGCTGAGGAAACACTGCCTTCCCGAATCCTTCCAACTATGAGAAACTCGAGAAGTTCTCCAACAATGAGAAAGCACCCGTGTCGCTCCAACAGGAGTTCCGCCAACTTGGTCGCTCCGGATAGTTCACCTCAACCTCGTGTGCCAATTGCTCAGTTGTTGCAACTGTTCACACGGCTTCACCATGACAACTACTCAAACAGCTGTTGCAGTCGACACGGTCGCCTCCCTTGTGTAATAACCACTCAAACGGCTGTTGCAGTTATACACACAAGTATGATCCGACCTCGTACGACAGCTACTCAAACGGCTTTTGTAGCTATTCATACGGCTCTCCTGTGATAACTGTCAAACCATCGTTGTAGTCGTTCACAACCATCAACCCCATATTACTAATCGCTCAAACAACTATTGCGACTACCCACAAGGCTGATCAGCAATATGTATGATATGTGCATGCATCCATCACCATGTGATTTCACACAACCTTTACATCTAACACCTTGATATCACCATATGATCATATTTTCCTACTTAAACTATCAACTTCGTCTTACAACAAACATCTCCAAATTCAATCATGATCAGATCCATCACAACCTTAACCTATCACAACACAAGTCCACATATTGTCATATTATCAATAAGATAATATAGAGTTACCACATGCATACTAAACATCATATAATCATAGTATACTCATACAAGCATGTTATCACATAAACATATTATTCAGATACCAACACACCAAGCATATACCAACTATCAATGAGGTTTGAGAATCCCCACACATGTTAATGGTCATATTCTATGCCTATTTTACGGATAACTAAGGTTTCTTCCCCCTCACCTAGTAGTGACTATATGCACCTCCCGAACTAACGAACAACCTTGACCCTCGATCACCGTCAATCACGAGCACATCTATGAACACATTCCAAATCTGCCATCATCCCCCACCAATAAGACCACTATTCCATTTTCCATTCCGGGCACACATACGGGTATCACGTGTCGCCGGAAACACAGAAAAATATCAAAACGATATTAGAGACCATGACAATTACGAATACGAATCTCCTAAGCTCGGTTCCTAAAGCCTCTTGCAAATTTTCCAAAACCTAGATGTAAACCTCAGGTCTCTATCTGACACTATGCTAGAGGGTACACCATGAAGCCTAACTATCTCTTTGATGTAAAACTTGGCCAACTTTTCCAAAGGATATTCCATGTTCATAGGGATGAAATGGGTGGACTTAGTCAGTCTATCTGCAACAGCCCATATAGCCTCAAAACCCGTTGGAGTCCTAGAGAGTCCAGACACAAAATCCATGGAAATACTATCATATTTCCATTCTGGGATACTTAAAGGTTTCAACTTACCTGATGGCTTCTGGTGTTCTATCTGAGCCTTTTGGCACACTAAACAAGCATACACAAACTCAGCCACATCTTTCTTCATCCTAGGCCACCAAAACATCCGCTTAAGATCCTGATACATCTTAGTGGCACCTGGGTGCACACTCAGTCCACTCCTTTGTCCTTCTTCAAGGATCAACTTTCTAAGCTCCGGGAAGTCTGGTATACAGACTCTATCTTTAAAGCTCAAAATTCCATCACTTCCGTCCTTGAAACTAAGGTTTCTACCTTGAGCGAACAACTCTCGCTGGTCTAAAAGAAACTAGTCTATCTTCTGACACTCTCTAACTTGATCCATCAAACTATTGGTATCCTTTAAGTTTCCAACCCTAATACTCTTAGGGGTAACTTCCCAAGCTAAACTTCGTCTCTAAACTCCTCAATCAGATCCATCTCCCTAACCATCAAAGCAGAGACGTGCAAGGTTTTCCTACTCAAAACATCTGCCACTGCATTAGCTTTTCATGGTTGGTAGGATAGATCAAACTCATAATCCTTTAAAAACTCCATCCACCTACGCTGCCTCATATTCAACTCCTTTTGATCAAAGAGATACTACAGACTCTTGTGATCACTAAAGACCTCAAACTTCGCTCCATAAAGGTAATGCCTCTAAATCATTAAGGCAAACACCACAGCTCCTAATTCTAGGTCATGGGTAGGGTAGTTATTCTCATGGGTTTTCAACTGCCTAGGAGCATAAGTCACTACCTTACCATTCTGCATCAATACACTACCTAAACCTTGCTTTGAAGCATTGCAGTAAACTACGAAAGGTTCACTAGGATCTGGCAAAACTAGCATTGGTGCTGATGTCAACCTATCCTTTAGGGTTTGGAAACTCTCTTCACACTTAGAGTCCCACACAAAGAGCTGTCCCTTCTTGGTGAGACGGGTTAAGGGTAAAGCTAACTTAGAGAAGCCTTCTATAAACCTCCTATAATACCCTACTAAACCCAAAAAACTCCTAATCTCGGTTACTGACTTTGCGCTTCCTACTGGAGCACCGTCTCTACCTTAGCCAGGTCCACGGCTATCCCACCATTAGAGATGACATGTTCTAGGAAACTCACCTCTTCTAACCAAAACTCACACTTAGACAACTTAGCATACAACTGCTTCTCCTTAAGGGTCTGTAAGACAACCCTAAAGTGTTCCTCATGTTCCTCCTTGGTCTTGGAGTACACTAAGATGTCATCTATGAAAACCACCACAAACTTATCCAAGTAAGGGTGAAATGTCTTGTTCATGTAGTCCATGAACACAGCAGGAGCATTGGTCACACCAAAAGGCATAACCAAGTACTCGTAGTGACCATAACGCGTCCTAAACGCTGTCTTTGGGATGTCCTCAGACTTAACCCGAATCTGATGGTACCCTGACCTCAAATCTATCTTGGAGAAAACACAAGCTCCGATCAATTGATCCATAAGATCATCAATCCTAGGGAGAGGATACCGATTCTTAATGGTCACCTTTTTTGAGCTGTCGATAGTCGACACAACCTCATACTGCCATCCTTCTTCTTTACTAGTAACACCGGTGCACCCGCTAGGCCTAATAAATTGCTTCTGGATCAGATCCTCCAACTGTTCCTTCAACTTAGCTAGCTCTAGAGGAGACATTCTATAGGGTGCTATGGATATTTGTCCGGTGCCAGGCACTAAATCTATGGTGAACTCAACATCTCTTTCAGGGGGCAAGTTATAAACATCCCCCGGGAACACGTCAGGAAATTCCCGCACAACAGGCACACTTCCGACATCAGGAGGCCTCTCTACTTCTAGGGAAGACAAGATCATGAACACTTGGGCTTCGTCTTTCATCGAAGCTTTGACTTGGTTGGCAGATAGAAAGATTGGATTCTTAGACTCCACTGGAGTTCCAAAAACTATGGTTTTAAAGGTAGCCATACAATATTTACAATAAAGGTTCTACCATTAATGGTAATATGACAGTTCTTACATGCATGAGAAGTAAGAATAGGTTTATTTGTAGGTGTAGAAACAACCAAATCATACTCAAGAAAAGTAACAGACAGTTTAAGATTTTTGACCCTATCATGAAATATAAACGAGTGCGTAGCATCGGAATCATACAATACAGTTAAAGGAGTTCCATCAATTAAGCACATACCTTAAATCAAGTCATCAGACTCGGAGACCTCAGCTCCACTAAGGGTAAAGACTCTTCTAGCTGTCTTCAGTCGATTAGCCTGAGACTGCTGACTCTTGCTAGCACTTCGAGGCTCTGACTTTATTTCTCCACAATTCCAACCGATGTGGCCAGGCTTGCCACACCTAAAGCAGATGATGTCCAATTCCTTGCACTAGGTAGTTAAGTGATCTGGTGTGCCGTACTTGCCGCACTTCATGGGACTAGAGGCGTTGGAGTTACCACCCCTGGACCTATCATACGAGAACTGTGGCTTCCTGCCACTCTGTTTGAAATCCCGGCCGGCTGGAGCCTAACACTGCTTGCCCTTATCCTTCTGCTCAGTCTTCTTGCTGTTCTGACTATCTGAATTCCTGAAACTGGCAACCCTGGACTTGTAGGTATCCTCAAAGATCCTACACTTGTTCACCAAGGCTGGGAAGACTCTGATCTCCTGGTAACTGATCGCCTGCTTAATCTCTGGACGAAGACCATCCTCGAACTTTAAACACTTTAACCGATCATCAACCATGACCTGATAAGGTGTATAATACCTAGCCAGCTCCTCGAACTTTGCCACATACTCACCCACTGACATATTTTCCTGCTTCAGCCTCAAGAATTCCATTTCCTTCTTGCCACGTACTTCCGCAGGAAAATATTTCTCCAAGAACCTATCCCTGAACACAGCCCATGTCACTGCTGTACCCTCAGCCACCATCCTCTGACGACAGTTCTCCCACCAGTGCTCAGCCTCCTCCATGAGCATAAACGTGGCCAAGATAACCCGCTGCTGATCATTGCAGTCCATAGCTCTGAAGATCTTCTCGATCTCCCTCATCCACAACAAAGCTCCCTCGGGGTCATAAGCTCCTCTGAAAGATGGCGGATTGTTCCGCTGGAACTTGTCAAGACCCTGAAACCCAGCCGGTCCTCCGTTGTTGACATTCTGAACTTGACCGATCACATTGGCAAGGAGTGCCAACGTGTCAGCGATCGCCTGATCGTTTCTGCCTCCTCTTCCTGCCATAAGTTCCTCTAAATGCCCAAAGCAGCTTATTAATACAGCGAACTTAAAGCAGGAGAAAGCTACAGGCTCCAAACATGAGCATCATTACAATTCAAACAAGAGCACACAACAGACTCATACCACGGCCTGATAGGACAAACCTGCTCTAATACCACTAAATGTGACACCCTCTACCCCGCATATTAATATAAAACATTTACTTGAAAGAGGTAATATAAAAACATGCATTTATTTATTTAAAATAAAAACTTGGATAAAAGGTACAACATTGTAACAAAAACAATGCGAAAAGAAACATGGATTAAAAAGAAAGATAAAACGTAAACATAAAAAATAACCCAACCTCGATGTCACATACAGAGCTGGTATAACCGTTCTGGAATAAAATCCACGGAATACAACTGAAAAAACTAAACAAACTAACAACTATAACTACTAAACATCCTACTAGAGTCGCGGCTCCTCAGAGTCACTCCTCCACTGGCTGCTCACCATCCTCTGCATAAAGAGATACATGCCAACAACAGAAACAGAGGAAACGGGGAGTAAGAAATCATGTAAACACAACGACATGGAGATAGTTAAGCAAGATGAACATACATCATATACATAGCATATATCATCATACAACATTTAGCATCTACATATAGTTATATCAACATATTAATCAAACAATGTATGCTATGCGGTGCAACACTACTCCGCTACTCCATTATGCATGTGGATCCAAACTATCTCAGAAAGGCAACTTCGGAGTTACATATCCACATTGGCCAAAAAGCACCAATGCCGGCAGTCCACCAAACCATGGGTGAACCCCTTGGATAGTCGACATATCAGAACGAGGATACGCCATCGTGCGGGTGCACGGTTCACAAAGCTTGGGTGAACCTCCTGAGACTTGGCCAGATCGTCAAACTCTAGGACGACCTCCCCTATGTTGAACTTCCCCCACTAACAACTTCAACATATGAATGCATGAGCACAACAGCAAACAAGGCAACCACCTCCTCCGCTTGGGCCAATAAGCACCTAAGACTTATCACCAACATCAACATCAACTTCAACACCTTAACCCATAGGGGTCAAGGCCCCTTAGCCAAATAGCACCAAGGTTCAACTCATCAACACCTCGACCAAAAAACATCGAGGTCTCTTTGGCCAAAAAGCACCAAAGTGTTTTAACGTGCTGCAACCCACTGGGAACCGGCTTAATCAACTTACCATTCTTTGTTATCTTAATTACTATTTTAATTAAGTTATCTACTCTTCTTCATTCAATTTGTGTGTTACAACATTATTGGGGATATTTGGGGTGAAACACCCCTTTTCCTTTAATATCAGATTCTAACCAGTAAGAGGAGCACGGGCGTGCTCACCCCAGCACGGTCGTGCTGTCACTTAAGTGAAGCACAGTCCTGCTCACTGTTCTGCATGGCCGTGCTCAATGCGCGGCCATCTTCCAGAATTCAAACTGGGAGCACGAGCGTGCTCCCTATTCAGTACGGTCGTTATTCGTACTGTTCATGTTTTATGAAGCATTGGGGAATTAATCCATTAATTCTTATGTAACTAAGAGTCCTAATAATTCAATTAGAGTCTTATTAACATGTTCAACATAACGACGACATAACTCAGTCAATCGATATCATCAATAACAACAACTAATAGCATTCTCATCATATCATCATTAATAAATGAATGGCATTCAACATAGCAATTACAACATGACATAGGCATACCATCAAACATACATTAATTAGCATACAGTCTCAAGAACATTTTAACAACAATAGGCATGCTCATAACCAAACAACATAAATAACAATCAATCTATACATCACAGGCAGATTCATATACAACATAGGCATTGATAACAGTTAACAAACAACGGGGTTATAGGAACCCTTCATCTTACGCTACCCCCTTGCCTAATGAATACACTATCATTCTCCCCATACTCGGTATGAAGATTCTCGTTAACTAAGGCAGATCACCAACTGGTTCCCTCGAACGGCTCGACGAACAGTCCCCAAGCCTTGGCTAACACGAAAAGGTTAACAAATTAGTTCCCAGATCAAGAACAAGAAAAGGGAAACTAAAATGGAAGAACTATTACCTTACTACGATTGGCACTGACTAACTAGACGTTCCCACAAGTCTCCAAAGCTCCAACAACGCAATGGGTTTAGAGAAAATAGGGAAGAAAGGGTTCGTAGCCGCAACAGGGTTTCTATTTGTGTCAAAATAGGTTTATGAGAAAATCCTCAGTTACTGTTCTTTTTTTAAAGACATAGACCCGAGCACGGTCGTGCTCCTCGTTGAGCACGAGCGTGCTCAACTTAGCGCTTACAAGGCGCGGTATGTCATTGAGCACGGGTGTGCTCCCTATTGAGCACGGTCGTGCTCAACTTAGTGTCAGCGAGACGCGCTTTCCCAACTAGCATGGTCGTGCTCCATTTTGAGCACGACCGTGCTTGTGACTCAAAAAGTCACAAGACACAAACCTAAGGAAGGGATTTTCCACCTAAAACCCCACTTAGCCCATTCTAAACCTTCCTAACAAACAAGGCATACAGAAAAGCACTTAACAAAAAATGGGGTGTTACATTTATTAACTTTATCCCTTGAATTATTGTTGCCTTCTAAGTTTAAGTTTGCATTTATGTGAATAAATTGCTAATTGGTAAATGTTGGTGTTGAAACATGCGAATGCTAGACATATGCTTTACAATTCTTCATCATTGTATCATATTTTTTCTACATGTTTAAACAAAGAGGTGCTGGAGTATGATTGAAGCATGGAAAATGGACTTCTTAACTGCTACAGCAAAGCCTAACTTCAGTAGCTCTGCATTAGAAGACAAAAGCTGACTTGGACACCTTTTCTCTCTCCTCACATGCGCTGATGCCCTGATATTGTGGAGCCCACGCGCCTAGGGATCATGCTCTCCAGCGTTTTTGGAAATGGGCCAGGACTCTATTAAATAATATTATTTGTTGGCCCAAAATGGATGACAGAGAGTTGGGGTATATATACTAATATACTAATTAGGGTAACCCTAAAAAAAGGGGGACCTTGGACACATTTATGACACACCCATTCTTGTCTTAACCTAGAGAGCTGCGCCGAGCTTCTTCAACCTCCAGCTGCTGCTCTTTTCTTTTATCTTCACCATTGTAATGACTTCTTTTTCATTTTATCATTTTGATTTGTGTAAGCTCCACATGAGCTAAATTCTTCAAGCTTTAGGTATGCTTATATAATGAATGCTTAGTTGTTTTTATGCAATGAATGTGTTCTGCATTTCCTTTATCATGCGTTATCTGTTGTTTAGTTAAGATTGATCAATTTAGTTAAATGTTAAGATTACTTGGTTTGGACAAATTGAGTAAGTGGAAAGAGGTAAAGGATAGGGATTAAATCATTAATTGGAAAATTACATGATGTTGAATAGACTAGGAATAGTTATTCAAGTCCTTAAACTAACTGGAACGTGCTTATTAAGAGGATGGTGTAATTAATATGAATCTAGGAATACAAGGCAGTTAATGAACCTAATCCTTAAGCGTTGGAAAACACATTTTTATTTCCTGGAGTTAATGCTAGAGCATAGGCAGAGCATAAGATAGGCTAAGTAGGATTTATGAAAGAGCATACCTAGAGCTATTTTTACCATATTTGACAACTTGTCTATTTTAAATCTCGTTTTATTAAGTGTTAACTTTCCCAAGCTCAATTTACAATTACCTTGCACACACACCAAATTTTTTTTACCAATCTAACTGCTAGAGCATATAGTCTAAATAGGAATTTTACTACAGCATTACTACCCTCGTGGGAACGATATCTGACTTACTTTCTATACTACTTGTTGTGATTGTGTATACTTGCACAAGCTTAAAGACAACTGTTTTTAAGGCAACAAGCAGTTTATGCATGAATCTGCACTTCAGAACCATGCTTACAGGTTTCAGATTTTCTGGGTTTGGGACACCGTACAGAGCAATGTTCACATCGTCTAGTCCAACTTCATCTTCCCACTCGGACCTGTAACCTGCTCCTATTCTTGTGCATTTGGTGACAAGTTCTAGAGAACTTAGGGTTATGAAGATCGTTGTGTCGAGCACACGAGCATGGAAGCTTTTTATTCCATCAACAGGACTAGTGAGAACAACTACACTTGTCCAGAAGTCTCTGACCAGCTTTGGATGCACCAACTCATTAATGTCAAAGAAGGAGATCCACTTGGAGGATTCCAACTCCTCTGCAACATCCGTACCCCCATTTCTTCATCTGTTGAAGATCCACAACCTTCCTAGCCAAAATTTTCTCAACATCAGAAAGTCTCATGTTGTATTTTTCAGCAATTTCTTTGAGAGAGAGATTCCTTACGGGTGCCATTGCAGAGAGAAGAGATTTCTAGGGTTTTGAATATTTAGAAGAGTTTGACAGAGAGAGAGACGAAGATAAATAGATTTCAAGGGTTTTGAAAGCGTAAATATGCAATCTTTCTAACTCTTTGGCTTTTATAGTCATAAAGGTAGGAGAGAGAAAGAAAACATTTTTAATTTTAAACGGCACGAGTTACGTGGGGAACTATAGCGCCTACTTAGACATAATGAAAACATGGTTTCGAGAACTAAAACTGTCGTGCACATGATTAGCTTCAGATTAATAAATGTTATTAAATGATTAATAACCATTTTAACAAAAACTGTTGTGTTCAAGCAGTATGACTCAGCAGGGTCAGACAGGTAGCATAGACAGGTTAATCATATAACATCAGACATGTCATTTAACAATGCAATTCATGTTTAGATTGTCTCTAATAAATATAAACCTATCTTCGGTTAAGGGTTTTGTTAAAATATCAGTCCATTGATTTTTCAGTTTGAACAAACTTAATATCAAAGATACCTTTTTGAATATAATCCTTTATAAAGTGATGTTTGATTTCAATATGCTTAGCCTTAGAATGCTGAATTGGATTTTTGGTTAAACAAATAGAACTTGAAATATCACACCATACAGATATATTATGCTCATAAGTAGAGTAATCCTCAAGTTGATATTTTACCCATAAGAGTTGAGAGCAACAACTAGCAGCTGAGATGTATTCACTTCAGTAGTAGACAGGGCAATAGTTGTCTGCCTCTTGCTTGACCAGGAGACTAAGCTAGCTCCAATGAAGTGACATCCTCCACTGGTGCTTTTCCTTTCTATTCTGTCTCCAGCAAAATCAGCATCACAAAATTCCACTAATCTGTATTCTTTAGTTCTTAAATACAACAAACCAAGATTAGTAGTCCCAAGCAAATATTTAAATATCCTTTTAACAGCTTTAAGATGGGATTCTCTATGATCAGATTGGAATCTAGCATACATACAGACACTAAACTGAATATCAGGTCTGCTTGATGTTAAGTACAATAGAAAGCCAATCATACTTCTGTAGACAGTTTGGTCTACCTTTTTACCTTCACCATCTTTGTTTAATTTTGCATTAGGTTGCATGGGAGTCTTCATAGATTTAGCATTTTCCATCTTGTATTTCTTAAGTATCTCCTTGGTGTACTTTTGTTGATGGATGTAGATTCCATCACTTGTCTGCTTGATTTGCAGTCCAAGGAAAAACTTTAACTCTCCCATCATGCTCATCTCAAATTCTGCTTGCATTAGCTTGGAAAATTCCTTACACAATTTTTCATTAGTTGCTCCAAAAATAATATCATCAACATATATTTGGACGATAATGAAATTCTCTTTTGAGCTTTTCTTAAACAGAGTATCTATCTGCCCTCTAGTAAAACCATTATGCATGAGAAAATAACTAAATCTATCATACCATGCTCTAGGTGCTTGCTTCAAACCATATAAAGCCTTTTTAAGTTTGAAAACATGATCTGGTTTATCAGTATCTTCAAAACCAGGGGGTTGCTTAACATATACTTATTCTTCAATTATACCATTTAGAAAAGCACTTTTTACATCCATTTGAAAAAGAGTGATTTGGTGTTGTGTAGCATATGACATTAATATGCGTATGGCTTCTATTCTAGCTACAGGTGCAAATGTTTCAGTGTAGTCAATACCTTCCTGTTAGTTATAGCCTTGAGCTACTAACCTTGCCTTATTTCTCACAACTTTACCATCTTCATCCAATTTGCTTCTGAAAACCCATCTTGTTCCAATGACGGATTTTTTTTTGGGCTTGGAGACAAGTGTCCAGACATCATTTCTGGTGAATTGGTTGAGTTCTTCTTGCATAGCAAGAATCCAGCTTTCATCCTCAAGAGCTTCATCAATGCGTTTTGGTTCCATTTATGACAGAAATGCCACATTGCTTGATTCTCTTAGAATAGATCTGGTTCTTGTGACACCCTTCTACCCCTCATGTTATAAGGCATTTAAATATAAAACAATTAAAAATAAAAACTTGCATTTAACTGAATTAAATAAAACAGTTGTCCATGGGTAGAAAAGTCCCACATGAACTCGTTTATAACGCGGAAAAATAAAAATAAGTTTAATCAAATAAAAACATAATCAAATAAATAACCCAACCCCGATGTCACAATTCAGAGCTGGTATAACCGTTCTGGAAATAAATCCACGGAATACAACCGAAAACAGACTAAACAATAAACAGGCCCTAACAATGAGTGGCGGCTCCTCAGAGTCACTCCTCTCCGAGCTGCTCGTCATCCTCTGCAAATGCCAATCAGGCCAAACACAAACAATACAGGGAGTAAGATTCATGTAATCATATAAACGGCAGGGGAATAGTACGCAAAGTAAACATACACATAAGCATACATTAACATCCAACAGCATCATAACAACCAAGTATGCTATGCTATGCAATGCATTAACTACTCCGCTACTCCAACTATGCATGTGGATCCAAACTAACTCAGGATGAACGACTTTGGAGTTACATATCCGTATTGGCCATAAAAGCACCAACACCGGCAGTTCACCAAACCTCGGGTGAACCCCATGGATAGCCAACGCATCAAACCGTGGATGCCTCATCACGGGGGGCCTCGGTCACCAAACCTTGAGTGACCTACCGTGGATGGCCAGATCACCGTACTCTCGGGCGATCTCCCCTTCGTCGAACCTCCCCCATCAACAACTCCAATGCTCTATGCAAATGGCACAACAACAAACAATCTCAACCACCTCCTTGCTTGGGCTATGAAGCTCCCAAGACTTCAACGTCAACGTTTAACGTAACCTTAGACCCAAACCGTGGGGTCAAGGCTCCCTTGGCCAATAAGCACCAAGGTTCAACTCAACATGCTTGGGTCTATAAGCACCCAAGACTTCAACTTATTAACGTACGGTAACCCAACGGATACCGAATTAACATCTGATTATCTAATTATCTGATATAATTAATAACCAGGTTGTCTAATCTTTATCTTTGATTAGTTATCTCAACTTATCTTTATTGGGGAATGGGGTTAAAAACCCCTTAAGTCCTTTAATTATAGCACTATCCAGGAGGGGTCAGCATGGTCGTGCTTAGACCCTAGCACGGTCGTGCTTGGACACGTGAGGGCGTGCTGCCCTTTTAAGTGAAGCACGATCGTGCTTCACACTCAGCACGGTCGTGCTCAGTAGCATGGTCATGCTGTTGAACCTGCACGGCCGTGCTGAACAGCGTGGCCATTTTCCAGAATTCAAAGGGGAGCACGGTCGTGCTCCCTAATCAGCACGGTCGTGCTCAATGCACGACTGCACTGTTCTGGGCAGAGACAGAAATCAAGTGTTAACCAATTATATCAGGGATTCAACTTATTAAAAAGAATACGTTTTATCCTAATTAATCACTTAGGCAATTTCATCAACATCATCATAACAGCAACAACAATACGATCAACCAACCAACATCATTATGTCAATAGTAACATAGCATCATATTCATAAGCATATAACACTAAAAACAACCAGGACATATTATCACAGATTAAACGCCGCATTACAACAATATACATACAATAACACCGGGGTCATGGGGGACCCCGTTACCTTACACTACCCACTGCCTAATGAAAACAATCCCACTTCTCCCCATACCTGGATTGAAGGTCGCTCCAACGTTAGCTCCTAACGCAAACGGTCACGGTTCCCCAAAGCGGCTCGATTCAACACAACCTTAGCCAAACCGAACACAAACATTAGTTTCCTATTCACACTATTATGAAAGGAAAACACTAAGGGAGAGAATGTTACCTCTAGACTACCACAGACCAAACCGGCTTCCCAAACGGCTTCCAAAACTCCACTACAACAATGGAAGAAGAGGAAAAAGGGAAAGAGATAGCTCTGGCAGCAACTGGTGACGGCTGCCAACAAAAGTAAGGTTTTCACGTTAACCCTCGGGTTCTGCGCTAACTTATAAAACTCGGACTTGAGCACGGTCGTGCTTAGCATTGAGCACGGTCGTGCTCCACTTAGCGTCAGCGAGACGCGATCCACGCATTGAACACGGGCGTGCTCACTATTGAGCACGGTCGTGCTCAACTTAAAATCAGAGACATGCTTCTGACTTTAAGCACGGGCTTGCTGGCTGATGAGCACGAGCGTGCTCATGTACCAGAAAGGGACTTTTAGGCTAAAATCCCACTTAGCCCTTAACCAACATTGTTAAAATAATAATAAAACTAGCTTTAGAAAATAAATTCTGAAAAACAGGGTGTTACAGTTCTCACTCCTTTTGAGGGATTTCCAATGATAAGATCCTTAGGATGATGAGATTTGAACTTCCAGTCTCTCTTGAAATCATCATGAAGATCTTGACTTGTCTGTTGATTTGTTGAGTGACTTGTCTGCTGACTTGTTTGTTTGGCTCATTAACAGGTTTTGTCTTGGTTAGATCCGGTTGTTGAATTTCTGGCTTATTTATGTCAAGACTTGCAAGATCATCTTCTAGATCTGATAGTTCCCTATCAAACTTTAAACCATCATTGAACTTAACATGAACAGATTCTTCAATTACAGAAGTTCTGGAGTTATAACTCTAAATGCTTTAGACATTTTAGAATAGCCTACAAAGATACCCTTATCTGCTTTGGAATGAAACTTTCCAAGTTGATCCTTAGTGTTCAGAATGAAACACTCACATCCAATTGCATAGAAGTAAGATATGTTGAGGCTTTTACCTTTCCACAATTCATAAGGAGTTTTCTTTAGAAATGGCCTTATAAGTATTCTGTTTCGTACATAACATGCAGTATTTACTGCTTCTGCCCAGAAATACTTAGGGAGATTATTCTTATTGAGCATAGATCTAGCCATCTCTTGTAAAGATCCGTTCTTTCTCTCAATTACTCCATTTTGCTGTGGAGTTCTAGGTGAAGAGAAATTGTGAGAGATCTCATTCTCATCATAGAACAGTCTAAATTGCTTCAAAATTCTCCCACATGATCACTTCTAAGAGTATAAATACAGAAACCTTGCTCATTTTGTACTCTCTTACAGAATACAGAGAAAGCCTTAAAAGACTCATCCTTGTGGGTTAAGAAGAGTATCCATTTATATCTAGAATAATCATCAATAATGACAAATCCATATTTCCTTCCAGCCAAGCTAGCAACACTAACTAGCCCAAATAGATCCATATGTAACAACTGAAGAGGTCTAGAGGTTGATACTTGGTTTTTAGATTTGAAACTTGATTTTACTTATTTACCTCTCTGACTTGCATCACACAAGACATCTTTCTTAAAACTAATATCAAGCAATCCTCTCACAAGGTTATCCTTTTTCAATTTTGAAATTAGTTTCATACTAGCATGTCCTAATTTCTTATGCCACAACCATCTCTCATCCTCTTTAAACATCAGATAGGTTACACTTTGATCTGAGAGATCAGCCAGTTCAATCTTATACAGATTTTGTTGCCTTCTAGCTGAAAAGAGGGTTTTGCTACTTATGTCTTTAACTATGCACAAATCCTTGGTAAAGGAGACATCAAATCCACTGTCACATAATTGACTTATGCTAAGCAAATTGTGTCTTAATCCTTCAACAATGAGAACATCAGATATAGAGGGAAGAGGAGGTTTACCACCAATAGTACCAATTCCTATAACCTTCCCTTTATGATTGCCTCCAAAGACAACATGTCCTTCTTTCTTAAGTTGGAGGTCTAGGAACATAGACCTTTCTCCTGTCATGTGTCGCGAGCAGCCATTGTCCAGGTACCAACAGTGGTGTTTTCTTTGTCCTATTAAGGATATCTGCAACATGAATTATTGGGTGCCCATAGTTTTCTGGGTCCTTTTCTGTTAGTTCTAGGAATCTGTGAAGACTTATTTCTTTTCTTGTGGATACACTTAGACATGACATGTCCAGTTTTTCCATAGAAGTTACAGACAGGTATGGATTCAATAAATGTTGACTTAACAGACACTTTAGAGGCTTTAGTTGATGCTTTATGATGTGTCTGATGGACATATCCAATACCTTCTTTGTTAAGGGAGTGTCTCTGACAGCCAAGCAGCTTGGTCAGATTGTCTCTACCATTAACAAATTTGGCAAGATCATAAGTGAGCTCTTCCACTTTCTGTTCAAGTTTTTCAACTTCTTCAGATTGTGATGTTTCACTAAAGATCTTAGCTTCATCAGACTTTTCAGTCTTCCGCTCACTGTTCTCCTTGGCCAGCTTCTCACACTCTTGAGATTTCTGCTTATGCTCACTAAGGAGCTTTACATACTCTCTCTTGAGGGATTTGAAGGCCTTAGATAAGCAGTTGGATTCCTCATGCAACTCCTCATAGGCATCAAGTAATTCTTCATAGTCAGGGTGTGCCTCATCATCTGAATCTTAGTTAGTGTTAACCATCAGGTAGAGATTAGCTTCTTCTGTCTCTTCATCATCAGAAGATGTTGACTCCAGATTCTCCCAAGTAGCCATCATTCCTTTCTTCTTCTTTTTGAAGAACTTTTTATGAAGGGCCTTCTTGAGTTGAGGACACTCAGCTTTGATATGACCAGGCTTCTTGCACTCATAGTAGACAGTTGGACTCTTGTCTGTTGAAGTGGATTCTTTGAAGTTCTTCTCCTTGTTGAACCTTTTGAAGAGCTTATCCTTTCTGAACTTCTTTCTTTGTAAGAGAAGCTTTATCTTCCTGGTTAGGAGAGATAACTCTTCATCACTTTCAGAATCCTCGGGTTCAGACAGGTCAGTATCACTGTATGACTCGTCTGCCTTTAAAGCCTTTGAGGCCTTTGATGAATTTTGATCAGCTTTCAGAGCAATAGACTTGCTCTTCTTTGTTGCAACTTCATCACCAAGTTCCTGATCATGAAGAGGGAGTGTACCAATAAGTTCATCCATAGTCAAGGTAGTGAGATCCTTGGCTTGAGAAATAGTAGTGACCAAATGTCTCCACTGTTTAGGAAGACTTCTTAGTAACTTTCCAACCTTCTCAGCATTAGTGTAAGTTTTGCCAAGAGACTTCAGGCCATTGATGATAGCTTGGAATCTTCCTATCATTTGAGCAACAGATTCTCCTTCCTCCATGAGAAACAGTTCATACTTTCTGACAAGTATGGCAATCATTGATTCCTTAACTTTGGTTGTTCCTTCATGTGTGACAGCTAAAGTATCCCACATTTCTTTGGTAGAATCACAAGCACAAACTTTTTCAAATTCTTCAGGACTGAGAGCACAAATGATGTTGTATCTGGCTTTGTGACTCAGCTCCCATTTTGTCTTTTCTGTAGAGGTCCACTGAGCTTTTGGCTTGTTAGTGTTGTCATCATTTTTAGGAATGAATGGAACTTCAGTGATGACATCCCAGAGATCAGAGTTTGTTGACAGGATAAACCATTGAAATCAATCTTTCCAATAGCTGTAGTTTTCTCCATTGAAGAATGGATGTCTGGTTAAGGCGGCTCCTTCAGTCTGTGGCTCCCACTTGAACTAGCTTCAGCAGTCATGTCTATTATTCAGGACCTTTACCTCTACACTATTAGATGCTCAACCCAGAGGCTGATTGCTCTGATACCAACTGAAATATGCAACTATAAACACGAGAAAGGGGGTTGAATTGTGTTTATCATAAATTAAAACAAAGTTAAAAACTTTTTGTACACATAAGCTAGGTTCAGACAAGTGTGAAAAACACTGCACAGACAGGTGACCTGTTTGGTGTGATTTTAACAGAAAAACACACAAACACACAACTTGAAAACAAGTTTGATAATCACACTTTAACCCCTTTAGTTAAACAACAGATAAGATAATCTAAGCAACTAAATGTGAATATATGCCTTGACAGGTACTTTAAGTTTTGATGAATGACAAAAGGGAAAGGTCCAGAAGGACTAAATTGCAAAAAGCGGAAAGTTATAAAGCAAGCAAGCACGAGGGGCAAAATGGGCATTTCAGTATTTGTATTGAGTGTTTTAGAAAAGTGTGTAAATGGTAAGTAGGGTTCTCAATTTAATATTGGTCTCACACACACACTTTTAACATGTGCCAAAAACATTTTAAACATGTTTATATCTGACAATTAATTGCGCTTAATGAGTAATCAAATATTAATTGTTAAGATTTTCAAATTCAAATATGCTTCGAGCCATAATCGATTATGGGAAACCAATAATCGATTATTATATGTATTAAAAGGCTTTAAATGAGTTTAATGGGTAATTATGTTATTAAAGCCGTTGAGTTTGAATTTTGAAATAGAGTAATCGATTATGTGAAATGTATAATCGATTATGTCTTTCTGGCTTTCAACGTACTTCAAACAGAAACCCCGTAATCGATTATGTAATCGATTATGGCTTTTTATATGAAAGTCAGTGGACTCGTAATCGATTAGTATAATCGATTATGCCTATTCTGTCAAAGTGAGCGCTTCCTGACATTGGTTTAAATAATCGATTATGAGAATGTAATAATCGATTATGCTGCGACAAAAATGAATTTTAAGAGGCTTGACCTAATTTCTTTTGAACCTTCACCTTTCTAATATAAAAGCAAAGTTAGGCAGCCATCAGAACAGAGAACACTGCAATATTTTCTGTGCTAAAACTCTGAAAACCATTTTCTCTATTATCTCTCTTGCACTATCACTTTGACCATATTATATTGAGAGTTCTACACACCATATAGGTGTTATTGTAATTGGGCTTCAAATTGTTTTTATCAGCACTATTAAGAGTGCATATTTGTTGGTAAGAGTCGTGTGACTCAAACCCTTCTTTTTCTACACCATTATTACAAGAGAGGTGATATCTCTTGTGGTGTTGTCTTGGATGTGATTTCCAAGTGTTTACAAGGGAGGTGATATTCCTTGTGGTTTACAAGAGAGGTGATATCTCTTGTGGTATTTTCTTGGAGGTGATTTCCAAGTGTTTACAAGGGAGGTGATATTCCTTGTGGTTGACAAGAGAGGTGATATCTCTTGGGTTATTGTCTTGAGACTCTTTCACTGGGGGAGGTGATATCCCTGGTCTGTGAGGAGTGCTCTACATTGTAAAGGTTCTAGCTGCTCCTGTTTAAAAGCTAGGGATTGATTGAAATCCCTTGGTCGTATTGCCTTGGGGACTGGACGTAGGCCACGTGGGTAGTTTGTGGCCGAACCAGGATATATTGTTGTGTTCATCCTCTTTTCCTATCCTCTTTACATTTCCACATTTTATTTATAGCGCTTTAATTTCAAACGTTTTATTTTTATAAAGCGCCTTAATTTGAAAAGAACCTTTTATCCGCTGCGATTTCTGTTTATATTTTAAAAGGGGTTTTTGATTTAACGCAAAAGATTTCATTATTATTTAAAACCCAATTCACCCCCACTCTTGGGTGATGGTTGCCATGGCCAACAAGTGGTATCAGAGATTCGGCTCTGGTTAGTAGCTTAACAGCTTAGAGTTAAGATCCTTTGGCAACCTTTTTGAGTTTTCCAAAATGTATGGTTTTGAAATTGACAAACCACCATTCTTTGATGGTGAGAATTAAATGTATTGGAAAATGAGAATTGAAATTTTTATGCAGTCAATTGATGTCGACTTATGGGATATTGGTGTCAATGGACTCATCCTCAAACCCAAAGATCATCAGACTGAGTTTGATAAAAATTGTTTCTGTCTGAATCTCAAAGCTATGCAAATTCTTCGGAATTGTTTGTGCGATGATGCTTATGAGAAAATTAAAAATTGTGATTGTGCCAAGGATATTCTGAATGTGCTTGATTATTATTACCTTGTTACTAACAATTTTGAGATTAAAAGTCGTTACAGGAAAGGGCAAAATTCAATGGAGGAAAGATATCCTCAAGAACTTGCCAAGAAGAAGGACCACCCCAAAAGCAAAGAGCTAATGGTCAAGAAAATAGAAACAACACTCCAAGCAACTCAAAGAAACTTGGAGGTAATAGATTCTAAACTCAATCCATTTCACGATAAATGGTTACATGCATTCAATGAGTTGTATGATGAGTTGATGTGTTTAGAAAATAAGAACTTGAGTTGTTTGAAAAGTATATCATCTATTGAAATTGATATAGAAAACTTAAAGAATGAGTATACTTTTCTTGATGTAGAAAATAGTGTGAAATTTGAATCCTCTTCATGTTTTGAAAATTGCAAAATCCTTGATAATCAAGTTGAGGAATTACTTCAAGAAATTGATAGAGCAAATAATTCCACATGTGTTCAACCTTCATATGAAAATTGTTTTATGAAAAATAAAAGGGATGTCACATGTAATTATTGTGGAAGAATAGGACATATTTCTCATATGTGCAATTATAAGAAAAATATTTATATGAGAAATAAAGTTGCGTGGGTGTCTAAAGGCACAAATAATTTGTCCACTAACCTTCAAGGACCCAATATGAAATGGGTACCAAAAGGTCTCTCTAGTTCCTCAAACTTGCAGGAAAAATCAAAGCTTGAGAAACAATCTAGCTCACATAAGGATTTGACATCAAGAAGAATGCTTCACAACTCTGATATTGCAATCACGACATATAGAAGCAAAGATCGTTTGATGAACAACCCAAAAAAGGGCAAGATTGATGATGAAAAAGGTAGATTCAAAATCAAACAAAAGTGGGTAAGAAAGGATAGTCTTATGAATCTACATAACAAGGTTTTCTCCCAAGAAATAGACAAAGTTTCTGAAAATTCGAGCAATAATCGATTACCAAAAGGAGATAATCGATTATGTGCAGAAATGAGACAACTATCAAAAGTCAGTAAGGTCGTAATCGATTAACATAATCGATTACGCTTGGACGATGAGCAGAAAGGCAAAAGTCAGAATGCCTCTAATCAATTAGCATAATCGATTATACAACTGGGTAGTATTCCAGAAGAGTCAAAATCGATTACATAATCGATTATGCAAAGAACCTTGAAAATAATCGATTATATAACTGATTTCACGAAAGGAAAAGGTCATGCACTCAACTTATGATTAGTTATTGTACATCTTGATAAATCTCATGAGAAATAACTCTTGCATGCTGGAACCTTTTTCATGAATATCTCTTCGAATTTCTTTGATAAACGCCTTTCATCATGATACATGCTTGTAATGCTTCAAATTTTCCATTGTATCAAATCAAGCTAGTTTTTAATTTTATCACTGATGTTGGTTGACATTAAATGCTTGGTTATCCTTTTCTCCAATGCCTTAGAAAATTGAAATATTAATTTGAAAAACTATTTTTGAAAGGGGGAGAATTATTTACATGCTTAAGGGAAATACAAATATAAAATCACACTCTTGCAAAAGGGGGAAAGTTCTCTTGGAATAATATTTTTCTATCTTGGCACTTACTTCCGCACACATGTTTGAATTCCACTGATGCCTGCATATATATATTTTTTGACTATATTTATTACTCTGAATATATGCCTTGCTTTATTTGCTTTTCCCGCTTTTTGATAATGCCAAAAGGGGGAGAGTTATCTGAATGCATGATTCAGGGGGAGTGGATTTGAATGTATGCATAGAGTGAGGGGGAGTAGAGCAAACTGCGCTTAGAACTTAGAACTCTGATATATCTGCTTGAACTGCTCTAACCCGATCTTTCTAGCAAATCCCTCCTGAGATGTTTGTCATCATCAAAAAGGGGGAGAATGTGAATATATGCCTTGACAGGTACTTTAAGTTTTGATGAATGACAAAAGGGAAAGGTCCAGAAGGACTAAATTGCAAAAAGCGGAAAGTTATAAAGCAAGCAAGCACGAGGGGCAAAATAGGCATTTCAGTATTTGTATTGAGTGTTTTAGAAAAGTGTGTAAATGGTAAGTAGGGTTCTCAATTTAATATTGGTCTCACACACACACTTTTAACATGTGCCAAAAACATTTTAAACATGTTTATATCTGACAATTAATTGCGCTTAATGAGTAATCAAATATTAATTGTTAAGATTTTCAAATTCAAATATGCTTCGAGCCATAATCGATTATGGGAAACCAATAATCGATTATTATATGTATTAAAAGACTTTAAATGAGTTTAATGGGTAATTATGTTATTAAAGCCGTTGAGTTTGAATTTTGAAATAGAGTAATCGATTATGTGAAATGTATAATCGATTATGTCTTTCTGGCTTTCAACGTACTTCAAACAGAAACCCCGTAATCGATTATGTAATCGATTATGGCTTTTTATATGAAAGTCAGTGGACTCGTAATCGATTAGTATAATCGATTATGCCTATTCTGTCAAAGTGAGCGCTTCCTGAAATTGGTTTAAATAATCGATTATGAGAATGTAATAATCGATTATGCTGCGACAAAAATGAATTTTAAGAGGCTTGACCTAATTTCTTTTGAACCTTCACCTTTCTAATATAAAAGCAAAGTTAGGCAGCCATCAGAACAGAGAACACTGCAATATTTTCTGTGCTAAAACTCTGAAAACCATTTTCTCTATTATCTCTCTTGCACTATCACTTTGACCATATTATATTGAGAGTTCTACACACCATATAGGTGTTATTGTAATTTGGCTTCAAATTGTTTTTATCAGCACTATTAAGAGTGCATATTTGTTGGTAAGAGTCGTGTGACTCAAACCCTTCTTTTTCTACACCATTATTACAAGAGAGGTGATATCTCTTGTGGTGTTGTCTTGGATGTGATTTCCAAGTGTTTACAAGGGAGGTGATATTCCTTGTGGTTTACAAGAGAGGTGATATCTCTTGTGGTATTTTCTTGGAGGTGATTTCCAAGTGTTTACAAGGGAGGTGATATTCCTTGTGGTTGACAAGAGAGGTGATATCTCTTGGGTTATTGTCTTGAGACTCTTTCACTGGGGGAGGTGATATCCCTGGTCTGTGAGGAGTGCTCTACATTGTAAAGGTTCTAGCTGCTCCTGTTTAAAAGCTAGGGATTGATTGAAATCCCTTGGTCGTATTGCCTTGGGGACTGGACGTAGGCCACGTGGGTAGTTTGTGGCCGAACCAGGATATATTGTTGTGTTCATCCTCTTTCCCTATCCTCTTTACATTTCCACATTTTATTTATAGCGCTTTAATTTCAAACATTTTATTTTTATAAAGCGCCTTAATTTGAAAAGAACCTTTTATCTGTAACACCCCGATTTTCACTGTTTCAAAATAATCGAAATGCGGACGATTATGTTTATATTTTTATATGAGTGTTAGAAAATTATTTTAAATAAACGGAGTTCATCAGTCAATCCTACTTGAACGTAGGAAGCTACGATTAAAATTTAGGTTGAAACGACGGGCGAATCCCGGCCTGCTATTTTCACTGACAGTATATTTATACTGACCAGAAGACCTAATTTTAATTCGTGAACGAAAAACTTAAGATTTTTATTTTATTTCCCAAAATAATGTATTTTTAGAATTATTTCACTAAAAAGTGAAATATTATATTTTATCCGGGCGTAGTATTTAATCTGGTAAACGGCGGAGCAGATTACGGGATTTCTGGGAGCCGCTAATGGATAATACCATTGAGTCATGCATGATGAGTCACCCATGTGAACACATTAATGGTGCACATGGCATCATGATGACTAAGTTGTAGGAAATTGCATTTTAGTCCTTATACTTTTGGAATTTTGCAAACTAGTCCTTCAAAGTAATTTCTCTTTGGTCCTTATGAAACTAGAATTCCTTGCTCTTTGGTCCCTATTTTCGCAGCCCACACTCTTATAAATACCCCTCATCACACTTCATTTCATTCCTATTGCCTTTTGTTCATAAAACACTTATATAAGTTTCCTAGATTATGTGTATGCCTTAAGCATTTTGGTGGGCCAAAACAATTGAATCTAAGCCCAATTACCATGGCCCATGCACAAGCCCAAGGAGGAGAGGTGGCTGCCCTTAAGTTGGATGAGTCAAGCTCATTCTCACACATTCCACAACATTCTCAAAGTTTCCACAAAGTTCTCAAGTGTTCTTACTTTTCTCCAAGAACAAAGAAGCAAGATTTCAAAGGAAGTTGGTGATTCTTGCTCATTTCTTGACCTTCAATAGGTGATTCTTCATCCTCTCAATCATATAAGTGTAGTTTGTTCACAACTTTTCTTGATTTAAAGCTTTCTTCAACATGTTCATCCATGGTTTAGTTTTGAGATCTAAGAACACACATTGATGTTCATACTCAGCCAAAACTGTCTCGCAACTTCTGACCATTTTCGGTTTCGAAACTCGAAAATCTCTCAACATGAAAGTTGTTCCTCTTTCTCTCTTATTTCCAAAGAGCTAAAGATCATCAAAAACGGATGAGTATATTGAGAGTTATGACCAAAATATAGAAACTGCCCAGAATCCTCAGATCCATGCGAGACAGCAGAAAGAAGCCTATTTTTACCCCTGTTATGATCCGAACCAAATAAAACCTTCAATATCAAAGTTGTTCCTTTTCTTCATATCTTTCCAATAAGCCAAATTTTGTAATTTTTGGATGAGTAGATCATGAGATATACTCACAAAACCAACACACCCTCAAAGCTGTCTCAAAAGCCATCAAGTTTGGATTGATCATTTTATTCATTTCTTCAATCTTCAAGAGGTGATTCATACTTCTCTTCATCATTAAACTAAAAACCCTAGCCTCATGACCATGTCTTGGCCGAATATACCATTTAGAGGGTTAGGATGGTTTTGATTCTTAACTTTGTTGTTTAGCCCTAATCCATTTCCTTAAGTATATTAGAATTATTAATCCATGACTTAAGCAAGTTTAGTGATTTTGAGCCACAAAACCCTAAGGAGGCCGTGACCTATTAAAGAGTATTAGGTGGTTGTTTTGCTTGTTTTGATTGGTTGTTTGGATGTGTTGTTGAAGGTTACATGTGTCGCCGATTTCTCGAAACAGTGTCAAGACTGAAAATCGGAGGTTCAAGTTCTTCAAGAGGTAAGGGGAGCTTACCTGAGGGATTTTTCCCAATAACTATTAGCTTTAGTGTGGTCTGTATACTTGATATGTGGCTGTGGTGCTTTGATTATGCTGTTTATGTTGTGTTGTTTATCTGTGTTAGATGATTTATATGCTTTTAATTTATTTAATTATCTGCAGTTATTTATTATATTGCTATGATGCATGATCTGCCTGGTGATATAATTCTGATGATGTGTTGAGTGTTGTTTGTGAAGCCTGACAGTGGTCAGTGCACAACCGATTTAATCAGATAAAAGCTTTAATAAGCTATATACATTATATTCAATGTTTTATGGGAAATGTTGGAATTTAATAGTAGTGGAAAATATTATTTGGGAAGAATAATGAGAATTGAGAAATATTATTATTTTAATGATTTATTGATAACAAGTCAACTATGAGTCACAGTGAGGACGTAACCGTGAAAATATTTTGGTACTGCTAATTTTTACGTGAGAAATTCCGTAATATTATAAAAAATTATTTTATGAAATTAATCTTCAAAAATAACTTAAGTATGATTTTAGAAAATTGTTTAAGTGGAAAAAGCTAAAAGATGTAATTTGACGGCAAATTGGAAAGTGTCGACGACAAGTATTTTTAAAACGGCAGTACGTGTTTTAGATAAACTTGAGCCTCACGTGATTCTCTTTTTGGAACATAAATGTTATAGAAAAGAATTTCAAGTAATCGATTATTTTATAAAGGAGTTTTTATAAAGGAGTTTTTGTAAAGGAGTTTTTCTAACCGTGTTATTTTCCATCAACTTGGATAAGTTGCGGAGACTTTGTTTTGGATTTGTTTTTCACAGAACGAAAATGGTGTTTACGTTGAAACGTGAGCCCAGTATCAGAGACGTCGCGATACTAGTGTTCTTTAATTTAAGCACGAAGATCTTTGATCCGTGTTACGTTGAGTACCCATGGTATGAGTTACGTTGTTATGGACTTTGTGTCCTTTTCACGTTGTATATCCACATGGTGGGTTACGTTGTAAAAGGTAAATGTTGTTTTCTACGACCACAAACCCCAAGGCTGATTGCAAGGTCTAAGGTTTTGTGATTGAGCACTCGGACTTCGTGTCCTGTGTTGATATTGAAAGATCTAAACACGTTGTTAAGTTAATACGTTGAAAATTACGAATAGTCGTAAGCCATTTTGAGCTTCGGCAAAAGAAGAATGAGCACAAAGAAAATAATGAGAACCAAATGTTTTATATGCATGCATTGGCAGACGTGCCCAAGTTCTATGTCTGATACCTTAATGATAGAGTATTCGGGCTACGTTGTTGTTCTATGTCTGATACCTTAATGATAGGGTATTCGGGCTACGTTGTTGTCCTATGTCTGATACCTTGATAGGGTATTCGGGCTACGTTGTTACGTATGGTACCGAATGGTATTCCATGCTACGTTGTGCCTAATATACTTGGCAATACCATATACGTTGATCACTGTGCCTTATGTGGACAGTGTGCTATGGTAAATACGTTGTGCCTAATATACCTGGCTATGTTGTGCCTAATATACCTGGCAATCGAGCCTGATCAGCTCATTTACACGTTGTTGGGGATCTCCGGAGATTTAGCTAAATGTAGAGACTATATATTGAAGTGTTCATGCATAGTTTTCAAACGTTGATGTTTGGGGTATGAAACCCATTGATAAAGTACTTGTTTAGTTATGAGAATGTATGCTGCTATAATTGTATGTGTGTATATGCTGTTTTGTGAGTCATGCTTTTAGTTACTGTGTTAAATCCATATATTGGTGTCTCACCCTTACAATATAACAGGTTACTCTAGTCTACCGTATTCCTTTGGTATACTAGTATGGACGAAGCGGAGGGATTCACTAAGTCGCTTGAGGACTTAACTCCTAGATGCTTGGAGAAGTATCTGTTAGTGGGAATGACCATAAGGGTATATTCTCAATAACTGTCTGTTAGTTACGACCAGCTTAGGTTCTTTTTATGTGATGTCATGTGTTGAAATAAACGAAATTGATAAAGATCTAAGTGTGAAACTTACGAGGTAGTATAGTTGTATGACTTTTGTATATGCTTATATATCTAAGTATGGTTATGATTATGTCGTTGTTAGGGAGTTAAAAGGAAAAAATTTTATCACCATATTTTGAAGAGATTCACGTTGAGAAATTAATATTTTCCGAAAGCAACCAGCAAATAAAATCTTATTTTTCCGCAAACGAGTAACCATGTGATGACCCGGGAGTAGGGTGTCACATTATCCGCTGCGATTTCTGTTTATATTTTAAAAGGGTTTTTGATTTAACGCAAAAGATTTCATTATTATTTAAAACCCAATTCACCCCCCCTCTTGGGTGATGGTTGCCATGGCCAACACTAAATAGTTTAAGGGAAGAGAGATAAACACGACGATTTATCCTGGTTCACCCTTTAACAACTAGGGCTACGTCCAGTCCTTAACAGCACCAAGTTTTCTCCACTATAACTGATCAGGTTACAGACTTCAGGAATTATTTGCATACCTAGCCTCTTCAGGTTCCAAGACAAGTATTCTTTGCTCACCTAGCCTCTTTAGGCTTACTCAGTTTTGTTTGAGAGAAGACTATAATAAATACAATTTACAAGTCTTTCACTAACACTCAAAAGAGTGAATTAAATGTAAGCTTAGAAAGACTGCATAATAACTTCAAATGATTGAAGAATACAGATTGAAAGAATGAAGTATTGAATGCGCAGAGTAATGGCTTTCTAATGATGTGTGTTCTTTATCATCATCTTCAATGACTTCTGTATTTATAGCATTCAAGTATTAAGATCCGTTAGAGACATTCCTTCAAATTTTGGCTTCAAGCAGAGCTCCATTAAATGCAATAGAGTCGTTCTGGCAGTCATTAATGCAATAGGAACGTTAGTTTACTCTAACAAGGAAGATCGAGGCTTTATGCATTGTTCAGTAGCCACATCAGAGCTGTGCAGGTTGCTTTTGTACTTTCATTTCCCTTATCGTGTAATAACCAGTAGTACGAGGGAATAAAGTATGTTGGAAACATTCTTTAACTGGACTTCGTTTCTGAGCACCTAGGTTGCTTGTGGGTATGACCTTCTGACTTTCTTGATAAGTGTGAGAGAGAAAGCTTTAGAGTCTTCTACATGAGGGGACAGCTCTGAAAAGTTCTTTGTACTTGTGTTCCTTATCGAAGAAGCATAGATGAGTGTGAGAACTTGGTATAGACAAGTTGAATCTTCAATGCAGACAGTCAACGATCTAGACAGTAGACATGTTGACTTTTACTCTATAGACAGAAGGTCTTCTAAGTGGGCAGAAAGGTGAGAATAAATTATTTCTTTAGAGATCTGCATACTAGATAGACAGGTTAGCAACCAATATGAAGTTTAATTAAATCATTAACAAATGTTTGGTTTCATCAAAACTTAGGGTAATGCACATCAGACATTTTAGAGACTTAACAGAAACGTGGGGAGTTAGTTAGAGAAATATGTAGAAAAATTCGCCAGGTATTAATAAACCTATAACAAATAGGAGAATTCCAGCTCATATAGAAGAACTTTTAGATAAAGTATGCTTTAGATCCAAATATCAACAATAAAAATATTGAATTAGCCATATTAAAGTTAAAAGGTCCAACAAAAGAAGTAAAATGTAAGCCTATGATTTATACAAAGCAAGATAGGGATGAATTTGCAAAAGATAATGAAGAAATGTGTAAGAAAGGATTAATTAGACCATCAAAAAGTAAGCACTCATTACCAGCATTTTATGTGGAAAATCACAATGAAATAAAAAGAGGAAAAAGAAGAATGATGATTAACTATAAACAAATAAATGATGCCATGGAAGGTGACACTTATTTTCTTCCAAGAAAGGATTTAATTATTGAAAGAGTTAGAAATATGAATTGGTTTAGTACTTTCGATTGTAAATCAGGATTTTATCAAATCCGATTGTCTGAAGAATCTAAAGCATTAGCAGCATTTAGTTGTTCTCAAGGTCAATATGAATGGAATGTAGGGAATGAAAAAATACCAGGAACCTTTCAACGAAGAATGGATTCTATAATTAAAGATTTTAAGGATTTTTGTCTTAATTATATTGATGATATTTGGTTTTTACTAATAAAGATTTAGATGATCATTTTAATAAAGTAGCCTTAGTTCTTAATAGATGTCTGGAGCATAGAGTAGACTTAAGTAAGAAAAACGGTATATTCACTCAAAATAAAATAATTATTTAGTATTATAAATTGAGAAGGAAAAATAATAATTCAAAAGCATGTGTTAGAAAAATTACGAAATTTTCCAACCAAATTAAAGGATAAAAATGAATTACAAAGGTTTCTTGGATTACTAACATATATTTCAAATGAAGGTTTTATAAAGAATCTTGCAATAGAAAGGAAGGTACTTCAACAAAAATTAAGGAAGGATGCTTTTTGGTCATGGACCGATAAAGACGAAGCAATTATTGAAAAAATGAAATTAATATGCAAGAATCTTCCTGAGCTATATCATCCATCAGATGATGATCTAATTATATAGAAATCGATGCATCTAATGAGTGTTGGGGAGGAGTTATGAAAGCAAAGCCCCCAGGGCAAAAGAAAGGATTACTATGTCGATACGCATCTGGAACTTTTTCAGATAGTGAAATTAATTATCCAACACATGAAAAAGAAATTCTAGCACTAACCTGAATGCTAGAAAAACATCTGATCTATGTATAGATAAAGAATTTATTGTTAGAACTGATTCTACTTATGTTGCAGGTTTTAAGAATATTAGTCATAAAGGAACTTATAAGCAAGGGAGATTAATCAGATGACAAATGAAATTGTCTGAATATAATTATTCAATTTCTCATATTAAAGGAGAAAAGAATGTTCTTGCATATAATTTATCAAGAGAATGGAGCGAGGAACAAAAGAATTATTAAAGCAACAATACCAACTCTAAAAAGCACTAGAAGAGCAAAAGCTGAGAGAATTGGAATTAATTAAAATAGACGAAAGTATTGGAACTCCAGATGAATGCAGAGGGTCTCTTAGAAGAAGTAATTCCAAAAGAAGTTATGTGATGCCCGGTACTGACGAGGGAGGGGAGTGGTCGCCGGTGCAAGAAGGCACGAACAAGGAGTGGCTCCTGGCAGGCTTCTAGGTGAAGAGGTACATGAATGAACCGATTGCCCACCAGAATGAGAGAGATCCTGAGACTGTGTTGGTATGGGACTATATAGTTGAGGATGGCTTATATGAATTGATTGGTACTACCTATACCAACAAGATGCATCTTCTTTTCGGGAGCCCATCACTTAAGAACTCCACAGTTAAGCATACTTGACTTGGAGCAATTTTGGGAAGGGTCACCTCAGAAACAATAAAGTTAGTAAAGACTGAGACTAAAGTACCAATGAAGATTCTAGGGAAAGTTCCCTCTTCCTTAGACAATTACCCGATAATTACCAGAAAAAATCATGAATTATTAGTTGAAAGAAAGATTTATGGACTCAAAGCAATAGTCACTCTAGGAGCAACCCCTGCTCTGGCATTCAATATGTTTCAATTCGTACTTATTGAATGTCTTTACTTAAGTAAGAATCTTGAAGAAATTAATTTGTTCCCATATTATTTCAAGGAAGCAGTCCAAATGTTTAAAAAGAATGTAGCTGGTGATAGAACCATTTATTTGAAGTTCTATTCAGCTTATCCGGATTTCCAGACAAAGCAACCAGCCAAACACCTAGCCTTCATGGGAATAAGCAATAATAATTTTCCTTTGATGGACAAAGCAAAAGGAGTTGAATATAATGAAGACGAAATGATTGTGATAATTGCTAACCAACTGGCAAGCATCTATACACGATGTCAAGCAATAGGAAAAGAGTCATACATCAAGACTCTATACAACGGCCCAAATACTTTGCTGTCAAGCAATACAATCGGAAAAGCAAAAAAAGAAAAGGATTTATCTATCCTGACAAGCTTTGAATTTCATTTCTACCCTTTCGAAGGACCAGCAATGAATTACAGGCCAGCTGTCCCGAGCCAGCTGTGTGCTCTAATCAAGGAAAGCAAAAACCATGAATGTGAAAGGTGTACAACAAGACAAATTGAGTCAGAAAGCACCAGTTAGTGTCGGCAAGAGGATAAGGAATCCGATGAAGCAATAATAGAAGAGTGATGTAAGCCCTTACGTCACTATGCAAAATGATTAAAACATGATGTAAGCACTTATGTAATGCAAGGTCACTTTTGTAAATTTGTTCTGTATCCTTAGGCCTATAAATAAGCCTTTTTATGCTGAGGCAAAGTAGAATTCAAGTTAGAATTTTCATATGTGTGGATCTCCTCTGAGAGTAATGTGCTACACCTTTATGGTGTTAGTCGGATGGTTGAGAGTTCATCCAAACCCCCTATGTAAATATTCAATTACTAAATAAAATCACTTTTTCTTAAAATTATTCTGTCAAATTATTATATTCAAGCAAGACCAATAGAAGCAGAAAACAACGGAAGCAGAAGTGGGCAGAAGCAACTAATATTCAAGAAACAAAAGATCAGGTATGATTACTAGGTCACCCTTCTAAGAGCTAATTATTAGTCTTTATTTATCAGGAATTAATGATTGAAATAGAGAAAGTTGATACTAGTAAAATAGAGCACTTACAAATTAATGAAGAAGATGGAAATTGAAGGAGGCATCTTAATAAATCCGAAATTATTCCGGAAAATACAGAAAGAAGATCTAGATTTAGTAGAAAATGCAAATTGATAGGAAAGAAAGAAAGATTTATGAATGTAATAAGAAAATTTAATCAAAAAGAAAATATTATATATTATGGAAAAAATAATTAATGAAACACCTATAGATATATCAGAAACTGAAGGTAATACATGTATTCAGTTAATAAGTAAAGAAAGAATTTCGGAATTAAAAAGAAATTTAAAGAACCAAGAACATAGAAGAAAATTAGGATATATTCATATAGGAGTAGTACAAGTTTTAATTAAAGCAACTTTTCAGGAAGGAATAAATTCGCCTATTGAATTAGTTCTAAAATATAATTGTAACACCCCCTTGGCGCTACATGTTGATATAAACAACAAGGAAAATACAAACGCTGGTTGCTTTTGTAAGATATAATTGTTTCTATTTCTTAACTTAACTCGAAATTAGTTGTAAATTTTTTTTTTCTTTTCCTTGTCCGATATAAATCAAACATCAATATATATATATATATGTAGATATATATATATATGCATCATTAGCATTTTTACAGCAAGACCTTTGTAATTACAGGTTATTTACTAAAGTCATAACATAAGAAAATAAACATAAACTAAAACTATAAAGTAGCGGTAGTCTAGAACCATGACATCAAAAAGATGGCTCTTAGTAGCCAAGATATATAGATTGTGAAAATATCACTACTCCCCAAAATGTAAACCCAAAAACATCCTATTGCTGGTCACCTAATGAAACCCATTGGGAAGACCTCCATGGTCCTACCCGACCGCAGGAGTATCCGGCGAGGATACATCCGCCTCTACCTCAACCTCTGGAATGACGCCGTCCACATGAGGATGATACTCGGGTACCTCCTCCTCGTCCTCCATGGGGTCCTCCTCCCTCCCCTCGTCCTCCTCTGGAACAATAACGATCTGCTCTGGAGGTGACTGTGACGCTGCCGCATGCAGCGGCTGATCAAATGGTGGCTGATGTACCATATTTCCCTCCTCCACCAGGTTCCCCAACAGTAGCCACATCGGGGGCAGTGGCACCTCCACGGTCTAGATGATGTAGGTATGAGTTTGTGGTCCCGTTGCTAGTGTACTCGTCGTGGTGCACACCGGGCTGGTGTTATGTAGCGCTGTGGGCACCCGGGTTTATTACCCACGCGCCACCATTCTCAGCATCGTCAAACTGCAGGGAACATATCCCCGATTATGACAGCGGACCCATGTGGTTCATTTGTACTCGAATATATCCTTCTTCAGATATTGATTAAGGAATAAAAAATATATAAATTTATATTAGAAAACAATATCTTTCATATATTAAGAAATGAGGTATGAAGTTTTTGAGGAAAAAACTCTTCAAAAATGAGTTTAGCTCTGAAGTAAGAACAAATAAGGTGTATTTACTCTTAGATCATTTAGTAGGTTGAGATTTTTATGCATTTTATCAAATAAAAGTTATTTAATACATCTTTACTTAATGACTTTTAGAGACAAACTTGCTTTAAAACATCCTTCATTTTTTCAACTAAATCTTTTCCATTTTCATTGTTAACAATACCCTTTTATGATGATACTGCCAAAAATGGATGTATCCTCTAAAGTCTAAAGTGAGTTGATTGTAAGAAATTCCTACCTAACATGAAATAAATAAAGCAAGGGGTGAGATACCAATACTGAGATTCATCATGATAACTATATGCACGACACCCAAAAAACATCATATATACATATTGTAAATATTTCCTACCAGTGGGATTCATACCCGACAATCAAATCGTGATTTTTCAAAAATGCATGGCACTTCAATATCCATCCTATAAGTCTTGACCTTTATTCTCCGAAGATCCTAACTTCCCTCCTTCGAGCAATGATTAGGCTGCGATACCCCTTAACACAATTGTCTCATGAGATCGGCCTCTAAATTTAGGTCCGGCTCCAATTGTTCAAGGATACCATGATGGAGCACCTAAAATAATATGGAATAGTTCCCTATTGAGTACATTCGTGCTGGGTAATTGAATTCCACGACCCGAGGTTGCAAGGCCCCGACCATTTGCTGGATTTTCGAAGCCCGAATGTCCCTAAGACCCAAACCCTAGAATTTATCTTTGGTCCGTAACAAACCAATTTACCCAATTCACCTTTTGTGAAATTGTAGATCGATACACAAGACACGTCTGCCCAAAATGGCATATCTGCCAGACTATGCATGTAAAACCTGTTGTTATCGTAACTGTTCTTTGTCGTTCATTTTTCCTCTGTCGAGGCTTAAAGCTCCCGACTACCCTTTCTCAGGTATTACAATCCTTTCCACCTCCAAAGTACAATTTCCTTTTAGGAACACTAGCCCGATGTCTCGGCAGTCTAGGTCTTTATCCTTTCCTTAATTCTCCCAAAAGAGTTTTCGTTCGGTGAAACACAAGTACCAAAACAAAAACTCCGAAAACTTATCTAAGTTTGTCGGAAAATTTCCGTTGTTCTTAAATTCTTTTCCAAAAACCTTTTTTTGATGAAATTCATTTTAAAATGTAATGAAAATCATTTTTCCTCAAATTCCTTTGTTTTTACTTCTAAAAAATCTATTAACCCTTTGAAAATCATTTCTGACACATATATTTATTTTTCTCACATAAAAAAAGGATCATTTTTCCTCATACTGCCGTTAGGCAAGGAAAAACCCTTGTCTCGAAAAATTTCATATCATCAACCTTAAAACAATTTTTAAAATCTATTTTCTTAAAATTAATATTTATTTCCATTTTCCCGTCATTTTCAAAAACAAAAAAAAAAAACGAAAGTGAAATTTTTTTCACGGTTACATCCTCGATGTCACTCGTTACCTTAAAAATCAAATCCCCTAATTTTCAAAAACATAAAGTTTTCCTTAAACTTTCATAACATTTTATCCTTATTTTCCAAATAAGCATTGATCGATATCAGGGTTCCAGCAATAACACAATCAACAGACATTTCATATAACCCAGTTTATAACATGCTTTCACAACCAACAAAAAATTCATACATCACAATTTATAGCATGCTTTCACAGATAAATCATGCATCATAGAATATTACGCAATAATTTAAAACAAACACCACAAACTACCACAAATAATTACAGACACACAAATCAATTTATACACATAGTTATCGAAGCTACTCAGGCAAACTCCCCTTACCTTAAAGTGTGGATTTTTCTCCCGACAATGATCTCGAAAGTCTTAGTTTCCTTCACAAGACTTCAAACACAATTACCAACACAATCTTTCACAAAACAACACATAAACAAGTTAAACTTTGAAAAAAAAAACCTACTAGTTCCTAGGGGTAGGGTTTCGGCCTAAGCTAGAAAAATAGGCTAGAGGTTTCAAAATTTCACATACTCTTAGATCCATGACCTTAGAGTAGTGTAGAGCTAGGAAAAATTGTCATAAGTTGAAAATGAAACAAAATCATCTAACCCATTTTATGGGTACGATTCGGCCAACACTTAAAAAAATGGCTAGGGGTTTCAAAACTTTACATAATCTTGGATGCATGATCCTAGAGTAGTAGAGAATATAGAAAATTGTTAGAACTCAAAAATGAGCATCATATGATTTTCTACTATTTTATGAAGACATACATGAAAGTTGATGAAAAATGGGTTTTGGACATGATTCAATGGAAGAAATAAAATAGGAAAGCTTATGATCATAGAGAAAGAGTAGTTACCTCTTGAAGATGGAGAAGAGATGAAGAGATTGATCCAATTTGCAAAGAAATCACTTAAGGACTTGGGTTTTTCTTTGGTTTTCTTTAAGTGTACATAAAGCTTTGATAAACAAGAAGAGAGTAAGGGGGAGAGTGAGTGACTCATATGGCAATTTTGAGGTTTCTAATTAATCTTAGGGCATTTTAGTCTTTTACTAACTAAATATCTTAAGACATTTATAAAACTAATCATGACTAGTGGTGAGTCAATGGTGGTGACTCACCATGCTCACCACAACCCTGTGACACTTGTCCCTTCCTGGCCCGGTGTCCTGTTCAGTCTCCGTAGTTTCGATTCCGACTCCGTTATTCTCCCGATTTAGGTTTTCCACAACCGATTTAATTCGAAACTTCGCCCGAACAAAATATAATATTTTATTTTAGAGCGAAAATTTTGAAAAGACCCATATCACTTAAAAAGTGATAAGAAGAATTATTGTTTCGTTATCGGGTCAAAATTAGGTTTTCTGACCAGTAAAATCTTATTGTTAGTGAAAATGCAGATCGGGTTTCGTCTGAATTTTCAACCCAAAATTTAATCGTAGGATTTTGCCATGAAGTTGAGTCTAAATATGATTTTGTTTCAACCAAATCATTTTCTAGGTCTCGGACGAAAATATAAAAAGATATTTGTTTATCGATAAAGAAAACAACAGAAATCGGGGTGTTACATTTACTACCCAAAAAAAAATTTACAACTAATTTCAAGTTAATTTAAGAAATAGAAACAATTATATTTTCTGAAAGCAACCAGCGTTTTGTATTTTCCTTTTTGTTTATATCAACATGTAGCGCCAAGGGGGTGTTACAATAATAGAATAAATGATCCAAAAGATTAAATACTAGGTGTAATAGAAGGAAATTTAGCCTATGTAAAATTAAAATTTGAAATTCGACAGAATATAGGAATTCCCCTAAATACTCAGAGGCTAGATCAAGCATTAACTCTTGAACATAAATTTTTAAGAGGAAACTTGACGAAATCAGGAGTTAAGATATTTTCTATAACATATTGTGTAAATTATGCATTAACAAAATCACATCATAGTATCACTTTTATAAATAATGATAGAATAGATATTCCAAGGTTATTTGAAGATATAGGAAGAATTTATTATCCTAAAAAAATGAAATAACAGAATTAGGAACCTTAATAAATAGACCAAGAATACTTGAGATTGAATCAATTCCAAGACCAATCATTCTTCCAGAACAAGAAAGAACTAATGAAGAAAATGATATTATTAAATTAACTAATCAAGTAAAAGATTTATCTTTGTATTTAAAAAATAAAATATGGGTAAAACACAAGAATTAAAATGATTGATTAAAGAATTTAACTCAAAGCAAGAAAGAACTAAATTAGATATTGAAGATCTCACTGGAATCTTAAGTTATTATCTTAAAAAGGATTCAGAAAAGAAAGGAAAATGAATTAACTAATTTAGAAAACAATGAAAGAAAAATAAAAAAACGTTTTAAAGAAGGAATGAAATAAATAAGAAATAAATGGGGGCTTAGACCCTCAAGTTTCTCTTCAAAACCTACTAATTATTTTAGATTACAGGCTCCTCCTTTTGAAGGCAGTGATAATGATTAAATAAGAATGGATTTTGATGAACAGACATATAAAGAATTAATAAGTGTGTTACAATTGAACCTTCCAATTGATTTTAAACAAATTATAATAAAAAAGATAAAAGAACAATATAGGCAGGAAGAACTTTATTTAAATAACATAGATATAAATATTGAATTTGAATATTTAGAAGAAATGAAATTTATTGCAGAAGAAAAATATTTAGAAGATGAATATTGTTATTCAGAATAATGGATAAAGAGATATTAAGTGTGCTAGTTACAAATTTACCAAAAGATTGTAAACAAATAATAATTAAAAAACTATGGTATCAATATTGGCAAGAAAGTTTCTACATAAATCAGGTACAATTAAGAATACAGCTAGAATATAATACAGAAGTACGTAAATGGATATATAAAGAATTATTTGAAATAGATGAATCAATAAGCGAACTAGTATATGAATATGGGTATGAAATATTAAATGACCATGAATATTTCTATGAGATATTAAATAAACATGAGTATTTCTAAAAATTACTACCCAAAATCATGAAAAAATTAAAAAATTTCGTAATTAATAGGGTGATACCAATCTGGTATCAGAGCTAAGTACTCAAAAGTGATAAGTATCTAAAAACTTTAAAAAAATTACAAAATTGCCACCGGACATATACGTTGTCCCGTACCAATTGTCGAAACCGGTTGTTCGAATATCATAGCTCCAATATTTTAGAGGTTTTTCTCAATAAAAAAATAGAAAAATACATTTTGAACTATCTTAATGCTATCTTAGTTTTTTAATTTATTTTTCTTGACTTATTAATTCTTTTCTTAAATATCGTATATTTTATTTAGGGGGTGTATTGGATTGAGATTTTAAAAGACTATTTTGGCATAAAAAAAAATCTTTTGGATTTTAAAAGACCATGTAGGATTGTAATGACTTTTAAGATTTTTTTTTTAAAGACTTTTTTAATCAAGATTTTATAGTTTGGATTTTAATGGATTTGTATTATAAGAATTTATAAGATTTGGAAGGATTATATGGATTTATAAGATTTGAAAAGAAAACATAGTGGAGAATAAACACATAAACTCTAATTACAACATTACAATGTAATTTATAGTGGAGAAGACAACATATTCACAGAGTTGTTTTGTTCACATGTTATTGTATTTATGTAATGGAAAAGGAAATTGTGAATTTAAAACAATAAAATCACTTTATTTTCATAATGTCACAAGTATTGCATTCTATATATACTGTTACTGCTTACACTACAAGAAAAGGGGTAATTTCCGACGGACAATTTCAGACGGACGTCAATTCCGTCGGTAATCAAGAAATTTCTGACGGAAAATGTTGTCGGTAATCATGAATATGAAAAGCCAACGATATTCCGACGGAGTGACTGTCGGTAACCTTACCTACGGATATTCCCTCAGTAACTCTGTCGGAAATGGTGGCGCGAATCTGTAATATTTTGGCACGCGAATCGGTAATTACGTTCCATCGAAAACTATTTTTTACATTACCGACGGATCAGCCTGTCGGTAATTCAAAAATTTGAATTACCGACGGCTTATGCCGTCGGTAGCCGTCGGAAATCGGTTCATTAAGTGCAACTGAAAATCTTTCTCCCTCATTTTCCCCTTTCTCCCTCTGTTTTCCTCTCCCTCGATCTCCCTCTCTGGTTCTCTGCCTCCGCGACTACCGCCTCCCTGCCACCGCGCACCGCCGCCTCCACCTTGCACCACCTCTCTCCTTCTTTCTTTCTCTCTGTTCTCTCCTTCTCCTCCAGCGCGCCCCTCACCCCCTCACCACTGTCTTTTTCTCCTTCGCGAGCCCCACCACCGCTAGCCCCAACACCATCGCTGCCACCACATTGTCCCACCACTTGCTCCCTCATTGCCAGACTCGCCAGACACTACAACCACCACCTTCCTCCCCCACTGCCAGCAGTAACCCTACCTTCTTAGGTATTTAGTTTTTGAATTTTTATTTTCTTGAATTAAATGTTTAATTTGTTAATTAAGTGTTTACTGTTTAATTAGTGATGATGCTAATTTGTTTGTTACAGAGTTGCTATTATACCATCATCACCACCGCTGCAGAGGAGCCACCATTGTCTGCACTGCCAGGTGTCTATTTTATTGAATTTATATTTATTTTTTGAATTTGTTTGAAATTGTTTATTTTGTCGAGTGTTTAATTATATGAAACAGTTGTTATAGTTTTTTTTGGAGTGATTGTACAATTATAATTAGTTGACTTGGAAGTGTAGGAATATGTGATTTCGATTTATAATTAATGTAGGATTTTAATTCTTATTGTAGCTAAGCGGAGACGATACACCATTAAGTCCCAGGTGCTTGCCCGTTTTGCTATAGGTCCATCTGCAGCCACAACACCCACCCAGACAGCACCTACAAGAGCCTCCCCCGACCATCTACCCCTTCCCCCACCCGTTCTACACCTTCACTGACCCATACTACACTATCCCCGACCCGTACACCATCCCCGACCCACACTACCCCACCCTCCACCCATACTGCACCCACTCGCTTTGGGCCACGACACCCACTAGCCGGCTACTCGCCACCCCCTACTGGGCCCACACCACACCTACACCCAGCACCACCATCATCATCGGTTGTGCCAGCCACACAGCCAGCAGGTTTATCATTCATGCCGACTCCTAGGATGCTGCCACAGCCGGACATTCCATCCTCATCATCCGTGCCAGCATACGATGACGGCACGGACATTCCGGCCACATCGTCTATGCAGCAGCCGGCCGTGCAGGAGATCTTGCCTGAGTGGGCCAAGATTCCTGCACCCGAGGATCGACCATGGGTCATGCCTATTTCTGGATCGTAAGTCATTTTTAATTTAATGTTTTATAAATTTGACAATTTTAATTATTATTCATCAAGTATATAATTTTTATTTGTAATATTGCTGAATTAATAAAATTATAAATTTTTCAGCTTCATCCCATCGAAAGTGGGATCGAAGCACGTTACCTACGCCCTCAAGGCACAGTTTTGTCGCTTCTGGCCATCATGGGGGTCGATCCCGAAGGAGGACCAGGATCGTATCTTCACACGATTCGGGATAAGTCGTTTATTATTTTTGTTTTTATTTTTTTACGTATTTTATATATCTTTTTGTATTATGTTATTAATATTTCTTCTTTGTTAATAAGCCCTTGTGCGCTGGTTGTCGGAGCATACCGCTCAGATACGTGCCATTTTTTACGACAGAGCATATGCTGGACTGAGGGACATGCTCCGGGAGGCTAGGGATAGTCGGAAGCATCCGGATTACATTGGGCCCAAGATTTGGGCCCAACTATGTGTGCACTGGGACACTCTAGAGTACAGGGCGAAGTGTGAGCAGGCGAAGAGGAATTGGGCCTCCGTGAAGGGTGGGAGCATGCATACTGGTGACTCAATTAGCCACATGCAGCATGCCATGAACATGGTATGCATTTATAAATTTTATTTATAAACTATATCTTATTATTCAAAATTTATATTATAATTAATTGCTTTTATTCTTGCGTCGGATGCAGGCAGGAGAGCTTGCCCGGTCTGTTGATGTCCCCATGGTCTTTGAGCAGACGCATATTCTCTCGGACACAGGCGAGTTTGTTGATGAGAGGTCGAGGCAAACAGTGGTGAGCTAAAGTGTCTTTTTATATTTAACGTATCTTTTTATTAATATAGTTTAATAATATAATTTTTGTAATGTATTGATGCAGGAGGAATACAATGCCAGGTTCAGTCAGGTAGCGTCTGAGGTTGCCTCGTATTCTGGTGCCTCGGAGCCTTCCCAGCTGGACCCCGCCGAGGTTGAGAGATTACAGACTCAGGTCTGGATGGATGTGGCGAGCGGGAAGAAGAAGGGGCGGATTTACGGGACCGCGACTTTGCCTCGTTCCATCACTCGGGGGTCGATGCCGAGCTTGACTATTCGGGAGTCTACCTTCTCCGGTTCACAGGACACGGAGGAGGTGCGGCAGTTGAGGCAGGAGGTGCAGGAGCACAAGCAAACTGCAGAGCGCATGCAACAGTGGGCAGATCTCATGAAGCAACAGATGGAGACATGGTCTACGAGGATGACCTCTCTGCTCGATTTGCTTCCACCAGAGAGGCGCAACGCTATACAGGATGTCATCCATGCCGGTCAGCCCTCTACTGTTAAGTCTCTAAAATGTCTGTGTGCATTTCCCTAAGTTTTGATGAAAACTAAACATTGGTTAATGATTTAATTAACCTACTTTGTGGTTGCTAACCTATCTACTTAGTGTACAGATCAAAAAATTACAAAACTCACCTGTCTGTCTACCTAAGTACCAACCTGTCTGTATAAGCCAAAAAGTCAACCTGTCTGCTGACTGCGATTGTTGACTATGTGCAAACTGGTTTACAACCTGTCTCTGCTCTGCTCTTCGACTCGTCTAAGGTTCTTTGTTAAAGAACTCGAAGTACAGGAAGCTTTTGGAAGCTGTCCCCTCGTGTAGAAGACTCTGAATCTCTCTCTCACGCTTATCAAGAAATTCAGAAGTGCTCTCTCTCAAGCAACCTAGGAAGTCAGAGACAAACTTCCAGTTAAAGAATGTTTCCAACATGCTTTATTCCCTAGTACTTTCAGTTATTACACAGGAAGGGAAATGTACTCTGCAAAAGTACAAAAGCACTCTGCACAACTCTGATTTGGCTACTACACGATGCATAAAGCCATTATCCTTCATGATAGAGTACAACCAACGTCTCCATTGCATTAATGGCTGCCCAGAACGACTATATTGCATTTAATGAAGCTCTGCTTGAAGCCATCGTTGCAAGGAATGTCTCTAACGGATATTAAATGGTTGAATGCTATAAATACAGAAGTCATTGAAGATGAACACATAAGAGATTACAAAGCATTAAAGAGCCATTACTCTGTTCATTTATTTTCTCTGTATTCTTCAATCATTTGAAGTTATTACGCAGACTTTCCTAAGCTTTACATTTAAACCACTCTTTGAGTGTTAGTGAAAGATATGTCTGTCTGTAAGTGTATTTATTACAAACCATACTCTCAAACAAATCTGAGTGAGCCTGAAGAGGCTAGGTGTGCAAAGAATACTTGTCTTGGAGCCTGAAGAGGCTAGGTGTGCAAACAATACTTGGAGTCTGTAACCTGATCAGTTATAGTGGATAAATCTTGGTGCTGCCAAGGACTGGACGTAGCTCTTTGTGTTAAAGAGTGAACCAGGATAAATCACTGTGTTAATCTCTCTTCCCTTAATCTCTTCAGTTGTTTTGATTATATATCATCTGCTTTCTAACTAAGGGGTTAAAACTGTTTTTATCAAGATTGTTTTTCATCTGTATACGTGTGTTGTTTTCTAAGAAAAATACAACAGACAGGTGACCTGTCTGTGTAACTTTTTACACCTGTCCGAACTTAGCTTCTGCATGTAAAAAGTTTTTAACTTTACTTTAAATTCTGATAAACACAATTCAACCCCCCTTCTCGTGTTTATAGTTGTCTATTTCAGTTGGTATCAGAGCTTAGCCTCTGGGTTGAGCATCTAACAGTGTAGAGGTAAAAGATCCTGAAGAATAGACATGACTGCTGGAGCTAGTGGAAGTCACCAGACTGAAGGAGCCTCCTTAACCAGACCTCCATTCTTCTATGGAGAAAACTACAACTATTGGAAAGATAGATTTCAATGGTTCATTCTATCTACAAACTCTGATCTCTGGGATGTCATCACAGATGGTCCTTTCATTCCTAAAAATGATGACAACACTGACAAGCCAAAAGCTCAGTCGACCCCTGCAAAAAAGACAAAGTGGGAGCTAAATCACAAAGCCAGATACAACATTATTTGTGCTGTCAGTCCTGATGAGTTTGAAAAGGTCTGTGCCTGTGATTCTGCCAAAGAAATATGGGAAACCTTAGCTGTCACACATGAAGGAACAGCCAAAGTCAAAGAATCAAAAATTGCCATACTTATCAGAAAGTATGAACTGTTTCTCATGGAGGAAGGAGAATCTGTTGCTCAGATGATAGGAAGATTCCAAACTATCATCAATGGTCTAAAGTCTCTTGGCAAAGTTTACTCTAATGCTGAGAAGGTTGGAAAGATACTAAGGAGCCTGCCTAAGCAGTGGAGACCTCTGGTAACTGCTATCTCTCAAGCCAAAGATCTTACCACCTTGACTATGGATGAACTCCTTGGAACACTTACTGTTCATGAGCAAGAACTTGGAGATGAAGTCTCAACAAAGAAGGGCAAGTCAATTGCTCTGAAGGCTGATCAAAAGTCTTCAAAAGCTTCTAAAGCTTTGAAGGCAGACGAGTCATCCAGTGATGTTGACCTGTCTGAACCTGAGGATTCTGAAAGTGATGAAGAATTATCTCTCCTAACCAGAAAGATAAAGCTTCTCCTACAGAAAAAGAAGTTCAGAAAAGATAAGTCATTCAGAAGGTTCAACAAGGACAAGAACTTCAAAGACTCCACTTCAACAGACAAGAACTCAATTGTCTGCTATGAGTGCAAGAAGCCAGGTCACATCAAAGCAGAATGTCCTCAACTCAAGAAAGCCCCTTTTAAGAAGTTTTTCAAAAAGAAGAAGAAAGGAATGATGGCTACTTGGGAAGATCTAGAGTCAACATCTTCTGATGAAGAGACAGAGGAAGAAGCAAATCTCTGTCTAATGGCTAACACTGACTCAGATTCAGATAATGAGGTAAATTCTGATTATGAGGAATTACTTGATGCCTATGAAGAATTGTTGGAGGAATCCAACTGCTTATCTAAGGCTTTCAAATCTCTCAAGAGAGATCATGTTAAGCTCCTCAGTGAGCATAAACAGAAATCTCTAGAGTGTGAGAAATTTGCCAAGGAGAACAGTGAGCTGAAGACTGAAAAGTCTAGTGAAGCTAAGATCTCTAGTGATACATCACAGTCTGAAGAAGTTGAAAAACTTCAACAGAAAGTGGAAGAGCTCACTTCTGATCTTGCCAAATTTGTTAATGGTAGAGAAAATCTGACCAAGCTGCTTGGTTGTCAGAGGCACTCCCTTAACAAAGAAGGTATTGGATATGTCCATCAGACACATCATAAAGTATCAACTAAGCACTCTAAAGTGTCTACTACATCTACTTCTATTAAATCCATACCTGTCTGTAATTTCTGTGGAAAGACTGGACATGTTATGTCTAAATGTCTTCATAAGAAAAGAAGGAAGTCTTCACAGACTCCTAGAACTAACAGAAAAGGACCCGGAAAACTATGGGTACCTAAAGATCAAATAATCTCTGTTGCAGATGTCCTCAACAGCACAAAGAAAACACCACTGCTGGTACCTGGACAGTGGCTGCTCGCGACATATGACAGGAGAAAGGTCTATGTTCCTAGACCTCCAACTTAAGAAAGGAGGACATGTGGCATTTGGTGGAAATCAGAAAGGGAAGGTTATAGGAATTGGTACTATTGGTGGTAAATCTCCTCTTCCCTCTATATCAAATGTTCTTATGGTTAAAGGATTAAAACACAATTTACTTAGCATAAGTCAATTATGTGACAGTGGATTTGATGTCTCCTTTACCAAGGATTTCTGTATAGTTAAAGATTTAAGTGGCAAAACCCTCTTTTCAGCTAAAAGGCAACAAAATCTGTATAAGATTGAACTGACTGATCTCTCAGATCAAAGTGTAACTTGTCTGATGTCTAAAGAGGATGAAAGATGGTTATGGCATAAGAAACTAGGACATGCCAGTATGAAACTAATTTCAAAACTAAAAAAGGATAACCTTGTGAGAGGATTGCCTGATATTAGTTTTAAGAAAGATGTTTTGTGTGATGCATGTCACAGAGGTAAACAAATAAAATCAAGTTTCAAATCTAAAAACCAAGTATCAACCTCTAGACCTCTTCAGTTGTTACACATGGATCTGTTTGGACCAGTTAGTGCTGCCAGCTTAGCTGGAAGGAAACATGGATTTGTCATAGTTGATGACTATTCTAGATATACTTGGGTACTCTTCTTAACCCACAAGGATGAGTCTTTTAAGGCTTTCTCAGTATTCTGTAAAAGAGTACAAAATGAGCAGGGTTTCTGCATTTCTACTCTTAGAAGTGACCATGGGGGAGAATTTGAAAATGAGCAGTTTAGACAGTTCTGTGAGGAGAATGGGATCTCTCACAATTTCTCTGCACCTAGAACTCCTCAACAAAATAGAGTGGTTGAGAGAAAGAACAGATCTCTGCAAGAGATGGCTAGATCTATGCTCAATGAGAATAATCTCCCTAAGTACTTCTGGGCAGAAGCAGTAAACACAGCCTGTTATGTACAAAACAGAATACTCATTAGGCCTTTTCTAATGAAGACACCTTATGAACTGTGGAAAGGAAAAAACCCCAACATTTCTTACTTTCATGCATTTGGTTGTGAATGTTTCATCTTAAATACCAAGGATCAACTTGGAAAGTTTGACTTTAAGACAGACAAAGGTATCTTTTTGGGATACTCTGAAATGTCTAAAGTTTTTAGAATTTACAATTCTAGAACATCTGTTATTGAAGAATCTGTTCATGTCAAATTTAATGATAGCTTAAAGACTGATAAGGAATTGTTAGATCTAGAAGATGATCTTGCAGGTCTTGATATAAACAAGTCAGAAAATCAACAACCTGACTTAACCAAATCAGAACCTGAAGCAGAACCAGACAGACAAGTGGAGCAGACAAGTCAACAGACAAGTCAAGATCCTCTTGAAAGAGATTGGAAATTCAAAACTCATCATCCTAAGGATCTCATTATTGGAAATCCCTCAGAAGGAGTACGAACCAGATCTACTTTAAGAGAATCAAGCAATGTGGCCTTTATGTCAGAAATAGAGCCAAAACACATTGAAGAAGCTCTTGATGATGAAAGCTGGATTCTTGCTATGCAAGAGGAACTCAATCAGTTCACCAGAAATGATGTCTGGACACTTGTCTCCAAGCCTAAAAACAAGTCTGTCATTGGAACAAGATGGGTCTTCAGAAATAAGTTAGATGAAGATGGAAAGTTGTCAGAAACAAGGCAAGGTTAGTAGCTCAAGGCTATAACCAACAAGAAGGTATTGACTATACTGAAACCTTTGCACCTGTAGCTAGAATTGAAGCTATTCGCATTCTGATGTCGTATGCTGCACAACACCAAATCACTCTTTTTCAAATGGATGTGAAAAGTGCTTTTCTCAATGGAATAATTGAAGAAGAAGTTTATGTTAAACAACCCCCTGGTTTTGAAGATACTGATAAACCAAATCATGTTTTTAAACTTAAAAAGGCATTATATGGTTTAAAGCAAGCACCTAGGGCATGGTATGATAGACTAAGCTCTTTTCTCATGCATAATGGTTTTACAAGAGGTCAAGTAGATACTACTCTGTTTAAGAAAAGCTCTAAAGAAAATTTCATTATAGTCCAAATATATGTTGATGATATTATTTTTGGAGCAACTAATGAAAAGCTATGCAAGGATTTTTCAAAGCTGATACAAGCAGAATTTGAGATGAGCATGATGGGAGAATTGAAGTTCTTCCTTGGTCTACAAATCAAACAGACAAGTGATGGAATCTACATCCATCAACAAAAGTATATCAAGGAAATGGTTAAGAAATACAAAATGGAAAGTGCTAAACTTATGAAAACTCCCATGGAAACCAATGCAAAACTAAGTAAAGATGATGAAGGTAAAAAGGTAGACCAAACTGTCTACAGAGGTATGATTGGATCTTTGCTGTACTTAACTTCAAGCAGACCTGATATTCAATTTAGTGTCTGCATGTGTGCTAGATTTCAATCTGACCCAAGAGAATCTCATCTTAAAGCTGTTAAGAGAATATTTAGATAGTTGCTTGGTACTACTAATCTTAGTTTGCTATATTTAAGAACTAAAGAATACAGATTAGTGGGATTCTGTGATGCTGACTTTGCTGGAGACAGAATAGAAAGAAAAAGCACCAGTGGAGGATGCCACTTCATTGGAGCAAATTTAGTCTCTTGGTCAAGCAAAAGGCAGACAACTATTGCTCTATCTACTGCTGAAGCAGAATATATCTCAGCTGCTAGTTGTTGCTCTCAACTCTTATGGGTAAAACATCAACTTGAGGATTACACTATTTTTGAGCATAATATATCTGTATGGTGTGATAATTCTAGTGCTATCTGCTTAACTAAAAATCCAATTCAGCATTCTAAGGCTAAGCATATAGAAATCAAACATCACTTCATTAGAGATTATGTTCAGAAAGGAATTTTTGATATTAGGTTTGTTAAAACTGACAATCAATGGGCTAATATCTTCACTAAGCCTTTAGCAGAAGAAAGATTTTTATTTATTAGAGATAACTTAAACATGCATTGCATTGTTGAATGAATTGTCTGAGTTTTTGAACTGTCTGTGATCACCTGTCTGACTCTGCTGAGTCACTATGCTGAAACTCAACAGTCTTATTAAAATGATTATTAGTTATTTAATATCATTTGTTAATCTGAAGCTAATCATGGACACGGCAGTTTTTACCTCGAAACCATGTTTTCATTATTTCTTAAGTGAGGCGCTACAGTTTCCCATATAAATCGTGCCATTCTTAATTAAAAATGTTTATTTTCTCTCTCCTGCTTTTAATTGCTTTAAAAGGCAATTTTCAGAAAGACTCAAACTTTATCCTTCTCAAAAGCCCTACGTCTTTTCATCTTCGTCTTCCTCTCGTTCTAACCCTTCTCTCTTCCAAAACTCTCATTCTCTCCTCTCTGAAAAATGGCATCTTCAAAGCGTCTTTCCCCAAAAGAGATTGCTGAGAAATACGAAATGAGAATAGCTGATGTTGAGAAGATTCTTGCAGGCAAGACTGTTGACCTCCAACAGATGAAGAAATGGGGAATGGATGTCACTGAAGAGTTGGAATACTCTAAGTGGACAACCTTCTTTGATATCAAGGAGCTGGTTCATCCCAAGCTTGTCAGAGACTTCTGGAGGAATGTTGTGGTCATTACCAGTGTGGTTGATGGAACCAAGAGCTTCAAGGCTCAAATGTCATCTAATGTAACTCTCCAGTTTCCCATTGGCTCTTTGGAATTGGCAACAAGTTGCCCAAGGATTGGAACTGCCTTCAGACCTGACTGGGAAGATCAGATAGGATCTGAAAATGTCAATATTGCTATATATGGAGTTCCCAACCCTGAGAACAAAAAGCCTGTCAGCATGGTGCCCAAGTGCAGGTTCTTGCACAAGCTGCTACTGGAGTGTGTGATGCCAAGGAAAGGATCACGAGACAATGTGACCAAGATGGAAAGATTTGCTCTGTATCACTTGATTCACAAAATAAAGATAGACATCAATGATCTCATCTACATGTATCTTGAGTCTCTGATCAGAAGGACAAACAAGCCTACCTACCCTTATGGAATGCTGCTGACAAGGGTTTTTAGGAACAAGTTGTTTGTTCCAACTGATGTCCATTTCGTGGACATGGCTCTGCCCATAGACAAGAAGGTCCTGTCTATGATGGGGATTGAAGGAATCCCTCTGGAGGATGAAGAAGAAGGCAAGAAGAAAAAGAAGAAGCCTGCTGCTGAGCAGAAGTTGAAAGAAAAAGCAGATGAACCAGAACCAGTTGATTCCACTGATGAATCAGAGGTTCCAATCTCTAAGAGAATCTAGAAACCTGCTGGAAAAGTGGCCAGACAGGACCAGAGGCCTGAGGAACCCACAGCTTCTGAAGAATCTGCTGAGACAGTTGAGCCTCTCATATTCAAGCTGAAGAAACCCTCTCCCAAGAGGAAGACCAGTGAGGCTGGAAAATCTGGTGTGGTTTCTGCACAACCCACCAAGAGGAGAAGACTGGTGAAGACCTTTACCAAGGTCAGACAAGTGGAGTCTGAACCTAGTAAAGAGGAAGCATCTGCTCAGGGGGAGCAGACATCTCCACCCTCAGAGGAGCCTAGGGAGATCAAACCTCTTGATCTGGGAATCATTCCCAGAAAAAGAAGGTCAGGCTACCCTATGCCTGTGGTGGCCATTGCTGGAAGGGAAGAAGTCCCTGTAGAAGAGCCTGCTGCTATTGCTGCTACTGCAATCTCTGCTGACCTGTCTGATGGGACTCAGACAGTTGATCACCCTGAAGCTACTTCTCTGTACCCTTCAAGAAAGAAGCCAAGACTCTTTGAAGATCAGCTTTTCACCTTTCCTTCTGCACCATCCTCTCCCCTTCACCAAGGTATTCAAAGTTCTGTAGTCTGATCCCCCTCTGCCCTTTTTATCAATCCCCTGTCTGTTGCCTCCCTTTTTTCATTCAACCGTCTCTTCTCACCCCACCCCAAACATCTTTTGATGTTGTGTCTGATGTATGTCAGTACACAGTTGTTCACAAGGACTCAACTCCCAGAGAACAATCTGGCATATCATCAAGACTGTTTGTGAGTGATTTGCAATCTCTGATGACTGCAAGTGTCTCTCACTTATCTGTCATCCGTTCTCCTCCACCTCATATTTTGAACCCATGTAGGGAGATTTTCTTCTATCCCCCTATTGTTTTGTTCATTAGAACATTGGAAGGATCTCACTATCCTGCCTCTGTTGTAATGTTACCCTCTAGGTCTAGATACTTTTTTCTCTTAGTCACAGGGTCTAATTCGTTTTTCTCTCACATAGACTCTCTCTTACTCTTACCTCCATCTGTCTTAGCTAATCAACCTCTTCCCCCTCCTATCCAAATTAGAGTCACTCGTCTGTCTCTATGTGAAAGACTCTCCTGTGTCTTTCCCTCCCCTGATTTTGATCTAGTCAGAATCAAACCTTTGTTCAAATTAGATTTTCTTCCTTTATTCTATTTCAGAACCATCCATTAGTATTTCTTTCCCCATGTCTCCTCACCTTTCTCTGTACCTAAGGCACCCCCAGTTTTAGCCTTACCCTGGTATCCAACCCAGTCTGCTGCTTCAACCAGTTTGTGTACAGAAGCCTCCTCCTCTCAGATGGTGGATTTAGATAGCTTCAATCTTCTTAAGACTGAGCTAGAAGAAGTCAGAAGACATCTGGATGCAGAAATGCATGCTAGGCTGCTGTTGGAAAAGAAAGTTGACTCCTTGTATCTTCTTTTTAATCAGTCTAGGTAGATGTCTGTAGAAACTGCCTTGTAAATGAAATGCTTATGATGAATAAAAATCAATATTACTTTATCTTCCTTATTTTCTCTTTATTGTCTCTTTTTCTCTCTACTGTTATCTGTTTGTTCCTTTTTGTTGCTGACAAAAGGGGGAGAAAAATGTAAGATGATTAATGTAAAATGATTGGAGAAAATTATGTGATGGTTATATGCTAAGTGTTCTGGAGAATATAAAAATTGGTAAAATTTTAATTCTATGTTACTCTGATATTTTGAACTTAAGCCTGCTGCATATTGCTCTGATACTTTTAATTGAACTCAAATGCACCTGTCTGCACATATAGAAAATATCAACCTGTCTACTTTCTATTATTCTGTAAGATGATATTTTCTAAGGTTCATTAAATCATCTGAATGTTTGTCATCATCAAAAAGGGGGAGATTGTTAAGTCTCTAAAATGTCTGTGTGTATTTCCCTAAGTTTTGATGAAAACTAAACATCGGTTAATGATTTAATTAACCTACTTTGTGGTTGCTAACCTATCTACTTAGTGTACAGATCAGAAAATTACAAAACTCACCTGTCTGTCTACCTAAGTACCAACCTGTCTGTATAAGCCAAAAAGTCAACCTGTCTGCTGACTGCGATTGTTGACTATGTGCAAACTGGTTTACAACCTGTCTCTGCTCTGCTCTTCAACTCGTCTAAGGTTCTTTGTTAAAGAACTCGAAGTACAGGAAGCTGTCCCCTAATGTAGAAGACTCTGAATCTCTCTCTCACGCTTATCAAGAAATTCAGAAGTGCTCTCTCTCAAGCAACCTAGGAAGTCAGAGACAAACTTCCAGTTAAAGAATGTTTCCAACATGCTTTATTCCCTAGTACTTTCAGTTATTACACAGGAAGGGAAATGTACTCTGCAAAAGTACAAAAGCACTCTGCACAACTCTGATTTGGCTACTACACGATGCATAAAGCCATTATCCTTCATGTTAGAGTACAACCAACGTCTCCATTGCATTAATGGCTGCCCAGAACGACTATATTGAATTTAATGAAGCTCTGCTTGAAGCCATCGTTGCAAGGAATGTCTCTAACGGATATTAAATGGTTGAAGGCTATAAATACAAAAGTCATTGAAGATGAACACATCAGAGATTACAAAGCATTAAAGAGCCATTACTCTGTTCATTTATTTTCTCTGTATTCTTCAATTATTTGAAGTTATTACGCAGACTTTCCTAAGCTTTACATTAAACCACTCTCTGAGTGTTAGTGAAAGATCTGTCTGTCTGTAAGTGTATTTATTACAAACCATACTCTCAAACAAATCTGAGTGAGCCTGAAGAGGCTAGGTGTGCAAAGAATACTTGTCTTGGAGCCTGAAGAGGCTAGGTGTGCAAACAATACTTGGAGTTTGTAACCTGATCAGTTATAGTGGATAAATCTTGGTGCTGCCAAGGACTGGACGTAGCTCTTTGTGTTAAAGAGTGAACCAGGATAAATCACTGTGTTAATCTCTCTTCCCTTAATCTCTTTAGTTGTTTTGATTATATATCATCTGCTTTCTAACTAAGGGTTAAAACTGTTTTTATCAAGATTGTTTTTCATCTGTATACGTGTGTTGTTTTCTAAGAAAAATACAACAGACAGGTGACCTGTCTGTGTAACTTTTCACACCTGTCCGAACTTAGCTTCTGCATGCAAAAAGTTTTTAGCTTTACTTTAAATTCTGATAAACACAATTCAACCCCCCTTCTCGTGTTTATAGTTGTCTATTTCATCTACTACTTCTACCGTGCCACCACCACAGCCGCATGATGCTGGTGTGTCTTCTAGTCCGCATCATGATGGTCAGCTGACGCCGGTGAACTCCCCCCGACAGGATGACGATGGCAGTTATTATGATGATTATTAGGAAATTTTTAGATTTAGTTGTGTTTTGTAGATACACGGATATTTTATGTATGAAATATTTTTATTTATTTTAATTTAAATGTCTTTTTAAATTTATTTGTAATTTCAATTTTGGTTTCAAATTAATAATATAATATATTAATTATAATAAATCAAATAAAAATAAATACTAAAAAAATTTATATTTAAAAATAATAATAATTAATAATTTAAAAAAAATAATCATTTCCACGGAAACTACCATCGGTAAGCACAGGCAAATTTCCGACAGAAATTCCGTCGGAAATTACCGTCGATAAACACTCACCAGATTTCAGACGGAAACTTCCATCGGAAACAACCCAGCATTTTCCGACGGCTTTTTCCGTCGGAAATTACCGACGGATTTTGCCCGTCCGTCGGAAACTGTTTCTTACGCGTCTAGTACCGACCGAATACCGTCCATCGGAAATGCTATTTTCCAACAGCTTTTTGTCATTTCCGATGGCTTTTGGCCGTCAGTAATACCCTTTTTTTTGTAGTGTTAATGTAGCGAATATGTTTTCCATCAAGAGTATATAAATTTGATGTGTCATAGATAAGTGTGTACTTGCAAACCAATTCTTCAATATAGGCTAAAATACATTTTTGGTCACTTACCTTATTTTTTTTAATTTCAATTTGGTCCCTTAAGTTTTAAAAGTTTGAATTTAGTCCCTTAATTTGTCTATGCTAACACAAGTTAATCATCTCCGTCAATGAAGTTAGTAATGATGTTAACTCTCAGTCCCTTATGTTTTAATTTGGTCTTTTAAATTATTAAAAGGTTTCTAATTTGTCATTTAAATTGTTAACATGTTTCAAATTGATCATTTAATTTAAGTTATTAAACTAAAAAATTTAACACCGTTACTAACTCATTGACGAAGAGGACTAACTTGTGTTAACAATGACAAATTAAGGGATCAAATTGAAACTTTTGAAAGTTAAGGCACCAAGTTGAAACTAGTTAAGGGATCAAAAATGTATTCTAGCTTACAATATACTTACATAACGTTTGACCCAACTTTTTTGAGAGCTTCAAAGCTATTTTAAAATTAAAATTAAAAATAAGCGTTTTAAAAGTAAAGCTAAAGTTGTTTGGTAATTTAAAATTAAAAATAAGCGTTTTAAAAGTAAAGCTAAAGTTGTTTGGTAATTTATGTTGGGTTGAACAAGCAACCAAGGGGGGAAGGGGGGAAGGGGGGGGGGGGGGGGGGAGAGGAGGGAGATGGAAGGAAGGAGGAGAGAGAGGAAGGGGAGAGAGACGTGAAGGCATAAGGTGAAGGAAAATAAGGATTGAGAATCCTGAGAAATCTCATGTGTTGAGGTGAGTCTTTATATTACTAAAAAATCCACCTTAGAAAACAATCCATCGAAATTAGAAAGTTTTTAAATATCATAAGACTTTTTATTACTTATAAAAGTCTTGATTGAATATTACTAGATTTGTACTCCCTCTTTGAAAAAATCATAATAGTCTTCATTGAGTATCACCATACTTATTATTATTTTTTTGAAGCAACTACCATACTTATTTAAATTACTTAAAAATCTTGATTCAATATCATAACTTTTTTATCTCATAAAAAAAGTATTTTAAGATCTTTTAAAATCTCAATCCAATACACCCCTCTTTAATTCATTAAATATGATATCCACATATTTGAACTGTTTCATTATTTCCTTGAATATCTTATATTTTATTAAATTATAAAATATTAATTCATTATTAACTTTTACAGAAAATCTTCAATTTATTAAATGAAATAATTATTTAATAAACATTTAATGTAGCATAAAAAAGGAAAAAATCCTTATAAAATAAATTTGTATGTAACATGAGTAGGTAACAATGTATCCACATTTGATTTAACTTAAATCTATTGAAGGGTAGATACACTTTCTTTTTGGTACAAGAGTAGATGTACTTTTACTTTTTTTTTTTTTTTTCGGGACATACTTTTACTTACTCATTTTATATAACTTTTAAATGATTGTTATCCTAAAAAAAAGAAAAAAATAACGAAGAGATTTGACTCTGTCAAAGGCCAAAATATTAAACTAGCAAAAAAATTTATTTCTCAAATACACGTTTCTCTTATTATTTCTCAAAGTATTAATTATTTTGTCCTATTTCCCTTCCCTTCTACCTTTTAAAAATTTATAAAATTAAAAAAAATAAAGATTAAAAAAAATATCCAACCATTAAAAAAAGAAGGGAAAAAAAAATTAATAACTGACTTCCCAAATATCAACTTCTCGTAAAATAAAAAAATGAGTAATTTGAAAAATAACGGAGAAGATGTGTTAATTGGAAAAAATAAAATTTGGATTTAGTTTAATATTTTTTGTTCCCATTCAAACGCATAGGAAACTTTTCCTTTGCTTTTGACTTTTGTCAAAGTAAAATATTATTTTTCTGCCAAGACAGCACCAAAATCGGGAACGTCCTTAATTGCCTTTGACACCTTTTAATAACTGTCAAACCAATCGTCCCACTAATTTTTTAATACTAAAAAATAAAAAATGATTTTATGGATATAAACACGATCCGGTGCATAATAATATATCACACCATCCGGTGCATTCTCTCTCGGTGTCTGGTCGAAACGTCTCATATAGTCTGCGTAAATAACAAAAGGAGCATACCCAAATTTTCGTTACCGAGTTTGTACTATACACAATGGGAACGAGGAAGGGCGCCGGTTCCCCAGTAAACGTTTTGACTGGATGGTTGAACAAGAAGTCTATGAAGGTGAAGATCTTTTTGGGGGCATTGCTTGCTTTTTGTTGTTTGGTGGCTCTAAAGTTTACTGTCAAAGAGCCCCATTATTTCTTCATAGCCTCTGAATCGGTCCATATTGCTGGGATGATTGTCCTCGTATACAAGCTCTTCACCCAGAAGACCTGCTCTGGTACATTTCTTTTGCCTTGATCAGTAATGTGTTTTGATGTTTAATTAATTTTAACGTGTTTGATATTTCTGATTGCTTTAATTTTGATGTTTGAAATCAAAGGGGTATTATTTTTCTTTTCTAAAACGAAATTGTACGAATAGGGAAGAAATAATTACAAATAGGGTTAGCAACGGGCCGATTTTACTTTCCCGACACCATCCTGGTTCTCATCAGGTTTGGAACTCATCTCCGCCATCAGCTGCGGTTGGATTTCCCACCCTGCCGCTGCCCCGTCAATGAATAACCAAATTTAAAAATTATTTATTTTAATTGAAATTAACAACTAAAAAATTGTAATTCAAAAATAATAATAAACAAAACGTTCACATGATTAAAACAATAACCAAGAAACTGGAGCAAATATTTTTTTTTTTTAAAAAGTACCGCTTTTATCCGGTAAAAAAAAGTACCATGGAACCATTTAATCAAATCTAATTCCCTATGTAGATATACGAGGGTAATGATTGTAATTATGTAAATACCATCGTGGGTTTGGGAACGGAAATTAGTATTTCATTACCGCCCCCGTCCCGAATTAAAACAGGTTTTCCCCGTCAAAGTCGGTGCAGGTTCGGGTGGGTACCCGTGGATTCGGGTCTCATTGCCATACCTAATAACAAATAGGTTCGAAAAAGGGTATTTTTGTTTGATACATAAACATAGTGTTTGGTTGGAGTGGTTTGGAGGGGAGGGGAGGGATTTTTTTAAAACTTGTGTGTTTAGTTCAATTTTTAGAGGGGAGGGGAGGGATTTTAAAACATAACCCATGTATTGACCAAAATATCCCCACTTATGTATTTTAAAATAAATAATTATATGGGTTTAAGAGTAAATTTGTTTTAAAATCCCTCCCCTCCCCTCCTGAACCAAACATGAAAGTGTTGTCTCCCTCCCCTTCTCCCAACCAAACACAATAGCTAGTTAAAACCCCTCCCCTCCCCTCCCTCCCCTCTATTAAAATCCCTCCCCTCTCCTCCCCTCTTTTGAGGGCCTGGAGCGACATAGGTATGGTACCTTCCTGTGGAATTTATGTTGGAATTTATTTTTCATCAGGATTGGATCCCTCTCGGCCAACCCCTCACGTATAGGAATTTATTCAAATCCTATACATGATACGTGATAAATATTTCCACTTATAAGTGATAATCATTTTGAAGTTGGTCCCTGCATGTGATAATGATTTCGAATTTTGTCATTATATTTTCATTTAATCTCCTCAAATGACAATCATTGGTGAGGATCAAATAAAATATAAATATACACATAAATAGATATCAAAATTTTCTACATATAAGAATCAAAGATAAAGTCAGAATCAAGGTCATATATAGGAAACAAATTATTAGTTTCACCTAATTTTGTGTTACAATAAGGATGTGAAAAATTATCGCTTTATAAATTGGTAATGGAGCTAATTGCTACTAAAAATTTATCAAGAACTAAAATAATATCAGATCTTTTAAGGCATATGATCTCATATTCTCGCTAAAAAAAAAAAAAAAACTTAGGCATATGAAAAAATATATGTGGGTTTTTTAATTTGGATTAGGGAAGGGACTGGGAGGCTGAATTTTTATTTCTTGTTTTTGTTTTTTCAATTTTTAGGATTTATTTGTCTTTATGAATATATTTGTAATGTATAGAAATTAAATTCAGATTAGTGTTCATTCATCTATACAATTGGGAGGTTGTATGGGCTGTGTGATTGGTTTGATTGGATGGAGCATGAGCTGAACTTTCCCTAGGTGTGATTACCGGTTCAAGTAACTAAGTTTCTCATAGGAATAGAATATGCTAAATTATATAGTTTGTTAGATAGTGTTTGGTTGGAAAAAATTGTGTAGAGGTGAAGGGGATGGATTTTCGCAAATCTTTCTTTTTTTGTTCAATATTTTAGAGGGGATGGGAATGAAAAAGACCCAAATCTCCCCTTACTCAGTTTTAACCCCCGTTCAAAATTTGGGTGGCAAGACAGGGATTTAAAATATTTTAAATATAATGACTAAAATATCATTACTTTTCCTGTACATAGGATACTTCATTAATGTAACTTTTCCTCTTGAAGTTTAATATATGTGATTTAATTATAGTTGAAATTTATAAAGTTTTTCAATACTCCACAGGCTAATTAAAAAAAAAAAAAAAACAAAGGGGGTCATGGAGTCCCAACATGCAAGATTATTTTCTTTTCTTTATTAGATTTTTGAATTTTCTTATATAATCTTATATTTGATCTCTTTAAAAAGATAAAAGTTTTCATTTTATTCCTTCTTAAATATTTTTTTTTTATTGCTTTTCTCGTGCATGTTATGTGCATGTGCACCACGATGTCAAGATGGAAGAGGTAGAGGATGACGGTTGAAGTCACTATATATGTTTAATGGTTATAGTGGTTCGAGCTTGTAAAAGGAATAGAAGGATGTTTGGAGCAATATATAGAGATGAGGGAGACATCTTTTTTCCTTTTTTTTTGGATAAGCAGATAAGGGAGACATATCTGGATATAAGAAAAAACGATCTTAGAGAAACCTTGTTAATTTGTTTAGGTAAAGGAGGTTTATGGTGACTCGAGTGTGGGGACGAAACCATATTTGTTTAGGACCAAAGGAGGTCTATGACCTTTGACACGTTTTCCCCCTGCTACTGTTGCTATCTTGTGACTCGGCCTTAATAAATGTCTCTATTTCTTGATGGAAACTTGATCATCTTTATTGAGTATCAAAGTTCTAAATTGCACTTACGGTCACGTTGCGATCACGATTATGTTATGGTTGTTGCGGTTAGATGTGACCGATACAGTCCGATGCGGGTGCGGCAATGTTGTGACTACATCACATAATGCGATCTGCATTTAGAAACCTTTATTAGTATTATAGAAAAACCATTTAAAATACATCATTTTCCATAAAGGTTTTATTAAAAAAAAACAGTATGATGAGAATCAAAGTGGTAGCTGGAAACCACATGGTGTCAAAAACAATGCAGGCCTTGCCACATAATATTCTAGTAAATTTAAGCATTAATACCTTTTGACATTAATATACATGGTAAAATGTATGTGCATGATAATTTTAGTGTACACTAATTAAGATTGCTCTTTACCTTCTATACTCTATGCATCAAGGGGCAATTTATCATAATATTAAAACCTTCATTACATTATGAAATACTAGCCATTATCTTGAGTAACGCAGAGATTATTATGAATTGATGTCCTTTAATTTTAAGTGAATGATATTTTATAATAGAATCTGATCAAAACAACATACTATTCCCATTTTCAGGTTTATCGCTTAAGACCCAAGAGCTCACAGCTTTGTTCCTAGCAGTAAGGTTAGGTTGTAGCACATTAATGGAGGGTGACATCCACACGGTGCTAGATCTGATATCTCTCTTGTGTGCATTACTGGTTGTATGGATGATAAGATTCAAGTTGAAGTCATCTTATATAAAGGAGCTTGACAACCTGCGATTGTCCTTTGTGGTAAGTATTGGCAGCTCTGCACTTTTTGTTCTGTGACTTTAGAGCATAATTTGAAGCTTTGCATGCATTCAATGAATATATATACTATGTCTAATTTAATTTGTATAGGCATCTTTTACATGGAAAATTCAAAGTGTAAGTTATTTGACTTGAAAAAAGCATTATGGACTTGCTTTGAGAAATTTCAGTGTCCCTGAGGTTTCCATAAGACTTGTATCATCATCAATATTTCTAGATTATTAATATATTATGAGGGGAATTTGTAGTTTTGTAGTTAAAGTTCCTGAAATATATATAAAACATTCAACCTCTTGTTTTGCCTTATTTCTTCCCGTGGAATCTTTTCAATTATGCTATGCAATATATTGATAGCATTTTCCTCGACAACAAAAAGGTAGCAATTTGTTCAATTACTTGAAGTAGCTCTAAATCCATGGTGAATTCACAAAAAAATTTTGTTGTTAATCTCTAAAAGATAGAAAATCTGAAAAGCCAAGAACTATTGATTTCAAAGTTAAGTATTTTATATTTGTGAATACAACAAATGCCAGGGTATATAAGCTTTTTCTATAAAGATTGTCATCCTTATTGCTATTGTACCATTTATATTTTATAATCAACTGACTCTTGGGGACTAATTTAGTGTTAAGGGTAACTTGATCATTGCAAGTGTCTTGGTGGAGTTTTTCTTGTACTTTCTTTCCTAATACCTAGGTCACTAACTTACGCATGTTTCTTAAAATGGTACTTCTATTTACTGGGAAAGTAAATCAGTTGCTAAGGGTCATTGGGCTAAGCCTTATTTGCCCAAACCCTAGACCTAATCAATAAGTTCTAAAATTGTGGATAAATTTTGGTGTCACTTATCTGGCCATGTCCTTATCACTATGTAAGATAAGCCCAACTCTTCTTATTTTCTTTGCCTCCCTTCCCTTCCACGGTGGTTAGGAAAGTTACAATTTTATAGTAATGCTACAGCAAAGGGTTTTAAAATCTAGGTCCACAGCCATGATTGAGGCTGTGACATTACGATTTTGGTACATTCTAAAACCACATTGCGATCGCGTTGCGGCCTCATCGGTTGCATTTTTCGGCAATTGTCCTTAATAATGAAAAGCACAACACAACCATAATTTAAAACCTTGCTATCACATATACATGATTTAAAGGCAATTAAGAGAGAAGATATAACTTTCACATTTATGTGGCTTCAATTCTATTCAGCATGTTTTGAAAAATATTTTGTTACTATTTCTTGTTCATATTTCTTGAATTGTCTACACATATGCCAAAAGGATATTGATCATTTCCGTTGCATTATGTGTTAGTGTTTTCATGATATTTTCCTTTTACCATGCATACTCACAGATCAAAACTAAGCAAGCATTAACATCTTCTATTAATTGTGTATTAGGTGGTACCTTGTGCAGTCCTTGCACTTCTAGTACACCCTTATGCTAATTTTCCCTTCATGCGAATGCTTTGGGCTTTCTGTGTGTATTTGGAAGCAGTTTCGGTTCTTCCTCAACTTCGTTTTATGCAGAATGCAAAGGTTGGTCCTCATACCTTGTTATATTATTATTACATAATTTTTCAATTCTTTCTGAAAAAATTGTAATTCTGGTATGTTTCCAGATGATCGAAACATTTACAGGAAAATACGTATTTGCTCTGGGTGTTTCAAGATTCTTGGCATTAGCTCATTGGCTCATTCAGGTGAGATCAAATTTTAACTGGTTTGGTGTCCTTGAATTTCTCATATATTATGAAAACCGTGTTAATTATCATAGAAAATAGTTTGTGTTGAAAATAACAATTTTTTTTTATAAGCAAAAGTATATTAATAGAGTACAAGGGGTACTCTAACCCATATACATAGGTATAAGAATGTACAATATGTGTTCAAAGTTAATGTTTCAACCAGAAACCCAAATATTCCTTAACAGTTGAAAAGTAACTAAGACCCCAAGGAACAAAATATATTAAACATACTATAATAAAAAAAACCACCAAGACTCTGTAACAAACTTTAATCATGTATCCACCGAACAATTATTAATCAAATTTGATGCCCAAAAAATTTCACTGACTGAGCAATTAGAGGATGTATAACCCAATTAGTAGAAATGGTTCAAATTTCCTGCCAAGATATGCACACAAGGTAGCAGGAACATATAAAAAAACCAAACAAGGCAGCTAATCTATAAAACAGCTTAATGCAGCCCATAACACGCCACCTAGCAGATGTATGAGGCGAATTCCACCCAGTGAGACAAAAAGGAGCAAATATGTAGCGAACTAACAGAGTAGCATGAGATCAAGGATACACACTTTGAGACACCATCCACTGCAGTTGAAGAAAAAAAAACCACCCTGACCCAAATATGTTTAGAAAGAAGCAGACCCTTAAAACTTTTGTCAGAGAGGCAAATATAGTGGTGTCACTGATTTACAGCAAAAGAGACAAGAGTCAAACTTCTCCTCAAATCATACAGGTTATTGGACACTGGCACCAATCCAACATACAATAAGCCTTTTAAGCCACCGAGAACCAATGCCAAGACCGTGTTTTAATCAATTCTGAAATAACCAAAAAGTAAAACTTGCCACCCTTGGAAATTATTTCAATTCGCATTAGCCATATAGACCAAACAGTAGCATGCCAAATGAGTTGCCAAAACTTCCTTTTAGTCTTCTAAAGTTGCTCCTGTATGAGTTGTAATGCTGAACTAAGTCAGTTGGCACTATGAAGGGAAGATCAATCAACCTGCAAATATGTGCCCAGACCTGAGCCGAAAAAGAGTATTCCAAAAACAAATGTTTTGCAGATTCCTGCTGAGAACCACATAAAACACAAACAGATAGATTGACATATGTGAAAACAGCCCTGCGAAGTAAATTAGTCCTAGTTGGCAGACCATCCAGAATAAGTTGCCATAAGAAAGCTAACACTTTAGACGAGGCAGAACAATTCCAGAAGTTCTTAAAGACCTGCACCATAGGCGGGTCAGCGATTACAATCTGCTGCTGAGCTAGTAGAATATCATAAGCTGATTTTACCGAAAAAGCCTTTGAGCTATCCGCTGTCCAGATCCACTGATCATCCTCCAACCTACTATGATAGCCTCCAACCAATGTGTTGCTAAATAACTGATATAGTTCTTCCTCCCAAGAAAAGAAATCCCTCCTCCAAGACCACACCCAACCAAGGTTGTGAAACTCGCGCGACAGATCGTGGGATCGTACTATCATACGCGTTTTGATCACTTCAGCGAGACAGATTGGAGACGAAGCTCGGAATCCAGCCGGCGCGGCGGGATCGACGGGGAAAAGCGTAAACTCGGTCGGAGCGGCAATCTTTGGCCGTGTTTACGATCTGGGCATTTTCACCCGCTTTTAGGATTTCAACCCGTTTTCCATTTTTTGCCCGTTTTCGTCCCAAAAACACTATCGACCTGGACACCTAGGCTTCTGTGCTCGGTGCCGCCTTAAAATTATCACCTCATCCACGCGTTCCATAGGTTAATATTTAGCACTAGTGTTTTAAAGTAGTCGCTTTATTTGATTATTCAACATTTTGATATTTTAATTTTTTTATTTTATTAAACTTTTTATTATATCAAAATATCTTGGTCTATGATATTTGTGTTTTGGTGTTCATATTTATTAAATTTGAACTTTTATGTAAGTTCTCATTCTTATTTTTGTAGCAGAATAAAAAATAATAATTTAATTTACTTTTGATGATGCTATCAATGCATATAAAATATAGATTTTTATAAAATTATCAAATTATATATGAAAATTTAAAAGTTTAATTACAATTATAATATAATAATAACTATATAAAAGAGAATTTATCCTCGTCCTCGATGGACTTGTATAATTAATTGCAATGATCACCATGTCTTTGTTAATTTAGAGTTGGACTCTTTTATTTTGGTGTATTTAGTTCTATATATGTATGACTTTGTGACTTATGGTTTGTGTAGGACATTCTTATATTAAGATTAGTTTGGTGTTTTAAAGTTATTTTTCTTATTTATGTTATTCTATATGGTATACAAATATTTAAATATAATTGTCTATTTTGTGGGATCTTACGATCCGTGTTATGATCCCACGAGTTACGATCTTTCTTCCCCCAAACGATCCTAAGTAGGATCTCGAGTTTCACAACCTTGCACCCAACTCCACACCTCACCATCCTAGTTACCCATATCACCAATATCATCATTTTGCTGATTCGACAAAGCAAATAATCTTGGGAACACCTCTTTCAGGCTTGAGGTTCCAAACTAAACATTATGCCAAAAGTAGGTACCCTTGCCATTTCCCAACATCTTCCTAATTTCTTTGGAGAACCAATTCGGGCTTGGTGATTGGCTACAATCAACATCTCTTAGATCACTCCACCATTGTGAGGAGTTCCTTGATGACCAACATCTTGCCAACTCACCACCACTAGGAGAGCCGTACCTTGATTGAATAATTTGGTACCAACATGAATCATTCTCAACCAGAAATCTACATCTCCACTTCCCTAATAAACTTAGATTGAAAAGATCCAAATTCTTTATCCCCGGGCCACCCATTTCTTTTGGAAAGCATACCTTCTGCCAGCGCACCCAAGAGATCCTCCTTCTGTCTTCATAGGAACCCTTAAAAAAGAGAAGTAATAAAGAGGAAGACTTGATAACACCGACTTTATAAGAACAATTTTACCTCCTAGAGATAAGTGTTTTCCTCTCCACCTAGACAAACGCTTCCTCATAACATCAATCATTGGTTGTCAAGTTGATACTTTCCTGGGGCTCGCCCCCACCGGTAGGCCCAGGTACATGAAAGCAGATAACCAAAATTGCAACTTAGAAAATTTGATGGTGCTTGGAGGAAGTCACCTCCTACATTCAAACCAAATAAGCTACTTTTGTGGAAATTTACCTTTAAACCAGACACTAATTCAAAGCTTCTGAGCACCGCCTTTATAGTCCACAGGTTTTCAAAGGAGGCTTTACCCACTAGAAGACTGTATTGAAGGTGAGATATACTCAAAGACTGATGATAATTATATCCAAAGAAACGACCCAAATCCACCGCTCTACCCATCATACGACTAAGGCCTTCAGCCACAATTAGGAACAAAAAAAGGTGTTAGTGGATCTCCTTGCCTAAGACCCTTGTTTAACTTGATTTCCTTCGTTGGGCTACCATTAACAAGCACCGAAACATGACCGTCGAAGGCACAAGTCTCCATCCAGCTCATCCACTTATCACAGAAGCCCATCCTCCTCATAAGGTACCTAAGGAAATCCCAGTTCCCCGAGTCATAAGCCTTTTCGAATCCACTTTGAAAATTAGGCATTCATCTCCCTTCTTAGCCAGATCAACAATCTCGCTTATGGTAAGCACCCCATCCAAAATCTGTCTATTCGCAATAAAAACTGATTGGCATGAGGAGATTAGAGACCCCATCACTCTCTTTAGCCTAGCGGCCGACAACTTTGAGAAGAGCTTATGCAAGACACCAATGAGGAAGATGGGTCTGAAATCCGCCACCTTTTGCGGGTTATCACGCTTTGGGATTAAAGCTATAAATGAAGAACACACAGCCTTTGGAAGAATAACAAATTGTATTGGGATTTGGGACTACTTTCTCTTAGGAAATAGATAGAATTGTTGTTGCATAGGAGTTTGCATAGGAATTAGCTAATTTATTTTCTAGACGTATTTATAGCTTATGGGTCATGTTAACGAGTGCTCTAAGGGTATTAGTTAAGAATTACAAAAGAAGTAAGTTCTTGTTGGAAATATAAGTTTCTCACTCTTCTAAAAATCAAATGCACCAATTCACAATAAATTTATACTATTTTTGACTCCTTAATCAATGTATTTAGGGCACTGGTTAGCATTTTCCATAACTTATTGATGTACCTATCTCGACTAGGCTCCAATACTCCTTGGACCTCACGAAATTCTCCATTAGTATGCTCCAATGATCGTAATGACCATCAAAGCGAGGAATTGCAGGTTGCACAAAGTTTCCTTCATTCATCATTCTTGCTAACACTTCTAAGTATGCGACTTTTCTTCTCATGCCCCAATAAGAGCTCTGATGCCAAAATGTTAAGCTCAGATCAAACAATTGAATGAAATAATACTTCTCTAATTATTGAACTGAACATGGAGTTGCTCTTATAGAGCTGAACAATTACAAAGTAACTGAAAAATAACAACTAACAGAAAAGGTAACTAACTAACTAACTAACTCATAGACTTTGACTTAGTCTTTAAGCTAACAGAAACTAATCAAACTTAACACACTCAACTGCTACGTATATTATCATTAACGACGTTAATAACAAACTTGACAAAAAGTGTAGTTTTGTATATCGTTTGATAATTAGAGGCTATTGGAAAATGACCCCGATATAATGTCCTTCTAATTTTTTACAGACTTATGAGACTCGAGGGGCATATCTATTGATGGTTGGGAATGGCTATATTTGGTTCGCGGTAGCTTTTCTTGCAGAGATGGTTCAATCGTTCATCTTGGCTGACTTCTGTTACTATTACATGAAAAGGTATACCAGTCTTATGATATCACTTTTATCTAACAACTCAGAATTTATATTCGATAGTAATATTTACTCTACATTGTTCTTTTTTCAGCTTCATGGAAGGACAACTTTTGAGGAAGATGCCAGTTTAAGAATCTTGATTTTCTGAGTTACTATATGTTGAATCCAAGTAATTTAGGCTAGTTGTCATACTATTGGTATATGGTGGATAGTCTTGTTTTTAATTCGATCCATGTTTATTGCGGCACATAAAATGGGGTTTAAACTTTAAACATGTAATTTCATTATTTCATCGATATTGTGGTCCCTGTCCGAATTCAGAGTTGATCGACGTCACCCAACTTCTATAGTCCATCTAATTTAAATTGTTTTGGTCAATTTGTTTGGATGAACTTTGAAAATAAAGGGACTTTTGCTATATTACAAGTATAAGTAAAAACTTTTTTGTGTTTAGATAAGTTTTTGAATACCACATGACTTTTTATTACTTGTAAAAAGTCTTGATTGAATACCGCTAGATTTGGACTCCCTTTTTAAAAAAATCATGATAGTCTTGATTGAATACCACCATATTTATTTAAATTACTTAATGGCTCGTTTGGTGGTCATGATAGGATAGGGGCGGATAGGATAAGAGAGTAGGATAGGAGTATGATAGGATATGAGCAGGATAAGTTGTTATCCTATTCGACGTTTGGTGTCCACCAGATAACCAACTGGATAATTTTGTAATGTTAGTATAAATTTTAAAATTTTCATTTTTGTTCTGAATGTGTTCATATTTTATTAGATTTAAGTTTTTTTTTATAATTTTCATTTTTTAAGTTTATATAAAAAGACAAGATTATCCTTGTGATAAAATTACATATAATATTTTAAAATTTTAAAATATTATTTAACTTAAATTAATTTTTATAATTTTAAATATTTATTTTTAGTTTTTACTTTAAATATAGTTAAATTATTAGAATATTTATTTATTTATTTTTTAGTTTTCTAAAATAATATACATTAATAAAATTAGCCTTGTGACAAAATAAAAACAATTTTAAAATTAATTTTTCATATTTTTATTATTTTATTATACCTTTTTTTAACCATATTATATTTTATTATACTTTAATTATTTTATATATAAAATATTTTTATACTATTATACTTTAAATCACCTTATCCGACTGTTGAGTTTTAACCCAGCTCCCCCCTCAGGATAAAATTTTAACAAGATGGACATGATAGGATAACTGACAGGATAGATTTATCCTATCCTGCTGGCTCACCAAACAACAGTTTCAGACAGGATATGATAGCTTATCCTATCCTGTCTCTCTTATCCTGACCACCAAACGAGCCCTAAAAGTCTTGAATCAATTTCATAAATCTATTAAAATCTCAATCCAATACACCCCTCTTTAATTCATTAAATATGATATCCACATATTTGAACTGAACTGAAAAATGCATTAGGAAGTGATTTAATGCTACATTAATTATATTTTCTTGACTTATTCATTATTTCCTTGAATATCTTATATTTTATTAAATTATAAAATATTAATTGATTATTAACTTTTATAGAAATATTCAATTTATTAAATGAAATAATCATTTAATAAACATTTAATTTAGCATAAAAAAGGAAAAAATCCTTATAAAATAAATTTGTAAGTAATATGAGTAGGTAACAATGTATCCACATTTGATTTAACTTAAATGCATTGAAGAGTAGATACACTTTCTTTTTGGTACAAGAGTAGATGTACTTTTACTCTTCTTTGTTTTTACGGGACGTACTTTTACTTACTCATTTTACATAATTTTTAAAGGATTGTTATCCTTGAAAAAAATAACGAAGAGATTTTACTCTTTCAAAGGCCAAAAATATTAAACTAGCAAAAATATTTATTTTCTCAAATACACGTTTCTCTTATTATTTCTCAAAGTATTTATTATTTTGTCCTATTTCCCTTCCCTTCTACCTTTTAAAAATTTAAAAAAAAAAACTATCCAACCGTTAAAAAAAGAAGAAAAAAAGTTTATAAGTGACTACCCAAATATCAACTTCTCGTAAAATAAAAAAATGAGTAATTTGTAAAATAACGGAGAAAATGTGTAATTGAAAAAAAAACTTTTTTTTTGGATGTAGTTTAATATTTTTTGTTCTCATTCAAACGCTGTCAAAGTAAAATATTATTTTTCTGCCAAGACAGCACCCAAGATCTGGAACGTCCTTAATTGCCTTTGACACCTTTTTTTGAACTGTCAAACCAATCGTCCCACTAATTTTTTAATACAAAATAAAAAATGATTTTATGGATATATACACGATCTATCAGCATAATTTTTTTATAACGATTATTGATGTATTATTAAAAATATTTTATTCTTAATTCTAAATATCTTAAAAGGTTATCATCGTATTATGGTTTGTGATCGGTTGATAGTGTAAAAATTTATAATAAAATGTCTAATATTTTAATAATAAAAAAACTTTACATACATTTTATATAATATAATATATAATATATATACTATAATATACTTTGAGTCTATAATACTTAATATATCACACCATCCGGTGCATTCTCTCTTGAGGTACGTTTGATTTGCAAAAGGTATCAGGACAGCACAGGACAGACAGGACAGCACAGGACAAATCTTTGAGTCACAGGACAATTCTTTGTCTTGTACATTGTTTGATGGATAATGGACAACACAAACAAAATAATATTAAATTTATCGGAATACCCTTTATAATATATATATTATATTATTTAATATATAAATATAGACAATTGAGGGAGAGAGGAGAGAGTGAGAGAGGGGAGAGAGAGAGAGAGAGAGAAAGAGAGAGAGGAGAGAGAGGGAGGAGAGAGAGGAGAGAGAGAGAGGGAGAGGGAGAGAGTGAAGAGAGAGTGAGAGAGGGGAGAGAGAGGAGAGAGTGAGAGGGGAGAGAGAGAGGAGAGAGTGAGAGAGGGGAGAGAGAAAGAGAAAGAGAGGAGAGAGAGAAAGAGAAAGAGAGGAGAGAGAGAGGGGGAGAGAGAAGAGAGATGTAAGGATAATTTTGTCTTTTGTTAGTCTGTCCATGGGACAAAAAGTTGTCCCATGGTTTGGTGGGGGACAAAATTCTGGTTTTTTGTCCTGTTCCTCACCCCATTTTTTGTCCTGTCCCCTAACCACTTTTCAAATCAAACAGGGTACAAAAATTTTTATGTTGTCCAGTCCCCTAAATTTTTGTAAATCAAACACAGGTGTCTGGTAGAAACGTCTCATATAGTCTGCGTAAATAACAAAAGGAGCTTTCGTTACCGAGTTTGTGCTATACACAATGGGAACGAGGAAGGGCGCCGGTCTCCCAGTAAACGTTTTGACTGGATGGTTGAACAAGAAGTCTATGAAGGTGAAGATCTTTTTGGGGGCATTGCTTGCTTTTTGTTGTTTGGTGGCTCTAAAGTTTACTGTCAAAGAGCCCCATTATTTCTTCATAGCCTCTGAATCAGTCCATATTACTGGGATGATTGTCCTCGTATACAAGCTCTTCACCCAGAAGACCTGCTCTGGTACGTTTCTTTTGCCTTGATCAGTAATGGGTTTTGATGTTTAATTAATGAGAATTTCTCCTAAACCCTTAACAACTTGTGGGTTTTGGAACCCATAACCCATGAACCAATGAATAAGTGACAAGTGGATTATAATGTAATCTCCTCTTATTTATTATTTTGATATGTAGGTTTTTAATATTACATTGAAGTCCCTATTGATTTTTCCTAGTTTTCCCTTTTTTTTGTGTATCTCTATCACTCTCCCATGGCAGATTCTACAACCCTCCCTCTTGCAAGTTGAGGATTCGTCCTCCACAATGTTTGCCGAATACAACCAATTGAATTATTTACTTTTTCTTAAAAAATACAAATGTTTATTATTATTTTTCAGAAAACGACAATTTAACTCTTAATATCGTTTCCCAGTTCCCACCCTTACTATGGATCTCCAACGGTGGTGACAAACTCTGGTTATGGGTGGTGGCAGAAAACCTCTTAATATTGTTCACTTTTTTCTCCCGCCCCGACACCGACCACCTCCCCACCATCGTCCAAAACCAAATCTGAATATAGAATTAGGAACCATGACTCCAGATCACGATAATCCCAGTCTCTTTCCTGGGAATGGCATTCCAACCACACTGCCCTCTTTTCTACTTGCTCTATATCAATCTCTCGGTTTTGTAAAAAAGGAGATAACAAATTAAAAGAAAAGGAGAATAGTTGTAATATATCGATCATTATAACATTTGCAATAGTGGACAGAGAGGAATAAAGCCATAGAGGAAGAGAGGCTTGAAATAACAATCTTCCGGATGGGTGGTTGCAGAGAGAGGAGCGGCAGGGGTGGGTTTGACCACATTGAGAAGTTTTTGAAAAAAAGAAAAGAAAAAAAAACCCTGGAAAAATTTAATAGGGACTTTAATGCAATATTAAAAGCCTACATATCAAAATAAAAAATAAGAGGAGATGCCTTTATAATCCACTTGACACTTATGCATTGGTCCATAGGTTATGGGTTTCAAAACCCACAAGTTGTCAAGGGTTTAGGAGCACTGCCCTTAGTTAATTGTAACGTGTTTGATATTTCTGATTTCTTTAATTTTGATGTTTGAAATCTAAGGGTTATTATTTTTCTTTTCTAAAACAAAATTATACGAATAGGGAAGAAATAACTACAAAGAGGGTTGGCAACGGGGTGGATTTTACCTTCTCGACCCTATCCCGTTTCTCATCAGGTTTGGAACTCATCTCCTCCACCAGCTGCGGTTGGGTTTCCCACCCCGCCGCTGCCCATCAATGAGTAATCAAATTTAAATTTTTTTTATTGAAATTAACAACTCAAAAATTATAATTCGAAAAAAATAATAAATAAAACGTTCACATGATTAAAACAATGGTGGGTTCTAATATGAGGGAGTAACTAAGTCCTTGATGAGTGAGGAAGCCAAAGTGACCTGGAATGATAGGTAAACACATGGTTCTCTGGGCAAACCTTCCACATCAAAGTTCTATCTCTTTCCAACTACTGACAAGTGAGACCAACAAACAAAACAAAACAACGGCCACCCAATCTACACAAACAACCAAACCCATTGTTGCCTATATTGGAGAGTCTTCTTCAAATAATAAAATAATAATTATGTAGATTTCACTTTGTGATTTTTAATATTCCCAAAAGCTCGAGGGTGGCTAAGATTTGAGAACTCTGCAAACGAAACGAATCCAAAATGAAAGATGGAAAGATAAATTTGACTCATATGAGGGTGGCATGGGTCATGAAACAAGTTATGGTTCTGATGAGTGGGTGTCTTCTTTTGTTATTTTTGAGCATAGTGATTTTATTGATTATTGGTATTAAAAAAAAATTTATTGTTTCTATGATGAGTGGAAGACCCCTCCTCAATGTTTTTGAAAAGAATAAAAGATGAGAATGTTTCAGACAAACAAACGAAGGTTGATGAAGAAAGTTAAAAGCAAATAAATGGAGTAAACAATAACATCACCCAGGAAATTTCCAGAGAACCCAGCCACCCAATGGATCACTTTCATAAATATTGAGGCAACCGATTGTTCGGGTAATCATTAACAGATCTCAGCCATCCAATTTTTTATCAATATATCCAATGGTTACTTTGGCTCCCTCACCCATGAGGGACTTAGTTACTCCTTCATATTAGAAGCCACTTAAAACAATAACCAAGAAACTGGAGCATTTTTTTTTTTTAAAAAAAGTACCCCTTTTATCCATGGAACCTTTTAATCAAATCTAATTCCCTACGTAGATTTACGAGGGTAATATTTAATTACATAAATAGCGCCGCGGGTTTGGGAACGGGTATTAGCATTTTATTACCGCTCCCATCCCCAGTTAAAACAGGTTTTCCCATCAAAGTCTGTGCGGGTTCGGGTGGGTAACTGTGGATTCGGGTCTCGTTGCCATACTTAATAACAAATAGGTTGGAAAAAGGGGTTTTTTTTTTGTCTGATACATAAAATGGTAGCGAGTGAGCTATCACTTTAGGGCTTGGAGCGATATAGGTATGGTCCCTTCCTGAGGAATTTATGTTGGAATTTATTTTCCAGCAGGATTGGATCCCTCTCGGCTAACCCCTCAAGTATAGGAATTTATTCAAATCTTATACGTGATACGTGATAATCATTTTCACTTATAAGTGATAATCATTTTGAAGATGGTCCCTACATGTGACAATCATTTTGAATTTTGTCCTTATATTTTAATTTAATCTCCACAAATGACAATCAATGGTGAGGATCAAATAAAATATAATTATACAGATAAATAGATATCAAAATTTTCTACGTATAAGAATCAAAGTTAGAATCAGGGTCATATATAGGAAACAAATTATTAGTTTGACCTGATTTTGTGTTACAATAAGGATGGGAAAAACTATCGCTTTATAAATTGGAAATTGTCGTGATGGAGTTAATTGCTACTAAAAAATTTATCAAGAACTGAAATAGTATCAAATCTTTTAAGGCATAAGATCTCATATTCTCCACCCCCCCCCCCCCCCCCCCCCCTCCCCCCCACAAAAAAAAAAATAAAATACATTAGGCATATGAAAAAATAGATGTGGGTTTTTAAATTTGGATTAGGGAAGGGGCCGGGAGGCTGAATTTTTCTTTCTTGTTTTTGGTTTTTCAATTTTTAGGATTTATTTGTCTTTATGAATATATTTGTAATGTATGGAAAATTTAGATTAGTGTTCATTCATCTATACAATTGGGAGGTTGTATGGGCTGTGTGATTGGTTTGATTGGATGGAGCAGGAGCTGAACTTTCTCTAGCTTTGATTACCGGTTCAAGTAACTAATTAAGTTTCTCATAGGAATAGAATATGCTAAATTATATAGTTTGATACATAGTGTTCGGTTTGGGAAAAATTGTGTAGAGGTGAAGGGGATGGATTTTCGTAAATATTTCTTTTTTCGTTCAATATTTTAGGGGGAATGGGAATGAAAAAGACCAAAATCCCTCCTTACTCAATTTTAGCTCTCGTTCAATATTAAAGAATTTGGGTGGCAAGAGAGGGATTTTAAATATATTAAATATACTGACTAAAATATCATTACTTTTCCGTGTGCATAGGATACTTCATTAATGTAACTTTTCCTCTTGAAGTTTAATATATGAGTTAATTATAATTGAAATTTATAAATATTTTCAATACTCCACTGGCTAATAAAAAACAAAAAGCAAAGGAGTTCATGGAGTCCCAGCATGCAAGATTATTTTCTTTTCTTTATTAAATTTTTGAATTTTCTTATATAATCTTATATTTGATCTCTTTAAAGAAATAAAATTTTTCATTTTATTCCTTCTTAAATTTTTATTTTATTTTCTCGTGCATTTTATATGCATGCGCACCACGATGTCTAGATGGAAGAGGTAGTGGATGACAGTTGAAGTCACAATATATATGGTTAATGGTTATAGTGATTCGAGATTGTAAAAGGAATAAAAGGTTGTTTTGGAGCAGTTTATAGATGAGGGAGACATCTGGATATAAGAAAAAATAAAGGATCTTAGAGAAACCTTGTTAATTTGTTTAGCTGTTGCGAGTAATAAACAAATTAATTATTACTGGCAACAGGTTTCAAAGGAGGTTTATGGTGACTTGAGTGTGGGGGACGAAACCATATTTGTTTAAGACCAAAGGAGGTTTATGACCTTTTGACACGTTTTCCCCCCTGTTACTTTTGCTATCTTGTGACTCGGCCTTAATTAATATCTCTATTTCTTAATGAAAACTTGATCATTTTATTGAGTATCAAAGTTCTAAATTGCACTTACGGTCACATTGCGGTCACGATTATGTTATGGTTGTTGCTGTCAGATGTGGCCGATACGGTATGATGTGGTTGCGGCGATGTTGTGACTGCATCACATAATGCGATCTGCATTGAGAAACCTTAAGGGATTGTTTGTGAGTTTGGGAGAGGAAGAGAAGGGAAGACTTTGGGAAAAAGAAAGGGGAAAGGGATGAGAGAAGGGAAGATAGCCCTTCAAAACCCTCCAAAATCCTCCTCTAGTTCATTTTTTTAGTTTCCCCAAATTGAAGGATTTTGGAGGATTTTGATTCTCTTTGTTAAAAAATAACCCCATGCAAGGTGGGGGAGTATCCTTCCCTTCCCCCATCCATTTCCCATTTCTTCCTCCCAATGCCTTCCCCTCCAACACTCACAAACAAGCCCTACTATAGAAAAATATTTAAATATATCATTTTCTATAAAGGTTTTATCAATAAAAACAGTGTGATAAGAATCAAAGTGGTAGCTGGAAACCACAGGGTGTCAAAAACAATGCAGGCCTTTCATAATATTCAAGTAAATTTAAGCATTAATACCTTTTGACATTAATATACAAGGTGAAATATATGTGCATGGTAATTTTAGTGTACACTAATTAAAATTGCTCTTTACCTTTATACTCTATGGATCAAGTGGCAACTTATCATAATATTAAAACCTTCGTTACATTATGAAATACCAGCCATTATCTTGAGTAATGCAGAGATTATTATGAATTGATGTCCTTTAATTTTGAGTGAATGATATTTTATAATAGAATCTGATAACAACATTCTATTCCCGTTTTCAGGTTTATCGCTTAAGACCCAAGAGCTCACAGCTTTGTTTCTAGCAGTAAGGTTAGGTTGTAGCACCATGATGGAGGGTGACATCCACACGCTGCTAGATCTGATATCTCTCTTGTGTGCATTATTGGTTGTATGGATGATAAAATTCAAGTTAAAGTCATCTTATATAAAGGAGCTTGACAACATGCAATTGTCCTTTGTGGTAAATATTGTCAGCACTTCACTTTTTGTTCTGTGACTTTAGAGCATAATTTGAAGCTTTGCATGCATTCAATGAATATATATACTATGTCTAATTTAATTTGTATATGGTTCTTTTACATGGAAAATTCAAAGTTTAAGTTATTTGACATGAAAAAAGCATTATGGACTTGCTTTGAGAAATTTCAGTGTCCCTGAGGTTTCCATAAGGCTTGTATCATCATCAAGTTTTGTAGTTAAAGTTTCTGAAATATATATAAAACATTCAACCTCTTGTTTTGCATTATTATTTCTTCCAGTGGAATCTTTTCAATTATGCTATGCTATATATTGATAGCATTTTCCTCGACAACAAAAAGATAGCAATTTGTTCAATTACTTGAATAGCTCTAAAGACATAGTGAGTTGTTAATCTCTAAAAGATAGAAAATCTGAAAAGCCAAGAACTATTAGATTTCAAAGTTATGTATTTTATATTTGTGAATACAACAAATGCTAGGGTATACAAGCTTTTTCTATAAAGATTGTTATCCTCATTGCTATTGTACCATTTATATTTTATAATCAATTGACTCTTGGGGACTAAGTTTTAAGGGTAACTTGATCATTGCAAGTGTCTTGGAGGAGTTTTTCCTGTACTTTTTTTTTCCTAATGCCTAGGTCGCTGACTTATGCATGTTTCATAAGATGGGGACTTTTATTTGCTGGGAAAGTAAGTCAGTTGCTAAGGGTCATTGGGCTAAGCCTTATTTGCCCAAACCTTAGACCTGATCATTAAGTTCTAAAATTATGGATAAAGGCATGTCCTTTTCACTATGTAAGATAAGCCCAACTATTCTTATTTTCTTTGCCTTCCTTCCATTCCATGGTGGTTAGGAAAGTTATAGTTTTATAGTCATGCTCAATGTTTTAAATTGCGGTTGCGATTCTGTTGCATTTACCACAATTATGGACAATTGCGGAAAAATGTGGTCGATACGGTTGCAATTGCGGTCACGTTTCGGTTTTAGAGATCTCCAAAACCAAAATGTTGCGGCCCAAATTGCGGTCGCGGACCTTTATTTAAAACCTTGGTAATGCTACTGCATAGGGTTTTTTAAATCTAGGTCCGCAGCCATGATTGAGGCTGTGACATTACGATTTTGGTACATTCTAAAATCGCATTGCGATTGCGTTGCGGCCTCATTGGCTGCATTTTTCGGCAATTGTCCGTAATAATGAAAAACGCAACACAACCGTAATTTAAAACCTTGCTATTGCATATACTTGATTTAAAGGAAATTAAGAGAGAAAATATAGGGAGTTATAAGGATGGCTTGGTGGTTAAGGGTGAGGGACATAGGTGTTGGGAGGTATAAGGAGGGCAAGGTTCAAACCCCACCCACTAACATTTAACACACTAACATAAAAATAACTTTGGCCTATAAAAAAAAATTAAAAGAGAGAAAATATAACTTTCACATTCATGTGGCTTCAATTCTATTCAGCATGTTTTGAAAAATATTTTGTTACTATTTCTTGTTTACATTTCTTGAATTGTCTTCACGTATGCCAAAAGGATATTGATCATTTCTGTTGCATTATGTGTTAGTATTTTCATGATCTGGTTTTCCTTTTACCATCCATTGCTCATAGACCAAAACTAAGCAAGCATTAGCATCTTCTATTAATTGTGTTTTAGGTGGTACCTTATGCAATCCTTGCACTTCTAGTACACCCTTATGTTAATTTTCCCTTTACTCGAATGCTTTGGGCTTTCTGTGTGTATTTGGAAGCAGTTTCGGTTCTCCCTCAACTTCGTTTTATGCAGAATGCAAAGGTTGGTCCTCATACCTTGTTATCATAACATAATTTTTCAATTCCCTCTGAAAAAATTGTAATTCTGGTATGTTTCCAGATGATTGAAACATTTACAGGGAAATATGTATTTGCTCTGGGTGTTTCTGTAAGACTAAATGACATAGAGATTTTGATATATGACAAATATACAATTTAATGTGTGTGCAAGTGTTTTAGTATTAAATTGCAAAGACAGGTATCAAGCTAAATCTATCAAGTTCTGTAAGCAATTAAAGGAGACTATTCAAAGAAGAACTTGAAGAGCTCAAGGAGCAACAAGCAAGGACAATGATCAAGGAGTCATCAAGACAAGAGCTTAAAGGAGATTTAGATTTAAGTCTTAGATGATTTGTAAGAGAAGAAATCTCTTATTCACAAATAGCTCAGTTAAAATGATGCATGAAGAAAATCAATTTTCATAACCTGCATTAAAAAGGAATAAGTATTAATGAAAATGATTTTTGGAAGTTAAGTAAATTCTCTGTTAGTACAGCCATGTATTAAATGGATTTATACCATTTCCTGTAACTGACAAATGAAAATAAAGTTCTTAATATTCAGTACATAGATGTACTACACCTATGAATAACATGAAATCAGATCAGTTATAAATGGTTAACTGAATACAGGCCTGTACATATGCTATGTACTCGTGTATTCAAGTTTCTGGAAAAATCTGATGTTCATTAATACATAGATGTACTGAATGGGTGTATTGGTGGTACTGGTGGATTAACCAAGATCAAGTTTTTAAAGAACTCGTACAGCCATGTATTACACAGGTGTACAGAAACTTTCAGTATGTAAAATGGTTAATACATCCCTGTACTCAACCCCTGTCCAAGAACTTGAATCAGTTCAACTGATTCTGATATCAGACCCAAATCTGTTTGGACTGATCCCAAACGGTTACAACTTGTTTTCTATATAAAGTGGGATCAATAGAATACTGATATCATATGAAAACACACGAAATCAATTTGAGAGATCAATTGTGAAAATCATTCATCATCTTTCTTGAGCTTATTGTGAAAAGAGTGATTTCATCTTGTTAGAGCTTCAATTTGTGTATTCAACTTTTGAGAGTTAGAAATCAATTTTTCTGTTCTATTACATTGTAAGAGAGAGGGAGTCTCTCTGTGTGATTAGGGTGAGGAATCCTAAGGAAGAACATTGAGGCTTTTTCACAAGAGGTGTGGTATCCTAGAAGTGAAAGAAGTGCTCTGTGGTGTAAAGGTTTTTCAAGCTACCTGGCTAAAGCTTGCTGTGTTAGTGTGTGAAATCCCACATGTGGAGTGGGGACTGGATGTAGGTCACAGTGGTGGTGGTTGAACCAGGATAAATCTGGTTGTGTGGTATTCCTAAACTCAAAGCTCTTTAATTTCTGTATTGCGCATAAAACTGAGTTTTTGATATACATTGTTACAATATTGTTTCTGTTATAATCTGAAATCACTTATTGAACATTGTGCAAACTGCAATCTAATTTGTGTTGTTCAAATATGGTCTTAAGGCTCAATATCTGAATTGAATTGCATATAACTGTTATTGAATTGCAAGGCTTAAAACTCAATCATATACAATATGTTCTTGTTTCTTAAAGATTGAATTGTATGCTATAAAACCTGATTGTTAAAGTTGAGAACTTGATCTGTTTGTTTTGAATTGAAACCAGAAGTATTATTGCAATCAATCTTGAGTTATTAATTGTTCAAAACTGAGTTGATTAAAACTGAAACTGATACATTGTAACTGCAGTTGCTGACTGATTAAGGCCTGTACCTAATACCTGTATTATCTGTTCTGAATCTTAAAAAGCCCTTTCTTAATCTGTTAAAGATCCTGAGGCAAATCTAATTTGAAAAGGAAGAATTTTTGAAAACTCAATTCACCCCCCCTCTTGAGTCTTTGAAGCCAAAACAACAGTTTCAAGATTCTTTGCATTGGCTCATTGGCTCATTCAGGTGAGATCAAATTTTAACTGGTTTGGTGTCCTTGAATTTCTCATATTTTATGAAAATTGTGTGCATTATCATAGAAAATAGTTTATGTTGAAAATAACAATTTTTTTTTTGTGATAAGCAAAAGTATATTAATAGAGTACAAGGGGTACTCTAACCTATATACATAGGTATAAGAATGTACAATATGTGTTCAAAGTTAATGTTTCAACCAGAAACTCAAATATTCCTTAACGGTTGAAAAGTAACTAAGACCCCAAGGAACAAAATACATTAAACATGCTATAATAAAAAAACCACCAAGACTCTGTAAACAAACTTTAATCATGTATCCACCGAACAGTTGTTGATCAAATTTGATGCCCAAATAATTCCACCACCTGAGCAATTAGAGGATGTATAACCCAATCAGTAGTAATGGTCCAAATTTCCAGCCAGATACGTACACAATGTAGCAGGAACATATAAAAAACCAAACAAGGCAGCTAATCCATAAAACAACTTATTGCAACCCATAACACGCCACCTAGCAGATGTATGAGGCAAATTCCACCCAGTGAGGCAAAAAGGAGCAAAGATGCAGCAAACTAATAGAGTAGCATGAGATCAAGGATCCACACTTTGAGACAAAAATACTGATGAAAGAACTTGTGATCCTGATTTACACTGAGGCAAAAACCTCCTTTAATAATGCAGCGAAGTTCACCAGAGATATGACCGACATAGGCTAAGAGACTTGTCCCATCCTTTACTAAGCAACTAGGACAAGCAATCAAGACTTCCAAATGTACAACCAAAAGACTTTGTGAACTTTTTTTTTTTGATAGGCAAATGTTAGTAGTTAGTTGTTATGATAATTTTCTTCTCGTTTGCCAAGGTTTGAACCTTGTATCTCCTACTCCTCCAACTCCAATAAAAAAGTTAGTTAATTCCAAATTTTTATTTTTCCAACAAAGCCCAACACATGTAACAAAACCACTCAAAATGATATCTCTCCGCCTCACTTGTTTGTTCTTTCTTTTAGTTCACTCCTTCACCACGCCTCAAAACCTCATCAGTATGTCACCGAAGCCTCTCTAGGAACCAAATGACACTCCTCCAAGACAGCACAAGGCGTGGGACAAACAACAATAGTGGTGTAATTGATTTACATCAAAAGAGATAAGAGTGAAACTTCTCCTCAAATCATATAGGTTGTTGGACACTAGTACCAATTCGACATACAATACCCCTAAGCCTTTTGAGCCACCGAGAACCAATGCCAAGACCTTGTTTTATCGATTGTGAAATAACCAGAAAGTAAAACTTGCCATCCTTGAAAATTATATCATTTCGCATTAGCCATAATACCAAACCGTAGCATGCCAAATGAGTTGCCAAAACTTCCTTTTAGTCTTCTAAAGTTGCTCCTGTATGAGTTGTAATGCTGAACTAAGTCAGTTGGCACTATGAAGGGAAGATCAATCAACCTGCAAATATGTGCCCAGACCTGAGCCGAAAAAGAGTATTCCAAAAACAAATGTTTTGCAGATTCTTGCTGAGAACCACATAAAACACAAACAGATAGATTGACATATGTGAAAACAGCCCTGCGAAGTAAATTAGTCCTTGTTGGCAGACCATCCAGAATAAGTTGCCATGAGAAAGCTAACACTTTAGACGAGGCAGAACAATTCCAGAAGTTCTTAAAGACCTGCACCATAGTCGGGTCAGAGATTACAATCTGTTGCTGAGCTAGTAGAATATCATAAGCTGATTTTACCGAAAAAGCCTTTGAGCTATCCGCTGTCCAGATCCACTAATCATCCTCCAACCAATGTGTTGCTAAATAACTAATATAGTTCTTCCTCCCAAGAAAAGAAATCCCTCCTCCAAGACCACACCCAACTCCACACCTCACCATCCCAGTTACCCATATCACCAATATCGTCATTTTGCTGATTCGACAAAGCAAATAATCTTGGAAACACCTCTTTAGGCTTGAGGTTCCAAACTAAACCTAATGCCAAAAGGAGGTACCCTTGCCATTTCCCACCTTCCTCCTAATTTTTTTGGAGAACCAATTCTGGCTTGGTGATTGGCTACAATCAACAGCTCTTAGATCCGTCCACCATTGTGAGGAGTTCCTTGATGACCAATATCCTGCCAACTCACCACCACCAGGAGAGTCGTACCTTGATTAAATAATTTGGTATCAACATGAATCCTTCTCAACCAGAAATCTCCATCTCCACTTCCCTAGTAAACTTAGATTGAAAAGATCCAAATTCTTTATCCATAGGCCACGCATTTCTTTCGGAGAGAAAACCTTCTACCAGCGCCCCCAAGAGATCCTCCTTCTGTCTTCACCCCCCCCCCCCCCCCCCCCCCCCCCCAAAATAATAGTCTTTAGGACTTTTTTAGGAACCCTGAAAAAAGAGAAGTAATAAAGAGGAAGACTTGATAACACCGACTTTATAAGAACAATTTTACCTCTTAGAGATAAGTGTTTTCCTCTCCACCTAGACAAACGCTTCCTTATAACATCAATCACAAGTTGCCAAGTTGATACTTTCCTGGGGCTCGCCCCATCGGTAGGCCCAGGTATATGAAAGGCAGATAACCAAAATTGCAAATCAGAAAATTTGAAGCTGCTTGGAGGAAGTCACCTCCTACATTCAAACCAAATAAGCTACTTTTGTGGAAATTTACCTTTAAACCAGACACTAATTCAAAGCTTTTGAGCACCGCCTTTATAGTCCACAGGTTTTTAAAGGAGGCTTTACCCACTAGAAGGGTATCATCTGCGTACTGAAGGTGAGAGATACTCAAAGACTGATGATAATTATATGCAGAGAAATGACCCAAACCCACCGCTCTACCCATCATACGACTAAGCCCTTCAGCGATAATTAGGAATAAAAAAGGTGTTAGTGGATCTCCTTGCCTGAGACCCTTGTTTAACCTGATTTCCTCCGTTGGGCTACCATTAACAAGCACCGAAACATGGCCGTTGAAGACACAAGCCTCCATCCAGCTCATCCACTTATCAAAGAAGCCCATCCTCTCATAAGGTACCTAAAGAAATCCAAGTTCCCCGAGTCATAAGCCTTTTCGAAATCTACTTTGAAAATTAGGCATTCATTTCCCTTCTTAGCCAGATCAACAATCTCGCTTATGGTAAGCACCCCATCCAAAACCTGTCTATTCACAATAAAAGTCGATTGGCATGAGGGGATTAGAGACCCCATCACTCTCTTTATCCGAGCGGCCAACAACTTTGAGAAGAGCTTATGCAAGACACCAATGAGGGAGATGGGTCAGAAATCTGCCACCTTTTGCGAGTTATTGCGCTTTGGGATTAAAGCTATAAATGAAGAACACACGGCTTTTGAAAGAATAAAAAATTGTATTGGGATTTGGGACTACTTGCTCTTAGGAAATAGATAGAATTGTTGTTGCATAGGACTTTGCATAGGAATTAGCTAATTTATTTTCTAGATGTATTTATAACCAATGGGTCTTGCTAACGAGTGTTCTAAGGGCATTGGTTAAGAAACACAAAAGAAGTAAGTTCTTGTTGGAAATCTAAGTTTTTCAATCTTCTAAATATCAAAAGCACCAATTCACAATAAATTTATACTATTTTTGACTCCTTAATCAATGTCTTTAGGGCCATGATTAGCATTCTCCATAACTTATTGAGGTACCATCTGTAGGAATGAATAACAAATTTTCATACCTCTTCATTTCTTTTTAGAATATGGTTTTCCTTGCTCTTCTTCAAGGATTTTTACAGGGTTGTATTTTATTTCACATTCTTGTCTCCGTGTGATCTTTTTCTCTCAATCTTAATTTTATCCTCATCTTTGTCTTGATAAGGATCTTGTTGAGCTGCTTAAGGAGCTTTTTGAGCTTCTTGAGATTTAGCTGAAAATGAATCCATACCAGCAATGTATTCTCTCACTGAAAATGGTGAGAGACAATTGTGAAAGTTTTAAGGTAGCGTTTGGTTTCTCAAATGTTTTATTGCCAAGAAAACTAAATTTTCAGGAATCTCATTCCCTGAAATGTTTCTTTCCCACCTCCACCACTACTAGAAAAAAGGCTTTTAGCGACCGAATTTAGTGACCCATTTAAATCCGTCACAATTAGCGACCGAAATTGCGACCGATTTGTTTTTTTAAGAATTGGTCACAGTTTCATCCTCAGCGATCGATTTAGCGACCGAAATATTCAATCCCAAAAATTTCGTCGCTAAATCGGTCGCTATATCAAAAGTTAAAAATTCAAAACAATTTTCATATTCAGCGACCGATTTAGCGACCGATTTGGTGTAAAAATTTGCGACCGATTTAAATTCGGTCGCAGAATAATATTTAATGATCTGCGACCGAATTAGCGACCGAAAGTTTGTAAAATTTTGCGACCGATTTTAATTCGGTCGCAGAATAATATTTATGATCTGCGACTGAATTAGAGACCGAAATTTTCGATCGCTAATTAACAACCCTAAATTAGCTACCCGAGCCCCTTTCCCCCCCAGATTTCATTTTTTTCCCTCCCCTCAACTAACAGCGACGCACAGCGAGACGCGATCGCCACCGAGCTTTCACGGGTTTGGTTCCCTCTCCCCACCACCATTCATCTCTCTCCCCCTCTCTGGTCATCTCTCTCTCCCTCTTCGGTCTCTCTCCCTATCCCTCTCACTCCACTTCGAACGGTGGCCACCCTTGGAACGCCACCACCGAGGCGCACCACCATGGAGCTGCACCACCACCGAACCGCACCCTAACCTCTGCGACAACAGTCCTTCAGGTACCCCAATCTCTTCCTTCGTTTTATTCCTCAAAGTCATGAGCATTTCTTCCTTAACTTCTCCCCAATAGTGTAGTTTATATTTTGTCTCTAATAGCTTTAAAGCTTGTCTTCAAAATGTTTGATAAAATGTCTCTTATAGTGTTTGTTAACTTTGTTAGATTTTTTCGTTTTAACTAAGATTAGGACTAATCAATTTAGAGACAGTACCTCTGTCTGTTGTCACAGAGAGAGAGAGAGAGAAAGTGAGAGTAAAGGGGACCATATGATTGAAGAGGACCTGCATTGCTGAGCCTTGATGGATACTAAGATTGATTCGCTGAAAGAAACAATAAGAAGGATTTGAAATTTAACCTTAACTAATGATAGAATTTAGGTTTTATATTCCAAAGTTAATTTTGTTGCAAATAAAAATTGAGTGCAATGGTTTGGCTGCTGCACTGCAGCAAGTAGACATACCAGAAAACTGAATATGGTAGATTGGTTTAATGGCTAAAGCTATGACTTTGTATAGAACTACATTTGGAGTATGTCATTCATAATGGAGTTGAGTAGCTTAAGTGCATTCTTGTTAGCTTGAATAGACATATGAACCTTCACAGGTTGTTATTTCTGCTCCTTTAAATTGTGTTGCATAACATTTTATTCATTCATCAACTTATCCATTGCGAATGGACCAATAGTTTCAGAAATCAAGACAATAAAGTGCTTAAAGAATTTGATATATCATTTTACCACCATTGATGTGTGTGTGCATCAGTGTTCAAGACATTAATTCCAAAGCCAAGCATAAGAACTCCTAAAAAATTGAAAGACAAAATCACAAAATCAAACCAAACCAAAAAATTCAATGTACTCAGGGCCATTGGAACTGATCACATAGTCACAACTCTCACAATTCAAAAATTCTGTGAGCACCATGAGGTTAGTTTTAGAGAAATTCAATTTATACCAAGTTATGAATGCTTTGTTCAAAAATACTGGGACATTAATGCATTAACTTGAATTTCAATTGCATGCTATGCCATTTTGGGAAACTTAAAATCCAAACAGAGCATGCAAGCTGAATATAGAAACTTGTCTAAACTACTTGTTCAACATGTTCTATTTTTCAAGATTTTCATCCACTTCCCTCTACAGAAGGTCCAATCCTGCATTAGTAGCAGGCCATATATAGTTCTCTATTTGTCTGCTATAGCAATCTAATATAGGGACATAAAAAATGACAGAAAAGATCAACCGAAATCATAGTTGCTAGACTATTGAATTGGTGGAAGAATCAATATAAAACATAATAGTAATTGACTCCAGAATTCCATTAAGATTGCTCTACAATAGAAAACTTGGGATATGGTTGCTGTAACTGTTGTCGCATTAAGCCTGAAATACTGGTTTTCATTTCCGACTCACCTGATCTGCATAATTGCACTGCATTTGGCCTCATAACACAGTCCCAATATTTTTTCGCATTTGGAAGTGGCTGCTCTACTTCCTGGAATTGTTTTCCTGCTGCTCAGAAAGAGGATTTGGCACCTGAAATATAAACTCAGTTAATAGCAGTTTGCATGTTTATGAAGTCTTATTTTAGGTGAGGATAAGCTTAAAACAAAAATTACTAACCACAAATTTATTTTCTCAATCGCCCATTTAATATTGATAGAAGTGACAAAACATGCAGAACTAAAAAAAAATGCAAAACATTGATGCACAATATACGTGATAAGAACTACCACAACTTGACAAAATACAATACATGCTGAAGTGCCTGCTTTTATAAAACTATAAGCAATCAAAGAATAAATAACAGAGACACAGTTGCACTTAAAAGTACATAATATACTAACATATCATCAAAAAGCCAATTACAACAAAATTCCATCTTATTGTAGACATTCTAATTTTAAAAGAAGCACATTGTGAAAATGCCAACACAACACAATCTGGCCGAGTACATTCTTTGAGAAGAACAAAAGTTATATCTGAAATGAGATCAGTTACAATATTTGGCCAAAACTACTATTGAATTGTTAATGTAATTCGAAACAGTAGTTGAAATAACCAAAGTGAACACAAGAAGGGGGGTTGAATTGTGTTTACCAACTTTTTCGGTTACTTAAAAAGATTTTCGCAGGCACAGCAAGCAAGGTTTGAGTGAGAGAGGTTTAGACGAGTGAAACGTCTAATATTAAAACAGAATAACACACACAAACAAAGAAGGTTAAAAAGAGTTTGATAACCACAGTATTAACTCCCCAAGTTAAAAAGCTAAGACTGAAACAATACTTAAGCAAATTAAAAGATAAGGGAGTAGAAATATCACTCAAGAGATTTATACTGGTTCACCCCAAAATCCACAGGGCTACGTCCAGTTTCTTGGCAGCACCAAGTTTCCACTATAACTGAGTAAATTACAGTACAAGTATTCTTTGCACACATAGCCTCTTCAGGCTCAACACTCAAACAAGTATTCTTTTCTCACCTAGCCTCTTCAGGCTCAAAAACAGTAAGAGATAAAAAGTTGTGTAGTTAATACAACTTGCAAGTCTTTCAGATCACACTCAGGGAGTGGAATAAATATGAAGTATGAAAGACTGCGAATTTATATCAAATGATTGAATGTGTATTCAATGAAGGAATGAAGAAGTTAATGAAGAGAGTAAATGCTTCTGTGCAGAGTTCTTTTGATATTCAACTTCTTTTTTTTTCATCTTCATTGTTTGATCTATTTAAAGGCTTCAATCAAGAGATCCGTTTTGACACAGCTTCAGAAAGTGTTTGCTTCTGACTTTGAGCTTTCTGAGACACCATTTAATGCCAAAGAGTAGTTCTGAATATTCAATAAATGCTTGAAAACGTTGGGCATTGTCAAGAGTGTCCAAGAGTACACTTTAAACTAAGCAGCTGTTCTTTCAGAGTATATGGCAGCAGGCTTCTTGTACTTGTTGCAGAGAGCTTTCCTCTTTCAGTGCAACATCAGTTTACTTTTCCATAAAGTACTTTTTACTTTGTACTAGAATAGGCAAAAGGTTACTGCAGTGGTGCAGAGATAGCGTGTTTATTCCTTAAAACCTTGAAACAACGTTCTTTATTCTTTGTCCTTCGAGCTATTGTCCAGAGGTCTTCGAGATCCTTAAGAATGGCATATAATTTGAATACGGTGACTTGGACTTGATTTCTGACATACTGACTTGGTGTCAGTAATGAGAATTTTTAGACGGGTGAAAGTCATCCAAAACTTAGACGGGTGAAAGTTTGTTCTAAAGCTTAGACGGGTCCTGGCTTGTTCCAAAGTTAGACGGGTGGTCAGCTGGAGCTAAATTTAGACGCATGCTTCTTGCCACGTCATCAAGTGAACTTGGTCTTTCTTGAGTGTTGACTTTCTTTGACTAACTTTTTAGACGAGTGGAAACTTAGACGAGTCACTGCTGAGCTTCTAAACAGTAGACGGGTCAAAATTAGACGAGTGACCTCACGTCTATTTTCCTGCACACTTATCAAATATATCAGTAATTTCATTTGGTTCAATATTACCATACTTGAACTATTTGGAATCATCAAAACATAGAGGATTTACACTTTGAATGTGTTTTAGACTTATGAGGTCTCAACAGTAGTAACTAAATGAGAAGCAGGGGAATTTCTGACATATTTTGTAAAGTGGAACCTAAACATGATAGTGCCAGAACTGAACTCAACTGATCTGATAAAGTTAAAACAGTTTATCTAGAAAATGCTTTAACTGGAAACCTATAATAGCCTTTCTAAAAAAACATTCATTAAATGAACAAAAATCTAAAATACTAATAGCATAAAAAGTGTATGCTGTACCAAAAACTAAAGGATCCCACAAATAGCACCTTTAACTTCAGTAATAAACCAGATAAAAGACTCACACAGTAGCTTTGAAAATGCAATGCCACTGCTTGAGCAGCTTTGTACAGAGCTGCATCTTAATCATATTCCCTTTTTTTTTAACAGATTAAAGAGGAACTCATTAAAAAGGTTAAAAAGTACAAAGACATCACAGATAAGAAATAGTCTCGGAAGAAGCCAACAAACAACAGATAAAAACAACTAAAAACAACAAAACAAAACATCACTTCATAAGCAAAAGATCAATTCAATAGGGCTATGAAAAATAGGACTTTTATTGAATGTCACTCTTCTCCTCAAAATGGTTGCCAAGATGATTGCAGAATCAAGAGTGTATATGATCTGTTAAGTTAACAAAATGCACAATCTTCATTCCCATAGAAGAATTGACTAGTGTGTTTGTTTTGTATTTTGATGCTCTTTATTCCATTGCATTGATGATTATGCTTGTGATGTGTATGTTTCAGGTTTCTGTATTCTGTCCCACACTTCGAAGTTCGTATTCCCCTTCTTAGCCTTAACTCTCGGTGAGGTAAGTCAATAGTCCCCTTCTTGTTTGTTAGTGGAGAGCAAAGCTCAATAAGTGGTTGGACGTGTGCTGATAAATTTAGTCAATTGCTTGCTATTTGTCTCATTTATGTTTTCTTTGTTAGTGGAGAGCGGAGCTCAATTGGTTTGTTGTTTGTTTGTAGAGAGCGGAGCTCAATAGGTTGTTTGAGATGCATGACTGGTTGTGTGCTGATAATTTAGAAAAGTTTCATGTGTTTGTCTATTTGATTTGTTGTTTGTTAGTAGAGAGCGGAGCTCAATAGGTTGTTTGAGATGCATGACTGGTTGTGTGCTGATAATTTAGAAAATTTTCATGTGTTTGTCTATTTGATTTGTTGTTTGTTAGTAGAGAGCGGAGCTCAATAGGTTGTTTGTCAATTATTTAATGTTAATTGTACAGGTCCACTACAATTTTATCTGCCCTGTTAACTTGATTTGTTTTTTGTTAGTAGAGGAGGATAAGGCTAAAGGTTTATTATTTTTAATGTTAATAATTTAGAAAAGCCTTAGTTTCCCGTTTGAGATACAATATCAATGAGCACGTGTACCTTTTCAAGGTACACATGCTCATTGTATTGGACCTTGAATTGTCCAAGTTGGACAGTTTGAGAAAAACATTTTCTTCGTAAAGTTAACAGTTATTCTTTGCATTGTCGTATCTTATACTAGATTGAATTTTGGTCTGTTACATATCCTATTGTTCTCCGGGTGCATATTTGATCGTGGTGGATGTCATCGCGTTCAATTCGTGTATATCGGAGACCAATGGGAAATACTGCCGAAATTTCGTCAGGTATGAGGCATGAGAATTAAGGAATAACTGTTAACGGAGTGTTGAAAATGTTTGTTCTCGAATGGGATAGGGCCATACCCTGTGAAAAGAAGAAGACAAGAATTACTCGACTAAGTATTGTTGTTTTAGTTACCAGTCATGGAAGCTCCTGAGCATCGGAGGTGGATGGATAGAAGGAAGGAACAAGGTGGAGTGACAGATGAGTTCATTGAGGGTGTGAATGAATTCATGGAGTTTGCTCGCAACTCTGAGGAATATCTTAGACAAGAAAAACCAAAGATGAGGTGTCCTTGTAAGAGATGTAAGTGCAAACGGTATCATTATGGGGACGACGTGATGGCACATCTCTATGAGAAGGGGTTCATGCCTAATTACTACTACTGGACCAGCCACGGTGAGAGATTGCCCCCGTTTCCGCCGGTTGTGGTGGACGATGCATACTATGGGGCTGGTGAGCATAGAGAAGACTACAATCCGTTCGAGCAGATGATTATGGATCATGCTGGCCCCGAAGTTGGTAGGGGCATTCAACTGGACGGTGTGATGGGGTCTCAACACATAGAGGAGGATCCTAACCCAGAGTCACAAAGATTTTTTGACATGTTGAGAGCCGCGCAAGCGCCTTTGTGGGATGGTTGTCAGGATTACTCCGAACTATCGGCTTCGTTGGTTGCTCTTAGCCTCAAGTCCGAAGGTAATATGACTGAACATGATTTCGATTGGTGGGTTCAATTTATGGGTGGGGCAATGCCGAGCGACAATCGAATGCCTAGAAATTTCTATCTAAGAAATCAGTGGCAAACTTAGGTCTGGGTGTTGAGAAGATTGAATGTTGCCCGAATGGTTGCATGTTGTATCATAATGAATATTCGGATGAGAGAGTTGATACTTGTAGATTTTGCGGTGCTGATCGTTACAAGATAAGAACTGATAGAAAGGGAGTTATTAAAAAAAACCCCCTAAAAAAGATGTGGTACTTCCCGATTACTCCTAGACTCCAAAGAATGTATTCTTCGATGGCCACTGCAGCTCACATGCGATGGCATGATAACAATCAGAGGGATTCTAGTGTGTTGTGTCATCCATCAGATGGAGAAGCATGGAAACATTTTGATAGGATGTATCCGGAGTTTTACATAGATTCTCGGAATGTCAGATTGGGGTTATGTACAGATGGATTTAATCCGTTCGGTCAATATGGTAAAGCTTACTCATGTTGGCCAGTTATTCTAACTCCATATAACCTTCCGCCTGGGATGTGCATGAAGAGGGAATTTATGTTCCTTACAATAATAATTCCAGGACCTTCGAATCCGAAAAGTAAGGTTGATGTGTACATGCAACCTCTCATAGAGGAGTTGACCCATTTGTGGAATGTTGGAGTCTTAACATATGATGTGTCATTGAGGCAGAATTTTATACTGAAGGCAGCTTTGATGTGGACAATCAATGACTTTCCGGCGTATGGGATGTTGTCGGGTTGGATGACAGCAGGTAGGATTGGTTGTCCTTGTTGTATGGGGCAGTCGAAGGCATTCACTCTTACCCACAGTCGCAAGACTTCTTATTTTGATTGTTATCGTCAATTCCTTCCCCAAGACCATCCTTACAGGAAGAATAGAAATGCATTCAAAAAGGGTGGTGTTGAGAAAACTCCTCCACCCCGACATTTAACTGGAGAAGAGATTTGGCAGATGATTAGGACGTTCCCATTCATTCATGAATCTGGAGGAGTACAAATACCTGGTTATGGCACAGAACATAATTGGACAAAAAAAAGTATTTTTTGGAGCTTGCCCTATTGGAAAACACATCTCATCCGGCATAACATCGATGTGATGCACACTGAGCGAAATGTATTTATGAATGTTTTTGACACGGTGATGGATGTCAATGGTAAGACAAAGGATACATATAAGGCTCGATTAGATATAGCAGACATATGTAAAAGAAAAGAGCTTGAGTTGATGGACATTGGTGGTGGTAAGATGCGAAAACCGAAGGCAAAATATGTGTTGAGTAAACCCCAAAGGGTAGCTGTTTGTGAATGGGTTAAACAACTGAAGTTACCAGACGGGTATGCTTCGAACTTATCAAGATGTGTCAACTCTAAGGAAGGAAAGTTGCATGGAATGAAAAGTCATGACTGTCACGTATTCATGCAACGATTGCTTCCGATTGCATTCTCATCTTTGTCGAATGATATTTGGAAGCCGCTTGTTGAGCTAAGTCAGTTTTTCAGAGTCTTGACATCCACAACATTAAAGGTTGATCAACTAAAGGCTATGGAACGCGATATCCCTGTTTTATTATGTAAATTGGAACAAATATTTCCTCTGAGCTTCTTTGATGCGATGGAACATCTTCCCGTCCATTTACCATACGAGGCAAAAGTAGGTGGCCCGGTTCAATATCGTTGGATGTATCCATTTGAGAGGTATATATATATATATATATTTAAACTATAATCATAATGTTATTTAAATATTTATATATAATCATAAAATCTTGTAACATATCCTAGGTTCTTACATTCGTTGAAAGAAAAGGTAAAAAACAAGGCTCGGATAGAAGGTTCTATTTGTGAAGCGTATTTAGTTGAGGAGGCCTCCACGTTTGCTTCTTTTTATTATCCATCTGACATAGAAACAAGGAGGACTAGAATCCCACGTAATGTCGACGGTGGTGAAGGTTGTTCATATAGTCCTCAGCTATCAATCTTTAATTATCCTGGTCGTGCGTGTGGTGCATACAAAACATGTTGGTTGGATGAACGTGATGAAAAAGTTGCTGAGTTGTACGTGCTTCAGAATTGCGAAGAGGTCAAGCCATATATAGAGTAAGTCATTTATATATTGCATGACCATATTTTTTTATTAATATGTATCCTAGTACGTAATTTGATGACATACTTTCTTAACCCCATGAATGTAGAATATATAGCAATTTGCTAAGAGAGCTCAATGCCGACATTTCAGAGTTGCAAATTCATCAGGAGATTGCCAACCATTTTCCAAAGTGGTTCAAAAAATACGTATATTAATTACTAACTTATCAACATTCTAATTTAACTGCATAACATGCTTTTTATATCTGCAACTCTATGTGTTATTCATCATGTAGGTTCTAGATCAAGCTAACCAAATTAATGACCCCCTCTTGATAGCTTTGGCATGGGGTCCAAAAAGAAGGGTTCGAACATGCGAAATCTATATTATAAACGGGTATAAGTTCCACACAAGGTCATGGGGTCAAGGGATGAAATCTTCTAACTCTGGTGTTTGTGTGCGTGCGATCAATGGTGGATTAGATGATGACTTTTATGGAATATTGACTGACATTATTGAATTAGAGTATTATGGTCATCCTCACAAAACGTTAGTGTTGTTCAAATGTGAATGGTTCGATAATACTCCCGATAGGGGTACAAAAGTAGACAACAAATATGGAATTGTTGAGGTCAGGCAGTCACGAAGATATCAAGTGTATGACCCGTTCATCTTTGCACAGCAAGCGGAGCAAGTTTATTACACATCGTATCCCGAGGGACATCAAGATTGGTTGGGTGTTATTAAGATAAAGGCAAGAAGTGCAATCACAGATAATGTAGTTAGTCAGGGAGAGACAGAGACTCCGTATCAAGATGTTCATGAAATTAATGGAATTCAGATAAACTTGCTGTTTGAGCCGGAAGATTTTAATGATCTTGCTGATCATGGGGGTGTTGATGAGGTAGTTGACACTGTATTACTTTATCAATATGAATTGAATGAATCTAGCGAGGATATTGAATATATATCATCTGATGATGAGGAGAGTGAAAGTGAATTTAGTGACCGAGACTCCAGCTAGGTAAGTTGTATATAAAAATAACATATTTGTGTTATTTGTTATTTGTTGTATAATGTACCATTTAATTAATTGTTATTATTCTTGTTGTTATTGTAAACAGATGACGAACGACACGGGTCGGGGACGTGGCTGTCGTGGTTCTGGCACCTCTCGCGGTGGTCGTGTGAGGGGTCGTGGTGGGAGAGGTGCTTCCACCCGCCCATCAACTTCGGATCAGGCATCGACGAGTATTGTTGGCTCTCATGGGTCACATGCTGATGATATTCCGCCTCCAGCAGCTGCAGCCGCCTCACCAGCTACACAGCCCTCAGCCACGAGCCACCCTACATCATCCACACAACCTACACCATCCTCACAAGCCACAGCATCCACGCCTGCCACACCAGCCACACAGGGGTCTGCTGCCGAGTCCGGGATTCACAGTTGGGCCGGGACAAGAGATCCCACGGATGGGAGGATATGGCTTCGCCCTGCTGCGAAGTTAGAGTAAGTTATTTATTAATTGTTGTTGTTTTCTATCATTATAATTATAGTTGTACATATTTATTAAATACGTTTATTGATAAAATTTATACATTATTTGTTGTTAATAGCTTTTACCCTGCATACGGGCCTCAGAAGCAGATCTCTCAGTGTATCAAGGGAAAGTATAGTGAGGCCTGGCCATCGTGGAAGAAGATTGATAAGGATGTGCGTGATATGTGATTTAGGGATGACTTCGGGGTAACGAATAAATTTATTATTGTGTTAAGTATATGTCTACAATATTATTATTTATTAATTTTGTTTCTTGATATTTTACTCTTTCTTGTTAGGCACACTATAAGTGGTTGCCAGCGGATGCAGATCAGATACGTAAGGCCTTTGAGTCTAGAGGCGCAAAGCTGGTAAAGTGGGCAATGGGTAGGATTAGGGATGGTTCAGATGATGGGAGTTGGCTTCGACCTGATGTGCTAGAACACCTCCGTCAATATTGGGCTAGTGATGAGAAGTTCCTGATAAAGAGTGAGATCGGAAAGCAGAATCGGGCTTCTGACACTGGCGCTCCACTATACACCGGTGGCTCAATAACCATTCATGAGCATTTTGATAGGATGGTAATAAGTCAACATGAATTTTATTGTTTTTTAATTTAGTGCTTTATATATGTCCTTATTAATAAAAATTGTCTTTTTTTGCTTTTATATATGTAGTCGAAAGAGCAGCAGAGAAAACCTACTGCAATTGAGATCGTGCATAAGACCAAGAAGACCAAGCGTGGGGAGTGGGTTAGCCTGAAGGTTCGGGACCTTGTTGTAAGTACTCTTAACTCACCAATTCATTTTCAATATATTAATTACTTTCATTCTTCTTAATATATAATTACAAATGATAATGTCTGACATATTTTGCAGGACGAATTCCATCGCCTCAAAGACGATGCCAGTAGTCAGGGGCAGGAGCCGTCTCCCGAGTCTGACAATGCCTTTTACATAAAGGTGGTTGGCGGGAAAAATAAGAAGGGCCATGTATTTGGCCTCGGTCAGCTTGGGAATCAGTTCGTGGCCATATCAGTGCCATGCGAACATTCTGGCGCTGATTCCAACCCAGATGTCAGAGAGGCCATCATGAACATGAATGCTGAACTTGTGGCGAAGGATAACGAGATTCATGAGTTGCGGGAGCACGCACGACAGCAAGACAGTCGCATACGAGAGCAAGACAATCGCATGGAGGAGCTGTTTAGGTACTTGGGATTCCGACCTGGCAGTTCCGGATCTGGCGGTGCCCACGTTGAGGCTACTACTGCGGATGTCGCTGCTGTTGATGCCACCGCTGTTACTAATGCTGCCTCTATTGATGACGCTACTGCTGCTGTCGCTGACTCGGATCACTCTGACATCAGCCCCCTCCCTTCACCCCCTTGTCACATAGATTAGTTTTCCCATCTTTGTATGACACATATTGACTATTACATTTGTATTTCTCCTGGTCTTTTTATATATTTTGCGTGAATATTTATCGAATTATCTGCTTTAATATGGTTGATATTTAATTTTATTTGCTTTAAGTTTATGTTTGCTAATTTTAATTTAATTAAATCTTATTTTAATATTTTGTAGCATAAAAAAAAAAAAAATCAGCGACCGAATTTTTTTGGTCGCTATTTTAAATTTAATGTTGATTTTAGCGACCGAATTAGCGACCGATGCTAAATCGCGACCGAATTAGCGACCGATTTTTCGGACGCCATATTTAAATATAAATTTTAGCGACCGAATTAGCGACCGATTTAGCGACCGATTTTTCGGACGCCATATTTTAATATAACCGTTGATTAGCGACTGATAATTCGGTCGCAAAATTTAAAAAATCGGTCGCTAAAATCGGTCATTTTAAATTGTAAACGACCAAATGATGGCTATTTTGCGACCGAAAATTCGGTCGCTAATCAGCGACCGAAAAAAATTCGGTCGCTAAATAATTAGCGACCAAGGTTTTGGCAACCGTTTGTAATCGGTCACTAATTCGGTCGCTGACCGAATTAGCGACCGAAAATCATTAAATAGCGACCGAATTATAGCCTTTTTTTTTGTAGTGCACGCTGGAATATAATTTTCTCATTACACTCACTAATTTTATTCCTGGTATATTTTATGCCCGGAAATAATTTTTAAAACTTATACCAAATATAAAAAATGTTTACTCACATGCTCACATTGCCATATTAAAATAAAACTTGTACCAAATGCTACATAAGGATGCCCAAAAGCAAGTTGTTCTCAACAGCTTCATCTTCAGCTTTCAATCCTCCCGTTTTTACAGTTTTGATGGCTCCTGACTTTGCTGATTCTCAGAAGTTCTGCTCTTTATCACTATGAATGGGAGTTTTTATCTCCAGAGTCTGTTCTTCGAGTAGGCTTGTACTATTAGCCATATATCTTTGAACTATTAGAAAGTTATTTTTCTGGACTTATCTGAATTGTGTGTCATCCTCCTTCTGTCTTTGATGAGAAGGGTTCTTACTCCTTCAAGCTTGCTTGAGTTCACATTGAACTTTGGACACTGATTTGGCAAATGGACTTGACGTCAACGACACTAGTGGTGCTCCAATAAAATTTCTAAAGAATGAAACCCAATATGTAAAATTTCTTCAGTACGGTGAAAACAACAAAACTCCCTAAAAATTGAGAAGCGTGAAACCCTATGGATCCCAAGGTTTGCATCCTCTAGCACATTAGAAGATAATTGGGGAGATTTTGAATCTGTCTTTGTAGCAATTGATACGTGAAGACTCATAAGGCTATAAGGCGAATTTCTAGAGAAATAGGGTGAGAAAGGTTTAAAGAGGGAAAAAAAGTATTGTGGTGGCAATGGAGTGATTGAGGAGCTCTTGACGAAGAAGTTTGCTATGTCAGCACCACCTCACGTGCCAGACTGGAGGATGTGTCATGTAAGCCGTCCAGTTTCTTAAAATTTAGTGTTTGGTCTAAATCAACCCAAGAGCTAGTTTGTAAGGTGAGGATTGCCCCTTACTTATAAGCACTCTTCAGGCTATATTCCAATGTGAGACTCTTAACACATTGCCAAGATTCCTAAGCTGTGTAATGTTTATATGTGCTCAGATACCCCCATCCTTTGAGCTAGCTTTTGGGAGTGAGATCCAAGCACATTTAACACAGTTGACCACTCAACTGCTACACATATTATCATTGACGACGTTAATAACCGACTTGACACAAAGTATAGTTTTGTATATCGTTTGATAGTTAGAGGCTATTAGAAAATGACCCCGATATAATGTCCTTCTTGATGAGGACATAATGAACAATATATATATATATAATATATATATATATATATATATATATATAATTTCTAATTTTTTACAGACTTATGAGACTCGAGGGGAATATCTATTGATGGCTGGGAATGGCTATATTTGGTTCGCGGTAGCTTTTCTTGCAGAGATGGTTCAATCGTTCATCTTGGCTGACTTCTGTTACTATTACATGAAAAGGTATACCAATCTTTCTCTTTTATGATGTCACTTTTATCTAACAACTCAGAATTTATATTCGATAGTAATATTGACTCTACATTGTTCCTTTTTCAGCTTCATGCAAGGGCAACTTTTGAGGAAAATGCCCGTTTAAGAATCTTGATTTTCGGAATTACCATATGTTGAATGAATCCAAGTAATTGAGGCTAGTTGTCATACTATTGGTATATGGTCGATAGTCTTGTTTTTAATTCGATCTATGTTTATTCTATGCGGCACATAAAAAACATGTAATTTCATTATTTCATCGATATTATGGTCCCTGTCCGAATTCAGAGTTGATCAACGTCACTCAACTTCTATAGTCCATCTAATTTAAATTGTTTTGGTCAATTTGTTTGGATGAACTTTGAAAATAAAGGGACTTCTGTTATATTACCAGTAGAAGTAAAAACTTTTTTGTGTTTAGATAAGTTTTGAAAAAAGGGTTTCTAATAGATTTATTGTAGGAATATTATTATTCAACAATTTTTTATAAAATATGACAGGTCCTCACCCTCTTATAGGCTATAGCATCAATTTTATTTTTGTTAGAATTTGGGGTACCAACCTAGTTGGGATGCCTTGCTCTATAGTGATGCTTTTGCACATCAATAATCTTTTATCAACAAAAAGATAATTTCTTTAAAAAGCATCAAAATATGCTTCTTTCTTCCATTGTTTTTTATTTCTTTTTAAAAACTCATTCAAACATTCATATTTTTTAAAAGCACTGTATTTATTTCTTTTAAGTTTTTTTCTCATGATAAAGTCCATCCAAATAGGCTCACACAATTAGATAACTAATAACTACATTCTATTTACGCATTTATTTTTAAACTTGGATATATTTTTAATTTCCGACAATGTAGCACTTTTATTTTGGTTCTTGTCTCTTTTTTTGTCCAACATTTTGAAGAATTAGGTTCAATTAATTTAACGTATTATGACGTCTGTTTACCACCTTAGTATTTTAACAGGTTTACTAACAATGAGAAGAAAAATTAACAATTTAAAACAAATTGGAGAAAAAATAAAAAATAAATAGAGACCAAATATCCCTCTAGAAGGTCATCCTTTTTACATGGGCCAAGTCGTTGGGTTCAGAAGACGAGGTGGAAGATAGACTAGATAGGCTTTTGTTTCCCCATTCTGGGGTGCAAAATTTCCAGATGCTTGTTTGAGGAACGTGGTAGCTCCTATTTCAGATCACTCCCCAATCCTTCTAGACACTGACGGGCGTAGTGTCCAGCCTAGAAACCGTAGATTCCATTTTGAGAATGCATGGCTCCTTGAGGAAGATATTGATGAGGTTGTAAAAGAGAGAGTTGGCAGAAGACTATGGAAGATGAGCTATTGTCGAAAATTAAATCATGTGGCACTGACCTTGATGCTTGGGGTCGTCGCCTTAGGTCCCAGACTCAGAGTGGCCTTTGTGATCTAGCTCGTGACTATTTTGATGACCTGTTCAAAGAGCAAGAGGTTCTCCTTGCAAATGTTATTGATGCTGTCCCTATTAAACTTGGTGATTTGGAGAATGAGCTCTTGTTTAGATGTGTTGGTTTCCAAATGTACCCAGACAAGGCTCCAGGTCCTGATGGTCTAAACCCGGGTTTCTACAGGCACTTTTGGCATGTGTGTGGTAAGGATGTTATATCTGCTGTCGTGGTTGGCTTGACTTGGGTTCTATATCGAGTGAGATGAATAGTACTCATATTGTCCTTATCCCAAAATGTGAACAGCCTTCTTCCATGAAAGATTTGAGACCTATTTCTCTTTGTAATGTTGCCTATAAAATTCTTGCAAAAACCCTTGCAAACAGGTTAGCTCATCTGGTATCCAATTGCATCTCTGAGGAACAATCTGCTTTTATTGATGGCAGGTCTGTAATTGATAATGCACTGATGGCATCCAAAATTGTCCACTATATGAAGTGCAAGAGGAAAGGTAAAACAGGTGAAGCAGCTTTGACGATTGATATTAGAAAAGCATATGATAGAGTTAGCTCGAACGATCTTGTTGCTATTATGCTTAAATTGAGCTTTGCCCAAAGGTGGGTTTTAACACCCCGTTTTTCGTTGAGTGTTGTTTGATTGTTTGTTTGATTGCTTAAGCCTTAGGACTTAGCTTAGAGTTGTTGTTGAGGGCTAAGTGAGATTTCTAGGCTTAAGATCCCTTTCTTAGGCTTGTGTCTTGTGACTATCTGAGTCACAAGCACGGCCGTGCCCAATAGAGAGCACGACCGTGCTCGTTGGGAGAGCGCGTCTCGCTGATACTAAGTTGAGCACTGCCGTGCTCAACAGGTAGCACACCTGTGCTCAAAGGCAGACCGTGCCTCGGAGGCGCTGATGTGAGCATGCCCTATTTTGGCACAGTAGCCACCCTAGTGCGGCTACACCTGCTCCTTTCCCTGTTTCCTCTAAGCTCGGTGCGTCTTAGGAGTTTTGGAGACCCTTGGGAAGTCTTTGTTCATCTGTGCCAATCCGTGTAGGTAACGGTTTCTTCCCCTTTGGTTTCTTTTCCTGTTATTTAGATTTGGAAACTAATTGGTTAACATTCTTGTTTGACCAAGGCTTGGAAGCTGATTGAGCAGCTTAAGGGAACATGTTGGTTGTCGTTTGGTCTACAGTTTGGCATCTTACTATCGAATTCTTCATACCAGGTATGGGGAGAAGGATAGTGTAATCATTAGGCAATGGGGTAGCGTAAGATGAGGGGTTCCCATACCCCCTTAATGTTGTTGTTAACTGTTGTTAATGCCATGTTACGTTTGATTATGAGTATGCCTATATTGCATAGTTAATTGCTATAATTGTTATTTGGTTAATGGTATGCCTGTCATGTATGCCTATTGTTTATAGCTACTATGTTGTGTGCCAATTACTATATGACATGCTCTATGTTATGAATTATGTTGTTGATGATGTTGGTTGACTGAATAATGTTGTTTAACATTGAACAGTTAATAAGACCCTAATTGGTTAATAGGACTCTTAATTAACATAACGGTGAAGGGATTAATTCCACTAATATTTCATAAAACATGGAATATTAGTGAGAGGTGAGGTTTTATGCCAAACGGATTAGTCAAGACATTAGGATTTGATTTGAGAGTGTTTAGGGAGTCCTTGGTTTCAAGAACATGTGGAATCTGCCCAGAACAGTATGGCTGGCTCTAGGAGCATGGCCGTGCTGAACAAGGAGCACGCCCATGCTCCCAATTTGAATCTGGAAGGTGGTCGCGCATTGAGCACGGTCGTGCAGGACAGTGCGCACGATGGTGCTCCACTTAAGTGGCAGCACGACCGTGCTGGGGTGAGCATGCTCGTGCTCCCCTTACTGGTCAGATCATGAATTAAAGGTTTTAAAGGGGTGTTTCACCCCAAATGTCCCCAATAATGAAATAAGACACCAATTGAATGAAGACAGTTAGATAACTTTATTAAAGACTAATTAAGATGAAACAAGAATAACAAGTTGGTTAAGCCGGTGCCCAATGGGTTGCTGCACGTTGATAAGCTTTGGTGCTTCTTGGCCAAAGTGGCCTCGATGCATTTTGGTCGAGGTGTTGTTGAGTTGAACCTTGGTGCTTTTTGGCCAAGGGGGCCTTGACTCTTAAGGGTCAGGGTGTTGATAATGTTGATGTTGGTGATAAGTCTTGGGTGTTTATTTGCCCAAGCGAGGGAGGTGGTTGCCCTTGGGGAGGTTGTCCTAGAGTATGGCGATTTGACCGTCCGCGGGTGGTTCACCCAAGGTTTGGTGGACTGCCAGCGTTGGTGCTTTTTGGCCAATGTGGATATGTAACTCCGAAGTTGCCTTCCTGAGATAGTTTGGATCCACATGCATAATGGAGTAGCAGAGTAGTGTTGTACCGCATAGCAAATGTTGGTTGAAATAACATGTTGTAGTGATTATTTTATGTTGATGTTATATGTTGTATGCTGTTATGCCATGCTATGATGTATGTTTATCATGCTTACTACTTCCATGTCGATGTGTTTACATGTTTTCTTACTCCTCGTTTTCTCTGCTTCTGTTTTGGCATGTATCTCTTTATGCAGAGGACGGTGAGCAGCCAGTGGAGGAGTGACTCTGAGGAGCCGCGACTCTAGTTAGGATTCGATAGTAGTTATAGTTGTTATTAGTTTAGTTGTTTCAGTTATATTCCGTATATTTTATCGATGTTGGGCTATGCTTATGTTTACGTTTATTTTATTTTAAAACCATGTTTCTTTTCCGTGTTGTTGAGACGTTACAATGTGGTGCTTTCTATCCAGTTTTTATTTTACAAAATAAATGCATGTTTTTAAATTACCTCTTTTTAACAGAGCTGAGTCATTTGGGGCTATCCATGGTGCCTGTATTTGCCGAGGTGCTCCAGTTGTTTCTCACCTTCTCTTTGCGGATGGCAGTTTCTTGTTTCTTAGGGCCTATGAGAGAGAATTTCTTGCTATGAAAAATATCCTTTCCTTGTATGAGCAAGCCTCAGACCATTCTATTAACCTACAGAAGTCAGAGATTTTGTTTAGCTCAAATGTTACAATTGAGGAAACGACATCTCTCTTAAATACTCTAGGTGTGATTCAAAGTTTAGGAGCGGGAAAATACTTGGTACTATCCTCATTGGTTGGCAGCAATAGGAAGGCTACTTTTAGCTTCATAAAAGATAGAATTTGGCAAAAAATAAATTCCTGGAAAAGCAAAACTTTGTCCATGGCCAGTAGAGAGTTCCTCATAAAATCTGTTGCTCAAGCAATTACTACCTATTGTATGAGCATGTACGTACCTTATTCCCCCTCTCTAGGGGTTGAAATCCAAAACTGCTAAACTCCTTTTGGTGGGGCTCTAGTCAAAATTCTACAAGAGGTATAAACCGGATGAGTTGGGACAAGTTGTCAATGCCAAAGAGGCTTGGTGGGATGGGTTTTCGTAACCTCTATGCTTTTAACTTGGCCATGTTGGGAAAGCAAGCATGGAAATTCATTCAACACCCTGATGCTTTGGTTACACAGATGTTTAAAGCAAAGTACTTTCCGCATGGGTTGTTCCTGGATGCAATGTTAGGGCATAACCCGTCATACCCTTGGCGTAGCCTTCTTATGGCAAAACTGGTGTTGAAAGCGGGTGTTAGATGGCGAGTGGGGGATGGTCAGTCTATTCGGGTTTGGGACCAGTCGTGGCTTCGAATTGGTGGCCACCCAAGTATTATTCCTGGTTCTTCTTTGGGCTTTATTTTTATTAAGGTCTGTGACATACGGCTTCTGAATCAAAAAACCTGGAACTATCCTTTACTCCACGTGTCTGTGTTCATTAATTGTAGCCAGGATATAGAGACCAACTAGCATGTCTTTGTGAGCCGCCCAAAAGTTATTTCTTGCTGGCAGTGTATTGGCTTGTGGTCCGAGTGCCTTGCTGCTTCCCATGGTTCAAACTCCTTCAAAGATTGGTGCTTCATGTTCCTTGAGTGTGTGCCTCAGCCTCCTGAGAAGCGTGACATGGCAGCAATCTCCTTGTGGATGATCTGGAGAAACCGTAATGAAACTCTCTGGAATCAGGAGGAGTTACCAGCGCCCCAAATTTTCCAACTGGCCGTCTCATGCTTGCAGGACTTTAAACAAGCTAAGGCTCTTGATCCTATCCACGCCCCGCCCTCAGGTATTAATGCCCTTTCATCGTGGTTGCCTCCCTCAGATGGATTTCTTTCTTGTTGTGTTGATGCAAGTTTCGATTCCTCAAATGGCAGAATTGGTTGGGGCATGTGTATTCGGGATAATTGTGGTAGGTTCATAGCAGCCAAAAACACATGGGACTCTCCTTGTCTTCCAGTGCATGAAGATGAAGTTGCTGGGGCCTCTACCAAGCCTTATTGTGGGTTCAAAGCCTTGGTTTTGGTAATGTTAATTTTGAGATGCACTGTAAGGTTGTCACTGATAGCATCAATAGCCTAAGGGAAGATATATCCGAATTTGGTACTACTATTAAGGCTTGTTCTAGTTTACTTTTACTTTCTCCAAACTCTAAGGCGAGTTTTATTAGGAGGCAAGTAAATGGAGTTGCCCACTCTCTAACTAGGGCGGCCCTTTCTATGTCTAGTCCCCAGAACTTTGATCATGTTCCTGATTGTATTGCCTCTTTAATTTGCAATGAAATGAAGTAAGTTGATTTGTTTCAAAGAAGAAAAAAATTTAATATATCTTTAAAAACTAAAAGCATATTCAAGTCTTGCTCTTATATGAATGCCAAAATAAATTAAATGACTTAAATTTTTGGAATGAAAACTGATATTTGTTGGATTGCCATTAAGAAGATAACAGACAATTAACACCAGAAAAAAATTATCAGTGTAGATAACTATAAATAAGAGAAAAATTGAAAATAAGTAATAAATAGGCTGAAACACTAAATGTACGTCTGGGCGGTGGGTAGCTAAAGTGGTTTGAGCTAGGGGTATAAGAAGTTGAAGAAGTAGGAGGTCCAAGGTTCAAACCTTGACAAAGGAAAAAAAAATTAACTTAACAGCTAACAACTAACATTTGCCAATATATATAAAAAATACACTAAGTGCACATTTGGATGGAGGCTTTGAAAATTCTAGGGTATTTAAAATCCTAGGGAATTCAATTGCTTCATTTAAATGTTGGAACCAAAGTAATTTGGATTAAATAATCTCTAAGTTTTGATGTTAACAAAAAGGATTAAATTTGTATAGCAAAGTGTTAGCAATAATCTAACAAGTGCCTTCACCCTTGAAAGATCTCTGATTTTATATAAGTTAAAATGTTAAGTCTATTTACATCGCAATCCGCGTCCATATATTAGTTTATTGAAAGATTCCCTGAGTGGTCGAGTCCACTCTATCACTGGAAGGATTTCCTTTAACTCAAGTGCCACGTCAGTGGACGAGCGCTTGAATGCTTTCTAGTAGACGGAGAAATCCCTTTTAAGTAGACGCGAGTTACTCTCCGAGAATAACATTAATTTATAAGTGTCACGTCACTGGATGGAGATTTTAAGTAACTCAAGTTCAGTCAAGACCGTTGTTTTAAGTAGACGTAGAATTTTTGCCACGTCAGTGGACGGAGCCTTAAAACTCTTCTTACTTACCTTGCCTTTATAATTGTTTTGATGGACGAAGATTTTGAGCATTTATATCTTATATAATGCAATCTGAACCAAAGTGAATTTATTTCATATGATTGATATTTATTTCAAATATATATAATGGTCCTTCTCATTTGCTATTAGCGGTTTTTATTGTCTTGTTTCCATGAGAGAGACATAGTACATATAAGGAATTGCAAAAAGCAATATAGTACAATGCAACACGACTTGTACCCTGTCACCTTTTACGCTGAAATAGCTGGAATTTGTACAAGGAAGGCAAGACAGTTTTTCAAGTTGCATTTGTTCAGAGGTGTGCCCATTTCATGCAAGAATATTGTCATATAGTACAAAGGCCACGAGCAAGCTGAGTCACAACGGATATTACATGGTTGATTCTATCCCTAAACGGAAAATTCAAATACAACCATTGATGATTTTGAAGAGAAGATCAAGGTCTCTATAAATAGAAGACCAAGACTTTTGAAGAAAGAACTTTTGTGCATATGCAAAAATCTCAAGAAATCTCTTGCGAGCAAACATTCTTTTATTTTTTCAGAAAGCAAAAGTCTGTAATATCTTAGTTTGAATATTGCTATAATATTCATCTGATCTAAAACTTTCATATTCTCACACATAGTGAGTTAGAAGATCAAAGAAACCAAAAACTCTTTATTAGAGGTAGAGCCTGAAGAGGCTTGGTAAGAAAGGAATACTTGTGAGCCTGAAGAGGTGTTGACTACTTGCTGTAATCTATTTGGAGAATAGTGGAGAAAACCTTCAAGTAGAAGGGACTGGACGTACCTCTTGGTTGGAAGAGAGTGAACCAGGATAAAACAACTTGCGTGAATCTTCTAATCCCTTATCTCTTTAGTTTTACGTGTTTATACTAACTGCGGGGATTTGAACTTGAATTTGTTATTCTTTCAAAAGATTGTTTTTCTGTGTGCTTTATTCTGCCTCTTTATCTTTGTGTGAGAAAACTATTCTTGAAAAGGTTGTTTTCGAAAAATATTAACAAACACAATTCAACCCCCCTTCTTGTGTTTGCCTGTGTCAACTTCATTAAATTCCATTCATTTTGAATTTTGAAAATTTCCTTTTTGTATAGAATACTTAAATTTTTTCATTCTTAAAATTCTTTGTTTGGATATACACATAGAGTAATTAAAAGGCAAGGTGATATATAGGCGGTGGCATTGACTGGTGACCGGTGACCGGTGGCGGCAGTGGCAGTGACGGTCCACTACAAAAAAAGTCATTTTAGCGACCAGGAATTTAGCGATCATACTTAATTAGTCGCTAAATATGGAATTCGGTCGCTAAATAAAAAAATTTGGTTGCTAAATCAGTCGCTGAACTATTTAGCAACCACCAAACGATTTAGGGACTAAGCAATCTGCTACCACGTCTGGTGGTCGCTAAATACATCTTTTTTTGTAGTGGTCAGGCGACAATGGTGGTGGTCGACCGACATCGATGGTTAGTTAGTGGTGGTGGTCGATCAGCGATGGTGGTCGGCTGTCGGCGGTGGAGGTCGGGCGGTGGCGGGTGGCACATAATCAGCATCACAAAAACCAATTAACCTATATTCTTGTGTTCTTAAATACATCAAACCAAGATTAGTTGTCCCAAGCAAATTTCTAAATATTCTTTTAACATCCTTAAGATTAGATTGGAATCTTGCACCGATTCGAATCCGACCTGACACAACTTTTACAGAGGATTCTTATGGTTATCTAATGATAAAGTGAATGCTATTAGTTTTTTAGCTCTGTTAGGGTTTGCATGGTTCTCTAGGGTTTAACACATAATGCCATGGACAACCTCTCCAATTGTCCATGGCTAATCCTGTTTCCGGATGCAATCTCTTCTTCTCTCCCTCGACCATCTCTTGTTCCTCCTTCGAAATCGATTGCAGCCCTTCCCTCTACTTCTTCGAGTGCGATCCCTCCTAAAACTTTTGCACTAGAATTGAACAATGCTTGTGATATTCCCCTAAAGCCAGCTTCCTACACCTTGTCTCAAAGATGATAAGATTATTGTCACGATTCCAGAAGATAAGTATCTTGCTGGATTGGAGAGTTGTAAAAACAATCTTCATGGAAGATTGGTGCTATCTAAGGGAGATGCACCATATAAGTTGGATGACTTGCGGCTGAAGCTTCTGCAACAATGGAAACCATTGAATAATTGGAACGTAATCCCCATTGGGAAAGGATTTTAGGAATTTTCATTTTCTTCAATTGAGGACCTTCGAAGGGTGTTATCAGTAGGATCTTGGATTCTTTCTCCGGGAGTGCTTTGTCTTTTTCTTGGACTAGGGATTTTTCACCTAATCTTGTAAAGCAAACAAACACACAATGTTAGGTAAGGATCCATGGATTGCCACAAGAGTATTGGAGGTCAAAGATACTTTTTGCCATTGCTAGAGGCATCAATATTCCTCTTTCTCTTGATGATGCAACTATAAACAAATCCATTGGTCATTTTGCAAGGGTTCTTGTTTATATTTATGGCCAAACAACTCAAAGATCAAGTTATGGTTGAGAGAGATGGGTTTGCGTTTTCAGTGGACATTGAATATGAGAAGCTCCTACTGTTTTGCACAGCTTGTGTGGCAATTGGCCACTCTTTATCACATTGTAGAAGGACAAACAAAGCTAATGAAAATAAAGATTTCTTAGGAACCAAGAAAGTGGTTCCCAGATATATTCCCAAGAAACCAGAAGCAAAAAATCCAGAGATCATTGACCTTGACCCCCAGCAGAAGGGAATGCAAGATAAAGGGAAGGGAGTTGCTGTTGATCACCTTTGAACAAGGAAGTTTTACTGCAGGGTGAAACTAGCAAGGTGCAGTAGGAGATTCATCCTGATCAAAGTTCTATCTCAAATAGTCTTAATCACATTTATGCTATAAAGGGTCCTGATATGGTCCTAAATGGGGAGCTTAGGGGAGAGAAATTTTACAGCCAGCAACTAGTCCACATCATTCTGATGCCGAAGCAAGAGATAGTAATAATGAGCCCTTGGATACAATCTTTGATGAGTCAGCTGATCCTAAGCATATAAGCAAGGATGATGAAATTGTTCAAGAGACTCTAGAAAATTTAATCCAGCAAGGGAAAGCAGCAAATTCTGAGTTGAGTCCAAGACAGAATGCAGGAAATGATATTCTACAAATTGCCAATGACAATACAGATTGCCCTAAGGTGGTCCAAAGGATCTCTCAGCCCTTAAATAGGGTGACAGAGCTGAGGAGGAGCTTAGAGATTACTCAATTTCCCCTCAGTTTGTTAATCATGGTAAGAATGATTGAAGGCTATGAAGTGGTCCTGACCAAATCTCAGGAAAAAAAAAACTTAGACAAAAGCATAAAAAGGCCAGTCCAAATGTGATTCAGACCCGAGGGAGGGCAGTTTCCAAAGGTATTGTCCAATGAAGTGCCTCTTTTGGAATGCTAGGGGTTTGGCCAACTCCCCTACAAGGTTGGTTTTAAAGAAATTATGTTTTATTCATAATCCGGATTTTCTTTTTATTTCTGAACCCTGGATGGATTTTGTGAACTTTCCTGATACATTTTGGAGAAAGTTAAAGTTAAAATTAATTGATGTTAATGATAGAGGTAGTTTTGTTCCTAATTTATGGTGTTTGTGCAAAGAAGATTGGAATCCTTTTTGTGATAAAGGCTTCTGATCAGTTTGTCTCTTTTTCAAATTGTGGTGAATGGCATGAGTGTTGGGTTGTCTACAGTTTATGCCTCAACTACTTATTTAAGAAGAAGTCTTTGGTCTGATTTGAATTCCCTGCAGCAACTACATCCAATTCCTTGGTGTTTTATGGGAGATTTCAACACAGTTTTAGGAGCTCATGAATACAGAGGTAATGGTTTGCCTTCTCGAATAGCTTGTGGTGATTTTCAGGAGTGGACAGCTAGTAATGATCTAATTCACATTCCAACAAGAGATGTTCAGTTCACATGGTCTAATGGAAGGCCATGGAAGGGCTTTCACTAAGAAGAGGTTAGACAGGTCAATATGTAATGAAGCTTGGATTAAATAATTGGACTTCTGTTTCTTGTTGTTCTCTCACAAAAAGCAGATATGATCATTATCCAATTCTGTTGGATTTTAAAAAGGAGGAGTTCAGGCATTCATTCCTCTTTTAAATTTATGAAAATGTGGGCTTCTCATTCTAGTGTATGGATATTGTTAAAGAAGTTTGGAACCAGAGTTTTGTTGGCTGTCCAAAGGTTGGGCTAACTCAAAAGCTTAAAGCATTAAAACTGAGATTTTAAAGACTGGAACAAAAGTATTTTTGGAGATGTCAATCAGCAAGTCAAAGATGATATGAAGAACCTTGATAGTATTCAAGAGGAGATTGATCTTAATGGCTTCAGTGAAGAGCTTACAAGTCAGGAGAAGAATGCTTATATTGCTTGGAAAAAGCATTACACTTTGAAGAAGCCTTTTGGCAGCAGAAAGCTAGTATTGATTGGCATCTAAAAGGTGATAGAAAACACTCAATTCTTTGACAAAATTTCTAAAGTCAGGTAGGTGACTAAGCAAATAAGTCTTCTTAAGCATAATGATCAAGTTCTGCATTCAGTCACTGAGATTGAAGGTCATGTGGTAAATTATTTTGAGAATCTTTGGTATGAACAAACAATTGCATAGACAATGGTCTTGTGGAAGAGGTGATTCCTAATCTTGTATCTGCTGCTGAGAATAGAATGCTGACAGGATTGCTTTCTCTTGATGAGGTAAAGCAGCATGTTTTCTCAATGAATCCAGAAGGAGCTCCAAGCCCTGATGGGGTTTGGTGCTTTCTTCTATCAACATTTTTGGGATATTATTGCAATGGATATGTGTAATGCAGTTCTTCAGTTCTTTTACTTTAGCTGGTTCCCTCCTAACCTCAATTCCAATTTAGTAGTCCTCATTCCAAAGATCAAGGAGGCTGACAAGATTGAGCAGTTCAGGCCCATTGCCTTAGCATACTTCAAATTTAAGATCATAACAAAGGTCTTGGCTACAAGATTAGGAAGTATTGCTCCCAATATTATTTCTCCTAATCAAAGGGGTTTCGTCAATGGAAGAAGAATTGCAGATTGTATATGTTTAGCTTCTGAAGCTATAAACTTGATCGACAACAAAGCTTTTGGTGGTAATTTGGCTTTGAAAATAGACATTAGAAAGGCCTTTGATACTCTAGATTGGGATTTTCTTTTGAAGGTTTTGAAAGATTTTTGGTTTTGAAGATAAGTTCTGTAATTGGATTTCAGTAATTCTAAAGTCAGCAAAGCTATCCATTTCAACCAATGGCAAGGCCTCTGGTTTCTTCTCTTGCAAGAGGAGGGGGGGTTAGACAAGGTGACCCTCTTTCACCTCTGCTCTTCTGTTTGGCTGAGGAAGTCCTTAGTAGAAGCATATCCATGCTAGTGAATGATCGCAAATTAAGTCTCATGACTGGTCCTAGGAATACATATGTTCCTTCTCACTCATTGTATGCTGATGATGTGTTTATATTCTGCAGAGGAACTAGGTAGAACCTTTTATCTTTTTTGAACCTATTTCAAAAGTATGGAGATGCATCAGGGCAGGTTATTAATCCTTGCAAATCATTTGTCTTTACAGGTTCTGCCATTTCTTTGAGGAGGAGGAATTCAATTGTTGAGTTGCTTGGGCTTTGTTGTTGGTAAATTACCTTTCACCTATTTAGGAACTTCTATATTTAAAGGACAACCAAGAGTTGCTTACCTTCATCAGTATGCTGACAGAATTAAAATTAAGTTGGCATCTTGGAAGGCTTCTTTATTGTCCATTGCTGGAAGAGTTGAGTTAGTTAAATCAGTAATTTATGGCATGATGCTTCACTGCTTTCTGGTCTACTCTTGGCCCTCTTCTAATGCTGAAGAAAGTGGAAGCTTGGATTAGGAACTTTGTTTTGGGCTGGAGATATGAACCAAAAGAAGGTAGTTACTGTGGCTTGGCACAAAGTGTGTGCCCCCATATTGGAAGGTGGTTTAGGCTTGAGGTCTCTGAAGAGTGTTAACAGAGCTGCTGCATTAAAGCTAGGCTGGGAGCTTCTGCATTCTAATCTGCACTTGGCCATTCTCCTGAGAGCTAGAGTTTTCAGCATGGCTGCCAAATCTCATATTATATTGGCTCTTCAATTTGGGTTGCCTTAAAATCTATCCTTTATATTATCAAGGTAAACTCGATTTGGCAGCTAGGAAATTGGGGAGATGATAAATTTCTGAACTGATAACTGGCTATCTAAGCCACTGGTTAGTCTCTTAAACATTCCTGATCAGTTTCATTGTTTACTTAATGCTAAAGTTAAGGACTTTATCAAGAATGAATGGTTTTTTCCTAGTGAGTTGTTGTTAATGTATCCTCAAATTGAAGCTGAAATTCAGAAAATCAGTGTTCCAATGTTTCAGTCCATGGATTATATGGTTTGGGAGCATTCAACATCAGGGGAGTTAGCCTTTAACGATGCTTATCTTTTATTTAAACCTATGAAGCAGTCGATTCCTTGGGCTAAATTGGTTTGGAACTCTGTCATTCCCCCTTCAAAATCACTGCTGGCTTGGAGAATCATACAAAATAGGCTTCCTACATATGACAATATATGGAAAAGAGGCTGCTTCAATGTTTCTATGTGCAGCATGTGTGAGTGTGCAGTTGAATATGTTCTTCATCTTTTTACTGAATGTAAGTTTGCTCAGGAACTTTGGGCTTGGTTAGGCTCTATCTTTTGCATAAAGATGGATTTGTCTTCCATTTTATCCCTATTTTCTGTCTGCAATAGAAGTTGCTCTTCTCAAGCTAGAGATGTTGTTCTGGCTGCAATCAGAAATGTCCTCTATTGTTTTTGGTTTTTGTCGAAAGAGTCAAGTTTGATAATAGGAGAATTCAAATTCAAAGGGCCAAGAACATGATTATTGCTAGTGTGGCCCTAACTAGTAATTTGTCATTTGGTAACCTCTTCCTCAATGCAAGAATTTGGTATTCTGAAAGCTTTCAATATTGTTACTAAGCCATGTATGGCTCCAGTAATTAAAGAAGTCCTATGGATTGCATCCCCCCCCCCCCCCCCCCCCCCCCCCCCCCCCCCCCCCCCCCCCCCCGGCAATTGGGTGAAATGTAACACGGACGGTGCAGCTAAAGGAGCCCCAGGTCATGCATCTTGTGGTGGAATTTTTAGGGATAGTAGTGGAGCAGCCCTTGGTTGTTTTGGAATCAATCTTGGCACTTCTTTTGCCTTGCATACTGAATTAATTGGAGCAATGATAGCTATTGAGAGTATGAAGGGTTGGCTTAATTTGTGGTTGGAGAGTGATTCTCAGCTTGCTATTTTAGCTTTTAAGTCTCCAAACATATTTCCTTGGCAATTAAGTAATAGATGGAAAAAATTGCCTTGAAATATCCAAAAGAATGTGTTTCTTCTCTTCTCATATTTTTCGTGAAGGCAACTCTTGTGCAGATAAGATTGCTTCATTTTGTTTTAATATTGTGATTGGTGGGATACAATCCCTAACTTTATTAGTGATGATTTTTTCCATAATAGGGTTTGGTATTCCCTATTATAGATTCAAATTATTGTTCTTCCAAGGATTTTGGTCTATGTCCCCCTTGATTTTTTTGTATTCTTTTCTTCTTTATTAATAAATTTTTTGGTGTGTTGCAAGTAATTGGTAGCTCCTGGGGTGCCAACATAGTTGGGATGTCAGGTGTTGTAGTGATACCTTTGCATGCCAATTTTGATTAAAAAAAAATTTTTGGATTCTTGCACATAATATCAGGTCTACTAGAAGTTAAGTATAGAAAATAACCAATCATACCTTAGTAAACAGTTTGGTCTACCTTTTTACTTCCCCAGATTTGCATTGGGTTGCATAGGAGTTTTCATAGGCTTTGCACTATCCATCTTGTACTTCTTTAAGATCTCCTTGGTGTATTTTTGTTGATGGATGTAAATACGATCACATGTTTGCTTGATTTGCAGTCCAAGGAAAAACTTTAACTCTCCCACCATGCTCATTTCAAATTCATTTTGCATTAGTAGTACCAAATATAATGTCATCAACATAAATCTGTACTATAATGAAATCTTTCTTTGAGCTTTTCTTGAACAGTGTTGTATCTACTTTTCCTCTTATAGACCTATTATGCATGAAAAAAGAACTAAGTCTATCATACCATGCTCTAGGTGCTTGTTTCAAACCATATAAAGCCTTTTTAAGTTTGAAAACATGATCTGGTTTATCAGAATCTTCACAACCAGGCGATTGTTTAACATACACTTCTTCTTCAATTATTCTATTTAGAAAAGCACTTTCCACATCATATTGAAATAATGTGATCTGGTGTTGTGAAACATATGACATGAGTATGCGTATAGCTTCTATTCTAGCTACATGTGCAAAAGTTTTAGTGTAGTCAATAACTGCTTGTTTTCTTGTAGTTGGATCTCCAAGTTTTTGGAATGCTCCAAATTCTACTTGAGCATCCAAATCTGGGTCGATACCAGCAAAAACATCTTTAAACAAGGTTCTAGCACCATGCTAAATGTGTCCGAAAAAGAAGAGCAGAGCAAAAGAAGCATGTCCAAAAGTAAACCAACCCCTTGGACTGCTACGAAAAAATTCTTGTTGGTTATAGCTCTGGGCTGCTAACCTTGCTTTGTTCTTGACAACTTTGCCATCTACGTCAAGCTTGTTTCTGAAAATCCATCTCTTTCCAATGACTGATTTAACTTTAACTTTTGCAACTAGAGACCAAACATCATTTGTTTTGAATTGATTTAGTTCTTCTTGCATAGCTAAGATCCAGCTTTCGTCTCCGATAGATTCTTCAATATTTTTGGGTTCTATCTCGGATAGAAATGCCATATTGTTTGAGTCTCTGAATGTTGATCTAGTTCTGACACCTTGTGAGGGATTGCCAATGATCAATTCTTCAAGATGATGTGTCTTGAATTTCCAACCTCGTCTGATGTTTTCTGTTTCATATTCCTGTCTGGATGGTTGTTCAGGCACTTGGATTAACGCTTCTCTTTCTTCATCTTCAAGTTGTCATTTTGTTGAGAGTCTTGCTTTCCAAGATACAAATTGTGACACCCTCTACCCAGAAACGTGTATTATATAAATAGTAGATAGAAAAGATTATGTTTTTGCGGAATAAAAACGTGGATTCTTGAAAACCTTTTCATAAAACATAGTTGAGAGCATCACATCATAAAACTTGAATTAAACAAAAATAAAATTAAATAAAAGATAGCATACAATTGCGGAAAAACATAAATAAACAAAAACTCAAATCCTGATATCTCATATCAGAGCTGGTAACCATTACCTGTAATACATTGGAAACTACTAAACATAAAATCCTATACTACGAGCAAGCGATCTCCTCGGGATCACTCCTCAATAGGCTGCTCACCATCCTCTGCATAAACCAAGGTACATGAAAGGAACAGCAACAATATGGAGTAAAAAACTGTATGTATACATAAATGGTAATGGGATGGGGAGTAAGATGTTCACACCACATATCATATTACAGCATCGTAGTATTTAACATATCAAATTCAATTACATCATATTCAATTAAAGATTTCTATGCGATGTAGTCTTACTTCACTACTCCATATGCAATGTGGATTCATACTAACTCAGGAAGACAACTTTGGAGTTACATATCCACATTGGCCAATAAGCACCAATGCCGGCAGTCCACCAAACCATGAGTGAATCCCTTGGATAGCCGATGCACCTTACTCTCGGACGCATCACCATGGTGGATTACGACCCACCTAACTCTCAGATGGATCACCGCGGAATGTCAATTCGCAATACTCTCGGACGAACTCCCCTGTCATCGTAACTTCGCCAACTAACAACTTTATGCATGAATGTATGTATGCTAACATACAATCAATAATTAACAACCACCTCTATCAACACCATTTGTCATGGTTTAACAACTTTGACCAATAAGCATCAAAGTCAACTTTGACCAATAAGCATCAAGTCTTAACCATTATCAACATATTTATCATTAATTTCCTTTATTAAGGTTTATATATTAATTGTATATTGGACTTTCACTCTTGTTTTTATCTTTGTTATTGTCTCACCTATTTGTTCTAGGGAGCCTCACAAGTTTTCCTAAGGCACTCAAGATCATCCCTAAATGTCCTTTACTATTCCATTGAGCATTAACCTCTCCCGTCTTTGCTATTTTCATGTCTTATGAATATTAATCAACCGATTTTTAGTTTTAGGTTCAACACTAACATCTCTAGGTCTTTAATTAATGTGGTTTAACAACAATACATTGTTTCACAACATTAAAACACTAATGCACATAATCATGGCATACAATCAATCATCATCAATATTTCGCATACATCATACCAAAATCATACAAAGCATGTAGACAAATATATTTATTCATATATCAACAATAACAATTAAAGACTCATACATTGATTACAACATATAGCACACAAAAAAGGTCATGGGTTAACCCTCATCTTACGCTACCTTAAAACCTATATGTTCATACTAATTCCTTCTCCCCATACCTGGTTTGAAGATTGCAATTCACAAAAGAAGAGAAGAAAGGTCCATTTGGGTCTTGTCTCACGGATGCTCGATCACTACCTCAAGAACGACAACAAAAAATGCATTGATTCAATCCTAAATCAAGAAACCCAAGAGAAGAACAAGGAGGGAATAAGGTCAAACGAATTTACCTCATGTTCAGTCCAAAAATTTAAAAACGAGAGGCTGAATTCATCCCAAGAAAGATGTGTATCAACTGTGATGTCCTTCTGGCTAAGAATAGTGAAGAACGATGAACAAAACAGTGTTTCTTGAGAGATTTTTATAGAGTAATCAATGAGAAATCAAAGAGAAAGGGAAAGAGTCAGAATTCAGAGGTTAACAACTGATGATTTAGGGTATAGATCGTGTCTTGGGGGTTTAAAAACGAGTTAGGGCGTAACGGGCTTCCATTTCAGCCTAAAATGCGTACACATCAGAATTTTGCACATATCTTGAGTTAACAGTGTCCGATTGAGGTGTTCTTGGTAGAGTTAGAAAGCCTAGAGAAAGATCTAAAAATTAATGTTTCATGATCAAATCCTAAATTAGACTCTAACACGGTCAAAAGTGCAGTAGAAGTTTAGAGACAAATATGGTGGTTATTTCTAGATAGGATCCGTAGAAGATTATGATAAGATCTTAAGAGATAACTAAGCAAAGGATTCTTCTATATTAATAAGGACTCCTATTAAATTTGATTGATATAAGAACTAAAGTCTAAGAGTTATTGCTGCCTTAAAAACATGTGTATTAAGTTTGTACAAGTGTGCACAATTGCAACGAGTAGTAAAAAGTAAATAAGATCGTTCCCATGAGGATTATAATGGTGTAGCAATTAACCAAATCCATATTGATGGTTCTTTATAGCTAAGATTTGTGGGTGACAAAAATAGTGTGTAGTGTCAATGTTCAATAATTAAAATAGCGTAAAATAAACCAGACTTAAGGACTTGATTGATTATTCCTAATCCATTCAACATCAACTAATTTTCCAATTAGTGACTTAATTCTTGTAACACCCCGATTTTTTACTGCTTTCTAATATCGGTAATAAATATATAAATAATTATATGTTTATCCGAGACTTAGAAAATGATTTTGGATAAACCAATATCATTTCCATGTTTTGTTTTATATTATAAGCTTACGATGAAATTTTGGGTTGAAAATTCAGACGGCACCCGGTCTGCGTTTTCACTGACATTAAAAGTTTACTGCTCAGAAAACCTAATTTTAATTCGTGAACGAGATGAAAAATGTTTTTATCATATTTTCTACGATATTAGTAGTTTTGAAAATTTTAGTGTAAAAATAAAATATTATATTTGCTGCGGGCGAAAACGTCGAAATATCTCTAGGAAAACCTGAGTCAGATGAACCAGGGGGTCAGCAACGAAGCTGAGATGACTGATGTGACTGAGATGACAAGCATTTATGACGATCCTATTCGAATCGTAAGGGCCATAATGACACATAAATGCCATTTTTTTAGGAGGAAAAGACCATTTTACCCCTAGTTTCACATGGAAACTATAAGCTTTGCCATTGTAATTTTGGACCAAAATACCCCCCAAACCCACGGCTCCCTCTTCACTTAACCACACTTAGGCAAAATTTTGTTCATTTGGCATCTTCTTCAAAACATAAACCATATTGTCTTAAGAATACTTAAGAACATCTTAGTGATTTTGTGAAGAACTTGATCAAATCTCATCATTTCTTCAAGCATCAAAGGTGATTTCTTCTCTCCTTAATCCCTCAACACTTTCTCTTCACAAACTTTCTTAGTTTATGCCATGAATCATCATGTTCTTCATTTTGTTCAAAGTTCATGAAGCTTTCTTCAAAAATTCATAAATAATTGTAGAAAAATCCTTTTGACTTGAAACCAATTGCTATAATCTTATAATCATCTCTATGTTTGTTATCCAAGAACATGTGTTCAACAAAAATTTCCTCCCTATTCTTTCCTATATGGCCGAACCTATGTATATAGGGGAGGAAAGATTTTTGTTTCAACTATTGATTAATTGATGTTGATTCATGACTTCTAATCCATTTGGTTGTTGATCCAAGTGATTATAAAACCAAAAATCAAAACCCTAACCCAATTTTCTTAAAAGGCCTGAAAACCCTAACTTTGTTTGTTGGATGGATTTTTTATTCAAAGTTGTTTTGTGACACTTGAATCCAATCCTATACTATGTGACTTTGTTAAATCCAAGAGATGGAAATGAAGTGAAGTTTTTAACCCTACTTTTGTGTCAAGGCCGAAACCCTAGCTCATGGAGTTGGATGAGTTTCATTCAAAGTTCTTGTTTCATGATCTTGGATTAAGTGTTTAATTATGCTTAAGTTGCTTAAGGATCATAAATCCATAAGTTAGAAAAATTTTAACTTTCCTAACCTAGTGATCTAGAAGAGGCCGAACCCTAGACCTCATGAACAAGTGCGTTTTGTTTGATTTTGATTTATTTTGGTTGCAATTCGTTGTGAAGGAATCAATCGGATTAAGTCGATCTAAGCGGAACGGAGGAAACTGGATCCAAATCGGAAAGTTGTTGTGAAAGTTTGATTTGATTCTCCAAGAGGTAAAGGGGGACAACCTGAGGAGTTTAAGATAATCGTATGCTATTTTTTTGAGTTGTCTGTAAATAATTATCTGTGGAGATTTTGTGATTTTTGAACCGTTTATTGTTTAAATGATTATATGCTTACTTGATTTTTTGTGATATGTTGATTTATATGATTATAATTGAATTGTTAAATTATAATTGTGATGCATGCCATAAATTAGATGTATGCCATGCTATATTTTGGTGAAATTATCTGTTGTTGAGTGATGGATTGAGAAACCTGACATTAGTCAGTGTTTAAATTAATTTGAGGATAAAAGCTTGATAAGCTTGGATAATTAATCAAAGTGATTAATTTGTGGGAATTTGAGAAAAAGTGGCAAAATATTATTTTAATAATATTTTTGTGGAAAATGGTCCAATAAAGTGACAGCAAGGGCGAAACTGTAAAAAAAATTACAGGCGCCAGTTTTTATAAAATAAATTCAACTTTATTATAAAATGTTATTTACAGTGATAAAGTTACGAAAATAACATAATATAGCCATCAGAACAATTACTTATGACAGAAAAGTCATTTAAGTTATAAAAAGATTTTTATGAAATTTTTTGAGAAAAATGTTTATATTTTATTATTATAAATTTTATTTAGAAATGACTTTTAAAAGTCGATGTTTGTTGAGAGCGAAATTCAGAAATGAAAAATTTAGATGGAAAATAATTTATCTATGATTTCAGGTTTCATAAATGTTTTTAACAGAAAAGGATTTCTGTAAAGGAGTTTTATTCAGTGAAAACAATTCCGTTAAACTTGGATAAGTTTTCGGAGGTTTGGTTTTGTATTTGTTATTTCACTGAGCGAAATATTTTAAAAAGGAAAAATGAACCTAGTGACCGAGATGTCGGGGTTCTAGTGTTCTGTTGACACATAGATCAGGGATCTGTGTCATTGGATTGTGTGTCTTGAAAAGGTTTTGTGGACTGTGTGTCCTAAATTTGATGTGGAGAATGTGAATTCCATATCCGCGAGCCTAAGACTAGTGCATCAGTTTAGGGCTTTGCGATTGAGCACTCGAACTACATGTCCTGTTTTAAGTTTAAAACATTTGGACTGTGTGTCCTATGTTTGTTTAAAGTGAAAAGGTCTTAATATAAAATTAAGCATGGTCCTGAGCTTCGGGCTTCGACAAGGGAAGATTACTACGACAAAGAAAATGAAACGAGAATAAAATTTTTTCTCATGCATTTTTGGCAGACGTGCCATATGTTATGATCATTGAGTCCTGAGTGGATCAATGTATCTTTTATGGACTATGTTTCCATTTAATCATTGGGTTTGTGTGAACCAATGTATATTTACTGGACTATGTTTCCAATTTAATGCGATGACTATTGGGTTCTGAGTGAGGCAATAGGTTATGGACAATAAACTCCATTGATCGCAATAACTATTGTGTTGTGTGTAGACCAATGTTACATTTGTGAACAATAACCTTGGTGTACTGAGTGATGACCAATGTGTTACGTGTTCTGTTGAACATTGTTTTATTTCATTTTTACAATGGGCCATGTAAAGAGCTTGATCTGCTCAAAATGAAACAGAAAGTTGTGGGATCTCCGGAGATTAGGTATCAAATTAGAGCCTGAATATTGAAGTGTCATGCATTTTTATAAAATGACGATGACTGTCGAGTATGAAACCCTTTTTGATAGAGTTATTCTGTTGTTTGAATAATTTTTATATGTTGTGAACGTTTGATATATGTTGTTTTGTGTGTCACGCATGCGGTCGAAACTCATATATTGGTATCTCACCCTTGCATATCTGTTTGTTGTTTCCTCTACTATGTGGAATGTATACATATCTGAGTTTAGATGGATCCGGAAGGAGTGGAGCTGAACTACTCGGGGGTCCGAGCTCTGATGTTTGACAATGCAGACCAAGGTAATGCCTGGGTGATCAACCCAGGGGCTCGGAGTGCTACCTACACTGGTCCGATGAGGACACTCCCAGGGACTGTAGCAGATGGACCATAGTAGCTCATCCATAGCAGGGAGATGATCGAGGTTTCACTACCTCCCATTTGGATGACCCTGCAGCATTTGGTGCACCACGGGGACTTAGAGCATCAACCGCCTCCGCACATATAGCTTTTACAGCAGGTAGCCCCGGAGTCACCTCTAGGGCCTATAGTTTTGATCCCGGAGAAGGCACAAGAGGAGATGTAGGAGGATCCTAAGGAAGATCCGATGGATGATCCGGACTATGTTCCTCTTGATGATGGTGTAGTCCCGGACATTGGAGAGGGGGTTAAGGTATCCTCTCTAGATACACCTCCTGGAGGTGGGGGTGTCTATATTGGACTCCCCAACGGGTTTCACTAATAGCGACCAGATGTAGGAATATAGTTAGATTGGATAGAGTGGGATTTTAGATAGTCTGACTAGTTGGCTACTGAGAGCCAATCTTTTTTAGTAGTGTTTTTAGACTACCACTATGATATAGTTATTATGTTTCAGTTTAATGTATTGACTGTTTAGTTGTAGATGATGACCTGGTAGGATAAAGGTCTTATGTACAAACTCTGATGATATATATATATATATATATATATATATATATATATATATATATATATATATATATATATATATATATATATATATATGTGTATATATATATATATATATATATATATATATATATGTATGGATATATATATATATATATGTATATATATTAATGGTGTTTGGTTGTATGTGACGTAAAGAACAAATTTTATCACCATTTTATAAAGAATAAGTTATTAGAAACTTATTTGTTTTCCGAATGCAACCAGCAATATATTTTTTTGCTAAGTTTAATTTCCGCAATAAGTTACGTAAATGTGATGCCCTGGGAATGGAGTGTCGCATTAGTGGTATCAGAGCTGATCGAGTCTTTCGGGAAATCTTTGGGAATAGGTCTGTTGTGTTGATGTTGTGTGATCTCTGATTAAGATTATTTGAATTTCTTCTTAGAAGTAATGTGTGATAATTAGTAAGTTCAAGTTTCATTTTCTGGTTGCCATTTAACTGATTGTGTCTTGTAGGTCAGTTATGGAACCAGAAGGTAGACGTGGACGTGGACGCGGCCATGGAAGAGGTCGTAGAGGGGGTCGTGTTGATGGCCGAGGAAATTTTGAGGAAAATCATGAGGAAAATGGAGGCATGGATTTTGCTGCACAAGCAATGGCAGATGTGGCCGCTGCTATTGCACACCAAACTGCTACAATGGCTACCCAGAATTTACAGGAACAACTTCGAGCTGAACAGGCTACTGGGGGCAGAGGTCTTACTGCTTTTAGACGCCAGAATCCCCCACAAATTCATGGAGACGTGGATCCTATAAAAATTGACTTATGGATTCAGGAAGTAGAGAAAATCCTTGAGCTTATCAATAGTCTAGAAGGAGTGAAGGTGCCTTATGCTACTCATCTGCTGTTAGGAGATGCTGAGTACTGGTGGAGGGGCACTGGGCAACTTTTAGAATCATAAAATCAGGTGGTTACTTGGGTGATCTTTAAGAACATGTTTCTAAGAAAGTATTTTCCACAGAGTGCTCGAGCAGAGAAAGAACAAGAATTTCTACGTCTGTATCAGAGGGATCTATCTGTAGGGGAGTATGCGGCCAAGTTTGAGTCACTTGCCAAGTACTTCCGCTTTTTTCAAAATAACTCGGATGAAGATTGGAAGTGTGAGCGCTTGGAAGCAGGACTGCAATTTGAGATTAAAGAGTCTGTAATACCATTGGATATCAGGAATTTCCAAGCTCTGGTTGAGAAATGTAGAAAGATAGAACAAATGAGGAGGGGAAGAGATAACAAAGGAAATGTAGGAGGGTCGTCTAAGTCTAAGGGTCAATTTCAGAACCAGAAGGGAAAACAAGCCCAGAACAAACCTTATCACCGAACACCGGGGAATAGTCGGAATCAGCAATCGTAACATCCTATAGTTACTGCATCAAGTGTTGGAGGCCAGAGGAATCAAAATCAAGGCCCAGGTAGAAGATGTTACAAGTGTGGAGATCCGAATCACTTAGCAAATAATTGTCCTATTAGAGGATCAAAATGTCTCAATTGTGGTTAAATGGGACATTTAGCCAGAGACTGTGGTATGCTAAGGTCTACACCAGTTGTTAACACCGTAAGGACCAATAAGCCGACAGCTAAGGGGAGAGTTTACACCATGAGTGGTGCTGAGGCTTCAGATTCTGATGATCTCATACAAGGTAGTTGTGACATAGCTGGTAATCTCTTAACTATACTTTTCGATTCGGGTGCAACGCATTCCTTATTGCAATGGATTCTGTGAGACATTTGAAATTACCTGTTTCTTATTTATCCTATGACTTGATTATTTCAACCCCAACTGCTGAACCAGTTACGCTAAATTCTATATGTCTGAACTGTCCTATTATCATTCAGGATAGACATTTTCTTGTTAATCTAATATGCCTGCCTTTAATACAATTAGATGTAATTTTAGGCATGGAATCGTTATCTTCCAATCATATTCTGATAGATTGTGCTCATAAGACTTTAGTTTTTCCTAATTCTGAGATTTCTGGATTTTTATCTACCAACCAAGTAAGAACTTTTTCGAAAGAAAGAGATCAGGGATACTTGCTTTTAACTAACTTAGAAATCGAGAGGGAGATCGATTTGAGTACTATGCCTGTAGTAAGAGAATTTCCGGATGTGTTTCCTTATGATGTTCCCGGTTTGCCGCCGGCAAGAGAGATAGAATTCTCCATCGATTTAGTACCAGGAGCTGGACCAATTTTTATTGATCCATATGGGATGGCACCTACAGAGCTTATTGAATTGAAAACTCAACTGGAGGACCTTTTGTCGCCAGTTCTCCCACCAGTGCTCAGCCTCCTCAGTGAGCATGAAGGTCGTGAAGATAACCCGTTGCTGATCATTGCAGTCCATAGCTTTGAAGATCTTCTCGATCTCCCTCATCCACAGCAAAGCTCCTTCGGGGTCATAAGCTCCTCTGAAACACGGTGGATTGTTCCGTTGGAACTTACCAAGACCCTGAAAATCTGTCGGTCCTCCGTTGTTGTTGTTCTGAACTTTGCCGATTGAATTGGCAAGGAGTGCCAACCCATCAGCGATTTCCTGATCGTGTCTGCCACCGCTTCCTGCCATAAGTCCCTATAACGCCAAGACAACTCGTTGAACACAGGGAACTTAAAGCAGGAAAAGCTACGACTTGCTAACTTAAATGATCATTGTCTATAGCAAGTATAGACAATTCAAACAAGACACACAGAAGACTCGCAACAGACTTATACCACGTCCGGACAGGGCCGAACTGCTCTAATACCACTAAATGTGACACCCTTCTACCCCGCATGTCAATATAAAACATTTACTTAAAAGAGGAATTATAAAAACATGCATTTATTTGCTTAAAATAAAAACTGGTAAAAAGATACCACATAGTAACATAACAACGCGGAAATAACATAGTTTTAAAATGATAAACATAAACAAAACAGATAAAGAAAACCCAACCCCGATGTCACATACGGAGCTGGTATAACCGAAATTCGGATACATAACGGAAACAAACTAAAAGCTAAACCTAACTATGAAACTAGGAATCTAACTAAGTCATGGCTCCTCGGAGTCACTGCTCAACAGGCTGCTCGCCGTCCTCTGCATAAAGAGATACATGCAACAACAGAAATAGGAAAACAGGGAGTAATAAATCATGTAAACACAACGGCATGGGAATAGGGAATAAGATGAACATACATCATATCAGGTATAGCAACACATCATCATTTACATATTACAAGTCAACAATCAATAGATGTTATGCGGTGCAACACTACTCCGCTACTCCATTATGCATATGGATCCAACTATCTCAGGAAGTCAACTTCGGAGTTACATATCCACATTGGCAATAAAAGCACTAACGCCGAGAGTTCACCAAACCATGGGTGAACCCCTTGGATAGCAGACGTATCATAACTGGATACGCCACCTCAGGGGCGCATGGTTCACCAAACCTTGGGTGAACCACAAGAGACTTAGGCTAGATCATCATAACTTGGACGACCTCCCCTATATTGAACATCCCCCACTAATCAACTTCAATGTATAAATGCATGAGCAAACGACACACAAGGCAACCACCTCCTTTGCGTGGGCCAATAAGCACCCAAGACTTATCACCATCATCAACAACATCAACATCTTGACCAAAAAGCACCAAGGTTCAACTCATCAATGCCTCGACCAAAAAGCATCGAGGGCACTTTGGCCAAAAAGCACCAAAGTGTATCAACATGCGGTAACCCAACGGGTACCGGCTTAACCAGCTTATTATTCTTTGTTATCTTAATTATCCTTTAATTAAGTTATCTAACTCATTATTATTCGATTGGTGTCTTATCACAATATTGGGGACATGTGGGGTTAAACACTCCTTAATTCCTTTAATCTCAGATTCTGACCAGTAAGGGGAGTACGGGCGTGCTCACCCTAGCACGCTTGTCCTGTCACTTAAGTGAAGCACGGTCTTGCTCCCTATCCTGCACGGCCGTTCTCAATGGGCGGCCTGCCTTCCAGAATGCAACTGGGAGCACGGGCGTACTCCCTGTTCAGCATGGCCGTGCTCCTAGGCCAGCCGTACTGTTCTGGGCAAATTCATCTTATGTGTTCTTCAGATCCTAGGGTCCTTAGACTAATCCAAATGGCATCATTCCTCATCTCTCACTAACAGTTCACATCTTACGAAACTTTAGGGGATTAACCCATTAATTCTTATGTTAACTACGAGTCCTAATTAAATCTGTTTAGGGTCTTATTAACATATTCAACGCATTAACAACATCAGCCAATCAACATCATTGATAACAACAGCCAAAAACAGTCTCATAACATCATCATAAATAAACCAATGGCATTCAACAACATTATTCATCAAAATATACTACTTAACATTCAACATCATAACAATAACTCATACAACCAGGCAGATCATGGCATTAACAACAGTTAAGGCATATTCATAATCAACATAACATAGCATTAATAACAGTCATAACAACAATAAAACAGAGTTATGGGAAACCCTCATCTTACGCTACCCCTAGCCTAATGTATACACTATTCTTCTCCTACACCTGGATTGGAGATTCAACTGTTACAACCAAACGACAAACTGGACTCGTTCATGCCATTGAGCATGGGCGTGCTCACTGTTGAGCATGGGCGTGCTCACTGTTGAGCACGGGCGTGCTCAACTCAGCGTCAGCGAGACGCTCACTCACAACAAGCACGGTCGTGCTCCTTAACAAGCACGGTCGTGCTTGTGACCCAGAAAATCACAAGGCACAAACCTAAGAGAAGGGATTTCATGTCTAGAAGTCCGACTTAGCCCTCAAGCTAAGTCTTAATGCTTAATCAATCAAACAAGCATACAAAAGCACTTAACGGAAAAACAGGGTGTTACACTACTAGACCAATCGACGAAGAATCAGAAATGGTCCAATGAGACGAGGAGTAAGCTTTTTGGATTTTATTGCCCTGCCAATTCCAGTCCTCAGAGTGACTATCATGAACACATGGTCACATTCATGATCTTGCGGACTTGTTCTGTTGTCTGTTGTACCAACTCAGAACCGGTTAACTGACTCTCTCCGGTATCATACCGACAGAGAGGTGTCATACACTTCCCTCCATACAGTGCTTCGTATGGTGCCATGCCAATACTTAAGTGGAAGCTATTATTGTATGTGAATTCAACCAATGGAAGAAACACGTCCCAACTATCGGTGTGTTCCAACACAAATGCTCTTAGCAGATCTTCCAAAGACTTAATCGTCCATTATGACTGACCATCCATCTGTGGATGATAAGCTGAGCTCAATCTAAGCTTAGTTCCCAATGCACTGTGTAAGCTTCGACAGAACCTTGAGGTAAATCTCGGATCCCTGTCTGAAATTATACTTAATTGCACCCCATGTAGCCTTACTATCTCCATGATATACAATTGGATTAAATTCTCCATTGAAAACCTTTTATTGATAGGGAGGAAACGAGCACATTTCGTCAACCTATCAATAATGACCCATATTGCATCATACTTCATCTGCGTCCTTGGTAAACCAAACACAAAGTCCATTGCAATGTTGTCTCACTTCCATTCAAGGACATCCAAATATTGTAATAATCCTACTAGACTTTAGTGTTCAATCTTCGCCTTTTGACACACCAAGCAAGACTGGACATACTCCGCTACCCCTTCGTTCATTCTAGGCCACCAGAACATCTTCTTCAAGTCCTGATACATCTTTGTGACATCTGGATGGAATGTCAGCTTACTCTTGTGCGCTTCTTCCAAGATTAGATTCCTGACTTCTCTATCCTCTGGCACACAAATCCTCTCCCCTTAAACCTGATGATGCCATCAGTACATCTCTTAAACTCTGAAGTTCAACCTTCCTCTATCATCTGATTTACCTTTTGAAGGTATTGGTCTTCTGCCTGCATCTTCAAAACTAAGTCTAGAAATCCACTAGTGATAGTCACAATTCCCAAACTTGTCTTGTTCTGGGATAATTCCGTTATCCCAAGATTCATATTTCTGAACTATTCAATAAGTTCCAACTCGTTAACCATCATAGCAGACACATGCAAAGATTTTAGACTTAACACATATGCTACAACTTTGCTTTTCGGGTACGGTACTGAAGATCAAATTCACAATCCTTTATGAATTCCATCCATCTCCTTTGTCGCATGTTCAACTTTTTCTAAAGACTTTAAGCATTGCCTCAATATTTTTCAATCCATCTCCTACTCTTCGACAAACGTCAACTTCATCCTCTTCGTGTCGAGATCAGCTGGACCTTTATGGTTTACAAGGGGCATGATTTCTGATGACCCCAATATCCAGGCCGATAACGACACTATTTGATCTAAATTTTTTGTGCCATGGGGACTAGACATCGGCCACGTGGATAGTTTGTGGCCGAACCATGATATATCTCCATGTTTATCTTCTCTTCTCTATCTCTTTTACTTTTAGAAATTGGTTATTTTTCCTATGTATCCTTAATCGCGCATTTTAGTTATCAATCGTTTTCAAAATTATTTTTAAAGTGAAATTAATTTGTTAAAGTTTTTCAAAAATCATAACACACACAATTCCCCCTTCTTGTGTTTGGAGTCACTTGTCAACAAGCGGCATCAAAACTTAACTCTTGGATACAGTCTCAGGAGGTAACATGACTTCAAATAGTTTTTGTAACGAAGGAAACTTCGTAAATAGACTCCCATCTTTCAATGGTGAAGGATATGGTTATTGGAAAGAAATAATGAAAATTTTCTTGAAGCTTTTGATATTGATACTTGGGATGCTATGGAAAATGGTCCATTTGTCCCCAAGCACGAAGTCAATGGTGCTTCAGTAGATAAACCTAGAAACCTCTAGAGCAACGAGGAAAATAAAAAGGTCCAATACAATTTGAAAGCTAGGAACATCATTATTTCAGCTTTAAGCTAAGATGAGTTTTATAGGGTCTCAAATTTCAAGAGCCCTAAGGAAATGTGAGACACCCTTCAATTAACCAATGAAGGTACTACTAAGGTCAAAAGGGCTAGGATGACCAGATTAACCCATGAGTAAGAGCTGCTTACCAAATAAAAAAATAAAAAAAAATCATGAGTAAGAGCTATTTAGGATGAAATAGGGTGAAAGCATACAAGATATGCAAAAACATTTTACCTATATTATAAATCATTTTAGTGCTCTTGGGAAGTCTTTTAGCAATGAAGATTTGATAAACAAAGTACTTAGATGTTTGAATAGATGTTGGCAACCTAAAGTAACTGTTATATCTGAATCTAGAGATTTGTCTTCTATTCCTTTGGGGTACTTTTTTTTGGTAAATTACAGGAACACGAGCTAGAGCTAAATCACCTCATTGAAAATGAGGAAAGCGACAAAATGAAGAAGGGCCTTACTCTTAAGGCCAGCATGAATGAAGCAACTGAGGAAGATAATGACCTTGATGAATATGAAGGTCTTTATGAAAATGAAGAAAACATGAGCTTAATGGTCCGAAAATTCAAGTTTCTGAGGAACAAAGGCAAAGCAAAACAAGCTTTTCCCCAAAAGAAGGTTGAATGAGAAGGAACATCTTATGTGCCTATATACATGCTTCAACTGTAAAAAGAAGGGTCACATAAGGCTCGAGTGTTTTCTAAGCCAAAAGAAGAATGACAAGGTTCAGAAGAGGCCACAAAAGGATAGAAAAGGAAGGAAGACCTACATTCTTGGGAAGATAATGACTTGGGCTCCTCCGATGAATTCGACAACGAAAAGGCAAACCTTTGCCTCATGGCCAATCATGAGGACAATAAGTGTGCTTGAAAGCTAAGAACTCCAACTGGTATCTTGATAATGGATGCTCCATGCACATGTCTGGAGACAAAAACAAGTTCTCCTCCCTCAAACCCAAACAAGGTGGCTACATTTTCTATGGTGACAATAACAAAGGTAGAATCTTGGGAATTGGAACAGTTGGTAAGAGTCCCAATCCCATCATAGAAAATGTTTTATATGTTGAAGGTTTGAAACATAACTTTCCAAGTATAAACCAACTATGTGATAAAGGCTTTGAAGTTGTGTTTGATAACTCTAAATGCATGGTCATGGATTCTTACAAACAAACTAAATTAATTGGACAAAGAATTGGAAATATCTTTATGGTTTTCTAGGATGACCTACCTTCAAATGATGCAATGTTGTCTTATTAGTAAAGAGGGTGAAACTTAGTTATGGCATAGGAGAATGACTCATATTCACATGGACCATCTTAATAAGTTGGTTCGCAAGGACCTAGTAATTGGACTACCAAAGACGTGTTTTGAAAAAGACAAGTTGTGTGATGTTTGTCAAAAAGGAAAACAAATAAAGGCATCTTTTAAATCTAAAAACGTTGTTTCTACAAACCGGCCTTTACAATTTTTACATACAGACTTGTTTGGTCCATCCGAACTATGAGCTATGGTGGCAATTGTGGATATATGCCTTGAAAGGTACAACTGTTTTGATGAATAACAAAAGGCGAAGTCAATAAGGACTTATTTGCAAAAAGCGTAAAATGGAAGAACTTTCAATACAAGTCTGGTTAAGGGAATTTTTTCCTTATTGTATTGTTAGTTTTTAGATTTTATGTAAGTGGTATTAAGGCTCTCATAATTAACTTAATCACACACACACACATAAAATCAGTTTTTGAATAAGACACTTAAAAGGCATTTAATTGGTGATACCGAAGGATGACCAGGATCGTATCTTCAAACGATTCGGGGTAAGTTGTAGTTTATTATTTCCTGTAATTTTATATTTATTTTTCACGCATTTTATATATTTTTTGTATAATGTTATTAATATTTTTTTTCTTTGTTAACAGGTCCTTGTGCGCTGGATGCCGAAGCATGCCTCACAGATACGCGTTATATTTGACGATAGAATAGGTAATCGACTGAGGGACATGCTCTGGGAGTGTAGGGAGAGCCGGATACGTCCGGATTACATAGGCCTCAACATTTGGGCCCAGCTATGTGCGTACTGGGACACTTCAGCTTACAAGCTAAAGTGTCAGCAGGCGAAGAGGAATCGGGCTTCCGAGAAGAGCAGGAGCCTGCACATGGGTGGTTCGATTAACCACATGCATCATGTTATTAACTTGGTATGCATATATAAATAATTTTATTTATAAACTGTATATTTTTATTAAAATTTTATTTTATAATTAATTGATTTTATTCGTGTGTCGGTTGCAGGCAGGAGAGCTTTCGTGGTCCGTTGATGTCCCTACGATCTTTGAGCAGATGCATATTAGCGCGGACACCAGGACCTATGTTGATGAGAGGTCGAGGTTTAGTATGGTGAGCTAAAGTGACTTTTTACATTTATATTATATGTTATTATTATAGTTTAATAATATAATTTTTAATGTATTGATCGCAGGAGGAGTTTCAATAGCAGGTTTAGTCAGGTAGCATCTGAGGTTGCCTCCTACTCCTGTGCCTCGAATCATTCCCATCTGGACCCCTCCGAGATTGAACGATTACAGACCTGGGTCTTGATTGATGTGGCGGGCGGGAAGAAGAAGGGACGGATTTACGGTACTGGGAGCCTAGCTCGTACCATCCGTCGGGGGACGATGCCGACCTTGACAATTCGGGAGCCTACATCCTCCGGCTCACAGGACACGGAGGAGGTGCAGTGGCTAAGGTAGAAGGTGCAGCAGCAGAGGGAGGCGAACGAGCGCATGATGCAGCAGATGGAGACATTATCTACGGTGATGATCGCTGTGATCGATTTTCTCCCACCAGAGATGTGACACCCTCTACCCAGCATGTATTTATAAAGCATTTAAATAAAAGATATAAAATAAAAACATGCATTTATTTCATAAAATAAAACCAAGGTAAAAGGCACCACATTGTAACAATGTCTCAACAAGGAAAAATAACATAAGTTTAACATAACAAAACATAGCATGAGAGAAACCCAACCCCGATGTCACATTACAAAGCTGGTATAACCAAAAATCCGGAAACATCACGGATAAACAACATAACTAAGAAAACTGGAAATCCTAAGCTAAGAGTAGTGGCTCCTCAGAATCACTCCTCAACTGGTTGCTTCCCGTCCTCTGCATAACAAAAGGTACATGCAAAGCAACAACAAAGAACGGGGAGTAAGAAACATATATATATGAACATAACGGCATGGAAGCAGTTAGAAAGAGGAGCATGCATCATATAACATATAGCATAACAGGCATCATAACATAACATCATTCGTATCAGTTCAAAATGTATGTTATGCGATGTAGTGCTACTCCACTATTCCATTATGCGTTTGGATCCAATCTATCTCAGGAAGTCAACTTCGGAGTTACATATCCACATTGGCCAATAAGCACCAACGCCGGAATTCACCAAACCATGGGTGAACCCCTATTGAGCATGGCCGTGATCGTAAGAGCATGGCAGTACTCTGCTGGGCAGAAAGGGTTTAAGAACCCTTACTATGTTTTCTAGGGCTTTCAAAGATCAAACCTATTGGCTTGGACTACATCAAGTTTCAGTTTCATTAATCTTATTCAATTCCATGTCTTACACTTATTGGGGAATTAATCATTTAATCACAGCTTCGTTATAGAGTCCCTAAAACACTCAAGAATCAATCCTAGGGTCATAACTAAGCCTTTGAGCAATAATCTCCCTCTTTACTATGGTTCAAGTCTTATGAACAATTGGGAAACAACGCTTAATTATTATTAACGCTTTCAATGTCTTACTAACATCTTCATTATTCGATTCATAACCTCAACCAACAGTCAAGTCATACATTCATGACAACAACATCATTACATTCATGTAAGGCATAATCATCAATAAACAGTTCACAATTCAATTAACAATTAAACATCATTCATGGCATAAAACATCATTAATGGTTACAATACAATAAGCATGCCAACAACAATTAATTACATATAGCAAGATAGCAATTAACAAACAATAGGGTCATGGGTTAACCCTTCATCTTACGCTACCCCCAATGCCTACATGTTCGTACTATCCCTTCTCCCCAAACCTGGTATGAAGAATTCCCTTAACACCGGCATAAGCAAACTAGTCGCGTTCCCTCGAGTGGCTCGACAAGATACTCAAGCCTTGGCCAAACATGAAACGAATAACCAATTAATCCCAATCCAACAACTATGAAGAGAGATTAAGAGAGGGATAACTGGCTTACCTCTATTGACACTAACATGCACTTTACTCTCCCAAACACCGCAAGGATTCTAAGAACTAGGATGGGTTCAAAGGAATGAGGGGAAATAGGGTTTTCTGCCGTCTTATGGTTGCAGAGGTGTTAATTTGAGGGTTACACTTGAAACCCACACAAAACCCCTCTATTTATAAACTCTGACTCGAGCACGGTCGTGCTCCACATTAAGCACGGTCGTATTCCACATTAAGCACAGTCGTGGTTAACTTCAGCACGGGGTCGTGCTCAAGTTAGCATGGTCGGGCAGAAAGAACATCAAACGGGCGCGTTTCCGATAGGCACTAAGCACGCCAACAGGGACGGGCAAACAAGGCATACAAAACACTTATAACGAAAAACGAGGTGTTACAAGAGAGGCGCAGCGCTTTGCAGGGGGTCCTCTAGACCAGCCAGCCCTCCACTACTTCTACCGGTCCACCACCGCAGCAGCATGATGCCGGTGTGTCTTCTGAGCCGCAGCTTGATGGTCATCTGTGTTAAGTCTCTAAAATGTCTGTGTGCATTTCCCTAAGTTTTGATGAAAAATAAACATTGGTTAATGATTTAATTAATCTAATTTGTGGTTGCTAACCTATCTACTTAGTGTACAGATCAGAAAATAACAAAACTCACCTGTCTGTCTACCTAAGTACCAACCTGTCTGGATAAGCAAAAAGGTCAACCTGTCTGCTGACTGGGATTGTTGACTTTGTACAAACTGGTTTTCAACCTGTCTCTGCTCTGCTCTCAAACTCGTCTAAGGTTCTTTGTTAAGAACTTGAAGTACAGGAAGCTTTTGGAAGCTGTCCCCTCATGTAGAAGACTCTGAATCTCTCTCTCACGCTTATCAAGAAATTCAGAAGTGCTCTCTCTCAAGCAACCTAGGAAGTCAGAGACAAACTTACAGTTAAAGAATGTTTCCAACATGCTTTATTCCCTAGTACTTTCGGTTATTACACAAGAAGGGAAATGTACTCTGAAAAGGTACAAAAGCATTCTGCACAACTCTGATTTGGCTACTACACGATACATAAAGCCATTATCCTTCATGTTAGAGTACAACCAACGTCTTTATTACATTAATGGCTGCCCAGAACGACTATATTGCATTTAATGAAGCACTGCTTGAAGCCATCGTTGCAAGGAATGTCTCTAACGGATATTAAATGTTTGAAGGCTATAAATACAGAAGTCATTGAAGATGAACATATCAGAGATTACAAAGCATTAAAGAGCCATTACTCTGTTCATTTATTCACTCTGTATTCTTCAATCATTTGAAGTTATTACGCAGACTTTCCTAGGCTTTACATTTAAACCACTCTCTGGGTGTTAGTGAAAGATCTGTCTGTCTGTAAGTGTATTTATTACAAACCAAACTCTCAAACAAATCTGAGTGAGCCTGAAGAGGCTAGGTGTGCAAAGAATACTTGTCTTGGAGCCTGAAGAGGCTAGGTGTGCAAACAATACTTGGAGTCTGTAACCTGATCAGTTATAGTGGATAAATCTTGGTGCTGCCAAGGACTGGACGTAGCTCTTTGTGTTAAAGAGTGAACCAGGATAAATCACTGTGTTAATCTCTCTTCCCTTAATCTCTTTAGTTGTTTTGATTATATATCATCTGCATTCTAACTAAGGGGTTAAAACTGTTTTTATCAAGCCTGTTTTTCACCTGTATGCTTGTGTTGTTTTCTGAGAAAAATATAACAGACAGGTGACCTGTCTGTGTAACCTTTTTACACCTGTCCGAACTTAGGTTCTGTGTGCGAAAAGTTTTAACTTTATTTTAATTTCTAATAAACACAATTCAACCCCCCTTCTCGTGTTTATAGTTGTCTATTTTAATCTGACGTCGGTGAACTCCCCCCGTCAGGACGACGATGAGGGTTATTATGATGATGGATATTAGGATAGTTATAGCTGTAGTGTTTTGTAGCTGTAGGGTTATTTTATGTATGGATTATATGTTGAATTTGTTTTATATTTTTATTTTAATTTAATTTTAATTTAGTTGTTTTTTCAATTTTATTTGTAATTTCAATTTTGTTTTTTAATTAATAATATAATAATATAATACATTAATTAAAATAAATAAAATAATAGTTAATATTAAAAAATTTAATAATAAAAAAATTTAAAAACATAAAATTAATTATTAATTATTAAAACAAAATAAAAATAAAAAATAATTAACAATTAATAATTAACAATTAAAATTAAATTAAATTAAATACTTTTAATATAAAAAAATAAAAAAATCTTAATTACCGACGGATATTTCTATCGGTGGATGGGGACTCCTCCTGACGCGTTTCCAACGTGTTTTTCCATCGGTAAAACCCTCAGACCCTTACCGACGAACTTTCCGTCGATAGATGGGGACCCCTCCTGACGCTTTTCCAACGGGTTTTTCCCTCGGTAGATGGGGACGGAACGACCCAGATCCGTCGGAAACGGTTTTCGACAAGCTTGTAACCGACAGACAAGTGGTCGTCGGTAATGGCTGATTACCGACGACTTTTTGCCATTTCTGACGGCCAGCTGTCGGTAATCAACTTTTTTTGTAGTTTCATCAATAAATCAAAGATTTGTTCAGCCTTCGTAGTGTCGAATGTACAAGTTTTCCTATTTATGTAGCCCATTTTATCTTTATCGTATGTCGGCTTCAAGGCTTGACATATATAAGGAGGGCTGTTTTGCAATTCGACCAGGCATACATTTGTTTCGACGTCACTGCCTTCTTCGTCGGACGATTCTATTCCGACATATGCAACTCTTTCCTTTCGAAACTACGGTGAGCCCAACCTTCAACTCGCATCTGAAGAATTGGTCATTGAAACTACACTCCAACTTGGCCCAAGTGTGAATGGAATTAGGCCCCAGTGTCGAGAACCAAGTAAAGGTGTTCTTCATTAACTTGGGAAATATCTCATCTTGAGATATTCATTAGAGGCTAACTCTCCCATCTCAATGGTATATCAGGCGATGTGCTCGATCGAAGATTCTCCATCTTCTCGGGATAATTTTGATAGCTTTGGGACCTTGACACCCCTAGGCAGTTCCATTTGTTGGATTCATTCCAGAAATGCCGAAATGAAGTATGGTTGGTTTGCATAACCAAGATTAAATCCAAATCATTTCAACACCTGTTCGACAACTTGATTGATGTCATTGGGGTTAGCTCTCCTTCTAACATTGTCCCGTCTGAGTAGCTGCATGGCCAAGTTATTTCTGGCCATTTGCTCATCGTCGCCACGCCTCAACATCTCGTAATTTCCATATTGGATGTGAGGTAGCGGATTTAGTGGCTCCACCTGATCGTTTCCTACTTGAGGCTAGCGTATGCCCCCATGCGCAGCCTCATTTCGACCACAGTTGTTGGTGTGGTCTTCATCATCGCCTAGTATTCGGTTGAGCCTTCCAATTTGCTCTGCGAATTCTATGCATGCGATGTTAGTTGTTTCCATCAGAGGGGTTATTACTGCCTCCATCTGCTCTGTAAACAAATGAAACATTTCATGGTTGCTCTCATCAACTTGTTGTCAAATGCTTGCCAATGAAATCATTATCGACCTAGCCACATTGGCAGGCATTTCTCTCGACATTTTTGAGCTACAAGATATTGATTACACCGAAAAGTTCACAACTAAACATGAAAGGACTCACCATAAATAATTATAAGGGATATCAATTTTAATTCAAACAAAAAACAAAATAATAATTTAAATTTAAATTCACTCTACTGCTTATACATAGTGTGTATAACAACAGTGTTGGTACCAAAGTGGTTATGGTTAATGACACCTAAATTTTGATGTTAACAAAAAGATTAAATTTGTAGAATAAAGTTAGTTTTATTGACTAACTATTATGTCTAAATGTGCAGAAACGTATTTAGTCTATCGGACGAGTAGACTAGTCAAATGAACTAGTCCATAAAGGAAGTCCAAAGACTTGATGCTAGATAAAGTTACTAGGCGACTAGTACAATAGACGACCGATGGTAACAAATCAATGTTACCGAATAGACGTCCAAAGACGTATCAGTTCTCTAAAGCTAACTCGTATGTCACTCGTATATCTTTTTATTTGTTTTGTTTAAATGTTTCACGCAACTCAACCTTGCATGCTTTATTTTTTAATATCATTTATCTCGGTAAAAGAAACATAGTACCCTCGTTTACATACTGCCTTTCTGCTCTGACACGGGGCTCGTACAAAGTTAACCCTACTCAAACAAGGAAAGACAAAAGGCAACTTTGGGTACAACAAAGAAATGTCAGTTGTACTTTAAGCTTTCTGATAACCAAGAGCTCTTTTCTGAAGATCAAGTATCAAGTTATCAGACTGAACGGATCAAAGCAATGAATGCTATTTCTAAACGGACATATTTCGAAGACCATTGAAGAACAAGAGTTGGAGAAGCACTTCATTTATAAATATTGGACTCCAATAAAAAAACAAAGCTTTGAAATGTCAAAGTGCCAAAACTCTGCTCAAGCTTTCTCTGTAACATTCTTTGTATTTTTTTTTACGAGCTTAAACCTTCATATCCTCACACATAGCGAGTTGTTTTTAGCTCAATCTTTTAAACTCTTAAGTTAGAGTGAGCCTGTAGAGGCTTGACTAAAAAAGAATACATGAGTGCCTGGAGAGCTGTAAAATACTTTAGAGATTGTAAGCCTGAAGAGGAAAGTTCAAAGAATAACTGTAAGGTGGCGTTTGGTATCTGGAATGTTTTATTCCCAGATAAACTACATTCCTGGGAATGTGATTCTCGGGAATAAAGTTTTCTCACTTTCACACATGGGAATAAAGTTTTCCCAAGTTTCTAACTATCATTCACTAATTTTATTCCCGAAAATCTTTTATGTCTGGGAATAACTTTTTAAAACTTGTACCAAATATGGAAAACTTTTATTCAAGTAGAAGAGACTGGACGTAAGTCTCAGTTGGAAGAGAGTGAACAAAGATAAATCTCACATGTGGTTATTCTCTTATCCCCCATCTCTTTAAGTTTTGGTTTAAACTAACTTGTGGAGATTTAATATCAAGTTTATTAACATTTCTTTCGGAAAGTATTTTCTGGTAGTTAATTTACTTACTGCTTGCTTACTAGAGCATGTTTGGGATAGCTTGTTTTCTCACATTTCAGCTGTTTTTCACCCATTAAGCTTTTTCTTGAAATAAGTATTGTGTTTGGGGTAGAAGCTTAATTTTTAAAAAAACTTTTTTTAAAAGAAAGAGCTGTTTTAGAAACATCTATCACATAGGACTGTTTTAGAAAAAAGCTTTTTTTTATGCTACCCCTCGAGTCTCGCTATCCAGACTTCCAAATATTGTTCCCCTTAGCCCCCAATGACATGCCTTTTCTTTCACTGTGTTGCACCGTTTCAACAAGTTTGTAGCAAGGGGATGACCAGTAGTCCAGTAACGTAACAAATTGTAGCGTTTCAATACAAAAAAAATGTAACAAATTTATTTAATTTTTTATAATACAAAAAAATAAACATTTCAACAAGTTTTTTTTTGTAAAAAAAAAAAACTGTCCAATATTATTAATATAAACAAATAATTTTGTATCATTTTTTGTAATTAACAATATAAAAGTGGTTTTTTTTACACCACCCAAACGAAATAGATTATCTTAAAATCTTTTTTCAACAAACATACCCAAACAAAAACAGATTCTGATTATAATCGATTATCACAATAATCGATTATTTAAAAACAGATTATAAACATAATCTTTTTTTTCCAGCTTTCTCAAACATACTCTAAAACATTTTTTGAAGAAGATTTTAAAACATTAAGAAACACAATTCAACCCTATGTCTCAACTTCAAACACCTTTCAACGTGTATAATAAAAATTAAATATAGAAATTCCTCTTAATTATTTTCCTCTTGATACAAAATGTCATGGTTGTTAAAACTAAATCGGACCGTCTGGTTCAATTGATAAACCAGCTAGGTGATCAGTCCGAACATCCAATGAAAACCGGCCTTGCCAAAAACTAGTCTCAACTCGGCTGAACCAGTATGAAGCCGGTTAAACTATAAAAAACCGTGGTTCAATGGTTTTATACCGATTCAGGAAAATGGCCCCTGAGGTAAGTGTTGCATCTCACAAGCTTTGTTTTTATAGCTCACCTTTAACATTGCTTTCTTACTCTCACCTATGTGGGACTTGTTAAAAAATTTGGAGGAGTTGGCTTCTGGTTTTTATCTTGTTTAGGCCTCTGGTTTTTCCAATTTCTCATGGCTTCTGACACTCTACTTTGCTATACGATTTAGAGATGTTAAAACAGTTTTCTTTTCTTTGTAAAAACTGTCAGCGATAGCATATATCAAATTGGCCATACAATTCCTACATACCTTGTCACTTCAGACAAAGTTATCTATGATTTTGTGTTGCGCGATGCATTGGTCACCTGAAGCTAGCGACTGCAATATTACAATTACAATGAGATCTGCATCCTCATCATGCCAAAATTGTTGTCCATTGCTAGAGTTGATACTTGTAAAAGGCAGTGGCATACTCTAGAAAATTAATTTCATAACAGCACCAACTAAGGGTGGCAAATGGATGGATCGGATGGATTTTGATTCGGATTACAATGGATCGGACCAAAATAATCCATCAATCAATTTCAATCCATTAAAAATATATTAAAAAAATCTAATCCATCCATGATCCGTTTAATAAAAAACCATTCAACCCATCCATTAGTTATTTTTATATGGATGAATATCCAACCCATCCATTTAAAAGTATTTTTTACACCAAAATTTTATTTTAACAAGTTTTACATATATTTTATCTACTCTACTAAAAAAATATTAAATATTTTTTCTTTCTCTAGAATTTTTAGGACGTTAATTAAATACATGAATTTTAGACTAAGCCACTTTGAGAAGAAATTAGCAAATTTTAGGCTCACTAACAGCATAGTACGTCAACTAGTAGTAGTAATCTCTCACTCAAGCAAATATAAAAGGTAGAATTTAAAAAAAAAATTGAATAGAAAAAAAAAGGAAAGAAATAGAGGAAATATTTGAAGTTACGGATCTATTGTGGTTGAGTTTGCTTTGTAAAATATGGGAAGTAATGAGAATGTGTTGACTATGACCGAAATCATTATTACATTCATAATAAATCAAAGAAACACAAACAACTTTATATATGAAGATCTTAGTTTGACCAATGGGCCAAATCTCCTATGCTCTTTGAATCAAAACTTTAGGGAACTAAACAAAACTGTTGGTAGGAACTAGGAAGAAAGAAGAAATAAATACCTTGGGCTGTGATTCGTGAAAACCGTTTCAGTTTGGACAAAAAAAAATATTTTTTGAATGGATCATAAATGTTTCATTTCCTTTTTTTTTTTTTTGATCCAATGGATTAAAAAATATATCAGATGCATCATTAATCATTCATTAATAAAAACAATCCAACCTATTTAGTATTTATTATTATTATTATTAGATGGATTGAATAGATTTTATTATGGATAGATCGGATGAATAATTGGTCCGTGGATCCTTTTATTAGGCCTAGCACCAACGAAAGGAAACTTATAGAAAATAGAAGCTTTATTTTTCACTTCATGTGCCCTACATTTTAAAGACAAGACACTTGAATACTACCTGAAAATAACCTGCAAACATCTCTCAGTTGCTGAATTATATACGGGTTAGTTATCCTGCGTGCATATTAAGAGGCCAGGTATTTGGTTAGGTGGCATGTATCCTTTTCGTTTTTTACCTTGGGAACCTTTTGATGGGACTAACAATTAACTATTGAAAATTAGTAAGTATTATTTTTGAGTTATGATTGTGAGTTGTGACTTGATAATTGATTCTTGACTATGTACTTAAAATCTTAATTATTATCATGTTAGATTATTTTTTATTATTAAATATATTATATAAAATTAAAATAAAATTAAAAATATTTATTTAAATACAACCTCTTCGATTTTGGGTTTGGGCCTAACTCAACCCAAAAACTAGTTTTGTAGGGTGATGGTTACCCCTTACTTATAAGCACTCTTTAGGTCATATCACTATTCAATGTGGGACTCCAACACACCCCCCACGCCTAGGACTCGACATCTAGAGAGTGAAATTTGCAGGACTGGACATCTGCGGGTGACCCAACGAATCTAGGATAGGCTCTGATACTATCTTAGAATTTGGGTTTGAGCCTAACTCAATCCCAAAAGCTAGCTTTGTAGGGTGACGATTGCCCCTTACTTATAAGCACTCTTCAGGCTATATTATTGTCCAATACGAGACTTCAACACAACTGATTCGACCATGATTAAATGAGTAAACCGTAAATCAGTGTCTTCGTCGATTTAATGAGTGTCAGATTTTAAAAACATGCAAAATGCAAACAAGCACGGCCAGATGATCCACGTGAAACATAAACAAACAAAATGTGACGGGGAAAGGAAATATCGACCTTACAAATATGAATGGTCTACATGACTTTACAATGTGGGGACGGTGGACAATTTTTGGTTCGCTATAACAACGCCAAATTCTTGGTTGTTAGGAGAGCGATGTCGATTTTATTCGGAGGTTCACATGATTCGCATGAATTTTTTCAAATTCAATTAAAACTTAAAATTATGAATTAGATTAAAAAATTTAAAAATTCAAAATTATATACACAAGAAACTTATTTAAATAAATTTTAAAAAAATTATCAATATGATAAAAGAGATATGAATTAATTGAAAAACCGTTATCCTTGTTATTAGTAAGTATTTAATAGTTCGGTGCAATGGCAGATTAAGCACCCTAAGCCAGTGGGTGTAATTTATTTCAAAAAAGTTAATAATTATTATTCATACATATGAAGATAAAGACATAAATATTAAAATCATAAAATTTTAATTTAATTAATTTGTAGGTTGTTGAACTATTTGGCAATATTCAAATTCGTTCCTTTATTTTAAAAGTTTATAATTGGGCCCTGAACATATAAAAATTTCTAATTGAGTAATGTTATTTGTATACCTAAATTCTAGGCACCTGAGTGACGCCTGCGATATCTGGTTAATACAATTCAAATATGTGGTTAATTACATTTAGTGGATGGTTAATGAGTTGTGACACTTTATTACATTCATTAACCATCCACTGAACGTGATTAACCACATATTTGAACTGCATTAACCACGATTTCTCGGGTGCTCAAATATATATGAGGGGTCATGTGTATTTGAACACCTGAGAAATCGTGGTTAATACAGTTCAAATATGTGGTTAATTCCATTCAGTGGATGGTTAATGAGTTGTGACACCTTGTTATATCCATTAACCATACATTGAATGTAATTAACCACATATTTGAACTGCATTAATCAGATATCGCAGGTGTCACCCAAAGGTCCAAAATTCAGGTGTACAAATAACATTACTCTTTATTAGGCCTCTCATACACTTTTCTATTAGGTTTCGTTAATTAGGGTGCCAAAAAGTACAGTGACCTATTTGAATTTTCATAAAAAAGTATAGGGACCTATTTGAAATTTTTCAAAAAGTTCAAGAACCCAAAAAGACGAGTGGATGGATCACTTAACGGATATTTAACGAAACCCTGATGGAAAAGTGTATGAAGGACCTAATTACAAATTTTTTCTGTGTTTGGGGACCCAATTACAAACTTTTTATAGTATAAAAACCTATTTTAAAATTCTCAAATAGTTCATGGAACTTCTGTGACACCCGATGCTGACGAGGGCAGGGAGTGGTCGCCGGTGCAAGAAGGCACTGACAAGGAGCGGCTCCTGGCAGGCTTCTAGGCAGAGGGACACATTAATGAACCATTTACACACCGATATAAGAGGGATCCTGAGACTGTGTAGGTATGGGACTATTCAGTTGATGATGGCTTATATGAATTGATTGGTACTACCTATACTAACAAGATGCATCTTCTTTTCGGTAGCTCATCACTTAAGAACTCCACAGTTAAGCGTGCTTGATTTGGAGCAATTCTGGGATGGGTGACCTCCTGGGAAGTTTTCCCAGGAAGCGTGCGAGTGAGGACAAAGCACGCTGAAAAAACCCGTGTTGGTCTGTGGGGACAGTTGTCAATCCATAGAGCAGCTAGGGATATTACAAATGGTATCAGAGTGGCACCTCTCCCATTACGGTGTGGTTCGAGGAAGAACCAAGCGGAAGCTGGTGGGCATGTGACACTCGATGCTGACGAGGGCGGGGAGTGGACATCGGTGCAAGAAGGCACCAACAAGGAGCGGCTCCTGGTAAGCTTCTAGGAGGAGGGACTCATTAATGAACTGTTTACACACCAGAATGAGAGGGATCCTGAGACTGTGTTGGTATGAGACTATACAGTTGATGATAGCTTATATGAACTGATTGGTACTACCTATACCAACAAGATGCATCTTCTTTTCGGTAGCTCATCACTTAAGAACTCCACAGTTAAGCGTGCTTGATTTGGAGCAATTCTGGGATGGGTGACCTCCTAGGAAGTTTTCCCAGGAAACGTGCGAGTGAGGACAAAGCACGCTGAAAAGAACCATTGTTGGTCTGTGGGGATAGTCGTCAATCCATAGAGCAACCAGGGATATTACACTTCAAATTAATTTAATCAATTTTAATATATCTAATCAAATAAATTACATACCTCATAATTGTCCTCTACGTGATTCCATGTTTTAATATTGTTTAATGATCAACTCATTGTCAATGTTGTTGAACACATCTCTCTCATATAAATCACTAGATAAGTAGTCAGAACGTGAGATGAAGAAAGAAAGAAAGAAAGAAAGAAAGAAAGAAAGAAATAAATAAATAAAGAAGTTACGTAGAGTAACATGGGTGCAAATAAATCAACAATGAGGGGCAAAATAAAAACATTTTAAGTAGTCATATATTTTTTTCTAAAAAATGAGGGGGGTGCATGTGCACACCCTCACTGACACTTGGGTTCGACACTGGTTTAGTGCACCAAAAAAAAGTATTTAATGGTTCGTATGACTTTTCTAAAATTTAAATAAAATATAAAAATATGAATTAAATTTAAAAATTAAAAATACATAAATAATTAGTTTGAAATTTAATTGCCATGCATAGTCAATGTAAAAGTTTTTAAACTATCGACTAATCTTGTGTTGCTACATGATTAAAAAAGTTTAATTCTTATAATAATTACGTTCAAAGTTATATACTTGGTGATATATGATTTGACATCTTCAAACTTCACAATGATACAACAAGAACAAAGCCTTATCCCGCTAGGTGGGGTCGGCTACACGGATCAAACAACGACATAATATTCTATCATGAATCATATTTATAGTTAAACCATTAGCCTCTAAATCTTTCTTAATAGTTTCTCCTATAGTTTTTCTTGGCCTACCTTTGTCTCTAGCCATTGGATTGCCCTTTATCTGGTCTACTCTCCTTACCACTGAATCTACATGTCTCCTCCATATATGCCCAAACCACCTAAGTCGAGATTCTACCATCTTTTCTACAATAGGTCACTACTAGAAATCCACTTTTTAGTGACCGATTTTAAAGAACGAAAATATTCTGTCACTATAAAGACCGATTTGGAGATTGATTCTATACATTTTTTACAAAAAAAAATAGTTGGTCCCTAAAACGGTTGCAAGTATATTTTAGTGACTGAAATAGAGACCAACTATTTGAATAAAATTAAAGGCCGAAATATCGATCACTAAAGTACTAAAACAATAAATCACATTAAAATAAAAATAAGTAGTTGAGCATTAGAAACCGAAATAGAGACCAATTTGTTGATTAAAATTAGAGACCAATTAATCGGTCACAAATTACTAAATAATCTAATTCACATAAAAAAAAAAAATAAGACTTGAGCATTAGAGACCAAAATAGAGACCAATTTGTTGATTAAAATTAGAGACCAAAATATCGGTCACTAGATTGGTAAATAATTTAATTTACATTAAAATAAAAATAAGAAATTGAGCACTAGAGACCGAAATAGAGACCAAATTTTTGAATAAAACTAGAGACCAAAAAATCGGTCACTAGATTTGTAAATAATTTAATTCACATTAAAATAAATAAGAAGTTGGGCATTAGAGACCGAAATAGATACCAAATTTTTTTATTAAAATTAGATACCAAAAAATCGATAACTAAATTGGTAAATATTTTGATTCACATTAAAATAAAAGTAACAAAATAGGAATTTGTGACCAGAATAGAGACAGATTACTTGACTAAAATTAGAGACCGATATATTGGTTTCTAAATTGCTAAATGATTTAACTTAGCTTGTTAGCCAATATATGCGTCCTCCTGCAGTAGTCTTATTGCCCATTTAGATCATGATACAAACATTTAATTTAATATAAAACATTCATGCTGGTACAATAGTCTAGAGCTTGGGCAAGGTGTAAAGCAACTACGCATTGGCCATTTCATGGTCTGAGGTTCACTTATTAGTATTAAAAAAAAAAAAATACAAAAGAGTGACAGCAAAAAAGTTCCTTCAATTTGAAACAATGGAACAAGTGCTTTGCCAAAGTATCGTTGGGCATATACTTTGCAACGGCCAACGAGTAACCTCTCATCACCTTCACAACAACATCCAAGGATATTTGTTAATCTGTGAAACTTTCAGCAGACTAGCCATTTACTGGGATGATGATATCTTTGTTGGGTCGTCTTACTCAGACACTTGTATGCACACTGTTGTATCTCCTTCTTGAAAATTATGCCCTGCCTTGGAGCAACGTTTTGTAATGGTGAGTTTTCATCGAGCCTGCTAGCATAAGGCTCTAGCAACTTTTAGTGACTCTATAGGCCGGATTTCTAGTACCGGTACTACCCTAACTCTCTCTCTAATGCTATTATTCATAATCTTATCTCGTCTAGTTTTTTCACTCATCCAACGCTGCATTCTCATCTCTGCTACATTGATTTTACTCTCGTGTTGATTTTTTACCGCCCAACACTCTGTCCCATATAACATCGCCTGTCTAATAGTTTACGATAAAATTTTCCCTTTACCTTGAGAGGTACCTTTTTATCACACAAAAACTCGAAGCCTTCCCCCATTTCGACCATCCTGATTGAATCTTATGGTTTACAGCTCCCTCAATTTCTCCATCATTTTGTATATTAGACCCAAGATATTTAAACCGTGTGACTTGTGGTGTATTGTGATCTCCAACTTTCACCTCTAAGCTAGAGGTGTTTCACCTTTTGCTAAACTTACATTCCATATACTCCGCCTTACTTCTACTCAAACGGAAGCCATGTGCTTCTAAAGCTTGTCTCCTAGTCTCCAACCTCCCATTTATATCCTCTCTCGACTCTCTAACTAGGACTATATCATCTACGAAAAGCATGCATCGTCAAAACTTCACAATGATAATGATGTAAATTTATACTCATTAATTTTGAATAAAACTTAAACACATAAATAAAGAAAAATATTCAAATTCATTAAAATTATAAAGGTGCGTTTGATTTGCAAAAAAAAAAAATAAGGGATTGAATAGCACAAAAATAATTGTTTCAAGTTTGATTTGAAAAGTGACCAGGAGACAGGAGAAAAATCCAAAATCTTGTCTCTTACCAAACCATGAAACAATTTTTGTCCCATGGACATAAGATCCAAAACATAGTATATTATATAATATCTATCTATCTATCAATAATGTAATATGTTATATAATATATATAAAACATAATATAGCACCAAATGAAAAAAAAAACGTAATAATATTATATATATAATTATTATTATTATATAACATAATATTATATATGATATTTATTTAATATAATATTATATATTATAAATGGTATTTAAGTAAATTTTACATTATTTTACTTGTTTTGTTCATTGTTCACCAAACAATTTATGGGACAAAGAGTTGTGTTGTGACTCAAACATTTATCCTGTATTGTTCTTTTTGTCGTGTATTTCAATGCGAATCAAACGCGCCTTAAAGGAGATATAATTAATTAAAAATTAATTTGAAATTCTAAAAATTTTAAAATAAAATTAATAATGAAAAATATCATTCTTAAGTAAAATATTTTAAGAAATTAAACACTGTACAAATATGAGAGATTACACTGATTTACAACACTACATTAACAAACACCTCTATATATAGGAGAGACTCTAGAATATAAAAATAGATATACAAGCATTAAGGCTACTCTATCCCCTCCTAGATACACCATGGATCCTGCTTCTTTTCTCCAAAGCTTTCCATTCCTCTTAGCTTTGTTGATTGTATGCAGTGTGTTTAGGTCAATTAGATCACCTAATAGACCTAAACACAATCCAAGTAGCATCAAGCACAACAAAGTTCCCGAACCATGTGGTGCCTTACCAATCATAGGCCACCTCCATCTTTTAAGCCGCCAAGAACCATATTTTAGGACCTTCTCAGCCATGGCTCAGAAATATGGCTCAATCTTCTCCCTCAGGCTCGGTTGCCACCAAACTCTGGTGGTGAGCAGCAGGGAAATTGCCAAAGAATGCCTCAAAATAAATGACAAAGTTTTTGCCTCAAGGCCAAACATAGCAGCAGGGAGATACATAGGCTACAACAATGCCATTCTAGCACTTGCCCCTTATGGACAATACTGGCGTGAGATGAGAAAAATAGCCACCCTTGAGCTTCTTTCAAGTCACAGGCTTGAAAAGCTTAAACATGTTAAAGACACAGAAATATATTCTCTAGTCAAAGATTTGTACTTGACATCATATGGTTCATTAATTAAAGTGCCTATAAGCAATTTATTAGAGCACATGACCTTTAATATAAATGTGAGGATGATAGCTGGGAAGCGATTTAGTGGCGAAACCATAAGCCAAGAAGATAGTGATGCGTGGAGACTAAAGAAGGCAATCAAAGATGCTACATATCTTTGTGGTGTTTTTGTGGCGGCTGATGCTATTCCTTACCTTAGTTGGTTTGATTTCCAAGGCCATGTGGGTTCCATGAAGAGGACTGCGAAGGAAATGGATTTCATTCTTGGTAAGTGGATGGATGAACATCAGAGAAAGAGAGATGAGAATGGTGGTGGATCTGTAAATGACTTCATGGACGTGTTGATATCAACGTTTGAAGAGCATGATGTCATTTGTGGCCACAAGCGTGAGATAGTTATTAAAGCGACAGCAATGGTACGTGTACGCCTAATTCTTTTTTCTTTGGTAATCTGTACGCCTAATTCTTGTTCAGTAATATACTAATATGTGTGTGGTCACTGGTCACTGGTCAGGGCCAAAAGTACTTTCAATTATTATTAATTTTGTTTTTGGCTTAATTGCATTTTTATACTCTATTATTGATCATATTCGATTTTAGTTCCTATAATTTTTTTAGTGCATTTTGTCCTATATTTTTTTAATGTTGCAAATTTGACCATTCCGTTAAATATCCATCATTTTTTTTTCAATAATCGATTGTGAGAAACTACTGCTCTTAGCCACAGAGCCTCAAATTGAGCTTTTCCCTCCTCTCCCTCTTCATTTCAATATGATTCAACGGTTTCTTTGACATTTTTGGTTTCATCCATCCTTTCAGGAACCATATTTTGGTTCCACTACAGGGTCCTTTACCATAAAAACTCCATTAGAGGTGGAGCTTAAAACATTGATTCCTCCCCGTTGATCACTGAAAAGTTGATGAACATTGGGTGGAAGTAGGGTTGGCAATAGGCAGGGCGGGGCGGGTTTTACCTTCCTCGATCCCGCCCCGCTCCTCGATGAGGTTGGAAAATAGATCCCCATCCCCGTTGCCAACAAGGGTCGAGTGTATGAGCCATTGTTGGACAAGTAATAACCATATATGCCACCCTTATTAATAACCTGAATAAAGTTGAAATAAATGTATATCATTTTCAACTATTATTTTCCTCCACAAAATGGAAGATTATCCGATGTGGACCAGTTCCATAATGCCGCGTTAGACCATCTGTTGGAAGATTATTCCGATGTGGGAGACTATGGTCGATTTCTCCATGGAAAAAGACAAATAACACTCATGTGTGGTGCTCTACCAAACTGGTGAAAAGGACGGTTGCAACAAAATGAAATCATACTTCGGCAACCAAAAAAACAAAATAGGTAGATTGGTCCTATACGTTTTTTACTTTCCACATCGGTCCTATAAGTTTTATTTTTTTCAAATTGTTCATACACGTTACGTTCCGTTTTCATATTAGTTCTTTCCATCAATTTCGATCTAACGCCGTTATTTTTGACCTGATGTGTCTATAACATTAGTCTGACATGTGACTTTTGATCTAATTTCGTAAGGTCGAAATTGACGAAAATGACTAATGTGGAAACGGAACATAACGTGTAGGACCAATTTGGAAAACTAAAACTTATATGACCGATATGAAAAATAAAAATAAAAACGTATCGGATCAATTTACCTATTTTGCCAAAAAAATTAATAATTTAATTAACAATTTTTTTAATTGTGTTTTTTAAATAAAACTAGTTTTAAGTTGTAAACATTCTCTACCTAGTCCTGGAAAAGATATTCAAATTCAAATAGACAAAACCTTCGGGAGTTAGATAGACTGAAGAACTATTATCGAAGTACATGCTATTATGTAAGTCTTTTGCTAAAGGCATTGATTATTAATGAATTAAAAAGTGGAAAACTTTATTGACAATTATAATTTTTAAAGTTTTAATGTATTGAATATTGAATACAATATTTTTTTAATACAAAATTTTAACATTTAATTCCTTCACCAATGTTCTTAGACATCTGTTTAGCATTTTTCTTCTTCTAATTATAATTATGTACTCTTAATTTCACAATATCTTTATTTTAAGATTTTTCACATTAAGAAATCTATTAAATATTCTTAATTTTAGAAAATAGAAGTGTATTTGACAAAATTATCCACTCCCTTTAATTATTATTGCTCTCTAATTTTATTTAGTAAAAAAATTATTTAATGCTTTCTTAGTTTTCTAAAGTGACAAAATAAAAAATAAAACTGAATTTTCTCTCTAGAACGATAATATTATAAAACAATTTCATTATTTGAACATCAAATTCCACACCTCAATTGACACCTCTCCTAACTTTGCATTGTATTTATTTCATCATTGGAATACATATGCCACAATACCACTCACATTCACATCAATATACAATATTTATATTAGGAATGTTTTTAATATGTCATAATTTATAGCTGGTTGATAGTATAAATTTTTTTTTTACGTTAACAATATACATCAGTCAATCGTTATTATTATATTATTATTAAAATATTTAACTCTTATAATAATTATATACCCAACCTATTTTATTTTGTATAAAAAACATTTTTCATTATGAAAAAATAGAGGGAGTAGAAGCTAAGAATATACATTTCTTACATTAAGCCACCAATAAAGGTTGGCACGTGGTAAGTGAACTATCCTTTTAAAAGGGAACTAAAGTGTAAAAAATTGCGGATAATAAATTTGTGTAGTGGAATTTTCAGTTGTCATAGTGCGGTGTATATACTAATTTTTTTTAATTTATTTTTTGTGTTAACCTAACTAAACATGTACTTCAATGTTATGTTTTGGATCCTTTATACTACCTGATATTCTGTTATGTTTTTCAAGAACAATAATGAAGGAAAATTGTTTAAACCTCAAAATTTTTGGTGCAGATCCTTATCCTCACGGGCTCAGGAAGTACAGCCATAACACTAACATGGGCACTTTCCCTGCTCCTAAATCATCCAAGTGTCCTGAAGGCTGCCCAAGAAGAACTAGACACCAACATAGGAAAACACAAATGGGTGCAAGAATCTGACATCAAAGACCTCAAATATCTACAGGCCATCATCAAAGAGACCCTTCGTCTATACCCACCAGCACCCTTAACAGGAATCAGGGAAGCCACCGAAGATTGTTGTGTGGCAGGTTACCATGTCCCAAAAGGTACTCGTCTGTTTATTAACCTATGGAAGTTGCACAGAGACCCAGAGATATGGTCCAACCCTGATGAGTTTCAACCCGAGAGGTTTCTCACTACTCATGCAGAGATTGATTTTCAGAGTCAGAACTTTGAGTATATCCCATTCAGCTTTGGAAGAAGGTCATGTCCTGGCATGACATTTGGACTACAAGTGGTGCACTTGACTCTGGCTCGGTTGCTTCAAGGGTTTGATATATCCACAGAGAAGGGTGTTCCGGTTGACATGAGTGAAGGATTGGGACTGGCCTTGCCTAAGGAAAATGCACTTGAAGTTATGCTCAAGCCCCATCTTCCATTGGAACTTTATCAAAGCCTTTGAATCAAACGTCTAAAAGCTATTATAAGTATAAAAAATAATTGAGAGAAGATTGCAAGTACGTATTAAGGAATTAAAAAAGAAAAAAAAATCATTGAAAAGCTATGTATAATCAGTTATTCAAATATTGAATATCAACTCCCAATAAAAAAATTTCAAAAAAAAAAAAAAATCCCAATAAAAAGTTTCTTTTTCTATTTCCTTAACTAATGTTCTTGCCATTGGTAAGCATTCTTCTAAGAATAAATAGGGAGTTGTTTTTTGTAATATGCATTTTAGTAAGTTGTGTCCAGAAAATTATAGTTATTAACTGTACTTTGAATTTCATAAGAAATGTAATTTGAATGTGTGTGAGCTTGCACAATAAAAACTATGTATAAGAACATTTTAACCCATAATCATTCTAAGCGAGAATAAGTATAAGCTTGTATATATCGAAACATCTTTTGAACATTACACTAAAAGACCTGTTTTAATATTGGCCCAAAAAATTTGGTAGTTAAACACATAAAATCAATCATTAACTGAATTAGCAACCGAACTAACGACGGAATAAACGTGGTTGCTAAAATCATAGTTGCTAATTCATTTAGCAACCAAACCAAAAATTGATAGCTAAGTTATTTAATTTGTTCGCTGATCATTGGTTGCAACTTTATATTGGTGACCATATCAGTGACTGATGAAACGGTCACTAACTTAATCATAAAGTTAACCTAAATCAACTAAAAGAGATGACCAAAGCGCTCTCTAATCTAATTGCTAAAAGTAATAACGAATTTAGCAAATGATATATTCATGCACTGGTCCAGTTTTTTATTCTTCTTAATAGTGCTTCCCATTTAACAAACATTATAAGAAAAGTCTTACATAGGTGACGTTTGGAAGAGCCATAGTGACTGACAATAGCAATTACCTATTTTAAATCTATCGCTAATAATGACGATCCTTACGACCGATAAGATGACTAAGAAAATTGCGTATATGAATTTAGTGACCGATAAATATAGTGGCAAAGTAATCGGTCACTAAACGATGAATTTAAAAAGTCATCCTTTTTGGATTGTTTTGTGACCAATTAAGTGAGCATTGTTTCTTGTCTCTAAAAATGGTGGTCGCTAAGTCGATTGCCTTTTTTTTTTTTTTTTTTTAAACAACAAGTCAACAGCTAAAGTAGCATTTAATTCATTATTGGATTGTTGAGTGACTGTGATGCAAGTGAACTATCAGGCCAACAAGAGCCCAACAAAGCAAATGTTACATTTGGGCCTTCAAGTGCTAGTAGTAGACCAAAAAGGGTCCAAAAGGAAACAACCCACTATCAGGATTATGTCTAAATATACGGGCACCAAATGACCTATGTTAGGAATATTCTAGAATGAGTAGTTAGTTAGGATTTGATGTTTTTACAAATGTTGTCCAGGTGTCCCTTAGTCCTTATTATTTGGAAGTAATATTATATTCAAGTTGTTATATATATCTGAATGAATGAGAATGAAAATACAAGCAGGAAGTTAAACAAAAATCTCTCTCCCCCAAGGCTTTCCTTTAAACCGGAATTCAATATCTCTTCTATTCTTCACTACTTATCATTGGTGATTTCATCCCTGCAACTAACAGGTGAGTGGTCTGAGATCAAGGGTGAATGGGGGTGATGCTGGGTCTAGGTGTTTAGGGAGGGGAAGGAATGGAGAAAAGTTTCATGGTAATGATGTTGTGAAATTGTGTATTCAATAATTGCTTTAGTGAGAGCATTGATTGAGTCTAGGAGTTGGATGAAGTCTGATTCTGCAGAATGGGAATAAGTATGCATTTTTTCTTTTCTTTTTTCTTTTTTTTGTTGATAAATGAGGTTGAGCTGTAAGGATGAAAGCACCAATGATAAGTAGTGAATAATAGAAGAGGGATTGAATTCCCTATTAAGGGAAACCCTTGGGGAGAGAGAGATTTTTGTTTAACTTTCTGCCTATTTTTTCATTCTCATTCATTCGGATATATATAACAACGTGAATACAATATTACTTCCAAATAATAAGGACTAAGGGACACCTGGACAATATTTGCAAAACATCAAATCCTAACTAACTACTCATTCTAGAATATTCCTAACATAGGTCATTTGGTGCCCATATATTTAGGACATAATCCTGGGCTGTTTCCTTTTAGGACCTTTTTGGTCTACTGCAAGCACTTGAAGGCCCAAATGTAACATTTACTTTGTTGGGCTTTTGTTGGTCTCATAGTTCACTTGTGTCAGACTGATTCTATGTTGGTCACCGAATAGCGTTTTTGAATTGTTTTGCGACCAATTTAATGAACATCGTTTCTAGTCTTTGAATAATGATCGCTAAATCAATCGCTAAAGTAGCATTATTAATTCATTATTGGATTGTTGAGCAACTAATTATATATTGGCCACTGAATAACATTTGATATTATCGATATAGAGAAAGGTACAACTAGTACAAATATATAGCATCTAATGTTTAGCAATCAATTTTGAATCTGTCATTAAATGCTGATCGTTTTAGCGATCCAAATGTTTAGTCTGTAAGTAGTTTCGCTAAATTAATAACCATGTTTAGTGCCATATTTATATCAATCCCTTGAGAAACAATACTTACACTCACTACTTTATTATTATCACTTGCGCACCCGTAAGGTTTTGGCACCATTACCTAGGATTGAGTGATACGATGCTACCATTAATATTGAGCAGTTATTTCTTCATGTTTCTTTATCTTGATTTTTCGAGTACCTTGTTAGTGTATCCGCAGTAGTGTCTCTTAATTCCAATATGATCTCAAGGTTGAGAGAACATTCCTAAGATTTTGAGGAATCAAATTCAAGCCCATGTTCTTACGGATATGTCAGGAGAAGAGGACCCTCCTAGAGCCGTTGGAGGACTTCACTACTCCTTTAATCTGACATTTGCATACAAGCACTCACAGATCAGTTATAAAAGAAAACAATTTTTATAACCAACCTGCAACAAGTCAAATGATTCATGCATCAGTACAGTTTGGGGGCTTACTGCATTACAACTCTAATGGACATTAGACCAACTTCCATGAGTTCTGCTATGCCTTCCACCACAAGAAGGTTTTAAAGGATGTCATTTGCTTGAGGCTATTCCCATTATGATAGAGGATTAGAGGGACAAGAGTAAGAGATCGCATTAATCATTACCTATGGATTTCATAACCACATATTAATAGGATAAATGGCTCTTGGCCAAGTTCTCAATGAGGGGCTAATCCACGGATTAAACTTAATTCTAATTCCTATTAGTAAGTAATTCATCCATCTAAAAGGTGCAGACTAGACTCCTCCCTGTCATAGAAGAACACGAGCAAACTGAAGATTGATCCTCATCTGGCTTGGAACAAATTACATCCTCAAGAGCAGGATCTTCATCAACACCCTCGAACAACCTCTTGATCATCCATACAGAAACTGTTAAAAACGTTTGTTTCTTTATTTACTTCTTTCCTTTTTTTCTTTGCTTCTTCTCTGTATATGTATAAAAAACATATTAGAAACCAGTTACATGACCGAGTTAGATTATTGATAAGTGCCTTTTTCCTAATCTTCTTATCTGGATTATTCACAGTCATGTCACATTGATTATGCAGAGCTGACTTGATCTTCTGTGTTTTAGTGGATTTTGATTTAAAGCAGATTTGATGAATCCGAAGAACCAGCCAGTATGAAGGCCTGGATGACTTGCTCAACTTTTCAAAAGCAAGTACAATTGAGAATTGAGAACACATACTCACAGATATATTAACACATGCACAAGCTGCATTAGATATCTATATGTATGCATATTATTTGTGTATGTATTGAAGACAGATGAGGATAGATTAGCTACCTAGTTTCCTCCTAGCTTCCGATTTTGCAAAGAACTCCCTCCATTCATCACTTAGAACAAAAACTGGATCATCATCCTCTTCCTCGTCATCTAGCTCTATATGCTCCAACTCTTGTGAAATCCTGATACCATCCAAAAGCATCAGATGATAGATTACCTTGATAAGGATAAACGAAGATAGTAGCAGATGAAATAGCCAAACTGAAACCTAAGACTCAATCCATTTCATAGATTCCTATTTGTTGCGACTGTCCCGAAGGGCACAGCAGAAAAAGATCTCTGAATTGAACCACTTTATATCTTTCTCTTTTTTTGAACTTTTATCATTTTATTATTTTCTTTTCTTTTATTCTTTTGTTAAAAGCCCAGCCTAGACAAAATTGGGTGTTCACACTATATTAACAAGAAAATGCATACAATTGAAAATCAAATTATGCATAGTCAGAAATGGAAAGTTAGATTACCCAGGCTAATCATGACTGCACAACATCCAGAATTTAATTAAAAGTAACAGGAAACGTCACATACTTCTTTTGGGGACAAAATAATGGAAAAACATACCAACAGGTCTATTATCAAATATTTTAACTCAAATTTAAGAAAATTGTGGTATAAAGTCAGTTTGTGATCTGAGGGAAAACTAATAGTTGGAGAGGCAATATCTCGATTACAGCAGGGATCTGCATAATCCTGCACAGACTTGTCTGTAATTTGGGAGAAGCAATTTCTTCCATAATAATACAAGTAGTAACTATAGGTTGCCTTTAAACCATTACAGTGTCCCATTCTTGTTTCCCTAACTGCATGATCGAATTCACAATCACTTTTAAACGGTTGAATTCAGTATCTAAATATTTTTCAAAACTTACAAGCTATGCGCTTCATAACATCTTTTTAGTTCTCTGGTTTCTTTTGGATAAAAAAACTATGGGGAACTTCAATTTGTTTCGATAACATCTGAAGTAAAATCCTTCAATTTCTAGGTACCTAAAGTTTCAACCGATTTGTTTTCTTCTCTAGCATTCTCCACACAAACTACATATTGTTAATTAAATTAAACCTAAAGTTTTGCACGTTGTAGCATCTTTTCAAATATCAAGGGAACTTCATTTATTTATGTTTCAGTTATAAATGGATCTTCAATTTAATTTCATAAAATCTCTGACAATCTTTGAATTTCTAGCTACCTGAAGTATCTTTTAATTATGTATGCTTACTCTGCACTGGAAAAGTCCATTTATAGGCTCCCAAGTTCCTTTTCAAACAAACTTGCAAATTACGTTCTCTATAACTACATTTCCGCATCTTCAGTTTTTTTTTTTTAAAGTTCCAACTTAATTGCTGTGCCTGTTGTAATACTTTAGGCAATTTATTTTGCTTCTGTTTGAAATACATCCGCTCTTCTGTTCCCATATCCTATAAAAGTCACTATCCCTATTGCATTTGCATTGTTTCCCATGACTCTATCATCCCCTGTAATACTGTATCACTGGCTCCAAAACCCCATTCTTCATACTTATGTATAGTTTCACAACAAACAGATTGCCATATCAAAGAGGGAATTCTTAATTAAAATTTTCGATAACCATTATACAATTCCTTTCTTGGCTAGATCTAACTTGGTAAACATATGAAATTTCCTTCAGGGACAATATTGCTATCCCACAATATCTTGCCCATGGTCTCATTTCTTGCTTCTTGGCAATAGCAAGCAAACACTCTAACATGAGAATCTCCCTTGTTGTCAGTGTCCTCACAACAAAATCCTTTCAATTTTCTGTATTTCTCGAAATTCAATCTTCTTATCAATCAATTCTAGTTAACTATAGGGAGTATAGACCCAGATTAAAAATTCCCTTGATCTCTCTTTTTCCTCTCAACCACAGTGTCTTTTCTTCAAGTCCAGCATAATCAACAATAATAATTAGAGTAATCATAATTTTAGTCCCTGAAATTGTAAGCATCAGTTACTCTAGTTCCTGAAATTATAATCCCTAAGTTAAATAGGTCTCTAGAATATATAAACTTTAGGCTATGTTTCGTTTACGACAGTAAACGTATTTTTCCAAAAAAGTACCTTTGCCCAAAAGGAACTCTATAGATACTTTGCCACAAAGATAAATTTGTAGCTTCTCAGATGTAAACCAAACATGCACTTAATAATTTCCAGGGACTAAAAATGAATGTTGCTTACAATTTCAGGGACGAATATGTTAATTTCCTAAAGTCGTGAACTAATATTAACAGCGATTACAATTCACACTAATAATAACAACAACAGCAATAACAATAACAAAGAAATAAAAAGGAATTTAGGGGAAACAAAAGAATGAGAGGCTCTTACTGAGAAGAATCATAAGTATTGGCTTCATTATAACCAACAGCCCCGGAAATGGGATCGGTTTCGAGAGGTAAAGGAACAAAGAGGTGTGGATTTTGAGGAGGTGGAGTGAAAGATGGAAGCGACTGGAGGTTACCATGGAAGTGATGATTGTGGAGGGGGCAGTGAGGGCAGTGACGGTGGTGGTGATGGAGGGGGCAGTGGTGGCGGTGGTGGTGGTGGTGATGGAGGGGGTTGTGTGTAAAGGGGTGGAGCGGGGTGCTACTGAAGTCCTGAATCTGATGATGGGTGTGATTGTGAGGGCATCGCCTCAAAACCTTGCCTCCGTGTGAACCCATGGGGTTTGAAACACTTCAAACTCGGCGATGGGTTCCCTTATATCTCCACCAGATGATTTAGCGTCAAAACTTTGGACCAGGTGAATGTGTTTAGTTATTTGCAATGTTTAAAAAACCGATGAAATCGCAGGACCCGAGAATAGTGCAAGGCCGGTAACATCCCGTTTTTCATATAAAGCTTCTGAGTGCTTGTATATGTGTTTTATGAGTTATACTCCCTCCGGTCTCTATTGTAAGCAAAAATTAAATGAGACATACATATTAAGATTGTTAGTTGATCTCATTTAAAAGGGTCATTGGAAATAAAAAATTAAGTTTGTTACCTAAATTATCCTTCCTCTTATTTATTAAGCTTGTGTTATTGAGAATAAAAGGAGTCATTGGAAAACAAAATTTGTATTAAATGAAGGGTATGTTGAGAATAACTTCATTAAATAAGAAGAAAGTAGTTGAAATTTGCTTATATTTTAGACCAAAAAATTTGGAAATTTTTGCTTACATTGTGGACCGGAGGGAGTATGTTGTTAGAATTTTATCTTAGGAATGTTTGTGCGGCTAAATGAGATTTTAAAGTAGAAAATCTCTTTCTGGTACATAAGCAGGGCCGTGCTCATCTCCAGCACGTCCGTGCTTGAAACGTGTGTTCTGTGTCTGTTTAAGCCATAAGCATGGCCTTGCTTAGGGGGAGCACGGCCGTGTCGGAAAACGCGGGTGGTGATGTGAGTTTTGCGAGCCTGTGCTGGTCGAGCACGACCCCGTGCTCACGTTAAGCATGCCCGTGCTTAGTGTAGCATGGTCGTGCTCGAGGTCATACCTAATAAAAAGAAGAGGTTTAGTGGGGGTTACGGCTACAACCCTCATATTGACACTTTTAGCAACCCTAGTGCGGTTGTAACCCCTCTTTCCCCTCTTTCCTTTGAACCCATCAAGTTTTTGGAGTTCTTAAGTTTTTTGGGAGAGGAGTCGCTTAGTAGTACCAATTAAAGACTTGAAGGGTTCGTCGAGCCGTTCGAGGGAGCCAAAGTAGCTTCATGTGTCTGTGTTAGAGGAATCTTCAAACCAGGTATGGGGAGAAGGGATAGTATGAACATGTAGGCAATGAGGGTAGCGTAAGATGAAGGGTTAATCATGACCCTATTGTTTGTTATTTGTCTGACTGCTATCTTGTTATATGTTTGATTATATTTGGCATGTCTATTCGTGAAGTGTGATGATATGTTTATGCCATGAATGAATGTTTGGTTTGATGATATTGTTTATGCCATGGATGCATGTTTGGTTTGATAAGGATGATGAGATAAATGTTAATGTGAATAAGACTCTAATTAAATAATAGGGTTTATTAATAATATGTGGAATTAAAGGACTAATTCCCCAATTGTTCATAAGACGTGAACTATAGTAATGAGAGGCAAGGTTATTACTCAAAGGTATAGTCGAGACCCTAGAATTGATTAATGAGTGTTTTTAGGGACATTAATAACGAAACAGGAATTAAAGGATTAAATCCCAATAATTATAAGACATGAAGATTAAACAAGAATAATGAGACTGATATTTGATGGTATAGTTAGAGACCAATAGGATTGATCTATGAATGCCCTAGGAAGCTTAACAAGGGTTTCCAACCCTTTCTGCCCAGAACAGTACGGTTGTGCTCCTGTAAGCACGGTCGTGCTCAATAGACAGCACAACCGGTAAGAACGGTACGGTTGTGCTCCTGTAAGCACGGTCGTGCTCAATAGACAGCACAACCGCGTTGAACTTAAAGTCCAGCACGCCCGTGCTGGGGGCAGCATGATCGTGCTCCCCCAAGTAGAACAGACATTGAAACAGGAACAAGGGTGTTTCACCTAAATAGTTCCCTGTGATGAAATAAGACACCCAACGGAGTAAAGACAAGTTAGATAATTTGAAAAAGACTTAATAAGATAATTGAGAACAATAAGCTGGTTAAGACGGTAACGATGGGTTACCGCACGTTGTTATACTTTGTTGCTTGATGTTGAACCTTGGTGCTTATTGACCAAGGGGACTTTGACGCTTATTGGTCAAAGTGTTAATGGTGATAAAACTTGGGTGCTTATTGGCCCAAGCAAAGGTGGTGGTTGCTTGTTGTCAATGTTGTTGCACATGCATTCACGCATTGGAGTTGTTAGTGGGGAAGTTCAACATATGGGAGGTCGTCCAAGAGTAAGGCGATCTGGCCGTCCGCAGTGATTCATCCGAGAGTTAGGTGAATCATGGCCCCCCGCGGTGGCGAAGCCTAGAGTACGGTGTGTTGGCTATCCAAAGGGTTCACCCATGGTTTGGTGAACTGCCGGCGTTGGTCCTTATTGGCCAGTGTTGATATATAACTTCGAAGTTGCCTTCCTGATTGTAACACCCCGTTTTTCGTAAATAAGCTTCATGCATTTTTATATGTTATATATATTTTGTATATGCTTGTTATGTTTGTTTAAGATGCCTAAGTTTATGTTTGGGGAAGTTTAGCCTTAGAAAGGTTCAATCCTTTTAGAGTCCTAGTAACATGTTTCACCGTTTTGGACATATCTTGAGTTCTAGATGTCCGATTGAGTTGATCTTTGTTGTGTTGGAATGCTAAGAGAATTATCTACAAGTCTTATTTTATGTGTTTTGCCAATTCGATCGTTTATATGGTCTCGTAGTGCAATCTTTGAGCACCCCATGCTCAGGTCACAGAGTCTATAAATAAAGCAGTTCTGTGAGGGTTGCGAGCCAAACCCACTTTTTGGCACTTTGGGCTATCCTAGTACGATAGAAACCTCTTCCCTTTCCCTTCCCTTGAACACCTTGAAGTTCTTGGAGTTTGTGAGTCTGTTTGGGAGAGAAGTTACGCGTGTTAGCATCGTTTAAGGTAACGTAGTAATCCCTCTTTAATCTCCTTTTCCCTTTCTTTTGAATTGGGGATTAATTGGTTGTTCTCTTCCCTTCTTGTTGACCAAGGCATGAAGAACTCGTCGAGCTGCTCAAGGGAACGTGTCTAGTTTGCCCACGTCAACGTTGTTTAGGAATCTTCATACCAGGTATGGGGAGAAGGGTTAGTATAAACATGTAGGCTATGAGGTAGCGTAAGATGAGGGTTAACCCATGACCCGTTTTGCATGCTAATTGTCTAACTGTTGTTATATGTTATTGTATGATGTTATCTGCTCATGATGATATGCTTTCAATTGATGATAGTATGCCTATGAATGTATGATGTTATTAATGTGATGTATGCCATGATAATGATGTTGTTTTGATGATGAGACCGTTATGATAATGATGATGATGTTGTGCTCTTATGAGTGTTTATTGTTGATGATGTTAATGCCAACAATGATGTTAAAAGATGTTAATGAATCTTTAATAGGATTGCTAATGACATAACATATGAACGTAGTGTGAGAAGCGAGTTTATGATCATAGGACTTAGTTAAAGACACTAGGATTGATTAGTAAGTAATCTAGGAACATTAATAACAAAGTTGTGATTAAAGGATTAATTTCCCCATAATGATAAGACATGAGTAATGATGAAGAACAGTTAAAGATAGTGAAGCTAATGATCAAAGACTTAGTTAAAAGCCAATAGGTTGAATCTGTGACTTATCCCAAGGATTTGGGAAAGGGTTTCTGACCATTTCTGCCCAGATCAGTACGACCACGCTCCACTGAGCACAGCCGTGCTTAACAGGGAGTACACCCATACTCTAGTTTGAAATCCAGAAAGGGCACGCTACTTAAGCACGCCCGTGCTCAATAGTCAGCACGGCCGTGCTTAACAGTACGACCACGCTCCACTGAGCACAGCCGTGCTTAACAGGGAGTACACCCGTACTCTAGTTTGAAATCCGGAAAGGGCACGCTACTTAAGCACGCCCGTGCTCAATAGTCAGCACGCCGTGCTTGACTATTGAGTTCAGCACGCCCGTGCTCAATAGTCAGCACGGTCATGCTTGACCATTGAGTTCAGCACAACCGTGCTGAGTGAGAAGCACGCCCGTTCTTCCCTGTGCAGAATAGAATACAGAAAGCTAAACGGTGGTATTTTACCCCAAGTATCCTAAATAATAATACAAGAAGACACCAAACAAAGTTAAGACAACCTAGATAACTTAAAGATTATAATGTACCTTGGTAGCCGAGTGGCCAAGGGGGCCTTGATGCTTAGTGGTCAAGGTGGTAATCTCTGGTACTGCAGAACCAGGGTGTTAATAACTAAAGTGATAAAATGTTGGGCCCTAATGCATGATGGTCAAGGTGGTAATCTCTAGTGCTTAATGGCTAGAGTGTTAATTAAAAACGATGACGTATCTTGGTAACGTAGTGGCCAACGGGGCCTTGATGCTTGATTGTCAAGGTGGTAATCTCTGGTGCAGAACGACCAGAGTGTTTAAAAGACTAAACGATGAAACGATTAACGGTAATCCTCGATAGCCGAGTGGTCGAGGTGTTGATGGTGTTGATGAAGGTGGTGGATAGATGGTTGCCTGTTTGTTTGCATGCATCATGCATGAAGTTATTAGGGGGAGGTATTACATAGGGGAGGTCACCCGAGAATAAGGCGATCTGGCCATCCGTGGTGATCTAAGTGATTTGGCCCTCCGTGGTGGCGCACTCGAGAATAAGGTGCATTGGCTGTCCTAGGGGTCCACCCATGGTGTGGTGGATTGCCCCGGCGTTGGTGCTTGTTGTCCAATGTGGAGATGTAACTCCGAAGTCATACGCCTAGTGTAGATGGATCCACATGCATTCGGAGTAGTGCTTCGCATTGCATTATATGATTGATGATTATATTGTTATACTATGATGTGTTGTTGGGTTGGTATAATGACTATGTTATAAATGTCATGTTGCTTTGTTTCTATGTGTTGTATGATCATCTTGCCAACTATCTTGTTGTCGTTATGTTTATATATATGGTTCTTACTCCCCATCTTTTGTTGTTGCTTTGCATGTACCCTTTTTGTGTTATGTAGAGGACGGTGAGCAGCTTGCTGAGGAGTGACTCTGAGGAACTGCTTCTAGTAGTTAGTTTATGTTTAGTTTAGTTTGTTATCCGAGTTGTTTATCGGATTGGTTATACCAGCTTTGTAATGTGACATCGGGGTTGGGTTTCGTTAATATGTTTATGTTATGTTTTCTTTATAAACATGTTTTGGTTTTCCGCGTTATGTTACAATGCGGCAGCCTCTGCCTGGTTTTTAATATAATTGCATGTGTTCTTTCCCTTTTATATCTGTGTTATCGCTTTTGAATACATGCGGGGTAGAGGGTGTCACATTTAGTGGTATCAGAGCAGTGCGGCCCTGTCCGGACGTGGTATGAGTCTGTTGCGAGTCTTCTGTGTACTCTTGTTTGAATTATCTATATTTATTATAGATAATGATGCTTTAGTATTAAGAACAGTTAGACCTTCCTGCTTGATTCCCTGTATTTAACAGTCGTCTTGGTAAATACAGGAACCAATGGCAGGAAGAGGTAGGAACGATCAAGCCATCGCCAATGCTCTGGCAATGCTAGCCAACGTCATAGGCCAGAATCAAAACAACAACAAAAATGATGGACCAGCTGAGTTTCAGGGATTGGAAAAGTTCCAGCAGAACAACCCGTCATCCTTCAAGGGAGCTTACGACCCTGAGGGTGCTCTGATGTGGATGTGGGGGATCGAGAAGATCTTCCGGGCTATGGGATGCAACGACCAGCAGAAGACCACCTTCGGGACCTTCGTGTTGACGGAGGAAGCTGAGCACTGGTGGGAGAATTGACGACAGTGCATGGAAGCTGAAGGGATAATGGCCACTTGGGATGCCTCCAAGGACAAGTTTTTGGAGAAATACTTTCCCACTGACATCCGCGACAAGAAGGAGATGGAGTTCTTGGCTCTTAAGCAAGGAAGCATGTTTGTGGGAGAGTATGCTGCGAAGTTTGAGGAGCTTGCTCGCTACTACACGCTCTACCAGCACGTGGACAGCGACCGCTCCAAGTGCATGAAGTTCGAGAGTGGTCTGCGCCCAAAAGTTAAGCAAGCCATCAGTTACCAGGAGATTCGAGTCTTTTCCACCTTGGTGAACAAGTGCAGAATCTTCGAGGATGCTTACAAGTCCAGGATCGCAAGCCGCGGGAGTTCAGATATATAGGATAGTAAGGATGAAGATCAGAAAGACGACGCGAGACAGAGTTTGGCTACGGTCGGTCGGGACTTCAAGCAGAGTGGAAAGGATCAGCGATTCCCAGCTGGCAAGCTCAGGGACTGGGATTCTTCTAGGCCTATCAGATGTGGAAAATGTGGAGAAGGTCACTATACCCATCAATGCAAGGAACCAGAAATCATTTGCTTCAGGTGTGGCAAGTATGGCCACTTCATGATGATATGCTTTCAATTGATGATAGTATGCCTATGTATGTATGATGTTATTGATATGATGTATGCCATGATAATGATGTTGTTTTGATGATGAGTCTGTTATGATAATGATGATGATGTTGTGCTCTTATGAGTGTTGATTGTTGAGGATGTTAATGCCAACAACGATGTTAAAGATGTTAATGAATATTTAATTGGATTGTTAATGACGTAACACATGAACGTAGTGTGAAAAGCGGGTTTATGATCATAGGGCTTAGTTAAAGACCCTAGGATTGATTAGTAGTGTTCTAGGAACATTAATAAAAAAGTTGTGATTAAAGGATTAATTTCCCCATAATGATAAGACATGAGTAATGATGAAGAACAGTTAAAGATAATGAAGCTAATGATCAAAGACTTAGTTAAAAGCCAATAGGTTGAATCTGTGACTTATCCCAAGGATTTGGGAAAGGGTTTCTGACCCTTTCTGCCCAGATCAGTATAGCCACGCTCCACTGAGCACGGTCGTGCTTAACAGGGAGCACGCCCGTGCTCTAGCTTGAAATCCATAAAGGGCGCGCTGCTTAAGAACACCCGTGCTCAATAGTCAGCATGGTCGTGCTTGACTATTGAGTTCAGAACGCCCGTTCTGAGTGAGAAGCACGCCAGTGCTTCCCTATGCAGAATAGAATACAAAAAGTTGAACGGGGGTATTTTACCCTAAGTATCCTAATAATAATACAAGAAGACACCAAGCAAAGTTAAGACAAGCTAGATAACTTAAATATTATAATATACCTTGGTAGCCGAGTGGCCAAAGGGGTCTTGATGCTTAATGGTCAAGGTGGTAATCTCTGGTACTGCAGAACCAGAGTGTTAATAACTAAAGTGATAAAATGTTGGGCCTTGATGCATGATGGTCAAGGTGGTAAACTCTAGTGCTTAATGGCTCGACTGTTAATTAAAGATAATGATGTACCTTGGTAGCATAGTGGCCAAGGGGGCCTTGATGCTTGATGGTCAAGGTGGTAATCTCTGGTGCAGAACGACCAGAGTGTTTAAAAGAATAACGATGAAACGATTAATGGTAATCCTCGATAGCCGAGTAGTCAAGGTGTTGATGGTGTTAATGGAGGTGGTGGATAGACGGTTGTCTGTTTGTTTGCATGCATCATGAATGAAGTTATTAGGGGGAGGTATGACATAGGGGAGGTCGCCCGAGAATAAGGCGATCTGGCCATCCGCGGTGATCTAAGTGATCTGGCCCTCCGTGGTGGCGCACCCGAGAATAAGGTGCGTTGGCTATCCTAGGGGTCCACCCATGATTTGGCGTATTGCCCCGGCGTTGGTGCTTGTTGGCCAATGTAGAGATGTAACTCCGAAGTCATACGCCTGGTGTAGATAGATCCACATGCATTCGAAGTAGTGCTTCGCATTACATTATATGATTGATGATTATATTGTTATACTATGATGTGTTGTTGGGTTGGTATGATGACTATGTTATAAATGCTATGTTGCTATGTTTCTATGTGTTGTATGATCATCTTGCCAACTATCCTGCTGCCGTTATGTTTATATATATGGTTCTTACTCCCCGTCTTTTGTTGTTGCTTTGCATGTTCCCTTTTTGTGTTATGCAGAGGACGGTGAGCAGCTTGCTGAGGAGTGACTCTGAGGAGCCACTTCTAGTAGTTAGTTTATATTTAGTTTAGTTTGTTATCCAAGTTGTTTATCGAATTGGTTATACCAGCTCTATAATGTGACATCGGGGTTGGGTTTCGTTTATATGTTTATGTTATGTTTTCTTTATAAAAAATGTTTTAGTTTTCCGCGTTATGTTACAATTCGCCAGCCTCTGCCTGGTTTCTTTCCCTTTTATATCTGTGTTATCGCTTTTGAATACATGCGGGGTAGAGGGTGTCACAGAGATAGTTTGGATCCACATGCATAACAGAGTAGTGGAATAGTGTTGCACCGCATCGCATACATTGGTTGAATTGATATGAATGATATGAATATGTTATTGATGTATTATAAATGTTTAAATGATGTATGTTCATCTTGCTAACTGCTCCCATGCCGTTGTGTTTTATACATGTTTCTTACTCCCCATTTTTCTGCTGTTTGTTGTGCATGTATATTTTATGCAGAGGACGATGAGTAGCCTATTGAGGAGCGACTCTTAGGAGCCGTTGCTCGTTGTTTAGGATTTCCTTTGTATTAGTTTGTTATCCGATGTATTCTTCCGGATTTTGATAATACTACTTTTGTAATGTGACATCGGGGTTGGGATTGCCTTTATTGTTATGTTTCTTTTAAAACTTGTTTTATTTCGCGTTAAAATGTTTTGTTACAATGTGGTATCTTCTACCCTTGGTTTTATTATTATGAAATAATATGCATGTGTTATTCTTTTATGTTATGCCTTTATAAATACATGCGAGGTAGAGGATGTCATATTTAGTGGTATCAGAGCAGGGTTGTCCTATCAGGTCGTGGTATGAGTCTTTTATGAGTCTTCTGTGTGCTCTTGTTTGAATTGTCTATATTTATTGTAGACAATAATGTGTAGTAATAGGTATCGATAGTTATTCCTGCTTGGTTCTTTGTATTTAATAGTTGTCTTGGGCAAGTGTAGAAACCAATGGCAGGAAGAGGTATGAATGACCAGGCTATAGTTGATGCTTTGACACCGCTTGCCAATGCTATTGGACAGAACCAGAACAACAACAATGGAGGACCAGCTGAGTTTCAGGGTCTAGATAAGTTCCAGCGGAACAACCCGCCCTCGTTCAAGGGAGCTTATGACCCTGAAGGTGCTCTTTTATGGATATGGGAGATTGAGAAGATCTTCCGGGCTATGGCGTGCAATGATATTCAAAAAGTCATCTTTGGGACTTTCATGCTGACAGAGGAAGCTGAGCATTGGTGGGAGAATTGTCGCCAGCGTATGGAAGGTGAGGGTACAGTAGTTACTTCGAATGCCTTCAAGGACAAGTTCTTGGAGTAGTACTTTCCAGCTGACATCCGCGACAAGAAGGAGATGGAGTTCTTAGCTTTGAAGCAAGGGAATATGTCCACGGGAGAGTATGCTACAAGGTTTGAGGAGCTTGCTCGTTACTACACACTTTATCATTATGTGACTGATGATCGCTCCAAGTGTGTGAATTTTGAGGATGGTCTGCATCCAGAGATTAAGCAAGCTATCAGTTATCAGGATATTTGCGTCTTTCCGGTCTTGGTGAACAAGTGTAGGATCTTCAAAGATGTCTACAAATCCAAAGTGGCAAACTACAGGACTTCGGATGCTTAGGACAGCAAGAGGAATGATCAGAAGGGCATGGGAAAGCAGTGTCTAGCTCTAGTTGGTCGGGACTTCAAGCAGGGTGGCAATAAGCCACAGTTCTCTACAAACAGGTTCAGGAGCTAGGATTCTTCCCCCCTAGGCCTATTAGATGCGGCAAGTGCGGACAGGATCATTTCACCACTCAATGCAAGGATAATGATGTCATTTACTTCAAGTGTGGCAAATCTGGCCACATCAGCCGAAAGTGTGAAGGAACAAAGTCAGAACCGCAGAGTGCTAACAAGAATCATAAATCCCAAGTCAATCGAATGAAGACCAGTGGAAGAGTTTTTACTCTTAGTGGAGCTGAGTCCTCCAAGTCCGAGGACTTGATCCAAGGTATGTGCCTCATTGATGGAACTCATTTAGCTGTTTTGTTTGATTCGGGTGCAACTCACTCGTTTATTTCACATGATTGTGTAAAAAATCTTAAATTGCCTGTGACTCTTCTTGATTGTGATTTGATTGTTGCCACACCCACAAATAAGCCTGTTCTTACTTCACATGCATGCAATAATTGTCTCATTACCATTGATGGTAGGAACTTTATTGTTGATCTTGTATGATTGCCCCTGAAAGAACTTGATGTTATTCTTGGTATGGACTGGTTATCTTCTAACCATGTCCTCTTAAACTGGTTAGATAAAACCATTGTTTTTGGAACTCCGATGGAGTCTAAGGATTCAAGATTTCTCTCTGCCAACCAAGTTAAGGCTTCTATTAAAGAAGAGGCCCAAGTTTACATGATGCTGCCTTCCTTGGAAGCAGAGAGCAAGCCTATTGTTGGGAATGTGCCAATAGTGAGAGAGTTTCCTGAAGTGTTTCCGGGGGATGTTTATAACTTACCCCCTAAGAGAGATGTGGAGTTTACCATATACTTAGTGCCGAGAACGGGACCCATATCCATAGCACCTTATAGGATGTCTCCTCTAGAACTAGAAGAGTTGAAGAAACAATTGGAGAAACTGATTCAGAAACAATTCATTAGACCTAGTATGTCCCCATGGGGAGTGAGACACCCCGTTGTGCCCCATTGTGCCATTAATTATTTATTTAAACTTACTCGTGTTCTTAACGTTAAACATAACCCAAAAATACGAAGATATTAAAAACTTAATTATAAAACATCCAACTCTTGAAAAATAATCCATCACATCAAAGACATAACGCAAATACACCACATAAGTCTATCCATTAGAGTACAAAACACTGACTAAGGTATCTTATCAATAGGATCCCTTGAAGGTACATACTTATACCAACTGTTATAATATATAAGCGGGAAAATAAAACCTCTCACAAGACGCACTGGCCTACACTAAACTTGATCGCTACAATCCATAGATCGTCCTCCCGCATCCGAATCATACGGAATTTCATCTAATTCCTCAGCAACTGGTTCCTCCATAAAGTCTTCTCGTGGAATAAGATAAACATACACAACATACAGAAATAGCGAGATAAGAAACAGTTCTATCATCATAAGCGGAAAAGAGTACATAACATATAATATAATAACAGTCAAAGACAAGCATCACACATAACTAACAATAATCCTCAAATCATGATATCTTCCTGTACCCTCAATCTCATGCAATTAAACCTTTATGCTAACATGGCCACTATCAATCCTGTCACCATCCCCCATTACTGTTAAGGATGTTAGTCAGTCGTCCATGCGACACGTTCCCATTCATACAGTGCACACCCCCATTACCGTTAGAGTGCTCATTCAAAGAAGATACTACTTCCCCCATTACCATTAGAGAATAGTTGCACAATATAAAAGTATCCCCATTACTGTTAGGATACCCAGAGCAGATCGGCAAGGACTACGAGAGTATCACGGTAGTTTCCCCCATTATCGTTAGGGCACTGACCCGTAATATCCGATATCCGCAATTGGATACTCTGACCTCGTGTGTTCCCTACACACGGTTATGAACAACAATGGAAACATATGAATCTCACTGACTCGCATCAATAACAACCTAGTGCCTCAAGCTTCCATCATAGCCTCAACTCGCATTCTATGTCACATCTCATCTATAAAATAATAACTTTAGGCTAGGCACCTCTAAGTCACATTCAATCCCTCACCCCATACATATCATCCGAACAACATATATTCTTGCCTAAATGCCAACTAAGCATATTATCAAACCAGGCAGATCATGCATAATACAATACTCATAAAATATTCAAACAACAGAATAAAACGTCACATGTAATAGAAGACCTCAACCAGTGTATCACAAACAATTTAATAATAAAAAAGTCAGACATCCTCAAATATTATAAAATTATCCTAATAGCGATAAACCTACAATCCCCAAATCATCATTGGTATTAAGGAAAAGTTTCCAATATGATTTTGGTATTGTCGATTACTCAACCACTAGTAGGGTTTAGGTCGTCCTACACCATTATTATAAAATATACTACTTATCCATTCTGACGACAGGATGATTCTTTCCCCCACCTGATCGACATGCGCGCTTTCCTGTACAAGCTCCGAATGCGTCCATGTTACTGAAACAAACCTCAGCACGCTTTCCAACAACATCCATAATTCTGCCACCATCCATCCCAACACATCCCTCGTTCAGGTTTCCGTCCCGATTACACGTACGGGTATCACAATTAGCAGGAAACAAAGAAAATACCAACCGAATCAACAATAGGGTTCCAATCAATAAATCTATTTGAATCAAGAGAAAATCGATAGAAAAACTTACGAGAACCGTGACTGGACTTGGGGGAAATCGAATTCAAAATATGCTCAAGAATCTTAGGGAAAAGCTACCAAAACAGAGCTACTGGTCGAGCTCCATTTCTCTGGCCACAGAGATTTATTTTCAAAAATTAATGGTGACAATGAAGAACTATCCTTCCTAAACCTTCTCACAAAGTTTTAGCCTGATCCAACGGTTAAAGAATCTAAGATCGCAATTCTATGGTGACAGGTTAGATGGTATCCGGATTGAGTTTCTCATCCTTTCAGTCCACTGTCCGAACTGAATATCTCATGATCTGGAGATTATTTCGAAATTATGACCATTGGATATGAAGAACCACAAGTATTGAACCTTCTTCTAAAATTTGAGAATGATCCAATGGTTGAAGAGTGTTTGGAGACTCTCTCACTGCGACTGCTCCAACTAGGTTTCAAAGCTTCCAATAAAGGCTTCTTGTAACTATTGAGAATTATCCCTCAATTCTTCTCCTCTAATCCGAAGTAGTGGGTGATAAAGAGAGTTAAGGGGATGAGGAAGAGGATCCTCCATTGAAATGAAGAAAAGAATGATCCAAGATGCAAGCTTTGCCATCATGGAGTCTTAGGTTTTTGAGAGAAATGACTTAGAGAATTTTGATGAAATGAATGAATGGAATGGCTCAAATGGTGAAGAAGGGAGGCTGCACGAAATTAGCTGAATGTGGAGGTGTTTTCAGCCTTGTAAAATGAGTGGTTAATGTGGATATATGCCTTGACAGGTACTTTAGTTTTGATGAATGACAAAAGGGAAAGGTCCAGAAGGACTAAAGTGCAAAAAAGCGGAAAGTTATAAAGCAAGCAAGCACGAGGGGCAAAATGGGCATTTCAGTATTTGTATTGATTGCTTTAGGAAAGTGTGTGAATGGTAAGTAGGGTTCTCATTTTAATATTGGTCTCACACACACACTTTTAACATGTGCCTAAAACATTTTACACATGTTTAAATCTGACAATTAATTGTGCTTAATGAGTAATCAAAATATTAATTGTTAAGTTTTTCAAATTCAAATGTGCTTCGAGCCATAATCGATTATGGGAACCAATAATCGATTATGATATGTATTAAAAGGCTTTAAATGAGTTTAATGAGTAATTATGTTATTAAAGCCGTTTAGTTTTGAATTTGAATTTGAATAATTGATTATGTAATATGTATAATCGATTATGTCCTTTCTGGCTTTCAACGAGCTTCAAACAGAAACCCTGTAATCGATTATGTAATCGATTATAGCTTTTTATATGAAAGTCGGTGGACGCGTAATCGATTAGTATAATCGATTATACCTATTCTGTCAAAGTGACCGCTTCCTGAAATTGGTTTAAATAATCGATTATGAGAATGTAATAATCGATTATGCTGCGACAAAAATGAATTTTAAGAGGCTTGACCTAATTTCTTTTGAACCTTCACCTTTCTAATATAAAAGCAAAGTTAGGCAGCCATCAACAAAAAGAACACTGCAATATTCTTTGTGCTAAAACTCTGAAAACCATTTTCTTTATTATCTTCTCTTGCACTATCACTTTGACCATATTATATTGAGAGTTTCTACACATCATATAGGTGTTATTGTAATTGGGCTTCAATTTGTTTTTATCAGCACTATTAAGAGTGCATATTTGTTGGTAAGAGTCGTGTGACTCAAACCCTTCGTTTCTACACCATTATTACAAGAGAGGTGATATCTCTTGTGGTGTTGTCTTGGATGTGATTTCCAAGTGTTTACAAGGGAGGTGACATTCCTTGTGGTTTACAAGAGAGGTGATATCTCTTGTGGTGTTTCTTGGATGTGATTTCCAAGTGTTTACAAGGGAGGTGATATTCTTTGTGGTTGACAAGAGAGGTGATATCTCTTGGGTCATTGTCTTGAGGCTCTTTCACTGGGGGAGGTGATATCCCTGGTCTGTGAGGAGTGCTCTGTTTTGTTAAGGTTCTAGTTGATCCTGTTAAAAACTAGAGTTGATTGAAAACCCTTGATCGTATTGCCTTGGGGACTGGATGTAGGCCACGTGGGTAGTCTGTGGCCGAACCAGGATATATTGTTGTGTTCATCCTCTTTCCCTATCCTCTTTACATTTCCACATTTATTTATAGCGCTTTAATTTCAAACGTTTTATTTTTATAAAGTGCCTTAATTTGAAAAAAAAAACTTTTTATCCGCTGCGATTTCTGTTTATATTTTAAAAGGATTTTTGATTTATCGAAAAAGATTTCATCTTTATCTAAAACCCAATTCAGCCCCCCCTCTTGGGTATGGTTGCCACGACCAACAGTTAAGGGATAGGAGATGTGTCCTTAATTGTTGGTGTAAGTCCTCGAAGCCAATCTATTTTGAATAGATCATTATTTGTATCATGGAATTTAATCATATATTTAATATATGAATAAGGCATTCATTTATTATGTTATTAGTTTATAGCATAATAAAGTCCTTAGAATAGGCAGTTCATTCAATGAGATATTAAGTACGTGACTTAATCGTGAGACCTCATTGAATAATAGAACGCTATTCTTAAATATCCGTAGTCGAGTATTATTGTTAATTAGGACGACAATAATATATAGAGACTATTGTGTGAGTAGACTGATGACCACATCTCACGGGTCATCGATATGTGATATTAAGTCGGCACACGGGTATAAATATTAGGAGTAATATTTATACCGGATGACCCACTATGAGAATACTTCATAATATTTATGTAAGTGTCATAAGTATTCTCATGGCGACCATAGTGAAGTAGTCCTTCGACTTGAAGTCACTACGATTCCTACATGAGGAGTTGTAGGCTTTAATGCTATCAAACGTCATGCGTAACAGGGTGATCATAAAGGTAGTTATTGGGCCTGCAATAAATCATGTTGAGGAGTGTGAGCGATGTAGACAAGATTCGTCCCTCCTACATAATAGGGGTAATATCTTGGGCCCCTCAATAGAGTAAGACGTGAAATATGCGTGGCCACGCGGAAGTGGGCCAATATGTTATATTGGGCCCGTTTGTGATTACACGCCTACTTGGGGATCAAGGAACAAACAATTAACAAAAATGACACTCTTGTGCTCCATTAAGACATATGGACGAAGGGACATTTACTGCATGGTAAATTTTGGTCGTGGTAAGGCTAAAATCGGATCACCGATACTCTCGCTAATTGGGTAGTAATGATGCATTGCTAGATGCCGCTCATTATTTATAATATTTAATATTATAATTAATATTTGATATTATTATAATATTTAATATTATTGCCAACTTAGTGTGAGCATATAGGGTCACACGCATAGAGCAAATGCGGAGCAGTTATATTAATTAAATATGATTTAATTAATATAAGGACAATTGAGCTTGTAGTATACAAAGCCCAATAGGGTAAGCAGTTAGGTTAAAGGGAGCTGCGAAACTTATAAATAGAAGTGCTCTCCCTCTAACCTTGTCTGGCTAACTGTGTCTCTCCATAGCCGTCAGCTAGCACAAGACGCATAGCTCCGACACCCATTTGCTTGCGTGGACTAAGTAGAGGTGCCACCCCTTCGTGGCACTAGTGATCCAAGTGAAAAAGCACGCTACAAGAGGTAAACATAATAGCCCTTATGTGATTCATGTTTGTAATACGCGATCCATGGGAATGATTTTCTTCCACCTTGAGATTTGTTTTTTAAGAGAGGATAATTTCATGAAAACCTAACAGTGGTATCAGAGCATGTGGTCGTTATTACCATGAATCCCTATGTGTTTGTTTGTCTTGTTTGATAACATATTTTATTGGTTTTGAATATGATTCAATCAAATACATATTCTCTTTAGTGAACACATGTTTGTTCTTATTTGATATATATGTTTGATATACATGCTATATTGCTTTTTCGAACCTGGCGTTGATGCTTTTTGAAAAATCAATCATGATTTTATAATCATGATACACACAAGGTTTGATATATATAATCATGATTGCTTGTATATGTTTTGTAGTTTTTCACGTGATTTTGGTAAGACCATGCGCAGATTGGGATGGCAATGGGTAGGATTTGGGTAAGGTACTATAGTACCCATCCCCATATTCGTATTTGAAAAAATTACCCATACCCGAACCCGTACCCTCGTGGGTAGTAATTTTAGTACCCTTACCCGTACTCTCTGGGTACCTAAATACTCGTACCCACACCCGTTACCCGCACTTTAACAGTGAAAAAGTAAAAAATAACAAAAGAAAGTTATAACAATTAAAAAACGATTCAAAGGTCTTTTAAATCTACTAATAAATATTACAAATCAAAATATTTAAATAAATAAAAAACATCCAAAAAGGAATTATGGATGCAACTAGATTTAGAAAGCTAAGAATCTTTAGATTAATTTTGATTTTATAATTTATATTATAGTTAAAATTATATATATTAGTAATATAAATAAATAATTAATTAATTATACATACGTATATATATGTGCGGGTATGGGGCGGGGTGGGTACCATAGTACCCGTACCCGCACCCGTACCCATTCATTTTTTCGGGTAATTACCCATACCCGGACCCTTACCTATTGTGTGGGTAATTACCCTACCTATTGTGGATAATTTTTGCGGATACTCTATGAGTAGGGTACAAATTGTCATCCCTATGCGCAGACTTCAATTTTTTTTATTTATAATGGTGCGCATTTGAAGTGCAAATTTTTTAACGTGAAACACTTACCTTGTGCGCAATGTCCTTTATCCAAATTGATTCGGAAGTTTTGTTACAGAGTTTTTTTTTTTTTTGAATTGAATTGAATTCAAAAATTGGGATTTTGGAGCACTGTTTTTGAAATCTGTTTGAACGTGATTTGATCATATGAAATTCATGAGACACCCCGTTGTGCCCTGGTGTTTTATTAGATTATTAAATCATTTCTTAATCATGAGCTTAGCCTGAAAAATACTTAAAAATTAAAACTTATTTAATAATCATATAACTTCTGCAAATTAAACACATCAACATTGTAATATGTAAATACACACCGGTTTATTTATTACATTACCAAAACACTGTTGAGGGTATCCTCTCAGTAGGATCCCTCACAGGCATAAACTTAAATAAAAGTCATACTTAGCGGAAACATATAAAAATACTCCTTAGACACACTGGCCATAGTGTCTATACTCTAATCACCGTGGATCACAGATCGACCTCCAGCGTCTGGTTCGTAAGGAGTTCCATCCAACTCCTCAGCAGCCTCTGTTTCATACAGATCTCCGTCCAGCTCCTCAGCAACATAATCCTCCATTGGTTCTTCTAATGTAAGTAAAGTAGCCCACAAGAATACAGAAATATAGGGGATAAGAAGCAGTTCTATCATCAAAAAGCGGAAAAGAGTAATAGTAAACTATACAGTAATTGTCACAGATAAATCATCATTCAACACCTAACTAGCACAACATCCTCAAAATCAAGTATCATCCTCTACCCCAATCTCGTACAACTAGACTTTCATACTGACGTGGCCACCACCGATTTCTTTCATGCATTCCTCTCGGGGAATGTCAGTCAATTGTTCAAGCGACAGGTTCCAAATTCCCGGTGCACATTCTCTTCCATGGTGAGAACGCTCATGCAAAGCATGACACTATAGCTGCACGATGCTCCCGGTGCACACCCCGTCCACTCCCGGGGGTGCTCAATGAAATTCAATGACACTATAGCTGCACAAACCTATTTCTAAGGTGGAACGGTCTAGCGAGAACTCTTGACCTCGTGTATTATATTACCAATACACGGTTGTGAACAACAACACCGACCTTGTGTATTATATTACCAATACATGTGAATCTCACCAACCCATTTTAACAACATCCTAGTGCCTTAACCTTCCACTAGAACTCAACATATATTCTAGGTCACCATACCTCTTTAAAATAAATCATTTAGGTTAGGCACTTCTAAATCACCATTATTCTCACACCCAAAACAAACAACTATCTCTCGAACAACATATATATCTTTTCTTAAAATCCACTAAGCATCATATTAACCACCAGACAGATCATGCATAACATAACATCACAAAATATTCAAATACCACAAAATATCACATAAGCAATTCAATAATAATAATAAATTCAATCAACCTCAAATAAGATAAAAATCATCCTAACGTCGATTAGCCTACAGTCCCCGAATCACCATTGGTTTTACAGAAAATGTTTCCAATAGGATTTTGGTCTTGTCGATTACTCGACTACTAGTAGGGTTTAGGTCGCCCTACACAATTATCATATAATCTACTACTTATCGATTCCGACGATAGGTTGATTCTTTCCCCCACCTGATTGACATGCACGCTTTCCCGTACAAGCTCCGAATGGGTCCACGTTACTGCCACGAACCTCATCACGCTGTCCAACAACATCCACAAATCTGCCACCATCCATCCTTACACATCCACCGTTCCGCTTTCCGTCCCGATTACACATACGAGTAACACAATTCGCCGGAAACACCAAATACCAACCGAATCAACAATAGGGTTTCAAATAAATAAATCTATTTGAATCAAGAGAAAAAATCGATGGAAAAACTTACGAGAACAACGGCTGGACTTAGGAGAAATCGGATTCAAAATAAGCTCATGAATCCTAGTGAAAAGCTACCAAAACAGGGCTACTGTTCGAGATTCATTCCTCTGGACGCAGATATTTATTTATAAAACTGAACGGTGAGACTGAAGAACTATCCTTCAGAAACAATCTCACAAAGTTTCAGCTCGATCCAACGGTTAACGAATCTCAGATCGCAATTATATTGTGACAGGTTTGGTGGTACCCAGTTTGAGTTTCTCACCTCCTAGGCCTACTGTCCGAGCTTCATATCTCACACTCTGGAGGTTTGTTCCAAATTCTGACCGTTGGATATGAATAAACACAAGTATTGAACCTTCATCTAAACTTTGGGAATGATCCAACGGCTGAAGAGTGTCTGGAGACTCCCTCACTGCAACTGCTCCAACTTGGTTTCAAAGCTTCCATCAAAGGCTTCTTGCAACTATGGAGATTTCTCTCTCAATTCTTCTCCTCTAATCCGAAGTAGTGGTTGATAAAGAGAGTTAAGGAGATGAGGAAGATAACTAAGATCATATAAGTGAGGGTTTACCTCTAAAAGAAAGTGAAAGAATGATCAAGTTGTGCAAGAACAACAATGGAGTTTTTGAAGAAAAAGTGAAGAAGAAATGGAAGAGATGAAGAAGTGAGTGAAGGGGGAGGGAGGCCACGGTTTTGGGGGTATTTATAGGGTAGATCTTAGGCTTTGTTTGGTTTGTTAGCTTTTAGATTAATGGGTTTTGTGATTATTTAATTAATATATGATTAACCATAGTTAATAGTTAACTTAACTAAGGTTATTTTGGCTAATCATGGTTAATAATATGTGGATCACAATTAAGATAGATGTGGCTGATTTTGGGCCACACATAATGACTCACCAATGAGTCATTGATCCTATCCGTTAGCGGTTCCCGGAAATTCTGTACGCAGCTCCGTCAGTTTCCCGATTTCGGTTTTTGAGAGGAAAATAATGAAACGAAAGCAAAATGAAATAGGTATGGTTTAGTATATATGGCTGCACGAAATTGAGGAGATGTGGGAGGTTTACAACCATGTAAAATGAGTGGTTAAGAGTGCGTAGATGTGTCTTGTTAATACCCGCGAAAACTTGGGGGTACTTTGGTCATTTTACCCAAAAGTCACGATTACTAGCATTTAATGCTCATACTGCTTGGTGACTCATCCTCCATGAGTCATCATATATGACTCGTTGTCCCGATCTCTTGAAGGGTCTCTGCAGTTCCGTTTTCGACTCCGTCAGTTTCCCGATTAGGGTTTCTGTCTATTTTTCTATCGAAAATTTTCAAAATAACCAGACTCGTTGGAAATATAATTTAATCATAACCCATTTCGTTCACGAGTCAAAATTAGATTTTCTGATCATTAAAATCTTACTGTCAGTGAAAACACCGACTGTTTTTTCGTTCGAACTTTCGCAAAAATTCGTCCGAATACACCTAATTTTTTATTTTTGATCAGAAATTTGGAAACTAGACTTCCTCACGGACAAAATATAAAAAATCTACAAATTTCAGTTTTTGGGTCAAATTAGGGTTTTCTGCCGGTATAAAATTATACTGTCAGTTAAAAAACGCAGACCGGTTTTCGTCTGAGTTTTAAACCCAAATTTTAACCAAAGCTTCCTACCATAGAGTAGGTTCTATATATGATTTTGTTTCTCCAAAATCATTTCCTAAGTCTCAGATAAAAATATAAATAAATATATATTTACTGTTAATACAGCTTATCCGAAAATCGGGCTGTTACACCTATGAAATTGAATTCAAAAGATTTGCTTTGCTTTCAAAGATACTGCACAATTGAGAATTGAATAGTACGTGTTTGAATTCAAATTTTTTTTATTTTTGAATTCATGTTTAAATTATAATCAAGGGAATAATTGCTATAAAAATCAATTATATGATTTTGTCTTATTTGGATATCCATTAAGTGTGATATTATTTTGGCAATTGATCTCATGAATTTTTATTTTTTTTACTTTAAAATTTATTTAATAATTATAGTAATAATAAAGGGTTTATTATTATTCATTGTTATTAAATATTTTATTTAAGGTATATAGTTATGGCCTTAGATTATGGTGCTATTTACTTTGGGCAAATACGACCTGCGTGTCGTGATTTATTTATTTTAAATACGGCCTGCGTGTCGTATCTTTAATTATTTATTTATTTATTCATTTTAAATAAATGTATTTCTTTGAGTTGAAGAGGAGGCAACACCAAATGATGACGCCGTGGGAGAGGCTTGAGAAGCTTGCTCGAGGGTTAAACAATTGTAATAAATTAGCTATTCGATTCTTGCTTTTTTAGGAGGCCATAACTATATTACCTTATCTTATATGTTTATGTATGAGATGCATGAAATGTATGTGATGTATATTTTTGTATGTGATGCATGAAATGCATGTATACATGTATGTTTTAAATGTTATATATGTTTGTTAAATGTATGATAGCATGTATGCATGTATTCTGAGAGACGTCTTGTAAGAGAGACAACGCCGGTGAGATCATTTTAATAAAAATCCCTCAAAAGAAATATTAATTTAGAAGCCTTCCAATGCATGTCACTCATCAAGACTAATATCGAATGTATGTAGGTCCGCCAGAGCGGAGTGCATTTTTCTATACTAGTAAGATGCGATGAGACAATTGTAATGTCCAAATGCTATCCATTGGGTCTAACTTAACTAAGCCAAATTCAATAGGATTAAAAGGCTTAGAGGCTTTTAGTTGGTCTTTAGTCCATGAGATGGATTAGAATAAGAGTTATTTACCCAACTGTTCCAAGAGTTACATGAGATGTAATTGGAAAGGAGTTTCCTACCTAAATAACTATGTTTTGGGAGATCAGCCAAAGTTGACTCAAAATAAGGTGAAATATGGATCTTGGTCTCACTAGAAAATCTTTCAAAGGGATTTTCCGAGTCAATGATGAGGGTCATTGAATTGAGTAAAATAGTGGGAGCGTATTTAATAAAAGATCTTATTAAATATGTTTTATCATGATACTTATATTTTGCATGTTTCTATAATTAGAATTACCATGAAATAAAACACTATAAATTTATTACTGTGATTTGTCCTTAAGAAGGATAAGGTATCCAGAATTAAATTTCTAGATTGGTACAGGAATTTGAGGATTGTCCTCAAGTACGAGAAAGAGTTGTATGTTCTCAAGCAAATGATACCTGAGCAACCAGTTCCTACTAGGATCGAAATGGATGGTTACGAGAAGCATCAAGTCGATGTCCTAGATGTAGGATGTCTTATGCTTGCAACCATGAAGGCACGTGATATGATCATGCACCTCATGATGCTATATTAAGAGTATGCAATGCATAAGAACCACAAGTCTTCCCGGCCCTTTTCAGTTGAGCGAACTGACAGAAGGGAAATCTAAATAGTTATCATGTGCTTCATACTATTGAGTACATTGAGAACCTGGTAAGCTGGGCTTTCCTTCAGGCCAAATATTGGCCATTGATATAATCTTGCAATTGTTGCCAGATAGTTATAGTCAAATCGTTGTGAACGATTCTGACAGACCCCTACTAGAGATTGCAAAGGAAGCTGAGAACTGCCAAGCAGAGTCTTCATAGTAGAAAAGGGTAGACTATTGTAATAGTCTTGAAAGGGAAAGACTTAAGCCTGCTAAACAAGGAGAAGAACAAGGGAAGGAACAAGTTCAAGCCCAGTACTTCTGTCTTGAAGCTAATAGGCAAGGTTGCAAAGGAAGGCAGTTGATTTCATTGTGATTTAACTAGACATTGAAAAACTGCTAGAAGGTACAGGAAAGAGTATGAGAAAAGAAAGGAAGTACGACTTCCTCTTCGAGCATTGTGTTGTAGAAGTCAACCTACTTCATGATCATGTGTATTTGATACCGCATGTGGATCTAACATTAATGTAAAGGATCAAAGGGAGTAGGATGTTGACTATAGGTAAAGTCAATATGTGAATAGGAAATGGAGCAAAAGTTGCTACATTAACTATAGAAGGTTTTGACTTTGCCTTCGGGGCTTGTTTTGGAACTAAATAAATGTTATTATGTTCTAGCCATGGGTAGAAACATCAGTCACATGATATTTTCTATGCTAGCACGTTTTCGGATAATGGACTTGGTGCCCTTAATCCTCATATGCCCATCGATAATATAAATGTGAAAAGGGTAAAATCAAGTGATTTGAACCCTACATGCCTTTGGCATTGTTGTTTAGGCCAGATAAGTGAGAAACACATCTCCAAGCTCCATAAAGATGGACTCTTGGAATCATTCGATTATGAATCGTTTGATATATGCGAATCTTGCTTGTTGGAGAATATGACTAAGGCTCCATTCACCAGGCAAGGTGAAAGGGCCAGTGATCTTTTGGGATTGATACATAGCGATGTATGTGAGCCCCTAAACAAGTCAGCTAGAGGTGGTTATCCTTACTTCGTCACATTTACTAATGATTTCAGTAGATATTGATTTGTGTATCTTTTGAAACACAAGTCTGAAGCCTTCGAAAAGTTCAAAGAGATCAAGAATGAAGTGGAGAACCGACTTAGAAAAAGTATTAAGGCCATACGATCAGATCGTGGTGGAGAATACTTAAGCCAAGAGTTTGATGACTATCTAAAAGAGTGTGGGATAGTGTCCCAACTCATACCTCCTAGAACGCCACAACGGAATGGCGTCTCTGAAAGGAGGAATCGCACCTTGTTAGACATGGTACAATATATGATGAGTCATTGACACCTTTTAAGACTCTTTTTGGGTTTTTGGTCTAATTACAGCTGCATTCACTCTTAATCGTGTTCCCTCTAAGACGGTTGAAAAGACTCCATATGAGATATGGATGGGCTGAAGGCCCAGTTTGTCATTTACGAGGATTTGGGGATGTCAGGTTTATATGAAACGTCTCATGACAGTAAACTTGGGCCCAAATTGGATAAGTGTATATTTGTGGGATATCCTAAGGAAACCAAAGGATTTTTTTTCTACAACCCCTTCGAGGACAAAGTGTTTGTCGTTAGGACTTGAGTGTTCCTTAAGAAGGAATACATCTCTAAAGGAGACAGTGGGAGGAATGTCGAACTTGGAGAAATCCAAGTACCACAAAATACTGACCCGCCTACAATGGAACAAGAACTGGTTCCACAAGATGTTGTGGTTGAACCGCGGTTCAAGTAACACAAGACTTGCATAGGTCTAATATGCCACGTCACCAACCTGAGAGATATGGACTTCTCCTGACTCAGGAAGGTGACGTGCTGCTCATGGATCAAGATGAGCCTGTAACCTACCAAGAGATCGTAATTGGCCTATAATTTGAGAATTGGCTTGAGGCCATAGGATCCGAAATGGAATCCATGTACACAAACTAGGTATGGCCTTGGTTAAGCCACCCGAAAGGGTAAAACCCATAGGGTGCAAGTGGGTCTTCAAGAAGAAGACTGACATGGATGATAAAGTGGGTACCTTTAAGGTGGGAATGATTGCGAAAGGTTTCAAGCAAATTCATGCTGTAGACTATGATGAAACCTTCTCCCCTGTAGCGATGCTCAAATCCGTTCGGATTCTGCTTGCTATTGTTGCATACTATGACTATGAGATCTGACAGATGGATGTCAGGACTGCATTCCTTAACAGGAATCTTCCTGAGGATGTGTACATGACACAATCCGAGTGTTTTGCAGATCCAAAGGATGTTGGAAAGATATGCCAGTTGAAGAGATCCATTTATGGATTAAAGCAAGCTTCCAGAAGCTGGAATCTTCGTTATGATGAAGCTTTCAGACAGTTTCGATTCATCATGAACAAAGATGAACCTTGTGTGTACAAGAAGGTTAGTGGGAGTGAGATTATCGTTCTCGTTTTGTATGTGGATGACATACTACTTATCGAAAAGATATCCCTACACTGCAAAAAGTGAAAACATGTTTGGGAATTGTTTCTCGATGAAGGACTTAGGCGAGGCTTCCTACGTGTTAGGAATCAGGATCTATAGAGATAGATCACTGAATTTTTGGGCCTTAGTCAGAGTATACTATGTACTACACCAATTATCTTGTATGCTTTGAGCATGACAAGGAGGTACCAATTAATATCAGTGAAAGTCACTAAACTATAGTTAATAAAATCCTTAAGTATCTTGGAAAAATTGTGCATGCATTCTTAACAAATGAAGGTGAGGAAGAAGTCGTTGTAAGGTGTTATATCGACGCTATTCCAAACCGATAAATTTTTTTCCGGATCGCAGTCTGGATTTGTGTTAATGGTGGCACTATATGCTTGAAAAAGTTCCAAGCGCGAGACAGTTGCAGATTTCATTATAGATGCCAAGAGGTAAACATAATAGCCCTTATGTGATTCATGTTTGTAATGCACGATCCATGGGAATGGTTTTCTTCCGCCTTGAGATTTGTTTTTTAAGAGAGGATAATCTCATGAAAACCCAACATTAATAACCATAGTTAATGTTAACTAAGCTAGGTTAAGTTAAGTTAGAAATATAGTATTATAAGCTAGCTAGTTTTAGGCATCATCATGGCTAGGAAAGAAATGTGTGGTGGATGGTGTTTAAGGGTGATGTGGCCGTGTATGCATCATATGGAGGAAGGAGAAGCCAAAATTGGTAATGTCTTGGTTATGACCATGGTTGAAGTTTAACTACGACAGGTTAAGTTACTATATAAATATCTAGATACTTTAGGGTTTGCATTTATGATGAAGATGAGTCACCACCATGATTCACCATGGTGACTCATTCCCTCTGAGTCATCATGGATGACTCGCCGTTCTGTCTCCCGGTGTATCTCTGCGCATCCGTATCCGATTCCGTTGTTTACCCGATTACGGTTTTAGAGAGGAAGATGATGAAATGAAAGCAAAATGAAATGGGTTTGGTTGAGTGGATGTGGCTGCACGAAATTGGCTAGATGTGGGAGGTTTACAACCATGGAAAATGAGTGGTTGAGGGTGAGGAGATGTGTCTTGTTAATAATCATGAAAGCTTGGGGGCATTTTGGTCTTTTTACCTAGATATTTAGGAATCATCATAAATGCACCATAAATGCTTGTCCTCTTGCATTTAATGCTTGTCCCCTCCGTCACATCAATCACTTCCATCGCCTCAGCTCCATATCTAGCTCCGTCATTTTACCCGATTAGGGTTTCCGTCCGTTTTTCCCAAAAATTCTCCCGAATAAAATAAAATATTTTATTTTTGGGCAAAACTTTGGAAAATAGACTTCCTCACGGACATAATATAAAAATCTACAATTTTTCAGTTTCGAGTCAAATTAGGGTTTTCTGTCGGTATAAAATTATACTGTCAGTAAAAACACAGACCGGTTTCCGTCTGAGTTTTAAACCCAAATTTTAACCAGAGCTTCCTACCATAGAGTAGGTTCTAGATATGATTTTTTTTTCTATCATTTTCTAGGTCTCGGATAAAAATATAAATAAATATATCTTTAACGGTAATACAACGTATACGAAAATTAGGGTGTTACAGAGAGCGCCGATGTTGTTGGTGAAGAAGAAAGATGGCGGCATGAGGTTGTGTGTCGACTATCAACAACTCAACAAAGTGACCGTTAAGAATAGGTATCCCCTCCCTAGGATTGATGATCTTATGGACCAGTTGATAGGAGCTTGTGTTTTCTCCAAGATAGATCGGAGGTCAGGATACCATCAGATTCGGGTTAAGTTTGAGGACATTCCGAAGACTGCGTTTAGGACGTGTTAGGGTCACTATGAGTATTTGGTTATGCGTTTTGGTATGACTACTGCTCCTGCTGTGTTCATGGATTATATGAACAAAACCTTTCACCCTTACTTGGATAAGTTCGTTGTGTTTTTCATAGATGACATCTTAGTGTACTCCAAGACCAAGGAGGAACGTGAGGAACGCTTGAGGGTTGTCTTGCAGACCCTTAAGGAGAAGCAGTTGTATGTTAAGTTGTCTTAGTGCGAGTTTTGGGTAGGAGAGGTGAGTTTCTTAGGACATGTCTTCTCTCAAAGTGGGATAGTCGTGGATCCGGCTAAGGTAGAGACGGTGCTCCATTGGGAAGCACCGAAGTCAGAGACCGAGATAAGGAGTTTCTTGGGTTTAGCAGGTTACTATAGGAGTTTCATATAAGGTTTCTCTAAGATAGTTTTACCCTTGACCCGTCTCACCAAGAAAAGACAGCTCTTGAGTGATATTCCTTCCCTTAATCTCTTTACTTTGTTTAAGAGTTTATTTGTTTCATCTTTTAACCTTGGGATTTAATTTGTGAATATTAAATCTCTTTTAGTCTTTTACTGCTTGTGTATGTGTTGTTTCAGAATTAGACGAGTCACCCATCCAATATTTATTTCCTTACTTGTTTGCTTGTTGTGCCTTCAAAAACGTTTTCACACTCTTTTTTGCATTACTTCTGTTTACCAAAACCGTGGGTGTTTACTATTTTTATAAATGGTTCAAAGGTACATTTTAATATGACTAGAACCTTTTATACCAATTAATATAACTAATTTTTTGTGTAGTACTCGATCTTTCAAAATGAATGCAACATGCAGGTAAGGTTGCTCTCCAAAATGTTATGCAATCAGTCAAACTTATATTTAATCCAGAAATCCTAGAGGCAGAAAAATTGAAGGAGAAAAAAGGTTAAGATAACAAAAACATAGGTCAATATGATTGAAAAGAATGCTTGAAAAGAATGACCTTGATTCTCAAGTTCTAAGTCAGATAGGTGATTCTCCAAGGATTTCTATTGAAAAAAAAAAAACTTAATGTAACTCAAAGAAAAACACGAGAAGAGATTAAAGACTCTACTGATGTTGGTGATTTTAACTACTTTGTCTACGTATGTTTCTCAATAATTTTGTTCTTCGGAACTTCTTTATCCGTGATGTATGTTAGAAATGTTTTTGTGTTGTGCTGGCAACCATTAAACATATTTATGAAGGAGCAAGCATTAAACATGGACATGGAGGTAAAGGACGGTGGTACACCGCGTGTAGATGATTCTGGGAGATATTTTTGATGAAAACTGCAATAGACATGTCATCAAAGTTTACCTAAGTAATAAAAGGTCAATAATTGTCACTTTTGTTTATTGCATATTGTTCATGACATGAATGTATTGTATAAAGGTTAGAGTTATTGATTATACAAATAGTGCCACCTTTGTGATTTTTGATCAAGAAGCAATTATGTTGTTGAACAAAAGTTGTATTGAGAATATTGAAAGTTTTGAAAAGGTGTGGATCACGTTTTTAGAATTTTAAATTGGAGCACGTTGAAAAAATCATATTACATCGTCATGTATTTTTTTTTCCAGACTGTTGCTATATATAAAATAAAATGATTAATCGATACACCAAAAGGTTAATAACTTATAAGGTCAATACCTTGTTATGAAATCTCTAATTTTAATTTTAATTCGAATTCGACTATTGTAATAATTGATAACAATTGTTAACAACTAGACTTTGATCCCGTACCCGTACGGGACAAATCATAAATGTTTTCTTTTATTTTTTCATATTTGTATGAATACAATAGAAAATAAAAAAGACATGATAACACACATGGAAACTAACACATGACAAATTTTTCTTGCATATGGGATTGCTTTGTATTATTTATAAAAGATAGATATAGATAGATATATATAATCTATCTATAATCTATAATCTATAATATATACAAACCGGAATAATAGATGATTCTACATTGAGCAACTAATTACACGTGGCAGTCAATCATAGAGTCTCACATGAAATAGTACACGTGTCACTCTCACGTGAATAGAATTGCGGCTCATTAATTGCCTGATTCATTGCTCATATTTTGATTATGATACTTATTACCTCTATCAACATTAATTTGATTTTTTTTTTATCAAATCAACAATTAATAAAATGTGTTGTCCCAATTCAAATTTCGACAACTATAACATATATTTGAATCGAATCATAAGAATCAAAACTTTTTTTTATCAAGACACAAGAAAATTATGATATTGATAAATAAATATTATTAATATTTGTTTACTATGATACTTTAATTTTATTTATCGTTTATCAATCAAAATCGTAAATTCTGAATTTAAATATTATTAGTAAATTAATTCTTAAAACAAATAATTATTAAATTTCGTAGAAATTAAAATTAAAATTTAATAAATTTCAAACAAATATTAATAAAACAAAATTAATAAATTTAAACTTTAAGTTGTTGACTATAATATTCATGGAAACCGATGTAATTTGCTTTAATTACAACTAGCTGTATACCCGTGCATTCGCACGGGTTGCCCTGTGTTGGTTACTATTATTTTTTCTAAAAGTAAAATTGAAAATTAATTGTTTTTTTTATCTAGGAAATAATTGAATAAAGTAAATTATATACCAATATTGACACCGTTATAAAGCACAGAAACTTATACAAATGATATGGAACCATAAAGAAGTATTAAACCATAATCGTGTTGAAAAATTTAAAATTACAAAATGCTTCTACTTATTAATTTAATATTCACATAAGTCAGTTAAAAAAAAACATGTGCAGAGTCATGACAAAAACAAAAATTGGTAAGTAACTGAAGGCAATAGTTCAATGCATAATGCTGTAAGCATATAAGAGAATCACAAAATTCAATGGCTTCTCTCGCAATAAGTAATTTGTAGACTTTTCTTGTTTTATTCCACTTGGAATAAATAGTAACATGCTTATAATAATAGATAAAATAAGAAAATCTTGATGACAATGCTTCTCGAGTGTATATATCCAAGCCAAAACATGTTTCCCGTACAGACTTGAAAATACATAGAATATTACCATGTGTAGCAAACAATAATTTCCAGCTACGAAGACAAATAAAAGACAACATTATTTTGGAATGCTAAGATTTGAACTTTAAGACACAATTGTATGCACATGCAATTTTATGTGTGTAACCGATGTGGCATATCGTTACTTATAGTGTGTTGAGTACTTTACTTTGTAAAACAAAAACTATTGTGACCTTAGCCTATGGTCCTATACTTCATCTCTATTTATAATTGCATATTTAAGGAACTCATAGACAACATACATTGAAGTAAGAAACTTGAATCAAAACAAAATAGGTGTTCATAAAGTGACCCATTTGAAGCATACTCAAAACATACATTCTTGTAAATGGGATGCTCTTTCTATGATAAAACTAAGAATTAAAAAAAAAAGATTTTTAAATATCCACTGCTTTACATATTTAAAAATACAAAAACAGTTAATCTAAACTACAATATATACAGATCTAAAATTGAAAGGATAAAGTTAGAACTTGATATAAAATAAAAGTCTTTATAGTTCATAAAATCCTATAAGCTTCAAAAATCAACTGCTAGAACATCTTTCAAAACATTTGGTGACTTTCAAATGGCAAATAAAGAAATATCATCAAAACAATCTATCAAACTAACCAAGTAAAAATAAAACTACTATCTACATCTAAGGCTAGTAAGAAAAATTACTGCCTACATCAAAACCTGAGCCAATCAGGTTGTGCTTAAGCTCTAATTGCTCAAATCTTCAATGCACCCTTAATTTTTTTTTTACCCCTAATCATCAGTTTATATATAAATATAACATTATATGCATGTGTTGTCTTTAAATATGTTTCCTCCAATGCTGCAAAAAGCTTAAATAAATAAAAGCTCAAACAGAACATAAATGAAAAACACAAAACCATAAATGACCTTGTTTCAGGAAGCTAGTCTACAAAATAGGATGTGTATGTATTTTGGCTAAATTTATTAATACAATGTTATTAATTTGAGCTATTCCTACAATAAAATGCTTTTAAATGATTGATTGATATTTTTCAAATTATATTTCATAACACAATGTTATGTTCGGCACAAACAAAATAAAGCATATGTCCTTTTCCTCGCTTCCCTCTCATCATTCTCCTATTATCAACACACATCTTAATCCATTAGTCTGTAGTAATCCCCAACAAAAATACAAGTTCCAATTTTGAAGTCATGGACTACTAAGCTCTACTCATGTTTGATGCAACATGTTTTCTATTTTCACATGCTTTGGCTTAGTTTGTTCTACAGATGAACTTAATATTCAAACTCTAATAATTGTGCTTATGCTTTTATTGGGTTGAGTGTGGTACTGTCTAGTATTTTTTTTTTTTTTTGTGAACTACTTTCATGTTTTTTTTTACGATAAGCATGTGTGAAAGATTAGCTTCTTGGCACTAAGACCAGATGTGTTGGCAGAAAGATATATCAAAACCCATGCATTTTAAACTATATCACCACAATTTTTACAACATTAGTGTCTTGTCTATGATTCTATGAAGCATCATTGCTATGCTGGAAAAGAATGAGAATCTGAATATTGCCAATGTTGGAGATTGTGGATTAATAGTTATACGTAGTGGTAAAATGTCAAACATGAGACCGAAGAGAATGTAGAGAACATAGGAAATCAATTACTATGATGATTTTAAGATTCTTATGAAACATGGCAACAGAACAAAAGGCAACCATACCTGGAAAAGAAAATTGACAGTTTAGAATCCTAGATTCATTTAAACTCAAGTCCTGGTAACCTGCAATGTGAAAAAAAAAAAAAAAAACATTGAAATTGCAGCAAAGAGAGTTTGTAGTGTATTATAGTTTCCTAAAATTTTTAGACCTAAGATAAAAGAGTTGACATCAACCAAAAGGAAGAATGGTAAGATATTTATGTATGATAAATCTATGTGCTAAATTGAATATAGATACCAAAGTGCTAGAACTTGCCAACTCAAATGCGAAAAGGCAACAACTCAAATCAGGATTCAAATGGCACCGAAGGTCTGGAACCTCCAACTCTAACAGACTCTCTTTTGTTTGTACTTTTGTCATTCTGTTATCTAGTAGGCAAGGGGTTTGTCAAAAGCAAAAAGATTCAAAACCAAACATTTTGCATTCAAATTCAGATGAATATCATTTGTAGGCAGAATAGAAACTAAAAATGAATAGCCAAGCAAAAATGAATATCATTGAGAAATCACTTGAATCCGTAAAAGGGAGAGAAAGAAATAAGACACAAATATAGACAAATATGTTTTATTTTTATTTTTCCTTTCCTTTCCATCTCTTAATGGCACAATGACAAATCAATTACAACATACATAGACAAATAATGAAGCTTTACTATTTAGAATACTCAATGAGAGGGAAGCAAAAGTAAGAAGCTATTGTGCCAGGAAGTCCAAATTCATCTGTGAACATCCTGTCTAAGAAGCTGCATCTTTGATCTCTAACTTTTATTTCTTCATCCTATCAACTGTCCAATCTTATTAAATTAACCCAAGTATCTCTTATTTTCTACTTAAATAGATGTCTCCCACAACTGTCAACCTTTAGAATTTGGATAACACATTGCTAAATGCTAACACTGTTGCCTAAAAATGCAGCCATGACAAAACAAAGCAGCAAAGTGCAAAAAAGTGCCATAAAATGAAAGAAAGGAGAAAAGGAATGGTTTTTCAAAACTGGAAAGTTATATCAAAGATCATTATGAACGTTTGGGTTATATATTAACACTCAAGCAATAAAAGTATATGATGAAACATTTATGAACATATGAAAGCAATCAGATCACATAGTTACGTTAGTTTGGGAATGGAAGCAGTCTTCATTTCACATCACAATAATCAGAAAAACCTTAAACATTGTGCCAAATCTGCACATATGGAAACCATGTAAGACACATGGAAACACCCAAATTCAGGTCATTGAAAGAAAACTGTCTCAATTAAACAAATTACTCATGAATATTACAATAAAAATAAACATTACGTAAAATCATTACAATGGCAGTAATACATGGCCTTCAGGAAATGTCTCTTACCTGCAAGTATGTGATAGACCAACAAAGATCTCCTTGAGAAATAGAACTCGAAGGTTGAAAGATCCTATAAAAGCAAAAGCACGTAAATATTTTGATATAATGCCAACAAAACCTCTATCTATAGAAAAAGAATTGAAACAAAATATGCAGACAAAGAATAATGACAACATAAAAATGTGTTAACTACAGATTGCGCTTCTCTCACATACAAGCTACTCATAACAAAATATCTTCTCAACTTGAACTCATCCCCCAAAACTCCCAAGTAACACATTTGGCCAACAAAGAATAAAAATAAGGTGCACTTGTTTGAATAAAAATGGTCTAAAAAATACTTAAAATAGTAAAATTTAATAAAGGCTCTTCCATATTGTCTTCTAAAAAATACATAAATATCAAAACTTGGCACTGAATTCAAAGATCCAAAATCAAAGAACAATAACATAACTATTTGAAATGAATACTTTTTCACCTTAACTTACAACTCAAAGAACTTCTTTATTATATTTTGAATTTTTTCATTCTGCAGTATTTGTTTATTGTTGGCTTCCTGCAAATTGAGCAATTTAGAACAATTATTAAAATAAAACCACAATTATCTTGATCCACAACAGAGAACCCAATCATCTTCATCTTCATATAGAACAAATTATGTCAGAAATTTAAAACAAAATTTTATTCAGGATTGTGCAAAACTAAAGAAAAAAACTAAACCAAGCACCCCTCGTTCCCCAAGCCCAACAAAACTGAAAAATAGAGACATAAATGCCTATAAAATGACATAAAAAAACTCAATAGTTAGTTGTTGAAGATTTAGAGCAAAACCCTATTTTTCAGAATCAATAGGATGAAAATGTTGGGTGAGAAATAAGAACCAAGCGAAAAATTTGAGAAGAGAGAAAAAGAATTGCCACAAATTTTCAATAAATCACCACAAACTTAGATTCAAACCATATTCTCATAATTAATAGCATATAAAGAAAATAGAGATAAGAGAGGGGGAGCTCACAGTCAATAGTGGTGGTGGTGGTAGTGGTGACGTGAGTTACACACAGTGGTGGCCTTCGTCATTAACAAAGAAAAATGGGAGAGAAGTAGAGGATGAAGAGAATGAAGAGAAGAGGGGTTTGTGAAGATGACTATTTGGGGAAGTTACAAACTGAGAGAAAATTGAAAATATAAGACTTGTGTCAAGCCAAAAAAAAAAATTTAAAATGAAAGTGAGCTGAAATGTTTTGAGGGTCATGAGCGGAAAAGTGAAGTGGATTTGAATTTGTTTGAATGAAAGTGTGAGCTGACAAATGAAAGGGAGAGTTTTGAGCAGGAAATGACAAAATTCTAAGTGACAAATTTGTCCTCAATTGTGACACGTGTCAAATTTCAATGCAGGGTATTGTTGGTTTTTTGCTCGGCATTCTTATTCTTATATTGATATTGATTGATGAAAGCTATTCGAATTTCAATTTTTCCTCAATCGTGTCCTTTAATCCATTATGGCATTAATTACAATGAATTATCTTCCATTTTTGTTATTTTCTATGCTCCAGCCTTGATTCTCTCGCTTATTTTATTCTTTTGTTCCCTCTCTCCCTCTTCAAATGGATTTTATTTTTCTCTCTCTTTGTTTATATTCAATAAATCGTTTTTTTAAGGTTATCTAATTTTACCGATGATCATGTGAATTTGAAAATTGAATTCTGTTTATATGGATGTGTTTGATGGTGTTGCATTCGAGGAGATAATCCATGATTAACGTTGTTAATTTTTCATAATATTTGTGTGATTGTTAGTAACTATTTACAAAACTAATGTTTTTGTTTTTCATATCTCTCAAGAGCAATGTGACACATGCCGTCCTGGAGGACGTTTCTAAATTTGTTGACAAAAGATTCATATTCAAGGTGGTAGTAAAAAACGTTCGGGTTCTAGATTTGGCAACCGGAGCAATAAGGATGAAGTGCATAAGGAGCTTAACTGTGGTGGTTCAATTTTTGTCTTATCTATAAGGGATAATAGAATTATTTTCTTTCAATTTGCCATGTTGTTGTCTAGCACATCAGGCACTAAATAAGTATTATAATATTTCTTGCTTATTTCCTCTCTATATCATGTCACTCTGTCCTCTATATTCGAATAGACAACAGCATGTGCACAATTTAAATTGTTGATTAAAAGATTATAAAAGTTTAACTATATCCTAAACAAGCATAATTACAGGTGATAGAGAGAAATAATATTGATATATCAGAAATGTCCCTAAAATATTCATCTTAAAATTATTATTGAAAAAAAGGGTGTTATTAAAGCACAAATAATATTGATGTATCACGAATGTCCTAAAATGTTACACATTAATTATTCCGCCTAAAGATATTTTGTTATTTTATTATTATTTTTATTTACAAAATGTCCCTAAAAATAAAAATATGATCAATATTTATATTTTTTTAATAATGATTTACTTGCACGGGATAAAGAGAACAATTAAAGCAAATAGATTTTGAGGAGACAAGAAAAAAATAATATGATAGATAAATGTATTTTCTACAAATGGTTTATCGAGAAAAGAAGTTAATAAATCAAATAGATTTTCAAAAGAGAAGAAAAAAAATGATAGATACATATATTTTTCTAAAAAATATATGCTTTACACGGGAAAATAAATCAAATAGATTTTCAAGAGGGAAGAAAAAATAATATGGTAGATAAATATATTTTTTTAGAATAGTTAACTTGCACTAAAAAATATTATAAATAAATTGAATAGATTTTTAAGAGATAAGAAAAATATCTATAATCTATAATTTATATCTATAAGCTATAATCTATAATCTATAATCTATAATATATCTATATATTTATAATCTATAATCTATAATTTATCTTTATTTTTTGCATAACAACATTTTCAAATATTTCTGTCTCATAAATTTTAAATTACAATTTCCTATATTCAAATGTTTTTATCGTACTATATTATTATAATAATAATATAATAATAAGCAATAGTAATAACATAAAATATAGCACAAAGCACCAATTGTTTTTCTATACAACACAGAACCCGTGCGTTACAAATATTGCCTGTCATAAGGAAGGGATCGAGGCAGGATATTGTTGGTGCAGCTATAAATGCATCTAATCTATTCACAAGTTGCAAGGTTTTGAGACTCACGATTAATATGAGAATACGTACCTCATCGGAAAATGCAGAACAAGAGGATATAAACCAGTTTGCAGAGTGGATACTCCGGATTGGTGTTGGTGATCCAAATGCAGATGAATATGGTGTCAGCGATGTGCAAATACCCGACGACCTACTTATTCATGAATGTGTTGATCCATTGCTATCTTTGGTTGAGTTTGCCTATCCGGACCTATTGCAAAACATGAACATGGCACAATATTTTCAGGATTGAGGAATACTTGCACCAACCCTTGAATCTGTTGAGCGGGTTAATGATTATGTTATCTCTATGATTCCCGGTGATTTGAGAGAATACCTTAGCTCCGACTCTGTTTGTCAGTCCGATGAAAATAGTGAAGTACACGGTGAATGGTTTACCACTAAGTTTCTTAATGAAATTAAGTGTTGTGGAATTCTGAACCATAAAAATTATTTTTGAAGGTTGGAGTGCCAGTAATTCTAATGAGGAACATTGACCAGGCAGCTGGGTTGTGCAATGGAACTAGGCTGTTGGTCAACGAGCTTGGAAATAATGTCATAGGCCCAACTATTTTGACCGGAACAAATATAGGAGACAAAATTTTGGTTCCTAGAATGAATTTGGTGCCATCTGACCCTGTACTACCGTTTAAATTCCAAAGGCTTCAATTTCCATTGGCGTTATGTTTTGCAATGACAATTAATAAAAGTCAAGGACAGTCCCTTTCTCATGTTGGTATCTATCTTCCAAGGCCAGTATTCACTCACGGACAGTTATATGTTGCAGTATCTAGAGTTAAGTCAAGAAAGGGTCTAAAGATTTTGATAATGGATGATGATCAAAAGGTGTGCTCTTCGACCACACTAATGTGGTATATCGAGATATGTTTGACAATGTGTAGATATCCAAGCCAGCACTATTAAGGTGATTTTCATTGCATGATATTCAATGTATTTTCTTTGTTTAATAGCCAATTAAAAAATAATATATATTTTTCTATTTTACATTAAACAGAAACTATTAGGGAAGTTTAGTAATTGCAGACTAAGACTATTGTATATCATCAACTTCAACATTTTGCAAAGGTATCTTATTGCATTGTTTTGATCAGAATTTATAAAATTATACTCCCTCCGGTCCTTATTATAAGAGACAAATGACTACTTTTTTTGGTCCAAAATATAAGAGACATGCATGTATTTTGACAAATATTAAATGCTCATTTCCAATTTTACCCTTATTTATAATAGGGTTTATATTTACGAGACAGTGCAACTTTCAATACAAGTAGGTTTGTTCATTAATTATTGAAGGGTTAAATTTGTAAATTTATATGAATATTAATCACAAATAGCTTATTTCAATGTATTTCCTTGGTCTGTGTGTTTTAGGGTTTTGCCTCTTATATATAGGACCAGAGGGAGTATATAACATAATACCCATGTATTCATTCTAACCAATATACCTCACTATCCAGGTATCACTATAATTAATTAATTGCAGGACAATGCTACAGGTTTCTAAAATATGCAAAGCTTCACTACCAACTCCACACAATATCATCAACTGTTATGAAAGTGATGAAGGGTTACATTTTTTTGGGTATTTTTGACGAATAATAAAGAATTCATTAAGCTTTTTGTGGTTTTTATCTCAGATAATATTCAATATTTCTTCCATAACTATTGCATTTGCAAACTACTATTTGTTTGTCTTATATGTATGTTTAGATAAAGGGAACAGTTAAGATAATAGATATTACCTTTTATTGTAATGAACAACACTCCTAGTGGCCAATGCTAGATAATAAGAGTGCTGTTACATACATTTCTCATCTATAATGTCCTAATCATATTATGATATTCCTCATCTTTTATAATAATTATTGTTTATGTTATAAAATAAAATTTATTATAAATATTATTTTAATTTTTCATAAGTAATATATATATATATATAAATAATTTTATTTATAATTTATGATATATATATATATATATTTTTAGAAAAATAAATATTGAAGATAATATCTATATAATTTATCATAGATATTTGTATTCGCCCCGTGCATGGCACGGGTCAATACACTAGTTATATACATGCACACACACAACACAAACATTTCTAGTATACATATAATAGATAAAAAAATTAGTAAGAACAAAATTATTTAGCGTCATTATGAAGATAAAGTTATTAAAAAAACTATAACTTAGTGCTAATTATGATATACATGTTAGTAATTTAAAATTTGCTTTAATTTTCAAAAAGAAATTAATAACATGGTGACATATATTCTTGATGTTACAATATAATGTTACATATATAATTTCTTAATGAAATTAAATTTTGTTTTAATAATCGCAAAGATATTGGTCAAGATGCAACATTGTTACCAATTAATAGTGTCATTATATGTCAAATGTAAACCATATCGATGATCATTAGTTACACCTCCCATTTTATGTAAATATATATTGTATGAATTTAAATTTGAAATTTAAATTGAAATAAATTAAATAATTAGATAAGATTAGTTACATTTAAAATTTCAATTTCAATTTCAATTTCAATTTCAATTTCGGTAATTTTCATTTAATTTTTTTTAGTGTGTTATTTTTTTTTAAAATTAAATTTATAAATTCAATAATAAATCGGAAAATTGTAGCGTTGACGCTTGACACATGACACATGGTAACATTTCATGCATAGGAATATGACACATGGCAAAACTAGGGGATAGAATTGTATAGATGTATAGATAGATTATAAACAATAAACAATGAAACTTAATTAAAGGATAGTTGATTGATAAAAAAGTATTTAATAACTAATAAAAGAAATATATCACGTTCAAAATGAATTATAAATTCGAATGGTAATATAAATAATATAATTGCATGTATTAAAGGAGATAAAGAGAAATGTGATGTTGATGTTTGCAAAATTTGGTCAAGTGGCAGCCCAATAGAGTTATTCACAAAAGCATTGTCAACTTCAATTTTAAGAAACACGTGCATAACATTGAAATGCATCAATTAAATTATATTTCATAAATGATGTATTTTGAGGGGAAGTGTGCTTGCTATGAATATTGTACTATTTTTCTGCCACTAAGTTTTTTTCCCATTGAGTTTTTTTAGCAAGGTTTTAACGAGGGATGTTCATAGTATATAGTCATCCAAGGGAAAATATTGTAAATATGCTGATTTGTTGATGACTATACTAATTTGTTATCTCATAATATCTTTACCATATCACTCTAGTCATTCGCGATGGAGAGGGTAATGTCCTAGCGGTCGCCACATGGAAGATCAGATGCATTCACGAACCCGGTCTAGTGGAAGCGGCTGGAGTGAGATTAGGGATGATGTTTGCCCTCGATCTTCTTTTCTTGAACTTGGTGGTGGAATCTGATAGTTTTACGGCGGCTAGAAGGTTCAAAGGGGTTGAAATCATATATGAGCTCTATTCTGTTAGACTATAAAAAATTGGAAGCCCAATTTTCCTACATAGTCTATTCACATGTGGGTCGTTTAGGTAATCTCACAGCCCACTCTCTTGCCAAATTTGCTTTGATCCATGGTGATCTAGTTTGGATTGAAGAAACTCCACCTTGTATCTCCAATTGTACTCTGATGGATCTAGGTCCTTTTAATGAATAAAATCAGTTCTTTTCTCTCAAAAAAAATATATCACTCTATTTACTCTCTAATTTTGTTTCTCTATTTATAATCCAATATTTCTATAAATAGGATTATTATGTTTGTCCTTGGACTCCTTCAATCTGATTATCAATACAAATATTATAGCTAGCTCCTAAAGAGTTAGCGATCCTAGTTCCCAAAAAAACTAGCATTTGACTTCATATTCTTTTTTTTTTTTGGGACAAATTTGACTTCATATTCTTATTACCTTGATTTTCCTATTTTTATTTTGACGGTTGATTTTCCTATTTCTTTTGTATTATAACATTAAAAAGTTAGTGCCGCATCATTAATTATTTTTCATAAGAATAATAAATACTACCTCCGGTCCACAATATAATAAACAAATTGATCTTTTTTTGGTCCAAAATATAAGAAGCATACATCATTTTTCACACATATTAAATGCTAATTTCAATATTACTCTTATTAATTACTATTATTAATTATAAGGCATCAGAATATTAATTAAAATTTAAAAAGGGTATTTTTGGAAATTTATACGAGTATTAATTACAATTAACATATTTCAATACATTTCCTTGGTCTGTCTGTATGGAGTAGTATACTCAATTAAAATAATTTTTTTTAAATAAGTTGTTAAAATAAATAAATAAAAATATATTTATATTTAAATTATTTATTAATTAAAATCATAATATATTTTATATTAAATTAACAGTAAACACACTTTAAAAATAAACCCATTTAATGGAGTTTTTATTTCCTAAAATACTCTTTTTGTTCCCTTAACTTATTTTTTAGCTTCAATTTGGTCCCTTAAATTTAAAAAGTCTCAATTTGATCCCTTAATTTGTCTTTGTTAACATAAGTTAGTCCTTTCCATCAATAAAGTCAGCAATGATGTTAATTCTCTGTCTTTTATGTTTTAAATGAGTTTCAAATTGATCCTTTAAATTGTTAAAATGTTTCTTTTAAATTGTTAATAAATTTCAAACTGGCCCTTTATTTTCTATTATCAAACACAAAAACTTAATATCATTACTGAAGACTAACTTGTATTAACAAAGATAAATTAAGGGATCAAATTGAAATTTTTTTAAAGTAAAGGGACCAAGTTGGAAACAAAAAAGAAGTTAAGGGAAAAAAGGTATTTCAGTTTTTTTTTTTCAATGCCATGTACCAATTTTTTTAAGTCAAATTGGTTAGTCATCATTAGGGGTGGGAATAGGCCAGATTACTAGTCGGGGGCTTACGACCTGCCTATTTAAGGCCTAGCTCGGCCTAGCCTATTTAGTAAAAAAATCAGGTAAAGGCTTTTTTAAAAAGCCTATATAGGTAAAGAGACTAGGCCTAAGGCTTTTAAAAAAACCTACTAGGCCTACCCCAGGCCGGCCTATTTAACACATACATACACATAAATATATATATGTATAATATAATATATTATAATACTATAATATATTATTTATATTATTTATAATTTATAATATTTAAAAGTAAAGGCTTACATGCCATGTAGTGGTCTACTTACCTATTTATTTGTGAATGTCTAGTGGCCTATTTATCATTATATGTCTACTAACTTCTTTATCATTAGAGACCTACAAACTTATTTACAAGTGAAGGACTATGACCTATTTATAGGTAGATGCATATTTAAAGATCTTGGTGATAAGTAGGCTTTTAAGTAGGCTTTCATGCTACGCCAGGCTTTAAAGTATGTCAGGTTCAGACCTTAGAAATTGACCTATATGAAGCTAATAGATCGGACTCAGGCCTCGTGATTAGAATACAGGCCAGATCCAGACTTATCAGAGCCTAGTTCGGCCTAGCCGGCCTGGTTATCATCCCATCGCAGTATGAGCTCAAATGCTCAGCTCAATTGTGAGAACTGAGAACTCATTCCCCTTTGCAAGTCACGCCCAATCGCATTGAGCACCTTTTTGCGTCATAAATCCATCGAAAGGCAACCTTATAACCCAATTGTCGATTGAATTGTGGAGGTTATAAAGGGAAGTAGAAGAAGAAATGGGTGCTGAGTCCCAAGAAGCCCCAGATGGAAGGCTTAACAATAACCCTTCTTCAGCCTCGTCCTCTCATGGCTGGAAAAATCGAATATTGATTCCAACCCTTCTGGCAGGTCTCTCTCGCTTTAATTTTTGTTGGTTCTTTTATATTCTTATAAACTTGTTTCCTCAGCTAAAGAAAAAAAAAGGCTAAGTCTTCAATTGAGTTCTATCTATAACCCATGAAGAATATTTATTCAATTATTTTAGATGAAGGGCTGTTTCCATCGTTTCAAATTATGGGAATGCAGTTCAAGGATTTTATTTTATTGTTATTGTTATTATTATTATTATTATTATTATTAGGTTTAGGTTTTTTTGGGAACATAAATGTAAATGGTTTGTTAATAAACATTATTTATGATAGGACATCATCCTGTCGTTTGGTTCTTTTTGATTTTATGGGAATAGCGAGAGAGTTAGAGAGTGGTGATATTGGTTTGAATGTATTTATTTATGACCTTTGTGATCTTTTGGAGCAGGTATTGCTGGTGCTGGAACTGGGCTAATCTCAAAGCATCGGAAAAGTCTTGGTCTTGCTAATGTTTCTGCCAGCTATGCTGCTAATTTTGCCATCGCCGTCGGTTGCTATTGCGGTAACTGCTGGATTTTGTTTTGTTTTGATCAGGTCCTTGGCTGTTAAAGCTTTGGGAATATGTTGTTCTATACTGTATTTGATGTTCTTTGCTATTGTACATTTTGATACCAAGTATTGCTCCTTGCTGCTGTTTTGTATTGACTTTGATCCTTCTCAATTTCACATGAGAGTGTCATGTGACTCATGGTATTAGAGAAAGACAGGACATTAAATTTTCATTGCAGGGGACCTACAATTACCGGTGTAGGAGCCTACCAATATGATAGGGACTGGGTATTGGGATCAAGGTTTTAAATTGCGGACCGCATCACGTGATATGGCCGCAACATCTCGGTTGCGGTGGCCACCGAAACCGCATCGGACCATGATTGTGGGCCGCATCGGCTGCAATATGGCCGCATCAAACCGCAACAACCGCACTGCAACATGACCGCAACCGCAATTTAAAACCTTGATTTGGATGCCTAGGTCCCATTTCGAGCAGTATGAGATGCTCAGTGTAGTACTTAAGTGACTTGGCTCTCCCCTCTTAACAGCTAGCTTTTAAGGGAGGGTTCCCCAAGTGCTTGGGTGCTTATCACAATACTATACATAACTAATTTATGTCTTTCTCTTTCATAACGTACTGTCATGTTTTTAAGGAAAATAAGAGAATCTGAAACCATTTTTTTATATATATATATATATATATCTCTAGAAGAATAGCATGACTTCATTGTTAAGGATGTGATTATCTATGTTACTAAACTGAACTTGCACTGACTTTGAGTACCCAATTAGTAAGTTGGTTCCACCTGTCAAATATTGTAAGATGTTAACATTGTCCATATATCAGCAAAGAACCCATTTGAAATAACTTGTACCTATTAATGATACCCTTGTAAAGGATTTGGCCCTTAACTCATAATCTCCCCTATTAAGAATGATTTTGTCCTTGAACTGCAATGTTTTGTGTAAATTGTCAGGTGCACGTGAATTCGTGACTGCAACTAGGAAAACAGGACCTGATGATCTATTGAACTCTGCTGCAGCAGGATTTGGTACTGGTGCTATTTTAGGGCGTCTGCAAGGTTTTGTTCTGCTATTCTCCCTTCCCTCTCTTGCTGCATGCCTGTGATTTTTGTCTATCATAAGCAATGCTGGAGATTTATCAGATATGTGAAAGAGAAGTTTATTCTTGCAACTTATTCCTTTTTTCTTTGTCCTTAACTTTATATAATGATTTGAACATTGTTATATAGACTGGCGTTAGTCCCTTATTTGAAAGACATTTCAATTGGGAAAGTTAAGGGCTGCTTGTGATAACAGGGTGTAACTTATTTCTGTAACTTATAAGGAAGAAGGGAATGCCTCATGGCTATTTAACCTAAAACATTTTTCAATGGGTGGCTTAGGGAAATGTTTTTACAGATTACATTTAAACTAGTGTCATCTTCACTTGCATGGGTTTCTTTTAAATTCAGTTATAATTTAGGATAGCATATATATTAAAAGAGAGAAGAATTTCAAAACTTAAGAGGAGGATATCGATAGTTAGATTGAAAGGGCATTTGAATTTCTTTTTTCAAAAGGAAAAAAGAAGTTACAAATGACTGTCATTCTGAGGAAAAGTACAGTAAAAAAAGTCACTCTCAATTAAAATGACTCAAATTTAATAGATAGGGGAATGCATTGCTTGTGGTGGCTAGTGAAATGCATGTAAATATATAGTCATTGCATAAAATTGGTGTTGGCTTGAATAAGTTTTTCGTCCCTATAAATATCATCAGTTATGAAATTAGTCCCTGCAAAATTTATTTTTTGGTTTGAGTCCTACAAAGTTCAATGTCTTTGTTTTAAGTCACTACCTTTACTTGGTCTCTATTAAGTGATGACATGGCAAATGGAATGTCACATCAATAGTGACACGTGTCAAAATGCTGACATCATCAGAGACACGTGTAATAAATACTAATATCATCAGCTTGACTCAGCTTAAATAAGTCCCTATAAATATGGTTACTTTTGGAATTAGTCCCTGCAAGTTTTTTTATGTTTTTTTATTTGATTTGCATCCTAAAAACACCATCCTTTTCCTTGTTTCACCCAACCCTTTCATCTCCCAACTTGACAGATACCCGAAAACCACCTCCACCATGTAACCCATGAAAAATCTAATTCAGGAAAGATGAAGAAGCCAAACACCTAGCACTCAAGTATACCTAGAAGCAAATGCAGAAAGCAAAAGCACCATTTCCACCAACACCAACATCCATAACCATGTTGACCTCCCCTTCATCATCCACCTCCATATCAGAAGTAGAGGCTGCGAACAACTTGATCCCTTCCCCCCAGATGATGTTTCTGTGAACTGCTTAGCATGCCTCCCTCATTCCCAACATCTCTTTATATCCCTCTCTCATCTCTAAACCAATCCGCTCCAACCTCTCTTCTTCACCACCTGCTCCAATCTCAACTCCAGCCAGCATCTCCTCTACCTCACCCTCCGCCCACATGCCTCCCCCTTTCAATGCTTCACACTCTACCACAACCCTAACAACTGATACTTCCTTGTTCCCCTCATTCGCCCACTATTGGCTCCACCTACGTTGTTCTTGGCCCTATCATCTCTGTCCTTGGTGGCTGCATCATCGACACCTGGCAAATCGTGGCGGCTTTGCATTCGATCTCCGGAATGGCATGTAGGAGATCATGGGTGTTGGCAATTAAAATTGCCTTGCTAGATGAATATGGTTAGAATACAAATAGAACACTCGAAGAAACAATAACACAAATTTTGTTTCAACTCATAAAACTTGGGACTCGCTGGAGCTCCCTTTTATTATTCTCTCCAATTCTCACAACATTGATACAACAGTAATAAACTACAAGATGTCCTATTTATACTAATAGAGGTCGATTGTTACTTCCTTTAAATAGACTGAAACAACTAATAGATGGTTGATGACAACTGTACTAATAGCCCTAGACCCTTCAACATGAGTTGTCTATTTCCTTAATAATTAAGCTTTGCCAAAATAGTTGCAACAGAATTCTGGTTTAATGACAGGTGGCCAAGTTTAATTTCTAACATCCTCCCTTAAACTTGGCTTGATCATCTCGAGTATATTCTTCAACTTCAAGAACAAATTGATTTTGAGTGGCTTTGTAAAGATATCTGTAATTTGGTCTTCTAACCACAATTTCTTTATCTATAACAAGATCTATGCTGTGGTGATGTTTGATGCTGATGTGTTTGCTGCGTCCATGAAAAACTGGATTTCTTGTCAAAGCAATTGTTGACTTATTGCCACAAAATATTCTTGTAGGACCATCTTGTTGATGTTGTAGCTCACTTAGCATTTTTCGTAACCAAACTGCTTGAGTAACACAATTTGTGGTTGCTATACATTCTGCCGCTGCTGTTGAAAGGGCAACTACTTATTGTTTCTTGGATGTCTAGGAAAATACACTTGACCCTAGATAAAAGGCATAACCTGAAGTACTTTTTTCGTGTTGGTCATATTCTCCTTGAATTCAGCTAACCATTTGGAGTTGTTGCCGGTGAAGATTAAGTCATCCACATACAAGCAAACAATAATAATGTCTCCATTCTTGTTGTTTTTGACATACAAGGCATGCTCATATGGACTCCTATGGAAACCATTGTTAATAAAATATGAGCCTATACAAGTATACCATGCTCTGGGTGCTTGCTTTAGTCCATACAGTGCTTTCTTCAACCTGTACACCTTATCTTCTTCTTGTTTTATATAACCTGGTGGTTGCTCAATGTAAACTTCTTCATCAAGTATACCATTCAAGAAAGCAGACTTGACATCCATTTGGAATATTTTCCATTGATTTTGTGCAGCAATAGAAATAATCATACGTACCGTATAAATTCTGGCTACTAGAGCAAATACTTCAAAGTAATCAATTCCATGTTTTTGTTTGTACTCTTTTGCCACCAATCATGTCTTGAAATGTTATATCTCTCTATTTGGTTGGAACTTTGTCTTGTGCACCCACTTAAACACCAATAGGCTTCTTTCCTTCAGGGAGAGTAGCTAACTCCCATGTCTTATTCTTCTCAATGGCTTGAATTTCTTCATCCTTTGCTTTTATCCGATGATCTTCATTGGATCACAATCAACAAATAAGGCATAATAAGTAACATCTTCCTTCCTATCATCAGGATCATCATCTCTATGAATTTCATTATCTTGTAAGTGAGCCGGCGGACGTCGTTCTCGTCGTGGACGAAGTGGTGGATCATCAAAACTTGTAGAACTTGCTGATGGCTCAACGTTTTCTTCATTTACTTCTTCATTTATGGTTACTGGTACAGGCAATGATTTTTTTCTTTCTCTGATGAATCCCACACTCCATTTTCATCAAAGGTAACATCACGACTAATGATTACCTTTGAGAATTTGGATTGTATAACTTGTAGCCTTTAGTTTCTTCATTGTACCCAACAAAGATGTATTTTTCTGCCTTGTCATCAAGTTTCTTCCTTAATTCATCGGGAACATGTGCATAAGCAATGCAACCAGGCTTCTTGTGAAGTTTTATCTCGTACACTTTTGACAGGACATCAATTCAAGATGTAGACTGCACAAGCCACTGTTTTTGCCCAAAAACTCTTAGGCAATTTCTTGCCATATAGCATGCTTCTTACCGTGTCCATGATAGTCCTATTTTTCCTTTTTGCCACTCCATTTCGTTGAGGAGTGTATCTTGCAGTTACTTGATGTTTAACACCATGCTTTCTCAAGAAATCATCACAAACTATGTACTCAGTTCCCCTCTCAGTTCTTAAAGTTTTAAGAGTATAGCCACTTCTCTTTTTAACATATGCCATAAAATTCTTGAGGATATCACAAGCATCAGAGTTTTTTTTTTTTTTTTTCAAAAAGTAAACCCATGTCTTCCTACTAAAGTCATCAATAAAAGTAATAAAATATTTGTTACCTCCATTGGATGAACATCCATATAACAAATCTGAGTGCACCAGCTCAAGTGGTTTTGTCGCTCCCCATGCACGCCCTTTAGGAAAAGGATCACGATGCTTTTTACTTACTATACATGTTTCACACAGCTGACCAGGAATTTTGATAACTGGCAAGCCTGCAACCCACTCTATTTGCAAGAAACTTGATGCTTTCGAAATTGAAGTGTCCAAGTCGCATGTGCCAAAGCCAATTATCATCAACAATTGTAGCATTGCAGCACAAGGAGTCATGGTACTTAATATTCATTGGGAACAATCAGTTGTTTGAAATGCTTGTCTTTGCTATCAAGCCCATCTCCAGATCATTTATGGTGCAGCCTCTTTTGTTAAACCGCAGGTTATAGCCTTTCTCAACTAACTATCCCACACTTAAATTTGATATATACCCGGTGCATAAAATACATAAAAAATATAATTCAAAGATCCATCCTTCATTCTGATGGCAATCTTCCCTTTTCCCAAGACCGCAAGTCTTGAATTATCACCAAGCTTGACTGTGGTTTGGAAGCTTTCATCTAAGTCAGAAATTAGTTTTTTTTTTCTCACTTAGATGATTGTTGCAGCCTGTATGTAACGACCATTGATTATCATCTTTATCAGCAACAACATTACTGGTCAATAGCACTGTATTTGTATTATCTTCATTTTCTAGAACATTTTCTACAACTCGAGCATGACCCTCTCTAATATTTGAAGCTTTATCACGACATTCTCGACTATAGTGACCATATTTATTACTGTTATGGCACTGAAAATGTCCTTACTTCTTGCATTTGTGACATTGAATATTGAATTTATTTTGGAAATTACCTCTAGTTTCGTGGCTTGGGTCAGTTCTAAAACTCCTTCCTCTACCTTTGAAATTGTCCTCTTTGGTTATGGTCCACCCTTCTTTGTACAAATCCCTCATTTCTTAGATTTGCTTGAGCTTTTAATGCTTGCACAGTTGTGTCACTTGTCCTTTCACTCATTTGCATTTCACGTGGCTCCAAGGATGCTTGCAAATCATTCAAGGTCATTTTGCTGAGATCTTTTGATTCTTTAATTGCTGCTACCACGTAATCAAATCGACTTGTGAGTGTGGGCATAATTTTCTCCATGATTTATTTTTCTGTGATGTCATCCCCATTATTCTTCATATCATTGACCGGCTTATCCATTTGTGAAAAAATAATCAGAAACACTTTCATCCTTGCGTTGTTCCATCAGCCCAAACTGTCGTTTTAAGCCTTGCAACCTTGTTCGTATAATTGGGTCAACTCCTTCATATGTTTTGAGCAAAATTTCTCAAGCCTCCTTGTTGTTTTAGCATCGAAGATTTTCTCAAAATTATGCAGCTCCACCTGTTGACATATTAAGAACAAAGCTTTTTAATTAAGTAGACGATCTTTGTCTACCTACTTTGTATCAACCTTTGTTTTTTCTTCTTCTGTTGGTTCAACAAAACCTTTCTCCAAAATTTCTCCATAGCCACGGGTTTTTATACATAGTTTCCATCAAACGTTTCCACATAGCAAAATTAGATCTTCCATCAAACTTGAAAATTGTTGATTACACTTGTTGAAGTTGGGTTGCTCCCCGTGCTTGAACTTGTTGCCATCTTGTTTCAACATGAAACCTGTATGTTAGAAATTAAACTTGGCCAACTGTCATTAAACCAGAATCTATTGCAACTATTTTGGCAAACCTTAATTATTAAGGAAATGGACAACTCATGCTGAAGGGTTTAAAGTTATTAGTACAGTTGTCATTTACTATCTATTAGTTGTTTCAGCCTATTTAAAGGAAGCAACAACCAACCTCTATTTGTATAAGTATGACATTTTGTAGTTTGTTATTGTTTTATCAATTGTGTAAGAATTGGAGAGAATAATAAAAGGGAGCTCCGGTGAGTCCCAAGTTTTATGAGTTGAAATAAAATTCTGTGTGTTTTATTGTTTCTTTGAGTGTTCTAGTTTTATTCTATCCATATTCATCTAACAAGGCAATTTTAATTGTCAACAGTCGGGGACTGAGCTGGATAATGGGTAGCGTGTGAGAGTGTACGTGGTGGATGGGGTTTTGTATTGCTATGACTATTTGGGAAAGTTTAAGGGTTTTGATGTGAAGCATGGGGTGTTGAAGGGAAGAAGGGTTTGTTGCCGAGGTGTTTGTGTGGGGCTACCATGGCCAATATTGGTGGGAAATTAGTTGTGGTTTGGGAGTGGGAAGAAGATAGAGATTTGGTGTGCTGAGATTTAGGTGAACAAGGATGCGAATGGAGAATTGTGGGCTAAAGTCTGTTGGTTGATAAGGTTCCTTGTGTTCGCAAAGGCTCCTCCATTGTGCAATGTTGTGCTGTCACCTTGTGATATTGGTGTTCATTATGATCTATGGCTAGGAGGTATTGGATTCTTATTTTCTATCCAGATTTTGTTTTGTTTCACTGTCATGTTATGATTCTGGTCGAATTGATGTAGAAAAGGAGTATGAGTAGGTGAATTGGATAACTGTCGTGGTGAAGGTGGTGTTTGGGTGGCTATCATGGTGGAGGAAGATGATGGGATTGGGTTTCATCAAGGGAGGAAGATAATGGGGTTGGGTGAAACAAGGGAGGAAGATGATGATGATCTGTATGATGCAAACCAAATAAATTTTGTTGCAGGGACTAATTAAAAAAATGACCATATTTAAGCTTAGTCAAGTTAATGATATCAGTATTTTTAACACATTTCTTAGATGATGTCAGCATCTTTTTGACACGTGTCACTAATGATATTACACTCCATATGCCACGTCATCACTTAATAGAGTCAAGTAACGGTAGAGACAAAAAACAAAAGGTTTTGAACTTTGTAAGATGCAAACCAAGCAAAATATTTTGCACGGACTGATTTCAAAAGTTACCCTATTTAGAGGGACAAAAAACTCTTTTAAGCCATTGGTGTTTAACAAAACTAAGTTGCAGATTCTAACAGTTGTTTTCCCTTTCTGGATTTTTAGGTGGTCAACTTGGTGCAGCCCGATATTCTATTATCTTTGCTGTTGTGGGGACAACGGCAGATTTTGCTATTCTTAAATTGAAACATGTTTTGAGAGATCACACTAAAACAATATATCAGGATAGTGAGAATTCCCAGAAGAATGGAAATTGGTTTAGGTTGCCAAAATGGTTCCCGATCCAAGTACTTGATGATGAAGCTCTTGCTGCAAAACGAGCTCGGGAAGAGCAGTACCTTGCAATGAAGGAAAGGATTCGTAGCCTAAGGGAAGAAGAAGAATCTTAAAACCGTACATTTTTTGTGGATGGAAAGGCAGGCTTATGCATGCCCCGAACTTGGAACCCACCAAGATTAGCTTTTTAATGAATTAGTTTGTAATAATGTAATTTCATTTTGCTTCTCAAGCTGATAGGCAATGGCTTTGGCAGAGATTTTGGGAAGTGTTGAGATTTAAGTTGCAGACTCCTTTTGGATTGTCTGATAATTTTGCCCTTTCTTGTCTAGACATTGTTCCGGCAAGTACACAAGGGAAATCTTAAAGTAGCTGAATGGTGTTTGTTTATTGAAGTTTGTAATCTTCACTAATTTGGTTCGTACAGCACTGTTTTGTTAGGTGAATTCTAGTATGAAGTACTAGTTTTATTGGTATACCGGTGAGGTTCTAATTTCACACAAAAACAAGTAATAGGAGCCATCAGATTTATTAATTATTTAAGCCAACGGTCGAGATCTGTTTGTGCAAAGAAAATAGTGCAATCGGTTAAAGGAACAGCGGGTTATTCAAAATTATTATTTAGTCCAATTATTGGTAGAGGTATCCCTTTCCTGTTGTCCCCGGCTCCCTTTTCCAGTGAATACGTCGATGCGATTGGTTTGGAGGAGGAGACAAAGACTCAGCACAACTGGAAGCGGGTCGTCTCTCTCCATACCACACTCTCCGATAGCGGGTACATAGTGGATGCACGGAATTGGTACTGATTCTTCGTCTCCTATACATTGTAGCATGGTGTTGGGCCGTAGCATTCGAGATGGGTTGGTGCTGAACGGGTAGTGGATGAATGAGTAGAGGAATAGTAACGAAATCAACAAAGGTCAAAGGAAGGATCATAACCTGCTAAATGAATTTGAGCGTCGGTGATGTCGGGGGAGGTGGGATGCAAGTAAAAACTCGTTTTGACAAGATGAAGTTGGGAGAAATTATAATGGACCCACCCGACCCATATATAAACACATGATACGATGTTTTTTTTTTTTTTTTTGACTAAAAAGGTATTCATTCATTCAAATTGGTAAGATACATCGAAAACAATACAAATATCGCTAAAAACTGAAAAGGATGAATCTGCGAACAAACTCACAGCACCCAGGTTAATAGCATAACACGGCAAAATCAAAATGCCTACAAAAGTGACAAAATCAAAGTCACCGGAATACCCATGTCTCCGGATATGTAATATTGACGCCCAATTCTTGATCAAATCTGTGATGGATCGAAGCAGATCTGCCAATCTGAACCAAACGAACACCGCACCAAGACGGGAAACCAAACAACGCTTCACCAAGACGACGAACAACAATACCGCCGTACACAGACGACGAAAAACACGAGGAAAAAAAAAACAGATCTGTGTGGAAAAACCACTTATTTAGATAAAAAAAAAAAAGGGGAGAAAATATTTGAAGATAATTCTATATATATATATAGGATTTAATTGACATATACTGACAATGTAAAAAAAACTTACACTGTCAACCAATCAGAAATTGAAAAATCATTAAAAATCTTTGGCTCTTATCCTAACCACGTTAAAACTATTTTAAAATATGATTTCTGATTGGTTGATAGTGTAAAAATCTTTACACTGACAATGTACAACAATTAAACTCATAAATATAAATATACAGCAAATAAAATAAATTATAAAATATAAATATAAATAAATATACAGATTAGTATAATATATATATATATATATATGGGCAACTCAAGTGAGAGAAGTGTCTTATTGTGAGAGTGAGATGAACAAATATGGGCCATTAAACCATACATGGATGGTCATGATTAAAAGTTAGTTGGTGATCATGTGATCACTTAAAAAAGTTACATGACTTTATATTCTAATCTTGACCATTCATGTGTGATCCAAATGTTCATATTCACTCCTCTCATATCATAATAACACACTCCTGTTACCTGAGTTGCTCTTTATATATATATATATAGGACATATCAAGTGAGAGGGCCTTATTTATGTGAGAGTGAGAGGAGCAAATCATAGCCATCGGATCCTACCATGAATGGTCAAGATTAAAACAAAAACGTCATGTGACTTTTTTAAGTTGGCATGTGACTTTTTAATCTTTTAACTAACTTTTAATTTTGACCATTCATGATTGGATCCAACGGCTATGATTTACTCCTCTCACTCTCACTTAAATAATGCCCTCTCACTTGATATGTCCCCATATATATATATATATATATATATATATATATATATATATATATATATATATATATATATGTTAATAAAGATATATATATATATATGTTAATAAAGATTAATACTCATATATATTTGGATCCTTCACTAATAATAGCAAAATACCCACACACAAAAAAAAAAGCAACTTTTCTATGCCTGGCGAATTTTAATGTAGACTATATTTATATGAGTCGGTGAACATAAAGGCAAGATATATTGTTTTCATTGGGAACGAAAAAACACTTTATAGTAAATATTATCTCTTGGAATAGTCAATACGTCCCATCAAACAAAACCCTTGAGCAATTTGAACAGAGAAGTTACCGGGAAAAGCCGTGTCTAACGGCTACTGCAGGTCAAATTAGTACTTCACGGGTATACCACTAAAACTAGTACTTCATACTAGAACTCACCGTTTTGTTATCCCTATCATTTGGTCAACCAATTTCTTTTACTTTGCTTTTGCTTTTGGTTTTGCAACTTTCAGTGAAGCAACTGTCCATTTCTAAGTTGATATTGTTGTCAGTTCCTTTTTTCAGATTCCCATTACCCTTGTATTGTTCCTACATGCAGGATGGAATGAGATGTTTTGTCTTGTCCTTTTTGGTTTAATTTCTTTTAGAAGAATTAGAGTGTTTCACTTTTTAATATGATGTACTGTTGTATAAAATATGCTACATATGAAATAGAATTCATATGTTCTATTCCAACTTATTAAATTAATGTTTTGGTCCCTTGATTGTTTTTTTCAACTTGTTTCCCTAAGTTTATTTTATGGCTAACTTGTCTCCTATGTATAATTTCGTTACCAATGTTGGCCTTAACATTAATTTTCATCCAAATCTGTTAGTAACCGTTCCTAGGCGCTGGCTAGGGTGAGCAAGCTAGGAAACTTGCTCACCATGAGCAACTAATAAGAGCCATTGGATTAAAAGGTTCACCAATTTTATCATGAACCCTTACATAGCAGATTTTTTTTTGCAACATTCCTCACTCACACAAGTCACAGAGCACCGTCTTCAACCTTCCCCCACCTTCAACCTTCCCACCGTCATCAACCTCGCCGTCGGCCTCCTTTCCCCGAGCACCCTCTGTCCGCCACCACTACGACACCTTCCACAGTAAACAACAAATATTGGAGGTGTTGAAATCTTAAGAAAGAATCAAACCAACAATCTTAAATATTTAAAAATGAAAAAAAAATTCAAACCCAGAAGTTGAAATCTGGATCTGGAAACCCAAAAAATGAAGAATGACTGGGTTTAGAGATGGTGACACCAGTGGCATCGGGGCGGAGGTGTGACGATGGAGCTCGACGGCGGCGGATCGGAAACGCGTTGAGCAGTGGCGGGACGTGATTGGTGGTGATGATGCGCAACGAAGATGAAGTCTTGGGTTTCCCAACACCCACGACCATCCCAAAAAACCCAAAGAACCCAGAAACCCCATTGGGTCACGGAACGTGAAGATGGCAGAGATGCCAACCCACAGCATCACCATCCCGTTGCGAATGAGCTTGTCACATCGAAGCACTGCCACAGCTGCCGCAAGTCCGAATTTCCACCGCCACCGATAACCATCGTGCAGACCTTATGATGTTTGGAGCCACGCCGGAGAGATCTGGGAAGGAGGAAGCGTGAAGGTGTCGACTGGCAGAGGTGAGCACCGCCCCTTTGCGCCGTCGGACGGAGGAGGAGGAGACAGGCACCGTCAGTCGGAGATGGTCGGGGGAGGGTAGTCAGGCAAGGATGAAAGTCGGAGAAGAGAAGGGGAGAGAAGGAAATAAAAAATACTATGGTGTGGGCAGGTGCATGATAATATTATGTGATACTACTTAATCAATGGCTCTCATTAGTTGCTCATGGTGAGCAAGTTTCCTAGCTTGCTCACCCTAGCCAGCGCCACCGTTCATATACCTACATGGCCGTTAAGTGTACAAGTGACTTTGACGTGATGTGTGATGTGATGTGATAGTTTTGGTTTAGCTTTAAAACAATGTCGTGGCATCTTCCCAATTGCTGAGGGTTTGCAATGCCTATAGGCTGTAACTGAAAGAGTAATGATAGGTAAATATCCAAATGGGATATCCATTTGGGATACTTGATTAATCACGTATAAATATTTAGTTAATTTAGTTTATTATATGGTTAATCACATACAAATATTTGGTTAATTCATGATGACCCATTAATCATATAAAAAACTGAATTAACCAGATATTTGCATGTTATTAACCAAATATTTACATGGTTATGGTAAATAAACCCATTAACTTGATTAATCATACAATGAACTGAATTAACAAAATATTTATACATGATTAACCAGGTGTCTTAAATGGGTGTTCCATTTGGGTGTTCATCTATCATTACTCGTAACTGAAATTACGGAAATATTTTTTGGGTTTGGGAATGAATAATGTGTCTGCGAATGAATTTTTTTTTTTTTTCCTTAATCTTTGTACCGGTTTCTTTGTGTCGTACTTGTCGTAGAAGTCCTTCAAAGAGATGTCTTTTATTCTTTCATATTTCCATTATCTGCTTGAAATGCATCCAATGTGGTATGATACCAATATAATCTCCTGTACAAAACTAAAGAGTCGAACCCTACAGGAAAGAAAATATCTGCGGTTCTCCTTTAAAGCATAGACTTATCCATAATGGTTCTTCAGTGGGTATGTACATCGCACCACCCAAAAAAGAGAGGAAAAAAGCCGTTTGTTATTATGATAAACAAATACTTGGACACAAACAAATGGCATTGCATTGCCCACGTATGAATGTCATTTTTCATTCTCACTTGGACAGAAAATAATATTGAGGCCAACGCTGGTAATAGAAGTAAACCTAAAACACTCGTTTGTCATAAAATAAACTCAAGGGACTGATGGAAAAAAAAAAACAATTAAGTTAAGGGACCAAAATATTATTTTTGCCTATTTTGATATTTTATCAAATGACACTAAAGTTTTAATATTTAGAGTCGCAATATTTTTTTCCTTACTTTGAAGGCAATAAATACCCAATATAGGTTATAAAAAAAAACAAAAAAACCAATATAGTATTCACAACAACTATATATTTTATCATGTCAAGTTAAAATTTAAAGGAAATATCAATATGTTTAAAAACAAAATAATTAGCTACTAATTCTATAAAGTTTAAACATCACATGTATTTGAATATTCACATTGACAAGCTTAGTCTGAATTGGACTTTCAGTGGAACATACTCTTGGGAAATCAAGGTATCGACTATCTGGCCAAAATGGGTGTGTCTCAAGAGGATAGATTGAAGATCATTGATATTGCTCCGCATAGGATGAGCCACCTTCTTTTAGCGGATGCTTTTGGGGTTGCCTTTTTGAGGATGTAACCTGTCTGTTTTTTCTTTGTTTCTTTTCTTTTCGTCCATTTACCAAAAAAAGAATATTCACATTGACATTTCTATAATAAGACTGATATTGATTGGAAAATGTTCAAATATCAACGTGGCATTAGGAGGAGGAGTCAGGGTTTCAGATGAAAAATCAACAGAAAAGATAAAGGTTATTTTTGCAAACTAATTAAAAGTTATGGACTAATTTTAAATTTTAACAAAATTGATTATCAGCATTTGATCAGGTCCAGGTAATCTGAGACACCCCGCTGTCCCATTAAAATATGAACAAACGTAAACACACTGAAACATAAATACAATATATACAGTACATCATCAGAGAGTGCACAAAGTCACATCAGAGGGACCACAAACCTAGCAAAAACTATAAAGACTGTGAAAAGTAAAAACAGAAAGATACAAACATATCAGTCTCAGAAAGGTCCTACCATTACTACCCAGCCCGCCTCTCAATAAAATACATCAAAATAAAAAAAAAACCGCTCACAAAGGCTCACAAAACCTACAGACACACTGGAAATACCACACCTTCAGTTGTGTGGGCGTCTAGAGCTACACCATCTACATCTGTATACATGCGCCTTAACATCCCGCAGGGTCATGATAGACAATCTCCAAATCACCCAAAATCGAAATCTTGGGTGACATCCTCTACAGATAATGAGGTGGCTTGTAGTCCTGCCACGCTTGCTGGCCCCGTCCTGCTGCTGTTGCTCATATACTCGGATCGATACATACATAGAAGAGATAGAAGAAGGAATATAAGCAACTCGAGCAAAATCATAAAAAGGGGATGGGGACACATATAGTAGCATATTATACAAACACATATACAATGCACACATCAATCATCATCCGAGTCACAACAACACAATGCATCCTCAAAACATAGCTCTCAGATCATTCCTCTAAAGAGTCTCACTCCTATGCATGTCGGCCGACATGTCTCACACAAGGCTCATCCCCAAGACATTCTTCTTCCCGAGACTCACTCCTCAGAGAACGTCAGTTAGTAGAGTCGAAAAAACCGGGATACAGGGTAACACGACACAATAGGAGCTACCTATTGGTCACTGTGAACATCCCGAGTCCGATTCAAACATCCCCAAGGTCTCTCCCAGGTTGGCCCTTCCTTAATCCGTACTTGCTCTCGAGTACAACTAACCTTGTATGACTCCCAGTCATACGGCTCACCACTTGGCAATATGCAATGCAAGTTATGCAACAATCATCACTTAGTTAACACCGAAACCTTCTTACACATTGACAACCTCACACATGATGCCCATACATCCATAGCCTCAAATCCACCTTTATAAGGCATTACCACGGTGTTAACCCTACTCTCATTATCATATCAGAACATCCTCCAACTCATTCATCATATAATCAACAACATATTATAACAATCATGATATTATAACAATCATATTAGATAGCACATCTCAACATATGATAACAAGGAAACATAGTATTATGAATATCAAACAACGCAAAAGCACATATCTCGTCTAAGCTCTTATAAGCTTTTGTTCATTACTATACCATGTGGTGTTGGGATATTATAGAACTCATTTTCATCCTTCAAATCTTTTAATATGCCTTTGTTCTTTATTTTTGTTATAAAAAAAGGTTTGCGGTGTACCTAAGAGAAGTGCCATTGAATAACCTATTAATGCGACCTCTAGGAAACCTTAAGTCATTCGATGAGTTAACCAATCCAAAAAATAGAAATTTAAAACATTGAAAATACATAAAAGGAAATGATCCACAGGAAAGTAGATCAGTGATAAATGTTGGAGCAAATCATAAATTGCCAGCTATGCAAGTCAACTTTCTTTGTTTAATGTATATATGGGGGAATTTTTTTTATTAATAAAACATAAACCAAAAGTATGTCCAACATGGTTGTTAGAGACAACATCATTTACAATTTAAAGAATATACCATTAGAATCAAAAGAAACAATATGCTCGAAATTGAAGCAATTAAAATGTGTACAAATTACAATGAAATATTACAATCAAATATTTGTATTTTTCTTGACCATGTTTTTGTAATTACCAGAAGCCTAGTTCTATAATCACTTGAATAAACATAACTTGATCATTTCTTTGTTTCTTTCTTTTGTTGTGTATTTGCCTTCCATCCAAGGGGAAACCCAAATTTATAAATTAGCACTAACCATTTTTTCTTCCACTATCTTAATATTGTACTTCTATGGACATTTAATATCAAAGCAACAACTACGTTTAAAGCTAATTGATTATTTCTCAAAATAATTTATTTAAACACTAATGCTAAAAACTTCGAAGTGATATTGATAATCATATGAATTTCTTTTTCTTCTCTATCGAAAATCTATCCGATTTATTTCCCCTCCTTTTCACATGCAAGTAAAATATTTTTACAATACATTTAACATTTGACATTTTTCCAAATACCATGATATTGTACTTACTTCTCTCAACATTTAATTTGATGATGAATTTTTTTTCCTAAAGCAAAATTATAAATTAGCATAAACCATTTCTTCTTCCACCTCTTTGGTATTGTACTTTTTAGAACATTTAATATTATATGTTTGTCTCCAAAGTATCAAAACTCTATTTTTTTTTTTTTAAATATAAACATCATTTATTAAAATGTTAGAACATGAACAAACAATAATGATAACGATTATTCATTGCTAACAAATGTATTTTTAGGTAGATACTTCAACTCCATGCTATATTAATTTTAAAAGACAAATCAATATAAAAAGAATATATCATATAAAACAATTATATTTTGTTTACCTATAACCATCTCTAACCAAAACTATTTTTTCAACAAAGTTCATAATTTCACCTACAAGTTGATAATTTTTAGCACATATAATATAAAGTTGTTTATCAATGATTGGATTTTGTTTGATGGACTTCTTGCATTAAAAATAATAGACATGAAAATATTTCAGCATAAGCTGGTTAAAATTGTTAGAGATTAAAATTTAATCTTTAGCAGTTCAGCGTAGTTCCACACACGGGAATAAAGAAGCAAACAGCTCATATGGACAATTGTGCCTTGTCTACTATTGAATGGGGGAAAAAACACAAAAGAAGGGGAGCTTAACTCATACATCTTAGCTTAAAAAAGAATGTTTTTGGGTTCTCTTCATCTGAAAAAAATGTAGGTGAGAATTTAGAAGAAAATTAGTACACTTGCTTTGTATAACAAAAAACTGGTGTGTTTGGTGTGGAGTGCAACTCGTTCTTACTCCACTATCATAATTTTGGTTTCTTATACCATGAAAATAAGCTAAAAATATTTTTTAACCTACTTTCCACCAATACATCCACTACCAAGCACCAAGGCGTGAAAATCAAAACCTCTCCATTCCACTCCACTTTCACTCCCCTTCCTATTTCCCACATTTTCTTACGAAGCATACCCTTAATGTCTTTCACTGCTATCTGTTCTATTAATGAAGGATTGGGTTCTTTTCTGAAACAAAATGTACTTAAACTTTGCTATAGATGCAAAAATCCAAGTCATAATGACAACAACAAAAAAGAATCTGGGACTTTATGATTGTGATGGCCAATCTCCATAATGACGCAGATATATCCAGGATCATCAAAGCAAATCTTTCTTTAGACCATCTTCGCATGTAAGTCAAGAAATATGTAAGAGTCTTTTTCAAGAAGAAAACTGAAATTCAGAACAAAGAAGAACAGAACCTGAGTCAGTTTCTGTTCTGTTAATGACAATTGATTAGTCAAGGTCATCTAACTGCATTATCAGATAGATACCCATCACATGGTATAATAAAATCAAGATGAACATGAGTAGTACTATTAATTCGAAGTTCCTGTCAACAACTAACAATGCCAAGGATATCTTTATCAATAGTAATAGTATGGTAGCAATAAGTCTATCAGACATATTGTTCTGATCTGTACACATCAAAGAAACACAAAATGCTACTTGAGAAAAATTGGGTTTTCATTACTTTCAGATCTGTATCAAGTTTTCCAGCCAACACCAATAGGAAAGTGGTCTGTAAATTTTTCATTGCCCAATCTCAGTCTAAGCTGTAAAACTGTGCAGTCATATGCAGTCATTAATATTTGATTAGAAGACACTTAGATAAGATGCAGTGTAAGAGTACCATATGTCTAATGGAATGTGTGTTTTTCTTATAATCTCAGTTAACTTACAAAAATATCAAACACATATCCAATGTTCGAGTTAACTCTTAAGGCTGAACCATAAGACATGAAGAACTCAATGCTTATATTATCAAAGTGCCATATCTAATGATTTGTTTATGATGTTACAATGTGCATAAAGACTCGATACAAAAAATATGGTAGTTGAACAATAAAAACCTGAGCAAATAGGTTCCTTACCTGTAATATGCCAACTTGTTGGAGATAAAAATGGTACCAACTGAGCTTTGTCAACACAAGTTGTTGCATCACAACCTAAAAAGAAAAAGAAAAAGAAAAATAAAACAATCTTCTGCTATAAAAAATAAAAATAAAAAATCAACACTAATTAAGACCAACAATTAGACTCAGATACATAGACCTCTTCCAACTTAAAAATTATTTGACTAACACATCGAAAGCAATGTAATAAAATAAGCTCCCCATGCATTGTTCCACCATCAAAATTATCTTGGGAAGATTAACTTTCAAAGTTTGAAGGTATCTTAATCGAACTAAAAAGAAGTCCTCTATCATAATTTTCCTCAAATATTGTTAGCTTTCCAAAGCATACAGCTTTCTGGATGTAGATGATGATGATATCTATACAAATCTATCAAGATGGATCTTATATATATATATCATAGGATTCTTATATATATCGCATAATGAATGATTAACAACATAAAAAAGAAGCATTTAACAACTAATCATCACTTATGAGTAATCATATAGATTTATCTGTCAATAAGTCATGCCTTTTGGCATCTTTAGAACTGACAATAAATAAGTATTTCAGTCCAATATAAGCACAAAGCAAATAAGATGATGAAATCTGAATGAAGTACTATCCAAAAACCAATTATCTAAAATTCAGATGCATATATAAAACAACCCAAAAAGCAACTGAAACATTCAACTAAATTCAAAACCCAAAACTAATCAAACAAATTAAGCAAATTCCTTTGCTGTCAAGAATATGAATTAGATACTTATTACCAACACCTAGGGGTCTTTGCATGTGATTTAATTGATGTTGCATACCTGTAACTTAATAGAAGTAGGGAAACAATAATTGTAAAATAACTGCATTGTGTGATAGCTGCAGGATAACCTCCTAGTCCTATGTCATAACCAAGTTATCATGGCTTGAATATATTATAAACATCAAGTTACCTTGGCTAAAGCATTCTCGAGGCTGCCAATCTGGAGCAACTGAGCAATATCCATGTGTGACTGTGTAATAATAGCATCCCTTCTATTCTTCTGGTTCATTAGTTGAGCTTGAAATTGCATTATCAAGTTCTTGTTGCATAGTTGAAGAGAAATAGATTAAGATCAGCTTATCTTTCACATTCTTATTTTTCTTATCTTCCAAACTAGAATTTGAGGCACATCCAGGTTCAGGTTCACGTTCAGGAGACTGTGTCTTCATCTCATCTTGCTTGTTGTTGGACAAATTAACACTCTGCATTAGTCGACTCTTGGCTATCAGATACAACATCAGCAGACAAACCACCAGAACCGAGGCACAAGTTGCTTCTAACCAAGCTATGGGGAGGAGGACTGGTAGATTGTGTTTTCAGTGCAACATCCTGCTTCACACCCACCCTGTCATCATATTTCCTCTTATGGTTTCTCTCACCATGTTCAGCCCCATAAACCGTGTCTTACTGAAATGATTTAGGAGAATTCTCCATTTGTGCTGTTAGCCTTGATGATCGAGATCATTTATAACCATCAGGAAATACATAGGATGGGATTTGCCTTCTACGAACATGAGAAACATAAATGTCCATTCCTAGTCTCCAGAACATGTACATACTAACAGAATGAGGAAATTCTTCAACCGTTCCACGTATATCAAATTGCTAACCTTCTTGAACAATCTCCCCCTGCTTCATCTGCAAGCCCATTGGAATCCAAATGCAACCAATAAGACTAAAGAATCAAGTTGGACAACCCCTTTTAAAATTGTCCTCATTTCACCACCATAAATAAAAGAAGATACCATCAAAGTCAGCTGCCTAAGCCTTGATTCCGCCCATCCTTTCCAAGCGTGCATAACATCAACATCAGCAGCAACTATGTCAACTTGCAAATAGTTTTTTATAGCTTTCAAAGAAAACATATGGCTCAAACAGAGCGCTCCAATGAACTTTATTCAATTATATTTCCTGGATTTTTTGAAGGAAAACAAAGGCATTATTTATAGTAAACAGGTTTTAATATCCAAAATATTTCTAGCAAATTCAACAGGAGCAATTATTACCCCACAGATTCTGTTTCAGTATTGGAGCTGCTCCATCATAACACGAAGTGTGCTGGTAGAAACATTATAACTAGAATTCATACAAGGATATGCAGGAGTAATGATTGGCATATGATGGTTACGGTCACGAGGATTTCTACGAGGATCCCAAACAGAAAACCCAAGCTAATTCTCCTCTATTGGACATAACATGACAGGATTTGGCAACTGCCATTGTGTATATACCCTAAAGAATCGAGAGACAAACATGCTTGGAGCTGCATTTGGATACAACGGCCACACTCGAGCTACGAGAAGTGCCAAGTTAACACCACCAAGAAATCCTGTCACCTAAAAATAAACATACAAAAAAAAAAATAACAGGAATATTTATAAACAGCCAGCAATTAACAATATTGGTGGAGATTCATAGCAAACAAATGACTTAACATGATTAGTAAGGGAAAATTCAAAATATAACTCACATTGGAATAAACACCTAGCCTTTTGGCCCAATACTTCAAGCATCTAAGTGTTGTTCGAAACTGCTATTGTTCAAGCAAGTTAAATTACTAAAAATATTTATGGGACACAACAAACAATAAAAAATGGGAGAATTACTGCAATAAGAAACAAGCATGAACCAAAACATATACCTCAACATTTGGGACAAGCTTTAGAATTTGATCTACAACCTTGCAGCCATTCAGACTTCGAACAGTAGGCTCATTAACACTCTGTAGAGAAGTAGAACAGTGATGTCGGATATATCCAAGTCCTGTTCATAAATTGGAAACAAAAGAAAGATCCAAAACATGACAGAACCTTAAAGAACCCCTGCATGATACAGGTAACTAGCACAAAGAATATATTTAAAATTCTAACTATGTTGGCATCCCAATAACATCAAGACCAACTCAATATATTGAACATTTGAATAGTGGCATCCACAGATAATGTCCTCAATATGTTCATTAAGAAAGATATTAAAATCTAGAAGACTTTTGATAAAGGAATAAGTAGAAAATGAAAATTATTTCACTTACTTCAGGTACAATTAAGCAAGAAATACTTGCATAAAGCAGGTCAATTGATATTCCATCAAACTTGAATTTCATAACTGGTACATGAGCATCTGGAACTGGTTGCAGTTCTGTAACTTCCTCCGCACGTTAGCTAGTATGTCATGCAATTGTGAAGAAAAAGAATCCTCCTGATGAAGAAATATGAAAAATTAGAAAGAAAAATGAGAATGATTTGACGAAGCACGCATTCAAAGGTTATGTGCACTTTCAGCCTACCTCCCAGTTCACATAGGATGGCCCAATACATAAAGTGTCTAAGTCAGACCCAGGAACATGAACCTGCATCATAAAATAATTCAAAGAAAATGGGCCTGGTAATCAGTCTATAGATGAAACAACAAATGCAGCAAATAACTTGCCAAGTCTGAATGAAGATTAAAAACAAAGTTTGATATCAAAATCACATGCAATCCTTCATAAACAAGATTATCATATTTCCAAACAGTGCAAACAGAATAATTAAATGCACCATAATTATTCAACAATATATCAAAACATGAAGGTCTGCATGTCAAGCAAGGGGACAAGCAAACTCACGCCAAGTCGATAAGAACCGGAAGTTAATATGACAGCATTTGCATCTTCCACCATCTGTTCATTGTATCTCGTCTTAGGTGGGTCAGCTGCTTCACCCATGACCCAACCTTTTACTACCTGAAATAAAGAAAACAAATTATAACAACTAATCACTTTTTAGGTTGAACATTTTTAAACTATAAATTTTTAAATTCTTTTTGGCCTAATTATTAACCTACTACTTTGAATATGGTGATTTGCAGGGTTTGCAGATCACTGGTGTCTACTTTGCTTGTGATGCAGTACAATATTCAAGCAATATACATTAAAGCATTTGCAATGAGGAGGACCAAAGCATCTGCCATATTCATTCTTCAATATAGCAGCTGTAGAATACCAGAGTGCTCCCAGATTCAGTATCAGCTGTTGCTTTTCTTATTTTTGCCACAAGGAACTAATTAAAGAACAGATCGTGTCAATTCCAAAATCAAGAAAAAGAAGTGCAGTTCAAGATTCATTTTAAAACAAAAGAGTATAGCATATACCATGTCACAATCAATATAAAGGAAGTAGATAGGCCAGTCAATCCCGCACACCCTGTCCTTCCAATCCGGTGTACATAATCCTTACAATAACCACTTACTATGATACTTAAAATCATGAAAGGAATAAGTTATTTCGCAACTTAAACAAATAATGGCCAGAACTAACCTCTGCATGAAGTTTCTCCATAGGTATCCACACTCCAGGACCACAAAGATCAGAGAAAGCAGTAGCTTAAAAAAATATTAATGATCAAATTATAATTTCGTAATGGCAACTTTTTCACGAGGAAAACATACAGCACGTTCTTTTACACCCCTCCAAGCTCCAATCAATTCAAAACCTCTTGTCCGCAACCCCAATTCCCCTCTCTGTCTCTCTCTCATTCTCCGACAACAGCCACTATGGGAAGCGCCGCCTTCAATGACGTCACCGAGTTTGTCTTCGCCAAACTACAAGGCAAGGACTTCGAGTACTATATGCACAGCTACTCGATCCTTTTGGGCCGCAGCTCCAAAACTTCCTTCGTCGACATTGATCTCACAAGCCTCGGCGGTGGCATGAACATCTCCCACCACCACGCCCGAATCTTCTACGACTTAACGCGCCGCCGCTTCTCCCTCGAGGTCCTCGGCAAAAACGGTTGCTACGTTGAGGAAAAGCATCAAACTGCTTGACACCATCACAAGATATTAGTTGAATCTGTCTTCTGTCTTCTTATCTGCAGGAAACTCAGAATTTATCACAAGAGCTACAAATTGACTTTATTCATGAAGCATCAAAATTGGAATCAAATATAAAAGCATACAGAATTGGGGTCCTTTTACTGAAAAAGAAAATAAAATCAGTAAAGAATAACAACACTGTCAGATAATGTGCTTGGACTTTTTCATTTTTCTTAGTTACTTTAGCTGGCTGTTACTTTTTGTTCCTTTCCTTTTTAGGAGGATTACTCATCCTCCCCAGACTGAAATTTCCACTTCTATCCCTTTTAACATATTCTTTTTTAAGGGTGTCTCATGCCCCTCAACTTGCTAAATGCAGTGCAGCGTTTACAGACTATCTACGGAGTTTTCCTAATGACTATTTGAAGGAAACTGACATTTCAGACATGCCTACTTGACCCGCTTTGCTGCTTTCTCGATTCTTTTTTGTTCTTTGACGTATTTGGTTTTTCTTTCTTTGAAAGATTTGATGTTCTCCTTATCATTGTGCTTTTCCTCCTTTTCTTATGAGAAAGACTCCTATTATAAAACAATCAAGCAAATAGTGAGGATTTCTTGAATATAAATAAAGCAAGGATACAAAATATGTTTAGTGAGAGAGAAGATAATCAATTTTAAGGAAAACATTTAAATGAATAAAAGTGTCTTTTATTTTAATAAACACTTACTATTTGCTTCATTTTACATAATTACATTTTCTATATAAAAGGAATTTTCGTTAGCACGAATAGAAGAAAATGGAATGAATTTGGAGGATAAGGGACTTGACATTTCAGACATGCAGAGATTGGCCATGGAATTTAGGCCTAAAGGACCAAGACATGCATCTGTCATGGAGATCACTTGCTCCACTGGCGACAGCAAAAATGTCTCATCCTTGGGATATGCAATATGCAAAGTCACGTCATCAACTGGAAAAGTCTCAAGTGAGCCTCCTACACAGTGCCTAGAATGACCAAAGCGTTCACTCCAACATCAACCATGCATACTTATCACCCTATGAATAAAGGCGGCAGCAAAACAAGTAAGGATCTTCTCGTCTACCTGCATACATGTTGAAAAGACTAACTTGAGCGTTGGAATCCTTGTAAGTACCCAGCCCACTTCTCCGATGCATCAGAGCATAACTTGGGTAAGAACAAGCCAGCTTCGCTGAATTCTTGATTCTTTTTTGTTCTTTGATGTATTTGGTTTTTCTTTTTTTTGAATGAATTCATGTCCTCCTTACCAATGTGCTTTTTCTCCTTTTCCTATAAAAGTAAAGTCAAACAAATAGTGAGAATTTCTTGAGTATAAATAAAGCAAGGATGCAAAATATGATAGTAAGAAAAAATAAAAGTAAAAGAGATGCTTCGCGACAGACAAAAGATTGTCAATTATAAGGAAAGCATTAATATGAATAAAAGTGTTGTTAGGAAGCCGTCTTAATTGCGGTTTGCCGCTAGCCACATTAATTGCGGCAACTTTAAGTTGCCTTTATTGCAGCCTCCAACACCTTCATTGTGTTGGTCGTGAGGATGTGTTTAGTCCCACATCGCCTAGAAATATGACTTGAGTAGTGCTTATAAAGCTTGGGTAATCCTCACTTTATAAGCTGGTTTTGTGAGGAAGAGTTAGGCCTGATCCCAAATTTCAAGAAGTGTCTTTATTTCTATAAACACTATTTTCTTCATTTTCACATATTTTCATTTTATATATAAAAATGAACTTCACTAATACGAAGTTTAGAAAATTCATTGAATTAGGAGGTAAAGGAATCTTCGTTAAAAAAGAGCAAAACACAAAACAACAAAAAAAAAAAAAAAAAACTGAACATTAGTATAGGAAAGCTGCCCAATTCCTTAACATATCTATCAAAGGAACTCCCTTAAAGATCATGTGCGTGGTTTAGATCAAATAGAACCCAAATGCCTAATCTTATCCCATATTAGCCATTGTGCCAAAGAAACCTCCTTAAGATACACGAGTGACGCTCCAACAATATGCACCCAATTGTAGCATAGATTGCACATAACCATAGACTTTAGCTCATACTTATTATAATAACTTTCTATTTTATATATTGCCTGTATATGGGTGTGGTGTTATTCTAATTCGAAAACGATACATCTTCATTATCAGACTCAAGAGTATTTAGCCTTGCAAGATGCTTCTTCCTTGCTGATTCAACGGGATTCCACATGCCCCATGCTACCTCGGGTCAAAGCATCGAAAGTTAGTCCATATGGATTACAAATATTGGTGTGTTGGGTGAGTGCAAAGAGTTTTGAGCAATTACTTCTCATTTTCTATTGAAAGTGTCGCGGGTTTCAGAAAGATTAAGGAAGGAAAATTTGTGGTAGTGTGTCAAGTATTTTATCATGTGGTATAATTTGCTCAATTTGAATGACTTTAAGGAAGAAATATGGGTCCTTGTTCTTTTCAAAGGACAAAATGACCTTAGTTGTCTATTGTTAGTGCCTAGCACATTGTTTTTCAGAGTATTCTCCTTATATTAAATTAATGACATTGTTCATTTCAAAATGCAAGGAGAATGTAAAAACTATCAAATTAATGAGTTGCATTGTCCATTTCAACTTTCCAATTTTGTCCTTCGCTACAAAAGATATCTTATCCTGCTTCTTATTACTCTTCCTCCTGTTAATAAAATTTCATCTCCATTCAGAAGTAAACTATGGGTAATTGGGTATGACAAGGCACTGATTTACAGATCATGGCGTGGATCCATGTACAATAACTTCACACACAAGTTATGTCATCTAGGTCTTGAATAATCTCTCTAACGGTTTGACAGAATGTTAGTATTGGGATTTCTAACAATCAATAGGTTATACTACATGTCTACTATATCATCGCCCTAGTAATGATATTTTATGTATACCACCTCATCCCCAGGTAAAAAGACTATCTCCTTCTCGAAACTTTAAGTCCTTGCGTCCTATCTTTCTTCTTTTAATATTTTCGTTCTCCTTTCATTCATTAATCTCCTGCAATTTAAATCTACAAATCCATCAGTGATAACAAACATTTATTAAGGAAAACAATTATAAGCACCTAAAAGATCTGAATTGAATTCCTATTATAGAACTGTAATGCAAAAAAATTTCCACCATACTAGCAAGACCACAAGCCCTATCATGGGACAACCTTAAATTGTGAGGTGAGGACCACGAGTGGCCTATGGTCGATCAGATTACAAACCATGATTCAACTTGATGAGTGGAACAAACAACTATGCATCCTCAATAACATCGTTAGTCCAGTAAAGGACAGAGGAAAAGAAAGGACAGTAGCAATCATATCAAGGATGTTGTTAGATGTCGCACGCTTGTTTATGATACCCTTCCCTCCAGAAACGCACAGAACCTAATAGGTGATACTACTAAAGAATTGGAGCCAGTGTTGATTGATTTAGACTTCAGAAGGATTTTAGGCTTGAGTGGAGGAGATTGTAATGCCCCAATTAGCCCAGTTGGCCCAAGGAAACATGAGGGATTAATATAACATATCCACGCATCCTAAAATAGCTAACCCAAATTATCTTCTACCCTACAAGCTGTAGATGATTATATCAACAGGAAGTTTGAATTTGCTTGAGATGAAACTGACTAGAAAAGCTCGATCAAGTATGGAGGGGTTGTGGTGCTTCGATCAAGTATGGAGGGGCTGAGGTGCTTGGAACAGGGATAGAAGAAGCCAAACCAGAGGACAGGAGGAGATTCGCCGTTAAAAACTAAGCAAAACGCGGCGCGTACACATCATGTGCATAGATGGTGATGCGCATGTGGTGGCACATATGGACATGTGCCATCAGCTGGTGGTGAGTCCTTTGTTAAAGGGTCAGTGGTCACATTCTGAGTGACTTGGTAATCGGCTACTTTGCTGGAGTGAGTCACGACGATGAGACATTGCCAGAGTGATTTCAATGGTTAGAGTGATTCACGAGCAGAAAAAATAGCAGCTCCGATACCAACTTGAAAGTTTTAATTTGTTTGAGAGAAATCCCCCCAGCCTCATGGATTTATATTCTCAAATTACATATCTAAAATCCCTCAATTTTAGGGATTGATAGATCTATTTACAGCAGGCACATATTCTGTTTCCTATTCTAAGATATCAACCAAATCAAATAATACCAACAATGTCTTTTTTATTATCATTCATCATCTAATCCATTACACATCCAATGCATGCTTTTGGGATACAACAGTAGTAAAACATTCCAACCAGAAATAGCCGAAATACAAGTTCATCATCATACCATAGCCGCGAAGCTCTACTATGGCAACAAGGATATTATCATCATAAATGATACGCCAAAAATACGTAGGTTCCACCCCACCAGAAGAATATGTTAAATAGTTAGCCCCTGGTTACAAACACAATATTCATTTTATGAAACTTTTGTTGCTAACCCAAATATAAGAGTTGAGAAATCGACGGAAACAAAGAAAGTAAGAGAACAATTTTATTGAATAGCACTGAATCAAGGAGAGAATTTCTCCACCAAGGGTATCCCCTTCAAAAAAGGTATCCCGTTTCACACAATCTACAGTTCTCTGAATGCCTTTCTACTACCTTTTCCCCCTATTTATCTAACTGACTATGCTACTCCACTAACCACCCATCTAACTAACTAACTAACTCTGTTGGGCCTAACAACTGTATACTCCAGATTTGAAGTTTGGACCTACAACAGATCATTCTTATTAACCCAGTTGATGTCACCAGCTCAAAACATGTTTTCGCCTCAGAATGTCATTAGCCTTCCGCAATTTGCTTTTAATTGGATCAAAATAGACTTCCAGAAATAAAAGAGAAGAAAAATTTTCCTCCTGGAAACTGGAGAAGAAATCTAGGAAATTATAGATGGACATACTGAAAAAGAAATCTAGTTTCTAGATCCCGTCATACATGAGTGTGCAACTTTAAAAGGACACTAGCTGTGTAGATCAGATAAAATTCGACATTTCCCTGCCATCAAGGTTGTTGAAGAAATTGAAATTGCAAGAAATTTGGGGTTTGACTGAGGTATAAACCATAAAATGTGGAAATAGAAGTAGCACACAAGGTAGAAATTCGACTTATCTAATGCAAGGCCATATTCCAACCACATCCAAGAAGGGGGAAAAGTATACAACCAACATAAAAGAAAAGAACCAATCAGTGAAAACCCAAATAAAAAGAATCAGACACTCCCCATAATTAACAACTGAATGAAAACTTTCAAATCATAGTAAGAATGAGCATTATTACAGAAAGAACAACATCAGCAAAACGTAATAAGCTTCCCCAAGACATGCTCTCCACATTCAAATGTTTATTACTTTGTTCGTGAAATGAATGATTCAAGTTTCAACACAAACAAACTCATAAAGACTAGCCACGACAAAGCAACAAAAATTCCAAATTCGCATGCACTTTCTAGTAATGAACAAAATGTATGTCCATTATATTCGAAACCAAGTATAAACTAACAAACCACAAGAACTAGAATTCAAAATGACATCTATACCTTGAAAATTTTCATAAAACCATTCCTGCAGCAAGAAGATTGGCTTTAATAAAATCAACATTCCAAACACCACAAGAGTCTCTGAAACCACTCATTATTGAAACAAAATCCCAACTGAGAACTAATTAAGTCTCCCACATAATGCATTATTACCAGAATGAAAATAAATACTAACCCAATGCTCCTGCCATCGAAGACTCATACCCATCCTAACTCGTCTTCTTCTAGCCACTTTCCTCATTCTCATGGTCGTCGTCATTGCAGTCGTTGTCATCGACACCGTCGTCACCATCATCGTCATTGGAGCTGGTCCCAACTGCCTTCGAGGGCAACAGGAAGTAGAACTCAATGTCGCCGATTCGGAGAAGGTCCTGTGAATCGAGCTTGACCGGAGGGTTTCCGGGAAGGTGGAGCACGCCCTGAACGTAGCAGCCGTTTTTGCCGAACACCTCGAGGGAGAAGTGGCGGAGCATGAAGTCGTAGAAGATTCGAGCGTGGTTGCGGGAGATATTCATGCCACCACCGAAGCTCGTGAGATCAACGTCGACCAACGAAGTTTTAGAGTTGCGACCTAAAAGGATTGAGTAGCTATGCATACAGTAGTCGAAGTCTTGGCCTTGGAGTTTGGCGAAGCCAAAATCTCCGATGTCATCAGAGGCCGAACTTCCCATAATGACGGTGGTCGGTGAACGAGTGAGACTGAGTGAGGGGAATTGAGGTTTTCGACAATATTTTTTGAGTTGAGAGAGGTATAAAAAGAGGCTAAAATATCATTTTCATCCCTTAACTTATTTTTAAGATTCAATTTGGTCCCTTAACTTTTAAAATATTCAATTTGGTCCTTTAACTTATTTTTTAGATTCAGTTACGTCCCTTAACTTTTAAAAGATTCAATTTGGTTCCTTAATTTGTCTATATTGACTCAAGTTAGTCCTCTCCCATCAATAATGTCAGTAACAGTGTTAAATGAGTTTCAAATTGGTCCTTTAAATTATTAACTTGTTTCAAATTGGTCATTTAAAATGTTAACAAGATTCAAATTGGTCCTTTAAATTGTTAGCGAATTTCAACTGGATCCTCAAAAATTAACACTGTTAATGACTCGTTGACGGAGATGACTATCTTAGGTCAACAGACATAAATTAAGGGACCAAATTTAACTTTTTAAAAGTGAAGGGACCAAACTGAACCTAAAAAATAAGTTACGGGACCAAATTGAATATTTTAAAAGTTAAGTGACCAAACTGAATCTAAAAAATAAGTTAAGGGACCGAAATGATATTTTAGCCTAAAAAGAACTATGTGCTGTACGTTTTCCTCCGAAGAATTAAAAAATTATAATTTGACAAATAATGTTTTTTATGTTGAATTTGAACATTATTATTTTATAGGATTTTTTTTTTGACTGGTTATAGGATTTTATTGATACGTGTGATTAGTGTAAATATTTTTTATATTATCAATCAATTACTAATTATCACATCACTAAAAAAGTCAAAATATATAAAATGATTTGTGACAAAAACAGTGTCAAGTTTGTTGTTTCGCTTTTTGTCGGAAAAAAAAAAATTGTACAGTTTTTTAGTTAACGGTTGATGGTGTAAAGTTAGTATATCGAAATCAAAATCTATTTTATGTATAGTTAGAGGTCACATGATCATTTAAAAAAGTCATATATCTTTATATTTTAATCTTCATTATTCATGTGTAATCCAAAGGCCAAGAATAGACTCCCTAACTTGATTCATCGGTGCAAGTTATAAGCATTCTTACACTAGTGAATAAAATTTTATTTGAAAAGTTTCTTACAAAATCAATCGTTGGATTGAGAACTCTTATTATACAGGTCATATAAATTTCACATTAATCCGGAATCGCTTATTACTTCATTGGCATACGGCAAAATTAACGTAACATATAGTTCTAAAACATATAATAGTAAGAGTTATTCTTTTTTTGGTTCCCAGGGTATCCTCCACGCGCAACTGCAGAGACTAATCCCTCGAGGTACTGGAAGACATTGAAGGGCTGACATCTCCTAAAAACTTTTCCAATTAAGAATAAGGTGTATCATAGTTGTTGGTGATATACAATTAAATGATATGTTATGTAGTATGAAATGAAAATAGGGAAATAATATAGGATATCATTAAAATAGTATTTATTAAGACCATTAAGAAGGTTGTTTGTAGAAATTTTTATCTTTGAAAAGAAAGTTAATAAATTTAATTAAATAAATAAATAATATACTAAATAGTTAACACAAATCTTATTAAAATTATATAGATGGATAGATAATTATTTTATAAATTTTTATTTAGAAATATGTATCTTAAAAAGGAAAAGAAATTAAAACCTTTATAAGTAATATTTATATAAAAAAGATAAAATAATATATAGTATATTTTAAAACAAAATAAAAGTAATTTATGATTCAAAATTTGTATTGAGTGTGAGAGGAATTGGGTCGCCGACAAGAGGTTTTGAGTTGAGTTGGAGGGGTGTAAATGAACGTGATGTATGTTTTCCTTGTGAGGAAGTTGATGTTACGAAATTATTATTTGGCCATTATTTTATAGGATTTATGTGGTTAGCGAAAAGATTTATTATACGGTCAATTAATTATAATTTATCACATAATTAAAAAAACGTTTGACTTTTACCTTAATTATATAAAAAGTCGCAGCACATAGGAGGGTTTGTAATCGGTTGAAAGTGCAAAAAAAAAATCATAAAAAGTGTGTTAAAATTAAACTCTTTTTATAAATATAGTTATGGGTCATGTGATTACTTAAAAAAGTCATATAACTTTATATCTTAATGCTTGGTTATTCATGTATGATCCAAAGATCAAGAGCATACTCTCTCACTCTAATATAAAAATATATCTCTCACTTGATACATCTTATCTTATATTATATATATTGTAAGTCAAAAGTGTTCTTACACTTGTGAATAAAATTATATTAGAAGAGTTTCTTACAAAATCAACGGTTAGATATTTGAAAGCTCCTATCATATAGATCATACATACTAGATTTTATATTAATTCAAAATCGTTTACTACTTTATTAATATACGTCAAAATTAATGTAATTAATATGCAGTTTTAAAAATATGATATTAAGAGCTATTCAACCACATTTTTATCAATATTTGATTTTCCCAAATTTTGAGACAAATAATCTTGATGATGGATAGTTTATCATTCACTGATTGGATTGATATAAATATTATATTGCATATTATTAGATGATGCAAGACAGTAAGAGTGTTAAGTCTTGGTGTCAAAAAAAAATAAAAAAACAAAGAGTGTTAAGTCTTATACCGGTACAAGTTGATCCTTCATATATATATATATATATATATATTCTTTTGCACTTGTAAAAGTTTTATATTTTCAAATATTGTTGTAATTTCGGAGCTTTTCCCTGATAAAGCTTCAAGTTGTATTTCAGTAAGTGATAAATAAATTAACGTTTCAATATTTCAATTCTATATCTTTATTTGTCATTCTCTTCTACTTGACCTTATTTTTCTCTTGAGATGATCCATAGTGGCCAGTTTGGTATCAGAGCCTAGTGCTCTGGTATCTATAGTAACCTTTCTGTTGTCTTGCCAGTATGGCGTTGGTCAGCCAGAGTAGTGGTCCCGGCAGTAAAGTCCGTTGAGAGAGGGTAGTGAGCCCGTTGGTCAGCTAGGTGGTCCCTTCGTGTCGGTAAGGAATGGTAATTTACTGTAGATATCGGATATCTAGGTTTTTATCACCATGTCTAAACTACTAAGGATGGTTTCAAAGAAAGGTAAAGAAAAATTAGAAGTAGATGAAGGAAGTACGAGTAAGGAAGAATTTGATAACACTTTAATAAATGAACATCAAATAGTCATTCTTGAAATTGAACAAAAATTAAATAACTGGAACATTCCTGAATTAAATGTTTCAAAAATTTATAAAACAAATATTATTGATAATTTTCTTTAGATTACATTATTAAAACTTTTGAATATGCCACTAATGTTGATAAAACTCAAGATAGCAAATGAGACACCCCCGTTGTGCTATTAAATTAAAACTTCATTAATTAAGACTTAATCGCGTTCTTAACATTAAACGTATAACCCGAAAATACGAAGATATTAAAAACTTAATTATAAAACATACAACTAAAAAAAATAAAAAAATCCATCACACCATAGACATAATACAAATATACCGCATAAGCCTATCCATCAGAGTACAAAACATTGACTAGGGTAACCTATCAGTAGGATCCTTTGCAGGCACATAATTATACAAACCGTCATATACGACGGAAAATAAAAACGTCTCACAAGACGCACTGACCATAGACACTAAACTCTATCGCAGGAATCCACATCTCATCCTCTCGCATCCGGTTCATACGGAGTTCCATCTAATTCCTCGGCAACCGGTTCCTCCATAGGGTTTTCTCATGGAATAAGATAAACATACACAATATATAGAAGTAGGGAGTGTAACAACCGTAATTTTATGTTTTGTTTACGTAAGAGGATTAGGTTTAAGACTTGGATTATATAGTTAAGATGTTGTTTGAGGTCTAGGAACCTTTGCATGGAAAGTACGCAATCATCTAGAGTGAGTTTGAACGTACACCAATCTTAGGGTTTTCCCGATTATCGTCATTAAGACGTATAAGTGTGAAACAAGAAATTTGGAGTTAGGATTGAGATTAGGCCTTTTTGAGGGTTTGAGGTTGTTTATTAGGTCTTGAGGAGCCTATATCTCAAATTTAAGGTCAATCGGACGTCGAACAGACTCAGAACGCGACAAAACGTCTTCTGGTCAATGGTCAACGCTCAAGCGTCCACAGAATGCTCAAGCGTGGGCTTTCCCAAGCTCAAGCATGGTGGTCAACCAGACCAGCTCTGGCGTTGACCTGCCATGTGTCAAACAGGGCTTACGTAGCACCTCCTGATAGGTTGCATGGCGCGGTGGCGTACCTGCCTCCCACGCTCAAGCGTGGGCGTGCTGATGAACAAAAATAAAAGGTGACTTAAGTGACACAAGTCAATTAGTCACCAAGTGAAAAACATAGAGCAGAGAGTTGTGAAAAGGCAGAGAACAGAAAGGGTGAGGTAGAGAGAGTGTGTGAGAGAGTTAGAGAGAGAAAGCTTCGAGACGAGAGTTAGAGCGATTTGATCGTCCAGTTGCGAATCCGAGCACGTGGTTGCGTTAGTGGCAACGTCATCTTCATCATTCTCTTCTTCTTTTCTTCTATAGGGAAGGTAAATCCTACCCCTTTTATGTCGAAATGCCATCCGTTATGGTATTTGAATTATCTTTAGTTTAGGATATCAGAATTCAATTTCGTCTTCGTGTTAGAACTCCTTGTAATGTGCTCTTCACAAAGTAGTGTTTAGGTGAAATTTCAGAGGCTCGGAGGCCTTAGAACTGCGCAGGGCATAATCGATAGGATCGAGGACGACTCGTTACGTAGCGTTCTTTCATAGTAAGACTTTCCAAGTGGGGGAAAGAAGCCATCTAATGTCGGAAACGGCGAAGTGGCATTTATTTCGGTAATGGCGTAGGGAGACCTAAACCCTACTAGAGAGCGAGTAACAGACAATGTCAATATCACATTGGGGACTACTTAGTGGTATCAATGATGATATTGGAATTGTATGTTTATCGTCGTTACGTATAAAAATATATTATTTTATTATTAATACTGATTGCTTTAACTGATTGGACTGGTTTGACTGTTATGGGTATGATGTTGATATATGATGAGTTATCTGCGATATTTGTGCTTATTGGATAATAGATAAGATATTATATTATATTATTTTATATTATTTTATTATATATGGAGATGATTGAAAAGATGACATGTTGACATGATGGGTGATTATTGTGATTAGAGATTTTATGAGCATTGATACATGATGAGCATAGTGATGTATGTGGGGTTCATGATACATGAGTTCAGAAGTGCCTAACCGTGATGATTATTGTGATATGGTGATGGGATTGATGAGATATGATTACTGTCGAGGTTGACTATGAGATAGTGATGAGAGGTTTAGGCACTAGGAGATGACCCGAGAGATGGTCTGTGATATAGTGCATTGGCACGAGGGGTCTTATTCCTCGGAGGATGTATTCCCGTGGTTTAGACTATTGGCAGGACCATCCCAGACATTATTATTTATTGTCGCAGCTATAGTTCATGCATTGCATGAGCACCCTGGCCGTGGGATCAGTGGTGTGCACTGACGTGTATTGTGCAACTATAGTGCCATTGCTTTGCATGGGCATTCTCCCTCCGCGGACGAGAATGTGCACCTGGGACTCTGGAGACGTGTCGTTATGGATATTTGGATATGTGGCCAAACCTGATTATATATATTGCATTGCATTGCATCATGATGGAGGGTAGATGAAAATAATAGATGTTGTTGAGGATGGTTGTGTTATATAGAGATATATGGAGATATATGTTCAGTGTGATGTTATAGACTTAAATGTTGCTAAACCCTTTCCACGTTTGACGTTAAATCGTTTCTTATCACCTTTCTTCTTGATGTGGTGTTTGTTTTATTGTTGTACCTTAGACGCTGAGCACGAGGATGGCACCTGGGATCACCCGTGGATGACTCAGCTGGCAGGGTTCCCCCTCACGGGGACTTTTGATTTCGAGTTTATAGATCCCAACAGATGGCTTGTGGAGCCAGTCACTCGCTTTGCTATTTACACGGGTCCTAGTCTCGGTGACTACCGGACTAGGGTAGGGAGCTCCTTTAGGTTTGGTGGGTACCTTCAGAGCCGGCCAAACGTTCCCCTTCCCTATTGGATTTCCGGATGCACAGTTACCGCCAATGCCAGAGATGACGCCAGTTCCCTTCCTAGTACCCTTTGAGGTACCTACTCTAGAGCCAGCACCAGCACCCGCACCGGAGCCCATCCTTGCACCAGTCCCAGAGGAGGACCCAGTAGTACCAGTTCATGATCTGATACCTATCTCGGAGGCACCCGCACTTCCAGAGATTAGAGCTACAGGGTCAGAGTCCTCCAGAGTGTCCTCCAGGCTACCATCCAGGGATAGTAGGGCATATCGACGGTGATTCCAGAGATCTTCAAAGAGGAGCTCTTCCAACGGTAACGGAGGAGTAGCAGGACCGTCGAGACCCAGGGGTGACGGTGAGGGTAGTAGCCAGTGATGGCTCAGGCCAATGCTATCTGTATAGGTGTGAGTAAGGTTTTGGTGTATTTTGAGAGGGGACTGATTGTTGAGAGTTGGCGAGGTATCTTTTGTTCCAGTCTTTTGATGTATTTTATTTTCTACCAGTCTGTGTACATATAGGATCCTACTGATGGGATTCCCTGACAGCACGTGTCGCAACCAAAAAAAATAGCGACGAGGACAACCATAAAAAGAATTATTATTAAAAAGTAGAGTCGCCACCAATTTTATTTATTTAGGATAAAAAATTGGAAAAAACCCTAAAAAAAGGGTCTTTGGAACCAGAATGAGTTCGGAAGTCGGTTACGAGTAGGGAAGGTGTTAAGCACCCTACATCGCTCATTCTAAGAATGATACCTTAAATAAATTGCGCAAAATTAAATTATTTATTTTTACCCCAAAAATATTTACAAGGAAGAAATTATTTATTGATATATTTTATTTAATATTTTATGTTTCTTCAATTCTTTTTTTTTTAAATAAATAAATATTATTGATAAATCTTAAATAAGGTTGAACATGGCACATAAGTCCATAGGGCAACCTCGAAGCTAAAAATTGAACATGACACTTGTCATAGAGCAACCCATAAACATTAAATAATTATTAATTAATTATCTAAATTAGCAAATTAAAAGAACACAAAAATAAAGGAAAAATTAATTTTGGCTTGACAGGATAATTAATCCCGCTCCTACGTATTCCCTGCTGCGATGGGAAACTCAAAGCTACGTAGTTCTTGTAGAAAATAATTGTTTGTTGGTTGTTTTTATTTTTTATGAAAAGGTTTTTTTTTTATTTTATTTAAGAAGGTTTTTTTTTATATATTTTAAATTTTTTTATCGAAAAATACTAAGCGAGGTAGAACATGGTAGATACGTCCACAGAGCTATCCCGCATATAAGGAATTGAGTGTGAAACCTCTCACAAAGCAATCCCGAAATAATTATTTTTAAGTATTTCCTTTTTTTCTATCATTTTATTTATTTTAACATAATCAAGTCAAAAAAAAAAAAAAATCAGATTCAACGTTTTTTTTCTAACCCATTTATTTTTTAGATTATCAGACTTGCTTGGGCCATACAGCCAAACGACTAGCCCTATAATCCAAGTTTATCATTCAATTTAAGTTTATGAAGAAATAACAAAATAAAAAAAGAAAAAAAAAAGATTAAAATAAAATAAAATAAAATAATAGCAAAAGTAAAATGAAATATACTGATGCATGTATCAGAAAGAGCAGAAACGTTGGAATGATCCCAAATAGAACAAAAGACCTTTCTCTTTCACCTGTACGCAAGAACGAAGCAGTGGGAGCAGTGGCGCGCCGTTGAGATGACGGATCCGGGTCGAGCTGGTTGAGAGAGATCCGAATCTGGATCTGGGTGAAATGGGGACAACAGCTGCGACTGAGATGGCGGGTACGAGCGGTGCTGTCGTGGAAACGACGGTGGCGGAACGGAGATCCGAACAACGGTGCGATTCGCAGAGCGAGGCGGCGTTTACGGTGGTTGGGTTGGCGGCGCACCAAGGAGAGGTGCCTCTCTCTGTATTTGTTCTCGAATTTTTTTCCGATTTGTATTTTTTTACTGTTGTCGTTTTTTCTCTCTCTCTGATCCCCCTATTTTATAATGCAATTCACTATGATCTTTGATCCTAAAAATATGCCAAATCTTATCTGCAAAAATTAAGGATCAAGGGATTTCTATCTCTAAATCAAAATGTTGGAGGGAAAACAAACATGGCTGCTAGGGTTTGAGTAATAGGTTAAAAATAAACCCAAGTGTTTAACATAAAAATAAAATCTTTTTTTTTATTTTTTTTTTATTTTCTCTGCATTTTTATTTTTTGAAATTAATGAAAACTAAAAGACCCGGTCAAAATAGGGTGTTCACAGTTGCCCCTCTTTACTTGTTCATTACTAGAATACATGAAGAAAGAATGATTTTTCATGTAATAGAAGTAAGGAACTAGTAAAGAAAATGAACTCGCATTTTGGCCGGGATGGGAAACAGGCTGGAGAAAAATTCAGAATTAAGCTTTAGAGCTTGGAAAATAAAAATTACAGCGGGCCTCAGATCCCTAAAATGAAATTAGCGGTGAGCCTCAGTGCTCGAAGAATAAATTGTAGCGGGTCTCGGATCCCAAATATAAAATTAGCAGTGAGCCTCAGAGCTCGAAAAATAAATTGCAGTGGGCCTCAGATCCCAAATATAAAAATAAAAGTGAGCCTCAGAGCTCGAAAAATAAAATTGCAGCGGGCCTCAGATCCCAGAAGTAACATTAACAGTGAGCCTCAGAGCTCGAAAATAAATTTGCAGTGTGACTCAGATCCCAGAAGTAAAAGTACAGTGAGCCTCAGAGCTCCAAAAATAAAATGCAATGGGCCTCAGATCGCAGAAATAAAATTAACAGTGAGCCTCAGAGCTCGAAATTAAATTTGCAGTGGGACTCAGATCCCAGAAGTAAGAGCACAGTGAGCCTTAGAGCTCAGATAAATAAAATTAACAGTGAGCCTCAGAGCTCGAAAATAAATTTGCAGTGGGACTCAGATCCCAGAAGTAATAGCACAGTGAGCCTCAGAGCTCCAAGAATAAAATGCAATGGGCCTCAGATCCCAGAAATAAAATGATGGTAACTTGCTTTCTCTTTTCTATTATTTTCTTTTCTTTACCTTTGCTTCAAAAGATGAACCATACACTCCATGGAAAAACTTCGACCAATCAAACCCTTGTTTAACCAACAGCTTTGAGTCAGGGTCTTGTCAGTTCCTTCAAGACTAGGACTCGTGGAAACTTTCATTATTGCTTTTCTTTTCTTATCCTTGTGCACCATTATCTCCCTTACTGACTTTGAAATGCTGGGCTTTCTTTGGTTCGAACCATTCATTGAAGTAACCATTAGAATTATCAAATCATACTATTGAACTTAAATTTACTTAAATTGAGACATGATTTCAATGCATAAACATGATTTAAGCACAATAGGGAAAAATGGATGAATAAAATCCTTGCCTTAATATGAGAATTTACATTGCACACAAAGAAATTGGAAAGAAAGGGGGAAATACAAGGGTGTATGGGAATTGTATGAAAAGGGATAATGGAACAGAAGAAAACCGCCTAAAATTTTGCCCTAGTATTGGTTCCTTGATCCTCTTATCTGATTCCCAACAACTGTTTGACGTCGCAAATCCTGGTCTCAGCTTCCACATACATTCTTTCATTAACATTTCAATGATTCTCTTTGCCCCATTGTAGCCAATCATAAACAAAATTGCCCCAGTGTAGCAAGTCATAAGCAAAATTGCCCCGGTGTAATAAACATTAAGATATAGCTTAAGCTGCCTTTGCAGGTTTTCAGCCTAAGATTCAGTTTCTTTGTCCTAATTTCTGCTTAGGCCGCCCTTTCGGGTTTTCAACCTAACGGACTTTCTTTTTTCTTTTTTTTTTTTTTAATGCCCTAACTTTTGCTTAGATTGCCTTTGCGGGTTTTCAACCTAACGGACTTTTTTTTTTTTTTAATGCCCTAACTTTTGCTTAGGTTGCCTTTGCGGGTTTTCAAACCTAACGGGCTCTCCTCTTTTTTTTTTTTTTTGACTAATAAGGCATAGAACTTTTTCACAGCATCAGAGTTTATAGGTCTCGGTAGCTTTTTTTTTTAATGCCCTAACTTTTGCTTAGGTTGCCTTTGCGGGTTTTCAAACCTAACGGGCTCTCCTCTTTTTTTTTTTTTTTGACTAATAAGGCATAGAACTTTTTCACAGCATCAGAGTTTATAGGTCTCGGTAGCTCTCGTCCGTTTTCATCTGTTAGGACCAAAGCTCCGCCTGAGTATGCCTGCTTTACTATGTATGGTCCTTCATAATTGGGTGCCCATTTTCCTCGAGCATCTTCTTGATTGGGAAGTATCTTCTTTAACACCAAATCACCTGGTTGAAACTCCCTCGGACGGACTTTCTTATTAAAAGCTTTTGCCATCCTTTTCTGATATAGTTGTCCATGACAGAGAGCCATCAGTCTTTTTTCCTCAATCATGTTTAACTGATCATATCGAGCTTTCACCCATTCAGATTCTTCCAAGTTGGCTTCCATCAACACTCTTAACGAAGGATTTCAACTTCTATGGGAGAAACAGCTTCCATTCCATAGACCAATGAGAAAGGCGTTGCCCCAGTACTTGACCTTATGTTGGTACGATACGCATGCAAAGCATATGGCAACATTTCATGCCAATCTTTATAATTTACTACCATTTTGGCAACAATTTTCTTGACATTCTTGTTGGCTGCTTCTACCGCACCGTTCATTTGAGGTCTATATGGGGCAGAATTATGATGCTTGATTTTGAAGGTCTCAGATAACTTTTTTACCTCCGCCCCATTAAGATTGGCAGCATTATCTGTAATGATTCTTTCTGGTATTCCATAGCGACAGATAATATCCCTTTTCAGGAACTTAGTAAACACCTTTTGAGTTATATTGGCATATGATGCTGCTTCCACCCACTTAGTGAAGTAATCTATTGCAACCAGAATGAAGCGATGTCTGTTTGAAGCCTTGGGATTGATAGGTCCAATGACGTCTATTCCCCACATCGAAAATGGCCAAGGGGACACTAGATTGTGCAATTGGAATGGTGGAGCTTTGATCTGATCTGCATATATTTGGCATTTATGGCATCTTCGGACATGCTCCAAACAATCAGCTTCCATGGTTGACCAATAGTAACCATCTCGTAAGATCTTGCGTCCCATCATATGACCATTAGCATGTGTTCCACATATCCCTTCGTGCACTTCTATCATGATAGTCCGGGCTTCACGTGCATCAACACACCTTATGAGAACCCCATCATAGTTCCTCTTATATAAAACTTCACCATCTAAGTAAAAGGACATTGATAATCTACAAATCGTCCTCTTATTCACTTCATTTGCTCCTTCTGGGTACGTTCTGCTTTGTATATATTGCTTGATGTCGTGATACCAAGGATTGCCATCGTGCTTTTCTTCTTCCACATGTGCACAGTATGTTGGCTCATCTTGTACCTTCACTTGAATAGGCTGGACGGTGGTATGGAGACCCAGCTTGGTCATAGCGGCTAATGTGGCTAAAGCATCCGCAAATTGATTCTTGTCTCGAGTCAAGTGCGAGAAAGTAATTTCATCAAACTTCGCAACTAACTGAGTCAAGTATTTCTGATATGGGATAAGTTTGGGATCTTTAGTTTGCCATTCGCCGTTGACCTGATAAATGATTAGGGCTGCATCTCCAAAGACCTTTAACTGCTTTATTCCAAGATCAATCGCTGCTTGTAATCCACTCGCACATGCTTCATACTCGGCAATATTATTGGTGCATTCAAATTCAAGTTTAATGGCCACTGGGTATTGTTTGCCATCCGGAGAAATCACCACTGCTCCTATGCCAGAACCGTGCATATTCACTGCTCCATCGAAATACATCTTCCATACATTCTCCTTTTCTACTTCGTCTCCCTCCAATGATAATATCTCCCCATCAGGGAATTCAGATGTAATCGGCTGTCCACCCTTGAGAGGATTTTCAGCTAAATGATCAGCAATTACACTTCCCTTGACGGATTTCCGAGTCATATACTTAATATCGAACTCTGATAATATCACTTGCCACTTTGAAACCCTTAAGGATATGTGGGGACTCTCAAAGATATATTTCAAAGGGTCCATTCGAGAGATTAACCAAGTGGTGTGATATAACATGTATTGCCTGAGTCTCTTGGAAGTCCACACCAACGCACAACAAGTCTTCTCAATTGCCATGTATCGGGCTTCGCAGTCATTAAACTTCTTGCTCAGATAGTAAATTGCCTGTTCTTTCTTGCCAGACTCATCATGTTGCTCCAACATTGCTCCCATTGAGGTTGGTAAGATAGTGAGATACAGTATCAAGGGACGACCTCGAGTGGGCGGCACCAACACTGGTGGGCTCGATAGGTACGCCTTTATTTTGTCAAAGGCTTCCTGACATTCCTCATTCCAATTTCCTGGATTATTCTTTTTTAATAGTCTGAAAATTGGCTCGCATGTGCTAGTTAAGTTAGCAATGAATCGGGCAATGTAATTCAATCTCCCTAGAAAACCTCTTACTTCTCGTTCATTTTTGGGAGTCGGCATGTCTCTGATCGCCTTTGCCTTTTCTGGCTGCACCTGTATTCCTTCTCTATTGACCACAAAACCAAGCAATTTCCCAGTTGATGCTCCAAATACACATTTTGTGGGATTGAGCCTCAAATTGTATTTCCTCAATCTCTCAAATAATTTCTGCAACACTGCTACATGGCTTTCCCCCTCCTTAGACTTAGCCACCATGTCATCCACATATACCTCTATCTCTTTATGCATCATATCATGGAACAATGCTACCATAGCACGCTGGTAAGTAGCTCCGGCATTCTTCAATCCAAAAGGCATTACTTTGTAACAGAAAGTTCCCCAAGGGGTAATGAAAGTCGTCTTTTCTTTGTCATCGACGTCCATGAGGATCTGATTGTATCCCGAATACCCATCCATGAAAGAGAACCTGTGGTTCCTTGCTGTGCTGTCTACAAGGACATCAATATGAGGCAAAGGGAAGTCATCCTTTGGACTGGCTTTATTTAGATCTCTGTAATCCACACACATTCTTACTTTCCCATCCTTTTTCGGTACTAGTACAATATTAGCTACCCACTCTGGATGTCTCGACACTTCCACAAACCTAGCTTCTAACTGCTTAGTTACCTCTTCTTTGATCTTTAATGACATCTCTGGATGCATCCTCCTCAACCTTTGTTTCTTTGCCACCATGTCCGGGTACAATGGGATTTTATGTGACGCTATTTCTGGATCCAATCCTGGCATATCTTTGTATGACCATGCAAACACATCTAGATACTCCTTAAACAGTGTGACCATTTTTGCACGCTCTAGATTATCCACTATTTTCAACTCCTTCTTGTCTTCCTCGGTCCCCATATTAATCACTTCTATAACTTCATCATTTGAAGTGAAACCATCTTCTGAGCGCTCCATCAACTTTGTAAATTCCTCAATAGCTTCTTCTTCCTCACTAATCCCAGAATCATCTTCGTCAACAGCCGCAAGGGAATCAGTAAATGAGGTTTCAAAGTTCCTTTCGTGAGACAAATCTTCGACAGGGGTGAGGTTCCTGAAAGAAAATGTTTGCAACAATAGAAATCTAGGCAAGGATATTATAAAGCGCAATTGATATAAGATAAGGGGTAGAGAAAGGAAGACACCAAAAATGCTGAAAATCATACTAGTTCATTTTATTCATGTCTCAACTAAAGTAAACATCAGTTTATTCGAGATACAAAAAGATAATTACTTTATGGAAATAACATCAACAAACGGTTCAGACCGCCAATTGCCAAGGACCTCATTGTCAGCAGAGAGATAAATAACAGGGTTTCTTTCTTGCTCCTCTTCAAGTGCACTGATAGTAAAATGAGGGGAAGTCAACTTCTCTGGCGAGATCGGTTCAGTTGATGCCGAGAAAGTATCCGTTAAGTGGGGGACATAACTAAATCCCTTCCCTTCTCCTCTCTTGCCTCCGAGAGTTAGGTACTTCATTTTTTCTGTTAGAGAAGGATCGTACCCTAGTCCATGTCTTCCATCCATTGCAGTGGCTGCAATTGGCTGAGGGATCCCTTGGAGGTTTGCCCCTAGGCCTCTTCCTTTCTGATACCCATTCCTTTCCATTATACGGACTGCCACTTCATTCACATTCTGCATTGGCAGCTCCTTCCTCTTGCTCTCTGGCTTCAGGATCTCAAAACTGTGCAGGGAATCATCCTCGACTTGCTCTGCACTTTCTACGTAAGGTACCGAAACAGGCTTTGAAAGCATGATTTCCTCTTCACCACGGATGGTAATCACAGCACCATTCTGAATGTACTTCAAACATTGATGCAACGTTGATGGAACAACACCAGCTTCATGAATCCAAGGCCTTCCTAGAAGCATAGTATACTTGAAAGAGAACATGAAAACAACTAGGCCCTACTTCGAGGGGCAGAGTTATTTCCCCTAAGATCCCTCTTGCTGTCCCATCAAAGGCTCGCACAATCATCTCCTGGGGTGTCAAATCAGTCAAGCCTATGTTTATCTGCTCTAGAGTGGACAACGGAACCACATTCAATGCCGAGCCACCATCTATAAGCACCTTCGCAAGCACAAATCCTTTGCACCTTAGGGTAATATGGAGTGCCTTAGGACTACCTTTAAACTTCAAAAACACCTCATCTTCTGAGAAATTGATCATGTTGACCCGACTCACCGGATCCACCATGTTTACTACGTTTTCTGGCGTGACATCAGGATTAACATAGGCTTCATTCAACACCTTCAATAATGCCTTACGATGCATCTCTGATGTGAGGAAAAGTGACAAAAGCGATATTTTTGCCGGTGTTTTCTTTAACTGCTCCGTCACGTCGTATTCACTTTGTTTCATGACCTTCAAAAACTCTTCTTCTTCTTCATTGTCCTTTCCTTCATCCACGATCTCCTTATCTTTGGCATTTTTCTTTGCTTCTTATTTTGCGGGGTCATAGTATCGCCCACTCCTTGTGATGCCTCCAATTCTCACAACATTAGTAACTTGAGCCTTTGAAGTTTCTTCTGCCCCTCCTACTAGCTCAACCTTCTGTTCATAATTCCATGGTACAGCATGTGTATCATTATAAGCAAAAGGGGTTGGCTTTTTCACCCTTACAATCACTTTTTCTGGCATCGGGGCATCATTCATGGGTGGTATCCGGAGCACCACTTTTTCAACCACATTAATTTCTTCAGTCGTACCTTGTTTGGCTTGGATCACCCCCAAGGTAAGCAATCCTTGGACTCGGACCTTAAAGTCCCAACAGGTTTCGATATCATGCCCTACCTGCCCATGATGATAGTCACAACTTAAATCACCATCACACTTCATTTCTTTTTTGATTGGCTTCCCCGGTGCGACAATATCATATCCTGCTTTCCTGAGCCCCTCAAAGACTTCTTGCATCGGTGTTCGTAATTCCAGGACCTTCTTGACTTGAGACCCCTTCAATTCCAAGTTATTTACCCTATTTTCAACATTATGGTTCGGGATTGGGTTATTAACAATGTTAGGCCCCGAATCTTCTTCGAAACCCAATCTTCCACAAGCAATCAACTTTCTTACTGCTGTCTTGAAGGCCTCACATTCTTCAATGGAATGCCCCAGGGCATCCATGTGATACTTGCAAGTCAAGTTTGGATTGTACCAGGCAGGGAAAGGTGGTTCCATAGGTCGTACAGGGTTTCCAGCGATTAAGTGACGATCGAATAGTTGTTTGAACAAATCTGCATTGGAGATAGACAGTCTTGGGAAAGGTGGCAGATTTTGAGATTGGAAACGTCCTTGATTTTGAAAATTTGGGCGAGGTCGAGGGTAGCTTGGATGGTTTTGTTGAGGTGCAGGTGGATAATGAGTATATGTTGGGCGAGTGGGGTTGTATGGCTGAGGGGTAGGGATATTATTTATTTGGTTTTATGGCTGGGTGATAGTTGGCGAGGCTTCTTGAGGTGGGTAAAAGGGTGTTTGGGTCTGATATGGTGCTTGGTACCTTGGGTATGAAGGGACATGGCGAGGTCCAAAGTTCTATTGGTGTTGCACATAATTTGCTTCTGCTTCCTTCTTCTTAGGTTGGAACCCCTTTTTAGATGCACTGCCTTCCATGTCAATTGGTAACTTCCCGGCTCTGGCTAGGATTTCAATTCTTTCCCCTGCAGCAATCAAATCAGAGAAATCCCTATAAGCCGCTCCTGCCATTGCTCCGATAAAGGGGGATCCGAGGGTTCCCAAAAAGTATGAGCACATTTCGGACAACATCAGCGGTGGTTGTACCTGAGCAGCCAAACTCCTCCACCTTTGTGCATACTGTTTGAAGGATTCATCACTCTTCTTCTGCATTGTAGCCAACTGTTCACGGGTTGGAGCTACGTCCAAATTAAATTTGTATTGATCCATGAACAAGTCGGCTAATTCTGTCCACCGTGAGATCTTAGAATGATCTAACTGAAGGTACCACTCTAGTGCGATTCCGATCAAACTTTCATGGAAAAAACCAATGAGGAACTTGTCATCCTTAGACCAGATGGCCATTTTGGTGGCATAGCTAATCAAATGGAATCGTGGGTTCCCACTTCCGTCATACTTGGAAAAATCAGGAATTTTGGAATCCTTTGGAATCACGACGTTTGTGGCAGGACAAAGTTCTTCAATCTTGAGAAGGCCATAAGCACTTGAGCCCTTGATCTCTTTTATTTGTTCTTCTACCTTCTCCATCCACTCTTCCTTCATCTTATCAGGCCCAAACTGGACTCCCCTGGATTGTTCGGGCATGGATACATGGGGTTTTTCCCATGTGAGCCCTGCATAACCAGCAGGCTCATGATACATATTCTTGAGAGGGCGATATCCTTCCCCGATGGGGATTACTATGGGCTCTGTGTAACTTGACATTCCCTGAGTGAGACTATTGTTTATGCTTGAAAACATTGGTGTCGTTACCATGGAGAGAGCCGGTTGTATGCTTACGTGTGGGCCATCTTCATTTCCAATTCTATTTGCACCAAGCCTGCTAAGAGATTCCCTCATATCCTGTAGTATAGCCTCTAACCTTGCTTGAGTTTCAGAGATTTCTGTCACCCTTCCCCTCACTTCATCTACTTCTAAACTCAAGTTCCTTCCTGTTTCAGGACTGTTGGCAGCCATTCTGGTCCGAGATCTAGTGTTGTAAACTCGGGTTTGATTGGTGTTGTCTTTCTTAGATCGCGCAATGGTTCTCAAATCCTCAGATTCGTGTTTTCAGCTCTGAGTAAAAGAAATCGTCAGTAACCCTTTTTTTTATATATTTTTTTATTTTTATTTTTATTTTTATTTTTTAATAAATAAAAGAAAGATAAAAGTATGCTTCGAAAATAAAAACCCATGAATTCTTTCTTTTGCAAAGGAAAGACCACTTTTGTAGCAAGCAACTTCACCCCAACACATAACTCTAGGGGCACATCCCCCTTAGGTTAATGTGTGGTTGATGACAAATCCATGGGAACATGTGTCCCTCAATAGACAGCATCATTTACTAGCAATGCAATCATACAGGCCTACTTGTAACACACCATAAGATAGAGCGGAATTCATTGATGGACGTAAAAAGGCTTTTATTTCTTTGAAACGAAAATACAATGTCTCCCATCTAACAGAATTACATCAAAAGTTTTAAAGTCTTCCTTTTGAATCCGCTAGCAAGACCCCTACAATACTTCATGAAGCGAGCTATTTTTGGAGGGATTGTAGATCCGTCACTCATGCGAGTTTGGACTAATGCTTCCTCGAGGTGACCCACGAACTGATAGGTATGGTATTGCAAACTTCCTGAGAGGTGTTCATATCTTTTCTTCCAAGCATCTCTGTCAGCCTTCAAATCTTTTGCCACAGATTCCCAATTCTCTAGCCATTCTTCCTGTTGTTTGATCTCATCCTCATACTGTTTTTTCTCCCTTTCGAACATCCATACCCTCATCCACAATTGTTGCTCTTTTTCTTGTGCTTTTTTCAATGACTCACGCATAGTTGCAGCTGCATTCCAACCTTCATCAGAGTAACGCTCAGTATGAGTTAAGGCTTCTTTCAGAGATCCTATGCTTTCCTCCAATATCCTGATTGTCTGGACGTGCACTTCGACTTTTGCCCCCAAGTCTTCTTTTTCTTTGAAGATTTGTGCCAGCATTTTTTCTTGATCTTCTATTCTTGCTAGTAGTCCTCGAACTTCTGATTCTTTCATATTCCACTTCTTTGCTTTCTTTGCTGGACTTGCGGCTTCATATGCATCGGCACATTCATCTTTCAAATGTTCTATCCTCATGTTTAACTTCTGGACTTGGTGCTGAAGCTTGATGATGGTGATCTGGTCTGTTTCGTTCTTTTCCTCTAGCACTCCCATCTGAGCCATCATAATCTCGATCTTCTTTAACATTTCTGCTTTCGTTTGCAGATTTTCATCTTTATACGGGATTGGTTTCGAAACAACAGGGTTGCCTTTCCTTGCTTTCCTCCATGCCTCATAGTTTCTAGTATGAGAAATAATTTGTCTCCCCAACTCATTTGATCCCAGTACCCGGATGTTGCTCCAAGCGGATCTAACAGCTATTGTTGTATTTTTGACAACCTCGCACTCTTGATATAAGAAAGAAATTCCACCCAACACCTTTTCGAGTGGTTCCTGTTGACTTCAATTGTCGAATCACAAGTTCCGGAGAATATGACACGCAACCCCTTGGTCCCATCAAAGGAATATTGGAGAAATTCCCACAACTGAAGATTACTGTATTTCCTTTATACCAAGGACACATCCAGCAAAAAGCTTTCGAATCAACCTCATCAAATTCTTGCCTCCATTCATTGGATTTACATGGCTTTATCGGAATGTGATGGAATCTCCTCAAGGGGTCATCAATCTCACTAATATATTTTTGAGCATACATGTGAGTCACGATCCAAACATACAGCATTTGTGCACAACATCGTAATTTGCCTTGTTGATTTTCATGGCACACTTGCAATGAGAGGAAAGTTTCTGCCAGAATTGCGGATGGGATTCACATTATATTCCTCGACCTTGTGGTAGACATCCATGGCCGCGTAATCCACCATGTCTGGTATAAAAGGGAAAAGCACCAACCCATAAATGGTTAAAGCTAACACTCGCTTGAAGATAACCCAATTCTTTTGTCGCGCCAAATCCTGGAGATAAACTTCAAGGAATCTTCGCCTCAGACCTCTGACATCTCCCTTTTCCATTTTGTCTGATGGCTTTGGTAGAACTCCCAACAACTCTGCTATCTTCCCATCACTAACATGCTGGCCATAATAGAAATAAACACGAAGCTCCTTTGGAAGAGGTATCCTTAGCATATATGCATATTCTTCTACAGTCGGTGTCGTATCCAAATTCGGCAGCTCGAAACATCTCAAATTCAAGTTCCAATATTGGGCCAAAGCACTCAAGCCCAAAGCATCTACAGGTATGTGTAACAAGTCCAAAATCTTTCCATACTTGCTTGCAAACTCAGAACGTACTTCTTTTGGCATCAGATGGCTGATTTCTATTAAAGGCTTCACATCATTGATTTTCACATCAACTCTAATATTCTTCTTTAGGCCAATTGCATTGCTAGAATTAGACATTTCCATTCCTTGCTACGCAGATAGTGTCTTTCCTCCACAAAAGAGAATTACCTGATAAAAAAAAATGATATTATTTACAAAAAAAGGGAAAAAAATGTAAAAAGAGATGTCCTTGTAGGGTCATAAACCCAAAGGTCATGGGACGCATAAAAGCATTGCCCCCTCTTTTTATTTTATTTATTTATTATTCGTTTGTTAAAGCAACAAAAGGAAAAAAGTAAAGAAATAAATAAAAAAAAATAAGTAAATAGATAGAAAAACACAAGGGAGATACGGTATGCCTCCAATTGTCTTAAGAGGTAAGACCTAATCAAAGGTACCTATGATGGCAACTTCTAAATCGAGCGGCCACTAAGTCAATCTAGGAGTGCAAACTTTAGGACGGGTCTAGACTTCTAAAGGTCATGGTCCCCAGATTGCCCTTGTCAAGGACCTAGTTCATGAACCTAGTCACAAGTAGGGATAAACCCTCCAGGATGACTAGTCCATGACACTTGTAACAATCTGAGTGGTGAATCAACAAATATCAGATAGGCACTAGGCCTTCAATGACAATGCTGAGGCACCGCCTAATCCTTAAGCTCCCACAAGCTCGGGTATAGAGCTGAAAGTGTGTGAAAATGAGTGTCGGTGTTGTGTGTGCTGGAGGCATACAAACCTGTACAATCCTAAAACAAAACTACTTGAACCTGCAAGACAAACACCCAACAAACATCATTGTCTTCTATCCTAATGTAAAATAATTATTAAAGCAAAAGGGATCGAAATATATACAAAAAAAGAAAGAAAGAAAGAAAAGAAAACAAGGAAAAGGGGTAAACAATAAATACCAAAATGCGCAACTCATTACTTAGGCTTGACTCTCGAAATGTCCCCAGTGGAGTCACCATCTGTCGCAACCAAATAAAATCGCGACGGTGATTCCAGAGATCCAACCATAAAAAAATTATTATTAAAAAGTAGAGTCGCCACTAATTTTATTTATTTAGGATACAAAATTGGAAAAAAACCCTAAAAAAAGGGTCTTTGGAACCAGAATGAGTTCGGAAGTCGGTTACGAGTAGGGAAGGTGTTAAGCACCCTACATCGCTCATTCTAAGAATGATACCTTAAATAAGTTGCGCAAAATTAAATTATTTATTTTTACCCCAAAAATATTTACAAGGAAGAAATTATTTATTGATATATTTTATTTAATATTTTATGTTTCTTCAATTCTTTTTTTTTTTAAATAAATAGTATTGATAAATCTTAAATAAGGTTGAACATGGCACATAAGTCCATAGGGCAACCTCGAAGCTAAAAATTGAACATGACACTTGTCATAGAGCAACCCATAAACATTAAATAATTATTAATTAATTATCTAAATTAGCAAATTAAAAGAACACAAAAATAAAGGAAAAATTAATTTTGGCTTGACAGGATAATTAATCCCGCTCCTACGTATTCCCTGCTGCGATGGGAAACTCAAAGCTACGTAGTTCTTGTAGAAAATAATTGTTTGTTGGTTGTTTTTATTTTTTATGAAAAGGTTTTTTTTTATTTTATTTAAGAAGGTTTTTTTTATATATTTTAAATTTTTTTTATCGAAAAATACTAAGCGAGGTAGAACATGGTAGATACGTCCACAGAGCTATCCCACATCTAAGGAATTGAGTGTGAAACCTCTCACAAAGCAATCCCGAAATAATTATTTTTAAGTATTTCCTTTTTTTCTATCATTTTATTTATTTTAACATAATCAAGTCAAAAAAAAAAAAAATCAGATTCAACGTTTTTTTCTAACCCATTTATTTTTTAGATTATCAGACTTGCTTGGGCCATACAGCCAAACGACTAGCCCTATAATCCAAGTTTATCATTCAATTTAAGTTTATGAAGAAATAACAAAATCAAAAAAAGAAAAAAAAATTAAAATAAAATAATAGCAAAAGTAAAATGAAATATACTGATGCATGTATCAGAAAGAGCAGAAACGTTGGAATGATCCCAAATAGAACAAAAGACCTTTCTCTTTCACCTGTACGCAAGAACGAAGCAGTGGGAGCAGTGGCGCGCCGTTGAGATGACGGATCCGGGTCGAGCTGGTTGAGAGAGATCCGAATCTGGATCTGGGTGAAATGGGGACAACAGCTGCGACTGAGATGGCGGGTACGAGCGGTGCTGTCGTGGAAACGACGGTGGCGGAACGGAGATCCGAACAACGGTGCGATTCGCAGAGCGAGGCGGCGTTTACGGTGGTTGGGTTGGCAGCGCACCAAGGAGAGGTGCCTCTCTCTGTATCTGTTCTCTAATTTTTTTCCGATTTGTATTTTTTTAATGTTGTCGTTTTTTTTTCTCTCTGATCCCCCTATTTTATAATGCAATTCACTATGATCTTTGATCCTAAAAATATGCCAAATCTTATCTGCAAAAATTAAGGATCAAGGGATTTCTATCTCTAAATCAAAATGTTGGAGGGAAAACAAACATGGCTGCTAGGGTTTGAGTAATAGGTTAAAATAAACCCAAGTGTTTAACATAAAAATAAAATCTTTTTTATTTTTTATTTTTTATTTTCTCTGCATTTTTATTTTTTGAAATTAATGAAAACTAAAAGACCCGGTCAAAATAAGGTGTTCACAGCACGTATGATGTACAGTTTTATGGATGTATGTATATATGTATATAGACTTGTGTGTTGTTTACTTTTAGTAATGTATGTTCTTTTAAGTTTTAAATTTTCTGGTGTTTTTAATATAACCGCTTAATGCTAATTTTACGTTTAGGTTTTAATTAATTCAGATTTTTTCTTTAATGGGATGTTAGGGCATCTCATTTGGTGGTATCAGAGCAGTTCGGTTCTATTCGGATTGTAAATTAGGGTGTACTGGCCATTTAGTTGAATCCACATCGGATATCGACTATGCTTAGAAGTTGGGTAGTGAGTCCGGAAGCGACATTTGTATGACATATAGTATTTATATTCCAGTTTTATGTAGTATTATATGTCATATTGGTGTGGGTTAATGATTTCTTTTAATAGGATCATGGCTCCAGGCAGAGGACGAGGACGTGGTAGATGTGGTGGTGGTAGAGCTATAGAGGTGGACCCTAGAGTGGGTAACGAGGATGATTATCAGTCTGAGGTAGGAGCTGGAGGTGGAGGGGAGTCATCTGAGACTTTCCGAACCATTCAGGAGTTAGTATCCATTATGTTGCAGCAGGCGCAACAGAATGCTCAGAGGATGCAGCGAGATGCAGAGTTACAGGAGCAACAGGACAGGAGGAGTGCTGCTGAGGCAGAGGATGCAGGATTGGCTACCTTCCTAAAGGGGAAGCCACCCCAGTTTAGAGGGGATTATGATCTAGAGCGAGCTGAGTGGTGGATACAGGAGCTGGAGAAGATCTTTAACACTATGCGATGCAGAGATGACAGGAAGGTGACTTATGCCGCCTTCATGCTGACAGGATGAGCAGAGTCATGGTGGAGAGGCAAGAGGAGGTTGCTTGAGGCAGAGGGCAGGTTGATTTGTTGGGATTTGTTCAGAGACTATTTCTTTGAGAAGTACTTCCCGCGGTTGGTCAGACACGAAAAGGAGAGAGAGTTCACGAGTCTCCGACAGGGAGACATGTCTGTAGGTGACTATGCGGCCAGATTTGAGGCCTTGATAAAGTTTTCTGTGTTTTACCAGAGGTTTCTAGACGAGGATTGGATGTGCCGTTTTAAGAAGGGGTTACGACACGAGCTGAGGAGGGCTATAGTGCCCTTGGATATTTTTAGTTTTACCGAGTTGGTAGAGAGGTGCAGTGCCATCGAGAGTATGGACCAGAGGCAGGCCGCAGAGCTGAGGCAGGAGCGGAGTGGAGGTCCTACTAGGGCAGGTCATCAGAGGAGAGGAGATTGAGGTCCTCAGTGGAGGTGGGAACCTTATGCTAGACCAGCACAGAGTGCTCAGACATCTGCACCAGTACCAGTTACAGCGGCACCAGTTAGCAGAGAGAGCCAGCATCATAGAGGCCCAGTTTGTTTCAGATGCGGAGGTCCGCATTATATCAGGGAGTGCCCGGAGAGATTTGTTGCTACATCTGTGGAAAACCAGGTCATTTTGCTAGGGAGTGTAGGCAGAGAGCAGGACAGCAGCAGCCAGCTGTCGGCAGAGGAGTTAGTACTTTTAGAGGTGGAGCTGGGAGAGGAGTTCCAGGGGCAGGACGACAGACGGCCAGACCTCAGGCCACAGGGAGGGTGTTTACTGTGAGAGGATCTCAATCCTCTCAATCTGCAAATCTTATTCAAGGTATGCGTTTAATATCTGACAGACTCTTGTCTGTGTTGTTTGACTCAGAGGCTACACATGAGTGTGTCGATCATTTACATTTACCCATTTCCCAGTTACCATATACTCTTACAATATCTTCCCCAACAAAAGATCCTTTGATTACTATGTCCGTTTGCCTACAATGTCCTATAGTAGTTAAAAATAGGACATTCCTTGTCGATCTCATTTGTTTGCCTATGCAACAGATAGATGTTATTCTTAGTATGGATTGGCTTTCGGCTAACCATGTAGTATTAGATTGTGCTCGAAAGACCCTATCTCTTCTTGAGCCTTCTAGCATAGTATCTGCCAATGAAGGAGCAACTATGAGGAGTGACGATTCTCAGCAGTATGTGATGCTTTTCTCTTTGGAAGCTAAGGAGACTCTAAGTATAGATTCCATTCCTATCGTGAGGGAGTTTCCTGAGGTTTTCCCTCCTGATGTTCCAGGTTTGCCATTAGAGAGGGAAGTTGAATTCACTATAGATATCATACCAGGGACAGGACCTATATCAGTAGCTCCTTATCGGATGTCACCTGTAGAGTTGGTAGAGTTAAAAAAACAATTGGATGATATGTTGAAGAAAGAATTCATCAGACCTAGTGTTTCACCTTGGAGAGCACCGGTGTTGTTTGTGAAGAAGAAGGATGGAAGTTCTAGGTTGTGTACGGATTACAGACAGTTGAATACAGTGACAATAAAGAATAAATATACGTTGCCTAGGATAGACGATCTGGTGGATCAATTAAAAGGAGCTTCAATATTTTCTAAGACTTATTTAAGATCCGGATACCATCAGATTAGGGTGAAGAAGGAGGACATCCCCAAGACAGCTTTCAGGATGAGGTACGGACACTATGCATACCTAGTTATGCCTTTTGGTGTAACTAATGCTCCAACGGTGTTCATGGATTACATGAACAGGATCTTTAGACCGTTCCTCGATAAGTTTGTGGTGGTGTTCATAGATGATATTCTTATCTATTCCCGTTCACGGGAAGAACACAAGGAACATCTAGGAGTTGTATTGCAAGTGTTGAAAGATAGGCAGTTATATGCGAAACTATCCAAGTGTGAATTTTGGTTAGAGGAAGTGCAGTTTTTAGGTCATATCATCAATAAGGAAGGGATAGTCGTTGATCCAGTTAAGGTAGTCCAGTTAAGGTAAAGGCCATGATCAAATGGGAGAGGCCTAAGTTAGTGAGTGAGGTGATGAGTTTCCTAGGATTAGTGGGGTGTTACAGGAGGTTCATTGAAGGTTTCTCGAAGATTGCGTTGCCTATGATGCAGTTAACGAGAAAGGGTACGACGTTTATCTGGACGGAAAAGTGTGAAGAGAGCTTTCAAAAGCTAAAGGAAAAATTGACTACCTCTCTAGTTCTGATGTCATCAGATCCTTTAGGACAGTTTGACATGTATTGTGATGCGTCATATCAAGGATTGGGTTGTGTTTTGATGCAAGAGGGAAGAGTTGTGGCTTATGCTTCCCAACAATTGAGGATTCACTAAAGGAATTACCCGACCCACGATCTGGAGTTGGTAGCTGTAGTGTTCGCATTGAAAATATGGTGACACTATCTCTATGGAGCAAAGTTTAATGTGTTCAACGATCACAAGAGTTTAAAGTATTTGTTTGATCAGAAGGAGATGAACATGAGGCAGCGTAGATGGATGGAATTTATTAAGGATTATGAGTTTGATCTTCAATACCATCCTGGGAAAGCGAATGTTGTGGCGGATTCACTGAGTAGGAAATCTTTACATGTGTCCGCAATGATGGTGAAAGAGATGGAGTTGCTTGAACAGTTTAGAGATTTGAACCTAGGTATGGATCTGACTGAGGATAGAATATGCTTAGGTATGATCACCATCAGTAGTGAGTTTCTGAGAGACCTTAAAGCTAAACAGGTTCAGGATGAATATTTGCATGAGGTGAGTCGAGGCATAGATGAGGGTAAGGCTTTAGAGTTTAGGAGAGGATCCGATGGTGTGTTGAGGTTTAGAGATATGTGTGCCCGAGGACTTAGAGTTTAGGAAGATGATCTTAGAAGAGGCACATAAGAGTAAGCTGAGTTTTCACCCAGGAGCCATCAAGATGTATCAAGACTTGAAAAAGATGTTTTGGTGGCCAAAGATGAAGAAAGAAGTGGCGGAGTATGTTCTATTATGTTTAGTTTATCAGAAAGCTAAGATAGAACATCAGAAGGTTGCAGGTTTGTTGCAGTCTTTGGATATCCCAGAATGGAAATGGGATAGTATAGCCATTGACTTTGTGGTTGAATTACCACGAACTCCAAAGAAGTTTGATGCGATTTGGGTTATCATTGATAGGTTAATGAAGTGTGCTTACTTCTTACCTATTGGTGAGAGTTACAGTCTTGAGAAGTTGACCCAGATCTACATCAAGGAAGTTGTGAGGTTGCACGGTGTACCGTCCAGTATTGTCTCCAACCAAGATCCTAGATTTACATCTAGATTTTGGAGACAGTTACACAATGCTTTGGGAATCAATTTGAGGATGAGTACAGCTTATCATCCTCAGACGGATGGACAGTCAGAGAGGACAATTCAATCATTGGAGGATCTTTTAAGAGCATGTGTGTTGGAACATGTTGGTAGTTGGGATGAGTTCCTACCTTTGATTGAGTTCACTTACAATAATAGTATCCACAACAATATAGGGATGGCTCCGTACGAGGCTTTGTATGGAAGAAAATGTAGGACTCCATTGTGTTGGTATGAGACTGGCGAGAGCCAAGTGTTGGGTCCTGATATGGTACAACAAACAACGGAACAAGTCAGGAAGATAAGAGAGAAAATGAAGGAAGTGCAAGATAGGTAGATGAGCTACAGTAACAAGAGGAGGAGACCCTTAGAGTTCCAGGAAGGTGATCACGTGTTTTTGAGAGTCACTCCAAAGACAGGAATTGGCAGAGCTATAAAGTCTAGAAAGCTTACTCCCCGGTTCATTGGACCATTTCCAGATTCTTCAACGAATTGGTCTAGTAGCTTATCATATAGCCTTACCACCTAACCTTTCCAACCTTCACGATGTTTTCCATGTTTCCCAGTTGAGAAAATACTATCCAGATCCTTCTCATGTAATTGAGCCAGAGTCCATACAACTCCGAGAGAACCTAGAATATGAGACTTTACCGATTAAGATTGCAGATATAAGGATTAAAGAACTCCGTGGTAAACAGATTCCCTTGGTTAAGGTCATCTGGGATGATGTTACTGAAGATGCTACTTGGGATCATGAGGCAGATATGTAGAGTCAGTAGCCCCATCTGTTTCTAGGTATGTAAATTTCGAAGACGGGATTTCTTTCAAGGGGGTAGAAATGTAACAGTCGTAATTTTATGTTTTGTTTACTTAAGAGGATCACGTTTAAGACTTAGATTATATAGTGAAGATGTTGTTTGAGGTCTAGGAACCTTTACCTGGAAAGTACGCAACCATCTAGAGTGAGTTTGAACGTACACCAATCTTAGGGTTTTCCCGATTATCGACTTTAAGACGTATGAGTATGAAACAAGAAATTTGGAGTTAGGATTGAGATTAGGCCTTTTTGAGGGTTTGAGGTTGTTTATTAGGTCTTGAAGAGCCTATATCTCAAATTTGAGGTCAATCGGACGTCGAACGGATTCAAAACGGGACAAAACGTCTTCTGGTCAATGGTCAATGCTTAAGCATGGAAAACTCAACGCTCAAGCGTCCATAGAACGTTCAAGTGTGGGCTTTCCCACGCTCAAGCATGGTGGTTAACCAGACTAGCTCTGGCGTTGACCTGCCACGTGTTAAATAGGGCTTACGTGGCACCTCCTGATAGGTTGCATGGCGCGGTGGCGTACCTGCCTCCCACGCTCAAGCGTGGAGGATCCCACACTCAAGCGTGGGCTCGATCAAGCGTGGCTATACCCATGCTCAAGTGTAACACCCACTTTTCGTTAAGTGCTTTTCTGTATGCTTTGTTTGTTAGGAAGGTTTAGAATGAGCTAAGTGGGGTTTTGTTGGAAAATCCCTTCCTTAGGCTTGTGTCTTGTGACTTTCTGAGTCACAAGCACGACCGTGCTCAAAAGAGAGCACGACCGTGGTCGTTGGGCTAACGCATCTCGCTGACGTTAAGTTGAGCACGCCCGTGCTCAACAGTAGTGCAAACTGCGCCTCATAGGCGCTAAGTCAAGCAGTCCGTGCTCAAGGGGGAGAACGACCGTGCTCAGGTCTGTGCCTTTATAAGCAGAACAATGATCGAGGGTTTACGTCATAAACCCTATTTTGGCAACAACAGCCAACCTTAGTGCGGCAGCAACCTCTTTTTCCCTATTCTTTCTAAACCCATTGCGTTGTTGGAGCTTTGGAGACCATTGGGAATGTCTAGTTCATCAGTTTTGATCGCTATAGGTAACGGTTCCTTCCCCTTAGAGTTTCCTTTTTCTATTATTAGATTTGGGAAACTAATTGGTTAATGTTCTTGTTTGACCAAGGCTTGGAGAGTTAACTGAGCCGCTCGAGGAACGCGTGAGTTACCGTTTGAGTGATCGCTACCGGATTCTTCATACCAGGTATGGGGAGAAGAATATTGTATTCATTAGGCAAGGGGGTAGCGTAAGATGAGGGGTTCCCATAACCCCATTTTATTGTTGTTATAACTGTTATTACGGCTATGTTATGTTGATTATGAATATGCCTTAACTGTTGTCAATGCCATGATCTGCCTGGTTGTATGAGTTATTGTTATGTTGTTAGTTGGCTAATTGGTATGCCTCTTTGTTATAGTGTTATGATGTTGAATGCTAAATAGTGTATATTGATGAATGTTGCTATGTTGAATGCCATTGGTTATTAATGATGATATGATGAGAATGCTATTGGTTGTTGTTATCGATGATGTTGATTGGCTGATGTTGTTAATATGTTGAATATGTTAATAAGACCCTAGACATATTTAATTAGGACTCTTAGTTAACATAAGAATTAATGGGTTAATCTCCTAAAGTTTCATAAGACACGAACTGTTACTGAGAGGTGAGGAATGATGCCATTTGGATTAGTCATAAGGACCCTAGGATTTGATTTGAGAGTGTTGGGGAGCTTTGACTCCAGAACAACAAGTTGAATCTGCCCAGAACAGTACAACTGGCCCAAGAGCACGGCCGTGCTGAACAGGGAGCACGCCCGTGCTCCCTGTTGCATTCTGGAAGGCAGGCCGCACATTGAGCATGGCCGTGAAGGACAGTGAGCACGATCGTGCTTCACTTAAGTGACAGCACGACCGTGCTGGGGTGAGCACGCCTGTGCTCCCCTTACTGGTCAGAATCTGTGATTAATGGAATTAAGGGATGTTTAACCCCAAATGTCCCCAATAATGTGATAAGACACCAATCGAGTAATGATGAGTTAGATAACTTAATTAAAGGATAAGTAAGATAATAAAGAATAATAAGCTGGTTAAGCCGGTACCCATTGGGTTACCGCACATTGATACACTTTGGTGCTTTTTGCCCAAAGTGCCCTCGATGCTCTTGTTGGCCGTGGCAACCATACCCAAGAGGGGGGTGAATTGGGTTTTAAATAAAAAAGGAAAACTTTTTCGATAACTCGAAACCATTTTTAAAGTATAAACAGAATTTGCAGCGGATGAATATTATTTTCAAATTAAATCGTTGTCGCGTGCAAGTAAAAGCGTTTTTTCAAAAGACAAAACAAAAGTAAAAGAGATAGGGATAAGAAGATTGACACCGCGATATATCCTGGTTCGGCCACAGACTACCCACATGGCCTACGTCCAGTCCCCAAGGAAATACGACCAAGGGATTTCAATCAACTCTAGTTTTTAAACAGGATCAACTAGAACCTTTACAATTCAGAGAACCCTTAACACAAATCTCAAGACATACGATCCCTTGTGTAAGAGCCTCAAACACTAGCTTTTAAACAGGCGTAGCTAGAACCTTTACAATTTAGAGAACCCTTAACACAAATCACAGGACATACAATCCCTCGTGTAAGAGCCTCAAAAAACCGTTCGTGAGATCACACTCACTTAAAAGAAACAAACTATAAAAGTTTTACAATGAGAAAGCACTCAAAAGTGCAGATATGAAATACAACTTGAAGCTCAAATAGCAACACCTATATGGTGTATAAGTTTCTCAAAATAATATGATCACGTGTAAGTGCAAGAGTAAAAGAAAATAGTAATCAGAGTTTAAGCACAATAGAGAGTAGTAGATGGGGCATTTTTCCAAGGCTGCCAGGCTACCTATTTATAGAGAATAGGTTAGGGTTCAGTGAAATTAGGTCAAGCCTCTTAAAATGCATTTTAGCCGCAGCATAATCGATTATCTAAAGTCCATAATCGATTATTTAATGTGTTTCCATGAAGCGCGCGTCTGGACAGAAAGGTCATAATCGATTACCATAATCGATTATGTCTTCACTGGTTTTTCACCAAAGAAGATAATCGATTGCCTTAATCGATTATGATGTTACTGACTCTTTCATAAAAGGCTATAATCGATTACATAATCGATTACAGGGTTTCGGTTGAAGCATATTGGAAGTCAGTAAGGTCATAATCGATTATCCAGATTCAATAATCGATTATTATATTTCAAATTTGAAATCAACGGCTTTAATATCATAATTACTCATTAAAGCCATTTAACCAGGACTCATAATCGATTATAGCATTTCCATAATCGATTATGGTGCGTATCAGGTGGTTTTTCAAAAACTTGACAATTAAGGAAAGGTTGCCCAATTAAGCTCAATTTTAATTGTCAGTTTTAATCACATGTTATTATTTATTTAATAACATGATTTATCTTTTAAAGCACATGTTAAATATGTGTGTGTGTGAGTGATCATATTAAATTGAAAACCCTACTTACCATTTACAGATTATTCTAAAACACTCAATACAAGTAGTAAAATTCCCTTTTTACCCCTCTTGATTGCTTTGCCTAATCTTGACTGATCGTTTGGCCTTTTTCACGCTTTTTGCAGATAAGTCCTTTAGACTTAAAATTGCTTTTGTCATTCATCAAAATATATGTACCTGTCAAGGCATACATCCACAGCTCTTTGGTCGAGGCGTTGATGAGTTGAACCTTGGTGCTTTTTGGCCAAGACATTGATGATGGTGATAAGTCTTGGGTTCTTATTTGCCTAAGCAAATGAGGTGGCTGCCTTGTTTGCTATTGTGTTCATGCATTCATACGTTGAAGTTATTAGTGGGGGAAGTTCAACATAGGGGAGGTCGTCCTAGAGTGCGGCGATCTGGCGAAGTCTCGGGTGGTTCACCCAAGGTTTGGTGAACCGTGCGCCCCCGCAGTGGCGTACCCTCGTTATGGTACGTCGGCTATCCAAGGGGTTCACCCATGGTTTGGTGAACTGCCGACGTTGGTGCTTTTATGGCCAATGTGGATATGTAACTCAGAAGTTGCCTTCCAGAGATAGTTTGGATCCACATGCATAACGGAGTAGCGGAGTAGTGTTGCACCGCATAGCATATGTTGGTTGAGATGATAAGTTGATGTGATTATTTATGTGTTGATGTTATGCTGTATTGCTATGCCATATTATGATGTATGTTCATCTTGCTTAACTACTTCCATGCTGATGTGTTTACATGTTTTCTTACTCCCCGTTTCTCTTTTCTGTTGATGGCATGTATCTCTTGATGCAGAGGACGGTGAGCAACCAGTGGAGGAGTGACTCTGAGGAACCGCGACTCTAGTAGGATGTTCAGTAGTTATAGTTGTTAGTTGTTGTTAGTTTTCAGTTTCAGTTGTATTCCGAGGATTTTATTTCGGAATGGTTATACCAGCTCTGTATGTGACATCGGGGTTAGGTATTGTTTATGTTTTGTTTATGTTTTATCTTTTTAAAACTATGTTCTTTCCACGTTAATTGTTACAATGTGGTGCCTTTTATCCAAGTTTTATTTTAACCAAATAAATGCATGTTTTTATATTACCTCTTTCAAGTAAATGTTTTATATTCATATGCGGGGTAGATGGGTGTCACATCAAGTGTGGGCACGCTGATGAACAAAAATAAAAGGTGACTTAAGTGACATAAGTCAATTAGTCACCAAGTGAAAAACAGAGAGCAGAGAGTTGTGAAAAGGCAGAGAAGGGAAAGGGTTGTGAGAGAGTTAGAGAGAGAAAGCTTCGAGACGAGAGTTAGAGCGATTCGATCGTCCCGATGCGAATCCGAGCAGGTGGTTGCATTTGTGGCAACGTCATCTTCATCATTCTCTTCTTCTTTTCTTATATAGAGAATGTAAATCCTATCACTTTTATGTCGAAATGCCGTCTGTTACAGTATTTGAATTATCTTTAGTTTAGGTTATCGGAATTCAATTCCGTCTTCGTGTTAGAACTCCTTGTAACGTGCTCTTCACAATGTGGTGTTTAGGTGAAATTTCGGAGGCTCGAAGGCCTTAGAACTGCGCAGGGCATAATCGATAGGATTCGAGGACGACTAGTTACTTAGCGCTCTTTCACAGTACGACTTTCCAGGTGGGGGAAAGAAGCCATCTAGCATCGAAAACGGCAAAGTGGCATTTATTTCGATAATGGCGTAGGGCGACCTAAACCCTACTAGAGACAAGTATAGACAATTCAAACAAAAGCACACGACAAACTCACAACAGACTCATAGCATGTTCGGACAGGGTCGAAATGCTCTGATACCACTAAATGTGACACCCACTACCTTGCATATTAATATAAAAGATTTACTTGAAAGAGGAAATATAAAAACATGCATTCATTTCATTAAAATAAGAACTTGGATAAAAGGTACCACATTGGAACATATACAACGAGGAAAGAAACATAATTTTAAAAAAGATAAAAGATAAAATATAAACAACGAATAAACATAACCCAACCCCGATGTCACATACAGAGCTGGTATAACCGTTCTGGAATAAAATCCACGGAATGCAACGAAACTGAAACAAACTAATAACTATAAAACTAAGCATCGCGGCTCCTCAGAGTCACTCCTCCACTGGCTGCTCACCGTCCTCTGCATAAAGAGATACATGCCAACAACAAAAAAGAGAAACGGAGAGTAAGAAAACATGTAAACACATCAGCATAGAAGTAGTTAAGCAAGATGAACATACATCATATACATAGCATTTATCATCATACAACATTTAGCATCAACATATAGTTATATCAACATATTAAATCAATCAATGTATACTATGCGGTGCAACACTACTCCGCTACTCCATTATGCATGTGGATCCAAACTATCTCAGGAAGGCAACTTCGAAGTTATATATACACATTGACCATAAAAGCACCAACGCCAGCAGTCCACCAAACCATGGGTGAACCCCTTGGATATCCGACGTACCATAACGAGGTTACGCCACCGCGGGGGCGCACGGTTCACAAACATTGGGTGAACCTCCCGAGACTTGGCCAGATCGTCGAACTCTAGGACGACCTCCACTATGTTGAACTTCACCCACTAACAACTTCAACGTATGAATGCATGAGCGCAATAGCAAACAAGGTAACCACCTCCTCCGCTTAGGCCAATAAGCACCCAAGACTTATCACTATCATCAACATCAACGTCAACGTCAACACCTAAATCCATAAGGGTCAAGCCCCCTTTGGCCAAAAAGCACCAAGGTTCAGCTCATCAACACCTCGACCAAAAAGCATCGAGGCCACTTTGGCCAAAAAGCACCAAAGTTTATCAACATGCGGTAACCCAATGTGCACCAGCTTAACCAGCTTATTATTCTTGATTCGCCTTAATTATTCTTTAATTAAGTTATCTGGTTCTTCTTTATTCGATTGGTGTTTTATCACATTATTGGGGACATTTGGGGTGAAACACCCCTTTAAAACCTTTAAGTTAACGTTCAGACCAGTAGGGGGAGCACGGGCGTGCTTGCCCCACCACGGGCGTGCTGCCACTTAAGTGGATCACGGTCGTGCTCACTGTCCTGCACGGCTGTGCTCAATGCGCGGCCATCTTCCAGAATTCAATTGGGAGCATGGGTGTGCTCCCTGTTCAGCACAGCCGTGCTCCTGGAGCCAGCAGTACTGTTCTAGGCAGATTCATCTTGTGTTCTTGGAGCCAAAACTCCCTAACATTATCAAATCAGATCCTAGGGTCCTTTGACTAATCCAGTTGGCATCAAACCTCACCTCTCACTAACAGTTCATGTCTTATGAAATATTGGGGAATTAATCCCTTATTCTCATGTTAATTAAGAGTCCTAATAAATTCAATTAGAGTCTTATTAACGATTCAACATAAACATCATAACTCAGCCAATCAACATTTCGCCAACATAACCATGTCATAAACAGCATATCAACACAGTAATTACAACATGACATAAGCATACCATAATCAAACAACATTAAAACAATTAGGCATTCATAGCAATTAACAACAATAGGCATACCATTAATCAAACAACAGATTACAACAATCAAACCAATTAATCAAACATAGCATGGTATTGACGACAGTTAGCAATAACAATAACAATGAGGCTATAGGCACCCCTCATCTTACGCTACCCCCTTGCCTAATGTATACACTATCCTTCTCCCCATACCTGGTATGAAGATTTCGATAGCGACAACCCAACGATCAACTAACACGTCCTTCGAACGGCTCAGTCAGCTTTCCAAACCTCGGTCAAACAGAAAAGATTAACCAAATCAGTTCCCAAATCTAAATAATAGAAAGGAAACCAACAGAGGAAGAAATTGTTGCCTATACCAATTGGCACTGACGAACTAGATACTCCCAAGGGTCTCTAAAGCTCCAACAATGGAATTGATTTAGAAAGAAAAGGGAAGAAAGGGTTCGTAACGGCAACAGGGTTTCTATTTGTGCCAAAATAGGGTTTATGAGAAAACCCTCGGTTACTGTTCTCTTTTTAAAGACACAGACCCGAGCACGGTCGTGCTCCTCCTTGAGCACGGCCGTGCTCAACTTAGCGCATACGAGGCGTGGTCTGTCATTGAGCACGGGCGTGCTCCCTGTTGAGCACGGTCGTGCTCAACTTAGCGTCAGTGAGACACGTTTCCCAACTAGCACGATCGTGCTCTATGTTGAGCACGGCCGTGCTTGTGACTCAGAAAGTCACAAGACACAAGCCTAAGGAAGGGATTTTCCACCTAAAACCCCCACTTAGCCTATTCTAAACCTTCCTAACAAACAAGGCATACAGAAAAGCATTTAGCGAAAAACGGGGTGTTACAGATCCCAAGTATGGAACTGTGGACATTCGCATGGCCGGAAGATATCAACAATTTGATCTGTTTATAATTGCACCGAATTCAAAAGAAGTTTATTATGTCCCTTATCAAGCAATGCGAACGGATAAGCGAGGTTGGTGTGTAGCTGTCATAACCAAGCCTAGGGGTCGCTTAGAAATTGATGATGCAGAGGATAAGGCGCCCTTCCATGAGGATGAATCATCACATGTCAATGAAGTAACTGAGGTCGAGCGTATTGCTGGTATGTTGGGCTCTGAAGCTGATAGAGAAGAAGTGGTCATTGGTAATAAGTCATTGATGCATGCATCATCAGAGGAAGAAATAAAAAATGATGACTCAATGGAAGAAGATGAAGAGTCGGAATTAGAATCAGATGATGATATCGAGTCTGAATAGGAACTTTACTGTTAAGTACTTTTATTGTATTTTAAATATTTTAAATGTAAGACGTGACAAATTATATGTACAAATTATATGTTAGATATTAATAATTATTATGTGTTTTGATTAATTGCTAGATACCGTTTGATCTAGTATTTTTGCATTGTTTTATATTTTCCCATAAAAATAGATATGTCAGCATCAGGAGGACAGCCGCCCCGCCTCCCACCGTCCAGCGGTGATAATGGGAAGGCTAAACAGGGACGATACATCATCAAGGACCTTGTGCTAGCTTTTGTTGCTGCTACTTCCGCACCCACCTCCATCTCTTCCACACCTACCCCCATCCCTTCTGCACCCATCCCAGCTGCACCTACCCAAACCCCTACAGGAGCCTCCCCCACCCATTCTCCACCATCCTCGACCCATATTGCACACGGTCCCTTCCATCGACAACGCTTACTTGCAAACTACTCGTCGCCCCGTACTTCACCCACACCATACCCTTCATTATAAGAGGACTAAGCTGATGTGGACACCTTTTCTCTCTCTTTGTTGGCGTGCATGTACCTCTGCTGTGTGGAGCCCACGCGCCTAGGGATCAGCTCTCCCACATGTTTGGAAATGGGTCAGGGACCTAATTTAATATTGTGTAATGCTGGCCCGAAATAGTTGAAAGAGAGGAGAGGAATATAAGCATTTTGGTAACCCTAAAGGAAAGAACTTTTATGACATATTCTTGTTGTCTAACCTAGGGAAAGGGAGCCGCAAGCTTCTTCTTCTTCAACCTTTCCATTTTTGCCATTTTCATTTCTGTTCCATTGTATTGAACTTCTTCCTATTTGAATTTTCTGTTTTACTTATGCTTAACATGAGCTAATTTGTTGTAGCTTTAGGTATGTACTTGTAATGGATGCTTAGCTGAATTTGTGCAATGTTATATTACTGCATTTTCCTTTAACATGTGTTATGCGTTGTTTATTTAAGAGTAATCAACTTAAATGAATGTAAAGCTTACTTGGTTTGGAAAAATTAAATTTAGTGGAAAGAGTTAAAGGATAAGGATTAAACCATTAATTGGAAAATTAATGGTGTTGAATAGACTAGAGATAGTTATTCAAGTTCTTAAACTAGCTGGAACATGCCTATTACGAAGAGGGTGTAATTAATATGAATATAGGAATAGAAAGCATTTAATGAACCTACTCTTTCAGTGTTGGAAAACACATTTTTACTTCTTGGAGTTAATTGCTACAACATACGCAGAGCATAACCTAAGCTAAGCAGAAGTTATGAAGGACATAGCTAGAGCTGTTTTGTCACTTTTGACAACATAACTCTTTTTAACCTTGTTCTTTTGAATCATTATTTTCATAAAGTTCTGTTTAATAGTCATTATACACATACAACCATATTTGTTACCAATTCTAACTTCTAAGAGCATATAGTCTAAATTGGAATTTGCTACAGCATTATAATCCTCGTGGGAACGATATCTTACTTACTTTCTATACTACCTGCTGTGATTTGTATATACTTGCACAAGCTTAAAGACATCTGTTTTTAAGGCAACAAGTTTTTGGCACCATTGCCGGGGATTAGTAATGATGTTAGAATTCTATTTTTAGATTATTAGTTCTGTAGCTAGAAGCTCTAATATTTTGGGTGATTTGCTATAGCATCAGGTACTGAAACTGTATGCACAGGTTCCTATCACCTGAATTTAAACTTGATCTAGAGATTGAAAGGACATTCAGGAGACTCAGAAGAGGTCAAACTACTCTTTCCTCACCTGAGTTGGTGTTAAGTATTCCATCCAACTCCATACCAGCTTCAATTGAAGCACAATCTGCTGCTAGTTCTGAAATGGCTGAAGAAGAGCAGCAGGACAACATGGCTTTGGCCAATGATAGGAACAGTGCTATCCGAGGGTTTGCATTGTTTGATCCTGAAGCTATGAACACAGGGATAGTGAGGACTCCAATTAATCGACCTCAGTTTGAGTTCAAACCAGTAATGTTCCAGATGCTGCAAGCAATGGGACAATTCAATGGTGCTGCAATAGAGGACCCTCACCTGCATCTAAAACAATTTTTAGATGTGGCTAGTAACTTCAAGATCCCAGGCATTACTGAGATTGTTCCCATTTTCTTTGCGAGGCAAAGCAAAGAATTGGTTGAATTCCTTGGAGCCAAATTCAATTAACACATGGAACAAACTGGTTGAGAAGTTCTTAATCAAGTTCTTCCCTCCAACGATGAATGCCAAGATGAGAAATGAAATCACTTCCTTCAAGCAGCAAGAAGATGAACCAGTGTTTGAAGCTTGTGAGAGATTCAAACAACTGTTGAAGAAATTCCCTCATCATGGTATCCCAACCTGTATCCAGATGGAGCATTTCTACAATGGTGTCCTACCTGGTTCAAGGATGATGCAAGATGCCTCAGCTGGAGGTAGGCTGCTCACTAAGTCTTACAATGAAGCCCATACTTTGATTGAGGGAATTGCTGCTAACAGTTATCAATGGCCAACATCCAGACTTGCTCATGGCAAAGTAAATGCTGTAGCAGGGCACGAAGAGAGTGAAGTATCTGCACTCTCTGCACAGATGGTTTCCTTGACCAATATGGTGAGGGGACTTACTATGGCAAACCAAGGCAACTCAGTTGCTCCACCTATCATGGCTGAAACAATGGTACACGAGTAGATCTACAATGCAGATGTTTCATGAATGTATTGTGGAGGGGAGCACCTTTTTGAAAGTTGTTCTGCAAATACTGCCTCAGTTAATTATGTGGGAAACAACAACAGGGGAAACAACTCATATGGTAACACCTATAATACAGGGTGGAAGCAGCATCCTAACTTCTCATATTCGAATTACAATAACACTCTGAATCCACCTTCTGGATTTAATCAACAACCTAGGCAACAACAACCTCAGCGACAGCCACAAGTTCAACAGAAGGCCCAAGAACCATCTATAGAAGTTGTTCTGAAGGCATTTATGACATAGATTAAAGCTGTAATGAGGAATCAGGAAACTTAGATGGGATAGCTAGCTAATGCACTCAACTCAAGGCAAATTGGCACCCTACCTGCAATAACTGAAACCCCAAAACCCTCAAGTTTTGGAGGTAATGAGCAATGCAAGGTTATCCATTTGAGGAGTGGTAAGGATGTAGAGATTGTTGAGACAAAGAAAAAACCAGAGGTGAAGAGTGCAGAACCTGAAGCTATGGTAATAGAGGAAGAAGTTATGATAAAGAAACCTGCTGAGAAAATACCAAATGCTACAGCATCACCTACTGTTCCTAAGCTGATTCCAGAAAGGCCTCCCCCACCTTTTCCTCATAGATTGAAGAAGGTCCACTAGGAGAAATAATTTAACAAGTTCCTAAATGTGCTGAAGCAACTTCATATAAACATTCCTTTAGTGGAAGCTTTGCAACAAATGCCAAATTACACAAAGTTCATGAAGGATATGTTGACCAAGAAGAGAAGGCTAGGTGAGTTTGAAACAATGGCCTTGACTGAAGAATGTAGTATGATGCTGCAAAACAAAGTACCACAAAAAATGAAGGATCTTGGGAGTTTCACCATACCTTGTTCCATTGGAGATATACTTACCGTGGCAGAGCTCTACGTGACTTAGGAGCGAGTATCAACCTTATGACCATGTCAATTTTCAGAAAGTTGGGAATTGGTGAGGCTCGCCCCACTTATGTTACCCTTCAATTGGCAGATAGGTCCATTGCTTATCCAGAGGGAAAAATTGAAGATGTTTTGATCAGAGATGACAAATTCGTATTCCCTGTGGATTTTATCATCTTGAATTTTGAGGCTGATAGAGAAGTCCCTATTATTCTTGGAAGACCATTTCTGGCAACTCGGAAAACTCAGATTGATGTGCAAAAAGGAGAACTGACAATGAGGGTTAGTGATCAGCAGGTCATATTCAATGTTTTCAATGCCCTAAAGTAACCAGATGTGGGGATGGAAGAATGCTCCTTCATACAGTCTTTCAATGAACTGGTGCAACAGCATCTCTGGAAAAATCAGTCTTATTATGGCAATGTTGCAGCATCAGTGGAAGCTGATAACTCATCTGATGAGGAAATGGTGAAATTCTTGGACAGCAAAGCAGCTCAACATGTGTGGTCCAGGAAATATGAGTCATTGGAGGTAACTGATGATACTTTTAAAGACAATGTTCCTTCTATTTAAAAACCTCCCTCCTTAGAATTAAAAAAAATTGCCAAATCATTTGAAATATGCATATCTTGGTGATAATGATACACTGCCTGTGATAATTTCTGCTTCATTAACCTGTCCTCAAGAAGAACACTTGTTAGCAGTTTTAAAAAGGCACAAAAAAGCAATAGGTTGGCAAATGACAGACATTAAGGGAATCAGTCCCTCTATCTGCATGCATCAGATCCTTTTGGAGGACAATTCAAAGAATAGCATTGAGAGCCAAAGGAGATTGAACCCAATCATGAAGGAGGTAGTCAAGAAGGAGATTATTAAGTGGCTGGATGCTGGTATCATCTACCCCATCTCAGATAGTGTGTGAGTGAGTCCCATCCAGTGTGTGCCTAAAAAGGGGAGTATGACTGTTATTACAAATGAAAAGGATGAAATTATTCCAACAAGGACTGTAACTGGTTGGAGAATATGCATGGGTTACAGGAACTTGAATAAGGCAACTAGAAAAGACCATTTCCCCTTGCCATTTATTGATCAAATGCTGGATAGATTGGCTGGAAAGGACTTCTACTGTTTTATGGATGGCTATTTTGGATACAATCAGATTGCTATAGCACCAGAAGACCAGGAGAAAACAATTTTCACTTGCCTTTACGACACCTTTCCTTTCAGAAGGATGACATTTGGCCTATGCAATGCTCCAGCAACCTTCCAGAGGTGTATGATGGCAATGTTTTCTGACTTGATTGAGAAATCCATGGAAGTGTTCATGGATGATTTCTCTGTATTTGGAGAAACTTTTCAGAACTGTTTGGTGAATCTAGAGCAAATTCTTAATAGGTGTTAGGAAACTAATCTTGTGTTGAACTGGGAGAAGTGTCACTTCATGGTGACAGAAGGAATTGTGCTTAGTCACAAGATTTCTAGAAATGGTATTGAAGTAGACAAGGCAAAGATTGAAGTTATTGAGAAGTTGCCTCCCCTTGCATCAGTAAAAGGAATCAGAAGTTTCCTTGGCCGTGCTGGTTTTTACAGAAGGTTCATCATGGATTTCTCCAAGATCTCAAAGCCACTGTGCCAATACAGAACTTTTGACTTTACTGCTGAATGTTTGAAAGCATTTGAACTTTCGAAGAATGCTTTAATCACTGCACCTGTCATTGTTCCACCTGATTGGGAGAAACCATTTGAGCTTATGTGTGATGCAAGTGACTTTGCAATGGGGGCAGTTTTGGGACAAAGGTATAACAAGGTCTTCCACCCAGTATACTATGCAAGCAAGTCTCTGATAGATGCCCAAATCAATTATACCACCACTGAAAGGGAGTTGTTAGAAATGGTATTTGTATTTGAAAAGTTTGGATCCTATCTGGAAGGAACAAAAGTAGTGGTTTACACAGACCACTCAGCTATCAAATACCTCATTAACAAGAAGGATGCTAAACCAAGGGTAATAAGATGGGTGTTGCTGCTCCAGGAATTTGACTTGGAAACCAGGGATAAGAAGGGAGTGGAGAACCAGGTAGCAGATCATCTCTCAAGGCTGCTAGAGGGTGTTGCAGAATCAGGGGATGTAGTCATTGATGAGTCCTTCCCTGATGAGCAATTGTTGGCAATGCAAATTGCTGCAGCACCCTGGTATGCTAATATAGTGAACTTTTTGGCTAGTGGTGTGGTTCCCCCAGACATGAATGCACAGCAAAAGAGGAGATTCTTCCACCTAGAAAAACAATATCTCTGGGATGAACCATACCTCTACAAGGAGTGCCCAGACAACCTAACCAGAAGATGTGTAGCAGAAGAGGAATTCCATGACATACTGACTCAGTGCCATGCTTCAGCATATGGAGGTCACTTTGGTGGCATGAGAACTGCTGCCAAAGTTCTCCAATCAGGTTTATTCTGGCCCACTCTATTTAAGGATGCCCATCAATTTGTTAAACATTGTGATAGGTGCCAAAGGGTAGGGAATTTATCCAATAAAAATGAAATGCCCCTGAATACAATTTAGAAATTGAACTTTTTGATGTGTGGGGTATTGATTTCATGGGCCCATTTTCCCCATCCTTTGACAACCTTTATATTCTAGTAGCTTTTGATTATGTCTCTAAATGGATGGAGGCTGTGGCTATAGCTAAAAATGATGCTAGGGTGGTGACAAAGGTCTTACAAAAAAATATCTTTTCTAGATTGGTACCCCTATCATTAGTGATGAAGGAACCTATTTTTACAACCAAGTTTTCCCCAAACTACTTGCAAAATATGGATTTAAACACAAAGTAGCCACTGCCTATCACCCCCAAACTAATGGGCAAGTGGAGTTATCTACGGGGAAATAAAAAAGAATTCTGGAAAAGATGGTTAATCCCACAAGGAAGGATTGGTCCACACATTTGGATGAAGCCTTGTGGGCATATAGAACCGCATTCAAGACACCCCTGAGGATGTCCCCATATAGGCTGGTGTATGGGAAGGCTTGCCATTTACCTTTGGAGCTACAACACAAATCTTTTTGGGCAGTTAAAAAGCTGAACTTTAATCTGAGGGGTGTTGGAGCAGCTCGTATGTTGCAGCTAAATGAATTGGAGGAACACAGGTTGTTTTCCTATGAAAATACTGAAGCATATAAAGTTAAAACCAAAGCTTGGCATAACAAAAGGATCCATCACAGATCATTTCATGAAGGGGAGCAAATACTGTTGTTCAATTCGAGGCTGAAGCTATTTCCAGGCAAGCTTAAATCAAGGTGGTCTGGCCAATTCAAAGTCAAGAAAGTCTATCTACATGGAGCTGTAGATTTGCTGGATGCAGAGAGTGGCAGAGAGTTTAAAGTGAATGGACAAAGGATTAAGCACTACTTTGGTGAACCTTTAAACAAAATGAAGGTCACCACCACTCTAAATGATACTGCATGATATGATACATCATGGTCTGGCTGAGGACCAGATAAACCAAGCGCTCATGGGAGGCAGCCCATCAGTAAATTCAATTAGTAGTTTTTATCATGTTTTTAGGAGGTTACAAGAAAAAGAAGTGAAAAGAAAAGAAAAAGAAAAGAAGGAAGGAGAGAAGCAAGGCTGGTCAAGAGAAGTGTGAGCAGAATTTGTTGTGACAATGCTGCATCAAGATCCCAAATTTTGGGTGTAGTGAATTGCCATTTTAGTGAAAAGGAGGCCAAGACTTGACACAGGTACAATGGGAGCCAGCGCATTTTTGTCTGTTGTGAAAAAGAGTTGAAAGGTGGTACACTTTTAAATGTTTGAAAAGGATTAAATGAGGAGAATTTTGGAAAGAGGGGATCATGGTTACCAAATATTTTTCCCCAACCGTACACTACCCATTTCTCTCTCCCACTTTATTACCCCACTCCCCCATACCTCACCTCCTCTCTCAGCCAACCCACACCCTACCCTGGCACATTATATACATATCTTTCCCACTCCCTCCACCCACTACATGCTTCTGCAACCCTCACTCTTCTCTGTTCAACCCTAACCTTTCCTCTTCATCTTTGTAACTTTACCACACCTTACCAAAATGACAGCAAAGAAGGGAGGCCATGTGAAACACCGCGCCACAAAAACCCTTCCACCCACCTCTAGTGCTGAAAAAGACCAACTTGGTTCATGGGCCAATGCTGAGGCCAAGGTGATGTTTCAGACCGAAACCTTCACCCTGAAAAGCGGTTCAAATACGGCAAAGGTAGCAAATTGGGACTGCTGGCAGAATTAGTTGAAGTGATTGAGACCCACAACTGGAAGTGATTTGCTCAACACCCTGAAGGCTACTGTACTCCCCTTTGGTGAGGGAGTTTTATGCAAACGTGAGATCTGAAGACCAAACCTTCATGGTGATTAGGGGTGGAAAGGTCTCTTTCTCAACAAAAACCATCAACATGAAGCTCGGGCTAGAAGAGGTCGAACACTAGTATGGTGCTATTATGGACAAAACCACTGAGAAACAGCTGTAGCAAATCAAGAAAGATCCGGCCTTTGCTGGAGCAGAATGGATTCAGCAACCTGAAGGCCAACTGAAACTCCCTAGGCCTATACTGAAGCCTCTGGCCAAGATCCGGTACCACTTCCTTAGGCACAAACTTTCTCCAACTGTGCATATGGAGACAGTGGAGAAGGAAAGGCTAGTCCTTCTACACTGCATCATGAAGAACAAGAAGATAAACTTGGGGGAGATAATCAAGGAGCAGATTTCATCTTGCGCCATGAAAAAGAAGGGCAATCTGTTTTTCCCCTGCCTTATCACAGAGCTGTGTCTGCAACAAGGTGTTGACTTCCACCCTGGAGAAGTTTTAAGAATTCTGGCCCCATTGACATGGACTGCATTCTCAGGCTCTACTCAAACTCATAAAAGGCTGAAGCAAGTGCAAGCAAGCTGCAGCATGAAAGTATCCCAGAGCAGTAGGATTACTCTGGGATGCCGGAGCAAAAGTTGGACCAACTTAATGATATGCTGCAGCAGCAAGTACAGAAAGAAAAGAAGTTCTGGGAGTTCTGTTTCATGAAATACCAATGGGAGAAACAGACTATGAAGCTGAACAACTGGAAGCTGGAGATCCCTATGCCACCATTTCACAGATCACAGAGAAATCTTGCCCCCTGTTGAGGAAGAAGAAAAGGACCCCACTGAACCAACTGAGCCCACTGCTCCCACTCCTGCAACAAACCCCAATATCAACATAAATGCCACCCCTGCTCACAGTACCTCTTCTGACCACGTGTGGCTGGGTGTTCCCCCCTCTAAATAGCAAGCTATTGTTCGAGCAGTTGACCCCAAGAAAACGAAGGTGATTTCTGAAAGCCCAAAGAAGGATCGAGGGGTACCAAAAGGGCCTGTGCTGCAGCATCAGAAGAGGTCCTTCCCTCTACCACTAAAGCAACAAAGGCCACTCCTCAGCCTTCCAAGCAACCAAAGAAGTTTAAGAGCACAGTTGGAAGGAATAGCACCATCAGTCAAATTGCTGCGGAGTATGCTTCTACTGAAGAAGAGGAGGAGGAATCACCAAGTCCTCCCCCATCAAAGAAAGCAAAGCTAGTTTTGTCATCTGCTGCAGCCAAAGGTAAAAAGATGGAGGCTACAGCAAAGGATGCTAAAATGGATGAAGATGATGCAGCTGAGCAGGGTGATGAAGAAGAGGAGGCTGGGGAGGAAGCTGAAGAGGAGGAGGCTGAAGAATCAGAGGAAGAAGAGATGGATGAAGAAGAGGATGTCCAGATAACTGGAGCAACAGCAAAGAAGGTGTCTTCCACCAAGCATGGAGGCACCAGGAGGAGCTCCCGCAAGCTGTAGCATCACACACTCATTACCAGAAATCCTTCTTTTACTTTTCTGCATTAGTTGGTCACTAGGACCTTTTATCTTTCTGTCTGTGTTGGGAAAACGTTTGTAGGGCCACTAGGGCCATATTTGTTTCAATTTCTGTTGGTTGTTGATATGCATGTGCCCCACCTGTTCTTTTCCATATGATTAATGATTAAATGGAAAGTGGCCACTGGCCTTTTGGTGTGTTGAACAATAAGGACCTAATGAATAACACACTTGATGAAATTACCCAACACTCTGAATTGAATATACATTGTTAACTTTGTTACATCACTGGTTTAGTTAAGAGGACATATGTGCTGCAGCATGAACCACTAAAATGTGAGCTTGAGTGATTGAATTAAACTGCAGATATATCACACTCATGCATTCTCTGTAAGGTTTGCTTTGGTTCTGTTTGATCTGAATATACATTGATTGCACACACTTTCTGCTTGAGGCATTTTCTTGAATTTTTTTTAGCTAGGGCCTAAACCGCTAACCCTCTCAATACAAATTTCCTTAGTGTTGCCCCATTGAGCCTTAGCTCTTTATTCTGATTATTAGCACATTACAAGCCCTTAACTGAAAAAACAAAGATACCCAAATAGGTGGAGTTTAATTAGGGATGCTTGTTGTGACTATGTTCTAAATCAAGTTTGGGGGTAGCTTGAGGACAAGCACTTACTTAAGTTTGGGGGTGCCGTGTAGCAGCTTGTATATAGAAACTTACAGGGAAGAAAATAGCAATGTGACAAAGATAACACAAAATGTGAAGACTGTTTTTCTCCCCCACTGCAAAAAAAAAAAAAAATGAGAGCAAAGAACACTGAAAACTCTAAAAATATAACAGAATTGTTCTTTGTTCTTAACCAAAACAAAAAAAATAAAAGTGTGGGGTTTAGAAGGGAAGGAATGAATGGTAAGGACCAAAGTGGGGATTGTAGAAACACTTGGAGCAATTATCTAAAAAGCATCCCTTTGCTCTACCTTATGATTAGCTACTTGCCCAAAAATTTGACCCTACCTGTCCTAAGCCCCATTACAACTATGAAAGCCCTCTTGTTGTGTGCAATGTTGTGCTGTTTTGATTGTAATAGAGCCTTATGAAGCTTAATCAGAAATGTGTGACTGTGATGAGAGTGAATTTCTTATGAGAGGGTGAGAAACAGAACCCACTGTTCTGAGTGAATTTGCTACAGCATGTGCTAATCTGACTCTAGGCCAGTTTGTGATATTTGTTGATGTGGGATGATAGGAAGAATGATTGGTTACAATTGCAAGTGTGAAATTTTGTGTTTTGAAAGAAAGAAAAATCAGTGTAGGCCATGCATACCATTCAGTAGGTAGAATTGATTGTTGCCTTGTTTTATTTTTGCATTACTTGAGGACAAGCAATGATTCAAGTTTGAGGGTGTGATAACTCTTAGAAATAAGGGTTGTTCATTTCCTTTTCACTCTCAATTGTTGCTATCTTTAAGTATAAGATTCTGTTTTTGCTAATAAATATGCAAGTTTGTAAATATTTGTAGTTAAATCAAATAGGTGTCGGTTATGTGCTTTTACAATGCTGAATCATTGTCTCGTTAATTTTTGTGTGTTTACGCAAAGACCTGTTGAAGCATATATGAAGCATTGGGTGAAGAGTTCTTGGCTGTTGCAGCAAGCTAAACCTCAGAAGCTTTGCATAAGAGGAGTAAGCTGATGCGGACACCTTTTCTCTCTCTTTGCTGGCGCGCCTGTACCTCTGCTGTGTGGAGCCCACACGCCTAGGGATCAGCTCTCCCACACCTTTGGAAATGGGCCAGGGACCTAATTTAATATTGTGTAATGCTGGCCCAAAATAGATGAAAGAGAGGAGAGGAATATAAGCATTTTGGTAACCCTAAAGGAAAGAACTTTTATGACATATTCTTGTTGTTTGACCTAGGGAAAGGAGAGCCGCAAGCTTCTTCTTCTTCAACCTTTCCATTTTTGCCATTTTCGTTTCTGTTCCATTGTATTGAACTTCTTCCTATTTGAATTTTCTGTTTTACTTAAGCTTAACATGAGCTAATTTGTTGTAGCTTTAGGTATGTACTTGTAATGGATGCTTAGCTGAATTTATGCAATGTTATGTTACTGCATTTTCCTTTAACATGTGTTATGCGCTGTTTATTTAAGAGTGATCAACTTAAATGAATGTAAAGCTTACTTGGTTTGGAAAAATTAAGTTTAGTGGAAAGAGTTAAAGGATAAGGATTAAACCCTTAATTGGAAAATTAATTGGTGTTGAATAGACTAGGAATAGTTATTCAAGTTCTTAAACTAGCTGAAACATGCTTATTAAGAAGAGGGTGTAATTAATATGAATATAGGAATAGAAAGCATTTAATGAACCTACTCTTTTAGTGTTGGAAAACACATTTTTACTTCCTGGAGTTAATTGCTACAGCATACGCAGAGCATAACATAAGCTAAGCAGAAGTCATGAAGGAGCATACCTAGAGCTGTTTTCTAACTTTTGACAACATAACTCTTTTTAACCTTGTTCTTTTGAATCATTATTTTCGTAAAGTTATGTTTAATAGTCATTATACACACACAACCGTTTTTGTTACCAATTCTAACTTCTAAGAGCATATAGTCTAAATTGGAATTTGCTACAATATTATAATCCTTGTGGGAACAACAGACCTTGTGCACTGTCACTCGGAGCATACCTCAGAGATACTTACAATCTTTGAGGACAGAGCAGGTTGTAGACTAAGGTACATGCTCCCGGAGCATACGTCCAGATTACATCGGCCCCAACATCTGGGCCCAGCTATGTGCGTACTGGGACACTCCAGCTTACAGGCTGAAGTGTCAGCAGGCGAAGAAGAATTAAGCTTCCGAGAAGGGTGGGAGCCTACACACTGGTGGTTTGATTAACCATATCTGTAACACCCCGTTTTTCGTGTAAATGCTTTTATGTGTGCCTTGTTTGTTAGGAAAGTTTAGAGTGAGCTAAGTGGGGTTTTTGAGTTAAAAATCCCTTCCTGAAGCATGATCACGCCCGTGCTTAAGGCTGCATGCGTCTCATTGACGCTGATGTGAGCACGACCGTGCTTAGCAGTCAGGCATGTCTCGTTGGCGCTAAGTTGAGCACGCCCGTGCTCAACAGTAAGCACGACCGTGCTCATGTCTGAGTCTTTATATAGACAGTGAGCAGCGAGGGTTACGAGTTACAACCCTCAAATTGGCACTTTAGGCAACCCTAAGTGTGACGGCAGCCTCTTCCTCTCTTCCCCTTTGAACCCAAACTGTTCTTGGTGTTCTCGCTCTTTTAGGGGAGTCAATCACGCGATAGTGCTAATTAGCTAAGGTAAACATCCTTCCCTCTTGAGTTCCTTTTCATTATGTTGAATTGGGAACTAACTGGTTAACCTTTTTGTTGGCCAAGGCTTGAGACGATTCATCGAACCAAACCGAGGGAACCGGTAAAGCTTTCGTTGGTTAAAGGAGGAATCTTCATACCAGGTATGGGGAGAAGGAATAGTATGAGTATGTAGGCTTGGGGGTAGCATAAGACGAAGGGTTCCCATAACCCTCTATGTTTGATAACATGCCTAAGTGTTTAATTGACGTTGACTGTTATTAATTGATAGTATTGATGAGAACTGTTTGTGAATACGTTATTGGCATGACTATTAGTTATTGACTATTATTGTCTGTTATGATTATATTGATGTGATGATGCCATGATCTGAGTGTTATTATTATAATTATGATATATGATGTTTTGGCTGTTGACTGATGTTGTGGCGCTTTAATGCTAAAAGATTAAATCTGTTAAGCAATGTTAAGGGGGGTGATTCCCCTTTGTTCATAAGACTGAATGTTAGTAATGAGTGAGATGATGCCAACGGTGTAGTTAAGAACCTTAGGGACTGAATTATGAGTGATTAAGGACAATTTAATGAACTGAGATTAAAGGACTAATCCCCGTTAATTTGTAAGACATGAACGTTAATTCAATGTTAATGAAACTGATGATTTATGGTTTAGTAAGAGCCTTTAGGATTGAATCTGAGAATGCCCCCAAATCAATTGGCTAAGGGTCGTGACCCTTCTACCCAGAATAGCAGGGCGTGCGTTTGAGCGCGCCCGTGCTCAACAGGGAGCACGCCCGTGCTCCCATTTCAAACCCAGAACCTGGGCGCTTTTGAGCAGGCCTGTGCTTAATAGGCAGCACGACCGTGCTTGCCTGGGAAGCTCAGCATGACCATGCTCACCTGTGCAAAATAGAAACCAGAACAGTGCAGAAGCAGGGGTTTTCACTCCAAATGCTTTAAAAGATTTAATAAAATACCAACGAAACGTGAAGATCAAATACAAGTGATAAGATGTTGTACCTTGGTAGCCTAGTGGCCAAGGGGGTGACAGATCAAAACTCCAAGGATATTCAATACCAAACAAATTAATTACTCACCACTGAGGAAAAGTATTTGCTTCCCTGCTCTGCTAGGGTTTCGCTACCTTGAGCCGCAAGGCAACCCTTGATCATGGCAATTCTCTCGAATTGTCCATGTGATCTCTTGTTCCCTGAATCTCATGCTCGGCCTCCTCCACTCCCTCCTCCTTTACTTCTAATGTTGTTCCTAATTCTCTGGTGTAACCTAAAACTTTTGCTCAGGTTTTAACTAATTCATGCGTGGCTACCTCTAGCCAATTACTTATCCCATGCCTCAAAGCTGATAAACTATCGATCAAGATCCCAGAAAGTGAGTATCTTGCAGGCCTTGAATCATGCAAGAGCCATCTCCATGGAAGGGTTATTCTTTCGAAGGGTAACAAGCCATTGAAAACTGTTGACTTGCGATGCAAGTTACAGGGTTTATGGAACAAACTCAGCCCCTGGGAAATTATCTCATTAGGGAAGGGTTTCTTTGAGTTTTCTTTTTCATCTTTGGAGGATCTTAGAAGTGTCTTAGCTATGGGTATGTGGAGCCTTGATCCCGGACTTTGAGAGTCTTTTCTTGGACTAAGGATTTCAACCCTGCCGTGAGGCAGTCACATGCCCAAGTTTGGGTCCAATTATTTGGGGTGCCACAAGAGTATTGGCATCCAAAGGTCCTTTTTACAATAGCCAGTGGATTAGGAGTGCCTATTTACTTGGATGAAACAACTAACAAGAAGAGCTTCGGCCACTTTTCTAGAGTCCTCATTGATCTAGATTTGAATACCAAACTGAGGGAGAAGATTCTGGCTGAAAGAGAGCAATTTTCCTTCTTTGCTTATATTGACTATGAGAGACTTCCTGGTTTCTACCCCACATGTCAAAATATTGGTCATAGTCTAGCCAACTGTCTGAAATCATCTGAAAGGGTGGAAAAGAAGGCTCATCAAGGTGCTCCAGTTAGGACAAGGAAAATCTATGTTCCAAAAGGCAATGCAAATAAGGAGGTGATTACAATTAACTCTCAGGACCAGGGAGCTATTCAGCAAGAAGGAAAAAACAACTCTAATTGGGTTGCTGATAAAGGAAAGTGTTTTAATTCCGGATGGTAACTCTGATAAAACTCCAAAGGATGTCATATATGTTGCTAATGGTAAATCAGTGGTGATTGCCCCACAAACCACTCCAGGCTGTGCAGAAGGTGATAGCAGTTCCAAGTCTCAGAACAATGCAAATTCTATCCCTGCAACTACACATGTAGACCCCATTAATGGTCCTGATATGGCTATTGATAAAGATCTCAGTGCTGGCCAGGACAATATTCTGGATGCTTGTCAGGACCAAGGATCAGATTTGGATCAGAGGATTGATGAGGATTCAGACTCTTTAGAAACTATTTATGATGAAACTGAAGTTGAGCTTCGAGACAAAGACTTTCAAGATCTTCAAGAAGTTGTCCCAGATTTGTAAATTGAGAAGCCTACAGTTGTTGAGGATGAATTAAATCCAAATTTTCAGGCTAACTCTCTTTAAAATCTCACTGCTCAGGCACATAAAGATTTGTCAATTGTTAGTAAGTTTTGGTCAAATGTGGATCAAGATTTGGAGGGAGAGAAAGATGCAAGGGTGCACCAAGTTAACATTAATCAGTCTGCAGACAATGCCTCTAAGTATCTTGCAGAGGGTGAATTCACTAAAGTTCTTTCCAAGTCCCAAATTAAGAAGCAAAGGAAATAACAGAATGAGAAATCCAAGCAACGAATGGGCAGAACAACAAGGTCCAAAGCAGGCCTCTCAAATGTTTCTCAATGAAAGTTATTTTCTGGAATGCTAGGGGTTTAGCTAACCAAGATATCATTCTTATTGCAGAACCGTGGATGGATTTGTGTTCTTTCCTTCCACTTTCTGGTCTAATTTAAATTTGAAGGTATTTGCTATGAATGATAGGGCTTCCCTGGCCCCTAATCTTTGGTGTATCTGCTCTTCTGCTTTAAATCCTACAGATGTTGTCTCTTCTGCACAACATGTTACCTTTTCTGTCAACTGGGAAAGTCAGTTACTTTATTTCTCTGCTGTTTATGCTGCAACCACTTATGTTGCTAGAAGGTCCCTTTAATGAGCTAACCTTATTAAGTCAAAGATTTGATGGTCCTTGGTGTTACTTGGGAGATTTCAATCCAATCATTGATGCTCATGAACATAGAGGCAGTAGGCTACCCTCTAGAATGGCTTGTGATGAATTCAAGTCATGGTCTGATGCTAATAGTCGAATCCACTTTCCAACCATAGGGGCTGAGTTTACATGGTCCAATAGGAGAAGAGGCTTGGCACATACAGAAAGGAGACTTGATAGGGTGATTTGTAATGATTCTTGGCTTGACTACTAGGATAGCTCTTCATGTTGTAATCTGCCAAGGTGTGACTCTGATCACTTTCCAATTCTGCTGACTTTACAGAACAACATTCCAACTTTCAGTTCTTCTTTTAAGTTCATCAGAATGTGGTCCTCCCATTCGGACTGTCATTCAGTCATAGCTGATTGTTGGCAAGAGGAGGTAATTGGCTGTCCTATGTATATTCTTTCACAAAAACTGAAAAAACTGAAGGCTTCTCTTAAGGTTTGGAATAAAAGCTGCTTTGGTGATGTTCATAAAAAGGTGGACTTAGCTATGCAGCAACTTAAGCTGGTCCAAGATGAGCTCTCCTCCAAGGCTGTCTCGGATGATCTATTAATTCAGGAAGAGTCTGCTCAGTTGGACTTAAACCAGGCCCTTCAAGAACTATTCTGGATGGAAAAGTCTAGGGTTGATTGGCATACTAGTGGAGATAGGAATACTGCCTATTTTCACAAGTTAGCCAAAGTCAGGCATTCTTCAAAAAGGATTGCTATGCTGAAAAATGGAGATTCTGTTTTGGAAACACAACAGGACATTGAGGACCATATTTCGAGGTACTATGAGGATCATTTTGCAAGTCCTAATTTATGTATTGATAATGGAATCATCAATGAGGTTATCAGTCCAGAGGTTTCAGATTCAGACAACAAAAAGCTAGTGAGCATGCCTTCTTGGGAGGAGGTAAAAATGGATGTTTTTGCAATGAATGCTAATGGAGCTCCTGGTCCTGATGGGTTTGGGGGTTTCTTTTATCAGAATTATTGGGATATTATAGGAGGAAATGTATATAGGGCTGTTTCACAATTCTTCAAACAAGGGTGGTTACTCCCTAATATGAACTTAAACAATGTTGTTCTGATTCCAAAGACTCCAAATGCATATGTCATCACTCAATATAGGCCAATTGCCCTTGCCAATTATTAGTTTAAAATAATTACAAAGATCCTTGCTGACAGACTGGCCAATATTGCTCCAAAACTAATTTCTGAACACCAGAGAGGATTCATTAAAGGTAGGAGCATTGCTGATTGCATTTGCCTAGCTTCAGAGGCAGTAAATTTACTAGATAAGAGATGCTTTGGTGGAAATGTAGCTTTAAAGATAGATATTAAAAAAGCATTTGACACTATGGACTGGAATTTTCTATTGAAGACTTTGCAAGGTTTTGGCTTTGATCCTGTTTTGCATTCAACTATCAAGGTAATTTTGCATTCAACCAAAGTCTCTATTATTGTGAATGGTCATGCAGTAGGATATTTCCCTTGCAAAAGGGGTGTGAGGCAGGGAGACCCCCTCTCCCCTCTTCTTTTCTACATTGCTGAGGAAGTGCTGAGCAGATACTTATCAAATATGGTTCAGGAAAGCAAGCTTCTCCCTATGTATAGTCCTAGGGGCTACTCAGTTCCAACTCATGTTCTGTATGCTGATGATCTTTTAATATTTTGTAAAGGCAGCAAAAAAAACATGGATAATCTTATGGCAGCCTTCAACAGATACAGTGAAGTTTCTGGACAGTGTATTAATAAGGATAAATCCAGGGTTTTTAATGGTTCTATCCCCTCTAGCAGGTTCAGTAATATAATCAGTATTCTTGGTTTTGGTGCAGGACACTTGCCCTTTATGTATCTTGGTGTCCCTTTGTTCAAAGGGAAACCTAGAAAGATCCACCTACAACCTCTAGCTGATAGAATTAGAGCTAAATTGGCAACCTGGAAGGGAGTTTTACTTTCAATCATGGGCAGGGTCCAGTTAGTACAATCAGTCATTCATAGCATGCTTTTGCATTCCTTTCATGTCTATGTTTGGCCTGTTTCTCTTGTAAAAATGATTGACAGATGGCTAAGGAATTTCATTTGGTCAGGTGATGTTGGGACTAGGAAAGTTGCTACTGTTTCTTGGTCTAAAATCTGTTCTCCTAAATGCTCAAGTGGCTTGGGTCTGAGATTAGTCAATGGCATCAATAATGCAGCATTGTTAAAACTCAGCTGAGAGTTTATGTCTTCCAATAATCAATGGGCAAAACTGCTTAGAACTAGAGTGCTTTCAAGGAATGAATTTACTAGTATGCATATCTCTTCTTCTGTTTGGCAGGGTCTGAAGTTTCATATGCCAACTGTGTTGGCTAATTGCAAGTGGCATATTGGTGATGGTTTCACAGCAAATTTTTGGGTGGATAGGTGGCTTAGTAAACTTGTGGCTGAATTTCTGCTGCTTCATCAATATATCTACCCTCATTTAAAAGCTAAGGTAAAAGACTTTATTTCTAGTGGTAGATGGATAATTCCAGATTTCATCTTGCAAAAATCCAGCTCTCTATCTGCTGAGATAGATCAGTACAGTCTACCCCTGGATCCTATTCCTGATATGCATATCTGGAGTGCTTCTAAGTCTGGTGCACTCACACTCAAGGAGGCTTATGATACTTTGATCCAAACTGGTCCTCATGCTGAGTGGGGCAAACAGATTTGGAGTAATTCAGTCCCTCCTTCCAGGTCCTTTTTAATGTGGAGAATTATACACAAAAGAGTGTCATCGGATGAAACTTTAAGAAAAAGAGGCTGCTGTGTTGTTTCTATCTGCAGTTTATGTTATAAGGCTTATGAAACTACTGATCATCTCTTCTTCCAATGTAGCTTTGCATCTGAAATGTGGAGATGGCTTGGATCATGGTTGTCTACACCCATCTGTTTTGATTCTGTCTTCACTGTTCTTAATTTATGCAATCAGCTAGTGAGTCCTCTAATCAAAGACATTGTTATCTCTGGAATTGCCAATGTCTTCTGGTATATCTGGTTCAGTAGGAATCAAGCCAGGTTTGAAGGAAATCATGTTTCTGTTCGGGCAGCAGTAATCATGGCAAAAAATGCAATTTCTTTAGCAGTGAACTTATCAAGCAGGGTCTCTTTTAATAATTCTGCTAACAATCAGATTTTGATATCTTTCTCAGTGACTCCAAAGGTGAACAAAGCCCCTGTTATATTAGAAGTCATCTGGAAGGGTCCAAGCTTCAACTGGGTAAAGTGTAATACTGATGGATCAACTCATGGTGTCCCAGGTATGGCTGCCTGTGGAGGAATATTCAGAGATAAGAGCTCAGCTTCTCTTGGTTGTTTTGCTTTAAATATTGGTGTCTCCTTTGCATTGAATGTTGAGTTGATGGGAGCCATCTTTGCAATTGAGTATGCTTACAACAAAGGCTGGCATCATATCTGGCTAGAGTGTGATTCTACTTTAGTTCTCAAGGCTTTCTCTACCCCTTCAATAGTTCCTTGGAGTTTAAGAAATAGGTGGTTGAATGTATTGTCATTAACTAGGAAAATGCATTTTATTTCCTCTCATGTATATAGGGAGGGGAACACTTGTGTAGATTTGTTGGCTAATTATGGGACAAAAATTAGTGGTTGCTCTTGGTGGAACTCTATTCCAAGTTTCATTCAAGATGAGTTCTTTAGAAATAGGTTTGGTTTTCCAAACTATAGATTTAGATAATTCTTTCATGGGTCAGGTTTATGCCCCCCCCCCCCCCCCCCCCCCCCCCCCCCGTGATTTTTGTATTCTTTGTTTTTCGTTTTTTCAATAAAATAGGGTATGCTGCAAATGATTGATAATGCCTGAGGTGCCAACATAGTTGGGATGTCTTGCATTATAGTGATGCATTTGCATACCTTCTTTGTTAAAAAAAAAAAAAAAAGAGTGGCCAAGCGCATGATGGTCTAGGTGGTAATCTCTAGTGCTTAATGGCTAGAGTGTTAATGACGATATGGTACTTTGGTAGCCTAGTGACCAAGGGGACCTTGATGGTTGATGGTCAAGGTGGTAATCTCTAGTGCAGAACGACTAGAGTGGTTAATTAATAAATACGAAAAGATAAACGTTAATCCTCGATAACCGAGTGGTCGAGGTGTTGATGGTGTTAAAACTTGGGTAGCCTAGTGGCCCAAGCGGAAGTGGTGGTTGTGCTTGTGTGTTGTGCATGCATTCACGCATCGGAGATGTTAGTGGAGAATGTTCAACATAGGGGAGGTCACCCGAGTTATGGTGATCTTGCCGTCGGCGGCGATTCAAGTGAATCATGTACAACCGTGGTGGCACATCCGAGAATAAGGTGCGTCGGCTCTCTAGGGGTCCATCCGTGGTTTGGTGGATTGCCCCGGCGTTGGTGCTTATTGGCCAATGTGGAGATGTAACTCCGAAGTTGACTTCCTGAGATAGATGGATCCAAGTGCTTAATGGAGTAGTGGAGCAGAGTTGCATTGCATAGCATACACATTTATATTATGATGTTGATGTGTTATACTGTTATTGTTTGTTATAACATGCTTGTTGATGTATGATCATCTTGCTAACTGCTTCCTTGCCATTATATTCATATTCATGTTTCTTACTCCCTATTTCTATGTTTCTTGTATTACATGTATCTTTTATGCAGAGGACGGCGAGCAGCCAATTGAGGAGTGACTCCGAGGAGAAGCGACTCTTTAGTTAGGATTTCCAGCTTTCAGTAGTTAGTTAGTTGTTTTCAGTTTATATCCGAGGTTGTTTTTCCGAATTGGTTATACCAACTCTGTAATGTGACATCGGGGTTGGGTTTATCTTCTATTTATGTTACGTTTTTCCGCGTTTGAGATTTGGTATAATGTGTTACCTTTTACCTAAATGATGAATGTTTTATTTTAATTATCTTATCTTTTAATGCTTTAAACGTAAGCTGTAACACCCCGATTTTCATATAAGGGATTATGTTACTATGGATGCCTAGTTGTTGTTGTTGTTGTTATTATTATTATTATTATTAATGAAGTTAGTATTGTTATTTATATAATTGATAATGTAATTGTTATTAGTGTTGTAGTATTTTATATATATATATATATATATATATATTTGTATATAATATATATATATATATGTGTGTGTGTGTGTGTGTGTATTAAATAATATATGTATATATACATATATATGTATGTATATACATATATACATATATGTATATATATATATATATATATATATAATTAAATATGATAATATGTATTTTAATATATGATTATTTGCATTAATATGAGATTGTGTCCCTTAATGTGTGATCTTATATGGATATATGATTTTGTATGTGATTTTATATGCTAATGTATAATATGTGTTTTTTATTAATAATAAGTGATTATGAAAGATATTATGAGATATCGTGTGATTTAGTATTTAAATCGAGATAGTGTATCTCCTAGGTTTTAGTCCCTCAATTAATCAGATTTGAGTCCTTATTAATATAGGATAATCCTCTTTTTGATTATCTCTTAAGATCTTATCATAATCTCATTTTCCCTTTCTTTTGAATTGGGGATTAATTGGTTGTTCTCTTTCCTTCTTGTTTGGCCAAGGCTTGAAGAACTCGTCGAGCGGCTCAAGGGAACGTCTAGTTTGCCAACGTTATTGTTTTGGGAGAATGGCTAGTATGAATATGTAGGCTATGGGGTAGCGTAAGATGAAGGGTTAACCCATGACCCGAGTGTTTGATTAAATGCCTATATGTCTATTTGTATGATAATATGTTTATATGTCTCTATGTTTATTTGTTATATGATGTTAATTGTTGTGATGATAATATTGACATGACTGTTATTAATTGATTTATGTTGGTATGAATGTTCTTGTAATTGAATGTTATCTGTTATGAACATGTTGAATGTTGATGCCATGTTGTAATGAGTTATAATGGTTATTGGCTGTTGTTTGATGTTGTGCTCTTAAAGAGTGTTGATTGTTGAGGATGTTAATGTCAACAATGATGTTAAGATGTTAAAATACGTTAATAATGAGAATGAGAATTAAGGGATGTTTTTCCCAATTGTTCATAAGACATGAATATAGTGTGAGAGGTAAGGTTATGTTCATAGGGCTTAGTTAAAGACCCTAGGTTGATTAGTGAGTGTTATAGGAACATTAATAACGAAGCTGTGATTAAAGGATTAATTCCCCATTTTGATAAAACATGAATATTAATGAAGAACAGTTAAGATTAATGAAGCTAATGTTCAATGGATTAGTAAAAGCCAATAGGTTAAATCTGTGAACTATCCCGAAGGATTTGGGAAAGGGTTTCCGTGCTTAACAAGGAGCACGCCCGTGCTCCAGTTTGAAATCCAGAGAAGGGCGCGCTTTTAAGCACGCCCGTGCTTAACAAACAGCATAGCTGTGCTTGCCTGTAGGTCCAGCACGCCCATGCTGAGGGTGAGCACGCCGTGCTCACCTGATCGGAACAGAACCAAAATGCTGAAAATAGGGTTTTCATCCCAAATGCTTAAAAGACTAAATAAGATACCAACGAAAAGTGAAGACCAAATACAAGTGAAAAGATGATGTTGAGCCTTGATGCTTAATGGTCAAGGTGTTGTTGATGTTGTACCTTGGTAGCCTAGTGGCCAAGGGGACCGTAATGCTTAATGGTCAAGATGTTGAGCTCTGGTGCTTTTTGGCCAGAGTGTTGTTTAACGTTTAAAGTTAAAAGATTAAAGATGATGTTACCTTTGGTGCTTGTTGGCCAAAGAGGTTAAGCCATAATAAATGGTGCTGATGGAGGTGGTGGATAATGGTTGTTTGTTGTGTGCATGCATCATGCATGGAGATTTAGGGGGAGATACGATAGTTAAGGGGAGGTCGTCTGGTATAAGACGATCTGGCCATCCACGGTGATTCATCTGAGACCAAGGGGATCATGTACACCAGTGGTGGCGCATATGAGAATAAAGTGTGTTGGCTATCCTAGGGGTCCACCCATGGTAAGGTGAACTGCCCCGGCGTTGGTGCTTATTGGCCAATGTGGAGATGTAACTTTGGGGTCGTATGCCTGGTGTAGATGGATCCACATGCATTCAGAGTAGTGTTTCGCATTGCATTGTATGATTGATGTTATATTGTGATATATTTGTTGTGTTGGTATGATGACCATGTTATAAATGCTATGTTGCTATGTTTCTATGTGTTGTATGTTCATCTTGCCAACTATCCTGTTGCCGTTATGTTTGTATATATGGTTCGTACTCTCCATCTTTTGTTGTTTGCTTTGCATGTATCCTTTGGTTATGCAGAGGACGGTGAGCAGCTTGCTGAGGAGTGACTCCGAGGAGCCGCTACTCTTAGTTTAGTTTATGTTTAGTTTAGTTGTTTATCCGAGTTGTTTATCGGATTGGTTATACCAGTTTGTAATGTGACATCGGGGTTGGGTTCGTTTATATATTTTGTTTATGTTTATGTTATGTCTTTCTTCTTAAACATGTTTTATTTTCCGTGTTGAGACCTTGTTACAATGTGGTATCCTTTACCCATTAGTTTTCTTTTATAAAGAACAAGCATATGTTTATCTTATTTTGAAAAACTAAATTATTTCCTTCTATGTTATCGTTTAAAAATACATGGGGGGTAGAGGGTGTCACATAAGCGGCGTAGAGGGTGTCACAACATCCAGCATGCCATTAACATGGTATGCATATGTAAATAATTTTATTTATAAACTTTATATTATTATTAATCTTTATTTTATAATTAATTGATTTTATTCGTGTGTCGTTTGCAGGCAGGAGCACTTGGGCGGTCGATTGTTGTCCCTACGATCTTCACACAGACCCATATACGCGGGATCGCAGCGTGTTTGTTGATGAGATGTCCTGTAACACTCCGATTTTTACTGTTATATATATATATATATATATCTGTTTATATTTTTATCCGAGACCTAGAAAATGATTTTGAATAAAAAAACAAAATCATATTTAAACTTTACTTGATAGTATGAGATTACGGTTAAATTTTGGGTTGAAAATTCAGACAGAACCCGGTCTGCGTTTCACTGACAGTAAGATTTTACTAAACAGAAAACCTAATTTTGCCCAAAAACGAAAAGTTATAGATTTTTATCACCTTTCGAGTGATATGAATCTATTTCAAAACTTTTGGTAAAAAATAAAATACTATATTTTATTCGGGCGAAGTTTCGAAGAAAAATCGCATAAGAAAAACCCTAATTTTCGGCCCCAAAACGAAAAATTTAAAAATTTTGCCACTTGTTTGGGGACAAAATATATTTCAAGAATTTCTACCCAAAAACAAAATATTTTATTCTATCGGGTGAAATTTTAGCGAAAAACGGGCGGAACACCTAATCGGGTAAAGCGTCGGAGCCGAAAATGGATTCGTAGATATATGCAGGGTCTGGGAGGTTAATATCACATGTGGGACCCACCCATGTGATGAGAAAGGTGACTCAACTTTGTAACACCCCGATTTTCACTGTTTCAAAATAATCGAAATGCGGACGATTATATTTATATTTTTATATGAGTGTTAGAAAATTATTTTAAATAAACGGAGTTCATCACTCAATCCTACTTGAACGTAGGAAGCTACGATTAAAATTTAGGTTTGAAAGTCAGGCGAATCCCGGCCCGCGAATTTCACTAACAGTATATTTATATTGATCAGAAGACCTAATTTTAATTTGTGAACGAAAAAATTAAGGTTTTTATTTTATTTCCTATGATTGTTGTTTTTCGAATTATTTCATTTAAAGTGAAATAATTTAAGTTTTACGGGCGTAATACTCGATCGGGCGAACGACGGAGCTAACAACGGGATATTCGGGACTCAATAAGTGGATAAATCCTAAATTCTCTTAGGACTAAGTCTTCCATGTGAGTGGTTTGATGTGGCTTAGGGTTGTGTTAGCAATTTTTAATAATTGCATTTTTGGTCCTTAAACTTATTCTTAATTGCACTTTGGTCCCTAACCTAGTTTCTATGATACACTAAGTGAAGTGGATCAATTTTTCACCCATCCAAATCATGTTGGGCTGCAGTTTTGAGGCCCAAATTTCGTGGCCAAGAGTTATTCCATGAAAACCAATTTCCTACTCTTAATTTCCTAGGTTTTTGATTAAAGTCTTAAGCATTTTTTATGTTGCAAAATTTGGTAATGGACTTGGGCTTTTGCCAAGCCCAATTTTGCATGGCCCAAGCCTCCTTGTGGCTTCCATAAGCTCTTGAAGAAGCTAGGAGCTTCTCCATTCTTCCACACTCTTCTTCATCCTCTCCAAACTCTCAAAAACTACATTTTTCTTACTCCAAAAGCTTGAGTTTTGAAAGGAAGTTGGTGATTCCTTCACTTGTTTTCATTTCTAAGAGGTGATTCTTACTCCTTATCATCATTTAATAGCATGTTCTTCATAAAGTTTTTCATTTCAAAGCCTTGATCATCTAGTTCATGCATGATTCAAGTCTTAGATCTAGAATTTTGAAAAATCACCATAATCATAGAAAACTCCTAAAATAGTGAAACCAATTTCTATGTGCTTATAATCATTCTTGATATCATAATCCAAGAGATTGTTGAAAACAAAATCTTCCTTCCTATGTTCATGTGGGGGGAATGAACTTTTGTTCATTTTTCATGAAAATGATTATGGATGTCCTAAACTGACCGAACTTGAACCGACATTATGACCATCTTCCTTTCTGAAACTCAACAAACTCTCAACATGAAAGTTGTTCCTATTTCTCTCTTCTTTCCAACGAGCTAAAGTTCATCAACAACGGATTAGTATATTGAGAGTTATGACCAAAATACAGAAACTGCCCAGAATCCTCAGATCCATGCGAGACAGCAGAAAGAAGCCTATTTTTTACCCATGTTATGATACGAACCAAATGAAACCTTAAACATAAAATTTTTTCATTTTCTTCTTATCTTTCCAATAAGCCAAAGTTTGTAATTTTTGGATGAGTAGATCATGAGATATACTCACAAAACCAACACACCCTCAAACTGTCCAGATTTTATATAAGTGTTGGTTGATCATTTTCTTCATGTCTTCAATCTTCAAGAGGTAAAAGCTCAACTCCTTGATCATCTAAGCTTTCATATTCAATTGTTTCTCATGTTTATGCCATGAATCATATTTTCCCATCTCTAGATCTAGAACTTTGAAAATCCATAACAAATTCTAGAAAAATCCTATGATGTTGCAACCACTTCCTATGATCTTAGAATCATGTATACTTTGATTATCTAAGAGCATGTGATGATCAAAAATTTTCTTCCCTTGAAACCCATCTTGGCCGAATCCTAGAGGAAAGGATGGATGGAGTTTTTGTTCTTGCTTTTGATGTATGTTCATGTCTTTCAACATACATACATGTACACTTGTTGAATCCTAGTTGGTTCATGAAAATGAAAACCCTAGCCCTTGGATCTTGCTTTGTCCGACCTTGAGCTTTGAAGGGTTAGGATGGTTTTGATTCTAATCTTTGTTGTATAGTCTTAATCCTTTGTCTTAAGTACCTTAGAATCCTTAATCCATGACTTAAACAATTTTGGAGTTTGTTTAGTCATTTGACCCTATTAGGCCGTGACCTATATAGGTGAATTAGTGATGTTTTAATTGTTTGATTAAGGGATTGTTTGGTTGTGTTGATTGAAGGTTAATTGTTTTACGGCGTACGAGGGTTTCCGACAACCGACAGAATTCTTTTGATTTCACTGAGGAGCTTCGAGAGGTAAGAGGGGTTACTTGAGGGATCATTCGGATGGCCATGTGTAATTTGTTTGTGGTCCATATATGTTTATTTATGTGGCTGTGGTGTTTTCTAATTTATTTTACTGAGCTATGTGTTTATTTTTATAGTTGTAAGTGGTTTATCTGTGTTTCGGTTGTTTATCTGCTTTTAATTGATTTAATTATCTGTAGTTGTATATGATATTGCTGTGATGCATGATTTGTAATTATGATGATGATGTTGAATGCTGTTTGTGAGGCCTGACAGTGGTCAGTGCACAACCGATTAATGAGATAAAAGCTTTAATAAGCTGTGTATATTATATTCAATGTTTTATGGGAAATATTGGGATATAATGTTTGTGGAAAATATTATTTGGGGAGAAATAATAAGTATTTGAGAAATCTTATTATTTTAATGATTTATTTATAAAAAAAAATGATTTATGGGTCGTAGAGAGGGCGCAACCGTAAAAATATTTTACTACTGCTAATTTTGACATAAGATATTCTGCAATATTATAAAAAGATATTTTATGAAATTAATCTGCGAAAATAACTTAACCGTGAACTTAGAAAATTGTTTAAGTGGAAAAAGCTAAGTTTTACCTTAAAATACTTTAAAAAGCTAAGTGTTTTTATGATAGAAATCTTCCCATTTAATGTGTTTTCCGAAATCAAGTTTTGACTTGGACGATATATTAAAAGATTTGAACTTAATAACCGAGACGTCGGGATATTAAGGTTCGGTGTATGGTAGACTAGATAGCTAACTGGTAGACTGGATAGCTACCTAAAAGAGATAAAACATTTTGAGATGTTTTCTATTACCACGAATCTAAGCCTGATATATCGGTCTAGGGTTTCGTGATTGAGCACTCGGACTTTGAGGTCCTGTGTTGTTAATGAATGATTTTAAAGATGTTAAAACGATATTTGGTCTAAGCTGTTGAGCTTTGCCAAGGAAAGATATAACACAAAGAGCAGTGTTGAAAGAAATATGTTTTCGAGCATGCATTTGGCAGACGTGCCACAATACGATATATGATTACCTTGCGGCGTCAGGTATTTCATGCCACGAAGTTTTCATTGTGCCGGGTGGACAATGGAACCCCATTCACGATGTTATCACTGTGCCACGATGTTGGACAGTGTGCGATGGGTTTCGAACGTGGGCCTGTGACTATATGTATGTGGCTACGTGCCGGGAGTCTGATCAACTCAAACACGAGGTCGGGATATCTCATGAGATTAGGTGAAAACGTTAGATGATGTATATGAAGTGTTCATGCATATTTTCAAAAGATGTTGTTTGGGGTGTGAAACCCATTATGCTTTGATGTTAATGTTTATGAGATCGCAAATATGCATATGGGTACGTATATGTGTTTTTTTGTTGTGTCGTGCATGTGGCTATCGCGTTATGTCCATATGTCGGTTTCTCACTCTTGCATGTTTTATTTGTGGTTTCTTTGCTGGGTTCTATGTGGTGGAATTCAGATGAACCTCTTAAGGACTATGGCGTCTACAAGGAGAAGAATGTTTAGTTCGGGGCATGCTGATGCTGCTTCCTTTTGTCGTAGTGTTTGACCAGCTTAGGTTTACGTTCAGTTGTGTTTTGGGAATAGTCTTTTCATTTTAAATGTTTAAGTGTGAAACATATGATGCAATCTAGTTGTATGACTTATATATATATTTTGATATATCTAAGTGTGATGTGATTATGTGAGTGTTGTTGTGACGATGTCGACAAGAAAAAAATTTTATCACCACATTTTGTTTAAGACAAACGTTGAGAAAACATTATTTTCCGAAAGCAACCAGCAAATTTATGATTTTATTTTCCGTAAACGGGTAACCATGTGATGTCCCAAGTTAGGGTGTCACAAACTTCACCATAAATGCTCATAAATGCTAGAACAAAATATCTAGATATTTATGTATTAACCTAACCTATCTTAGTCAAATCCCAACCATGGTCATAACCAAGACAAAGCCAATTTGGCTCCTCCTTCCTCCTTGTGGTGCATACACAGCCACACCTCCTAAACACCACCTCCACCACATATTTCTCTCCTCCATCCATGTCCACTCATTTGTAATGATGACAAAGTTAGAAATATCTAGATATTTTCATGCAAAATGACCAATTCATCCTTAAGTTTTCCTTGATTTCCTTTGGTGTCCCACAAGTGAGTTAGAACCTCACACTTAGACCAAATTTTCGTGCAGCCTCATTTCCACAACTAGACTCATTCATTTTTATCACACTTCTCCATTTTCTTCACAAAAAACACTATGTTCATCAACAAGATTCCTTTGGAGCTTCAAGCTCTTGCTTCTTTCTTCAATTCCTAGAGGTAAATCCTCCAATTCTATAACCTAGACTTCCTTTTCCATTCATGAGATTGATGATCATCTCTTATTTTCTCAAGATTCAAGTCTATACCTAATTTCTTGACAAAATTCTAGAAAATCATAGGAAAATCATTTTGATGTGGTAACAATTTCTATGAACTCTCTATGACTTCTAGATTGATTATCTAAAAGCATGAGAGCAAAGGAAATTTCCTCCTAATTTTTCTAATCATGGCCAAAAACCCTAGCTAGGAGGATTGAATGAGTTTTGTTTCAATTTTTGAAATATGACACTTGATCTTACCTCTATTTGGTAAATCTAGAAGTTTGAAATCAAAATAATTTCTTACCTATTTGTTCTAGCTATGGCCGAACCACCCATGAAAAAAAATGGGTCAAGAGACTTTCAAATTTTTGAAGTATAAACAATTGATCTTGTTTCTAATACTCTAGGATCATAGATTCAAAAGCTTGAAAAATTTAGAGATCCCTAGCTTTTTATTTTTATGATGGCCGAATCTTACTCATGGAGGTTAGATGAATTTTTCTTCAACTCTTAATTTGAGTCATGATTATTGGTGTGAAGAAAATTTATTGATTTCTTTAAGTCTTTCTCAAGATCACCTTTCATGCTCTTTTCTTTAGAAATCCATGAAAAATCATAGGAGTTGAGTTTATGAGTTGTGATAAATTTTCCTACATATCTATCACACTAGGATCATGTATCCAAGAGATTAGAAAAATTGGAAAACCCTAACCCTATTTTCATGTCTTGGCCGAACCTAGGGTTTTGAGTACCAAAAATGAGATTGTTTGATTAACTTGTTTTCATGTTGTTTGTTGAAGGTTGGAGTTGTAACTAGTTGTAGTACTTTGTGTGTGGTGGGAGAAAAGAAGCTTTGAGAGCATGGAAAACAATGAAAGGCTACTCTTCAAGAGGTAAGGGGAGTTTATCTAAGGAGTTTTTGATAGCTACATGTTATTTGTGGGTTGTATGTATAATTATTTGTAGTGATATCGTGTTGTTTGATTTAATTTTACGTGTTGGTTTATGTAGTCTCATGTGGTTTATGTGATTTATTATGTTATAACTGTGATGTATGTTATAATCGTGATCTAACGGATTCACTGTTGTTTGTGTGATTGACTGAGAAGCCTCACGGTGGTCAGTGCTCAATGATTATTGAGGAGAAATCTTGAAAAGATTAAGGAAAAACTTAAGTGTTTTAAATTATGGAAGTGGAAGAAAATGTGAAAAATAATATTTTAATAACGTTTTGGTGAAAGAGTAAGTCAATGAGTGACAGTGAGGACGAAACCGTGAAAAAGTTTTACTTACGCTGATTTTCCCAAAATAAATTCTAAAATAAAATAAATAGTGAGTACAACAAATTAAGTTTCAAAAATAATTATAATGTGCATGGGTAAAAACTTTTGCCAAAGGAAAAGTCATTTTGATTTATAAGAGAAATTGTTCCAAAACGAAAAATAATTCAAAAAGGTGATTTTCAGCGAAACTATGAGGAATAGTATTATCGTTTTGGGCAAAAAGGGTTAGAAAACAATTTTCATGGATTTGATGTGTTTTCGGAAAAGAATTTAAAAAAGAAATGAGTTTGAGAAAAATTTGAACTTCATGGTGATTTAACGTTTTATAAACGGACTTCTAGCGGAAAAGATTTCCCTGCAAACTAGTTTTAAGTCAACAAAAACATTTCCGATAAACTTGAATAAGTTTTTGGAGTTTTGTTTTGGTATTTGTGTTTTCACAAAACGAAAACGATGTTGAGAAAGAAAAGTGCCTAGTATCCGAGATGTCGGGAATTCTAGTGTTTTGTGATGAAAACACGTAGATCATTGATCCGTGTTATCCATAAAGGACTTGAGTATGTTGATGTGATGTGGAGGACTTTGTGTCCTCTATCTGCGAACCTAGGACTGGTGCATCGGTCTAGGCCTTCGTGATTGAGCACTCGGACAACGTGTCCTGTTTTGAGGATGAAAATACTTAATGTTTAATTAAGAATGGTCATGAGCCTTTGAGTCTCGACAAGGAAAGAATGAACGAAAAAGAAAAGTGACGTGAATAAATGTTTTACATACATTATTTGGCAGACGTGCCTGTGTTGACCATTGTGCCTTGTTGGACAATATGCCATGTATTGTTGACCATTGTGCCTTGTTGGACAATGTACCATGAATTATTGAGCCTGATCTGCTCAACGAAAGGAAGTTGGGATCTCCGGAGATTAGATTTCAAAGTTAGAGGATGAACATTGAAGTGTCATGCATTTTTATAAATTACGATGGCTGTCGGGTATGAATCTCATTGATAAATTATTATGTTTGTTTTGGAGAATTTTCATGTGTTGTGGATATATGTATATGTTGTTTTTGTGTGTCGCGCATGTGGTTATCGTAATCAAACTCATATGTCGATATGTCACCCTTGCGATATATCTGTTTTTTGGTTTTGCTGTTGTACCTTGGTACACGAGTATAGGTGGTGCAGAAGAGTTCCCAGTTTCACTCGAGGATATTATTCCCGATCTTTGAAGAGGTCGGTGATAGTGGTGAGAATCATGGAGGTCTTTTCAGTAGATGTCTTGTAGAGTGACCAGCTTAGGATTTTGGTTGGAATGTATGTTTGAGAAGGTTGGCACATTTGTTCCGAGAACCTTTATATGGTTTTGAATTCAGTTTTGAATAATGAAACACTTTCAGGAAAAACTTGTGCGTTGTGGCGGTTTGAGTATGAATAAAATCATTTTATGTGTGGTGACAAGTATAAAATAGTTTTACTGTTGTAATGGGTGTGTCATATTTTTGAAGTATCCCGCAGAAAAAATTTTACCCCCATTTCCTGACTTATAGAAAATCATAGGAATTATTTTCAGAAAGAAACCAGCATATTTCTTTTTCATTTAAGTTCCGCAAACCAGTTAAGAGTTAACCATGTAATGCCCAATGGAGGTGTTACAGGTCCAAGCGGACTGTGGTGAGCTTTAGTGTTTTTTTTTTTTACACTTTTAAATTACATGTTATTATTATAGTTTAATAATATAATATTTTTTATTTATTGATCATAGGAGGAGTTCACTGCTAGGTATAGCCAGGTAGCATCTGAGGCTGCCACTTGCTCCGGTGCCTCGGATCCATCCCAGCTAGACCCCGCCGAGGCAGAGAGACTACAAACCCAGGTGTGGGTTGATGTGGCCGGGGGGAAGATGAAGCTGTTAAGTCTCTAAAATGTCTGCGTGCATTTTCCTAAGTTTTGATGAAAACTAAACATTGGGTAATGATTTAATTAACCTATTTTGTGGTTGCTAACCTGTCTACTTAGTGTACAGATCAGAAGATTACAAGACTCACCTGTCTGTCTACCTAAGTCTCACCTGTCTGTAGTAACCAAGAAGTCAACCTGTCTGCTGACTAGGATTGTTGATTATGTGCAAACTAATTTTTACAACCTGTCTACCCTTCAACTTGTCTAAGGTTCTTCGTTAAAGGAACTCGAAGTACAGGAAGCTTTTGCAAGCTGTCCCCTCATGAAGAATACTCTGAGAACTTTCTCACGCTTATCAAGAAACTCAGATGTGCTCTCTCTCAAGCAAACAAGGAAGTCAGAGACAAACTTCCAGTTAAAGAACATTTCCAACATGCTTTATTCCCTAGTACTTTCAGTCATTACACAAAAAGGGAAATGTACTCTGCAAAAGTACAAAAGCACTCTGCACAACTCTGAGTTGGCGTCTACACGATACATAAAGCTATTATCCCTCATGTTAGAGTACAACCAACGTCTTCATTGCATTAATGGCTGCCCAGAACGACTATATTGCATTTAATGAAGCTCTGCCTGAAGCCATAGTTGCAAGGAATGTCTCTAACGGATATTAAATGTTTGAAGGCTATAAATACAGAAGTCATTGAAGATGAACACAATCAGAGTTTTTACAAAGCATTAAAGAGCCATTACTCTGTTCATTTATTCATTCTGTATTCTTCAATCATTTGAAGTTATTACGCAGACTTTCCTAAAGCCTTATATTTAAACCACTCTCTGAGTGTTAGTGAAAGGTCTGTAAGTGTATTTATTACAAACAAAACTCTCAAACAAATCTGAGTGAGCCTGAAGAGGCTAGGTGTGCAAAGAATACTTGTGTTGGAGCCTGAAGAGGCTAGGTGTGCAAACAATACTTGGAGTCTGTAACCTGATCAGTTATAGTGGATAAATCTTGGTGCTGCCAAGGACTGGACGTAGCTCTTTGTGTTGAAGAGTGAACCAGGATAAATCTCCGTGTTAATCTCTCTTTCCTTAATCTCTTTAGTGTTTAGATTATATATCATCTGCTTTCTAACTAAGGGGTTAAAACTGCTTTTATCAAGACTGTTTCTGTTTTATACGTGTGTTGTTTTCTACAAAAACTACAACAGACAGGTGACCTGTCTGTGTAACCTTTTACACCCGTCTGTGCTTAGCTTCTGCATGCAAAAGTTTTTAACTTTATTTTAATTTCTGATAAACACAATTCAACCCCCCTTCTCGTGTTTATAGCTGTCTATTTCAGTTGGTATCAGAGCTCAGCCTCTGGGTTGAGCATCTAACAGTGTTGAGGTAAAAGATCCTGAAGAATAGACATGACTGCTGGAGCTAGTGGAAGTAACCAGACCGAAGGAGCCTCCTTAACCAGACCTCCATTCTTCAATGGAGAAAACTACAACTATTGGAAAGATAGATTTCAATGGTTCATTCTATCTACAAACTCAGACCTCTGGGATGTCATCACAGATGGTCCCTTCATCCCTAAAAATGATGACAACACTGACAAACCAAAAGCTCAGTGGACCCCTGCAGAAAAGGCAAAATGCGAGCTGAATCACAAAGCCAGATACAACATCATCTGTGCACTCAGTCCTGATGAGTTTGAGAAGGTCTGTGCCTGTGATTCTGCCAAAGAAATATGGGATACCTTAGCTGTCACACATGAAGGAACCGCCAAGGTCAAAGAATCAAAAATTGCCATACTTGTCAGAAAGTATGAACTATTTCTCATGGAAGAAGGAGAATCTGTTGCTCAAATGATTGGGAGATTTCAAACTATCATCAATGGTCTAAAATCTCTTGGCAAAGTTTACTCCAATGCTGAGAAGGTTGGAAAGATACTTAGGAGTCTACCTAAGCAGTGGAGACCTCTGGTAACTGCTATCTCTCAAGCCAAAGATCTTTCCACTTTGACTATGGATGAACTCCTTGGAACACTTACTGTTCATGAGCAAGAACTTGGAGATGAAGTCTCAACAAAGAAAGGCAAGTCAATTGCTTTGAAGGCTGATCAAAAGTCTTCCAAAGCCTCTAAAGCTTTAAAGGCAGACGAGTCATCCAGTGATGCTGACCTGTCTGAATCTGAGGATTCTGAAAGTGATGAAGAACTATCTCTCCTAACCAGAAAGATAAAGCTTCTCCTACAGAAAAAGAAGTTCAGAAGGGATAAGCCATTCAGAAGATTCAACAAGGACAAAAATTTCAAGGATTCCACCTCAACAGACAAAAACTCAATTGTCTGCTATGAGTGCAAGAAACCAGGACACATCAAAGCAGAATGTCCTCAACTCAAGAAAGCCCCATTTAAGAAGTTCTTCAAAAAGAAGAAGAAAGGAATGATGGCCACTTGGGAAGATCTAGAGTCAACATCTACTGATGAGGAGACAGAGGAAGAAGCAAATCTCTGTCTAATGGCTAACACTGACTCTGATTCAGATGATGAGGTAAATTCTGATTATGAGGAATTACTTGATGCCTATGAAGAATTGTTGGAGGAATCCAACTATTTGTCTAAGGCTCTCAAATCTCTCAAGAGAGATCATGTTAAGCTCCTTAGTGAGCATAAACAGAAATCTCTAGAGTGTGAGAAATTTGCCAAGGAGAACAGTGAGCTGAAGACTGAAAAGTCTAATGAAGCTAAGATCTCTAGTGATACATCACAGTCTGAAGAAGTTGAAAAACTTCAACAGAAAGTGGAAGAGCTCACTTCTGATCTTGCCAAATTTGTTAATGGTAGAGATAATCTGACAAAGCTGCTTGGCTGTCAGAGGCACTCCCTTAACAAAGAAGGTATAGGATATGTCCATCAGATACATCATAAAGTATCAACTAAGCACTCTAAAGTGTCTGCTACATCTATTTCTATTAAATCCATACCTGTCTGTAACTTCTGTGGAAAGACTGGACATGTTATGTCTAAGTGTCTCCACAAGAAAAGAAGGAAGTCTTCACAGACTCCTAGAACTAACAGAAAAGGACCCAGAAAACTATGGGTACCTAAAGATCAAATAATCTCTGTTGCAGATGTCCTCAACAGCACAAAGAAAACACCACTGCTGGTACCTGGACAGTGGTTGCTCGCGACATATGACAGGAGAAAGGTCTATGTTCCTAGACCTCCAACTTAAGAAAGGAGGACATGTGGCATTTGGTGGAAATCAGAAAGGGAAGGTTATAGGAATTGGTACTATTGGTGGTAAACCTCCTCTTCCCTCTATATCAAACGTTCTTATGGTTAAAGGATTAAAACACAATTTGCTTAGCATAAGTCAATTATGTGACAGTGGATTTGATGTCTCCTTTACCAAAGATTTCTGTATAGTTAAAGATCTTAGTGGCAAAACCCTCTTTTCAGCCAAAAGGCAACAAAATCTGTATAAGATTGAACTGACTGATCTCTCAGATCAAAGTGTAACATGTCTGATGTCTAAAGAGGATGAAAGATGGTTGTGGCATAAGAAACTAGGACATGCTAGTATGAAATTAATTTCAAAACTAAAAAGAGATAACCTTGTGAGAGGATTGCCTGATATTAGCTTTAAGAAAGATATTTTGTGTGATGCATGTCAGAGAGGTAAACAGATAAAATCAAGTTTCAAATCTAAAAACCAAATATCAACCTCTAGACCTCTTCAGTTGTTACACATGGATCTGTTTGGACCAGTTAGTGTTGCTAGCTTGGGTGGAAGGAAATATGGATTTGTCATAGTTGATGACTATTCTAGATTTACATGGGTACTCTTCTTAACCCACAAGGATGAGTCTTTTAAGGCTTTCTCAGTATTCTGTAAAAGAGTACAAAATGAGCAGGGTTTCTGCATTTCTACTCTAAGAAGTGACCATGGGGGAGAATTTGAAAATGAGCAGTTTAGTCAGTTCTGTGAGGAGAATGGAATCTCTCACAATTTCTCTGCACCTAGAACTCCTCAACAAAATGGAGTGGTTGAGAGAAAGAACAGATCTCTGCAAGAGATGGCTAGATCTATGCTCAATGAAAATAATCTCCCTAAGTACTTCTGGGCAGAAGCAGTAAACACAGCTTGTTATGTACAAAACCGAATACTCATTAGGCCTTTTCTAAAGAAGACTCCTTATGAACTGTGGAAAGGAAAAAGCCCCAACATCTCTTACTTTCATGCATTTGGTTGTGAATGCTACATATTAAATACCAAGGATCAACTTGGAAAATTTGACTCTAAGACTGACAAAGGTATCTTTTTGGGATACTCTGAAATGTCTAAAGCTTTTAGAATTTACAATTCTAGAACATCTGTTATTGAAGAATCTGTTCATGTCAAATTGAATGATAACTTAAAGACTGATAAGGAATTGTCAGATCTAGAAGATGATCTTGCAAGTCTTGATATAAACAAGTCAGAAGATCAACAACCTGACTTAACCAAACCTGAACCTGAAGCAGATCCAGACAGACCAGTGGAACAGACAAGTCAACAGACACAGACAAGTCAACAGACACAGACAAGTCAAGGTCCTCTTGAAAGAGACTGGAAATTCAAAACTCATCATCCTAAGGATCTCATCATTGGTCATCCCTCAGAAGGAGTAAGAACCAGATCTACCCTAAGAGAATCAAGCAATGTGGCCTTTTTGTCAGAAATAGAGCCAAAACACATTGAAGAAGCTCTTGATGATGAAAGCTGGATTCTTGCCATGCAAGAAGAACTCAACCAGTTCATCAGAAATGATGTCTGGACACTTGTCTCCAAGCCCAAAAACAAGTCTGTCATAGGAACAAGATGGGTCTTCAGAAACAAGTTAGATGAAGATGGCAAAGTTGTCAGAAATAAGGCAAGGTTAGTAGCTCAAGGCTATAACCAACAAGAAGGTATTGACTATACTGAAACATTTGCACCTGTAGCTAGAATAGAAGCTATTCGCATACTAATGTCATATGCTGCACAACACCAAATCACTCTTTTTCAAATGGATGTGAAAAGTGCTTTTCTCAATGGAATAATTGAAGAAGAAGTTTATGTTAAACAACCCCCTGGTTTTGAAGATACTGATAAACCAGATCATGTTTTTAAACTTAAAAGGGCATTATATGGTTTAAGGCATGGTATGATAGACTAAGCTCTTTTCTCATGCATAACGGCTTTACAAGAGGTCAAGTAGATACTACTCTGTTTAAGAAAAGCTATAAAGAAAATTTCATTGTAGTCCAAATATATGTTGATGATATTATTTTTGGAGCAACTAATGAGAAGCTGTGCAAGGATTTTTCAAAGATGATGCAAGCAGAATTTGAGATGAGCATGATGGGAGAATTGAAGTTCTTCCTTGGTCTACAAATCAAACAGACAAGTGATGGAATCTACATCCATCAACAAAAGTATATCAAGGAAATGCTCAAGAAATACAAAATGGAAAATGCTAAACTTATGAAAACTCCCATGGAAACCAATGCAAAACTCAGTAAAGATGATGAAGGTAAAAAGGTAGACCAAACGGTCTACAGAGGTATGATTGGATCTTTGCTGTACTTAACCTCAAGCAGACCTGATATTCAGTTTAGTGTCTGTATGTGTGCTAGATTTCAATCTGACCCAAGAGAATCTCATCTTAAAGCTGTTAAGAGAATATTTAGATATTTGCTTGGTACTACTAATCTTGGTTTGCTATATTTAAGAACTAATGAATACAGATTAGTGGGATTCTGTGATGCTGACTTTGCTGGAGACAAAATAGAAAGAAAGAGCACCAGTGGAGGATGCCACTTCATTGGAGCAAACTTGGTCTCTTGGTCAAGCAAAAGACAAACAACTATAGCTCTATCTACAGCTGAAGCAGAATATATCTCAGCTGCTAGTTGTTGCTCTCAGCTTTTATGGGTAAAATATCAACTTGAGGATTACTCTATTTTTGAGCATAATATATCTGTATGGTGTGATAATTCTAGTGCTATCTGCTTAACTAAAAATCCAATTCAGCATTCTAAAGCTAAGCATATAGAAATCAAACATCATTTCATTAGAGATTATGTTCAGAAAGGTATTTTTGATATTAAGTTTGTTAAAACTGAAAATCAATGGGCTGATATCTTCACTAAGCCCTTAGCAGAAGAAAGATTTTTATTTATTAGAGATAATTTAAACATGCATTGTATTGTTGATTGACATGTCTAAGTATTTAAAACTGTCTGTGATCACCTGTCTGACTCTGCTGAGTCACTGTGCTGAAACCCAACAGTTTTTATTAAAATGGTTATTATTTATTCATTTATTTAAATACCATTTGTTAATCTGAAGCTAATCATAAACACGGCAGTTTCTACCTCGAAACCATGTTTTCTTTATGTCTAAGTGGGCGCTACAGTTCCCCACACAAATCGTGCCATTCTTAATTAAAAATGTCTTTTTTCTCTCTCCTGCTTTCACTTCTTTAAAAGGCAAATCTTCAGAAAGTTTTAAACTTTATCCTTCTCAAAAGCCCTAAGTCTTTTCGTCTTCGTCTTCCTCTCGTTCAAACCCTTCTCCCTTCCAAAACTTTCACTTTCTCTCTTTTCTGAAAAATGGCATCTTCAAAACGTCTGTCTCCAAAAGAGATTGCTGAGAAATACGAGATGAGATTAACTGATGTAGAGAAGATTCTACCTGGAAAGACTGTTGATCTCCAACAGATGAAGAAATGGGGAATGGATGTCACTGAGGAGTTGGAATACTCTAAGTGGACAGCCTTCTTTGATATCAAGGAGCTGGTCCATCCAAAGCTTGTCAGGGATTTCTGGAGGAATGCTGTGGTCATCACCAATGTGGTTGATGGAACCAAGAGCTTCAAGGCTCAAATGTCAGCTGATGTAACTCTTCTGTTCCCTATAAGCTCTCTGGAACTGGCAACCAGATGTCCAAGAATTGGAACTGCCTTCAGATCTGACTGGGAAGATCAGGTGGGAACTGAGAATATCAATATTGCTGTTTATGGTGTTCCCAACCCTGAGAACAAGAAACCTGTCTGCATGGTCCCCAAGTGCAGGTTCTTGCACAAGCTGCTTCTGGAGTGTGTGATGCCCAGAAGAGGGTCAAGAGACAATGTGACCAAGTTGGACAGATTTGCTCTGTACCACTTGATTCACAAAATCAAGATAGACATCAATGACCTCATCTACATGTATCTTGAGTCTCTGATCAGAAGGACGAATATGCCTACCTACCCTTATGGAATGCTGCTAACAAGGGTTTTTAGGAACAAGATATTTGTTCCAACTGATGTCCACTTTGTGGACATGGCTCTGCCCATAGACAAGAAGGTCCTGTCTATGATGGGGATTGAAGGAATCCCTCTGGAGGATGAGGAAGAAGAGAAGAAGAAGAAGAAGAAGAAGAAGAAGAAGAAGAAGAAGAAGAAGAAGAAGAAGAAGAAGCCTGCTGTTGAGCAGAAACTGAAGCAAATAGCAGAGGAGCCTGCTGATTCCACTGGTGAATCAGAGTATCCTATCTCTGAAAGGATTTGGAAAGCTGCTGGAAAGGTTGCCAGACAGGATCAAAGGCCTGAGGAACCCACAGCTTCTGAAGCATCTGCTGAGACAGTAGAGCCTCTCAGATTCAAGCTGAAGAAACCCTCTCCCAAGAGGAAGACCAGTGAGGCTGAAAAATCAGGTGTGGTTTCTGCACAACCCACCAAGAGAAGAAGACTGGTGAAGACCTTTGCCAAGGACAGACAAGTGAAGTCTGTGCCTAGTAAAGAGGAAGCACCTACTCAGGGGGAGCAGACTTCTCCACCTGCAGAAGAGCTTAGGGAGATCAAATCTCTTAATCTGGGTTTCATCCCTAGAAAAAGAAGGTCAGGCTACCCTATGCCTGTTATGGCTGCTGCTGAAAGGGAAGCTGTCCCTGCAGAAGAACCTGCTGCTGCTACTGCTTCTGCACCCTCCACTGACCTGTCTGCTGGAACACAGACAGTTGGTCATCTTGAAGAAGCTTCTCTGTCTCCTTCAAGGAAGAAAGCAAGGCTTTTTGAAGAACCACTCTTCACCTTTCCTTCTGCACCATCCTCTCCCCTTCATCTAGGTATTCCAGATTCTGTTGTCTCTTCCCCTTCTGCTCTCTGTGTCAACCCCTTATCTGTTGCCTCCCCTCTTCACTCACCTGTCTCCTCTCTCCCCTCTCCACCATCTTTTGATGTCCTGTCTGATGTATGTCAATACACAGTTGTTCACAGGGACTCAACTCCCAGAGAACAATCTGGCATATCATCTAGACTGTTTGTGAGTGATTTGCAATCTCTGATGACTGCAAGTATATCTCACTTATCTGTCATCCCTCCTCCACCACCTCATATTCTGAACCCATGTAGGGAGATCTTCTTTTATCCCCCTATTGTGTTGTTCATTAGAACACTGGAAGGATCTCACTATCCTGCCTCTGTTGTAATGTTACCCTCTAGGTCTAGATATTTCTTTCTTTTAGTCACAGGGTCTAATTCATTCTTTTCCCACATAGACTCTCTCCTACCCCTACCTCCATCTGTCTTAGCCCAACAACCTCTTCCCCCTCCTATTCCAATAAGAGTCACTCGACTGTCTCTTTGTGAAAAACTCTCTTGTGTCTTTCCCTCTCCTGATTTTGACATAGTCAAAATCACCCCTCTGTTTAAAATAGCTTTTCTTCCTTTATTTTATTTCAGAACCATTCATCAACTTTTCTTTCCCCGTGTCTCCTCACCCTTCTCTGTACCTAAGGCACCCCCAGTTTTAGCCTTACCCTGGTATCCATCTCTGTCTGCTGCTTCAACCAGCTTGTCTGCAGAAGTCTCCTCCTCTCAAATGGTGGATTCAGTGAGCTTCAATCTCCTTAAGACTGAGCTAGAAGAAGTCAGAAGACAATTGGATGTAGAAAGGCATGCTAGGCTGCTGTTAGAACAGAAAGTTGACTCCCTGTATCTTCTTTTTAATCAGCCTAGATGAGTAGTTGTAGGAACTGCCATGTAATTAAAATGCTTATGATGAATACAAATCTTTTTTTGCCTTATCTTTTTTATTGTCTCTTTTTCTCTCCATTGTTATATCTTTACACTTTTTGTTGCTGACAAAAGGGGGAGAAAAATGTTAAGATGTTTAATGAATGAATGTTTAAACAATATATGCTAAGTGTTATGATAAGTGTTCGTTCTCTAATATACTCTGATACTATGAACTTAAACCTGCTGCATTTTACTCTGATGCTCTTATTTGAACTCTAATGCATCTGTCTGCACATATAGAAAATATCAACTTGTCTACTGTCTGTACTTCTGTACTCTGATATTTTCAAAGGTTCATTAAATCATCTGAATGTTTGTCATCATCAAAAAGGGGGAGATTGTTAAGTCTCTAAAATGTCTGCGTGCATTTTCCTAAGTTTTGATGAAAACTAAACATTGGGTAATGATTTAATTAACCTATTTTGTGGTTGCTAACCTGTCTACTTAGTGTACAGATCAGAAGATTACAAGACTCACCTGTCTGTCTACCTAAGTCTCACCTGTCTGTAGTAACCAAGAAGTCAACCTGTCTGCTGACTAGGATTGTTGATTATGTGCAAACTAATTTTTACAACCTGTCTACCCTTCAACTTGTCTAAGGTTCTTCGTTAAAGGAACTCGAAGTACAGGAAGCTTTTGCAAGCTGTCCCCTCATGAAGAATACTCTGAGAACTTTCTCACGCTTATCAAGAAACTCAGATGTGCTCTCTCTCAAGCAAACAAGGAAGTCAGAGACAAACTTCCAGTTAAAGAACATTTCCAACATGCTTTATTCCCTAGTGCTTTATTCCCTAGTACTTTATTTGTAGTTTAAATTTTAATTTTAATTAATAAAATAATAATATATTAAATGAATTAAAATTAAATTAAATAATAGTTAATATTTAAAATAAAAATAAATTTTAATAATAAAAAAGTAACTAATAATTAAAATAAAATAAAATAGATAATTAAAATTAAATTAAATAAAATCAATCAATTAAAATAAAGTAAAAGAATTTAAATAAAAATAATAATTAATAATTTAAATAAAATCAATCAATCCGTCGGTAAGGTAGGTTCTCCATTACTGACCGAAATGTCCATCGGTTAAGTGGGTTCCCTATTACCGGTAGTTGGACAACCCACTACAAAAAAATAGCCATTACCGATGGCCAAAAGCAGTCGAAAACCCCAAAAAGTCGTCGGTAATGGGTGATTACCGACGGATTTCCGACGGACACGTTTCCGTCGGTTATAATCTCGTCGGTAAGGGTTTCCGACGGATATGGGGCGTCCGCCGGTAATTACCGATGGAATTGTCCGTCGGTAACTCATTTGAACAGCTGCCCCATTATTGACGGATATGCCCGTCGGTAAACACAAGACAGATTTACCGATGGAAATGTCTGTCGGTAACACATTAGAATAGTTGCCCCATTACCGACGGAGTTGTCCGTCGATAAGTTCCCTTTTATTGTTTATATTAATTTTAATTAAATTTAATATTTTAATTTTATTAATTTTAATATAATTGTTAATTATATTTATATTTTTTATTTTAATTATTAATTTATTTATTATTTTAATTATTTTTTATTATTAAACTTTTTTATTTTAAATATTAATATTATTTTATTTAATGTTAATTAATTTAATATATTATTATTTTATTAATTAAAACTTAAATATAAACTACAAATAAAATTTAAAAAGTTAATTAAATTAAAACTAAAATAAAATAAAATAAAACATCAAACAAATACAATATTGATCCACACATAGATAACCTACAGCTACAAAACCCAACAACTAAGATTATCCTAATAACCATCATCATAATAACTCTCATCGTCATCCTGGCGGGGGGAGTTCACTGGCGTAAGATGACCATCAGGCTGCGGCTGAGAAGACACACTGGCATCCTATTGTTGCGGAGGTGGACCGATAGAAGTGTAGGGCTGGCTGGTCTGGAGGACCCCTGCAGCTAAGATTATCCAACAACTACAGCTACAAAACCCAACAACTAAGATTATCCTAATAACCATCATCATAATAACCATCATCATAATAACTCTCATCGTCGTCCTGGCGGGGGGAGTTCACTGGCGTAAGATGACCATCAGGCTGCGGCCGAGAAGACACACTGGCATCCTATTGTTGCGGAGGTGGACCGATAGAAGTGTAGGGCTGGCTGGTCTGGAGGACCCCTACAGAACGGTACGCCTCTCAAGTGGGAGCACATCAAGCACAGTGGTCATCACCGTAGAGAGTGCCTCCATCCGCTCCCTCATGCGCTCGTTCGCCTCCCTCTGCTGCTGCACCTCCTGTCTCAGCTGATGCACCTCCTCTGTGTCCTGTGAGCTAGAGGATGCAGGCTCCTAAATGGTCAAGCTCGACGTCCCTCGACGGATGGTACGAGCTAGGCTCCCAGTACCATAAATCCGCCCATTCTTCTTCCTGCCGGCCACATCTACCCACACCTGGGTCTGAAGTCTGTCTACCTCGGCGGGGTCGAGCTGGGAAGGATCCGAGGCATCGGAGCAAGAGGCAGCCTCAAACGCTACCTGACTATACCTAGTAGTGAACTCCTCCTGTGATCAATAAATAAAGAATATTATATTATTAAATTTTAATAATAACATGTATTATAAACGTAAATAAAAAACACTAAAGCTCACCACAGTCCGCTTGGACATCTCATCAACATACTCGCTAGTGTCCCAGCGTATATGGGTCTGTGTAAAGACCATAGGGACATCAACCGACCGCCCAAGTTCTCCTGCCTGTAAACGACACACGAATAAAATCAATTAAATATAAATTAAATTATTAATAAAAATATAAATAAGTTATAAATAAAATTATTTACATATGCATACCATGTTAAGGGCATGCTGAATGTGGTTAATCGAACAACCAGTGTGTAGGCTCCCGCCCTTCTCGGAAGCTTGATTCCTCTTTACTTGTTGACACTTCAGCTTGTAAGCTAGAGTGTCCCATTACCCACATAGTTGGCCCCAGATGTTGGGGCCGATGTAATTCGGATGCTATCGGGACTCCCTACGTTCCCGGAGCAAGTCCCTCAACCTATGACCAGCTCTATCTTCAAAGATCTCATGTATCTCTGAGGTATGCTGTGGGTGCCAGCGCACAAGGTCATATTAACAAGGAAAAAATATTAGTAGTATTATATAATAAAATATATAAAATGCGTGAAAAACAAATGATAAATTTATTGGAAATAATAAACAACTTACCTCGAATCGTCTAAAGATAGGATCTATATTCCCGCCCAGTATCACTCCCCATGATGGCCAGAAGCGACGATACTGTGCCTTGATGGCCTTGGTAACGTTCTTCAATCTCACTTTCGATGGGATAAACCTGAAAAGTTTATAATTTTAAAAAGTCAACAATATGACAAACAACAAATTCATTGCATAATAACTAAAATAGTAATTGTTATAAAACATTAAATTAAAAAATACATACGCTCCACCAACAGGCTCGATCCATGGTCGATCCTCAGGTTCTGGAACCCTAGCCCACTCAGGCATGGCCTCCGACGCGACCGACTGCTGCACAGAAGATGATGTGCCATGATCGTACTAGTGCGCGGATGACGAGGATGGAATGGCCGTGTCCGAATGTGGTGTCATCCAGGGAGTGGGCATAAAAGATAATCCTGCTGGCTGTGTGGTCGGTGCTGCAGATGATGGTGGTGGTGGTGCAGGGTGTGGTGTGGGTGCAGTAGGGGGCGGCGAGTAGCCGGCAAATGAGCGCCGGGGATGGAAACGAGTGGGTGCAACAGGGGTCCGGGAGGGTATAGTATGGGTCAGCGAGGGTGTGGTGAGGGTCGGGGAGGGTGTAGAATGGGTGGGGGAGGTCCTGTAGGGGTCGGGGTGGGGGAGGCTCCTGTAGGGTCGGGGTAGGTGCAACTGGGATGGGTGCGAAAGGGATGTATAGCATTGCTCAACTTATAAACCAACACATGAGTACCAAAATCTAAAACAGCTTCATTTCTACCCTTTTTAAGTTTCATTTCATAATTGATTTCATTTTCCTCATATTCAAGTAAAAAAACACCGTGAAATGAAATCATTAGCTCTACACGCTTTCTCCTTGTATCCAATCACAAGTTCGATATTAAAATTAATACTTTTTTTCTCTCTCTTTACTCCCAAAAATCGCTATAAACTCCATCTAACGAACACTAGCTCCATCAACCCATATGGCTGATCATCGATCGGTTTCGGGGGGGTTCGACCCAAAATTTCCAACCCGATTGAAATCGATGTGGGTAAAATACAACCTATTTCCACCCATTTTCATCAACGGGTTAGTCGGGTGGCAGGTTAGTCGGGTAACGGGTTGGTCGGGTGGTTTGCAACGGGTAAGGGATTATTTTATTATTTTATTTCAAAAAAATTAAAAAAAAAATTATAGTAATTGAAGCAAGTCCACCAACAGTCATTCTGTCTGAGCTGAGTGGAAACTTTAGAAAAAAACAATTTGAATAAACTAGAGAGATCTGGAAGCTTCTCCACACAGTCCACACCACAAGACAACAACTCTCTCACTCTCCTCCATTTGAACGGAGTTGGACCGGAGAAGGGTGCTGCTCATAGCAGCCGGCGTGGCTAGAGGAGTTACTGTATTGGGACTGGTACGGCTCGCGGTGGAGGCACAACAGTGGTTGTGGCTTGGACACGGTGATCTTGGCTTCAACAGAGGCTTGCAGCGGCGGAATGAGATCTGGAACTATAAGGGTGGTCGCATCGTCGCAGCTTGCAGTGAGGAAAGGACGAAAGGGTGGTGGTCGGGGAAGAGAGGATAAGAGCCAAGGAAAGCCATTGCAGTCTTGGTCGCAGCTACCGCTGTTGCGCGCTCCGCCGCCACCGCCGCTGCTTAAGAACCTGAAGATACTAGGGTTTGGGTTTCGTTCCTATTATCTTTCTCTCTCAGATTGTAAGTGTCGACTAATGAGAGAGTTCAGAGGGTGCTGGGCTGAAGGGTATTGAAGTCTAAGAACTGGGCCTTGGCCCACTGCTATTAAATCTATTTTTTTTGTTAGTATCTGTTCGGGTACTGATAGATGGAAAAAACCAGACCCGAAACCGACCATAATAATCCATGTAAAACCTATTTTTTAATCCGCCCAATCCGCCAAACCAAATCAACCCGCCCGTTTCATCAAAATTAATAACAGGTTGGTCGGTTTCGGGCAGGTCAGACATTAATGATCAGCCCTGTCAACCCATCAATCCATTGAACTCAAATAAAAACATATATGTAAAGTTACATACAAATACAACCACAAACACAAACACAAGCATCCAACTGAATTAAAAACCAGCAGCATCATAAAGAAACCAGTATAGCAAGTAAGGATCCTAGTGTAGCAAATATACCCATACCCAGACCTCTATATCAATCATTTACTCTAAACAACCACAAGACTTGCAAAACCATACCCATGAGCAAAATAATAACATCCTAACATGTACATTCAGACCCTAAAAACGTATAGAGATCCAAATATGGCACAAACAATAAATTATTGCAAAAGGTAGAAGCATGCATACCTGTCAGGGGAGGTGGCACGCGGCAGACGGTGGCGGTGGCACGCGGTGGTTCTGGATAGAGGAGGGAGGGAGGGACGCAGCGATGGTGATACGGTTCGCACACGGAGAGGAACAAAGATAGAGAGAGGGAACAGAGAGAGAAAGATAGAGCTGGTAGTGGGGGCGGCGGTGGTGGGGGCGTCGGTGGTGGGCGATTCACGCAGAGTTGAGAGAAGAGAGAAGAGAGATAGAGAGAGGAGAGAAAAAGGAAAGTGAGGGGGATGGATTTTTAGTGATAATTATCAAACGTTTCCGATGGATTGCAGATGGCCATTCAGTCGGTAATTCAAAAAACATGATTACCGATGAAAACTTTCGTCGGTAACTTTAACAAAATTGCCGATGGGCAAGCCATCGGTGTGTTTAGTTCCTTTACCGAAGGACTATTTCGTCCGTAATCTCTGGCACCAAATTTTTATGGTTCCTGCCAGCATTTTGGACTGATTTACTGATGGAAAAGCCCTCGTTAATGCTACCGACGGACTTTCCGTCAGTAATTTTTTCACCTTTTGGTATTCTATGTTACCGATGGCAATATCCGTCGGTAATCTCTTAATTACCGATGGAGCCAGTGTCCGTCGGTAAAAAGCTCTTTTCTTATAGTGACCCCTCTAATGAGTTAGCGACAGTCATTTCCGTTGGTACAAGGATTGCCTACATCCGTCGGAAACGCTTACCGACGAGTTCATATCCCGCAGATCTATGTCCGTTGGAAATCCGTCGGTAACCCGCCATTACCGACGGCTTTTTGGCCTTTCCGACGGCTTTTGGTCGTCGATAATCAGTCTTTTTTTGTAGTGATAGTCCAAGTGGGATGATATTTTATTATTTGGAAAAAAAATTCCTGCAGTTGTGATGCACCTCCTCCAGAGGACGACGCTGCCAAGGACGGGCCTTCCAACACCGTGAATCTTGAGATTGATTCTTTGTATTTTTATGATATTTTCATTTGGATTGACTTATTTTCATTTTATGAAACATTTTTACGTTATTTTCATTTTGGATTGACTTTTTTTTTTTTTTTGATCAATACGGATTGACTTATTTTATGGTACATTTTATTTGTCGTTAATAATAATAAATTAGAAAAAATATTAATATTTTTTATTTGTTGTCAATAATTACAAATTAGAAAAAAAATATTTTATTTGTTGTTAATAATAATTAATTTAAACCATTTGAAATTTTTAAAAAAAAATTGTTTAGCAATTGCCAATTGGCGATCGCCTCCTTGATTGCTTAAACGTGAATCAAAAAATTATTTAATTATTTTTTTAAAATATAAAAACCTTAGCGACTGAATTGGCGCTTGCCATATCGGTTGTGAAGACAGTAACTAAACATAATAAGTTGGGGATCGAATTGGCGATCGTCATATCGATTGCTAATTTGCTCTCCGTAATCATGCGGCCAAACCAATAACTACTAAATTAAGTTAATTAGCATCCGAGTTAAGAGGTCAAAATGAAAATTCGATTGCTAAGTCCTTAGCAACCACCAAAACTATAACTACGTTATATTTCGGTCGCTAATTTGACTGCTACTACTTTTAGTAACCAAATAGTTCGGTCACTAAACTAGTGATTTCCTGTAGTGACGACACCGAATAATGTCAATGAGGTATAAAGAAAGGTCAAAGACTTCTATGAGTTATAAACATATTCCTGAAATCTCTCATCGCTCATTCATTCTCAATTCTTGCTATCCGATTATGACACGATTTGCTCTAATTTGTAATTAGTGTTTGTTATTAATTGATTTATCATGTTCCACCTTGTATTGCCTCTTTGATTAATAATGAAATGCATTGAGTTGCTTTCTTAAAAAAAAATTAAAAAAGAAAAAGAAAAAAAGAAAAGAGATTAGTTAGTATTATGTTATTATGGTTAGTATTATGGTATTTTAATACCAACTCTCTTCTTTTATGTAACCTTTTACATTCATGAATCCGTTTTAAATTTCAATTTATAATTTTCTCTAAATTCTCCACGGCTCATTTTTTCTTCATTTTTCTCGTTTTCTCAATTTCACAAATTCACACAATGATCCATATACGTAGTCCAACCAGAATATTTAGAAACATAAAATCCAGATGGAGCCATATGGGAACCCAAATAAAGTCATCTAAAGAAAACGTGATATATCATAAGTTGCAGAAGTATCATTACTATATATCTATATGCTCTATTCATCTGTTTAATCCACCGTGACCTTTCTGGTTTGGAGACCATTTACGGTTGTATGGACGACGCATTGGTTTAGGCTGGTTTCTCCTACATCCTGGGAGTTTGCCTGCAGTTTTCTGGCACAATTCTTTATCCAATTTATCCAAAGCGAGCACGTTGTGGCTGACCACAACTATGCTAATAACAAAAAACCACAAGAACACTTTCATGGTATCAATATATATGGGCTATGTGTAAGGGCACAAGGGAACTCTAATTTGCCGTTTGAGCTAATTATGAGATAATAAATCTTGTAGTGTGTCTGCATGCAGTAATGTTCTGAGCATGGTTTGGCTAGCAATTTATATTAGATTGTTGAAACAAGACATGTGATTTAGCTTAATTCAATGACTGAAAGATGGCATGTTTAGGCTTTTGTCCAATAAAAAGACTAATGGCTGTAGTTCATAGATCATTTTCATTAATGAATTTATTGGTGTACATTGTTCTTTTGATTTACGGTTGTCATTTATTTCCTCATAATCTTTTTGGAAAATGCTGCTTAAACAATATGGTTCGTTGACAAGGTTTGTCATCAATATATATATTTGTGATTATAACACAATCAAATCTGATCAAAATACATAGCAAGATTCGGGGATGAGATATATAAATAAATTGTCATATAAAATTGTGGATTTAATTGTAACTAGATGTTGTACCCATACGTTGCACGGGCATCTTTACCCTACTTCATTTGGATAGTAATCTTAAAATGTTGAAATTTTAAATTTAAATTTGTTCAACCTTTGATATTAAAAATCATTGAATGAGTATTTTGTGTTTTGGACTTCTAAATATATAATTTTATATTTTTAAATTTAAAATATTTGCATAATTAACTGAATAACAACTTTATGTATGAGTTATTTTTGAAGTGGGAAATATTGAAATAAGTTTAGTCATATGGATAAAATCAATTATTTTGGCTTAAGAACATTTATATAAATTAAAATGTAAAGTTGCTCGTTGAAGCCCCTTAAAAAGAAAAAGATGACTAATTAGAGCAATATATAAAGCGAAACTACCATTTTTTTTATTATTAAAGGAAATGGACTACCATTAAATATAATAATTTAAGAGTAACTTAAATTGTGAAAGAACTAAGTTCATGTTTTACATGAACTCCTGAATTAAGCTAGTTAAGTCTGGTGTGGTCCGTGATCGTCGTTGACTTGTCTACACCAAAAAAAATTATATATTAAAATGTCAAAAATATAACATAGGATTTAACCTTGATATATATGAAATATTGTTGGATTCAAATGCATTTTCTCATCAGAATTTTTTTGTCAAAACTTTGGTTTATGTGTTTAATTTATATTATTATTGAATCAATTTAACTTCTTAAACATAATATTATCCTCTTAAGTCATTAGCCTTATCCCAGGTTTTTCTTTCGAGGTCGGTTCCTTTTATGTTTATCATGAACTTTTGAATTAAACTGGTTAAATTTGGCATGGTCTGTAGCCATCTTCGATTTCGAAACTGAGCATTTTTTCATTAGAATGTTTTTGTCAAAACTGTGCATTGATTTTTTAATTTATGTTATTATTCAATCAATATAATTTTTAAACTTATTGTTACACTATTAAATTGTCCGTCTTATAACAACTTTTAATAAGATTTTTATATAATATATTTTTTATGAGTTTTTAATTTTAGTTTTTTTAATTTTTGCTTCTATCGCGCTATGGTTGCACAAAATATTTTTTTTTGAACATTTGTATTAATTTCTCCTAAAATTTTATATTCAAATAAATTATTTAATTAATTATTATATAATTGATTTTATATTAATTCTCCCAGTTTTACCGAAAGGTACAGGACAAGATGTTCTGCATGCCAGCATAAATGCATCATACCTTTGACAATTTTATCAGGTCTTATCCTTGACTAAAAATGTGAGTCTTCACAATGGGTGTTCAGATTCGAATCTCAAAGAGATGAATTTCTCAGAGTAGTTGTTGAGCATTGGCGATGGAAGAATCAATCAAATCAAAGTCAGAGACACACGAAAAAAAATACCAGTTGATCTCCTCATAACAACTACGATTTTGCAATGATTACAAATAAAAGTCAAGGACAATCTCTCAAACATGTGTGAATTTATCTTTCTCAACCAGTTTTTTCATATATACAGTTGTATATCGCAATGTTAAGGGTTACCTCCCTTGATGGATTGAAGGTAATGATATATGATAATGGAGGCTAAAATTCAAAAACTACTACAAATATGGTTTATAAAGAATTCTATCATAATTCAAGTTAGGTAAGTTACTTTTAAATTATTATATTTCCTGGTTGTTTAAGTTTATATCTCCATCTTTTTATTTATCTTTCTCTTTTACAGGGACTTCACTAACCAATTATATATTTTCATGTGCAGATGTCCAAAAGGGTTTCCTTTTTAGGCAGAACAATTGATTTAATACATGTTACAAAATATATTTTAATATTCTTACTTCAAATGTAACTCATACATAAAATCAATATGCATTTAATTATCCAAATATTTTCAATTTTACGATATAAAATATATAAAAAAAATGTATTAAAAAGTCGCGAATACCATGCGTATCGCACATGTAGAAGTTCAGTTTAAATTATTAAGGGTGTGTCAAAATATGCACTACCCTATCTAAGTCTTAATATCCTCATTTAAAGTATTAAAGAATGCCAAAAGTAGTATTTTAAAATTATGATATAATTATTAATTAAGAAAATATTTATAAATAAATTACCATGTAGAATCTTAAATTTTTAAATTACTGACTATAATGTCATTTAAACTTATAATTCTAAATTATTAAAATTACCAAACATTACATTATCCAAACACGTTACTAAAAGATAAGAACATGAATTTATAATATAATAATCAAATTAAACCCATCTCTATATTAGTATTGTGACACCCGGGGTTGACGAGGGAGGGGAGTGGTTGCCGGTGCAAGAAGGCATGGACAAGGAGCGGCTCCTGGCAGGCTTCAAGGCGGAGGGACACATGAATGAACCTATTACACACCCGAATGAGAGGGATCCTGAAACTGTATAAGTATGAGACTATACAGTTGAGGGTGACTTATATTGGTACTACCTATACTAACAAGATGCATCTTTTTTTTGGCAGCCTATCACTTAAGAACTCAACAATTAAGCATGCTTGACTTGGAGCAATTTTGGGATGAGTGACCTTCTGGGAAAACTTCCCAGGAAGCGTGTGAGTGAGGACAAAACACGCTGAAAAGACCCGTGTTGGTTTGTGGGGACAGTCGTCAATCCATAGAGCAGTCAGGGATGTTACAAATGGTATCAGAGCTGCACCTCTCCCAGTACGGTGTGGTTTTGGGACGAACCAAGTGGAAGCTGGTGGGCATGTGACACCCGGGGCTGACGAGCGCGGGGAGTGGTCGCCGATGCAAGAAGGCATGGACAAGAAGCGATTCCTGGCAGGCTTCTAAGCGGAGGGACACATGAATGAACTGATTACACACTGGAATGAGAGGGATCCTGAGACTGTGTAGGTATGGGACTATACAGTTGAGGGTGACTTATATGAATTGACTGGTACTACCTATACTAACAAGATGCATCTTCTTTTCTAGAGCCCATCACTTAAGAACTCCACAGTTAAGCGTGCTTGACTTGGAGCAATTTTGGGATGGGTGACCTCTTGGGAAGTTTTCCTAGGAAGCATGTGAGTAAGGACAAAGCAAGCTGAAAAGACCCGTGTTGGTTTGTGGGGAAAGTCGTTAATGCATAGAGCAGCCAGGAATGTTACAAGTATTATCATGGCTTGTTGGGCCAAAACCACTAGGAATGACCTTTCTTTTACGGGAGTTGATTTTCCCACCCACTATTTACATTTCCCACCTCCACTTCCCTAATTCTTTTATAAAATCACATAAATACTTCTCCCCCTTAACCCTTTATATCCACCCAACCACATTCCAAAATATAGGCATCCCCTTTATAACCTCCGACTAGGTGCAAGCGGTAGCCGATAAGAGCATCTTTATCACAGCACCCCACTTTGGAGTTCTTAAATGGGTCCAACAATTACACATCACCCATTTTTACTTTTTATAATTTAAGCACCCCCATCTCTCCAACCCAGTAACTTCTCAAAAAAAAATCATCAATGGACCCCACCAATAACCCGACATCCTTACATTTAATTTCTCAAGTATTTTTTCATTAAAAAATTGTAAACCTGGCCCACCGAAAAATATAAGACCCGGTGTTTCAACAAGCACCCATCAAATTTGTGGTGCTTAACTAGCACCTGTTCCGACAGTCCAGAAACGTAAGCACCGGTTCTTATGATTTTAAGCACTCCTCATTTTCTACCAATGCAGGTGCGCTAGGCATGGTGACAGGGGGTCAGTTTTCCTTTTTTTTTTTTTTTTTCTGATTTAAGGTGTCTTATGGAGACTTAGTTTTTATAAGGTATAAAAAATTTGATCCATTAGTTTACGTAACATATCAAAGTTATTTTGCTTAGGGAAACTATAGTTTTCATAAGGTATCAAAAATTCGATACCCTATGGAAATTATAGTTTCCGTAACATAACTTTGATATGTTACAGAAACTATGGTGTTTTGATTTTTTGTTTTGTTTTTTAAACTGTTTTGTAAAGTAATTTTTCAGAAATTTTTTTTAAAACAAAAAAGAACAAAAAAAAATGTTTGATAATATCACTCTCACGATTGTTTCTGCTCCCAATCACACCATATGTGGTTCAACATAGGTTTTATTTTTTTCTGTTATTGTTCTATGAATTTTGCTCACCAAAGGTCTATTACCAGATTCTGTTGTGGGATGTTATGGTGGTTATTTGAATTTGTTATGGTGAATAGAAATAGGATGTCATCAATGTTTTACAACACTATCATATTTACTACTTTGCCATTAATGACAACAACTTTTCTCCGTGTTTTTTTATTGTCTTCAAAAGATAAAGATAAAAGAACACAATAAAAACAACCTAGAGATGTTCTCCAAATTCTGTTTTAAAAACTAAAAACAGTTATTGTTTTAAAAACCACTTTTTCCATAACAGTACCAACAAACAGGCCCTATAGTTTCTATAAGATATAACTGTTTTCAAAATCACTAATCAAACAAGCCCTATAGTTTCTATAACATATCAAAGTTTTTTTTCTTATGAAAACTATAGTTTCCGTAAGGTATACAAAAAATTGGTGCCTAATGAAGCTAATAGTTTCCATAGCCACCCAAAAATAAGAGGGGAGTGCGTTTTGATCCCTTATTTTTTCAATGTTACAAATTCGATCCTTCCGTTCAATGATCAACATAGAGGAACCACTTCTCTAAGCGCACAGAACCTCTGGTTGAGGTTCTCTCTTTTTTGCCTATGCGATTCAACATGATTTAATGGTTCCTCTACACTTTTTTTTTATTGATTTTGACCCCCCTTTTTCCGAAACCGTTTTTTGGTTCCACCATATGGTCCTTTATCACAGAAGCCTGACGAGAGGTTCTATGCATTTAGAGTAGTGATTCCTCTCTGTTAATCATTAAAAAATTGACGAACATTAGGTGAAAGGACCCAATTTGCAATATTAAAAAATAGGGGGGGACCAAATATGCACACACAAAAATTATGCGAACCAAAATCACACATGACCAGTAGTAGGAGGACCAAATTTATTATCTTTATATATAAAGGAGTATTCGCTGGGCCTTTTTTTCCCTCCGAAACTAGGGTTAACTTTGTAATTTTACTAACTAATTTAATATATCATTATTTGTTATAATAATTTCAAGCTATTATCTACATGGATTCTAGGGTCATTTACTCATCATAAATAGCACATTTCCACTTTGCAATGATTTTCAAAATTCAAAATCTTTATATATAAAGGAGTATTCGCTGGGCATTTTTCCCCTCCGAAACTAGGGTTAACTTTGTAATTTTACTAATTTAATATATCATTATTTGTTATAATAATTTCAAGCTATTATCTACATGGATTCCAGGGTCATTTACTCATCATAAATAGCATATTTCCACTTTGCAATGATTTTCAAAATTCAAAATTCAAATCGATCTAACTATTTTTTTTATGCTTTGTTGTTTTTTATTTATTTCCTATTTCTTATTTGATTAAAAGTTTATCTTTATATATAAATGAGTATTCGCTGGGTATTTTTCCCCTCCGAAACTAGGGTTAACTTTGTAATTTTACTAATTAATTTAATATATTATTATTTGTTCTAATAATTTCAAGCTATTATCTACATGAATTCCAAGGTCATTTACTCATCATAAATAGCACATTTCCACTTTGCAATGATTTTCAAAATTCAAAATTCAAATCGATCTATCTATTTTTTCGATGCTTTGTTATTTTTTTTTTAAATTTCTTATTTCTTATTTGTTTAAAAGTTTAGTGCAAAATCTTTATATATAACCAAGCAGTTGGGCACAAGTGGTTAATGTGTTGCTGTCAAGGACGAAAGGTTCATGCTTTGCACGAGTTCGATCCTTGGCAACAACAACTCTTGGCCAGGCTTTACTTACGTTCCAGCCGCACCTCGGATTTGTCAGGGTCAAAGACTCTGGACACCGGGAGGGGGTCAAAGACCCTCTGGACCAAAAAAATAAATAAAAATCTTTATATATAAAGGAGTATTCACTGGACATTTTCCCCCTCCGAAACCATGGTTAACTTTGTAATTTTTCTATTTAATTTAGTATATCATTATTTGTTTTAATAATTTCAAGCTATTATTGTAACACCCCGATTTTTCACTGCTTTCTAATATCGGTAATAAATATATAAATGATTATATTTTTATCCGAGACTTAGAAAATGATTTTGGATAAACTAAATTCATTTCCATGATATATTGGATATCATAAGGTTACGATGAAATTTTGGGTTGAAAATTCAGACGGAGCCCGGTTTGCGTTTTTCACTGACAGTAAAAGTTTACTACTCAGAAAACCTAATTTTGATTCGTGAACGAGATGAAAAATATTTTTATCATATTTGCTACGATATTGAAAGTTTTGAAAATTTTCACGAAAAAAATAAAATATTATATTTGGTGCGGGCGAAAACGTCGAAATATCTCTAGGAAAACCTGAGTCAGATGAACCAGGGGGTCAGCAACGAAGCTGAGATGACTGATGTGACGAGTATTTATGGCAATCCTATCCGAATCATAATGGCCATAATGGCTCATAAATGCCTTTAGATATTTTTGTAAGGAAATGACCATTTTACCCTTGGTTTCCTATGGAAATTACAAGGCTTGCCATTGAAATTTTGAGACCATTTTACCCTCCCCTACATGGCTCTACTCCTTTTTCCCTACACTTAGGCAATTTTTCAACTCACTTATATCATCTTCATGAATCAAGACTCATTTCTCTCAAAAACCCTAATCGGGAATCGGATACGTTTGTGCAGAGATATATCGGGAAACAGACTGACAAGTCATCTATGATGACTCAAGAGGAATGAATCATCATGGTGATAATTTACTCTAGTCAGACAAAGAAAATATCTAGATATTTTGAACGTTAACCTAACCTACGTCTGGTTAAATCTAACCGAGGTTAACTAACCATGATTTGCAACACAAAATATCTTCTCCCTAACATGTGGTATAGGAGGCAGCCACACCACCCAAACACTCTCACCCACATCATTTGTAAGGCCCTAAGGCTGCCCACCCTTCTCTATTTGTAGCCAAGTATCCATTTTCATTTCAACCACACATTAAACAAGACTACATGGCTTCATTCTTTACCACACATCATCATTTAATTCCATTTAACATAAGAATCCTTTTGTTCATTCTCCTCTTCTCCTTTTTTTTTCGCCAGCCATCTTCCTCCTCCCAAAACCATTTTCTTTTCATCATTCATCAAGAACACCAAGAACACTAAGACAAACTCTCCTTACTCACCCGAACGTTCATCGAAGTTCTGACCTTTTCTGTTCTGAAACTCGAAAAACTTTCTACATGAAAGTTGTTCCTATTTCTCTCTTCTTTCCAACGAGCTAAATATCATCAAAAACGGATGAGTATCTTGAGAGATATGGCCAAATTACCAAAACAGTTCGAAATCCACAGCACCACACTAGAACAGCGGAAAAAAGGCTCTTTTCCTCCATGATCCGATATGAATCAAACCAAACCTTCAACATCAAAGTTGTTCCTCTTCTTCTTACCTTTCCAACAAGCTAAATTTCGTAATTTTTAGATGAGTGGATTATGAGATACACTCATAACACCACCATATCCTCAAAGCTGTCCCAAAAGCCTTCCATTTCTACCTAAGCTTGTTTTGATCACTCTCTTCATCTTTTCATCATTCAAGAGGTAATCTCTTATCTCCATGATCAATCATGACTTCTCCTTCAATCATTTAAGTTGTTTAAGTCATGAATCATGATTTTCCATCTTCATGAAGCTTTCTTCAAAAATCTCTAGAAACTTGTAGAAAAATCTATTTGAGTTGAAACCAATTTCTATGATCTTCATATGACTTCTATTTTTATCATCCAAGAGATTGAAAAATTTAGAGATCCCTAGCTATTTCTTCTTGACTTGGCCGAACCAATGCTCAAATGGGTTTAGGTGATTTCCTTCATTCTTTAACTTGTTTTTATGTTGGTTGTTCATGGCTAGGTTTTGGTGGACAAAACTGTGGCCTACCTTGCTTGGTTTAGCTTGTGTTTGTTTGATCTTCAAGTGGTCTATAAGAGGTATGGGGGAGATTACCACTATCCTACCTTAATGTAGATATGTATGTGGTTTATATTGTTTTTGTGTTGTCTTGATGTGAGCCTCTAAGAGGACTTGGTATAATAATTATGTGGTGTATGTTGTGTGATGAAAATTTATGGATGATATGCTTATTTGATGCATAATGGTTAAAATGAAATTGTTAGTATGCTTACTTGATCATTGAAAGAAAGTATGTGAAATATGCTAAATAATCATGCCATGATTTAGTGCTTGAATACATGAACATGTATGATGTTTTGTGATTGAGTGATGAAGAGAAAATCTTCTTGTTTGTTGGAACTTGGTTTCGGCCAAGCATGAGAAATATGGCAAGACAACTTTGTTCTCCAAAACCATATGATTCATGATGGTTTATGGACTATAAAAGAATAATTAAATCAAGAAGAAAATGATTTCTTCCAAAACTGTTTTCATAAGATTGAAAATGGTCTTTCGTAGTTTGAATAATCCCAAGAATGATTTTGAATTGAATTGGTTAATTATATTGAAAGTTATGGACTTTTAAAGAAATAAGGACTAATATGCAATTACTGAGAATTTCAGGGACTGTTATGAAAACTATATTTTTAAGTATTGTGGTTATAGTCCTTAATGATATAAGACTATAGAAATTGGTTTGAAGTTATTTGGATTTATACATAAAAAGATATAAGCTTTTTAGTAAACAAGGACCTATTTGTAAATATTGAAAATATTGGACAGAAATGTCATTTATGGAATTTTCATGGTAACTGGAAAATATTTTATGAGATGAAACTATAGAAGTTGGTTTGGTGTGATTTGGAGTTATAAATAAAAAGTTATAAGGTTTTAAGTGAATAAGGACCTTTTTGTAATTAATGAAAGTTTAGGGACTAAACTGAAATTTTCGAAAATAAATGTAATTGGACAGTTAGAAACTGTTTTCATGCTTGTAAAACTGTTCTAAAACTCCAAAATGAGTTTTGGACTATTAGAGTGTAAAATCGTTGAAAAAGGATTTACGCGACTTACAAACTTAACGACGTTCGGTAACATTTTTTAGGAATTTTGTATCAATGGAGAGAAAACTGTAAAGTCAGTGTTTCAACAACTTAATATGCGTATTTTAACCTAGGGAATTAATACATTTGAGTTGAAGAACCATATTTTCAAAAGTATGGCTTTTGGGCCTAAATTCAGTAAAAAGCGGTGGAACCGTCGTTAAGCGTTTTTAAAGATTTTTCAAGAGAAAGGTTTTGAGAAATTGATACTTGTGTATCTTGGATGGAAATGGTTTTTAAAGAATGATTTGATTTCATTTAAAGATTTTGGTTTTAAGATCAAAAGGGTTTTAGTCTTCAAAGACAAGTATTTATGGTAAAGAACAAAAACCTAAGTCATGAACGACTTAGTGAAAACACGAACATATTAATTTATGACGTAGGGTGGATCAAGACCTTAAGTCATAAAGTATGGATAATTCATTATCCATATTCCATAAAATGTAATGGACTCAGAATGATTTGTTTTCTTGGAAACCAAAGAAAAAGGCTCAGTTAGAAAAGTGCAGAGAAATAAATAATTGGACTTGTGTTCCAATCTCATAATGCGTTAGGACTTTTAATCAAGTGTTTTAAGAAAACTGTGCACAAAGATGAAAGGTTACTTGAGAACTTTAGCTTGATGATTAAGTACCGGTGATTCGGACTTAAGTACATCTAGCATCTGTTACAGTACGTTGAAAGAATTCTGAAGGAATCACGATGTCATTCGTTGGATGGACGAGAAGAACGCATTTCCGGCAAAGTTTGCCTAAACACATAGTGAAACTATGTTCTGTAAGGCCGTTGTGCCTAGGAGATGGAGCTAACACTTTAATGCGGGTGCGAATTCCGTAGTGACGATCTATTGATGCTCGGGGGTGTTGGGGTATGAAATACTCATATAGGCCCAGTTGGTTGCTCCTCTGTGGCATGGTGATCTTGCAATACACCGACATACTCGACTAGACACTATGTGTTTTCTGGTAGTGAATGATGTTCCCGAAAAAGCCTATGTGCACCATGATGACTGTTGACGCATTTTATTACCCAAGGCTGGTGGACTCCGGAACAATCCTCCAAACCACTCTCTCTGACTGTTCGTAAAACCATGGTATAGGAATTCAGAGGTCATTCCTCGAGTCTTAGATGTTTCTATCTAGGAAAACGTTGTGCTGTGGTCATGTTTCTGTGAAACATTATTGTTTTGTTATGAGTGTAGATATGATTGATAATTGTTAATTGTACGTACCTGAGAGTCGTACCACTGCATGTCTGCCTTATGTGTAAGATAAATGGAAATCTCACCTCCTTATTTTTATATTGCCTATGTCGGGCTGGCTATGTGCCTTCTGTATTCTTTTGAGAAGATTGAGACGTCAAGATGTCGCTTGGCTGACGCATCGTAGATATTGAGGTTCGAGCTTGCGGATGCTATGGTGGAATTGCTAGTGGACATCTTTCAACTTTCAGATAGTCCAAGACGATAGCGTTTGTTTTCTGTCATGCCTTACTTTTGTTTTCTTGAGATGGGAATGACGGTTGATAGTTCATAGACTATGTTTTCCTCTTGGAAGGAAAAAAAAAAGGGCTTAGTTCGAGCGCTACTTTTGTAGTGACTCCAGTAGTGTCTTTTTCGACGACGTCGGTAGTGGACTCAAATAGAGTTTCCACTGGACCTCGTCAGTTGAGTTGTCCTTCTCACAGTGTACGAGAAAGGACTGTCTTTTCTATTTTAGATTAGTCAGCTGGGTATGTTTGGGAGTTAATGTAACTATCTATGGAGCTGCGACTCCAAGTATTTTATATTTTAGAAGCTGCGTCTCCATATCTTTATACGAGATACGTATATGGTTATGATTTTTGGGTTATGTGTCGGGTTGGGCATTATGTAATTAATTTGCGAACTTATGACCCTAAATGTGATAATGGAATGTTTTATTATCCATTCATTTAAAACAAAGTAGTTATATTTATGACTTGCGAAAAGAAAAAAAAATTACCCCATTCTTTTATAGCCAATTTTAATTAACCTACTTTTCGACCTTAAAATATCACTTGCGATGTAGCGCCCGAGGAGGGTGTTACAATTATCTACATAGATTCCAAGGTCATTTACTCATCATAAATAGCACATTTCCACTTTGCAATGATTTTTCAAATTTCAAATTTCAAATCTATCTATCTATTTTTTCGATGCGTTGTTGTTGTTTTTTTTTTCTTTTCTATTTCTTATTTCTTATTTATTTAAAAATTTAGTGCAAAAGTTAATATATTAAAAAAAATCTTTAAATTCGAAAAAGTATACTTTGGAATTTGAAGGCTTTCAGTCAATATTAGATTAGAAAGCTTTGCTATGTGTTTTCAATTGTTACTCTTCTGACTATCGTATTATGCACCCTATTTTGGAAGCTAGGTTGTATATGTCAATTACTCTTAGCCCTTGGGTTGTAACGTTACTAATGTTGCTATTTCGTGTCCAGATCTCGAAAGTCATATACTCTTATAGTATGGATGAAAATAATTATTTCCAACTCACAAATTAATTTAATTAAATTTATATTTTTAAACACTATAATATTTCCAAATGTAACATATCAGTCAAATTATATTGTCAAATTATAAATTAATCACAATTTGAGTATAAATTAAAATAATTATTTCGATTTCACTGTTGTTATTTCCAAATCACAATTCCAATTAAAATTAATTGTGCATAATTAACTAATTATTCATTACTACAAAGAAATCTGATTACTTGACCAATTAAATGTACTACTTACTTCCATTGCTCAATCTACTATACATCAATGAACATCATTGTATTATATGACCGATTTAAGTGCTTTGTGTTATGGGTGTCCATGGGTCCGGGTAAACTCACGAACCCGGCCAACCCGACCCAACCCAACCCAGATTTTGTGGGTTGGCTCGGGTGATTGGGTTGGGTTGGACAAAAATATATATGACCCATAGAGTGTGGGTTGGGTAACGGGTTTCAGAATTCTAAACCCACTGAACCCAACCCATATTACTTAGTTTTGTGTTGATGGTTGTTGAATGTTGATAATTTTACTCTTTCATTGTAATAATTTAGACTTTTAGTTGACGATTGTTGTTGATTTTAGACTTTTAGCTCATGGTTGTTGATGTAATTTAAAGTTTTAAACATGTTTATTTGTTATTTTTGATATTTTTCCATGTTTTCTACCCTGATAGACACGCAGAACCCGACCCAAAAATAAACATTCGTGTGTTTCTTGCCAGACCCAACGACCCACCCAACCCAACCCTCTCACCTTTGATTGGGTTGGGTGCCAAAACCCACTAAACCCAACCCAGCCCATGGACACCCCTGCTTTGTGTAATCAATTATTTTTCAGCCTTTCGAATTACTTGATATGTATTCTAATAACTATTTCATTTAATATTTATATTTCAATTTTTTTATAATGAATGAAATTTGAAATTTTTTTAATAAAAAAAATCTTTTCATTAAATAATTTTTAAAATAAAATTAATTTTTTTAACCATAATTTAAAATAAAAATTTCAACTAACACAATTCTTATTTATAACCCGTGCGATGCACGGGTCAAAATACTAGTATAAAGTTGAAGAAATATACTCCCTTCAAAAATGTTATAAGAGATTAAACCCTGAACCATTGAAATTAAAGAAAAGTTTTGAAATGAGCTAATTATAATTAATACTCATATAGATTTTCAAAAATATCTCTTCTAATTTTATCAATTTATTAAATACTAATTTTCAATTTTTCATACAAGTGAGTTGGTTTATCAATTGAATTGGTTTTCACCGTTTACGAAAATAAGCTCGTTGAGAAGCTCGCCCTGAAAAAAAGCTCGTTGAGAAGCTCAAACTCTAGCTCCCAACTTTTTCCACCATTGACGAACCATTGTCTATCACCTACAATTCTACGATTCCACCATTGTTTCTGTAATTTGTTCTTCTTCTCTTTCGTTTTCCTTCTGTCATCTCCGATTTTTCAATCACTTTTTAAACTGTCTTCTCCGTTTCTGGGCATCCTCGATTCAGTTCATTTCTATTTTGTTTTTGCTCAAACAAAATTTTTGGTTTCTTTTTCTGCAAGATTGTGGGGCAACTCATTATTCTGTAGTGGGTTTGTATTTTATGATTTAATAACATTTGGGAGATTCTGTGAAGTAAATGTTGTAGTGCTCTCATGCTCTTCATGTTAGCACACTAAGTGTTCGATAAAAAGTTTTCGGCATGTCATGTTATTTGATGCATGTTTTATGATATACAACTTATATTAAATTCTTTTCCCTTTTTTTCTTATTTCAACCAAGTCATGGTCGTAGACTTGAACAAGTTACTGTATAGCTTTTGACCTAAATTAACCATGGAGAAAACTAAAATGAAAGGAACCCCCTTTACTTTTTAGTTTTTAGAGTTGAAGTTGAAGTAACTATAAAGTTTGCTGCAAGTAGAATAGTTGATATGTCATTATTCTGTTTTGCATTGATCTTTGTGTACAACTTGTTCATGATAAGAATTCTAGCGGTCTAGACTTTGCTTATGTCTGGTGGTGATATTTTTCACCATCCGTGGATAACCGTGATTGTAAAAGCACTTTGGTTTCTGTGATCTTGCTTTTGTTATCATGATTCATGTTTTATGTGTTTGTCTAATTGCTTCTTAGCTTTTTGTTGTTCCATGGAAACGATGACAACCCAATGTAATAGTTATTTGTCTTAGCCAGTACGGCGGTACCCCAACTACATTTTGCTACATGCATTCCTAGAAGCTTGGACTAAATAAGTGCATATCTCTGAATGTGAAGAGTTTCTGTTTGCAAATTATGATTTTATTTAGTAAGAGTTTTTTAAGAGGATTGTAGGTGCAGGCAAATTTTCTGGTGTAGATATGGAATAGTTATAGAATAATCATCAATGTACCATGATTTAAGAATTGGAAAAAAGAAAGGAGTCAAAGTACATAAATGGATAACTAAGCACCAAAATAATAGTAGAATCATCCCAAATAGTTAGTGTGGTCAGCAGGTTAATAGAGTAGTTCATTAGCATCACTTTGTGAGGCTTAACCCGAAAAGGTCCAAGCTTGCTCAAATTCAAATAACCCCAGTGACAGTATATCTTTATTCTTCTTATTTGAAGTATGTTTCTGAGTTTCTGTTTGAAAAATAATGTTTTTTTTTTTTTAATTTTTTTGTCCCATTTTTGTCACTATTAACATCTTTGTTGCTGGCTTAATTAATTTTGGTGTTTACTTGCTTTTTCTTTTATCATTTATCAATTAGTTAATTTTTGGTTGTAATTTTTTTTGTGTTTTCAGAAGAGCTGGTTCATGTGAAGTTGAAGTGTTTTAAGCATAATTCTGAAGAAAGAGAGAGGACAGTTTCATTATTTTGTGTTCAATTCAATTTCCATGACTATAAGATGGCCAAGAGTGTTGTCACCTACCTACCTTTCTCAGATTATAAGAACTCAAAAGAACCCATTAAAGGCTCTGCACATTTTCAATGAAGCCAAATCCAGGTACCCCAATTATTGCCACAATGGTCCAGTTTATGCCACCATGGTCAGCATCCTTGGAACTTCAGGGAGACTCACAGAGATGAGGGATGTGATTGAGCAGATGAAAGAGGATTCATGTGAATGCAAAGATTCAGTCTTTGTATATGCTATTAACACTTATGCAAAAGCTGGCCTCATAGATGAAGCAATCTCTTTGTATAAGAACATTCCTCAGTTTAACTGTGTTCATCGGACAGAATCTTTCAATACCCTTTTGCAGATAATGGTGAATGAGAACCAGCTTGAAGCTGCTCACCGACTTTTTGTTGAGAGCTCTTGTGGTTGGGAAGTGAAATCTCGTGTCCGGTCCTTGAACTTGCTGATGTATGCTCTTTGCCAGAAGAGCCGCTCTGATTTGGCATTGCAGATATTTCAAGAGATGGATTTTCAAGGTTGCTACCCGAATAGGGACAGTTATGCAATCTTGATGAAGGGATTGTGCCAAGATAGGAGGTTACATGAGGCCATCCATTTGCTGTATTCAATGTTTTGGAGAATCTCACAGAAAGGAAATGGTGAGGATATTGTGATCTATAGAACTCTTTTGGATGCTTTATGTGATGATGAAAAAATTGAAGAAGCTGTGGAAATTCTGGGTAAAATTTTGAGGAAAGGACTTAAAGCACCAAAGCGATGTTATAACCAACTTCATCTTAGTCAGTGCCGTGATAGTAAGGATATAGAAGCCACTAAACGTTTGCTTCATGAAGCTTTGATCAAGGGCTCAGTTCCTAGTTTTGCTAGTTATAATGCCATGGCTGTTGATTTATTCAGAGAAGGTAAGATAGGTGAGGCTGATATAGTGATCATTGAAATGCAACATAGAGGCTTTAAACCAACACATTCTATATTTGAGGCAAAGGTAGCTGCATTGTGCAAGGTTAGTAAAGTGGATGAAGCAATCAAGGTAATTGAGGAGGACATGGTAAAAGTCAATTGTCTACCAACAGCTAGAGTGTACAGTATTCTCTTGAAAAACCTATGTAATTTAGGAAATTTAACTGCAGTGCTTGAGAGCTTGAACAAGATGTCCAAAAAGGTAGGTTGCATAGCTGACAGGGAAACTTACAGCACTTTGTTGGAAATGCTGTGTCAGGAGAGAAGATATCTTGAAGCAAGCCAACTTCTGGAGCAAATGTCAATTAAATCATATTGGCCTTGTGCCAACAGTTACAATTCACTCATTAAGGGTCTTTGCTCCCTAGGCAGGCAATATGAAGCTGTTATGTGGTTGGAGGACATGATAAGCCAGGGGAGGCTTCCTGACGTTTCTGTATGGTATTCATTGCATTCTTTATTTTGTAACTCAGATAAGATGAAACTGTCCTCTGAGACATTTAATCGCCTAAGTTTGTGATTCTTATTGCTATTATAGTTATATAATGGTGTATGCTTTCGTTGGAGTTTACAGACTCTACTCATAGTGTCTACCCAAAATGTTGTTAGTATTAGTATTAGTACTACTACTGCTACTAGAGTAAACACTTGTTTTAGTCCATCAAAGGTATAGATAACATCAATTTTGTGCTTCAAAACAGATTTAGTCACCCAATCTTAAAAATAACATTAAACCGATCTTTCAAAAAGAAAAAGAAGTTCACAGCATTTGGATTTAAGTAGAAGATTTCATCATTTCACTCCATTATCAAAGCTTCTTTTAATGGTATCTCGTGAGATATGGACACAAGCTGACAAGCACAAGATTGAACTAATGTCACTTTATGACTGAGCAAAATTGATGTTGACTTTTTTTAATGACCAAAATAATGTCAGTCATATTTAAGAAACTAAAATAAATATTCACTGTTATTATCATTTTTGTTTTGTAGATGGTACCTAAATAGCTCCTGGATATCAATCACACGCAAGTCTTAAAAACTAGTTCAAATGCCAATTTAGCTACAACCTCGTTGGTCATCCCATGTTAGTTTTACTCTAAAGTGAAAAAAATTGCTCCATATAATGTAGCCATAACAATTTTCTCAATATGGAATTAGTAAATGATACTGTCATTTTGAAGAAATCTACATCAAGGTTGAAATTTCTTATTCACCATATTTGGTCTCTGCACATGTTTCACAAGAAGAAAATAATAAAGTTAGCATATAGATATGGAAATTTAGCATGCCATCAATCAAAAACAAAAGGAAAACATAAAATCACTATACTCTTTTTTGTTTTTGATTCTTATCATATATAAAATATCAATCAAAAATTCCATCTGGGTGAAGAAGAATGAACAGGAGTTTGTCGAGGTCTGATAGTGTGTTCAGGGTTGCGCTTCATGATCGAAGAGACCGTGGGGCTGAAATAGTCATTACTCCTCTGGGAAGTTGCTCCTTGTGAATACATCTTCTTCCCATGTATGTAGCTCCTCTGGTTTTCAAGCATTGTCCGCCCAGAAGCTTGGTTCCTTTGTGCAGCACCCCATCTATTGTAACTAACACAACTCTGGCTCCTTCCCACTTGTTGAAACTTTACCTCCCTCGGGCTTGTATAATTGCGACTCTCTGCAGTTTCTGCAGAATACATAGTCGTCTCACCTTCGCTGCTATATCCATTGTGCATCTCTGATACTTCTATGGGAGATGAACTAGACTGAACCTCAGTTCGAGCTACATGAACAGAACCTGTTGAGGCCACTTCTTCACTAGGAGTAGCGAGTCGTCTGACCTGGTTTTGTTCTCGTTCTAACTGGTTTTCAGTTAAAGGACCCTTGTTAAAAAATTCACCAGACTTTGGTTGCAGTAATTTGGATGATTGTGGCAAAACTGAAGGTTGAGCCATTCTTGCAGGAAAATTAATGTCCAAGATCTGTATTTGTGTATTTTCTTTCTTTCTGAGAGGCACAGCATTTACTCTAGGTGATTCATATATTTCTGGAGTGGGAATTCCCTGTACATTTGCAGCATTCAGATTAGTGATCAAGATTTCTTCTTCAACGGTATTAGCAACAGCAGAAGAACTTTGTCCATGATCCCTTGTCTTCGAGACATTGTTCGATGAAGAAGGGGTGACATCATTATCAGCCTCTGTTGGCTTGAAAACTTGCCGCAATGTAAAGGAAGCACATGAATGCTCACTCTTTGGGCCAGAAGACATCAATCGAATGAGTGGTAATTTTGGTTTGTTAAGGTCATCAAGGCTGCCTTCCCAATGCTGGTTTAACCAATCACATATTACAGGAATTGGTATACCAAATTGCATAGTGAGATCCTTCTTCAAAGAGGACGAGGATGAAGAAGTTGATGAGGATTTAGTATTTGGTGATGTGGCTAATTTCATAGGATCACAAATCATAAATGCTAGATTGCCATGTACATCAAAACCTGCAGAACCAGGGTTCCAGGGAATCCCATCAGTTGACAGTTTTATGAGATTATCAGTGGCTATGACCACCTTGCCTTCGCCAACAGTGAGCTCCTGTTTCTCAGTATAACCTAAAAGGTAAACTACACTTCCCAAGTCCAGGTTGGTTTTACAACAGGCCTTTAAGTAGTGAGGGCACTGACCCTGGGTATTTGATTCTCCATCCGCATCATCTAAGCCCACTATAGTTAGATCTAATACAGAACTCGTAATGTAAAACCTGGGACCAAGTAAAAAAATCAGATTATGCCATATTATACAAGTAATCACTTTAAAGACCTGCTACAGATCCCTCTTTTTGTATAAACAGAAGGAATGTTATTAGAGCAGAGAATGCAAAAAAAAGAATAACAAAATCTCCTAATGGGTAGTCCAGTATACACTTAAAAATGGGGCTGAAAATTTTATGCATGAAATTTATACATAAACTATTTAAAACACATCCCTTAACTTTTGACCACTATTTATATTTTTAATGTCCTTCTCATGGTACAAAAAGCAGGTTGAGGACACCAGTACATTGCTGCCATTTTTTTTTATAGAAATCATATATAAAACCAAAAGATCATTTAAAAAAAAGTGAGACCTTAATGGAAATTACTTCATAAAAAGTATCAACGGCAGCATAGTGCAGTAAAAAAGACAGAACAGAAACATGAAATAACACTTATTCTAAGTGTATAGAGCACACAGAAACATTAAATAGCAAGATTCTAAAAATTGAATGGAAAATAATCAAATACACGTAAATGGGGCTGTGAGTAAAATGGTTTTGGCCTAAAATGAAAATGTGTGTATTTACTAACCAAAGTGAGGACTAAGAATATAAAACATGCTATTATGCTACCAATAAGTATTGACAAGTTCAGAGTCCTAAGTTTTGCTTTGGGTGCCCAAGGAAAAGAACAGGACCAAGGAACCAAACTACCCAAAAAACTCAATTTTTCATTAAGCACTTTCTGCCCCAGCCAAGAGCTTTAAACCAAAGGGTTTCTATTTGGTTTAAAGCCCGTGGTTTTAACAGCCCTCATGCACAGCAACAACACAGCCTTAATGTGTTTTTCCTTTATTCAGATTGCCTTTGTTTTATTTTATTATTTTCTGATAAACAAAGAAAATATGATAACAAAGACTTTAGAGTTTGGACTTTGGACTTTGGAGGATAAGATATCCTTCTTAAAAGATTTATATACACAAAACTCAACATTTCTGTGAGAGAAAACCCTTTAAGAAACTACGGGCGTTAAACCAAATAGAAACCAAACACCTAAGTTTATCCTATAGTAGCTGCTCATCCAAAGAAATATCCTTAAATATGCAACAATTATGTGCTTACCAAACGCACTAAAGAGTGGCTTAGATTGTACAATGCACATTGCTACAAGAATTTGACTGTTCAGATTGCCTTATTAGACTCAAATACTCTTTTAATTTCACACCCATTGATGTAAGTGTGTTTAGATGGGTAAAACATGGCCATTTTGAAACAAAAATCTCAAAGATGAAGGTTTTCACCTCCTAAAAGCGGCTAAAATAAATGTTAAGAGATATAACATTATAATCCGTCACCTAATAGGTTAAGTTTTTGGGGTAGTTGACTCATAATATAGTATTAGAGCTTCTATGACTAAGTGTCTAAAGTTTAATCCTAGCTGCTTCCATTCTTCTAAATAAAAGTTGAATTTTTGCACATGGTAAAAATAGGACTGTGTATTACCCATGCTTCAAGAATAAAGGTCTTGGGCATGTTAGATATAAAAGTTAGTTCATGACAATATTCATATATTAAATCAGAAATGCAGTACTAACTGAAGAAAACTTTCCTTGCAAATTGATAACAATGACAATTTTACATACTGATAGTCATACATGCAAATCTTTTTTAGAGTCAGTTGCTATATAACTAGGTTGACTATAATGACATAGCAGTAACAACCTCATATGAAAGATGATTAAGAGTTAGCCTTGAAGAAAATTGTGACAACCAGTGACAATTTTGACCAACTAGTGAAGATCTGAGAGTATGTCTCTCCTATTTATTCTCCTCAGGAACTGTGATCTGTCCACAATAGTTAATGCATAGGACAAATAACAGATTGTTTCTTTCCATTCTATTCCGATTTCCATAAATAATCAAAATATTATGTTGGCATTAAATAACTTATAAATCATAATTAATAATAATTATAAATTAGAATATTAGATTATTAATTTGATGAAAGGCTAACACATGTATAGGAATTACTTTCCAAAAGAAAGAAACTAAACTAACAACCACCATTCCTAGTACTATATCAAGTCAACAGAGAAAGAGTATATCATCAACAGAAATCAAGTTTGAGACAAATACTGTGTGGAGAATATGTTCAACAGTGATACAGCTAGCAAGAAGGATATTATAATGTATGTCCAAAGATGAAAAGTTAAAAAAGTTAAAATGTGGTCAGAGAAGAATAATTAAATCAAGCCCATTAACTATGACAAATACAAACGAATGAAATGATATAATCTAAAAAGCACCAAAGTTGACATATTCCATCAAATTCGTACTAAATCGAATAAAGGGAAACCCGGTGCTATAAAGCTCCTATTATGCGCAGGACACAGGGAAGGGTTGGACCCACATGTGGATCTATAGTAAGTAGCCTTTCCTTGCATTTGCAAGAGGCTGTTACTAAATTGAATATTTTAAACATAAATATGATCTATGAATACAATACCAATTCTAACATAGCACATGCATTACATTTGTTGTTGCTAAAGCCCAAGACATTTTGGTCAAAGGAAGACAGATTTGTAGACAAACACAAAGGAGGAACTAAACAAAGGTACTCGTCGGCACTCGGCAGAGCCTAGCAAGGTCGTAAATAAAAAATCATAATAGGTAAGTGGTTCAATCAATAACAATCATGAAATATTCAATTTGCTACATTCCTATTATTGTGGTCCAAACAAATGAAACCAAGAAATATAGTAATTATGTTTGCATTTGCAAATGTTTTCAAAAAAAAAAAAAGTTTTCAAAAAAATGTTTGCATTTGCAAATAAAAAGCAACATGGCAGCATTGGAGAAACCGAAAAGCCAAATGATAAGCTCTACTCATAACTTCTGCTTATTGAAAGCATGTTGGCTCACTCATAAATCTGTAAACTTAGGCGACTGGAAAACAAGCGATAGCATATGAATCAATCAAAAAGCAATGCCTTCCTATATTTGGAATATCTACAAATCATTTGCAAATCCTACCACTTATGAAATAATTATGAATCATTTCATTTTAAACGAAATATTTTTTTAATTCCAAAGTTACATCAACCACATCACGCTAGGGTTGCGTTGGAAGAGTTGAGAAAGTATCATCTATACTACTATATAAAGGTGATAGCCCATTTGGTGTCTCACTTTATTCTTCCACATATTTCCAAAGGGAAAAAATCTATAAATATACTGCTATTAACAGCTATAAAATCATCAAAATAACCTTTCAAGTATGTGTCTTACTCTAGGACATACAAATAACAAATAAAATACTCGAGAAACAAAAGTGACAGTTTCATTGAACTCCTAAATTCTCCCGTACTTTTTAGCTCCAGGTTAATGATATTGAATAGTTAACAAGTTGTTTAATAGCTACATTTGTGCTTACTATTTTTATCCAATATATGTGATTAATCACAAATTTATACTGGTGTAAAAAATTGGTACAAAAAAAGTAGTGTGAGAGCAGAGGTATACTACATTTTTATTCGGAAATCACATTGTACTCCGATTAATTTGAGTCAAGCCAAAAGACTCGTTTAAGGGGGCAAAGCTCTCACGGCAACATTTTTTTAACTCGAAACATGAGCCAAGCTCTTTGCCACTTGGACCGACAGGAGTTGTAAAGCTTAATAGTTTTATCCAATATATGTGATTAATCACAAATTTATACAAGTGAAAAAAAGGGTATACAAGAAAGTGGTGAGATTATAAGTTTTGGTTTCATTCAGTTGAGCAATTTGAATATAATAATGACAAAATCTTAAAATGGGAGTACCTCTGGGGGACAAGAGTTGCAGAGACGCCGTTGTGAAGGCGGATCTCGGAGCTGTCGGCGGCGGCTGCCGAGGGAAGGTTGGCGTGGGTTGTCAAGAGGAGATTCCGGTGAATCAAAAATCCGGTACCGGAGACCCCGGCGGAAGTGTTGGAGATTGTGGCCATAGCTTGGCCTTTGCCTGAGAAAATGGAGGCTTTCATTCGCTCTGACTTGCTCACCCCTTTGCAGAAACACCATGATTCTCTGAGACCAACCATGGATAATAACGAATGAATGGGTTAGAAGAGAAATGGGTGTGGTGTGGTCAGAAAGTTGGATCTAGGGAATGTGGCATCTCAGTGTTGAGATTAATGGGTGTTGGGTATTAAGCGTGTGTGTGATGTGAAGTTTTCTGTCACTAGAGAGAAATGGTGTTAGAGAGAGAGTGTGTGCGACGAGGTGGTCGTGAAAGGAGTAAAGAGTCGGATAATATGAGCTGGACTGCTGGAGAATAAAACAAAGGGGAGAGAGAGAGTGACAAGGAAGAGGGGAAGTGCTGTGGAGTGAAAGGGGATGGAGGTTGGGACGTGTACAAGAGAAAAAAAAAAAAAGAAGACAAAATTACACTTTTGATCCCTTAAGTTATTTGTTTTATTCAAATTGGTCCCTTAAGTTTTTTTTGTGACAAATTAGACCCCTAAGTTAGGTTCAGGTTTCAAATTGGTCCCTTAAGGTTTTTTGTGACAAACTAGACCCTTAAGTTATGTTCAGGTGACAAATTGGTCCCTTAATTTGTCAAAGGGACCAATAAATTAGACCCTTAATTTATTATTTTTAATAACTTAAGGGACCAATTTGTCACCCGAGCATAACTTAAGGGTCTAATTTGTCAAAAAAACTTAAGGAACCAATTTGAAACCTGAACCTAATTTAAGGGTCTAGTTTGTCACAAAAAAAACTTAAGGGACCAATTTGAACAAAACAAGTAACTTAAGGGACCAAAAATGTAATTTTGCCAAAAAAAAAAGGAGTAAATTTTTAAATATTTTGAAATTGAAATGAAAGAATAAGGAAAGAAGTAGAACAGCAGGGGAAAAAAAAACACCTTATAATTTGGTAAAAATCTTGCTATTCTTATGATAATAAAGATAATTTTTATCTCATTTTTTAAATTAGGCTAAAATATATTTTGATCCTTTATCTTTTGATCAAAATTTATTTTGGTCATTTATCTTTTAAAAGATTCATTTTTATCCTTTATCTCTCAAAAGTTACAAAAAATTGTCTTTCCACCAAGTCTGTTACTAACATTCACTAATGACCCGTCGGGGATCCGTCGAAATCTGTGTATTTCTTCGGAATCTGCGTATTCCCCTTCCCAAATCATCTCCACCTGCGCCTCCATCCTGTCCTTCCTGCACTCTCACTCTAAATTGCAACCATACATGAACTGTAATATGTCTTCAAAGAGGACAATGCACAAACATCTTCTGAGCATCAAAAGCAATCTTAACTAGCAACAACATATGAACTCCATTAAAAACATAATGATGCACCAAATCAGTGAATCAAGAACATACATTGAAAAGTACCAAGAAAAGAAAGCAACCATCATTGTGCTATCACAAAAAATTCTACAAATTTTAAGAACACGAAGGGAGCCACATTCTGGAATTTCATCAACAAACTTCATAGAGCCAACAATTCAACTAACAAACAAAGAAGCACCAGTTTGTCATATGTAACTGATCCTCCCTTTTTGTTGTGGATTCAATCATCACAATCATAGATCCTAAGGAACTGGAAACTTCTTATGCCAATAGCTGGAACGAAATCATGAAATATGAAGATAGAGGCCATAGTCGGAGCTCCAAGCAATAGAAGAAAAACCCAAAGAAGTGGACTCTTGATTTGCCCCAATTCTGAAACCCTAACTAAGTAATCCTAATAGCAAACTAGTGAGAATGAGTATTGTTAGAAAGTGAAGAATCGTTAACAGATTGCAAAATGTTCCAGATCCATCACAAAATGCAAAGTTTATGCACAATAATCATAGAAAGTCAAGGTAGTGAACAACTAAAACATAGGATAATTGAGAATCCTAATGCTGGAAGTAGTGCTGAAAGAATCTCTAAGGAAGATTCTGATGATGATAAACCTTTCTCTGTGGTATTAAAAAGGAAGGCTGGTGCAACAAGGAACATTGTGTCTGAGATAAAGAAGAATAAGAAGGCCAAGACTGTTAAGGCTTCTAGTTTTGTTACTGAAGTGGTCTCCGAACCCTTCAAGGCAACTTTCAATTTGGAAGGAAAGAAAGGAAGAGGATGGAAAGAAAGAGTAAAAATGAAAAAGATGGAGCAAGGCTTAATAAGCAACTAAGAATGGCAGAAGCTGATCAAGAAGAAGAACAAGAAGAAGAAAGACAAGAGGAAGAGGAAATATAGAATGAAGAAGTTGTGATGATGATCAGGTTGAGGAAGAGGAAGGTCAGGATGAAATTGAAGAAGTAAGGCAAGAGGTGGAAGAAGAAGAAACCGAGGAGGAAAGGCAAGCTAGGCTGGAAGCTTTTGAAGCACTGTGGAATAAGTACTAAAATGGGTGGTGTGCCTCGAAGAGAAGGTACAAGGACACCGGACCCAGGCCAATCAAGACTATTGGAGAAATCCCTCCACAGGAAGCAGTAAAAGAACAAGTTTTGATCAAGCATATTCTTGAAAATGACTCCCATGTGCCAGTCCCAAGGCACCTGCTTACTGACTATAAGAGAAAAGAAATTACCAGACGAATAGATATAAATGAGTGCATAGCAAGAGATGTTGCAGTGTTTTTGGAAGACTTAAAAGGAAAAATGGATGCAGAAGCATCATGATCGGGATTAGCAGAATATCAGAAATGGAAGACCCCATTGAAGGCTACATGATCGAGTTTGTTGCTCTGCAGCACTTTGGGTATGTAGGACCGTCTGAACCCTTTCCCTTTTACCCTAGATTTCAAACTTCCATTTTGCATATCACAAGAGATTCAAGAGTCTATTTCGTTGAGAACTCTTTTGTTTTTATCTGTACTGGTCCTAGAGTTCTTGTCGTTTTTCTATACTATGTGTTATGGAATAGAAGCTTCAAGAAAGATCCTCCCCCTCCCACTAGAACCACTGAAAGTTTGTTCTATAGAGTCATTACTCATTCTATCATTGATAGATTAAGTATGTGGTGCAGGACCCTTGTCTCTGAGAACAATTTCCTTGTATCTCTACCCCCACTACATTTTTTACTTCTCTATGCACACTACATGATCAATTTTGTTCTTTTTCTGAAACAATTTCTATTTCAAGAAATGCTTTAAACATGATAACCTTGGATGTTGATCCCTTATCCAATGCAGAATCTATAGTTGTGTCTGAACCTATGCCTGAAATTGTTTCTGAGCCCCTTTATCCAAATTCATCCGTGTCAGTTGTTGAACCACTCTCTCAAAACCTTTCTGAACCCCGTTTTGAAGAAGAAATTTTTGATGGATCCGGAGTGCGTTTCTCAAATCATTTCTTTCTGGGGGTATGATGACGTTATGGAGGATGTGAAAGTGGTTGTTTTGGATGACTCATCTGATGAAGTTGACGAGGAGATAGTGGTAGAAGAAAGAGAGGAAATAACTTTAAGATCTAATCCTGTTGAATCTGGTTTGGCTAACAATGCCTCAAAACCCCTTACCCTCTCTGTGAATATGTCTGCATCTGAAACTCCTGCAAACATTATTCTTCTGCCCTGGTACACCAACTATGAAGCTCCAATGAATGAAAATCAGGCTATGGTTGAAGCTGCACTAGTCCCTCTGGACTCCATTCATCCTGAAGACAATGTTGATCAAGAACCTTCTAATCCCATTCTAAGCATAATGCACAATCGTCTGAGCAACAATCTGAAAAATACTCATCTCATGTATGTGATCCCGTGGCAAGATCACAGATCATACATGCCCATTAGAAGTTGGACCTAATTGTGAATCTTCTTCACAAAGTTCTTGACAAAATGAATTAATTAAAGCTTTTCAGTGATGTTAATGATTTTTTTATAGTTTTTGACGATAGCTTTTGAACGGATGTTTTTACAAGTTTATCATGTTTGAGTATTTTGGAACTCATTGTATATGATGTTTATAATTTACTGATTAAGTATTTTGAATCTATGATTAATTGCTATGAGATATCTGATGTCTTAATAGTTGATAGAATGATTTCTATCTTAATGAAATTATGATATCTGATGTATGTCTTGATTGATGAGATATTTGATATCTTGATGTTTTATTGACTTGATCTCGCATTTTGAATAGAAACATGTTTTCACTAAAAATACCAAAGTAAGTATCAAAGTACTTACCTTTTCGATAATGCCAAAAGGAGGAGAGAAAGCATAGAGAATAAACAAGGAGAATAAGAAAGAAATTCGGTAAAATATAAAGGAAAGCATAAGTTTAGAGCCTTTACGTAAAATTACAAAGTCGTTGCCTATTAAAATTACACGGTAGTTTTGCTTTAGACCACGCCCCCACGGTTTGCATTCGTTGCTTTACACCCAAAATGTTGTAATAATAGAATGTTACGATGTATTGGTGATGGTTAAGGGATGAGCATACTGGACGTGCATCGTGGTTAACATTCCTTGTTTGAGATCAACTCAATCTGTCCACTAATGAAAAATTATTCTACGACTAATTAAAATGTCTTTGTTTTCATTTTTAAATGAATAATAATCCACCACCTCTTGTGCGCGGTATTAGTAATTTATAGCCAAAACAAGAAATTTTAGAATAAATACCGACTGAAAGATCACCCAATACGTAGAACAACACTCAAATAATACATTAATATCCTGATCAAATTGTAATCCCATAAAATTGTAAAACAGTAAAAATTAATGTTCATAACCACACAAAAAAAAAAAATCCAAACAAAAAACTAAAGACAAAGATGAACAAGAAAATAGAGCTGAATCATTGCCCTCAACAATTTCTATTATTGAGCAATGTGAGCAACACACTATTTTCAACCCATTCCACAATACATTTTTAATATTGCTATGTGATTTAATCGATCTCATATAAAATTCATCCAATAATAAAGATTAGGTGGAGAAGTATGTTTCCTTGCATTATTCTTATATCTTTATTAGTATGATCTCCATGCAGGTTTTTGAACACTCATCATTCTGGGAACCTGCAAGGAAAAATTTGAAGCAGACTCAAACCATGCAAGCTTTTCCAGGAGCTTCTTCACCAGGTCACCAGCTAAGTAAGAAAGAACTGAGGCCACGGCCCCAGTGCTGACATAGTAAAGCACTGTTTGGAAGTATACGGCACAGCTGTTTGGTCTCTGGATATGAGCTTTGGCAATAGAAAGCAGTGTGATGCACAGAAGAGAAGCTCCCGCAACTGCTGCCAACTTAAAGTCCTTCTCTTCGCTCTCACGGAATGAGAAGCCATATGCAACCGGTGGCACTAATCCAAAAACAATAAAGGATATGATAGCAAAAAAGCATGAAGAAAGAAATTCTTCCTCTGCCCCAGCAACTCATTGTATCTATCCACAGGTGCGTCAATTTGATTCTCAGCTTTTTTAGGTTGCTCAGCTTTCAAGTCTCTTAGCTGCAAATATATATCAGTTTTAAAAGCAAATAATTATAATAATAATAATATTAATTGGTAATTTGTTGCCGTTTCATTAGGAATTTAGGATACTAATTAAAAAATTAAAACAAAAACTATTAAATAAAAATTAAGATATTTAATATCTTAAAAATATAAATAATTAAATGTGCATTTGACAAAATCTATACAACAACAACATACCAAGTTCTACTACACTACTATCAAAATCCTATATTTAATATGCGGTTATGAATACGTATAATTGTTATTATATTATGTGTTTGTTTTACAAATTTTGGAAACGTATATAAAAGAATTTAGGTGATGCAAATGTTATAACTTCGCATGTCCCAAAAAAAGACCTCAATTAGGATATTTCTACCGGAGAGAAATGTTAATAATATACTTTTTTTTGGAACTCTCGTCAACATACTATTGATTATTGGATGAATTTTATATGAATCTCATTAGACGGAACGAGTCCCACATAAAATTTATGGCCCACGTAAAATTTATCTAATAGCTATGGGTGTCTCGGTAAGAATGTTAAAAAGAGTGTGTTCACTCTTCAACCAAAAACTACGTTAATTTTTAGTAGTCCTAACTCCTAATTAGACAATGGGAAATGCAACTGTCAATCCTTAATTAAAAAGGCCCAAAACAACCTTCTTGAATACATCTTAAATTCAACTAAAATATCTCGGCTTTTAGTTTTGGGTTGAACAGATAATCAGAATGATTGAATAGCAACGAAAATGACAAAAAAATGGGATATCTGGGGAGTTGGCAAAGGAAAAGAAAAGGCAGCAGAAATATTGAAACAATTCAGAAACCAATATTCTGAACATATAACTCACATTATGAACAAGGGCGAAAAGTCCACCGATCAGGTTTGCAGTAGCCAGTGCAACAATGTTCACTGCCAAATGATGAAACTGTCACTAAAAGTTGTATGATTAATTAATTCTCAAGTTTATGCATTATTTCCTATTCCTCTGAAAACATCCTTGACAATATTAACATTGTTAATGATGCATGCTGGTGAACTACTCAGGAAACTTCTTTCTAGTTCACTAATATATAATTAGTCTGTATAGTCGTTTCCTAACGAAAAAAATTGTATGAATTTAATTACACAAAATAAAAAAGTGATAGTTGTACACAATTTTTTCACATCATTTTACATTGTTTAATAATGTGTAAACAAATAATGAATAGCCTGTACTATTTGAAGAACAAGGATATTAGTTAATTAAACATATAGTACTTGTTATTCATAAATGATTAGCATGTTGTTTAGTGGCATAAAAATAATGTAAGAAATTTAGGGCCTATTTTAAGTTTTTAAGTTTTCATTTCCTGTTTTTTTAAAAATAATTATAAAATTACCACATTAATTTCATTTTGTTTTCTATTTTCAAATATTTGTATATAAAATAGTGAAAACAATAAAAAATTGTTTTCTGTATTTTCTGGACAAATTTTTAAAAACAAAATAAAAATAAAACATGGTGATGATTTTATAATTATTTCTAAAAACATGAAAACAAAAATCTAAACAAACAAGAAAGAAGGATGAGATATGCAAGTAAACTTCAATTCATACATGTGGTAGCGTCAGCACTCGCCGCAGATGTCACAACACTAAGGCTTGCTAAAGATTCATTCAAACCACCATATACAATACTTTTCAGAATTTCCCATGTCTTATTACTTGCTGCTTCTTGAACCACAGTTGGCTCTCTCGAAGGAAGAAGTGGTGTGCTATTATCAGGAAATGCTGGTTCAGGTTGGTCTGCCCAACAAATGTACAAAATAATTTCAATGAGTTAATAATTGGAGACTTCATTGGGTTAATGCATCATTATTTTCATGATCTATTCTGCATGCAAGGACTATTGCCTGGGCACCCGGAGACATAACGAAACACATTAACACTCTAACGGTGTTCAGGATAGAGACAAATCGAGGGACTAAAGTGTCTCTTTATTGTCATTATTGAGGACTATTTGGTGAATTTTTTTTTCTCAAAGACGAAAAGTGGTATCTCACAAATAGTCGGGGACTAAAATAAGCCTTTACTCCTTTTTATGTCATATATATTAGATTTATTCTTATACCAAAATTATTGTACGTACTTTGCATAATATGGAAGATACACATATAAACTTTTATATGCTAATTATATACTGAATTTTGGCATATTCTATATAATTCTTCTCATAAATGAAGCACAATCATCATGAAGACTAAGACTAAACTAGATGGTCAATTCTTGTTTCAACCCATAATTTGAATTTGCCATATGCAGTGTTTTCTTGAAAAATTTTGTGCCTAAATTATTTATTCATGTTTTGATTACATGACATGAATCTATATGATACTTACCAGTGTATCCTCCACCAAGTATAATCTCGACATTAATCTCTGGCTTTTTCTTGTCTGAAAAGTCAATTTCAGATTGCTTGGTTATAGGGACTTGAGAAGCAGCAGGCATAATAACTTTCCAATCACCATTTTTTGTTGGGTGAATTTCAGGTTGTTTGGGTATGGAGGCCTCAGGTGCTCCACCTATAGCTGCCCAGTCACTCCAAAAATGCTTCTTCTTTCGTGCAACTGGACCTTTTGGGTCATCTGAGGTTAAACCATGGAGATTTGATGAATATTGTGATTTCACATTGTCTCCGGGAATGCTTCCAATAGCTGGAGATCAAGTAAAGAATACTTTGTGGTTATTGGAAAATTTGAAGTTGACTAACAGGGCCGGCCCAATATACTCATAGGCCTAAAGTAAAAAAAAGTCATAAATGATCCCACTAATGAACCTTATTTGCTCAAGAGGCCTTATAAGAAATAGGGACCTTATTGGAGAGGCTTTGTTTACTCAATAGATCTTGGTGAAGGGCTACGCTGTACCACCCATTAAAGTAGTATAGTGGTGCACTAACCAAGTGGCTCAATATGGACCATCTAGATTACGACTTGGGTTATATGGTAAAAGATCATTTGACCCAAGTGGCAATCTTGGTGATCTAGAATTGTGCCACTCGGGTGGTACACTGCACCACCCAAGTGGTGCACCTTAGACAACACCATAAATCTTATAAATAGTCAAGGACCTTGCTGGTGGCCTAAAGATAGGGTTTTAGGAGCCTCCCATTGAGCTGGCCTTGTGGCTAAATTCTATTTACAAGAAAAATTCTACAAAACATTATTTTCAACACCTTATTGTTGGGTGGAATAAATTCATGTGAGACACTCCCTAAATAGAGAGTGGACTGATCTAGTATAATGAGCTTTATATTAAATATTCAAAAAAGAGTGTTTGTTCACTTTGTTCCCATTTAGAAAACATAACACTTCAAAAACAAAATGAAAAAGAAAAAAAGAAAAAAAACTCCAGTTGCTCCCTATGGAGTATGGACAATATATTGAAGTCGAACTCAACTAATTATTTGAGATTTGAGAAAAGAAAATGTTCCTAAGAGGAAGGAGTGAACGTACCTGTGCCACTGATTTTATCTTCTATTTCACTAGCTCCGGGTCCAAGAAGGAGTACATCTTCAACGATCTGGAGAGTTTGTTTTCCCGAATCATCTGCAATGTTAACGACTGGTTTCGACGTATCTTTGGCAACAAATTGGCCAGGTTCTAGAGCCTTGTGTTGTGATGTACCCTTGAGTGTTTGCTCCGGCAGTTTATTGTTATTTGATGAACCAGTCACTGATTAATTATTTTCATTGAAAAAAATTAGGCATTGATATTAGTCAAACATAAACATCGAAGAGACATAAAACAGTAGTAGTTGCTAGTACATAAATGTAGGAAGGAAATCATTCTGAAATCAATCGAGTTTGCTCAAACTTTGATTAGTCACACCAGCCATTGGCCTATTTTAAATGTAAAAACCTACTTAACCTACTTGCCTATCTATTTATTTGTGCAAACCTAGTGGCATATAATTTATCTGAATAGGTCTATCGGCCTCTATCATTATAGGCTTATAAGCCTATTAACAAGTGAAGACCTATGATCGATTTGTAGGCGGAAGCATAATTAAAGGCCTTGCTGAAAAATAGGCTTTTAAATAAGCTTCTAGGTCAGGCCATACTTTGAAATAGGCCATGGCCTATATCAGGTTAGTAGGTCAAACTCAGGTCGTGAGATTGGAACATAGGCTAAGCCTGTCATGTCAGGGCCTAGCTCAGTCTACCCTATTCTCACCCCTACCTCAGGGCCGTATGCCTCAAGGCAACTAAGGTAATGTTTGGTTGTAAGGGAACGGAGGGGAGGGGACGGATTTTTTTTAAAAAAACTTTTATGTTTGGTTCAACTTTTGGAGGGGAGGGGAGGGGAAGGGAGGGGAGGGGAGCAAAATAACTCATTAAGTAAGTTTTGGCTCGCCTCCAATAATGGGGGGATTTGGAGGGGAGGGGAGGGATTTTAAAACATTTCACATGTATTGACTAAAATATCCCTACTTATCCATTTTAAAATAATTAATTATAAGCTTTAAAAATAAATTTGCTTTAAAATCCCTCCCTTCACCTCCTCAACCAAACATGAAAGTGTTATTTCCCCTCCCTTCCCTTCCCTCCCCCTCCTCTCAACCAAACATAATATCTAATTAAAATCCCTCCCCTCCCCTCCCCTACCCTTCGTTAAAACCCTCCCCTCCTTTGAACCAAACACACCTTAAGCCACTTACCTTAGGCCCCACATTCACTTATTTATTGATCCTTTGTAATTTTATATATTATATAAAAGCCAAAAAATCTAACATATAATAAATATTTCAAAACATCACAAATGCCCGACAATAACAACATGTACGTGGAGAAATTTTATTTAAGCATCAAGTAGCAACATGTCTTTCTAGCCCAAGCTGGTAGCAAGTGTTATAATTATATGACTCAATAGTCTTCATACTTTTTTTTTTTTAACGGGACAGTCTTAATACTTATAAGTGTGTAGGAGTGAAATTTCGAGAAATTAAAAATTGATTGCAATTGAAACTGTTTGTTCCTTTCGTCTAAGAAGATTAAACGTTGGTACCGTTGGAGAAAAATCAGTTACGCATGTGATTTTGTTAATAACAATAAGTTGAAATTAATAAAGTAACGGTTATTTTTCTATATATACAATAAAATTTGAAAAAAAAAATGTCTAATAAGCCTGCCTTAGGCCCCCAAATGTCTGGGTACTCCCATAGCGCACTTTCTACTAAGAGGTCATGATTGTGATACACCATTCAAGAACATAAATATATAATAATATTGTAATACTCCTTGAATTTATCAAAAGGATCTCCCATCATGTTTGGCAACACAAATAAGTTAACTTATAACTTATTTAAGTAGCTTATAAGCTTATTTGATCGAAATGCATAGAAGTGTTTGGTAAACAATATTATATCATTAGCTTATATCTTTTTTAGAAGCTAGTTTAAAGCTCTATTTGACATGTTAAATAAGTTAGCTTATAGCATATTTGAGTAGCTTATAAATGTGTTTGGCAAAAGTAGAGGTATTCAATAAACAAGATCATCTCATTAGCTTATAGCATTCAATTTTCAGAAGCTATTTTAAATAACTTATAACTTATAGCTTATTAACTCTCTTTTCATTTTTAACCTTATATTATTTTAACAAATTCCTATTTTATCCAACAACTATCTCATAAAATAAGTTTATATTAAAAATCATATAGACATTTCCTTTTATTTATATTATCTCATTAATTTCATTTAATTTCATTTAATAAATATAAATTCTAATTTTAAAGATGAAAAATAATTTGAAATTTGAAATAACTTAAAGTATTATAAATAACAATTATTTGAAAATAAGTAATATAAAAATAGAATTTAAGGAAAAATTATAAATATGTCTTTTATGCCATTTTATATTTATATCCTAGTTCAAAATCTAATTTTAGAAAACGTTTTAAATTTAATTATTTAATTTTTCAGCTATCAGTTATACGTTTTCCGCTAAAAGTTAATTTCTTACTTAGCTTATTATGAGCTATTTTTACCCATAAGAGCTTATATTTGGTTAGCAATAGTACAAATTACATGTCTCAACTTAGTTTCAATCAATACATTACCTTGATTATTTAATGCTCCATCGTCCTCACTTACCAACCCAGGGAACAGCCAACTGCCTGCTCAAAACCAAAGAAGAATTTACAGTCCGGTCATGTTAACTTGATAGCATAGATTAAGTATAAGATCTAAAAATATTATACTTACCCTACTTAAAGTTTAACTTAGTTCATTTGTTTCAAAAGTTATAGTCACATTTTTTTAAAGAGATGTATAATATCAATAATAAATATTAAAAGAGATTAATTAATTTAAGTTTAAACATAAAAGATGTACTTATTCAGAATAACTTCAACTAAGAAGAGTATAATTTCTCAAACTTTTAATTGTACCTATTGGAATAAGGAAACTGAAGCATGATGAGCATCTTATTGAATCGGTAGGGTTCAGAGGTTGAGCAGGAGGAGCACTAATTCGTTCCAAGCCTCCTTGTTGAATACAGACCTTTTCGATACAAGCTTTACAATTGGGACAGTAGAATCCATGCGTTGGAGGTTTTTGAAATACCCTTTCCAAATATAATTCTTGCCTTTCCTGAATATTTTCTATCATGCCAACTCTTACAGTTTCAGTAGTAGTTGTCACAATGTTCAAAGAAGTAGGATCTCCAGGAATAGGAGAATCAGAAGCTGGCAAAATTATGTTCTCCTCAATATGCTCACGTTGGAGGAGCGTTTCAACATTGACCACTGTTCCTATCCTCATGTGAAATTTTTGTTTCATCATAGATTGATCCAACTCTACGCCTCCACCTTTGAATCCAGAAAATTCATTAGCTTAGTCATCAATAGTAGAACCCATATTGAATTAGCTAAACATTTCAACTTGTAGAAATTTCTATGACCAAAATGTTAGATATAAACTAAAAAATAATGTAACTCCTATACATTATTTTATACTTCCAAATTTAAGTCATGTTCGATTTTTTTTTTATTATTTAAAATTATTTACAGTTTTAACCCGTTAAAGTTTATACTTTATACTACAACTTAGGAGTTATATGTTATAAAATAAAGTTTTTGTATAAAAAAATGAGTTCCAAAAACTTAACTTTATGAAAAAAGGTGAATATATATATATATATATATATTTCTAGGGCATGTGTTACAAGAATATATCAATGAATATTTTTAACATGTAAGCTTCGTTTTTTTTTTTTTTTTAATGAAATATTATTTAACTTTCATTGAATTGCAATAAAATGAAAGGTAAGAATTTGAAGTTACTCCTAGAGTAACTTGATCCTCACTCATTTATTATATTTATATTATATATAACATTAGGCAATTCTAAATCTTTTGTTCCTAGACAGTTTACCTTCTACGTCCGTGTCCGAACTACTGGTGCTGCTGCGTTGGAGACTATGCTTTCGTTGCAAACCCACTTCTTCAACCTCATTCTCTGTATCCTTCCATTGATTTACTACAACTTCCATTTTCCCTTTGAGTTTGAGGCTCTTCTTTGTGTTCACTTTCCCTCCCTAACTCAAAAGAACTGCTAAGCCTAGTTCACCGTGTCTAATAATTAAGTAGCCAAATCAATTTATAATATGTGATTTTGAAGCCGGACTTATTCATTCCAATTCCAAGCTGTCTTCAGCTATGAAAATTTGACCAAGTGTGTGAACTTGACATTTGAAAAAGAGAAATGCATGTGATAATGGCATAGTAGTGTAGACGTGGGATGCTTATAATAATGGATACTTAAGACAAATTCGATTCTCAAATCTAATTAAAATCTTTAATTAATAATGGATAGTTAGTTCCAACTAAGCGCTCCTGATAATAGGAATAGGAAGAAAAAAAAAATCAGAGAAGCTGTTCTTTCTATCATATAGCAATAAATACCAGAGTCAACCGATATGTAATCAATTTAAAAACTGGATTTGATTTTGAAGGGTATAAGTTTCTTACAAGTTATCCAAATACCATGTCACATATTAAAAATAAATTATTCTCGTGATAACTACATCAAGAGTAAAGATATAACTTTTTTTTTTTAGGCAAATGTGTTAGCGTTAATGTTAATATTTTATTAGTGGATGATGAATTGATGATTGAACACCCAACCTTCTTATTACTGCACTTCTTAACTCCCCCAACCCAAACTCCAAGCCAACTTTATAACCCCTAATAACCCCAAAGAGTAAAGATATAGTAATGTGTTATTGATGGATAAGCAAAGATATTAATAATAAACCACAAGTCCTGTGACTCTCCAACTCGTAGCTTCCTTTTTTTGTCGTTTTTTCTTTTCATTTTCCATTCTATGTTAATTTTTTTATAAGCCCATCCTATGTTATTACTAAGTATAAACGTTATTACACCATTAATTTATCACTTATAATTGTCAATACCAAATCATTAATTAACTTAAGTATGTGTTTATTTAAATAGCATGATTTGACACTCACGGGATGCCCATTGCCCAAGATACCCAAACATGAGTTCAGCCATTAACTAAGATATGAAAAAGGAGCTAATTGCCTAATTGAACCTATGACTGAACTAAAATTCATGGTCAAATGATTTATGAATTTAATTTTTTATGGTAGATATTATGAATTAAATTTTAATACTAATTTTAATTTTTTTATATTATTAATTAATCACATGTTTGACTTTTAACGTAATTATTACAAGTGTCAAATATTTTTAATGATGTGACAATTCATGATTAATTAATTATATTAAAAAAATTATATTGACAATGTAACATAATTAAATGCATGATTTACAAATGTCTCTAGAATAAATATTCAAATGCAATCACGAAATTATAATAGAATGTCAATGACAAATGCATCCAGTTAGATCTTAACTCATTTTACATGTGGCTTAGATACTGGTAGACTAAATGAATATATAATCGTTGACAACAAAAAGCCCTCAATCATAGACTAGAAAGGCTTAGCAGCTTGGTTAATGATTTTCCAAAACAATTGTTGTTTTTTTGTTTTGACCAGCTGTACGCTATTGATGGCATGAAGTGTAGACAAAATAGGCATTTTTTTAAGACAATTTATTTTTTATAAGCCCAATATATATTGAGACGAGTACAAAAAATTTATTGATCAAGAGTACAAGAGGTAACTCGTGCTTAATCATACCAAACACCATGTTATTTTTCTATGTCTCTTTCAAACACTATACAAATATACCAATAATCAATAAAGGATTCAAGCCCGTCATGCTCCAGATGTTACAAGCTATGGGACAATTTAATGGATCTGCAACAGAGGACCCTCACCTGCATCTGAAACAGTTCTTGGATGTAGCAAGTAATTTCAAGATCCCAGGCATCACTGATGATGCATTCAGACTGAGACTGTTCCCATTTTCTTTGGGTGGAAGGGCTAAGAACTGGCTGAACTCCTTGGATGCCAACTCAATTGACACTTGGAACAAATTAGCTGAGAAGTTCTTAGTCAAGTTCTTCCCACTACAATGAATGCAAGGATGAGAACAGATATCACCTCTTTCAAGCAACATGAAGATGAGCCTTTATTTGAAGCTTGAGAGAGATTAAAATAACTGTTGAAGAAGTGTCCACATCATGGTATTCCAATCTGCATCCAAATGGAACACTTCTACAATGGTATCCTACCTGGTTCAAGGATGATGCTTGATGCCTCAGCTGGAGGCAGCCTACTCAACAAATCATATAATGAAGCGCATGCTCTGATAGAAGGGATTCCTGCTAACAGCTATCAGTGGCCATCAGCTAGACTTGCTCCTGGCAAGGTAAATGCTGTAGCAGGAGTTTATGAAGCAAGTGAAGCATCTGCATTATCTGCACAAATGTATGCTTTGACTAATCTGGTAAAAGGGATGACCATGGGAAGTCAGGGCAATTCTGTGGCTCCACCTCTCAAAACTGAAGCAATGGTGCAAGAACAGATCTACAGTACTGATTCTATCTCTTGTGTATATTGTGGTGGAGAGCACCTATTTGAGAATTGCTCTGCTAACTCAGCTTCAGTTAACTATGTTAGAAACAGCAATAACAGGGGAAACAATTCATACAATGCTGCATATAATTCAGGGTGGAAATAGCAGCAACCAAATCTTCATATTCTAATTACAGTAATACTCTGAATCCACCCCCTGGTTACAACCAGCAGCAACAACCTAGGCATCAGACACCTCAGCAACAACAACCATTCCAACAGAAAGCTTCCGAACCATCTCTAGTCTGTTCTGAAAGCATTCATGACAGAGATCAAGGCTGGAATGAGAAACTTGGAAACTCAGGTGGGACAGCTTGCCAATGCTCTAAACTCAAGGCAGATGGGCACACTACCTGCAGCAACTGAAGATCCAAAGGCCTCAAGCTCTGGAGGAGGAAATGAACAATGTAAAGCTATACACCTGAGGAGTGGCAAGGATGTAGAGATTGTTGAACCAAGGAAGAGATCAGAAGTGCAGAAGGCAGAACCTGAGAAAAGAGTAGTAAAGGACAATGCTGCACCAGAGCAACCTGCAGTTGCTGATGAACTACCCAAGGCTGCAGCATCACATGATATCCCTAAGTTAATTCCAGAAAGGCCACTTCCACCATTCCCTCAGAGATTAAGAAAAGTCCATCAAGACAAGCAGTTCAACAAGTTTCTGGACGTGCTGAAGCAGCTTCATATCAACATACCTTTGGTGGAAGCTTTGCAACAAATGCCCAATTATACAAAGTTCATGTAGGATGTGCTGACCAAGAAGAGGAGACTGGGTAACTTTGAAACAGTGGCCATGACTGAAGAATGCAGTATGATGCCACAGAATAAGGTTCCACAAAAGATGTAGGATCCTGGAAGCTTACCCATACCCTGTTCAATTAGAGATACTTACTGTGGTAGAGCTTTATGTGACTTGGGAGCAAGCATCAATGAGACACCCCGTTGTGCCCCGGTGTTTTATTAGATTAATTCTCTCTTAAATCATTTCTTAATCACGCGCTTAGCGTGAAAAATACGTTAAAATTTAAAACTTATTTAATAATCATATAACTTCTACAAATTAAACACATCAACATACATACCTGGTTATTTATTACATTACCAAAACACTGTTAAGGGTATCCTTTCCATAGGATCCCTCACAGGCATATACTTAAACAAGAGTTATACTTAGCGGAAACATATAAAAATGTCTCATGAGACACACTGGCCATGACTAACTAGACCCTAATCGCCATGGATCACAGCTCGTCCTCTGGCCTCCGGTTCGTAAGGAGTTCCATCCAACTCCTCCTCATTCAGCTCAGCTACAGGGTCTTCTTGCACAATCCCATAAAAAGATAGAATACAACACACAGAAAGATATAGGGGATAAGAAACATATCTATCATCATAAAAGCGGAAAAGAATCATAGTATATAACATAATAAAAGTCACAGACAATCAACGTATATAACTAGCAATTCATCCTCGACATTAAGATATCATCCTCTACCCTCAACCTCATGCAACTAAACCTTTATGATGACGTCGCCACTAATTCCCCATATCCGTTAGGGATGTTAGTCAGTCGTCCAAGCGACGCCTCCCCAAAACCGGTGCACACTCTTATTCATGGTGAGAATGCTCATGCAAAGCAATGACACTATAGCTGCACGACACAGTCGGTGCACACCCTGGATCAAGGGTTCTCATGCATAGCAATGACACTATTGCTGCATGGTACAGTCGGTGCACAACCTCCTCCATGGTAAGAATGCTCATGTATTACAATGAAACTATAGCTGCACGGTACAGTCGGTGCACACGCTGGTTCTCTCTCTCTCGAGGGTGCTCAAGCAAAGCATTGACACTATAGTTGCACTAATTAAATCTAACATTGGACGGTCCCACAAGGACTTCGGACCTCGTATGTATCAAACATACGGTTATAAACACAATACAACTTATGAACCTCACTGAATTTCATCAATAACAACCTAGTGTCTCATGCTTCCATCCTAGCATTGACTCACATTCTATAACACCTTTCATCTTTAAAATAATCAATTTAAGCTAGGCACTTCTAATTCACCGATACTTTCTCACCCAAACCAAATCTTTTGAACAACATATATCCTCGCTTAAATCCACTAAGCACAAATATTAAAACCAGGCAAATCATGCATAACACAGACAATCATAAATATTCAAATACCACAAAATATCACATAAGCAATTCAATAATAATAATAATAATAAATTCAATCTACCTTAGATAAGATAAAATCATCCTAACGTCGATAAACCTACAATCCCCAAATCACCATTGTTTTACAGAAAAGGTTCAATGTGATTTTGGCCTTGTTGATTACTCAACTACTAGTAGGGTTTAGGTCGCCCTACACAATTATTATAGAATATACTACTTATCGTTTCCGACTGTAGATTGGTTCTTTCCCCCACCTGGGTTATCATCAAAATTCCGAATTCCCGGTTCCTCATTGTCACGCCACGTGTTATCAAATCCACCTTCATCCAGACAACAACACAACAGGTTAATCAACAAACCCTCCATTAACCACTTTTAGTTAGGTTCGGCCAAGTAGTTCAAATGAGGGTTAGGGTTCTTTTCTTAACCTAAGCTTTTGGATACTAGTTAACATACATGCTAGAGAGCTTAATTCAAGCATTAGATTTCACAATAGAAGCAAAAAACACCAAACCCATTTTTCTACATAGTTTCGTCCAAATAGGGTTCAATAGGAAAGAAAATTATTTTGATCACATTCTTTTGGATAATGAAGGTAGGAATCATAGGAATTGGTTTCACATTTTTATGATTTTTCTACCGTTTTCTAGAATTATTCAAAGTTCTAGATCTAGAAATGGAAACTCATGAAATATGAAGAACAAAAGCTTAAGAATGGAAGAGATGATCTTGTTACCTCAAGTTAGGAAAGTAGAAGAAGGATTGATGATGATCTTGGCAAGCTTGTTAATGGAAACACTTGAAGCTTTTGAAGGTGATAATGGAGTTTATGAAGAAAATGAAGAAGAAGAAGAAGAATGAAAAAGATGAAGAGTGAAATGGTGAGGAAGACCACGGTTTTGAGGGGTATATATAGGATAGATCTTAGGCTTTGTTTCGTTTTTTAGGTTTTAGATTAATAGGTTTTAGGAATATTTAATTAATATAAGCTTAACCATAGTTAATAGTTAACTTAACTAGGGTTATGTTACTAACTAGGGTTAAAATTCATGTGGCTCATAATTAATGGAGGTGTGACTGATTTTGGCCCACATCTAATGATTCATCCATGACTCATTGATCCCATCCATTAGCAGTTCCCGGAAATCCCATACGCAACTCCGTCATTTACCTAATTTCGGTTTTTGAGAGGAAAATGATGAAACGAAAGCAAAATGAAATAGGTATGGTTTAGTATATATGGCTGCACGAAATTGAGGATATGTGGGAGGTTTACAACCATGTAAAATGAGTGGTTAACAGTGCGTAGATGTGTCATGTTAATAACCGCGAAAGCTTGGGGGTATTTTGGTCATTTTACCTAAAAGTCATGATTACTAGCATTTAATGCTCATAAATGCTTGGTGACTCATCCTCCATGAGTCATCATGTGTGACTCGTTGTCCCGATATCTTGACGGGTCTCTGCAGTTCCGTTTTCGACTCTGTCGGTTTCCCGATTAGGGTTTCTGTTTGTTTTTCGATCGAAAATTTTCAAACTAACCAGAATCATTGGAAATATGATTTAATCATAAACCATTTCGTTCATGAGTCAAGATTAGGTTTTCTGATCATTAAAATCTTACTGTCAGTAAAAACACCGACTGTTTTCCATTCGAACTTTCACCAAAATTCGTCCGAATAAACATAATATTTTATTTTTGATCATAAATTTGGAAATAGGATTCCTAACGGACATAATATAAAAAATCTACAAATTTTAAGTTTCGGGTCAAATTAGGGTTTTCTGCCGGTATAAAATTATACCGTCAGTAAAAACGCAGACCGGGCTCCGTCTGAATTTTCAACCCAAATTTTTACCGTAACCTTCTACCATAAGAGAGACTATAAATATGATTTTATTTTATTAAAAATCACTCTCTAACTCTCAGATTAAAATATAATTAATTATATTTTAACCGGTTAAACAACGTAATTAAAAATCAGGCTGTTACATTACTACCCCTCTTAGAAAAAAATACTGTTCTCGAAATTTCTTGACTCAAAACTGGGTAGAATCTTGCATTCGTATCTTAATCTGGAGATCCTACTTCATATTTCTCATCGATGTCTTCCCTTAAGTGACAGCGGTAACTTCGTAACAGAATTCATCATTCTATAATTCTATTATCCTCGAACTTATCCATCACTACATTCTGTTCATTGTCCTTAACTTTTCGCCATAATCTATCATTCTTGATGGGCATAATTAAAACTTAATCCTTTCCTCTTCTTAATATTGATCCACTAGAAAACCTTATTTCAACATCTAACTTCCACAATTAACACCACCATCAATACTACCTTAACTTCCTACTCAATGTATCCAATCACAGTCTTAGTTCCTTGGAGCGTATTCCACTATTCCAAATTATATCAAAATCACCAATTTTAAATCTCCAAGTAAAACATCTCAACACTCCTTAAGATAAACTACAATTAAAAGAACTACGCCAGTTAGGATTATCTAACTCAACCAATTTGAATTTCTCTATTAACCTCAATTTACATCAGAAATCATCATTTCTGCTCATATTCAACTTAGTTGAAATTACTATATACACTTTCGTTCATTCTTCCCAAACTCATACAATCCATCTTAACTACGGACATTAATCATTGTCCTAGATTCCTTAAAGATACTTGATAGGTTCCGGCAAATGTACCGGATCGAAGCAAGTAATAATAAAACGGTGAGAAACAGAGTATCGAACTCAAGGATTGGGAAACCAAGTAGCACTTCACAAATTAAACAACTATTTTAGACTAAGAAATAAGTGTGAATAGATTTCAAGGAAATAAAAGAAACAATAAAATAAATCAAATATTTTTGGGTTTTTAAATATGAGAAGAGAGCTTCCAGGATCGAGACTACCGCAATGACCAATTATGAATCCTAATTGATTACAACTTTGTTAATATCTAACTCAATTGAAGGTGAATCATCCTAACTTAGTTAATGTTCCCTCTCGAGATACAAGAATCGTACCCAATTAAACCAACATCTACTCTCGTGTTAATTGTATTTAAATTGAACCCATTAAGGTTTGTGACAATCCAATGAACCCTCGAAGGACCGCTTCTAACTCTCGTGATTTAAGTCCTAAGTTCAATTCCTATAGATCCGATACCTAAGTTCACCGCTAAGTTCGTCCTTAGAATATCCAAGACATGCAAAAAGGTGATCAATCAATTCACATGGATAAAGCACAATAAGAACCAAATCAATGAATCAAACATTAACAAAAGGGAAAGATCAAATATTCATCATAATAATGTCAAAGGGCATAGCCCAATCCTAGAAACAAAACAACTACTCAGTCATAAAAGAAATAACAAGAAGAAGAAAAGAAAACTCCATTGAAAATTCCCAGTAGCTATCTCGTTGTGGCGCTGCACTTGCTCTCCTGTTCAGCCTGCACACCCTGCGCTCCTCCCCTCTCCTACTGCGCTGGTCTTCTTTATATATATCACAACTTCCTCTTTTAATTTCCAAATCAAATCTCTACTAAATATTTGTTACAGTATCACACCCACAAATTAAGATAACAACAATATCTTAACAGATATGTTTGTAGATAAGCAATTCATGTTTTGCTTTTATTTTTCATTCAAATTGCAATTTCAATTGTGTGGGCCCTTGCAGATTTGCTTCACGTCATTTGCTGGAGCAATTCAATTGCCAAATCTTATCATATCCTTTATTGTTGTGAGAGGCAATTATTATCTAAATCCAAATTTGATTTGGATCCAATCTTTTATCTCAATGCCAATTGAATTATCTTTTAATCATAATAATTCAAATCCAAATTGATTTGGATTCAAATCCATCGTGTGGGCCCTCACAATTTACTTGGCAATCTTCAATTTAATTGCAATCCTTCTTCTTTGTCCTTTCCTAAAAATAAAAATAAGAAAATCTTGAGAAAATCAATTAAATTTTAATTAAAATCAATTAAATGCACACATTGACTCTAAAATAACTAAAATAGGAAAACAAAATCTAATTTGGGTTAAATCAAGCATTCAACAAAATTTAATTGATGAAATCCACTCTAAAATATTAGCTAAAACATGATAAGCCAGCGGATTATAAAAATACCCCAAACTTAAACTTTGCTTGTCCTCAAGCTAGCTAAAAATAAAAAAGACTCAAAACTTGGCAAGCTCAATGGATTCAATCAAACCTTACATATGCTTCATGCAATATATATATTTTTTCAATACAATTCCAATCAATGTTTACCCCTATTTCATTATAGTAATCCCCTAATTCATTTACTTCAAACAAAGATAATTTTATCATAAGTGCAATCATCAATCTAAGCAAAGGATCCAAGTTACACACAAAAGGGAGATCAACAATTTCAAACAATTGCTTTCCTCACAAGGGCATATAGTATTTCACTCATTCGCTTAGTTTGTCTAGGATATCAACTTTCACTCAATTTCCCATTTTAAGAGTACGTTCCATGAATTTGATTTTCATCTAAAAAATAACTCCCACGAAAACATGCATGCATCATCAAAAGGTCTTTTAAAGGTTGTAATGGGGACTGGTTAAAGGTAGGATATACAAATGTACTAAGTTTTAAGTCCGTAGGAATTAAGATAGCCTGAAAATTTTTACACCTTGACTTTCCACTCTTATTCCTTTTTCCAATTTCTCTTCAATTTTTTTTTTATTTTTTTTTCATTTTGGGTGGCTACAACCTTTTCCTTTTAATAACCTTTATGACATTTTTTTTCCCCTTTGGCTTCAACCTTTATTTTTCTTTTTCTCAACCCAAAATAACATATCAAACCCTTGTAGCCACCCCAAACTTAGTTTCATACAACTGTTGTCTTGCTAAGCATCCATGCTCTCCTAAATCCTAAGATTGGGTCAACATGGTTTTTCCGGATTTTTGGCTTATAACATATGGTCATCAATAAACAATAGGCTATTAGGCTCAAAGTGGCTAACTAGGGAAAGTGCTTTAGGTAGGTTCTTTTTAGGCCAAGTAGCTATCTCAAAGAAAATTGCCCAAATCATTTGATGCAAACATATAAACATGCAAACCATGAATAGATTCAAGCAAATCCGGGAAAGTGTAACTTAAAAGTGATTCACACAATTTTAGAACATGTTGGAGGCTCAAATTCTTCACCTGGACATTTCTAGCAAATTGTTTGACCGAGATACAATCCCTAATGTATGCACCCCCTTCACCCCAAACTTATCATAAGTCATGCAATCACAACAAAATTTCTCTAATTTCATTTTTCAATTTTCACATGGGGGTCAATTTTCAAATTTTCAAATCATTAAGGGAAATCATCAAAAATAAACATTTATCATGCAATCCATCTATGCTAAATTCAATTAAATTCATTCAAGCTTACCAACACAAGAATCGACACACATGTGACTAGAAACAAGTAAAGAAAGCTAATTAAAAAGAGAAGGGTTTAGAAAAACTCATGAAGATGCTTTCACCCGGATCCCATAGCCTGTGGTACAACGGCCAAGAGATGCCCAAGATATAAGTCATTCCTCCTGGATCCCATGGCTTGTGGAGTGGAGATGGAATAAGTAAGTGTAAGGAGATTCCATTGACTTCTCCAAGTGTTATGATGAGCTCACTTCCTCCCGGGTCAAATGGCAAGTCACCTACTCCAAGAATGCCCTTTATGTAAATAGATTCTCCATGAAGCACTAGAAGCATAACTTTCTGAGGTGACCTTAGAGTCTTTGCCTCTATTGATGCAAACTCCTAATTCTCAAGCAATGACTTGAACTCCAAAGTTGGTATTTTTACTAAGTAATGTGATAGACAAATTATAGGCACCAACTTTGTAACATCCACACATGCATGCAAACCAACATATTTATCTAACTCAGGATTTCTAGATTCCTCAATAGGAATAGTGAAGGAAGAGTTTTCTACATGATTCTTCTTAATCGTCCCTTGTAAAGGAATAATGGGGGATAATTCCTCCTTGCACTCCTCTTCATGATCCTCTCCTCTTAAATCATCTCTCCCCATGACTTCATCTTCATTTAAGTCCATATTGGCAACAACATTCTCTTCAATTTGAGTCTCGTGCGGCTTTTCTGCTAGCAATTTAGAAAATTCACCAGCTTGCTCTTCTAACATCTGAAAGTTGTTACTTAGCATCTCCGCTACCAATTGAGAACGTTTCTTACGCATTTTATGCCTTTGAATCATGGCACTAAATTCCCCCTTGCTACGCTCTATGCTCTGGATCAAATGTTGAGCATCTATAGCCCAAAGTGATTCCAGCACCTCGGGATCCAGCTTAATGCCTGGTGGTGGTTGTAAGGATGACAAATAGGATCTCCATTCCTCCTTAGAGTTTTATCTTCACATGCTTATCAACAATAATCAAGCACGATCCAATCAATTTGAGATTCCCTGTTTAGATAGAAACAATGGTCCATGTGTGGCATCCACCTAACACAAACAAAATAAAAAAAAATTGTCTAAAGTAGTTGTTTTCTTTGTTACTACTGATATTGGTAATGTCAATCCCCTGCAACGGCGCCAAAAACTTGATAGGCTCCGGCAAGTGTACCGGATCGAAGCAAGTAATAATAAAACGGTGAGAAACCGAGTATCGAACTCAGGGATTGGGAAAACCACTTCACAAATTAAACAACTATTTTAAACTGAGAAATATGTATGAAGAGATTTCAAGAAAACAAAAGAAACAATAAAAGAAATCAAAATAAAATATTTTTTTTGTTTTAAAATAAGAGAAGAGAGCTTCCAGGATCGGGGCTACCACAACGACCAATTATGAATCCTACTTGACTTTATCTTTGTTAATATCTAACTAAATTGAAGGTGAATTTATCCTAAATAAGTTAATGTTCCCTCTCGAGATACAAGAACCGTGCCCAATTAAACCAACCCCTACTCTCGTGGTAATTGTATTTAAATTGAACCCTTTAAGCTTTGTGACAATTCAATGAGCCCTCGAAGGACTACTTCTAACTCTCGTGATTTAAGTCCTAAGTTCAATTCCTATGGATCCGATACCTAAGTTCACCGCTAAGTTCATCCTTAGAATATCTGAGACATGCAAAAAAGTGATCAATCAATTGACATGGATGAAGCACATTAAGAATCAAATCAATGAGTAAAATATTAACAAAAGGGAAAAATCAAATATTCATCATAATAGTGTCAAAGGGCATTGCCCAGTCCTAGAAACAAAACAACTACTCAGTCATAAAAGAAATAACAAGAAGAAGAAAAGATAACTCCATTGAAAATTCCTAGTAGCTATCTCGTTGTGGCGCTGCACTTGCGCTCCTGTTCAGCCTGCACACCCTGCGCTCCTCCCCTCTCCTACTGCACTGGTCTTCTTTATATATATCACAACTTCCTCTTTTAATTTCCAAATCAAATCTCTACTAAATATTTGTTACAGTATCACACCCACAAATTAAGATAACAACAATATCTTAACAGATATGTTTATAGATAAGCAATTCATGTTTTGCTTTTATTTTTCATACAAAATCCAATTTCAATTGTGTGGGCCCTTGCAGATTTGCTTCACGTGATTTGCTGGAGCAATTCAATTGCCAAATCTTATCATATCCTTTATTGTTGTGAGAGGCAATTATTATCTAAATCCAAATTTGATTTGGATCCAATCTTTTATCTCAATGCCAATTGAATTATCTTTTAATCATAATAATCCAAATCCAAATTGATTTGGATTCAAATCCATCGTGTGGGCCCTCACAATTTACTTGGCAACCTAAAAATAAAAATAAGAAAATATTGAGAAAATCAATTAAATTCTAATTAAATGCGCACATTGACTCTAAAATAACTAAAATAGGAAAACAAAGTCTAATTTGGGTTAAATCAAGCATTCAACAAAATTTAATTGATGAAATCCACTCTAAAATATTAGCTAAAACATGATAAGCCAGCGGATTATCAATACTATGCTTCGATCAACATTTGACTTATAGTACTTGTCTCACTCAGTGATATTGATCTTAAGGTTTCATATCCTACCAGTCACAACTATACCTTAACAAAACTCTCATCACTTTCTTGTCTATTATGCTACTTAGTCAAACAAAATCTACCAGATATCAAATACATACCTTGTATAAGATTCGGACATTGAGAGGATTCAACTCCCCTCTTAGTAAACACTCTTCTAGTGGCCTGAGGTCTGACCATCTGCTATCCTGCTCCTAAAACTCCTTTTCTAGCTCCACCTCTCTGAGCACAGGTATATGACATATAATACTACATAAACAAGTATATAAATACTATATGTCATACTAATGTCAGTTATCACATTGAGTTCGGACACACTACCCAACTTCTATGCATAGTTAAAATCCGATGTGGATTCAATTAGACACGGCCAGTAACAACATCCTAAACCTCGCAGTCCTTGATTCTGATCGGACATAACCCCACAGTCCGTTTTAGAACCAAACTGCTCTGATACCAACTGAGACACCCCGTTGTGCCCCGGTGTTTTATTAGATTAATTCTCTCTTAAATCATTTCTTAATCGCGTGTTTAGCGTGAAAAATACGTAAAAATTTAAAACTTATTTAATAATCATATAACTTCTACAAATCAAACACATCAACATACATACCTGGTTATTTATTACATTACCAAAACACTGTTAAGGGTATCCTGTCCATAGGATCCCTCACAGGCATATACTTAGAGTATGTTTGGGAAAGATTATTTTCCCTGGTTTCAGCTATTTTTTAACTTAAAAGCTGTTTCATAGATAATCTATTATGTTTGGCATTTTGCTTAAATTTATAAAAAAAGCTTTTTTTAGGGGAAAAAAGCTGTTTTATGCCATCTAGTTTTTTCTAGCTTAAGATTATTGTGATTTGATTATTTTTCATTCTCAAAACTCTCTTCCCTGTTTACCCCTATAAAACTACCTTCTAAACAAATATCATTAAATTATACAAATAACTCCATATCCTTTTTCGTAATTTATTATATAAAAGTGATTTTTTTTTGCACCACCGAAACAAAATAGATTATCTTAAAATCGCTTTTCAGCAAACAGTCCCAAACAAAAACAGATTCTGATTATAATCGATTATCACAATAATCGATTATACAAAAATTGATTATCAGCATAATCTTTTTTTTCCAGCTTTCCCAAACACACTCTTAAACAAGAGTTATACTTAGCGGAAACATATAAAAACGTCTCAGGAGACGTACTGGCCATGACTAACTAGACCCTAATCGCCATGGATCACAGCTCATCCTCCGGCCTCCGGTTCGTAAGGAGTTCCATCCAACTCCTCCTCATTCAGCTCAGCTACAGGGTCTTCTTGTATATACAATCCCATAAAAAGACAGAATACAACACACAGAAAGATATAGGGGATAAGAAACATATCTATCATCATAAAAGCGAAAAAGAGTCATAGTATATAACATAATAAAAGTCACAGACAATCAACATATATAACTAGCAATTCATCCTCGACATTAAGATATCATCCTCTACCCTTAACCTCACGCAACTAAACCTTTATGATGACGTGGCCACTAATTCCCCATATCCGTTAGGGATGTTAGTCAGTCGTCCAAGCGACGCATCCCCAAAACCGGTGCACACTCTTATTCATGGTGAGAATGCTCATGCAAAGCAATGACACTATAGCTGCACGGCACAGTCAGTGCACACCCTGGATCAAGGGTGCTCATGCATAGCAATGACACTATTGCTGCACGGTACAGTCGGTCCACAACCTCATCCATGGTAAGAATGCTCATGTAATACAATGACACTATAGCTGCACGGTACAGTCGGTGCACACCCTGGTTCTCTCTCTCGAGGGTGCTCAAGCAAAGCATAGACACTATAGTTGCACTAATTAAATCTAACATTGGATGGTCCCACAAGGACTTCGGACCTCGTATGTATCAAACATACGGTTATAAACACAATACAACTTATGAAACTCACTGAATTTTATCAATAACAACCTAGTGCCTCATGCTTCCATCCTAGCATTGACTCACATTCTATGACACCTTTCATCTTTAAAATAATTAATTTAAGCTAGGCACTTCTAATTCAACGATACTTTCTCACCCAAACCAAATCTTTCGAACAACATATATCCTCGTTTAAATCCACTAAGCACAAATATTAAAACCAGGTAGATCATGGATAACACAGACAATCATAAATATTCAAATACCACAAAATATCACATAAGCAATTCAATAATAATAATAATAAATTCAATCAACCTCAGATAAGATAAAATCATCCTAACGTCTATAAACCTACAATCCTCAAATCACCATTGGTTTTATAGAAAAGGTTCTAATGTGATTTTGGTCTTGTCGATTACTCAACTACTAGTAGGGTTTAGGTCGCCCTACACAATTATTATAGAATATACTACTTATCGTTTCCGACGGTAGATTGGTTCTTTCCCCCACCTGGGTTATCATCAAAATTCTGAATTCACGGTTCCTCGTTGTCACGCCACGTGTTATCAAATTCACCTTCATCCAGACAACAACACAACAAGTTAATCAACAAACCCTCCCTTAATCACTTTTAGTTAGGTTCGGTCAAGTAATTCAAATGAGGGTTAGGGTTCTTTTCTTAACCTAAGCTTTTGGATACTAGTTAACATACATGCTAGAGAGCTTAATTCAAGCATTAGATTTCACAATAGAAGCAAAAACACCAAACCCATTTTTCTACATAGTTTCGCCCAAGTAGGGTTCAATAGGAAAGAAAATGATTTTGATCACAAGATTTTGGATAATGAAGTTAGGAATCATATCTAGATCATAGGAATTGGTTTAACATTTTTATGATTTTTCTACCGTTTTCTAGAATTATTCAAAGTTTTAGATCTAGAAATGGAAACTCGTGAAATATGAAGAACAAAAGCTTAAGAATGGAAGATATGATCTTGTTACCTCAAGTTAGGAAATTAGAAGAAGGATTGATGATGATCTTGGCAAGCTTGTTAATGGAAACACTTGAAGCTTTTGAAGGTGATAATGGAGTTTGTGAAGAAAATGAAGAAAAGAAGAATGAAAAAGATGAAGAGTGAAATGGTGAGGAAGACTACGGTTTTGAGGGGTATATATAGGCTAGATCTTAGGCTTTGTTTGGTTTTTTAGGTTTTAGATTAATAGGTTTTAGGAATATTTAATTAATATAAGCTTAACCATAGTTAATAGTTAACTTAACTAGGGTTATGTTACTAACTAGGGTTAAAATTCATGTGACTCATAATTAATGTAGGTGTGACTGATTTTGGCCCACATCTAATGAGTCATCCATGACTCATTGATCCCATCCATTAGCGGTTCCTGGAAATCCCATACGCAGCTCCGTCATTTACTCGATTTCGGTTTTTGAGAGGAAAATGATGAAATGAAAGAAAAATGAAATAGGTATGGCTTAGTGTATATGGCTTGAAGAAATTGAGGATATGTGGGAGGTTTACACCCATGTAAAATGAGTGGTTAAGAGTACGTAGATGTGTCTTGTTAATAACCGCGAAAGCTTGGGTGTATTTTGGTCATTTTACCTAAAAGTCATGATTACTAGCATTTAATTCTCATAAATGCTTGGTGACTCATCCTCCATGAGTCATCATGTGTGACTCTTTGTCCCGATCTCTTGACGGGTCTCTGCAGTTCCGTTTTCGACTCCGTCGGTTTCCCAATTAGGGTTTCTGTCTGTTTTTCGATCGAAAATTTTCAAACTAACCATACTCGTTGGAAATATGATTTAATCATAAACCATTTCATTCACGAGTCAAAATTAGGTTTTCTGATCATTAAAATCTTACTGTCAGTTAAAACACCAACTGTTTTCCGTTCGAACTTTCACCAAAATTTGTCCGAATAAACATAATATTTTATTTCTGATCAGAAATTTGGAAAGTATGATTCCTAACGGACATAATATAAAAAATCTACAAATTTTAAGTTTCGGGTCAAATTAGGGTTTTCTGCCGGTATAAAATTATACTGTCAGTAAAAACGCAGACCGGGCTCCGTCTAAATTTTCAACCCAAATTTTTACCGTAACCTTCTACCATAAGAGAGACTATGAATATGGTTTTATTTTATTAAAAATCACTTTCTAACTCTCATATAAAAATATAATTAATTTTATTTTAACCGGTTAAACAGCGTAATTAAAAATCAGGCTGTTACAATCAACCTTACGCCCATGTCAATTTTCAGAAAACTTGGAATTGGAGAGGCTAGGCCTACTTCTGTTACACTTCAGTCAGTTGACAAATCTATTGCTAATCCTGAGGGGAAGATTGAAGATGTATTGATTAAAGTTGATAAATTTGTGTTTCCTGCTGATTTCATCATCTTGGATTTTGAGGCAAACAAGGAGTTCCCTATTATTCTTAGGAGGCCATTCCTAGCAACAGGGAAGACTTTGATTGATGTGCAAAAAGGAGAACTAACAATGAGGGTTAATGATCAGAAAATCACATTCAGTGTTTTTAATGCCCTCAAGTATCCAGATGAAGGAATGGAGGAATGCTCCTTCATAGAATCATTTGATGAGCTGGTGCAACAACACTTCTTGCAGGATCAGTCTGATGATAGTAATGCTACAGCATCAGGGGAAGCTGAAAACTCCTCTCATGACGAAGTTGGAGAACCCTCAGACTGTAAGGCTGTTCAACAATTGTGGACCAGAAGATATGAATCATTAGAGGTAACTAATGATACTTTTAAAGATAACATTCCTTCCATTGTAAAGCCTCCTACTTTGGAACATAAAAAATTACCAAGTCATTTGAAATATGCTTACTTTGGTGATAATGATACTGTACCTGTGATAATATCTGCTTCACTGAACTGTTTCCAAGAGGAACAATTGCTAGCTGCTCTGAAAAGACATAAAAAAGCAATAGGTTGGCAAATAGCAAATATTAAGGGGATTAGTCCATCAATATGCATTCGCATAATTCTCTTGGAGGAAGGCTCAAAGAATAGTATTGAAAGTCAAAGGAGGTTGAATCCAATCATGAAGGAGGTGGTTAAAAAGGAGATCATTAAGTGGCTGGATGCATGGATTATTTATCCTATTTCAGATAGTGTGTGGGTAAGTCCAATTCAGTGTGTGCCTAAAAAAAGGGGTGTGACTGTCATCACCAATGAAAAGAATGAGATAATCCCCACAAGAACTGTAACTGGCTGGAGAATCTACATGGACTATAGGAAATTGAACAAAGCTACAAGAAAAGATCACTTTCCCTTGCCATTCATTGATCAGATGTTGGATAGATTGGCTGGTAAGGAATACTACTATTTTCTGGATGGCTACTCAAGGTATAATCAGATTGCTATAGCACCAGAAGATCAGGAGAAAACAACTTTCACTTGTCCTTATGGCACATTTGCTTTCAGAAGAATGCCTTTTAGCCTGTGTAATGCTCCAGCAACCTTCCAAAGGTGTATGATGGCTGTATTTTCAGATATGATTGAGAAATCCATGGAAGTGTTTATGGATGATTTTTCAATCTTTGGAGAAACCTTCCACAGTTGTTTGTTAAACTTGGAGCAGATACTTGACAGATGTGAGGAAACCAATCTTATATTGAATTGGGAAAAATGTCACTTCATGGTAACAAAGGAATTGTGCTGGGGCATAAAATCTCCAGAAATGGTATTGAGGTGGACAAGGCAAAGGTTGAGGTTATTCAAAAACTACCTCCCCCACATCAGTAAAAGGAATTAGAAGTTTCTTCGGCCATGTTGGGTTCTATAGAAGATTCATCAAGGACTTCTCCAAGATCTCTAACCCATTGTGTCAGCTGCTGGAGCATGATAGAGTTTGAACTCACAGCTGAATGCTTGAAGGCATTTGAACTCCTAAAGAAGGCCCTCATCTCTGTACCTATCATTGTTCCACCTGATTGGGAGAAGCCTTTTGAGCTTATGTGTGATGCAAGTGACTTCACTGTGGGAGCAGTATTGGGACAGAGGTGCAACACCTGGAGCAGTATTGGGACAGAGGTACAACAAGGTGTTGCACCCTGTCTATTATGCAAGCAAGTCCTTGATTGATGCTCAAATTAATTATACCACCACTGAAAAGGAGCTGCTACCTGTGGTATTTGCTTTTGAGAAGTTTAGATCTTATCTTGTTGGTACAAAAGTGGTAGTATACACTGACCACTCAGCCATCAAATACCTAATTGACAAGAAGGATGCTAAACCAAGGCTCATAAGGTGGGTGCTCCTGTTGCAAGAATTTGATTTAGAAATCAGAGACAAGAAAGAAGTGGAGAATCAAGTAGCTGACCACCTTTCAAGGCTACCAGAGGATGCTTCAGCATCTAAGGGAATAACCATTGATGAATCTTTCCCTGATGAACAACTGCTAGCAATACAGGATGCTGCAACACCATGGTATGCTGATTTGGTCAACTTTTTAGCTAGTGGTGTGGTTCCCACAGACTTGAACTCTCAACAAAAAAGGAGATTTTTCCATCAAGCAAAACAATATTTCTGGGACGAACCATACCTCTACAAGTTGTGCCCAGACAATTTGAACAGAAGATGTGCTGCAGATAAAGAGTTTCAGGATATACTGACCCAGTGCCATGCTGCAGCATATGGTGGACATTTGGTCGCATGAGAACTGCTGCCAAGGTACTCTAATCAGGTTTATTCTGGCCTACTCTATTTAAAGATGCACATGAATTTGTCAAACACTGTGACAGATGCCAAAGGGTGGGAAATGTGTCTAACAAAAATGAAATGCCCCTAACACTATTTTAGAAATTGAACTTTTTGATGTATGGGGTATTGACTTTATGGGACCATTTCCCCCTTCCTTTGGCAACCTTTATATTCTAGTAGCTGTTGATTATGTGTCTAAATGGGTGGAGGCTATGGCAACAATAAAAAATGATGCTAGGGTGGTGACAAAATTCTTACAAAAAAAAAATATTTTCTAGATTTGGAACCCCTAGAGCTATCATTAGTGATGAAGGTACCCACTTTTGCAACCAAGTTTTCTCAAAATTACTTGCAAAATTTGGGGTCAAGCATAAAGTAGCCATAGCCTACTATCCACAAACTAATGGCCAAGCTGAGTTGTCCAACAGGGAAATCAAAAGAATTCTGGAAAAGATGGTCAACCCAAGTAGAAAGGATTGGTTTTTGCATCTGGATGAGGCCCTGTGGGCTTACAGAACTGCTTTCAAAACTCCTTTGGGGATGTCCCTATACATATTGGTGTATGGCAAAGCTTGCCATTTACCCATGGAATTGCAGCACAAAGCTTTCTGGGCAATCAAGAAACTGAATTTTGATCTTCAGTCTGCTGGAGCAGCACGAAAGTTGTAGCTTAATGAACTGGAAGAGCACAGATTGTTTTCCTATGAAAATGTTGAAGCATACAAGGCAAAAACTAAAGCTTAGCATGATAAGAGAATCCATCACAGAACCTTTCATGAAGGAGAACAAGTGCTATTGTTCAATTCCAAGCTGAAGCTTTTTCCAGGGAAACTAAAGTCAAGCTGGTCTGGCCCATTTAAACTGGTGAAAGTTTATCCACATGGAGCTATAGACTTGCTAGATGCTTCCAGTGGCAGGGAGTTCAAGGTTAATGACCAGAGAATCAAGCATTATTTTGGTGAGCCTTTGGACAGAATGAAGGTCACCACCACCCTTGATGACATGGAATGAAGTGCAACAGGGTCTGGATGAGGACCTGATAAACCAAGCGCTCATGGGAGGAAGCCCATAAAAAAAATAATAAATAAAAAAAAGGGAGGAAGAAGTGAGTCCATGCTGCAGCACATCAAGACCATGGGTTGCTCTGGAGCAATGCTACATCATGCTCCCAAAATGCTGAGAAGGGGACAAGGATTAACTGCTGACAACAGTGCAAGGTGGGGCCAGCTCAGATTTGTCCGTTGTGGGATAGAGTGTAAGTTGGACAGTTTTCTTTTTAAATCTTTTTGAAACGGTGGCAAAAGTGGGATGTGGAGAGAGAAGATCACGTTCTCCAATGATCAATCCCTAACCGCAAGATTTCCTTTCCTCTCTCCTCTTAACTTCCCTCTCTCCCACATCTACCACTCTCAATAACCAATCAATACCTCCCTCCTGACACATAAAATAGCCCGCTCGTCTTTCTTCCTCTCCCACTACAAACTCGTAAACCTTTCTCTCTTCTCCCTTAACTTCAGAAACCTTAACCTCTGAATTTCTTACCTCTCCTTTCTCAAGCCTAACCCATATACTCACCATGACTGCTAAAAAAAGGAGCCGAGTGAAACACAGAGCTATCAAGAATGCTAACCCTGCCTCTACTGCCCAAAAAGAAAACTTAACCACCTGGATCAGTGAGGAAGCACAAGATAAGTATGAGAAAGAAACACTCAACCGTAACCTCCACCAGGAAAAGGTGTTCAAGTATGGAAAATGGGTGAACTAGGGATTATTGCCAAAGCTGGTGGAAATAATAGAGGCACACAAGTGGAGGATTTTTGCTGATCATCCAGATGGTTTCTGCCCCAGATGGTAAGGGAGTTTTACGCAAATATTGCTTCTGAAGCCCAAACCTTTGTGGTGATCCGAGCAGCGAAAGTGTCATTTTCAGCCAAGACCATCAATCAACACCTAGGGCTGGAAGAGGAGGAGAATGAGTTCCATCAGATCTTGAAAGGTGCTACTCCATCAAAACTGCAGCAGATGAAGAAGGAATTGACCCTCCCTGGTGGAGAATTCATACAGCAAGCTGAAGGCCAACTCAAGTTACCTCGATCCATGCTGCAGCCCCTGGCAAAAATTTGGTACCACTTCCTCAGATACTCCCTCTCCCCTACTGCTCATCTGGAGACAGTGGACAAAGAACGCCTAGTTCTACTCCACTGTATCATGAACAAAAAGAAAATCAATGTGGGGGAGATACTCAAACATCAAATTTCCAGTTGTTCTATGAAACAACAAGGTAATCTAATCCTCCCCTGTCTTATCACTGATCTGTGTCTGGAACAAGGAGTAGAGTATAATCCTGGGGAAGGATTATAGCCAAATAAAGGCCCTATTGACATGTATTGTGTATTGAGAATGTACTCCAACTCAAAAAAAGCCAGTGCCAGTGGAGCCAAGCCTCTCAGATCTAGCACCCCAGAGCAGTAGGATCACTCTAGGATGCTAGAGCATAAAGTTGATTAACTGACCACCATGCTGCAACAACACATAAGGCGCAAGCTTTCTGGCAGTTTTATTTCTGCAAATATCAATGGGAGAGGCAGACCATGAAGATCAACAACTGGAAGCTTGAGACTCCAATCCCCCAGTTCCCACAAGAAATCTTGCCCCCCTTTGAAAAAGATGCCCCTGCACCACCCTTTAACACTGTTTCTGATCCAGTTTCTGTAAATCCTGAGAAGTCCAACCTCAACGCTACTCACAGTTCTGCATCTGATGAAGATTGGATGGGTATTCCCCCTTCCAAGCAGCAAAAAGATAAAGCAACCGCTGAGCCAAAGAAGAAGAAGTCTGCCTCTCACACCTCTGCCTCTCAAGTCTCCCAGCAAGATCAGGGGAGCACTAAAAGGCCTCGTACTGCAGCATCAGTAAAAATACCCTTATCTCCTCCTGTAGTAGCAGAGACTCACCCTTCAGCCTCTAAAGCAGTAAAAAGCACCAAGTCAGCTGTTGATAAGGGGAGTCCAGTGATGAAGATTGCTGATGCTTATGCTGCAGCAACAGATGAAGAGGAGGAGGACATAATCCCTCTCTCTAAAAGAGCAAAGATCGCTGTGCCAAGAACTGCAGCTGTGATCAAGAAGGAAAAGGTTGCTGCAGCACGAGAAGAGCAAGAAGAGGAGCAGCAAGCTAAAGAAGAGGCAGAAGAAGAAGAACAGGCTGAAGAAGAGCAAGCTGAAGAGGAAATAGAGGAAGAGGAAGGAGTAGATCAAGAAGAAGAGGAAGATGTCCAAGTCACAGGAGAAACACAAGCCAAGGTGCCTTCCACTAAAAGTGGAGGCACCAGGAAGAGTTTGCGTGTCCGAGCTCCTCAGGCTTGAAAAAGAGCCTCAGTTGCTGCAGCATCCCATAACAGGATACACACTAAAACCTTCCACCCCATTCCCAACATTATGTTTTCTTTTTACTTTTATGCAAGTAGTGGTCCCTAGGACCTGTGTGTTTGTTTGTCAATAGGGCCATTAGGGCTATGATTGTTATTAAATTCCTGCTTGATTAATAGTCATGCATGAGCCACCCTTTTGATTCCATATGCTTAAAGATTATATGGAACTGGCCTCTGGCCTCTTTTGCTGTGATTGATCTCAAATCTTAGAATGAAGCTCTCACTGGCACTAACTTGACTGTGATCACTAGCACTGATGCACCACTGATTAGGATAGAGGATACGATGAACATATAAATGTGAGCCTGAGTGACAAAATCACACTGTGAATATAAACCACACTCATGCATTTTCTGTAAGGCTTGCTTTGTTTCTGTTTGATCTGAGCACACATGATTGCATATATTTTATGCTTGAGGCGTTTATTTATTCTATTTTTATTTTTAGCTAGTGCCTAAATATCCAGCCCTCTCATTCTGTATGTCCTTAGTGTTATCCCTTTGAGCCTTGGCCTTTATTGAGAAAACTAGCACATTACAAGCCCTTAAATGGAAAAACAAAGAATACCCGAATAGGTGGAGCTTAAGGATGCTTTTTGTAGCTATGTTCTGAGATAAGTTTAGGGGTGGCTTGAGGACAAGCACCAATTTAAGTTTGGGGGTGCTATGCTGCAACACTTATGCAGCTGCAAGGCTTTACAAATAAAAGAGGGAAAGCAACAAAGAAGAAAGGAACTCTCAAATGTAAAAAAATAAAAAAAATGAAATGAAGCTGCAAAATTCCCCTATTTTATATATGTTTTAAATAAAAAAGAATAAAGAAAAAAAAATTTGAGAACAAAGAACAAATAAAAATCTGCAGGTTAACAAAAAACTATTCTTTGTTCACAACAAAAACAATAAACTGTGATCTTAGTGAGGAAAGGAAGAAACAAATGTGTGGATTGTAGGAACAATGGGGATTGTGAGCTGAATTGAAAAGAATCCTTTTGCTCTACCTTGAGAATAGCTACCTACCTGTCCTAAGCCCTGTTACAGCCAATAAAAGACCACTTGCTGTGTGTAATACTGTGATGTTTTTTATTGTGATAGAATCGTATCAAGTTTAGATCAGAGATGCATGTTTGTGGTGAGGTTGAGAGTCTGATAAGAGGGTGAGAAGCAGAACCAACTGTTCTGAGAGAGTGCTGCTGCAGCATGTGTTAATCTGTCTGAAACCAGTTTTGTAAGCAGTTTTTAGTTTGAGCAGGATAGGAAGTGCATTTTGTTAGGAAGGTATGAGTGGAATTCTGAGCTGTTATAAGAATGCAAAAATCTGAGTGAGCCATGCATGCCATTTTGCAATTGAGTTCTTTTGGTTTTTCATGTAATTATGTTGCATTACTTGAGGACAAGCAATGGTTTAAGTTAGGGGGTGTGATAACGTTTTTAATAAAGAGTTATTTAGCCCTTTTCTCTCTTAATTGTTGCTATCTTTAAGGTGTTGAGTCTTGACTTTGGTAGAAAATGTTGTTTTGTGAATATTTGTAAGGAGCATTGTTAATATCAGTTAGTTGCTTTTGAATGCTTCATCATTGTCTCAATTTTCTGTGTCTGCATGTGCAGTAAACTTGCTGGAGCAGAGCTAGAGCATGGGTGAATAAGCTACTAATTGTTGCAGCAAGGGCTACTTTCTAGTGGTTCTGCACTAAAGGGCAAAGCTGACAAGGACACTTTCTCTCTCCTTGTAGGCTCTGGCACTGTCATTTGCTGATTCCCACGCGCCTAGGGATCTGATGCTCCACTTTTCTGGAATTTTGCCTGGGTTTATTATAATATTATTTTTGCTGTTGGCCCAAAAAGGGATGAAAGAGAACAGGGTACTATTTAAGCATTTAGGGAAACCCTAGTGAGGAATATATTCTGACTTTATTACAAAATACCTTGTCCTTTTCTTTGGAGGCTGCGCTGTCTTCTTCTTCCTCTAGCTGCTGCTGCTGCGTTAATTTGTTCTTACCATTGTAATGTCTTTCTTTTTATTTTACCATTGTGCTCCATGCAAGCTCAACATGAGCTAAACACTTCTAAGCTTTAGGTATGCAAATGTAATGAATGCTTAGCTGAGTTATGCAAATGAATATGGTCTTCATCTTCTTTTATCACGTGCTTATTGTTATTTGATTAAGAGTGATCAACTTAATTAGATATTTAGTTTGCTTGATTTGGAAAAATTAAGTAAGTGGAAATGGATAAAAGATAGAGGTTAAATCATTTATTGGAAAATTAAATGATGTTGGATAGACTAGGAATAGTTATCCAAGCTTCTAAACTAGCTGGAACATGCTTGTTAAGAGGGTGGTGTAATTAATCTGAATCTAGAAATAGAAAACAATTAATGAACCTAACCTTTAAGTGTTGGAAAACATACATTTACTTCCTGGAGTTAGATGCTAGAGCATATTCAAAGCATAATATAAGCTAAGTAGGATTTATGCTGCAGCATACCTAGAGCTATTTTCTCCATAATTAACAAAAACATCTCTTCACTGTTTGCAGTTTATTTTTATTGTTTATTTCCAAGCGTGTTTATTTGTACTTGCACACACACAACAATTTTTTGTTACCATTCCTAACTCCTAGAACATATAATATGTTTTGGGAATTTGCTACACCATTATAATCCCTGTGGGAACGATATCTGAACTCAGTTTCTATATTACTTGAGGCATTTGTGTACACTTGCACAAGCTTAAAGACATCTATTTTTAAGGCAACAATAGCCTTACCACCCTTCTTGTCCAACCTTCACAATGTGTTCCATGTTTCCTAACTTTAGAAGTATATTCATGACCCTTGCCATGTGATAACACCCGATGCAATTCAGTTAAAGGAGAACTTAACTTTTGAGGTATTACCACTTACAGAGTCCTAGCAATGTCATGAACTCTAATCTTGCGACAGTTTCTCAAATAGAACTCAGATTGAAGCAAGAATCCAAGAGAAGTAAATGACAATGCCAAGTTAGGGATTTGAACATTACCTCAGTTGGATCGAAGAAACGTTAGCTAATACTTGTAGTACTCACTATGCTGGTCACAGATTCGAAGTAGGAATTACGATCGGACGGACGGATTTTCCTCAGAATCAATTTTTCTCTCCAAAACCCATTTTCTCCCTCTCACTCTTGAGCTCTCTCCTGGTCCCTCTCAAACATTCTAAAAGTTCTACAAGTTTCTAGCATTTTAAAGCCTAAGGGGGTGAGTCAGCACTGATTATGCCCGGCTCAAGTTTTCTGCGCCCGGCCAAAATGCGTAGATCACCGCCTTTGAATTGCGCCCGGCCTAACAAACCTGCGCCCGGCCTAATTTCTGAGCCTGGCTCAACATACCTGAGCCCGGCCTAACCCGCGTTGACCAGAAACTCTGATTCGCACATTTCGTCGCGTTCTGAGCTCGTTTGAAGTCCGATTGACCCCAAATTTGAAACACATACTAATTAACACCTAACGAACAAGATTAAGCTCTCACACCAACTTAATTACTGTCTGATTCCTTAATCAAGAAAACGAGTGTTACACATATCCACATCTGTTTGCTCAAGGTTAGTAGAAATTACGATGACGAAATTTTTATATGGGGGTGGAATTGTAACACCCTGAATTTCACCCTAAGTTGATACATGTTGATATGTGTTAGTTTTGGCATATGTATGTTGTTATATGTTTGATATGTTTGATATTTATGTATATGTGTATATTAGAGGTAGTTTAACCTTTGGGAGGGTCTTAATAGTGAATTTTGATCTGATGGAATTCGCCGAATGCAAGTGGGTTTGCCCGGCGCAACAAAGAAGAAAATTCATGTTCTGAAATTCTGCAGAATTCACCCAGCCTAAAGTTTTTGTTCCCGACCTAACGAGTCTGAGCCCGACCTAACGTTCTTGTGCCCGGCCAAACGACGCTGACAACATTGCATTTTACGGCTTCTGTTTCAGCCCAGTTGCACCCTATTCGTTTTAAACCTCTAAATCACGACCTAAACCCTATTTCCCACATTCTTGTTGGAACCAAAGTGATTTGGATTATTAATCTCTGAGTTTTTATGTTAACAAAAATGATTAAATTTGCATGGCAAAGTTTTAGTTGAGATCTAACATGCTCTATCTAGTCTTGCAGGAATGTTCAAAATTTGATAAGTTATGGAAATCTTAAGAGTTTCCTAATATCCGCGTCTATACATATAGACGAGCTGCTCAAAACGATTGGTATATTTATTTGTTTTAATATATTTGAGTAGACGGTAAATAAAATATTCTCAGTGGACGGGAACTCTAATTTCTATGAGTAGACGAGCTCAAATGCCAAGTCAGTAGACGGAGAGCAAAGTAACTCACTGAAACATAGCAAGTCCAAAGACTTGATAATAGACAAGAGGATATGCCACGTCATTAGACGAGCTAAAAGAGTTTTTGAACCATGAGCGAGTAGACGCATATTATTAAGTAGACGAACTCTTTTTCTTTATGAGTTTTTCATATACTCAGTAAATGCTACCTCGACCACATAGAAGTATTTATTTCAAATGATTAATATTTATTTCAAATGAATGTTGGTCCTTCATATTTGCTTTAACTGTTTTATTGCCTTGTTTCCTTGAGAAACATAGTACAATGAGGAAATGCAAAATAGTGCAATGAGGAAATGCAAAACGCCTTATACTCTGTCTCACCTTTATCGCTGGAATAGCTGGAATTTGTACAAAGGAGGCAAGACAGATTTTCAAGTTACAATTGCTCAGAGGTGTGACCATTTTGTGGAAAGGTGATATAGTACATTTCATAATGGCCACTATCAAGCTATCAGTCACAACGGATATGATGCATTTGATGCTATCTCTAAACGGGAAAATTCAAAACAACCGTTGAAGAATTTCAAGTGAAGAAAATGGTCACTATAAATAGAAGACCTCAACCTCTGAAGAAAAAACTTTTTGCCAATACAGAAACCTTGCTAAAAAAATGCTTGCCATTCTACAAGCTCAAAATCTTTATTCTTTCAAGAGCAAAAGTCTGTAATTCCTTAGCTTGAATATTGTTGTAATATTCAACTGATCTTAAACTTTCATATCCTCACATATAGTGAGTTAGAAGGTCAAAAGCAAACAATCTCTTTGTTAGAGTTAGAGCCTGAAGAGGCTTGGTAAGAAAGGAATACTTGTAGCCTGGAGAGGTGTTGAATACTTGGAGTAATCTATTTGGAAAAATAGTGGAGAAAAACCTTCAAGTAGAAGAGACTAGACGTAGCTCTTGGTTGGAAGAGAGAGAACCAGGATAAAACACTTGCGTGAATCTTCTAATCCCTTATCTCTTCAGTTTTATTTGTTTATACTAACTGTGGGGATTTGAACTTGATTTTGTTAAGTTTTTAAAAGGATCTTTTTCTCTGTGTGTGTGCTTCTGCCTTTTATTCCTTGTGTGAGAAAATAAGTTTTGAAAAATGTTGTTTTTGAAAATTATTAACAAACACAATTCAACCCCCCTTCTTGTGTTTGCCTGTGTCAACTTCAATTCTAACCTCAGAAAACTGCCTCCCACTCTTCTCTTAGAGTTTCCATTGATTTCTCTCTAAAACTCTCTCAAGAAACCCTTTTTGTTCATCATTCTCCGTCGTCCCTTGCCAAAAGAATGTCGCTGCTGATACACGCTCATTCGTGTCGGCTTTCATTACCGAGGTCCTTTTGTTTGGGGCTTTTAAACAAGGTAATTTTGTGTGCCCTTGTATCTTTTTGTTCTTCTCTTGAGTTTTTTTAATTAAGAATTGAATCAAGGTGTTTTGGTTGTTGTTCTTGAGGAAATGATCGAGCGTTCGTGAGACGAGACCCAATTGGACCTTTTCTCCTCTTCCTTTTTGAATTGCAATCTTCATACCAGGTATGGAGAGAAGGAAGTAGTATGAGCATATAGGTTTTGGGGTAGCATAAGATAAGGGTTAACTTATGACCCTTTTTATGTGTTATATGTCTTATTTGAATGTAAGATGCTTAATTATTGAAGTTGATGTATGAATAAAGATACCTATCTATGTGGTTGCATGAGTTAGTATAAGGTATGTGGAATATTGTTGATGATGATAACTGTATGTTTTGATTGAATGTGTTAGTGCTTCAATACCATGAATTGATGAACTGTTGATATTAAATCACGTTGATTAAAGTCATAGGGATGTTAGTATTGAGCCGGAGACTTAAAATCAATTGTTAATGTTCATAAGACATGAAGATAGCAAAGAGGGGTGAGGTTAATGCCCAATGGAATAGTAAAGGACATTTAGGAATGATATCAAGTGCTTCAGGTGAACTTGTGAGGCTCCCTAGAACAAATAGGTGAGACAGAAACAGAGATAAAAATAAGAGTGATAGTCCAATATACAATGAGCTTGTTTGGGAGTGGTAGATTTTTTCATTTCAGCTGTTTTTTGGAAGTGAAAAACCTGTTTCCTACAAAATCATTATGTTTAGTATTTAGCTGAAATTTTGAAAAAGCTTTTTCTTTGAAAAAAAAAATTGTTTTAACATGTTTTCATCCATCTCTTTTGGAAGACTGTGTGATTATTTCACTCCAGATTATTCACTTCCAAATACAAACTACCATAAATGCCCCTTCTCAATTCTCATGCATTAAGCTGCTCTAGAAAAAACATATTGCACTCCACGCATAAAGCCCCACCACCCCACTTTCCAACAACTACCCATTTTAGAAAATGTTTCATGGCCAAGTAGGAGTAGATTATCCACTGTTCTAATAATAATGTATATTTATTAATATAAAAAATTTATAATTTTTCTTCAATTTTTTATAATACAAAAATAATTGATGATAAACATGAAAAAATTACATATAAAAAAAATGTTAAAATAACATTAAATAAATAATTACATACCATTTTTCGTAATTTACTATACAAAAGAATTTTTCTAGCACCACCCAAACAAAATAGATTATCTTAAAATCGTTTTTCAACAAAAAGACACAAACAAAAACAAACTCTGATTATAATTGATTATCACAATAATCGGTTATTCAAAAATAGATTATCAGCATAATCTTTTTTTTCCAGCTTTCCCAAACACACTCTTAATGTTATAAACCTTAATGAAGACATTTAATGATGAAGATGTTAATGTTGGTTAAGACGATAATGATGATGTTATCGCACGCTGATGTTGTTAAACTTTGATGCTTACTGATCAAAGTTGACTTTGATGCTTATTGGTCAAAGTTGTTAAACCATGATTAATGGTGTTGATGGAGGTGGTTGTTAATGATTAATTGTGTGTTAACATACATGCATTCATGCATGAAGTTGTTAGTTGGGGAAGTTACGATGATATGGGAGTTCGCCCGTGTGACACCCTTCTACCCCACATGTTATAAGGCATTTAATATAAAAACAATTAATATAAAAACATGCATTTTACTGAATAATTAAAACCTTTGTCCATGAGTAGAAAAGTCCCACATGAATGAGTTCACAACGCGGAAAATAAAACAAGTTTAAAACAATTAAACATATCAAGGAAATAAACCTATCCCAACCCCGATGTCATATACAGAGCTAGTATAACCGTTCCGGAATAAAATCCCCGGAATTACAACTGAAGACTAATAAACTAACTGAACATAAAAATAAGCCCTAACTATGAGTGACGGCTCCTCAGAGTCACTCCTCTCCGGGCTGCTCGTCATCCTCTGCAAGGTGTCAATCAGGCCAAACAAACAAACAAATAATGAGGAGTACGAATCATGTAAACATAATAGCAAGGAGGTAGGAAGTAATGTAAACAAACAACATGGCAACAACTAGCATACAATATCATAACAACATCACAACATCCATCATCATCATCATCATCATGATAATATGTATGCTATGCAGTGCAATACAACACTACTCCACTACTCCAACAATGCATGTGGATCCAACTAACTCAGGATGAACGACTTTGAAGTTAAATATCCACATTGAGAATCTACTCAACGCCGGAGAATCCACTCCTCGGATAGCCAACGCATCAAACCAACGAATGCCTCATCACGGGGGCGCACGGAGAATCTACTCCTACGGTGGATGGCCAGATCACCGTACTCTCGGGCGACCTCCCCTATGTTGAACATCCCCCCAACAACAACATCTCCAATGATGCTTGAGCAAACAACAAACAATGGTCAAACGCCACCCCCTTCACTTCAACGGAATCCACCGAAGACATCAGCGGAATCAACCACAAAACCTTTAACCAGCGGAATCTACCGCAACACCTTAAACCCAAACGGGTCAAGGCCCCCTTGGAGCAAACTCTCGGCTTCCAAGGTACAACATCAACAACACCTTAGACCCAAACCACGGGGTCAAGGCTCCCTTGGCCAAAAAGCACCAAGGCACAACTCATCAGCGTGCGGTAACCCAACGGGTACCAGCTTATCAACTCAACAGCTCACCATCTCATCATGTTAATCACCTTTGTTAATCATTTAACCGAGTTATCTAAACTGAGTCATTTATGTCGCCAACATGTTATTGGGAAGATTGGGGTCAAAAGCCCCTATTTAAACCTTTAATTCCATCTTTGTCTGTTAGGGGAGCAGGGGTGTGCTTGTCCCCTGCACGGTCGTGCTAATCATATAAATGAAGCACGGTCGTGCTTCCTATTGGGCACGATCGTGCTCTTTGTCCTGCACGGCTGTGCTTATTGCGCGGTCATCTTCCTGAATTCAAATTGAGAGCATGGTCGTGCTCCCTGTTCAGCACGGTCGTGCTCAATGCACGACTGTACTGTTCTGGGCAGAACCTGAGTCCGAGGCTTTAACCAATTTTAGGGTTAATCAGTCCTTTAAACCTAACACATTTTTAATCCTAATTAACCAGTTAATGTTTTAAACATTTTAACCATCAACTCAACGTTCATAGCATCAACTATGCAGCCAACATATCATCAACAACCAACATCGTAATACAACGACAATCATCATACCATCATGTTCATATCAAGGCAACCAACATAAAAATTAACAACATATCATGAACATGAAACACATATAAATAACATACTAAAACAGCCAAGAATATACTATTACCAAATAATCAATTCAGCATGTTATTCATACATGCATATAAAACAACACGGGGTTGGGAACCCCTTTACTTTACACTAACCCCAAGCCTATGAATACACTACCCTTCTCCCTATACCTGGATTGAAGGTAGCTCTAACAACGGTCCTAACAGCAAACTGGTTCCTTCCCTTCAAGCGGCTCAAAACGAATCCAAGCCTTGGAACAAACAAAACACAAATCATCAGTTTCCAATTCAAATCATGAAAAGGAAACCACAAAGGGAAGAGAACATTACCTCTATATGAGCACATATGAAACCACACTTCTCAAGGCCTCCAATACTCAAGAATTGCTCTGAATATGAGGGAAAAAGGGAAAAGATCAGTGTCAGCCGCAATAGGGTTAGCAGCCACCAAAAATAGGGTTAAAAATGCAACCCTCAGTTTCTGTGCACATATATATAAACTGGGCACGAAGCACGGTCGTGCTTCTTATCAAGCACGGGCATGCTGGACTTAGCGTCAGCGAGACGCGGTCTGCACTTGAGCACAGGCGTGCTCAACTTAAACTTGGCAACGCACGCCTGCCCTTAAGCACGCCATGCTGGCTAATGGGCACGGGTGTGCTCATGTACCAGAAAGGGACTTTTAAGCCCAAAATCCCACTAAGCCCTTAGCCAACAATTCTAACTTAACAAACAAGCTTAAGGAAAGCACTTAACGAAAAGCGGGGTGTTATAGCCCGAGAGTATGGTGAACTAGCCGTCCGTGGTGATCCATCCGAGAGTTAAGTGGGTTGTGGCACTTCGTGGTGATTCATCTGAGAGTAAGGTGAATCAGCTATCCAAGAGGTTCACTCATGGTTTGATGGACTGCCGGTGTCGATACTTGTTGGCTAATGTGGATATATAACTCCGAAGTCGTCTTCCTGAGTTAGTTATGGATCTATATGCACCTGGAGTAGTGAAGTAACACTGCATCGTGATAGCGTGAATCCGCAAGTGTATGGCTTCGTCGTCAAGTAATAAAAAGATCGAACCCACAGAGACCGTGATCTTAAATAACAATTAATTATTAAATTAATTAAACTAAACAAGAAAAAGATTTGGTTTTTGAAATAAGAATTAACTAACAAATCTAGTAATTAAAACGCAATCACATAAAATCGCAATCAAATCAAATCTAGTGTTTTTCAAATTAAAAGAGATTTCCAGGAATTGGGTTACCAACAAGACTGCTTATGCTACTAAATTAACTACCCCTCTTGTTAATTATCAAAATTGCTTTGAAGGTGAATTTATCCTAATAAAGTTAATGTTCCCTCTCGAGATACAAGAACTGTGCCCAATTAAACCAACCCCTACTCTCGTGGTAATTGTATTTAAATTGAACCCATTAAGATTTGTGACAATTCAATGAACCCTCGAAGGACTGCTTCTAACTCTCGTGATTTAAGTCCTAAGTTCAATCCCTATAGATCCAATACCTAAGTTCACCGCTAGGTTCATCCTTAGAGTATCTATGACATGCAAATAAGTGCGCACCAAATTCATAAGTAATTCATGCAATAGGAATTAAATCGAAAGCAAATTGAAATTAACAAGAAGCAAAACGTCAATTCATCACATAAAACGAGTCTTGGGCATAGCCCCAATTCTTAGAAATAAAGCTACTACTCAAGAATTGCCATGGTCATAGCAATCTTGATTAACAAGAACATAAAAATCCTAAGAGAAGAGAAGAAATTGAGAAGAAGAGAAATCCTAAATTAAGCTTAAGGCTAGTAGCCAAAGATTTGTGGTTTTCGAGCCTAAGAGTCCTATTTATAATGTAGGTTAACTTGGGATTAAAGATATTACAAATCAGATCAAAACAGAAAATCAAAATCCCAAAATAAAGGCGTCACGGCCGTGACAGGTTCTGTCTTGTTTACTTCTTGCACTGGAGGGCTGTCACGGCCGTGATGGCTGTCACGGCCAGGCCGTGACAGCTTTTGACTTGTGCGCTCTTCTTTTTCTTCAGTCCCACGCGATCACGGCCGTGATGGTTGTCACACCCAGGCCGTGATGGTCTCTGCTTTGCTCATTTTCCTTGCTTTTCAAGCTCCATCTTCATGCAAACTCTGAATCAACTGGATTTGATCATTTTAATCATGAATTCCTGCACACAAACACCACAGAACCACCTTACCCGTTCCAAAGGGGGAAAACTAACAAATATCAAAATGAAAATGCCTAATCTATATGAAAATGCATGCAAATTGATGAAGAAATATGAGGTGAAATCACACTCATCACATCGCATAGCATAAATTAATTGATATGTTAAATGCCGCCATGCTGTAATTTTATATATGCTGTGTGAACATCTTACTCCCTATTCCCTTACTGTTTATGTTTATAAGTACAGTTTCTTACTCCCTATCCTGTTGTTGTTTTTCTTTGCATGTATCTTGGTTTATGCAGAGGATGATGAGCTGCCCGTTGAGGGGTGATCCTGAGGAGATCGGTAACTTGTAGTTTAGGATTTTACTTTAGTTGTTTTCCGATGTAATATCAAATTGGTTACCAGCTCTGATATGTGATAACGAGGTTTGGTGTTTATGTTTACGTTTTACTTTTGGTTATGTTTTGGATCATGTGGTACTTGCTACATTTTGTTTTAAATTGTTTTATTGTCTATTTCATATGTTTTATTCTATATTTATCGTATGCGGGGTAGAGGATGTCACACTATCATGTAAGAACAGATTTTTATTTCTCAAAACATTCTAACATATCATATATTAAACAACATCAATATGATATTAATTTCTCAAATATTAACTCAACTCTGTTAGTAATCAGGATTCCCTTAGCATACTATTTTGGTTTGAAGCCTTCGATATCTGGAAATCACATTGGACTCCGACTAATCCGAGTCGAATCAGGAAGACTCATTTAAGGAGACAAAACTCTCTCAGCATCTATTTTTTTCTTTCAAAAGATTCAAACGAACTCGAGCTTGAACATAACTTTTTTTATATATATGTACTGTAGAAATATATGATAATCAAAACTACTCAATTAGCTTCTTATTGATATTTAATTTTCTTAAGATTTGACATAAATGGTACAGGTGATAAATGTTGTTCAGTTGACAAAGGTCACATTTCATAGGTGTTCTAAGTGTGTGAAGTCTTACAAATGTTAACAATCCATTACAATTTCATCTTACTTTTACTAATAAAACGAATATACACTCTTTCTTTTTCATTTTACACTTTTGCTTGCAGCCTAATCCAAAAGACAAACAGGAGTTCCACAATGGATTTGAGTAAGGAGAATTTGAGGTGTCTCCCACTGAAATTACTACAGACTGAGTTTATCTTTTTTTTCTTAATTTCTCTGTCGATCTTAGGATTCCCGCATCTATTAAGAGTGGAGTTCAATTTTCATTTACCTCTGCACACAAATGAAGTCTAATCCTCACCCTTTCTCAAATAATAATATACTCATATAGCATGGTCTTACCCAGCACGCTTCCTTTTTCAATTGATTTAGATACTCCATTCCCCCGTAAAAAAAGAATACAACCATTCACAGAAGTGGAGATGACAACATCACAACAGTGCAAATTTCAGCAAAAATGTTCTTAAATAGAAATAAATAGAAATACAATTCTCAAAAATTACCTGTCAGGAATGTTTTTTCTAGACATTTAGAAATAAACCAGCAACAAAATATTGGTTGAAAATGTTTTAAAATAGTCACTAATATATTATCCGCTGAAAACAGTCTTCAAAATTTATCAAAAATATCAAGTGCTTCGGTAGAATGCAACTCATGCTTAGGGTGAGTTTCAACTTTCAATGCTAAATAAGGAGCACAATATTTTCAATTTTGATATTTCGGACAAGACATGCATAGAACAGGAACAGGGAAAGAAAACTTGATGCCAGAAAATAGTATAGAGAAGGACAACTGGACAAGTTATAAATCGGGTTTTGCATCGTTATAAATTATTTGCCTGTGTCATTACATAGTCAAGTTCTATGGCAAGGCCACCTTTTCACTAATCACCTAACAGATTTAATCAGAGTTCTGACCAAATCACCCACCATAGGTGTGCTCAACATGCATGACCAAGACAATCAACAGGATCATGCTTTAAATGAGTATAAGACGCAGAACGATACAGACTGAAAGCAAAGATCATAAGACACAAAAAAGGAGGGGGGAATCTGGCTTATATAAAACCAAAAGTCAATCTACAATAAAATGTCCAGCACAAGAGCATTTATTCAATCTCAGACAGTCCAGAAGCAGCAATATCAAGCTTTAAAAGACCCTCCCGCCTTTACCAGATCTTCCAGTGCCTTCAAGATCTGTGCCTCTGACAAGCCTTCCAATTTGATGCCTTTCTCAACACCGAAGTCTAGTATTAAGGAACATATCACAGGAAATAAGGGTTAATCATAAACAGATAACAATTGCAAAATAATGAAAACAAAGGATAAGCTACAAGATATGATAAAAAATGTTCACGAGAAAGACAGTGACTTTGAAGGCAAGAAAGGCCTTATATGCAACAAGATATGATAAAAAATGTTCACGAGAAAAAGACAGTGACTTTGAAGTGTCAGACACAATTCAAATTATATGGGAATTTATTTTCTAGTTGTATATAAGGCCTTCCACATTTCCTTTATCTAAGGTTCTTGCCTCCTAACAAATTTATCATCAATACCTATTTTGTTAACATTGCATTTGAAGCATGTTCACCAAAATTAAAAAATAAAATAAATAATATGGTATTTTCATTCAGAAATAATTTAAAAGTGCACAATTGGGGGTATTTCTTACAACCAAATAGGAGAATGTTATATTATTTACATTATTTCTTATATATAAAACAAGGTTGCATGTCAAAATTATTGTGTTTTAGAGCAATCAGTATGCCCAGAAATGGAGCACCCCAGAAGTTGCAGAAGGCAAGTGATAGGTACCAGGAAAAAATAACTAGAAAAGTAGAGGGAATTCAGTGTATTATTAAGGATCTCAAGCCTGTATCAAGATGATAACAGTGCTTGGATACAAGGAAATGAAAGAAACAAATACGGAGCAGGAAAAAGAAGATAATCTAAGCAGGTAGAGAGTGCTCTGTCTCTCCCAAAGTCTGAGTCAATTCCAGCCTAACCGTCTCTTCCCTCCACCACTCATGCTTATAACCTCTCATTACACATGCCCACGCCCATTCCTCACTACTATTGCTAGCTAGGCAGTTAGTTACGCCCCTACCTCTCCTAATTCTGATTAGGTTCATCGCACCTTTTATGTTTCCTCACATACACCAGTAATGTTGGGCCTTGGGTGGAAGTCAGGAAATTGCTCCTTGAACACAGCTAATGACTCCCAAGAATTTTCACGCGTTGGCAAGTGCTTCCACTTAATCAAGATCTCCACCTTCCCTTGTTCGTTTTGTCTCACAGCCAAAGCTTTTTGGGGTTGGACTTGCAGTTCCCAGTGTTCTGCTAGAATTGAAGGTAGAGGCTGCACATTAACACCAGCAGCTATTGACTTCTTCAACAGTGAAACATGGAACACGGGATGCACTCGACTTTCCTCCGGCAATTTTAACTTATATGCAGCTGGACCAATCTTCTCTATAATCTCATAAGGGCCATAGAACCTCAGAGTCTCAGACTTAGCTTTTGATTCACCCGTCTGGCTAAGTTCTTTAGTTTATAGGGCTGGATCTCCAAAAATAGTTGTTCGCCTACCTAATATTCACCATCCCTCCTGTGTTTATTTGCTTGCTGGCTCGTCCTATTCTAAGCCTTTACCAATTGTTCCTTTAACTCCTCCAACATCACATTCCTTTCCGCAGTCATCCTACTCACTTCTTTCAGTGAGGTTTGCCCAACGTCTCCTCCAATCACCACTGGGGGGTCTCTACCATCTAAGGCTTGAAAAGGGGTCATTTTGGATTCTAAATGATAATTATTATAGGAAGACTATTCCCAGCTCAGCCATATAGGCCATTGTTTTGGCTTAGCACATGTTAGGCACCTCAAATGTTTCCAAACACTTGACTACAACTTCAGTTTGCCCATCCATTTGGGGGTGGTAAGCCGAACGAACCTCAGTTTTGTGCCTGACAACTTAAACAACTCGGTCCAAATAAAGCTAATGAAAACTCAATCCTGATCTGACACAATGGAAGCGGGAAACCCATGGAGCCTCACTACTTTGAGAAAGATTTCTGCAATATCTTTGGGTGGAGGGTGATTAGTCAAGGCGTTGAAATGAGCATATTTATTCAACCTATCCACCACTATTCAGATGGTATCCACTATCCAGCCCTGAAGCCTTGGGCAGCCCTCCTATGAAGTCCATGGAAATATCAGACTAAGTATGAGTAGGGACTGGGAACGGCTGAAATAATCCTCCAAGACTCAATGCTTGGTACTTGTTCCTTTGACACACTTCACACCCTGGTACATACTATTGGATCATCTTTTTCATTCCCTCCCAGAAAAACAACCCTGAAATCCTTTTGTAAGTTTTGAAAATACCATGAATGTCCCCCCACAGCCGAATCATGAAACTCCATCAGAATTAGAGGGATCTTAGAGGAGTCTTCGGGAACAACCAACCTCTCCTTGTAGTACAACCTGCCTTTGTTAAGTCTGAACACCTGATGAGCATTGGGATCAGTCATCAAGTCATGCATTATCTTCTCAACCTATCATCCTCAGTAACTTCCTCTGCCAAGTCATTCCACTCATAAAATTGGACAGTAATAGGGATGAAAATTGTAGTTTCCCAGAAAGAGCATCAAGTGTCTTATTTTCAATTCCCAGTTTGTACAAAATATAACGGGGTATCTTCTACTTTCAATTTCAACTCCTCCATTAGTTCCTTGGAGATGAAATTGCTAGTTGCTCCACAATCCACTAAAACCAACACTTTCCTATACCCAATTCCATCATTTCTCCAACAATTTCAACTAGCTGCACTTCCTCTTCCTCCTCTTGATCTTCGACTAGCAAAAATTGGTTATGCTTTAATTTGCATACATGCTCAGTCCCAAATTCTCCCTACACTTGAAACGGAGCCCCTTATGACTCCCCTTACGACTCATCTCCAGCAATTCCGCATGTGTCAACCTCCTTCCCCCAAATGGTTTCTTCTCCCCATTAACTCCATCAATGGGTTTGGTCTCCACCAAATCTCTGTACTCTTGCTCGAGCCTGGGAGTGATCAGTTCCAACTGAACTCTCTAATAGTCTTTCCCATGGTGCCTTTGCTGCCTTAGCACCTTTTCTTTTATAGTTTGTCCACCAGTAGAGCATAGTTCTTCTCTTCCAACAACAAGGCCCAGTCCATCAGTTCAGATAAAGATTCCGAATCGTGCAACTTTAGTTGCACCTACATATCCTCCCTTAAACCATTGAGAAAAATGCCTTTTAACATACTCGTTCTTCCTTCTTCAGTGGAGCCGAAACCATTTCAAATTTCTCCAATACTCCATTGTTGTGCTTGTTTGTTTGATGTTAAAAAACAGTCCAAATAGGTTCTGACCAACACGGGTTGAAAGTGGTGAATCACTCCACCTTTGAACTACTCCAAGCTGGACGTTGATGACTGTTCCTCCCACCATTGATACTGATTCAATGCTCGATTCTCCAATGCAATCACTACTGTGTCTTGCTTCTCCTCCTCCCGCACAGAATTCAGCTTGAAATACCACTCCACCCGAACAATCAATCCGATCCAATGTTGTCAATATCAGATATCAGAAAATATCGGAAAGCCAAAAATCCGATATGTGAAATAGTGGATATCATTTCGGGCAAATATCGGAAGTCACATATCGGTTGAGTGTTTGGAACCATGTCCGTTTTGGTGAAAATTGTGTTTATAATGCAAAAGCAACTGTGCAAAACGCAGGTCAAGGACTAGTTTCAAGTGTTTCCCAAGTCAAGGACCAATTTCCCATATAATGTGTTTGGAAATGCGTGAAACCAGTCCTTGACTTGCGTTTTGCAAAAGCTACTCTAAGTAGTTTTTGCATTACAAACGCATTTCTCTTCAAAACAGTCGTGATTCCAAACAAACTATAAATCTTTATAATTAGTATCAAAGCCTGAATAACATAGGGAAACTAAGAACCTGTTTGCTTTGTTTCCAATTTAGTATTTTCATTTCTTGTTTTGATAATAATTACAAAAGTGTCACATTATTTTCGTTCGATTTACCGTTTCCGAAAAATTGTACAAGAAACATTGAAAGATGGCAAAAAAGTTCCGAAAGTGTCATCCCCCCTGAACATCGTAATCTCAAAATTCCATCCTCCTAAGTCATACAACGGATGGCAACTTTCCTCCCTTCGCTTGGATTGTGAGCGGCCGAGCACAAACCCCCCTGTTTGGCTGTCATTGCTACCATCATCTGCGAGCATCCTCGGAGATATTTGACATTGTGAGCGACCTCTGCGCATTTGTTCTCTCGCTTGCAAGAGCTGCTTGAGCTCATTCATTTGTAATTGACTGTCAATTCTCCATTCCTGAAGAGTGCACTCCAAACACTCCACTCTGGACTTCATTGTCGTGAGTAGTGACCATTCAAGCTATAGGGTTTGAGAACTTTGATAACAATTGATAGGTACAGGAAAAAATAACTAGAACAGTACAGGAAATTCATTGTATTATTAAGGATCTCAAGCCTGTATTAAGATGATAACAATGCTTGGATATAGGGAAATGAAAGAAGCAAATACAGAGAAGGAAAAAGAAGAAAATCTAGGAAGTTAGAGAGTGCCTAGTCTCTCCCAAAGTCCCAGCCAATTCCAGCCTAACCGTCTCTTCCCCCAACCCCTCATGCTTATACCCTCTCTCTCATTACACAAGCCCATGCCCATTCCTCACTACTACTGCCAACTAGGCAGTTAGTTACACCCCTCTCTCCCCCCTAATTCTGATCAGGTGCATCGCACCCTTTATGTTTCCTCACATACACTTAGTAATTTTGGGCCTTGGGTTTGCAGCAGCAAGAAACTCATCCCCTATGAAGTACTGATGCTACAAAATGGATGTTGTATCCATATACGATACGTATCTGATACCGATAAGCTCTGATACTCCATCGATACGTGTCGAAAGAGTATCGAACATGTCTTTTTAAAAAATAAGAAAATAAAAATCTTGATACTCCATCGACACACTCCGATACTTTCATATGGGGGCTCCGATACATTTAACTGAAAGTGACCCTTCACCTCTTAGCCATCATGACTCTTTAGAGAGTTGGAACTTCAACTCCTTCTCTTTAATTGCAACAAATGCAATTTAAGATTCAGCTCATAATGCCCCCATCCATTTTCTTCACCTATATCATCTTATGTCTCTTTTATTGCATCTTCAAACTTTTACTTCGCTATTATTTTCTTAAAAGATTCGGCTCGTCTTTCTTCTTCAAATATTCAGCTAGGTATGGAAGTTTCAAATTGAAACCACCAACTAGGTATTGAAATTTGAAAGTTTCAAATTGAAACTTATCCAATGACCGGGACCTCAGGGTATTTGTACACTACTATGCATCATTATATATATATATATATTATGTGAATTTTTTATTTTTATATATATTTAAATACGTATCCGATACTCGTATCGTATCTGTGCATCATAGCTCATCCCCATAAAAGTTGGGATATATTATTGGAAAATGCTTGCATAAGCTGTATGCATGCATAAGATGGGCAGATATTTCAGCGATACAGATTCAACACCAGTACAGTTGAATACAGCTACACTGTGTACATTCAGGGTGTCCATGCAAGAAAAGTCTCTCTTATTTTGCTTTTGGACAAAAGTCAATATTGGGATATACTAATATTTAGTCTGTACTAACTATTAAGACTATTATATTGTCATAAATTTGCAGGATGTGAATTTAACCTGACAAAGCGGATAAACATATTTTCGTTCTCAGTGCATTAATGGTTAAATTCTAAATCATAAAACTCCCTGTTATAAAATTAGGGGGGCAAAAGGATTAGGAATGGTGATATAGAAAGTGAATGCATATTACAGGGTGATGATTTCAAATAGAAAATACAAGAATGGGATTTGCAATGGGGGATACCATATCTTGCCCATAGCTGAGGTTCAACTCCGCTGCATTCACGGATCAATATTGGCAATTTTGGGTTCAATGTTTTCAGTTCCTTATAATTCTTTTCCACAAATGCCCTGAGATAACAAAAGAGTAAGAATTTATTTTATATATTCAAAATGTATGAGGTGAAAGTGTAAATAAGCAACTAAGAGATATACAAATAATGTGTTAAATTTGACCAAAGAAGGGAAATATAAGTATAACCTTGCAGATGAGCTTGCTGGTGATGACTGGCACATCAAAATCCGAAGCTCTTTTATGTTCTTTGAAAGATGTCCTCTCCATGCCATTGCCTCCCTAGCTCAAAGTTATTGTATTCGTGAGATTTTGACTCATCACAAGGCAATAAGAAAAGGAGGTAAAGCTTAACAACAATGCAAGCTAAACTAGCACAGACAGGAAAAACATATATCCAAAGTCCAAACCCTATTCTACCAAAGTTTTCATAATAACACTGAACAATGTTTCCAAATTTAAGCGGCACACTGAGTACAAAGTATTGCATATCTAAACTACAAAGAATTGACAACAGATAAAAATTCCATAAAAAACAAAATCTTTTTTCTTAAAGACATATTTGCACTATTTTTCCATTACACATAGATGTCAAAGCTTCCATGCCAAGATTATGTCGTCTGAAATCTGAATCAAAAAACATGAAAGTTCCAAAAGCAATAGCATTTTAAACTGTCCAGAAATTGATGCATATGGTTTCTGAAAATGGATTCACCGAGCTTTCAAGAATATTAAATTTAGCCCAACCCTCATTCAGTCTTCTTCCAATAACCAGGTAACACTCAGACTCAGCACTATCAGAATTTCTAAAGCCTCAAACTTTGGAAACTAAAAGATTAATGAAACTTAAAAAATATTTCAACTTTATACCAAGTTGGTAAATATCCTTAAATTTGAATCAAACCATTCCAATGGGTTAATCAACTTCGCTGGATGCAAGAACGGATATATACTTTTGAATTGTAAAATTCATTTGGATGCAATACACAAAATTGCTTTCTATTGGTAAAATTACATAGCAGGCAAAACACTTTTTAGCATTTTCAATGTAACAATTTTGATTGAAATAAGCACTTATCATAAATTTTCAAATTTTGAAAATAATTAAAAAATATATATGACCCCAAATTTACAGATAAAGTAAAACTCAAAAATCAAAATTTACAGCATCAGCAGTGTGAAGCCAACCTGACGTGACGGAAAACGCGAGTGTTGCGTTGCGAGGTGAAGGTGGCTCAGGGATCGGGCTGCGGTGGATGGCAACGGTTAATGTATGGGGTACTTCGGGCACTGGTTGTCGTTGGTTTTGTTTTGTGGAGAGGCAAGAGAGGGGCCCACAAAGGGAAGTGAAAGAGAATCAGAAGGGTAGGGTTGTCATTACAAAAGTTTTTAATGGATACGACTGTGAATAACAAAAGGGCAAATTGAAAAAACAAACTTGGAGCTTTTCGGCTCAGTCCGGTTCGAGAGAGAAATTGAGAAAAAGAAAATGAGCATAGAGAAACAGGTCAAAAAAAAAAAAAATTTGATTTTATAAGTTGTTTGGTATGAGAGAAACATGAAAAAAAAATGAAGAGAAAGAAAAGTGAAAATCTCTCTTCACTTTTTTGGTATGGTAGAAAATGAAAAGAAAGAAAACAATTTTGCCTATATTATTGAATAGAGCGTATAAAATTTTATTATTACATGTTAAGATATACATGGAAATGGAAAAAATTGGAGGGACTAAAACTACACTTTAGTTAATAATAACAACTATAATTTTTTTTCTCTCTGTGTGAGACGGTCCTGAGTCTTCTCTCTTTGCGCTGCGAGATTTCTAGTTTTTCACTCCACCACATTGATGTTCTAGTTGATGATGCTACTAAAGGGAAATGGCGTGTTACTGGCTTTTATGGTTACCCGGAGCGTACTCGTAGAAGGGAGTCTTGGGCACTTTTGAGGAGGTTGCCTGGTTAATCTAATTTGCCCTGGTGCATCATTGGTGACTTTAATGATTTATTATCTTCTGATGATAAACTGGGTTGGGTCGATCATCCGAATTATTTGATAAATGGTTTTAGGGAAGCTGTTCAATCTGCGGGTCTTGTTGATATTAATCTCGAAGGATATCCTTATACCTGGAGCAATAATAGAGACAATGACAGAGTTATAAAGGAGAGGCTTGATGCTGTGGCAACTCAAGGATGGTTAGATTTATTTCCTCATGCCCGCTTACTTAATTTGGTTGCTCCTATTTCTGATCATACTCCAATCCTTCTTCAACGTGATCCTCTTACTGTTTCTTTTCATTCCAAGCGTTTCAGGTTTGAGAATGCTTGGCTTGAAGAGAAGGATCCTATGGATGTTATTCTGAGAGGCTGGTCGCATGGAAGTGAAGGGGATATTGTTTCTAGGTTGCTTGGTTGTGCGGATGAGCTTGGAAATTGGAGTAAAAACATTCGGGCAGAATTTAAAAATGATATCATAGAGTGCAGGCGACATCTTGAGGATTTACAAGACAGAAGAGATGAGGTGGGGGTTAGTGCTTTTAATGAGGTCAAGGACCACATGGTTAAATTGTTAGTTAAAGAAGAAAATTTCTGGAAACAAAGAGCTAAAGCCTTCTGGCTTCATGATGGTGATCTCAACACTCATTTCTTTCATGCTTCTGCCACCTCAAGATCCAAGGTAAACAAAATTCATAAAATTCAAAATGACAGTGTTATTATGGTTGAAGAACCGAAGCAGATTAAGGTTGTTGCCAAGAGTTATTTTGAAAATATTTTTATTCAGCGTGACAGTGTTTATACTCCAGTGATTAATGTTCTTGAGCCTCGGTTATCCTTTGAAGATAATGATTTTTTGACTAGGCCTTTCTCTCGCCTGGAATTCTCTGCTGCTCTTAGTCAAATGCATCCTGATAAATCTCCGGGTCCAGATGGTTTTAATCCTGCTTTCTTTAAGAAATCATGGGGTTACTGTGGTGATGAGATTTTTGATGCCTGTTGTTTCTGGTTGGATAGAGGTTTTTTTTCCTCCTACAGTGAATGATACTAATATAGCTATGATCTCGAAGAATGACAACCCGACGTCTATGAAGGATTGGCGGCCTATTGCTCTTTGTAGTGTTGTGTATAAAATTCTTTCCAAGGTGCTTGCTAATAGGTTGAAATCTGTGATTCACAAGTGTGTTTCCAATGTTCAGTCAGCTTTTGTGCCTGGTCGCTCTATTCTGGATAATGCTATGATGGTCTTTGAAATCATTCACTACATGAAGAGTAAGGTTAAGGGGAAGCAGGGGGATGTAGCTCTGAAAATTGATATGAGTAAAGCTTATGACAGGGTGGACTGGGGTTATCTCCGGGCAGTTATGAGCAAGATGGGGTTTGTGGATAAATGGGTTGACTGGATTATGCTCTATGTTGAGACAGTTTCATATTCGGTGCTTGTTAATCAGGAGCCTGTTGGTCCTATCCAGCCTGGCAGAGGTTTGAGGCAAAGGGACCCTCTATCCCCATACTTGTTTATTCTTTGTTCTGAAGGCTTAACGACTCTAATTAATAAAGCAGAAGGGAGGGGAGACATTCATGGTGTGAGAATTTGTAGAGGAGCTCCTGTTATTTCCCATCTTTTATTTGCAGATGACTGTTTCTTATGTTTCAAAGCTAAGGAGAATGAGGCTACTGTTATGAAGGATATTCTTGCTACATATGAAGCTGCTTCAGGTCAGGAAATTAATTTTATGAAATCTGAAATCTTTTATAGTAGGAATGTCCTTGGAGAGATGCGTGATTTTATTGCTACTCTTTTGGGGGTTCAAGTTTGCTTGGGCACTGGCAAGTACTTGGGACTCCCTTCTATGATTGGTAGAAGTAAGAAGGCTATGTTCAAATTTATTAAGGACCGAGTATGGAGCAAGATTAACTCTTGGGGAGGGCGTTCTCTATCTAAGGGTGGTAAAGAGGTCATGATTAAATTGGTTCTTCAAGCAATTCCCACTTATTTCATGAGTATTTTTGTCATTCCTCCTTCTCTTGGGGATGAGATTCAAAAACTTATGAATTCTTTTTGGTGGGATAGTGGAAGTGCTAATAGCAGAGGCATTAGATGGCTCTCATGGGATAAACTGGCCATGCATAAGACGAATGGTGGTATGGGTTTCATAAATCTCTTTTTGTTTAATGTGGTGCTTCTAGGCAAACAAGGATGGAGGTTATTGTCAGAACCTGATTCTGTTGTGGCAAAGTTATTCAAAGCTAAATATTATCCACGTTGTAACTTTCTGGATGCTAGTGTTGGCAATAATTCGAGTTATGTTTGGCGGAGTATCTGTGAGGCTAGAGTTCTTTTGAGGAAAGGTACGAGATGGAGGATTGGTGATGGGTCTAATATTCGGGTTTGGAATGATGTATGGACTAAGGATCTATTAGTCTCGGTTCCATTGCATGATGTTCAGGTAGACCCCACTCTTAAAGTGCATGACTTATTAGTGCATAGTAGTAAGAGGTGGAACGTTCAAGCTGCTGAAGCAGTGATGTCGCCTGAATCGGTTAGTGCTGTCCTAGGTACTCCTTTATTTGGTGATGTGCTTTCGGATAAAATTATTTGGTGGCCTGAGCGTAGGGGTGCCTATTCTGTTAGGACTACTTATTGGGTTGGCATGAATTCTTTGTTGGACACCGATCATTTGAAAGTGGATGGGGATTGGAGTGGCTTATGGAGTATTAGAGTTCCACCAAAAGTTAAGAATTTCTTGTGGCAAGCTACAAGGGAATGTCTTCCAACTAGGGACAACTTCAACTCTCATGGAGTTCACTGCACTCCTCTGTGCCCATGGTGTAACTCGGCTATGGAGAATTCTTGGCATGTGCTCATTTCATGTCCCAAGAGTGAAGGTGTTTGGAGGAGAGTGGGGCTTTGGGGCGATATCTTGCTTTATTTGGAGGTGGCTAATAGCTACAGGGAATTATTTTTTGCCTTCCTTGCTTCTTTGCCCAAGCACCGAATGGAGATTTTTGCTATGTGCCTTTGGAGCTTGTGGCGCAGTCGTAACCAAAGAGTCTGGGAGCAATCTGATGAGTGTGTTGATGTTATAGTGTCTCGTGGTCTCTCTTTGTTGGAGGAGTGGAATTTGGCCCATAATGGCACCACCAATAGCGTAGATAATCCCAGTACTGCTTCAGCTAGTGTTCATAAGTGGTTGAGACAACTAGCAGGTTATTTGAAATGTAATGTAGATGCCTCTTTTTTTGTGGATAGGAATCAAATGGGTGTTGGTATGTGCCTAAGAGATGATCATGGTAAGTTTTTATGTGGAAAAACTCACTGGTTTAAGCCTATTGCTGAGGTCCATTTAGGTGAAGCTGTTGGTCTTTAATTTGCTATTAATTGGATGATTGAGTTAAGGCATTCAAAAGTGATTTTTGAGCTTGACTCCAAGGTGGTTGTGGATAGCTTTTCCTCAGTTCGTGAAGACTTTTCAGAATTTGGTGCTGTTATTTCTTCTTGTAAGGCTTTGCTTTTTTCCCATTGTCAAAACTCTCATGTGGAGTTCTCTAGAAGACAAGCAAATATGGTTGCTCACACTTCAGCTAAAGTGGCCATTGATTATGCTAGCTCTCATGCTTTCTTTGATATCCCTACATGTATTGACTCTTTGATTATTAATGAATTGTAGTGATTCCATTTTGTCAAAAAAAAAAAAATATATACATGGAAATGGGTTACATACTTATTATAAAGGCGTTAGTTTTTTAAGTTTATTTCTTTTTTTAATTTGGTCCTGTATGTTTTTTGTGTCAAATAGGTCCCTTAAATTTTTTCAGGGTGCGTTGGACTGAACAACACAAAAATATTTTTCAACGTTTGATTTAATAAATGATTGTGGGACAGCACAAAATAAGGAATGAGGGACGAGACAAATAACCAAAAATTTGTACCTCACTAAACCACCGTTCAACTTTTTGTCCGGTGTTCGGAAAATTAAAAAGACAATAAGTCAATGTTATCCAACAAGATTAAAAGCAGAAAACAGGGGAGGAGACAATGGGCTGAGCGTGGTTGCTAGGAGGCAGCCCTCAACGACGGTGAGCAGTGGAGGAGGAGCATGATGGTGGTGGTCTGAGCATGGAGGGTTGAAAGACAACGAAAATAGGGGAGGAGCTGAACGACAATGGGCTGAGTGTGGCTTCTTGGAGGTGGTGCTCCGATATCCACCACCGCCACTGTAAATCAACATGTACAACTACCATTCTAGTATTGTGGATCCAATCGAACGACAGTGGAAGTAGTGGCGGAGGCATGGTGGTTCTATCGAGGCCTCGAAGTTCACACAAGGCTGGGTTGAAGCTTTATATTCCACCCCCTTGAATTTCCCTTCCGTGCGCAAAGAGCATGAACGTAGTTGCACTTGAAGGACAAAAATTGGAAACCAAACGCAGATGTAGTGGAGCAGGGTAGAAAGGTACAAAAAAAAAGTATTTCCCAGGTCCTCGACTTATAATTTGGTTGAACCCAAGTCCAATTTGTTGGTTTTGTATACTTTTCCTTGTTTGCTGAATCGGTTTCAAATGCGTTTTAGAGCAAGAAGCCAATGCTTGGGAGTTGTGTACTGAAATGACACATGGGGGAAGAAGCCAAATATTAAAATAATTATTTTATTATTAAATTTGCTAAAAAAAGTTCAAAATCTTGTTATGTGTCTTTTTGCAAACCAAACATTACAAGGGTATTATAGTAAAAGTTTACATTATTCTGTCCAGTACATAACATATGTCAAATAAGAACCAGCACAAAATTTCTTGTGCTGAGCGTACAGTACAAAAAGTTGTCCTATGACTTTCCCACTTGTCCAGTCTTGTTTTGTTTGTTCTATCATTTTTAGCAAATCAAACGCACCCTCAGTGACAACGTTAGCCTTAAAGCCAGTTTTCGTTCATTTTCGTTAGTGACAGACCTATGTGGATGCTAACTATCCTAGGTGGTGACTGTATGTCCTACCTAGAAAAACAATAATTTAAAATAAAACTACAATTAATAAATGAAAAATAAATAATTAAAAGAGGAAAAGCTTCCTATTTCTTCTTCATTTAGCAGGTTACATGACCCAGAAGCCACAAGATCAACAACATAGAAGACTTTAATTAGAAATTTAGAATGAAGATCAGAAGAAAAAAAAAAAAAAAAAGGTACCGATAGATTGTCATCATTTTCTTCAGATTGCTCATGAAGAGTTCGAAAGTACTTGGACTTGTGAATCTTCACAATGTCAACATCTCTAGTAATACCAAAAACGCGTCTAGGAAACTTGTTTGCATGTTCCAAAGAATGACAAAGGAAATGGATAGGCCTTCTTGGCTATTCTACTCTCTGTGTCTTCCTTATCACTCTCATCTTATTCAACCCCAACATACCCATCAAAAATTGACCCCATCCTCACCTCCCTATTTTTCCTCTTTCTCGGCTTTGCCGTTTTCCTCCTTCATTTAGTGCTATATTGTAGTAGCTCTTGCCATTTGGGACTGAACATGAACCACACCGCTCCACCTGTAATACCTCGTTTTCTTGATTAGTGTGTGGTGTAACACCTCGATTTTTAATGTTCTTTAATATCGGTATATATATACATATATTTGTTTATATTTTTATCCGAGACCTAGAAAATGATTTTTGAATAAAACAAAATCATATTTATACTCTAGTTTATCATAGAGAGTTCCGGTGAAATTGTAGGTTTAGAATTCAGGTGAAACCCGGTCTGTGTTTTTCACTGACAGTAAAAGTTTACTGATCAGAAAACCTAATTTTGACCCGTGAACGAAACGGTTTAGGTTTATATTATTTTTCCAACGATATTGGTTATTTTGAAAATTTTCAAAATAAATAATTTATTATACTTTATTCGGGCGCATCATCAACAAACAAGTGATCGACGGAGTCGAGAACGGACGTGCAGAGACAAAACTGGACTCCGGATGATGGGACATCTTGCCACCTAGGGTGGTGAGTCACATGGGTGACTCAGCTAGCATTTATGAAGCCTAATGATGACACCAAAATATCATGATATTTATTCTAGTAAAATGACCAAAATGCCCTTGGTTTTAAAGTGAAATTTCAGGAGTGTCCCTAAGTGAATTTTGACCAAAATACCCTCTAAAACTACTAAATTTGGTGCAGCCCCTCCACTTAACCAAACTTATTTCATTTTGATTTCATTTAATCATCTTTCTCTCAAAAACCCTAATCGGGTAAACAACGGAATTGGATATGGATGCGCAGGGATACATCGGAAGATAGAATGACGAGTCATCCAAGATGACTCAAGAGGAATGAGTCACCATGGTGAGTCATGGTGGTGACTAACCCTAGCCACAATGACAACAAAGAAATATCTAGATATTTAGAGCTTTAACCTAACCTATGACTAGTTAACTCCAACTAAGGTTAGCCAACCATGATTAGCAACAAAATATCTTCTTCCTCACATGTGGTCACAATTTACCCACATACTCCTACTCATCATCACCACTCATTTGTCATGATGATTTCAAGTGAAATGACCAAATTACCCTTATGTTAACCTAACCTATGTTTGATTAATTCAGCCATGGTTCACAAGACAATTTCAAATTGACTTCTCCTCCTCATTTGTGGTTCACAAACAGCCACCTTCTTCTACACACCTCTACCACATATTTTTCATGACTCATCCTAATGACTCACCATTGCCATTAATGTGCATTTAATGTAACCAAGGTGAATCATCATTTAACTTAACCTAAGTTTAGTCATTTTTCACAATAGTTCAATTAAGCTTAACCAAGCAATTCTCCTCCTCATTTTGGACAGCATCACACGGCCTCACTACCATAACCCACACTTAGACCAATTTCAACTCATTTATGCTGTCTTCTTCATGAGGTTCATCATTTTCTCTAAGAACACATAAGAACTTCATTGATGCTCATACTCATCCGAAACTGTACCAAAATTCTGACCCTTTTCCGTTCTGAAACACAAAACACTTTCTGCACGAAATTTATTCCTCTTTCTCTCTTATTTCCAAAGAGCTAAAGATCATAAAAAACGGAAAAGTATATTAGGAGATATGCCCAAAATACCGAAGCAGCTCAAAATCCTCAGAACTATGCGAGAACAGAAGAAAGAGCGCTCTTTAAGCCCTGTTGTGCTTTGAATCAAACAAAACCTTCAACATAAAAGTTTTTCCTCTCTTTCTTATCTTTCCAAAAACTCAAAGTTTGTAATTGTTGGATGAGCAGATCGTGAGATACAGTCGCAAAACCACCACATCCTCAAAGTTGTCTCAAAAGCCTTCATTTGGAACCAAGCTTGTATTGATCAATTTCTTCATTTATTCAATCTTCCAGAGGTAAAACCTCATATCCTTGATCATCTAAGCTTTCTTCTTCATTGATTTCACTTGTTGCATGCCATGATCATCATGTTTTCATTCTTAGATCTAGAACTTCAAAAATCTCTAGAAAATCATAGAAAAATCCTTTTAATGTGATTCCAATTTCTATGATCTTCATATGACTTCTATTTTCATCATACAAGAGCTTGAAAAATTTATAGATCCCTAGCTATTTTTTTAACCTTGGCCGAACCTAACTCTCAAATGGGTTTAGGTGATTTTCTTCATTTTTTACTTGTTTTCTTGATTGGTTGTTCATGGCTAGGTTTTGTTGGCACAAACCTTGAAGCTCTAGGTGAACACCATCATCTTGTTACTTGATTTCAAGTGATCAACAAAGTTAAGGGGGGAGATTACTACTATCCTACCCTAATGTAGATATGTACGTGGTTTAAAGTAATTGTATGTTGTCTTGTAAATCCTAAGTGTTAGGATTATGTATTATTGATTTATATGTGTGTGATCCTCTTGGAGGATTTGATTTGATGTTTGATTGTGGACGATATGTTAGAGTTTCTAGTGTACGTCTTTTCATACTGTCGATGGTTCATAGACCATGTTTTTCCTCTTGGAAGAGGAAAGGGTTTGGTTCGAGAGTTACTATTGTAGTAACTCCAGTAGAGTCTTTTGTGACGACGTTGGTAGTGAACTCAAACAGAGTTTCCACTAGATCTCGTCAGTTGGGTTGTCCTTCTCACGATGAACGAGAAAGGATGGTCTTTTATATTTTAGTTTGGCCAGCTGGGTATGTTTGGGAGTTAATGTAACTGTCTATGGAGCTGTGACTCCAAGTATCTTATACTTTAGGAGCTGCGTCTCCACAGCTTTATGTTGAGTCTGTACATTCTATGATTTCTGTTTATGAGTCGGGTTAGGTATTATGTAAAAGATTTTCGAACTCATGACCCTAATTGTGATGTTGAAATATTTTATTATCCATTCATGTAAAAACAAAGTAGTTATATTTACGACCTGGAAAAAGGAAAAAAGTTACCCCATTCTTTTATCGCAAATTTTAATTAACCTACTTTTCAGCCTTAAAATGTCACTTACGATGTAGCGCCCGAGAAGGGTGTTACATTATTGGTATCAGAGCTGGCCGAGTCTTTTGGGGCTTGGGGTTTAGGTCTGTTGTCGTCTTTGTTGTGTTTTCTCTGATTGTGTCTTAAGTGTTTTATGTTTTGGTTCAATGAAGAACCAATGTTTGGAAGGATAATGACTTTAGTCTATCCTTAGTCGAGTTCATGTTCTTCATGACGTTGTTCCGAAAGGATACAACATTATTTGTCATTCTTTTCATTATTGTTTCTAAGGAGGAATGATAGTCGATAGAATTGTGATGCTTAGTTTTGCCTTAAGTTTGTCATCCTTAATCTTAGTAAGGATCGACTGTCTGTTGGTTGAAGCGACGAACAGAACCCTCACTAAAGAAGTTTCAGGATCAATCTTTTGAATGAGTGTTTTTCTAACAAAGCTTGAGGCGTATAAGAGAATGTAGTTTTGCGACTACGCTAAGAAGAAACGTGTAACACCCCGTTTTTCATAAAATGTTTTTATAAAGCTAGTTTTATAATTTTAAAAATATTGGTTAAGGGCTAAGTGGGATTTTACCTTAAAAGTCTCTTTCTGGTACATGAGCACGCCTGTGCTCATCAGCCAGCACGCCCGTATTTAAAGTCAGAAGCGTGTTTCTGATTTTAAGTTGAGTACGACCGTGCTCCATAGTAAGCACGCCCGTGCTCAATGTGCTGACCGCGTCTCGGTGACGCTAAGTTGAGCACGACCGTGCTCAGGTGCAGCCTTTATAAAGTTGGCACAGAAACCGAGGGTGACGTGAAAAACCCTACTTTTGTTGGCAGCCGTCACCAGTTTCGGCCAGAGCTATCTCCTTCCCTATTTCCTCTTCTTCCATTGTTATAGTGGAGTTTTGGAAGCCGTTTAGGAAGCTAGTTTGATCTGTGGTAATCTAGAGGTAACGTTCCCTTCCTTTATGTTTTCCTTTTCGTAATGGTGTGAATAGGAAACTAATTTTTGTTCGGTTTGGCTAAGGTTGTGTTGAGTCGAGCCGCTTTGGGGAACCGTGACCGTTTGCTTTAGGAGCTTACGTTGGAGCGACCTTCAATCCAGGTATGGGGAGAAGTGGGATTGTATTCATTAGGCAGTGGGTAGTGTAAAGTAACGGGGTTCCATGACCCCGGTTATTGTATGTGATTATGTGTAAATAAATGGTTGTTTGATTACGACAATATGTTGATAACTGTTTGGATATTGTGAATGTATGTTCATGTTCTTGATGTGGATTAATGAGCATGATGATATGTTAATTATTGTTATTAACATGTTTTGGTGGATTGATGTTGTTACTGTTATGTTAAGGGTAATGTTGATGAATTGCTTAATTGTTTAATTAGGTTAAAAACGTATTCATTTTAAAAAGTTGAATCCCTAACATAATTGATTAGAACTTGATTTCTGTTCCTGCCCAGAGCAGTGCAGTCGTGCATTGAGCACGACCTTGCTGAACAGGGAGCACAACGGTGCTCCCATTTGAATTCTGGAAAATGGCCGTGCTGTTCAGCACGGCCGTGCAGGTCAAACAGCATGACCGTGCTGCTGAGCACGATCGTGCTGAGTGTGAAGCACGACCGTGCTTCACTTAAAAGGGCAGCACGCCCTCACGTATCCAAGCACGACCGTGCTAGGGTCTAAGCACGACCGTTCTGACCCCTCCTGGACAGTAATACAATTAAAGGACTTAAGGGGTTTTAAACCCCGTTTCCCTATGATGATAAGTTGAGATAACTGATCAAAGAGAAAGATTAGACAACCTGGTTATTAATTATATAAGATAATTAAGATAACAAGGTGTTAAGTCGGTATCCGTTGGGTTACCGCACGTTGATAAGTTAAGTCTTGGGTGCTTATTGACCCAAGCACGTTGAGTTGAACCTTGGTGCTTATTGGCCGAGGGAGCCTTGACCCCACGGTTTGGGTCTAAGGTTACGTTGAACGTTGATGTTGAAGTCTTGGGAGTTTCATGGCCCAAGCAAGGAGGTGGTTGAGATTGTTTGTTGTTGTGCCATTTGCATAGAGCATTGGAGTTGTTGATGGGGGAGGTTCGATAAAGGGGAGATCGCCCGAGAGTACGATGATCTGGCCATCCACGGTAGGTCACCCAATGTTTGGTGACCGAGGCCCCCCGTGATGAGGCATCCACAGTTTGATGCGTTGGCTATCCATGGGATTCACCCAAGGTTTGGTGAACTACCGGTGTTGGTGTTTTTATGGCCAATACGGATATGTAACTCCAAAGTCGTTCATCCTGAGTTAGTTTGGATCCACATGCATAGTTGGAGTAGCGGAGTAGTTGATGCATTGTATAGCATAGCATAGCATAGCATACTTGGTTGATATAGTACTGTTAGATGTTGACGTATGCCTATGCTCTATGTTTACCTTGCTTACTATTCCCATGCTGTATATGTTTACATGAATCTTACTCCCTGTTATTGTTTGTGTTTGGCCTGATTGGCATTTGCAGAGGATGACGAGCAGCCTAGAGAGGAGTGACTCTGAGGAGCCGCCACTCATTGTAGGGTTGTTCTTGAGTTTAGTTAGTCTGTTTTTTAGTTGTATTCCGAGGATGTATTTTTCCGGAACGGTTATACCAGCTCTGAATTGTGACATCGGGGTTGGGTAGTTGTTATTATGTTTAATTGTTTTAAACTTGATATATATTTTCCGCGTTGTAAACTGGTTCATGTGGGACTTTGCTACTCATGGACAACTGATTTATTTTATTAAGATAATTGCATGTTTTTATTTTTAATTTCTTTTAAATTAAATGCCTTATAACATGCGGGGTAGAAGGGTGTCACATTTAGTGGTATCAGAGCAATTCGACCTTGTTCGGACGTAGTATGAGTCTGTTGTGTGACTCTCGTTTGAATTGTCTATACTTGTATAGATAATGATGTTTTAAGTTAGTTGCCTATAGCTTTTACTCGCTTAAGTTTCTGTATTAAGAGTTGTGTTGGACATGTACAGGAACTAATGGCCGGTAGAGGACGCAACGATCAGGCGATCGCGGATGCATTGGCATTTCTGGCCAATGCTATCGGGCAGGTCAACCCTAACAACAATGGTGGGTCAGCTGAGTTCCAGGGACTGGCTGAGTTCCAGGGACTGGATAAGTTCCAGAGGAACAACCCTCTGTTGTTCAAGGGCGTGTATGATCCGGAAGGGGCTTTGTTGTGGCTGAGGGAGACAGAGAAGATCTTCCGAGCCATGGATTGCAATGATCAGCTGAAGCTTATCTTTGCTACCTTCATGCTGACCGAGGAGGCAGAGCACTGGTGGGATAACTGCAGGCAGAGGATGCAGGCTGAGGGCACATCGGTTACATGGGCTGTGTTCCGACAAAGGTTCCTGGAAAAGTACTTCCCAGTGGACATCAGAGACAAGAAGGAGATGGAATTCTTGTCTTTGAGGCAGGGCTCGCTATCAATCGGTGACTATGCGGCCAAGTTTGAGGAGCTGGCGAGGTACTACACTCCTTACCAGCATGAGACAGTGATCGCTCGAAGTGTGTGAAGTTTGAGGCTGGACTCCAACCCGAGATCAAGTAGGCCATCAGCTATCAGGAGATCAGAGTTTTTCCTATTCTGGTCAACAAGTCCAGGATCTATGAGGATGCCATCCAATTCAGAGTTGCTAGTTCCAGAGGGTCATATAGCCAGAGTGGCAAGAGGACCGATCAGAGGGACAAGGGTAAGCAGCGGTATGCTCCGACCGGCAGAGATTTCACGCAGAGTGGTAAGAAGCCATAGTTTCAGCAGGATGGGTTTAGAGACGGGTTCTCTAATGTCTCTAGGCCCATGAAGTGCAGTAAGTGTGGTGCTACGGATCACTACTCGTCTCAGTGCAAGGAGACGCAGGTTATCTGCTTCAGATGTGGCAAGCTAGGACACATCAGCCGAGAGTGTGAAGGAGCCAAGGCCGAGCCTCCCAGCACCAGCAAGAATCAGAAGTCCCAGGCCAACCGACTGAAGACCACTGCAAGAGTCTTTACTCTTAGTGGAGCTGAAGCCTCCGAGTCTGATGACTTGATTCAAGGTACCTGTTTTATTGATGGAACTCGATTGACTGTGTTGTATGATTCGGGTGCTACTCACTCATTTATATCGCATGATAGGGTCAAGAGTCTTGAATTGCCTGTTACTTTCCTTGAGTATGATTTGTTGGTTTCTACACCTACAAATAAACCTGTTTCTACTTCTTATGCATGCAAGAATTGTCATATTGTTATAAATGATAGAACATTCATTGCTGATCTTGTATGCTTGCCTTTGAAAGACCTGGATATTATTCTGGGTATGGACTGGTTATCTTCCAACCATGTCCTCCTGAATTGTTTTGACAAAACCTTGATTTTTGGAACTCCAAAGGAGTCTAAGAATCCGGACCTTCTCTCTGCTAGCCAAGTTCAAGCTTTGATGAAAGACGAAGCCCAAGTATACATGATGTTAGCTTCCCTGGAAGTAGAGAGCAGCCCTCCTGATGTCGCCAGCATGCCTGTTGTGCGAGAATTTCCTGAAGTGTTTCCGAGGGATGTTTATAACTTACCCCTAGAGAGAGATGTTGAGTTTACCATAGATTTAGTGCCTGGCACCGGGCCAATCTCCATAGCACCCTATAGAATGTCTCCTCTTGAGTTAGCTAAGTTGAAAGAACAGTTGGAGGACCTGATGAAGAAGCAGTTCATTAGGCCAAGTGTGTCTCCGTGGGGAGCACCTATGTTGTTGGTGAAGAAGAAGGATGGTAGTATGAGGTTATGTGTCGACTTTCGGCAGCTCAACAAGGTGGCCATAAAGAATCGGTATCCCCTCCCTAGGATTGATGATCTTATGGACCAGTTGATGGGCGCTTGCGTCTTTTCAAAGATAGATTTGAGGTCAGGGTACCATCAGATTCGGGTTAAGTCTGAGGACATCCCGAAGACAGCGTTTAGGATGCGATATGGTCACTATGAGTACTTGGTTATGCCTTTCGGTGTGACCAATGCTCTTGCGGTCTTCATGGACTACATGAACAAGACCTTTCACCCTTACTTGAATAAGTTTGTGGTGGTGTTTATAGATGACATCTTAGTGTACTCCAAGAGTAAGGAGGAACATGAGGAACACCTGAGGGTTGTCTTGCAGACCCTTAAGGAAAAGCAGTTGTACGCTAAGTTGTCTAAGTGTGAGTTCTGGTTAGAGGAAGTGAGCTTCTTAGGACATGTCATCTCTAAGCGCCAAAGTCTGTAACCGAGATTAGGAGTTTCTTGGGGTTAGCCGGGTACTATAGGCGGTTCATAGAAGGTTTCTCTAAGATAGCATTACCCTTAACACGTCTCACCAAGAAGGGACAGTTGTTTGTGTGGGACTCTAAGTGTGAAGAGAGTTTCCAAACCCTTAAGGATAGGTTGACATCAGCACCAGTGTTAGTTTTGCCAGATCCTAGTGAACCCTTCGTAGTTTACTGGGATGCTTCTAAGCAAGGGCTAGGTGGTGTGTTGATGCAGAATGGTAAGGTAGTCGCTTACGCTTCTAGGCAGTTGAAAACCCATGAGAAGAACTACCCTACCCATGACCTAGAGTTAGGAGCTGTGGTATTTGCCTTAAAGATTTGGAGGCATTACCTTTATGGAGCGAGGTTTGAGGTTTTTAGTGATCATAAAAGTCTGAAGTACCTCTTTGATCAGAAGGAGTTGAACATGAGGCAGCGTAGGTGGATGGAGTTTTTAAAGGATTATGACTTCGAGCTGACCTATCACCCAGGAAAGGCCAATGTGGTGGCCGATGCCTTGAGTAGGAAAACCCTACATGTCTCCGCTTTGATGGTTAGGGAGATGGATCTGATTGAGGAGTTTAGGGACCTTAGTCTAGCTTGTGATTTTACCCCTAAGAGTATTAGGCTTGGTACCTTGAAGGTTACCAACAGTCTGATGGATCAGATTAGAGAGGGTCAGAAGTTAGACAAGTTTCTCTTAGACCAGCGAGAGTTGCTCGCTCAGGGTAGAAACCTAAGTTTTAAGGATGGCAGTGATGGTACCTTAAGGTTCAAGGATAGAGTTTGTGTACCTGATGTTCCTGAGCTTAGGAAGTTGATCTTAGAAGAAGGTCATAGGAGTGGATTGAGTGTGCACCCAGGTGCCACTAAGATGTATCAGGACCTTAAGAGGATGTTTTGGTGGCCTAGGATGAAAAAGGATATAGCTGAGTTTGTGTATGCGTGCTTAGTTTGTCATAAGGCTAAGATAGAGCATCAAAGGCCTTCAGGTAAGTTGCAACCTTTGAGTATCCCAGAGTGGAAATGGGATAGCATCTCCATGGATTTTGTGTCTGGACTCCCTAGGACTCCAGCTGGTTTTGAGGCTATATGGGTTGTTGTGGATAGACTGACTAAGTCTGCCCATTTCATTCCGATGAACATGGAGTATCCATTGGAGAAGTTAGCTAAGTTGTACATCAAAGAGATAGTTAGGCTTCATGGTGTACCCTCTAGCATAGTTTCAGATAGAGACCCGAGGTTTACCTCTAGGTTTTGGAATAGTTTCCAAGAGGCTTTAGGGACAAAGCTTAGGCTTAGTTCAGCTTACCACCCACAGACTGATGGGCAGTCTGAGCGGACCATCCAGTCCTTATTGGACTTGTTGAGGGCTTGTGTGTTAGAACAGTCGGGAAGTTGGTACAAGTTTTTGCCCCTGATAGAGTTCACCTACAACAACAGCTTCCACCCAGCATTGGGATGGCACCTTATGAAGCTTTGTATAGGAGGAGATGTAGGACACCCTTGTGTTGGAGTGAACCTAGTGATAGTGTGGTGCTAGGGCCAGAGTTAGTCCAGGAAACAACAGAAAAGATTAGATTGATTCAGGAAAAGATGAGAGTTGCACAGAGTAGGCAGAAGAGCTACCATGATAAAAGGAGGAAGGCGCTCGAATTCCAGGAAGGCGATCATGTATTATTGAGAGTTACCCATGGACAATAGATTTATTTTATTCAGCTAATTCCATGTTTTTATTTTTAATTTATTTTAAATTAAATGCCTTATAACATGCGGGGTAGAAGTGTCACATTTAGTACAAATGTTTTATTATTTTAAAAATGTTGGTTAAGGGCTAAGTGGGATTTTACCTTAAAAGTCCCTTTCTGGTACATGAGCACGCCCGTGCTCATCAGCCAGCACGCCCGTACTTAAAGTTAGAAGCGTGTTTCTGATTTTAAGTTGAGCACGACCGTGCTCAATAGTGACCACGCCCGTGCTCAATAGTGAGCACGCCCGTGCTCAATGTGCCCGCGTCTCGGTGACGCTAAGTTGAGCACGACCGTGCTCAGGTGCAGCCTTTATAAAGTTGGCACAGAAACCGAGGGTGACGTGAAAAACCCTACTTTTGTTGGCAGCCGTCACCAGTTTCGGCCAGAGCTATCTCCTTCCCTATTTCCTCTTCTTCCATTGTTATAGTGGAGTTTTGGAAGCTGTTTAGGAAGCTAGTTTGATCTGTGGTAATCTAGCGGTAACGTTCCCTTCCTTTATGTTTTCCTTTTCGTAATGGTTTGAATAGGAAACTAATTTTTGTTCAGTTTGGCTAAGGTTGTGTTGAGTCGAGCCACTTTGGGGAACCGTGACCGTTTGCTTTAGGAGATTACGTTGGAGCGGCCTTCAATCCAGGTATGGGGAGAAGTGGGATTGTATTCATTAGGCAGTGGGTAGTGTAAAGTAACGGGGTTCCATGACCCCGGTTGTTGTATGTGATTATGTGTAAATAAATGGTTGTTTGATTGTGACAATATGTTGATAACTGTTTGGATATTGTGAATGTATGTTCATGTTCTTGATGTGGATTAATGAGCATGATGATATGTTAATTATTGTTATTAACATGTTTTGGTGGATTGATGTTGTTACTGTTATGTTAAGGGTAATGTTGATGAATTGCTTAATTGTTTAATTAGGTTAAAAACATATTCATTTTAAGAAGTTGAATCCCTAACATAATTGATTAGAACTTGATTTCTGTCCCTGCCCAGAGCAGTGCAGTCGTGCATTGAGCACGACCGTGCTGAACAGGGAGCACGACCGTGCTCCCATTTGAATTCTGGAAAATGGTCGTGCTGTTCAGCACGGTCGTGCAGGTCAAACAGCATGATCGTGCTGCTGAGCATGACCGTGCTGAGTGTGAAGCACGACCGTGCTTCACTTAAAAGGGCAGCACACCCTCACGTATCCAAGCACGACCGTGCTAGGGTCTAAGCACGTCCGTGCTAACCCCTCCTGGACAGTAATACAATTAAAGGACTTAAGGGGTTTTAAACCCCGTTTCCCCTATGATAATAAGTTGAGATAACTGATCAAAGAGAAAGATTAGACAACCTGGTTGTTAATTATATAAGATAATTAAGATAACAAGGTGTTAAGTTGGTATCCATTGGGTTACCGCACGTTGATAAGTTAAGTCTTGGGTGCTTATTGACCCAAGCACGTTGAGTTGAACCTTGGTGCTTATTGGCCGAGGGAGCCTTGACCCCACGGTTTGGGTCTAAGGTTACGTTGAACGTTGATGTTAAAGTCTTGGGAGTTTCATGGCCCAAGCAAGGAGGTGGTTGAGATTGTTTGTTGTTGTGCCATTTGCATAGAGCATTGGAGTTGTTGATGGGGGAGGTTCGATAAAGGGGAGATCGCCCGAGAGTACGATGATCTGGCCATCCACGGTAGGTCACCCAATGTTTGGTGACCGAGGCCCCCCATGATGAGGCATCCACAGTTTGATGCGTTGGCTATCCATGGGGTTCACCCAAGGTTTGGTGAACTACTGGTGTTGGTGTTTTTATGGCCAATACGGATATGTAACTCCAATGTCGTTCATCCTGAGTTAGTTTGGATCCACATGCATAGTTGGAGTAGCAGAGTAGTTGATGTATTGCATAGCATAGCATAGCATACTTGGTTGATATAGTACTGTTGGATGTTGACGTATGCCTATGCTGTATGTTTACCTTGCTTACTATTCACATGCTGTATATGTTTACATGAATCTTACTCCCTCTTATTGTTTGTATTTGGCCTAATCGGCATTTGCAGAGGATGACGAGCAGCCCGGAGAGGAGTGACTCTGAGGAGCCGCCACTCATTGTAGGGTTGTTCTTGAGTTTAGTTAGTCTGTTTTTCAGTTGTATTACGAGGATGTATTTTTCCGGAACGGTTATACCAGCTCTGAATTGTGACATTGGGGTCAGGTAGTTGTTATTATGTTTAATTGTTTTAAACTTGATTTATATTTTCCACGTTGTAAACTGGTTCATGTGGGACTTTTCTACCCATGGACAACTGATTTATTTTATTCAGATAATTGCATGTTTTTATTTTTAATTTCTTTTAAATTAAATGCCTTATAACATGCGGGGTAGAAGGGTGTCACAAAACGCTGGTTAGAGAGTATGCTTGTCGTCTTGAACTTCATCAACTATCGTTTATAACGATGCTTAGGAAACAACCGCAACGACAGTGAACTCAAAAGAGTAGGGACAAGGAAACTAGTGAAGTCATTGTACTTTTCAAAGCTGTCTGAGATGGGTCAAAAGAATATGCAACTAGGAACTGCAACGATAAGGAGACCGTTTGTTTCCAATGTGGAAAGCCGGATCACATTGCGAAAGTTTACAAGCAGCGACTTTCTAGAAGGATTGGTAGAGTTAGTCAATTCATGGCTACGACATTGCGTTGCATGAGATGTGGAAGTAATCACCAAAGAAGTCACTGCATCCTTAGAGGTCTTGCCTATTCTCGATATGGAGAATCAAGCCATACCACAAGTAGGTTTGATCCAACCGAGGGGAAAATTTACCATAGAGAGTAAGCTTTCGGCTATACTGTTTGGTTAGCACACGAGTCATTCTTAATTCTCTACGAATATGTGAGATATTATGATTACTTGTTTTTGTTGATTTTCTTCAGTCGAGTTAATGTGATTTCAGTATTCACCTTCGATGGTTTATGTGTTGGGTCATTCAATCAAGATGGTATTCTTCTGTCATCATTGTTATAATGACTTTTTATCATCGTTGGTTAACCAACCCTTGGACCAACCCTTGTGGGTTAAACATGTTTGAATTCTCTGTTATTGTAGAGAACTGATTTTTGTAAACTCGACCATTTGCTTTTTCAGCAAATGAGTGCAATTTAAAATGGAATGATCTTTTACAGATCATATCTTGTTACCCTTGTGGGTGAAAAGTTATAAATTTTATGGCAGATGAAATTTTGACAATTCATGTCAAATTTTCTTTTATGTCAACTGAATCAGAGTTACCTTGAGTGAGGGAATTCACAAAAATTTATTGTTGCTCTCTTAAAGACCAAGAGAATTCTTGATTGAAAATCTAGACTCTTGGAAATTAAGAAAATTATCATCTTCAAATTTTGTCTTTTGAAGGAAGTTCTTGTTGAGGAAGAAACTTTATTAGGGTCATGTTTGAAAATATGTGGCTGTACAACGCATTTTTACATTCAAGAACCTATTAAAGAGACTGTTTGTATAAATAATATCCTCTGCCTTTCTATTCATTCTATTTTATTTCTTCTTGTGAGAGTAAAGTCTAGAAATTTATTTTTCTCTTCAAAAATTTCTTAATCAAATTCTGAGTTCTTATTTACCATCGGTGTGTTAGAATCGCCACCATAAATGGGAGTCAAAGTTTTGAGTCATTCAAATTTCCAAATCTATCGAAAATTCGTGTATTCCATTCTATTGACATTCAAATTATTGGAGTGTGCTTCAAGTCTTGAGAGTTTTAAAAGGGATTTGCCCGATTTGTTTTATCAGGTGGTTTTGCGAATACAGTATAAGTCAAAGCGACAGTCTAATCTTTGAAGTACTTCACGTCAAGTTCCGAGAAACGTGAATGTTATGAATCAGGAGCACGGAATAAAAGGACGGTTTTCATGTTCGTTTTCCATAGATGAGTAAATTTCGGGGGCGAAATTCTTTTTAGAGGGGTAGTATTGTAACACCTCGATTTTTAATGTTCTTTAATATCGGTAAATATATACATATATTTGTTTATATTTTTATCCGAGACCTAGAAAATGATTTTTGAATAAAACAAAATCATATTTATACTCTACTTTATCATAGAGAGTTATGGTGAAATTTTAGGTTTAGAATTCAGACGAAACCCGGTCGGTGTTTTTCACTGACAGTAAAAGTTTACTGATCAGAAAACCTAATTTTGACCCGTGAACGAAACGGTTTAGGTTTATATTATTTTTCCAACGATATTGGTTATTTTGAAAATTTTCAAAATAAATAAGTTATTATACTTTCTTCGGGCGCATCATCAACAAACGAGTGATCGACGGAGTCGAGAACCGACGTGCAGAGACAAAACTGGACTCCGGATGAGGGGACATCTTGCCACCTAGGGTGGTGAGTCACATGGGTGACTCACCTAGCATTTATGAAGCCTAATGATGACACCAAAATATCATGATATTTATTCTAGTAAAAAGACCAAAATGCCCTTGGTTTTTAAGTGAAATTCCAAGAGTGTCCCTAAGTGAATTTTGACCAAAATACCCTCTAAAACTACTAAATTTCGTGCAGCCCCTCCACTTAACCAAACTTATTTCATTTTGATTTCATTTAATCATCTTTCTCTCGAAAACCCTAATCGGGTAAACAACGGAATCGGATATGGATGCGCAGGGATACATCGGAAGATAGAACGACGAGTCATCCAAGATGACTCAAGAGGAATGAGTCACCATGGTGAGTCATGGTGGTGACTAACCCTAGCCACAATGACAACAAAGAAATATCTAGATATTTAGAGCTTTAACCCTAACCTATGACTAGTTAACTCCAACTAAGGTTAGCCAACCATGATTAGCAACAAAATATCTTCTTCCTCACATGTGGTCACAATTTACCCACATACTCCTACTCATCATCACCACTCATTTTTCATGATGATTTCAAGTGAAATGACCAAATTACCCTTATGTTAACCTAACCTATGTTTGATTAATTCAGCCATGGTTCACAAGACAATTTCAAATTGACTTCTCCTCCTCATTTGTGGTTCACAAACAGCCACCTTCTTCTACACACCTCTACCACATATTTTTCATGACTCATCCTAATGACTCACCATTGCCATTAATGTGCATTTAATGTAACCAAGGTGAATCATCATTTAACTTAACCTAAGTTTAGTCATTTTTCACAATAGTTCAATTAAGCTTAACCAAGCAATTCTCCTCCTCATTTTGGACAGCATCACACGGCCTCACTACCATAACCCACACTTAGACCAATTTCAACTCATTTATGCTGTCTTCTTCATGAGGTTCATCATTTTCTCTAAGAACACATAAGAACTTCATTGATGCTCATACTCATCCGAAACTGTACCAAAATTCTGACCCTTTTCCGTTCTGAAACACAAAACACTTTCTGCACGAAATTTATTCCTCTTTCTCTCTTATTTCCAAAGAGCTAAATATCATAAAAAACGGATGAGTATATTAGGAGATATGCCCAAAATACCGAAGCAGCTCAAAATCCTCAGAACTATGCGAGAACAGAAGAAAGAACGCTCTTTAAGCCCTGTTGTGCTTTGAATCAAACAAAACCTTCAACATAAAAGTTTTTCCTCTCTTTCTTATCTTTCCAACAACTCAAAGTTTGTAATTTTTGGATGAGCAGATCGTGAGATACAGTCGCAAAACCACCACATCCTCAAAGCTGTCTCAAAAGCCTTCATTTAGAACGAAGCTTGTATTGATCAATTTCTTCATTTATTCAATCTTCCAGAGGTAAAACCTCATATCCTTGATCATCTAAGCTTTCTTCTTCATTGATTTCACTTGTTGCATGCCATGATCATCATGTTTTCATTCTTAGATCTAGAACTTCAAAAATCTCTAGAAAATCATAGAAAAATCCTTTTAATGTGATTCCAATTTCTATGATCTTCATATGACTTCTATTTTCATCATACAAGAGCTTGAAAAATTTATAGATCCCTAGCTATTTTTTTAACCTTGGCCGAACCTAACTCTCAAATGGGTTTAGGTGATTTTCTTCATTTTTTACTTGTTTTCTTGATTGGTTGTTCATGTAAATGATTTTCGAACTCATGACCCTAATTGTGATAATGAAATATTTTATTATCCATTCATGTAAAAAAAAAGTAGTTATATTTACGACCTGCGAAAACGAAAAAAATTACCCCATTCTTTTATAGCAAATTTTAATTAACCTACTTTTCGGCCTTAAAATGTCACTTACGATGTAGCGCCCGAGAAGGGTGTTACATGTGGGACAAGGATCAAGCATGTTTGAAGGCTTATTCATGTTCCTTGGGTGTTAGTGAGCTTTTGCTTCAAATTTGAGGTTAATCGAACTTGAATCGAGATCAGAACACACCGAAACGCGTGAAAGTCGGGTGGAGCATGGTCCCAGACACGTGTAGGACAAATGGCAACGAAGAAACAACATGTGACGAAGACGTGGCAGAATGGACTCCATGCTCCAGCGTGGGAACGCTTGAAAGTGCTGATCAGAATTATGTGGCCCCAAGTTTTCTTTCTTCTTTATTTGCATGCTTCTTCTTTGTTTTAGAAAGAGAGGGTCAGTGATTCCAGAGAGAGAAAGTGAGGTTCTAGGGCAATTTGGCCGTCTGATCGCAATTCTGGCTACTTATTTATGATCAGGTAGTCGAATAATACAAGTATCAGTAATAAATTATTTGATCGACTGAGGTAATACTCGAATCCCTAACACGTCAGATGTCGACATTGTCGATATCAAGTGTTTTTAGTCATTTACTCTAGTTCCTCTATCGTTTCTTGCTTTGTTTACTCTCTTTAAGCAAGATTAGGGTTTATGACTATGCCTAGATATTGTCTGTGTGTTAGGCAAATTTCAGAGCAACGAGGAGCCCCAAAGGACACTTGGCAGTGGCTATGTGGTGTTGAAGGGATTTTCGAGGCTTAGAGCAAGTGTGCGCAACTACACTAGGTGGGGAGAAAGTATCTAACTCATCGGCGATGCAAGCATAATAATGCGCGTGAGTTTGTATGTGTAGGGTGCCCCAGACCCTACTAATTGTCGAGTAGTCAACAATGACTAAACCCTATTGAAAATGTTTTTAGAAAACTTGTTAGGGTTTAATAGTTGTAGGCTTATCGTCATTAGGGCAAAACCCTAGGTTAAACAATTACTGGTTGAGGGTGCATGAATTATATATTATATGATAATAATGTCTCTGGTTGGTTGATTGATTGGTTGGTGTGTGATTAATATGTTAATGTGTTTTATTAATATGTTAATATTATTAATGAGTTATATATGATATATTTATATGATGTTGTTGAGGTTGACTAGATTATGTGTTAGAATCCCTAGTTTACACCCTAAGGGTGTGTTTGGTTTAAAGGATGGGGGAGGAGAGGGGGATTTTAATGGAGGGGAAGGGAGGGGAGGGATTTTAATTAGACATTATGTTTGCTTGAGAGGAAGGGAGGGGAGGGGAGGGGGAATAGCACTTTCATATTTGGTTCAGGAGGGGGAAGGGGAGAGATTTTAAAACAAATTTACTTTTAAATCATTATAATTATTTATTTCAAAATAGACAAGTGGGGATATTTGAGTCAATACATGTGAAATGCTTTAAAATCCCTCCCCTCCCCTCTAAATCCCCCTAATATTGGAGGGTAGCCAAAATTCACTTAAGGAGGGATTTTGCTCCCCTCCCCTCTCCTCCAAAAGTTGAACCAAACATACAAGTTTTAAAAATTCCCTCCCCTCCCCTCCCCTCCCCTCCAACCAAACACTATGTAAGGGTACACTATTTGTGAAAGTGATGAGAATGCAGTATATGAGTACTGTGATGAGAATGTAGATGTTTGGCATTATGTGATTGGTTAGTCTGAGAATGTATCGGTGTCAACTTAGGTTGTTTTGCATTGCATAGTTGCCAAAGTGGCGATCCGCGTAACTAGGATTCTTGCGAGGTTTAGTGTACCTGAGTGCGGCTACAAAATATGAAGAGGGACGATTCTAGGAACCTTGGGGATGTAGTCCGATTTGGAGTGATCTACACTGACCAGTGATTTGCACCCACTGTGTCATAATCTCTGCGGAAACTTGGCTATCCTGATGTCTGACCCTGAGTATTCCAGTGACAGGTGGACCTACCAAGGTGACCAAAATACCCCTATTGGAGTTGAGCTCATAAGGGGAAGCATGCAGATACTCAAAGGCTAACAAAGCAAGACACATAAGCTAGGAGTATCAAAGTTTCAAGCATCAAGACCTCAAGAAATATTGGGTAAATATATTAGGTCTTAGATGTTAATGTAAGAGTATGATGACTAATTTAGTCAACAACAAAAAAAGAGTATGATGACTAAAATTCATTTTGGCTGATTTAATCGATTTAACTAAAACATTATTGATCAAATGCTGGAGAGATTAGTTGGAAAGGACTTCTACTATTTCATGGATGGCTATTCTGGGTACAATCAGGTTGTTATAGCACCAGAAGATCAGGAGAAAACAACCTTCGCTTGTCCTTATGGCACCTTTGCTTTCAGAAGGATGCCATTTGGTCTATGCAATGCTCCAGCAACCTTCTAG